>CM061030.1:43938429-45366762 GCA_030763125.1 Hippophae gyantsensis | reverse complement strand
ATACAAATTTCTCTAACCACACAATCAAACCTTTCAACTTGTAGAGCCTTAGTAGCTCACAAAATGATAAGAAATGTTAAAATTTGGTTTACAAAATTAAAAGAACAACAAAATTTAATAATGTAAGGGAATGCTTTCATATGTAGGGAATACTTAGATACTGTAGTAAATGAAATATACAAGGAACTTATTAAAGAATACAAAAGTAGACATATCACTGAATCCAATAAAAATAAAATTGAGGAAGCCAAATGGGTATGAAATATATTATCATAAGTTAACACTCTCCATGCAAAAAACTTATAAGGAAAAAAAATTCAAAATTTATCAAGAACATTACATAAAATCATAACAGAATGATGGAATATAAGAAATAAAGAAACTACACTAAATACCTTAGGATGAAGAATAATAATGATGGAATATAAGTATTTACAGTTAAAAATTGAAGATGAAAAAAATAATTTATAATATATACTAAATAACATTCAAAGATTTTCCAATGAATTAAAAGAAAAAAATCAATTATAAATATTTTTAGGATGTTTAAGGTATACTGGAGCATACATAAAGAAACTTACAGAAATGCAAAAACCTTTACATACAAAAATACAAACAAATCATGTTTGGAAATAGATAGAAAACAACATACTTTTTACATGGATAAGGTAAGAGCATAGGTAAAACATTTACCAATTTTATATCATTCAAGTCTAGATGATAAAATGATAATTGAAATATATGCTTCATATGAATATTGGGGAGCAATTTTTAAAGCAAAAGTAGATGAAAAAAATAAATGTCTTTGAAGATATACATCAATATCTTTCTATAGTCTAGAATTAAATTACCACAATGATAAAAATGAATACTTAGTTGTCAAAAAAGCTATAAGAAATTAACAATTGATGTAATAAGTTTCATATTTATTATCAAAATCGATAACAAGAATTTTGGTTATTCTTTAAGAACTAATATTGTAAGTAATTAAAAACAAGGAATATTAGTCAAATGACAATAGTGGTTTAATCACTAAAATTTTGATATCGAACATCTTCGAGAAAATAAGAATAGCTTAGTAGATACCCTTACAAGAGAATTCTCACCTTTAACTATTTTTGTTCTTGTAGGAATGAAACATCTTGATATCAAGATCAAGATAAAGAAAAAGAAGATAAAAATCATTTTGGAACTACTCGAGGCTTTATACATAGAGAAGTCTCTTTAGAATACAAGAATTAAATAGGAAGAACATAATAGTTCAAAACTAACACTAGAGTCCAAAAATTCTAAAGAGAATTCCACTTGAGAGATTCATTTTAAGGAAGGTAAAGCTTCTAAAGAAAGAATCAAAAATGAGAACGAAAAACCTAACACTCCAAAAGAGAATAACACTTTTGAAAAGAAAAAGAAAAGGCTCAATTAGGTTGAAAAGGCAGCAAAATAAGATAAAAAAAGACTCATGTAGTTTATAATGGTTCAAACCTGAGAATTTACAACGAAAAGCTTGAAGCAACTAAACTTATTATCAAATTTAGTGGAATAACTCATAGAGCTTTCATTAATTGAATAGAAGCTAAAGGCAATTATGCTAAATATAGAGTACCAAAATTAATAACTCCTAAGGATATAGTTAAAAATTAATTGGTCATATTACAACAACAATTATTACTATCAAGCAGGTTGAAGGCCCTAGAAAAGATAGTACAATCACCAGTATTATTGAAAGAAACACTTTTCATAGAGACAGTAAAAAAGTACAAACCTATCTATAGAGATTTTCAACAGTAATATAAAAAAGTTACAAAACCAAGGACAATTCTAAAAAAGGAATTCAATGCAAATGATCTATGTATCCTAAAAGGATATATACTAAGTTAAATTTATTATGAACTCAGAAAAATTGGGAATTATTTTGAAGCCAAAGTAAATTACTCGACGAATAAGGTTATAATCACTTTCCATTATAATATGTACCTTACTGAAGAAGATGGTGAGAAAATCAGTAAGTTTGAAACAAATTTTAATAGTAATAATCTGAAAATTTGTTCAAGAAATAAGAAATGTGTTTTGTTTTTACACCAAGAAAACCTTTAAGAATCACATATGCATTTACTGCATTAGAGATCGAGAAGATGAAGATGTGTCATTATCTACGTCACCAAAAGAACTATTGGTAGAAAACAAAAAAGAGGAATAAATATGTAGAACCTACATCTTCAGTCGGCACATCATGCCAAGGAAATGAAAAGCTTATATTCAAAATTCAAAAGTAGAAAGTTAGGTGAATTATTGATGTAGGGATAAAACATTGATTTTTTTCAATTGTAAAAAGGGATTCATTTTCCTATAAAAGGAATCCTTATTTTCATTAGTTAGACACAACTTCAAAAATAGCAACATCTTTACTCAAAAAATATTCATCTATCAACTATGTATCTAGAAATAATGAATGGTTAAGAATCTCTTCAAAATTCTTAGTTGGTTTTTAGAATTATAACAATTATTAATATTATGAATAAATGGAGTACAATCTCTCTTTTTTTATTTTCTAGTAAGCCTAATTTGGACATCATACTATATACGAATGCAAAGGTTTCACCATTATTAGAAGGGTATTAAGGTTTAAGCAAACTGAAACATATTAGGCATAACAAAAGAAGATGAACAATGAAAGAAAATACCATGATAAATCTACTAAATTTAGGTATAATAATTATAATTTTAAGTCAATTAAAGATCTTGAATAATTAAACATTTGTTTATAACATTTATAAAACTAATAAATAAGAAAAATGAATACAATGAAACTAGCCACAAGTTTGTATGATAATAAACATAAGAAAATTATAAAAATAAAGCAATATTTTAATAAGAAACTTAAAGGTTTACCATTAAATAATAATCTAGATGAAATAACAATTAACGTTATAAAACATTTAGTCATAAACATAAGAAAATTTAAAAATAAAATAATATTTTAATAAGAAACTTAAATATTTACTTTTAAATAATAATCTGCAAGAAATAACAATTAGTGTTATAAAACATCTAACAACAATTTGGTATCAAAGTTATAAGAAAAAAAATACATCATTGGATATAAAGTTAACGATATTAATTATTCAAGAGCATTTTTGACATTAACTCAGATGTCGAGGACATTAGAGCTTTTTTTATAAAAGTTATGGGCATACATGAAAATATGTTAAAAATTAGAACAACGGTGATATTTTTCCCATTTAGAACACCTTTTATAAGCTAGAGGACTAATTGTCTAAGAAAATGAATTAATTCGACTCTTCACCTTTTTATTAATAATAATTTTATTCAATAATATTAGCATTTAATACTAAAGACAAAAAAATATTATATGTATTTTATTATGATAATAATAAAAATTGTTATTAAAATATTAATAATCATGTTTCTTTTGGTATAATTGATGGTTTAAAGAAAATGAGAAATTTTTATATAAAATCATACACATATATAATATACTTAATTTTTATTTAAAAATTGATTTTTTATATAAAAAAGTTTATTTAAAAAATAATAAAAATAACATCCTTAAAATTTATAACCATAAAAATAGCACCCCTCATTTGATCTTATATATTTTCTTATTAAAAAAAGTATGAAAAATCATATTATTTTGAATATTGTGTAATTAAATACCGTTTAAATTGAACACGATTATTTAGGTCTTTTCAATGTTTAACACCATCCAATTAGACTATGTTCAATATGTTATTTCGTAATTTCTTAAATTTATTTTAATTAATATACAAATAATATTATTTTTAACAAGAATAAATAACTTTAAAATATTAAAATATGTTATTTACTCATTAATTCATCTTATATAAAAAAAATTCTTACAATATTATATCTTTTTAAACTCCCAACATTTGTAAGTATCGTGGTAATTTAAGATGATAATTTTATAAAAATTAAATTATTTTGAAAATTACGGGTCTAAAGAGTCTTATAATTATAATTTTTATACATTTTCATTTGGTAATTATTGAAATGAATTCATTTATTCTTATAATTTAAAATTTTGGATAGTTAAGATAAAAATTTTAAGAATTAAGATTTATACGATAATAAAATAAAAATTATATATTTTATTAATAAAAAAATTTTTAAAAAAAAAGTATCACCACTTTTTGCGCCGTTCACTTATTCACTTTTTCCTTCTATTCTCTTATAGTTATTCAATTAATAAAAATAAAAATAAAAATTTTAAAAAAGAGAAAGAGGGATCAAGAAAAAACGAGTGAGAGGAAAAGTGATATGAAAAGAGAGATTAAATAAGAGATAAATGGAGAGAGATACATGAAGATTTAGAAGAGAGTGAGAAAAATAGATCCCGAGATTAGTTTTTTATTAATAAAATATATAATTATTATTATATTTTAAAAAATTTAATTTTAAAATTTTTTAACTTAATTAATTATAATTTTAAATTATATAATTAAATAAATTCATGCAAATAATTAAAAGTATATAAAATTTATAATTATATGACCCGATGAACATTATACCCAAACTTACAAATATACCTTTTAGAGAATCATTTGTAATGTTGTTATATGTAGTGCATGATTACTGGTGTAACCGATTGTAAATGTTGTTAGGCCGCTACCCTGATATGGCAATAGATGAGCTGATATGGCAGTGAGTTAGACACAATTGCTATATGTAGTAGGGTTGTGGAAAAACCGGGCCGGATCTGTTTAAATCGAAAAACCGGTCCAAACCGGACCGAATCGAGCAGTTTTGTAAATGAAACGGTCCAGTCCGGTCCGTATTAAATAAAACCAATTTTAAAACGGTCTGGTCCGGTTATAAAATATTATAAACTGGTCGGACTGGATCGGACCAGTTTTATTAAATAAATAATTTTTTTTATTTAAAATATTATAAACCGGGGTATATATATATTTTTTGTTTTCGAGTTAAGGCATTCAGTCGTAACTCGTTAACGCTTAACCCTAACCCTATAAATCGAAATCTCATTTTCTCTGTGCTCTGTGTTCGCCTTCGTCACTTCGTCGTCTACGCTCTACTTTCGCCACTTCTCCATCTACGCTCTGGGTCTGGCCGACGTCACTTCTACCAGCAACTAGCCACCATTCCTCGTGTTGATTCCACCAGCAGCTAACCATCGTTCCTCATGTTTCTTCCACCAATATCTAGCCATTATTCCACGCGTTGCTTCAACCAGAAACTAGCCACTTCTCCTCGTGTCGCTTCCACCAACAACTAACCACCTCTCCTCGCATCGCGTTGTGTCATGACAACAATGGACGAAAATCACGAAATAGGTATGTGGTCTACTACTACTGGAGTACTGGTAGTCTGGTAGTAGTTTTTTCCTGAATAAACTAAATGGTAAGTCTGAAGTCTGAACTCTGAAATCTGAATGGTATGTCATTTTTTTGTTAGTCTGAACTCTGAAATCTAAATGGTATGTCGTTTTTTTGTTAGTTTGAACTCTGAAATCAGAATGGTATGTCGTTTTTTTATTAGTCTGAACTCTGAAATCTGAATGGTATGTCGTTTTTTTGTTAGTCTGAAAACTCTGAACTGTGAACTCTGTAGTTTGAACATTTTTTTCTCACAGAGTTCATTTTTTTTAAATGGTGGAAACTAATTAATACTGTTAGAACTTATAACTTCAGTTAAATTGTTCATACGTTGCCCCTCTTTTAAAGCTTAATTATTTTGATTAAGTTCTCTTTATAGATTAAATATATATAGTTCATTTTATTAATGTTTGATCATTATGAATTTCAAGAGGTACAGGTCTACCCCCGAGAATAAAAAATCTATGTCATTTAGAATATGTACATCTATATAGCTCATTTTTCAGTTTAAGCTAATTATAATCATCAGGATGCATTCCACCTTTCTTATACCCATCATGATCTTCTGTTAGAAGGTAGAGTTATTTTTTGCCTGTTGGATCTGATTCCAATTCCCATCAAATTGTTATCAATATTTGTTTGATCTAGAAAGTTAATTAAACTTGGAGCTCAAATTCATGTCTTGTTGATGGTCTGGACTCTGGAGAGTGTTCTCAGGGTTGGTTCTGAGTGAACAACAATCACTGTGGAGTGTGGACTCGTTTAGATAATAAATTTCTCTTAAAAAAAAGTCATAGATTTTAAGGGCATTTGTATCCATTATCCAATATGTAATTATTTATTTATATGACTATTCCCCTACATTTAAAAAGTGTTTAAACAAATTGTCTTAGTATAATCACAGTTCACAGAATATATTGATCTTTACAATAAAATATTTTTTTTATTAACATGATTTGTTAATATAAATTTTTATAAATGATTTATTTATAATCTGTATTTTTGTCATAAAATGTACATAAATTGTGGTGTTTTTGTTTTATAGGTTCTTATTAAATCATATTAGTTCTTAATTTTTAAAATGTACATAAACAATGTTTAAATTAATATTGTTATAGATTGCATAAAGTTTCTGAATACCAAACTGTATTATTAATTCATTAACGCCTGATATCATATATGTAGGTAATGCAGCTATAAACTAAATATTTATGCAGATAATTATATTTTAAATGTAACTAATCCACAAAGTTAATAAATAATAAAAAACAAAGTTTTTATTAGCATTCAATTGTACAAAATTACCATCTTTGTAATGTAGTGGCACCAAACATTTTGTGAAGCCCTCAAATTCAAGGTAATGTCCTGGATTGTTGTTGAGTGAGACTGTGAGACTGTGAGTCGTGTAAATGCTATTTAAAAAAAATTCACAAAATGTCCTTCACTATAGGTTTATTTTATAATTAAGCTTAGTTGAAAATAAAAATAAATTCTTTAAACTTTCTATAATCTATTAATTATGTAAACTTCAAATGTTCTCGCATATATGTGAAATATCAGTCTTAAAATATTATTTGTTACACTTTGGTGATTAATATTATGTTAGTTTTGAAATGATTTTTGATTAAGTACAAAAAGTAATATTTTAATATATTAAGAATATGTACTAATCTATATTCTATATATAGGTGATGATGTACATGAGTTTATTGGACCAAGTCAATTTATAGACTTTACTATGTCTATGATTGAAGACATTGAACCTGAAATTCATCCGAATGAAATGAAAAATCCACCACAGAATTTAAATGACTCATCTTCAAAAAGGGGAATAGAAGTAAGTAATGTTCACCCCGATAACGAATCTGATATGAAGAAACCAAAAAATTTTAGGTCAGAAATATGGAATCATTTTTCATATATTTTACCCTATGATGTGGAAAATCCTAGAGCTACATGTCATTATTGTAAAAAACGTTATGCTACTCATCCCACAAGGAATGGAACTACTTCAATGATACATCACTTCAAAAATTTATGTAAGAAGATTCCTAAAGAAATAGATAAAGGACAAAAGATGTTAAGTTTTCAAACACAAAAAGGAGAGGATAATAGGACAACTCATAAATTAGTTATTGTATCATTTGATGCAAAACGTGCTAGAATTGCTTTGGCAAAAATGATTATTATTGAATAATTGTCTTTTAGGTTTGTTGAGGGTGAGGGATTTAAAGATTTTATAGCTGAAATTTTTCCTAAGTTTCATGTGCCATCTCGGCAAACACTTTCTAGAGATGTGTTTCAACTTTATTTAGATGAGAAAAAAAGTTTGAAGAACTTTTTCATAAGTGAAAAGCAAAGAGTTTGTCTTACTAGTGATTGTTGGACTTCAATTCAAAATATTAATTATATTTGTCTAACCACTCATTATACTGACAAAGATTGGAAATTACAAAAGAGAATTATAAAATTTTGTCAAGTTAAGAATCATAAAGGTGATACAATTGGGAGAGTGATAGAACAGAGTATGCGTGATTGGGGTATATGTAAGGTATTCACCATAACACTTGATAATGCTTCCTCAAATGATACTACTATGTCATACTTGAAAAGGAAGCTAAAAAATTGGAATGATGGACTTGTTATGAGTGGAGAGTTCTTTCATCTGCGTTGTTGTGCTCACATTTTGAATTTGATTGTAAGAGAAGGACTTAAAGATCTTCATAGTACTATTATGAGTATTCATTGCGTTGTGAGATATGTTAGATCCTCTGCTTTGAGATTACAAAAGTTTAAAATGTGTTCTATTAAAGAAAATATTGAGTCCAAAGGAAGTGTCGTGCTAGACGTGCCTACAAGATGGAACTCCACATATCTAATGTTAAAATCTTCTTTAGATTTTCAAAAAGCATTTGATCGTCTTGAAGAAGAGGAATGAACAAAATTTATTTCTTATTTTCATGAGGAGCGATCGAATGTTGGGCCGCCAACATTAGATGATTGGAAGAATGCTGGTGTTTTTGTCAAGTTTTTGAAGACTTTCTGTGACTCTACTTTAGCATTCAGTGCATCTTTATGTAACACATCAAATTTATATTTTACAGAACTATATAACATTCAATCTCAAATACTTACATGGTGTAGTTCTGATGACTTGTTGTTGAAAAATATGGCTATTAGCATGAAAAAAAAATTTGAGAAGTATTGGGGAAATGTAGACAAGACTAATAAGATGTTGTATGTTGCATTTGTACTTGATCCAAGGTAAAAATTAGAGTATTTGGAATTCTTATTTGAAGAGATTTATGATTTAGAATTTGTTCAAAAATTGAGAGATAATGTCAAAAATACTTTTATGGATCTGTTCAAAGCTTACTATATGTTAGTGCATGGAAAATATTTTCAATCTAATGTGACTCAATCACAAGATGTAATAGGAAGGATTCCTTCATCTGAGGAAGCAAGAAAGTTGAAATTTCTTAAACGCTTAGAGGAGAAAAATAGTTTGGAGTTGAAAACTGAGGTTGAGAAATATTTGAACACCCCATGTGAAAATGTCATGTTGGATAAGTTTGATATATTAAAATGGTGGAGGGCAAATTCTTTTAGGTTTCCTATCATCTCTCACATTGCACGTGATGTGTTAGCAATTCAAGTTTCAACTGTTGCATCAGAATCAACTTTTAGCACAGGAGGGCACATTCTTGATCCATTTAGGAGTTCTTTGAATCCTAAAATGGTAGAGACATTAGTATGTAGTCAAAATTGGTTTCGTTCTTCCATTAATAATCACAATGTCCTCTTACCAGAATACAATGATGACCTAGCGATTTATGAAGATGTTGATTTTTTTTTATTGTAAAGTTCATTAAAGACACTACAATGATCATTGATGATTAATAATGGGTAAGTTTTAAATATTATTATCTAATGATGTATTATTGTTGATTGTGAGTTTTGATGTTTGTATATGTTTAAGAATTCTTTGTAAATGAGATATTTGGAATTCATTTCTTCATGTCTAATCTTTTTTTTATTTTAGATTTTGATAACATCTTATTTATGTATTTATGTATTTAACAATAATATCTATCTATGTATGATTATAAATAAGCATTACATTTGATTGCATCCTATTAAATTATATCATATTAAACGGAATCATATTTATTTATTATTAATTGTTAAAAATCGTTCAAAATTGTTAACGAAACCGGACCAAACCGTTCGGTTATAACATTTTAGATAGCCAACTGGTCTGGTTTCAACTATATGAACGGTCCGATTTGGTTAAAAAAAATTTAGATAAAATCGAACCGAACCAGCCCATGGACACCCCTAATATGTAGTAGCTGCACTTGTACTGCAACATTACATTTTGTAATTGCTATCATTCAAGAATAAAGGATTATCTCAACTTCCTTATAGATTGATTTCTTATCAATTTTTTAATGACATGTAATTGCATCCAGTAATAATAATAGAATTAAAATTTAATTAATTATACAAATATAAAATTAATTATATTTTTAATGTTAGATTTATATATATAACTATTGAATTATTATAAAATTTACAAACATATAATTTAATTTTTTCAAATAATAAAAATAATACTCAAATATAATTAATGGTATAAATTTATCATTATTATGATAAATCTATTACTAAATTCCTTATTAATGATATAAATCTATTACTAAATTCATTATTAATTATATAACTCTACCACTAAAAATATACATAATAATATATTTATACTATTAATATACTTTAATATTATTTTTATTACTTTATAAAATAATATTATATATTTATTAATTTATTTTTTTATAAAAGCTCCTATCAAAAACAACTAGATCAAAAAAATGATGTCAAAGATAATTATTTTATAGAGAAATTATTCATTCTATTTAAATTATATAATTACATGTTATTTTAAATAAATAAAATTTAAAATTAATATAATTTTTATATAAAAAGTAAATAATTAATTAAATACCAGAAAAAAGTGAAAATATAATAAATAACACTTTATTGCTCCATTAATTAATTGAGATAAATAGATGACATAAGAATTAACTCTCAACTCAAGGATTCGAACCTTAAATTGTTACTTTTAAAATTCATAAAGTATAAGTAACATTATCTTAAATATCCCTAAGATTTGATATATCTTTAATTATGCTCCTCATGTTTATAAAATATTAAAAATATTCTTATATTTTAATGGTGTTAATTTTCTATCAATTACTATTTAAATTATTATTCTTACGCTCTAATACCAATTTCTGCGAATCGATACAATTTTTAATCGGGGGTTAATATTGACCTAGTTGATGGTCTTTGTCTATTTATTGAAAATAATAATTTGTCTAAAAAACTTATTATTTTACTGTATAAGTCTAATTTTCTTCTATATTTATTATAATTGCATAATATATTATGTTCTTCATTATGTTGGTTGCTTAATTCTAATCCTAAATCTATTAATTGTTTATTAAAATTAAAAATTACTTTTTCATTTGTTAAATCTAATAATTCTAATTTATGTACTAATGATTCGATATTCATAGAGTATTATCTTGATTGTATGTTATTTTGTCCTATTTGTAGTATACAATCAGGTTTTTCTTGTGTATATACAGTGTATTTATAATCTTCAAAGAAGTAATATCCAAACATTAAGTTGTTGAATTCTTCTTTCTTTATTCTCACATATTTTTTACTAAAATAGTCTTTTAATGTCCTTAAAACATGATGGTCTATGATACTTGTAATAACTTTAATATAATTTGTATAGATATCTAATAAGGTGTTAAATCTTTTAAAATTTCAAGACAAGTTTCATAGTCTTCATTTTTAAAATATTCATTTAAATGATTGAGATAACTTTTATCAAATGTTTCTAATAGAATTAGGTTTCCATTGGAATTATTGGTTGTTTATTTCTAAAAATAAATTTCATTTTCCTGTTTGAACAATATTATATCTTATTGTGAGCAAATATTTAAACATTCAAGATTCTTAACTAGCTTAAATTTATAATTATCATACCTGAATTTGATGGATCCACCACGATCTTCTTCTGTTCGTTTTCTTTTGTTACACCTGTTATGCCTCAGCTTTGCTCAAACCTCAATGCCCTCCTGACAATGGTGAGCCTTCTGCACCTGTACATATATGGTGTCCAATAGTTAACTTACTAAAGAAGAGTAACTGAACTCCATTTTATTCGTAGTATAATAATTATTACAACTAAAGGCCAACTAAGAACGTTGAAAGGGGTGCTTAGTCGCTCATAGTTACTGGGTATATCATTATTGGTTTTGAGATTTCTAGATAGAGATGTTTTCTATGCTAGAGTTTTTCAGAATAGAGAGCTTTGAATTTTTGTGTATTCATGTGTGTTTTTTTAAATGATAATAAGGGTTCCTTTTATAAAACAAGTAAATCCCTGTTTACAAGACTAAAATTACTATTTTACCCTTGTTCTAATAATTTATCTATTTTTCTACTTTAAAAGATAGCCATTACTTTTTTCCTTGGCACATGTTGCCGACTAAGATGTAGGGTCTACATCTTTATTTATTTTGTAGTCTTCTGTTGACAGTTTCTTTTCCTATTTTTCTTTGTCATTTTCTGCCGACGGTTCCTTTGATGCCGTTGATGATGAAGCATCTTTATCTTCTCGATCTTTGATGCAGAGAATGCATTTGTGGTCTTTGGTGGCTTTTTTGGCATAGAAGCAAAATACCTTCCTTGTTTCTTGACCAATTTCTAGGTTGTTGCAATTAAAATTGGTTTCATATTTGGTGATTTTTTCACCATCTTTTTTGATAGAGCCATACTACTATGGGAAATGATGATGGCTTTACTAGTTAAATAATTTACTTTAATCTCAATAGAATTGTCAATCTTCCTAAGTTCATAGTAAATTTGGCTTAGTATTTATCCTCTTAATACACAAAGTTCTTCTGTGTTGAATTCCTTTTCTGGAAGTGCCCTTGGTTTGGGAACATCTCTGTTTGTGTTGAAGATCCTTATCTTGATGAAGTGGTTGGGACTAATATTTTCTTCCTCATTCCAGTCCATTAATGAACTGAAAATCTAAAATAAACAGGTTTATCACCTATTTTAATTTTTTTCTAAAATTCTTGATTGCTCTTTTAAAATTTTGTGGAAAATAATTTAATTCACTTAAATTAATTCCTGGATATATATTTTCTATTAATCCTGCATGAAATGCTTTATACACAAATATTGGATCAGCTCCTTCCAATATATTGAATTTACTTCTTACAGGAAATTCCTTATCCATAGTATATAATTTCATATCTTCAATATGTTCTTGGGTAGATTTTCTGGCCAAATTATAGAGACTCAACCATTGTAGTTTGTTGAGGTTTCTATATTGGTCATTTTCATCTTCAATGATTGGAATAGTTCTAGGAGATGTCTCCCTGAATAATATTGAATGCTTTACTATTTTTGATGTCTCTGGAAGAGATATTTCTCTAAATGGCACTGGAGGCCTTGCTATCTTTCCAAGATTTTTCAATCTGCTTGGAGCTATTGATTGTTGTTGTAGTGTTGCAGAATAATTTCTTACTATCTCCTCTGGAGTTATTAGTTTCGATGTTTTGTAGTTGACATAACTACCTTCAGCTTATATTCTGTTAGTAAAGGCTCTATGAGTTACTCCACTAATTCCTAGAAAAGATTTGCTAGCTTCTGTCTAGTTGTTATAAATCCCTGGTTTTAGGCCATTATAGACCACATAAATTTTTTATGTTCTTCTTTTTTTGCCTCATCTACCCAATTGAGCTTTGTGGTTTCACAAATTTTTTGTGAACTGTTAGGTTCTTTCTTTTTTAATGGAGATTCCTCATTTGAGTTTATGGTCTCTAGAGGTTGTTTTGAACAATTAAGTTCTTTTTGTTTCTTTTCTGTCTCCATAAGAGATTTCTCGAGATATAGCAACTCGAGTTGTTCCTGTAGGATTTTTATCTCCTTTTCTTTTATCTTGATTTTGATATCAAGATGTTTCATTCCTGAAAGCATAAAAATAGTTAGAGGTGCTAATTCTCTAATAAGAGCATCAACTAAGCTATTTTTATGTCCTGTAAGATGTTCAACATCAAAATTGTAATAATTGAACCATTGTTGCCATCTAACTAGTCTTCCTTGTTTGTAATCACCTACAATATTAGTTCTTAAGAAACAACCAAAATTCTTGTTATCTATTCTAACAATTAATCTGGAACTTATGACATATATTGCAAATTTCTTAATAGCCTTTTTAATAGCTAAATATTTTTTTCATTACTATGATAGTTTAATTCTGAACCTTGGAAAGATCCTGATGTATATATATGAAGATATTCATCTTTGTTATCTACTCTTGCTTTAAGAACTACTCCTCAATATTCTTGTGAAACATCTGTTTCAATTATTATCTTATCATCTAGTCCTAGATGGTATAAAGTTGGTAAATTTTTTACCTTTTCTTTTACTCTATCCATTTATAAAGTATCTTCTTCTCTCCATTTCCAAATATGATCTTTTTTCAATTTTGCTTGTAATGATTTCTCATTTCTGCAAGTTTCTTGATATATGCTTCTACATATGTTAAACATCCTAAAAATCTTTATAATTGGTTTTTATTTTTTAATTCGCTAGGAAAACCTTGAATATTATTTAGTATATGGGGTTGTAGATTATGTTTTCCATCTTTAATTCCTAACCTTAAGTATTTGATTTTTTGTTGAGCAAGTATTACTTTCTTTTTAGAGAGTACAAGGCCTTCTTTTCTACATTCTTGTAGTATGTTGATAATATCCAAATAATGTTTATTTAATTCATTATTGAAAACCAAAATATCATCTATGTAAACACAACAAATATCTTGTAATTTCTTAAAAATGTTATCCATATATCTTTGAAAAATACCTGGAGTTTGTTTTAATCCAAATGGTATAACTGTCTATTGGAATTGACCTTGGGGGAAACTAAATGCTGCTAATTTTTGGGATTCATCATCCAGTCTTATTTGCCAAAATCCACTTTTGTAATCAAAACTTAAGAAGTATGTATTTCCTTATATTAAAGATAGTAGTTCTTCCTTTTTTGGAATGAAGCATCCATCATCAATGATTTCTTTATTTAGTACTTTAAAGTTTATTATCATTCTCTTTTTTCCTCTTCTTTTCTCAGCTTCTTTTTCAACTAAGAATGTTGGGCTAGAGTGAGGTGAATTACTTAGTATTATGACTTTTAATTCCAAAAGTTCTTAAATTTGTTTTTCAAATTCAATCCTATCTTTTGGAGTATAAATCATTGGTTTTACTCTTATGATCTTGTTAGGATCTCTTAATTTTATGTTGACTAATGTTTTAGATTTATTTATTTTTGGATCCAAAGGATTTTCTAAGCTGACTGTTTTTAATAGTCTTTTAATGTTTGTTAGGGCTTTGTCTTCTTGTATTTCATTAAGAAAAGAATTTTGTTTTTCTTCTATATCTAATGAAATATTTTCTAAACAAGGTTTTTGTTGGTTTTCTATCTCATCACGTTTTTGCTTAAAAGTTAGGTTTGAGACAGTTAAAGTTTTTCTTACTTTAGAAACATAGATGGTATCTCCTTCTAAGGTTGTGAGACTTATTTTATCGGAATGTTGTGTGAAAGGTTGATATAAGTTTAGAAAATTATTTCCTATTAACAAATCTACTCCTATTTCTTGTTGATATATGGTAGGAATGTGAAAGTTTTATTCTCCTATCATTATATCAGTATCTTTTAATACCTGGTTGAGTTTTATTGTAGTATTATTAGCAATTCTTACAATTAAATCTTTTGGTGCTTGTTTCCAGTTGTCTTCTGGAAATACATATCTACTGGCTACACACATACTAACTCCTGTATATATATATGCATGTAAATGATAAGTGTTATAGCTTTTAAATTTTAGTCCTACTTTAATGTAAGTACTATTTAGATTTATAATACTATACAAATCATTGATCTTCTGATGAAGAATATTTATAATTTGAGTGTTCATATTCTGAGTCAGTTATTTCTTCCTCAGTTTCTTCCAATAGATAGATACTATAAGTATTATTTATATCAGATTCCTCGATTGGTTCTAATTCCATTTTGAAAGCTTCTTCTAATATTTTTGGGGTTTTTGTAGAAATTCCTTTTTAAATTCTTTTTTATATTGAAGTCTGCTTGGACATTCATTAACATAATGTCCTTCCTCATTACAAATCCAACATCTGTATTTTTTCTTTCCTGAAGGGCAATAATTCCTTTTTTCAGAAGGTTTATAAATCTTTCTTCTAAAATATATTTTCTTGTAGTTTTCTCTATTGAATCTCTTTTTATACTTTTGGAAATTTTGTTTTTTGAATTTATATATTTTTAATCTTTTATATTTTTTATATTTATATTTTTGTTTATAAGATTTTATATTACATCCATATTTTCCTGGTATTCTAAAATCTCTTGTATCACAACACATTTTATCATTTCCTCTTATTTGTTTATATTATTTTCTTTCTTGACATTTAATAATGATCCAATCCTTAAGACTTTTTATTCTTTCTCCTAGAGTATATGGTGTAGTTTCTCTATTCCTTTATTCGAAATTTTCTGTTAAGGTTTTATATAATGTTCCAGGTAATTTTTGAAAAAAAACATTTCTTTATAGGTTGTCTGTATATAGGGTGGTAATTTATGGTGATACATTTCATATTCACAAATAAAAGAATCTATGTAACACATGTTACAAATTTCCATATTTGTTAGATGCCATTTAGCTTCATTGATTTCATTTTCGCTGGATTCAATGATAGTTCTTCCTTTATCTTCTCTAAAAAATTCTTTGTATATTTCATTTATTATTGTATCCAAGTATTCTCTTTCCGTGGAAGCATTTCTTTATATTAATAAATGTTGTTGATATGTTAAGTTTGAAAACCAAACTTTTACATTTTCTGTCATTTTATGTGCTATAAGCACTCTACAAGTTGAAGGATTTGTCTGGGTAGTTTGAGAAGTTTGTATGAGCACACTCATTTCACTAGCCTATTCATCTAAGGCTTTTTTCCTATCTCTTATACAATCTAAATCTAGAAGTTTAGTTTTATAATTATCATGGAGTTTGAACTCTTGTGGAATACTACCTCTAGTTCCCCAATGCAACCATTCCTTCATTTTAGGTGGTTATCTTCTTCTATACGTAGTATCAGGTTGTTCTGTTCTATGCATATTTCTTTCTCCTTTATGTGGGTCAAAGTTTCCTTCTTGGTAAGGGACTGGTAATGAAATTGGTTTCATATGACCTTTTGAGGTCATATTTTCTAGTTCAGAATTAGTTTCACTAATTATTGTCATATCATCCTCTTCTTTATTAGTACAAAGTTTTTCATTATAATGTTCTTCTATTTCTTCATTGGTTAATGTCAATAACCTGAACAATGTTTCTATATCTTTATTTTCAAGGTCCATGAATTTTCTTTCTAATTATTTTCTATATTCTATTAAATTGGAATCATCTCTTTATTCTTAGATTGTTCCTCATTTTCCTTTTCTCATTTTTAGGAATTAAATAATCTGATCTCCTTGGTGGTTCTTCTTTTAATTCTTCTAAAGGATCGTATTTATAACCTATTATTTCATTATCCCTATGTATATTATATACATCTTTTCTTAGTTCTGAAAATTCATTGTGCATATCTTGTTGTAGTTTATTATAACCACATTCTTTTATTTCCTTTAGTAATTTTTTTTGTATATCTATTATTTCCTGTAAATATATTGTGTTTTTGATTCTTGGATTAAATCAATTTCCTGTGTTAATAATTGTACAGTTTTAAATAATATTACTTGACTTTTTGCTACACCTAATAGGCTTCCATTTACTTCTAAATGCATATTTTTTTATTTTTTTCACTAAACATTATTTTTTCCTAATATGCAATCATAAACTAATGCCTTCATTATTTTAACTTCATTTTCTAGTTTTTTAACTTCTTCTTGGTTAGAAGTTTCTTCTTCTTGGTTAGAAGTTTCTTCTTCTTGGTCTATAAAAGTAAATTTTGGTATGCTATTAGTTTTAACAACATTACTATTTCTTCTTGTTATTAAGAGTTTTTCTTTAATATCTAGTTTCCATTATTCTGGTATTTCAAAGTCTGTTAGTATTTCTAGTTTTATTATTTGTCCAAATTCCTTAAAAGTTTTATCTATTTTTATAAATTCATTTTGTCCATATATTGAACTATTATGACTATTTGTTAAAGAATACACTACTAGATAATGTATTGAAAATTGATGATTTCCTTCTTTCATTAAATCTCCTCTTTCAAATTCATAAGCCAGACTTAATACTTGATTTTGATTTTTATCATGTATATTTATAGCAAACCTAGGATATTTTGTAAATTTTAGCTTTTAGTATCCTAAATTACCATGGATCATTCATAATAAGGCATCGTGTCTATTTACTATTCTGTTATTTAATAATGCTATTTTTATTGGTGTATTTATTCATTCTCTAAAATGAGCTTTTATTAATATTTAAATTCCTCCTAAATGGATATATCCAATTTTTTCTTTATCTTTATGAAGAATTTTTGATAGATTGTTTAATATATATAGTTTCTTTATCAATTAATGATATATTATATCTCTCTTTTGCATCTGTAATCTTAATACTCATTTCTTTATTACTTATACCATAATAGATTATATTTATTCTAGGGAATAATTTTCTTAATAAAAATAATGAGTCTTTAAATCTATCTCTTTCTTTACGATTTAACTTTGCTTTTGAATTTCTTAAAAAAAAAATTTACTTATTACAATTTCTTGTAAAAAAACATTCTGAAATGTCTTCTGTTTCTATGTCTATTATTTATTCTTCTATTTTGAGAAATCTTTTTATATAAACCTTATGGATATTTTTTATAACTGTTAGATTTAACCTCCGTTATGTTTTTAGGAGTATTTTTGAATTTTTTTGAAACCTTGAGTGTATTTTTGAAGATTTCTTAAAGTTTGGAGTATTTTTTACTTTTTCTCAAAGTACAATAATAATAAAACTATCTCATTAAATTAAGAAGAATATTGGCTAGTGGAAGAATGATATTTTTGGTATATCAATTTGTTAATTTATGGAAAACATTAATACTTATTTGTTATTTTTATAATTTATTTATATAGACGTTGAAGTCGAATATATTACTAATAAGAATCAGATGTAATAAATATAATTATATTTATTATATTAAATCTATATAGTGTTTGGTGATAAGTTCTATAATATAATTGGATAAAATTAATTATAAATACTTAATAAAATAATTTTTATGTTTTTATTACATTTTAAAATAAAAAATATTATTTTTAATTTGAGATAAAGAAAAAGACAATATATATAATTTTATAATTAAAAAATTAGATAAATTAAGTTAATTGTTCAGTACGATTTAATTATATTTTACAATAAGATTTGATTTCACAATCAAATGTAAGATTATATAAAAATTATACAATCAAAATATTTAATACTGTATAACAAATGTGTCCTTATATTAGATATAATTTAGGTACAAAGTTATTCCCAAATCAACTCAATTTTGAATCGTGTTATTAATTAAATATTATTTTTAGTATAAAGATTTATTTTGTGATATGATAGTGAAATTTATCTCTTATTTATCATAAATTATAGGTTCAAATCACACTAAAATATCGTATAATCTAAAGAGAAATAATTTAAAAAAAATGATGTTTTTTTAGAGCAAAGTTCAACGTTACTTTTTGAAAGAAAAGTTTTGACTAATGGAAAGAAATTAACTTATTTTAAAGAGTTATTTTTTATATACCCATACTTATAATGTTTCTTTATTATTTTAAAAAATATTTATTTATTCTTTAACTTTTTTATTTTCTTAAAAAGACACTAAATTATATTATTATTTATTAAAATTTTAAAATTCTCTTTGACATTTTAAATAGTATAATTTAATTTTCAAAATTTAAAACTTTACAGGTATATTTAAAATTTTAAATAATTAACATGTATTTTAATAGTTAATTTATGATATATTTATAAATTTTAAAAATTTTAAGATTAAATTATACAATTTAAAATTTCATGACAACTAATATGTTAAGTCTTTTAAGTTTATTGATTAAATCATATGTTAGAAAATTTAAAAATTTATGTATAAAATTGTTTAAAGTTTGAGATCATGGAAAAATAAATAAATGATATTTCTAAAAACAATATAAGAAATAAGAAATATAATAGATAAAAATAACGTTTAAAAATGAATCAATTGCTTTTAATTTTAAAAAAATCAATTAATTAAGAAACTATTCAATTTAACTTAAAATAAAATATTGAATTATATTAAATTTGCTCATTTTGTTTACTTTAAAAGTATTACACATATTAGGATTCGATCCTGCAACTTCGACGGAAATCATATTAGTGATAAATATCATCTAATCTAAACTAATAGCTCAACTGTTCACATTTTTAAAGTTTAGTTGTAAGGTTGTGGTATCATTGACTGAAAATTCCAAAATCTAAATCTCAATACATATTTTAACACAAATATGCTTATTATTTGAATTAAAAAAATGAAAAAAATGTTAAATGTACAAAATTTTATACTCACACAATTTTAACGTGCGGCTTAATTTATTTATTTTTTAAATAAATAATTTTATTATTTTTAAAAGTTAATTTCATGTTCTATACCAAAACTAATACGAATATAAATTTAAAATAAACTAATACGAATATAAATTTAAAATAATACTAATGAACATGACTTTAGAGTAACGGTGGTAACTTATGTATATTCATGTTTTTTTTATTATTATTATATGTATTTGTATTTATATTTTTTATTTAAATTTTTATATTTTTAATATTTTAAAAAATTCAATTCTTTATAACCAATATTTTTATTTATAATAATAAGAAAAATTAATACTTTTACGAACATAAAAAAAATTAATAATTAATTATAATTAAAAAATAATTTATATTATATTTTGTTAAGTTTTTGTTTTACATTATAGTTTAAATTATCATCTTCGTTTTAAAAGCATCTTCATACCCCTCGATACTAGTTTATCGTATTCATTCAAATAGGAAGAGTGAAAAACAATTAAAATAAAATAAGTAAATTAAAGATCATCATAAAGTTATAACCTGATAACTCAATCGATTTTTTTCTAAAAAGAAAAAAAAATATAATCCTCATTTTCCCAATGTTTAGCGAAACAAGTCTGCGTAACATTCGAACAATAAATAAATAAATATAAGTATAATTTGTAAATCAAAGTGGTGCAACGTTAGTGAGCCGTGGTAACGGTTCGGTTTCGTCGGAACCGTACGTCGGTTCCGAAACCGAACGAGGTTCTTGATGGAAGAACCTTAATAAAGTATCGGGTCCTCTCACTATTAAGCTGGCATAACAATTGATACACCATCAATCTTGAGAGAATAAGTGTGAGAAACCAATGAAAACATCAAAAGAAAATCCATTAGAATTCCCTGTAAGTCTTTGAAAATTGATCAATGGCAGGAGGTATGTTTTCAATCCAATTTTGTTTCCGCTGCATTTAAATTATGAGTTCATATGATTTTATGAACGTTTCTGGATTGAATTGAGACTCTAACATTTTGGTATCAGAGCCATTTGAAAACAACTCTGTTTTGCTATGCTTCACGAGAACTGAAATTTTGGGTTTTTTATATCTATTGTTTTTGATGCATATGGAAATTATAAAGTGTTTCAATATTGATTTTTGAATGATTCTATAAAATTAAACTAGAAAAACAATGAAGAAAATAAATTCAATTTGCCGTGGGTATTTATTTTCTTCATTAATTAACATTTTGTTTAAAATAAAGTTTTTACTTAAAATTAAGATCATGAATCACTTGGAAATTGAATTAGGAATTTTGATAAAAGAACGTTGGATTCCGCCTAGGAATAGAAAGATCTTGACGTATCCGTTAGTGTAAAAACGGGTGGGATCGACCCGGCTAGAGGTTGAAGATGAAGTTTTATTTAAAAAAAAAAAAAAAAAATCAAAACAAGTCTGGGGGACTCGAACACGGATCCTACATGTAATTTTGATTAGTCTCATCCAAGCAATTTGCAACATATATTTACTTATTTTGTATCAAACTTATATTTATATATATTAGAGTTTGATTTTTAAATAAAAAAAAAAAAATACAAATAAATTCCGAATATAATTTTAATTTATGTTTATCATATGTATAATATTTATTATACATATTATATTTATTTAAATAATTTTTGGACACATTAAAATTTTATTTAAATACATTATGCTTAAATTATTTGTTTTGTATATTTATATGTATAAATTTTGCAATTAATTATACATATAAAATTTAGTTAAATAATTTATGTATAATTAAATTAATTTTTTTTTTAATAGCTCTTATAGATTTAATTAGTGCTTATATTATTTAATTTTGCTTGTATAATTTATTGTCATATATGCAATTTAAGATAAATAATATTTGCACATTTGATATTAAATTCATATTGCTTATGGTTTTATGCAATAATTGAGTATAAGAATTTAATTAATATTTAAGTGATTCATATAGTTTGATTAATTAGGGAGTAGCCACAGCATCTTTAATTAATTAAAACTATAATAAAGTTATTTAGGATCACGTTTAGAAAATAAATATTAATTATAATTAATCATATGTGATATAATAAATCTTATCCCACAGAATTTTATTATATTTTTGTGTGATTAATTAGGATATAATATCAAATTATATTTTCTAATTTACCCACAGGAATTAGGAAAAAGAACATAATTTGATAGTTTTATTATAAAATTAGGATGAATTTAATTGAATTAAAACTTTAGCCCGACAGTTTTATGTCACTAGATTCATATTATTCATGATTTACATTGGTAAAGAATGACTATAGTTTAGGCCTCAAATTTTAATAAGCATATAATCTTTAATTGCATTTTCTCAACTGTAAATTTTTCGATATCCTGTGATATTCCCCGATCTGAAAGGGGATAACTATAAAATATGGAAGGAAAGAATTCTCCTCCTTCAATTAGGGTGGATGGATATTGATTATACTATTAGGAAAAGGCGAACCACTAAAATTACTCAAACCGGTACTCAGGAGAATATCATGCTTTATGAACAATGGGAACGATCTAATCGCCTTAGTATGATGTTCATTAAGACTAAAATCTCTGCTTTGGTATTTCGTGATTCGTTGATCGATACCAATGTTCAAGACTTGCTAAAGGCCATTGATGATCAATTCGTCACTTGAGATAAGGCTTTAGCAAGCACTTATTATGAAGTTCTCTTACTGTAAGACTCACCGAGTGTGAAAGGTGTGCGCGAGCACATTATGCAAATGAGGGACATTGCGGCTCAACTTAAGCATCTCGAGGTTGAAATGTCGGAATCCTTCCAGTGGTGCACTATAATTCTTAACACTCTCCCACATCAGTCTGGGCCATTCAAAATCTCATTACAATACACATAAAGATAAATGGTCAATCAATGAACTAATGACCATGTGTGTTCAAGAGGAAGGAGGCTTGTTATGGAATTTGGTGAAAGTGCAATGTTGGCTCAACGTGCAGAAAGGAAAATCTCAATACAAGCGTAAAGGAAAAGGGATAATTCCACCAAGTGATATTAAGAAAGAATCCAAGTGTTTCTTTTGTAAAAGAAGGACACACGTGAAGAAGGATTGTATCGGATTCCGAAATGGCTTGAGAATAAAGGTAATCCAACCTCGTTTGTTTGTTATGAATCTAATATGGTTAATGTTAATATTAACACCTGGTGGATTGATTACCGGATCTACAATCCATGTTGCAAACTCCTTACGAGGGTATGCAAAATCTAAGGAAGCAGTGGGAAGTGAGCAATACATCTTATCCCGGTAACAAGATGGGCTCACATGTGGAGCTGAGGGACGTGTAGTTTGATTTTAAGTAGTGGTTTTATTTTAAAATTAGAAAAGACCTTTTATGTTCCAAGTTTCTCTAGAAACTTGATTTCAATTTCAAGACTTGTACCTTATAGTTATTCCTTTCACTTTTCGTGAAACATCTTTCAATTTATTTAATAAATCGATTGTGTTGAGAATGGTATTTTGTCGATGGTCTTTCTTGCATTAATTCTGAGAAATAATGCCACTTCATAACGCTTATTATCGTGTTCAATTTGGCACTAAAGGTGTATTATTGACTCTTCCTACGTTATGGCATAGGAGATTAGGACATATCTCCATAGAAAGAATTAAAGATTAGTGAAAGATGGGGTACTTAGTACTCTAGATTTTCTTGATTTTGAACATGTGTGGACTGCGTTAAGGGAAAACAGACTAACAAGTCAAAGAAAGGTGCTGATAGGAGTTCAAACATATTAGAAATCATACATACGGATATATGTTGTCCATACGGACATTCAAGGTCGAAATATTTTATCACCTTTATTGATGATTTTTCTCGATATATGTATCTCTATATGCTTCATAATAAGAGCGAAGCATTGGATGCCTTCAAAAGCTTTAAGGTTGAGTAGAGAAACAATGTGGAAAGCAAATAAAGATTGTGAGATCGTATAGAGGTGGTGAATATTATGGTAGATACCTTGAGAATGGACATGACGCACAGTCCGTTTGCTAAGTTTCTTCAAGAACATGGGATAGTTGCCCAATATACTATGCTGGTTCGCGGACGAATGGTATAGCGAAGAAGAAAGCAGAACACTTTTGGACATGGTGCGGAGTATGTAGCAAACTCCAATCTTCTAAATCCTTGTGGATTGAAGCTTTAAAAGACTACGTGTATATATTAAACCGAGTTCCAACCAAGGTCGTCTCAAAGACACCATTTGAATTATGGAAAGGTTGGAAACCGAGTTTACGCAACATATGCGCGTTTGGGGATGCCGTCTGAAGTCGGGATTTATAATCCTGAGAAAAAATTTGGACCCCGAGGACCATTAGTGGGTATTTCATTGGATATGCCGACGGTCTAAAGGTTATAGATTTTCTTGTCCATCTCACAACACTAGGTTTGTGGAATCAAGAAATGCAAAATTTCTTGAGAATTACTTGATTAGTGGGAGCGTCGATCCCCGAGCATTGGTTCGAGAAAGATCATTCGGATGCTCAATATGCCACTTCAAGTAATGGGATACGTCGTTATTGTTAACAACATGCCTCGAGTACAAATGCATGTTGAAGAACCAAATCTTAGAAGTACCACAAGTCATTGATCTGATCCGGTAGATGTTGAAGTTCAACCGGATGCTACAATTGTTGAACAACCGGTTGAACAACATGATCTTGCTCCTCGGGAGAATGTTGATGCAACATTAAGAAGATCTACTAGAGTAAGGAAATCAGCGATTCCTAATGATTATGTTGTGTATCTACAAGAATGTGACTATAATGTTGGAGCCAAAATGATCCCGAGACGTTTTCCACCAGGCCATGAGTTACGAGGTTTCGAACTTATGGTACAATGCCATGAAAAAAGAGATGGATTCTATGGCGTCTAACCAGTCTGGGATCTCGTCAAGTTGCGATGGTGTGAAAGCCATTGGATGTAAATGGGTCTTCAAAACAAAGAAAGACTCAAAGGCAACATTGAGAGACATAAGGCAAGACTCGTTGCCAAAGGATTCACTCAAAAGGAAGGAATCGACTACCGCGGAGACATTTTCTCCTGTATCTAAGAAAGATTCACGTGTGGTCATGGCATTGGTTGCCCATTTTGATTTGGATTTGCAACAAATGGATGTGAAAAGCGGCTTTCCTTAATGGTAACCTAGAGGAAGAGGTTTATATGAAACAACCTGAAGGATTCTTCTCTAGTGATGGTGAGCATTTGGTTTGTAAGCTTAATAAATCCATATATGGATTAAAGCAAGCTTCCCGTCAATGGTATTTGAAATTCCATAACGTCATCACTTCATTTGGTTTTGAAGAGAACGTTATGGATCAATGTATATACCGAGAAAGTTAGTGGGAGTAAGATTTGTTTTTGGTGCTATATGTGGATGATATTTTGCTTGCTGACCCAATGATAGGGAGTTTGCTACAATTAAAACAATTCCCTCTCTAAAAATTTTGATATGAAGGATATGGGTGAGGCATCTTATGTCATTGGCATTAAGATCCATAGAGATAGACTTCGAGGTGTCTTGGGTTTATCTCAAGAAACCTATATCAACAAAGTTTTAGAGAGATTTCGGATGAAGGATTGTTCACCAAGTGTTGCTCCCATTGTGAAGGGTGATAAGTTCAATTTGGACCAATGCCCAAAGAATGATTTTGAAAGAGAACAAATGAAAACCATTCCATATGCTTCAGTTGTTGGAAGCCTGATGTATGCTCAGGTCTGCACCAGACTTGACATTGCATTTGTTGTTGGGATGCGAGGGAGAAAACAGAGTAATCCGTGTTGACCATTGGAAAATTTAGAAAGTGATGAGGTACCTACAAGGGAACCAAGGATTATATGCTCATGTATAGACTGAACCGATGAATTGGAAGTAATTGGCTACTCCGTCTGCGGACTTTCTTGGTTGTATTGATTCACGAAAATCAACATCTGGTTACATTTTCATGCTTGCTTAGGTGGTGTCTTGGAGAGTGCGGCGATCCTTGATCGCTACTTCCACCATAGGCCGAGTTCGTATCATGTTTTGAGGCCACATCGCATGGTGTATGGTTAAAGAGTTTCATTTCCGGCTTAGAGTAGTTGACTCTATTTCTAGGCCATTAAGATTATCTTGTGACAACTCAGGCTATTTGTATTTATGGCTAAGAACAACAAAAGTGGTAGTCGTAGTAAAAGCACATCGACATTAAATACTTGGCCATAAGAGAACGTGTTAAGGAAAAGAAAGTGGTCATTGAGCACGTAAACCTTTGAGTTGATGATTCTTTGATCCTTTGACTAAAGGCATGCCACCAATGAAATTCAAGGATCCATAGAGAAAATGGGAATTGGTTCCACTTTGTAAATGTATATATACAATTTATTAATGAAACTCTTATATATTGTCAGATTTTCTCATATCTATGTGCAGCTTAATTTATTTGAGAAAATATATATATTTTATTGGACCAAGAATAAATATAGGATTTATTCATTAAGTTTAGTTACTACATAAAGTATAATACTTGAGAAACTAAATACATTGTAATACATGGAAGATACATACTGGCTCTTGAGGACTATCGCTATGATTCATGTGTTTTGTTACTCAAGAGAATTTCACTGCGTTTGCACCAAGTGGGGAGAATGTAAATCAAAGTGGTGCAACGTTAGTGGCGTGTGTAACGGATTCGGTTTTCGGGAACGTACGTCGGTTCGAACCGAACGAGGTTCTTGATGGAAGAACCTTAATAAAATATCGGGTCCTACTCACTATTAACTGCATAACAATTCAGATTACACCATCAATACGCAGAATAAGTGTGAGAAACCGATGAAAGCATCAAAAGAAAATCCATTGGAATTCAGTGTAAGTCTTTGAAAATTGATCAATGGCAGGAGGTATGTTTTCAATCCAATTTTGTTTCCGCTGCATTTAAATTATGAGTTCATATGATTTTATGAACGTTTCTGGATTGAATTGAGACTCTAACATAATTTATTTTAAGAAATATATATATATATAATAAATGACATTAATAAATAATTTAAATTATTATATTTTAAAATTTAAATTTAATAAATGATTATTAAAATTAAAAATTATATTTCCAATTAAATATATATAAATTAATAATTAAAAATTATTTGTTAAAATTTTTATAAGATAAATATTGAAGTAGCATGGAACTAAAAATTGGAGTTATCAATAAAAATTTTATCAATCCCCTTGTAAGTAGGAATGGGCAAAACAATTACAGGTTTGGTTATCCGCAGTTAATCACACCGACAGTTCGATTTTTATCCGATAAATTTTAAAGACGGGTTCAATTTTGAGTATAAAATGAACATGAAGTAACGAGTACGATTTGAGTACGATTATACTTAAAATCGTATCCGTCGATACCTAAAATTAATTATATTTATTTAAATAATTTATATACTTATTAAATTAAATTATATATTAATTAGGATTTTCACTTATTTTTCGCACAATATATAAACCAAATTACGCTTGAATCTTAATTTCATATTTTCAGTCTCAGTCTCGGTCGCTTTCATTTGTCATCTCTATCGCTCTCAACTCTGCCGCTTTACGCTTGTCGTTGGCTCGGCTCGCCGTCCTCATTCACTTCTACAGTCCTCCTTAGCTTCTTCTTCTTCGTGATCTCATCAGATACTTAAGTAGATACATAAAATGTTTTCTTGTTTCCTCATATGAAGCAGATCTCCAACTTACTATGTTCTATGCTTCGTGTTTTCTTTTACAGTTTTACTTAGATTGCTTCTCTTGGTGGCTGATACATAAAGTGGCTACTTTGTTCTGTGTATGGACGATGGACCTCCTTGTTTTGATATTGGTGCTACTCTGTTTTTGTCACAAAACTTTCAAGCCATTTTAAGTTATCATGGTACAATCTTATTAGATTTGTGCTTTGAGAAACTTTATTCTGTTTCTTGGGTAGAACAGCTTCGACATGACATATATTTAGATGTCTGAAGTCATCTGGAGAAAGCATTATCGATTCATAATGTATATGGAATAAAGGACTTGGAACCAATGCATTGGGAACCTTGTTTGCTAATGCTTTGACTAAATTAGCAGATAAACTTTAAAAGAGATGCCAATCATGCATAATGTCAATGTAAATTCATATAATTATTAAAATTTGAATTGTTTCGTGAAGTTTATAAGGTAATAATTGAGAGATTTACAAGAATATGCTTGTAGTTTGTAGCCTTTGCACGTTGCAAGTAAGATGGTGAACTATTTACGAAAAAGAGTAATAGAAAAAGTAAATATTCATGGCATGTTTAGTGAGTTGTATTGGATAAAGTAAATATAATTGTATTAGATTGAATTATATTAAAATTTATTATAATTAATTTGTGTATTATTTAGTAATAATTTGTATTATATAGTATGATAAATTAATAATAAATTTTTTATCATATATCTTGTAGAGTTTGAGATTTGTGAAGAAGACAGAGACTTTAAACATTATTGCAAGTGAATATGCATGTTGAAAAGGTAATGAGAGATAATAGAAAATATATGTATATTTTTTTATATATGAATTTAAACCTTGAAAGTTATTTTTTCATAATTTTTTACCACAATCCTCTCAAGGAGTAAATGACATTGAACTTAATGTGGGGGTAACAAGTGGTGTAACTTCAAGTGCCAATTAGCATACAAATGTTCCTCTCCTTACATCAACCTCATCACTAGAAAATACATCAAGTCAACCATCACATGAATGTAGTGAAGAAGAAGATGGGAAGGCTAAATTAAAGTCTAAAGCATGGGTTCATTTTGATAAGAAGAAAATTAATGGGATATGGAAGGCAATATGTAATTATTACGGAAAACAGTTAGGAGGTGATACAAGGAATGTGATATCTCACTTGAAAGCACATACAAAAGGTTGTCCATTCAAACAACAAGAAATGGTTATAGGTCAATCATTGTTAAATCATAACAAGAAAGTGGATAAAATTGAGTTAGGACATTGAAATTTTGATTCTCAAGTTTTTCTTGATAAATGTGCAAAGATGATAATTCTACATGAGTATCCTCTTAGTATTGTTGAGTATCATAGATTTAGGGAGTATTCACATTCATTACAATCAATAAGGAAGCCTATTTCTCGTGTGACAGTTAAGAGAGACATTATAAAGATATATGATATTGAGAAAAAAATGATGGATATGTTAGAGAACAACAAAATTCATGTTGCAATCACGAGTGATATGTGGAAGTTTGAAAATCAAAACAAAAGATTTATGCCTGTAACTTGTCATTTCATAGATGACAATTGGTATTTGCATAGTAAAATAATAAGGTAAGTTTTATAAGTTTATTGTTGAAATTTATACAATTCCTATGAAATATTTTTTTAGAGATTTGATATATTAAATGATTGTATATAACAATTTTATTGTTGTTATATAATTTTTTTTAGGTTTATATATGTTCCTGCTACACACAATGTTGTGGTTATTGGTCAGGAAATGATGGGTTGCCTTTTGGATTGGAACATTGATCGTAAGATTTCAACCCTACACTACTACAAAATGGGTATTTAAGTCGCTGTGTAAAGTCGGTTCGGTGTAGACCCGACGCTATCTACGTTGGACGTAGTGTCGGTTGACGTGGATAGCATCGGTTCTCCATGTCAACCGATGCTATCCACCTAATATATCCAAATTTGGCTCATTTTTTACGCAGAACCTCAATTTCTTCATTTCTCTTCTCCATTTTCTCCCAAACCGAGCTACACCTCCACCTTCTTTCTAAATTTCTGCCCACCTCCGACCACCATTTGTAATGTCGTTTGGTGAGTTATATTCCTCTTCTCATTTTCTTTCAAATCTACTATTTTTTTGAGCTAAATACTAAAAATTTTTATACTCATTTTTGTATAAATTTTTGATTTAGGTATGTTTTTTATTTTGCTTGTTATTATGTTTAACTTATTTTATGAGAAAATAATATCTGAAATGTTGTAGATTTGATGGATTATATATATTTACTGTGCGTAGATAAATTTATTAATATATTATAAATAATTATATTTTATTAAGTAGAATTTTGCAGCTTATTATTCAGTTTGTTTTTTTTGTATAAATTTTTACTTAGGTATGTTTTTTATTTTGCTTGTTATTATGTTTGACTTATTTTATGTGGAAATAATATCTGAAATGTTGTAGGTTTACTGTGCGTGGATAAATTTATTTATATATAAATAATTATATTTTATTAAGTAGTGAATAGAGGAAAAATAATATGTTTTTTAAAATTTGTAAGATATTATATTAGTATAAGAGTTATACGTGCTATCTATTGGCTCTTAAAAAAATTATAAATATATATATTTATAAATTTAATAATTTAAATATATATATATATATATATATATATATTAATAAAAATCAAATAATAACTAAAAACTAAGAATTATTATTTTTATTTATATATGCTACTTATGTGTTAAAATGTTAAATATGTTACTATAGTAGTTCCTATATACTTCTATAGAATGTTATATACGTATAATTAATATTACTTTTAATTATGATATAGTAACATGCTTAGAAATTAGAATCAACCAAAGTGATTGGTTTTTATATATTCATGTTGGCATGTTGCTTATTTTTTAATTTGTCTAGAAATGGTTTTGTAAAATGATTAAAATGATAATTGTTTTGTATTATGTATGTTTTGATATATATTCTAATAATTAGGAAATTTATATATAATAATACTTGAAATATATTCATTGTATACATAATTAAGTAATATGTTTAATTAATGTCATTAATAGAAAATGGACAAATCTTGGATGTCAAAGTGTAGAATTGAGCAAGACTATATTTCTAGAGTTAAAAGTTTCATTGAATTTGCTTGTAGAAATAGTAATACTGAAACTAGTATGATTTGATGTCCATGTGTTAAATGTAAAAATTAGCGATTTCATGAATTTGATGAGGTTAAGTATCACCTTATCCGTAATGGTATTCTTTTGAGCTATAAATGTTGGTATTATCATAGAAAAAATATTGATAATACTCATGGGGAAAAGATAAATAAGAATGTGAGTGGATTACATACATCTTATCATAATGTATAGACAAAAAATATGTTTCATGGTGTTGAAGATGAATTATGCGAGGATGATCCCGAAACCTTTAATAAACTTATAGAAGATGCCGAAAAACCTTTGTATCCAAAATGCAAAAAATACACTAAAATGTCGGGATTGGTTCATTTGTACAATGTGAAGGCAAAACATGGTTTTTCTGACAAGGGATTCACATAATTACTAAATCTACTAGTCGATATGTTTCCTGAGAGTATTGAATTGCCATATTCAATGTATGAAGTGAAGAAATCTATTAGTCGATTTGGCATGGAATATCATAAGATTCACGCTTGTCCAAATGATTGCAATCTTTATAGAAAAGAATATGAGACATTACATGATTGTCCTATGTGTAAAGAATCGAGATGGAAGCATGGTACAAATGAGAGTACAACACATAAGAAAGGCGTGCCTACAAAGGTTCTTTGGTACTGTGACTCAGCTTCCATAGAACTGAGTAAAGATACAAAAGTAGTTGTTGAAATGTAAGAGTTATAGCTACATATTAGTTTCTTCTATTATTTTTTGTAATATTTAATAAAACTAACCGTTTTAAACCTTGATAGGGCATGGAAGTTGTGGAACAAGTTTAAGGGCATTGCCCTTAAAAAATCTCATAAGCTTATATGGACAAAAGTTATGGTATGTACAAGCCAATATTAATAATTTTATTAATTTTACAATAGAGTCATGTGTGGTTATTATGTCATGAAGTTTATGAGCGAAATCATCACAAATATCAAAATTCCAATTGATGATGTGGTAATATCTTTTACCCATATACATAAAAGTTTTTAACATATTTGAGTTTGTTTTTGTAAATAAATGAAATTACATTCTTATTTTGATTTTAAATACATGTAGTTCTTTGATTGGAACAAGACAGGCTATGACCAGCAAATTTTTGATGATTTACGAGAGGAATGGGCAGAACACATGGTTCAAATTATATCATCACAAGAAGAATTAGGAGAAGATTCTGATGATCTTGAATAGCATATGACAACATAACAGTAAATTTTTTAATGATTTAATTTCTCCATCTATTCCTATGTCTGAAATCACTTGTTTGATGGATGATTATATGCTCATGTATTTAGGGGAATGCATTGTTTTATGGACCTATTTTTGGCCCAAACTACATCTCATCTCTCTTTCCTACTTTCCTTACGAACTCATATTAGCACATTATTAATCATTTATTTATAAATATGAAGTTATCTGGAATCTCTGCTAGTATTTTTAATGCTATAATGAGCTCTAAATATGAAATCAGGTGTACGTAACTCCGATTTGTTTCTTGGTTTGTATGAGTTTTGGTGCCCATGAACATGTTCCATATGTTTAAGGGCATCAAAACTCACACAAGCCAAGTAAGAAATCAGAGTTACACTTGATTTCATATTTAGAGTTCATTATAGCATTAAAAAATACTAGCAGAGATTCCAGATAACTTCATATTTATAGATAAATGATTAATAAAGTGCTAATATGAGTTTGTCGAAGGGTTATATCACTCGGATGTCGTTGTACGTGGTAATCTCTTTTTGATGGTAATATTTATAATGATTTAATTTCTTCATTCGTATGTCTCTGAAGTTTAGACTACTTGTTTGATGGATGTTTACGTGCTCATGTATGTAAGGGAATATGAATTGTTATATGGATCAGTTGTTTTTTGTCTAGTTTTCTTGTCATAATGCTTGTGAAGGCCAATCAAGATTCTAAGCCAACCAAGCTTACTCGCATCCAATTACACTTTGACGACGTTATTTTATTTGTAATTTAAGTTAACTATATGTATTGTATATACATTATTTGTTTTTGTAATAAATTTAATTATCAAGTATTTAAATATATTTAAATTTTTAATTATTTGTATTATTATTTATATTTTAGTTTTTTTATGCTATATATATATTGAATAATACGAAAAATGAGAATAAAAAAAATCATAAAATGTACGGGTAAAGTCGGTTCACGTGATGAACCGACTTTACATTTTAAGTCGCTCAATTTAAAGTCGGTTCAGCGAACCGACTTTAATGCTTATTTTTGTAGTAGTGCGTGCTAACTTTAGATAATTGTTCTATTAATGACTCAATGCTACCTAAATTGTTAGATTCATTAGATAGAACTTCAATGTTATTTTATGAAGATATTTTCATATACGTTGTGCTACTCATATATTAAACTTAGTAGTGAAAGATGGATTGAATGTAATTTCTCAATGCCTTGTTAAAGTTAGAGATATTGTTGCATATTGGACAACAACACAAAAGAGGGAGGAAAATTTTTAAAAAATTGCATCTCAAGAGATAAAGTCTTCTTGTAAGAATTTATCTCTTGATTGTCAAACTCGTTGGAATTCTACATTTTAATGCTTAAAGATGCATTGTTTTATTTGTTTGAAACAATTGGATAAGAATTATAATACTCTTCTTGATGATTTGGATTGGAAAATGGCAAGTAAAATTTGTGATAAGTTAGAGGTATTTTACAAGATCACTGAATTGATTTCTGGGTCCAACTATCCCACTATAACATGTTATTTTCTCATATTTGTGACATAAAAATTGTATTATATCATTGAGTTAATGATGAGGATAATTTGATCAATAGAATGGCTAAAAACATGCTTGTAAAATTTGACAAGTATTGGCAAGAGTTAATATTGTCATGGCTATTGTAGTTGTTTTGGATCCTAGATTTAAGATGAATTATCTTAAATTCTATTTTCCAAGAATATATGGAAAGAATGTTATTTTTGAAATTAAAAAGATAAGAAGAAAGTGTTCTAATTTAATAAATATGTACCGAAAGAAAAAAATTATAGAAGAAGAGAGTCGACAAATGGAGTTTTCAACACACTCCAATATGTCTCAAAGTTCAAAAGGTACTAGTGTTTTGAATCCTAGTGGTATAATTAAGTATAAAAAATGAAAATTAATGTAAAATAAAACTAGATCTATGAAATCTAAGTTGGACTCTTATTTAGAGAAGGCTGATGTGGAAATTTCGGATGAAGAGCTTGATATATTGTCTTGTTGGAAGTGCAATAAACATAAGTATCTAATAATGCATGACATAGTTAGAGATATCTTGGCTATTCTGGTGACCACAGTTGCTTAAGTGTGTGCATTTAGCACAAGTGGTAGAATAGTAAGCAAACATCGTAGTAGACTAAAAAAAACACATTGGAAGATTTGATGTGTACTCAAGATTGGTTATGGGCAAATATTCATAAACAAGGTATAAATCTATATATTTAATACTTGTACATGTTATATTTTATTAACACTTATTTTATATATTATATATTAATTATCTAATTGTGTATTCGAATATTTTATAATTTATTCAGATATATTAGTTCTTGGTTCATTCGCTTTCACTATTATTATTACAGAAGATGATATTGAGGTAAAAAATTTACATTATTGATTAATCAATTTGTTATTTTGGTTTATAAAAGTGATTTTATATATTTGATTTTTGTAGGATACTTGTCTTGTTGATGAATAATTAGAAGGGAAAATTTTTGCTTTATTGTATTTAAGTTTTCTTAAATTTATGTAATCAGTTTTCAATATTAGTTTTCAATATTTGTATGAGTTGAGAATATTTTATTTATATCATGTGCTACTCATTTATATGTGACCTTGTTGAGATTCAGAGAAATATATAATATTAATTGTTAAATTCTTTTATTAGATAAATATATTCAAACTTAAAATAACAAATCGAAATCAACAAATTCAAGAACCTTGAGTTCAGTTGGTTTTGGCTTTTGGCTACAGAATTAAAGAGAGCCTAATTGAATAGGAATTTTTTAAAAGTTTGAAAAACGGTTTTTTTCGGATATTTTTTAATAATTATTCTGAATCGTTATTCGCAGATAAAAAATCGTTTTCAAATCGTAACGATTTTGAGTACAGATTTTATAATTCAATTTAAAAATAATTATATCAAAAATTATCATCGCTCATCCTTACCGTAGTCATCCCTGTAAACCGTAGGTCAAATTCTATTAGTTGGATATTTCTTAATAGAATTGCCTTCGGTGAAATGGCTCCCTAGGCCGTAGGAACTATAGAGACTAGAGAGGACGAGCCAGCAACGCCTTAATCAAAACAGCTCTCTCATTAGTTTTTTTTTTTTCAAGGGTGTTTAAGTTTTTTCTTTTTATTAAATAAAAAAATTATACAAATAAACTTTAAATTTAAATAAAAGTTATTTTAACGGCAGCCAATCTTAAAACAGTAACAAAGTGCCCAATAACTTTTTCAAAAACTGAAATATAAATTTACCATTTCAATTTTTTTAATATTACATTCATTATTTTTTAAAATTTAACACATTTATTTATATTTAATATATTTAATTTAAATTTAAAAATTATAATAAATTATACTATAACAATCAAAATTATTATATTAAAAGGTATTTTTTACATGATTTAATTGTAATTATTAAAATTTAATAATTAATATATTATCTTTAAAAAATAGTTGATATAATATTATAAAAATTAAAATTAAAAATTAAATTATCAGATGAAATAAAATTTAAAAATCACCAATGCCAGAGGAATGAATAATTGTATATGTATTCAATGCAATGAGTATGAATATCGTCTACTTTATTAATTTGTGTTCAAGTTTTTGCACATGTTTAAATAAATAATATATGACAATTTGAAAAATATATCTTTTACCAAATTAAAATTAGGAAAAATATTTAAAATAATATCTTTAAAATTTATAACACTAAATATAATATTCTTACATTAAATTAAAAGATAAATACATTAGTATTATAATATATTATTTTTATTATTATAAATTTTAAAAATATTAATTTTAAATTTTTCTAAATTTTTATAGAACAAAACATACGTGAACTACCATAAATCTTGTAATATATATAGTTAGTGTCATAAAAAAATTTCCTAAAAATAATTAGTAATAGAATTAAACCAACTTAATTTTTAAATTTTTTTTATTTTTATCAAGTTAGTTTAGTTCTTAATTCTTTATTGAGTTAGTTTGATTTTTATATAATTATTTTTTTAATTTCACTTGGAATTTCTTTCTCCTCTAATCTAACTCTCTATAATTTTTTTTTTCTTTTTATTTTTGTAATAACACCTCACTTCTAAGTTGTTCTTACAGTTCTTCTATTCTTACCCACGGCTTCACCCCTAACCTTCAACCGCTCAGGCTCTTTTAGTGTCACCGTACCACAACTTCAACCCCAACACTCACCTAGTTAAATCTCCTCTGATGACATTTTTAAATATTTTTTATATTTTATAATTGATATAAACAATAAATTATTAATAATATTTATTCGTTATATTCAAATTCTAAAACTTCAAACTTTAATTATTTGAACTTAAAGATATTACATACGTGATTAAAATTTAAAATATTAAAATTTAGAGATTATAATCGAAGTAACGTAGAAAATATTAAAAACTATAATACATAAATTAAGAAAAGATTACTAAATAAAACCTATTAATAAAATATGAAAAAAATCATAAAACTATTTGAACTAATAAAAAAAAATATTAGATTCTATTGATTTTTCATTCTTAGTAATTTGGAAGTTAGTTATTAGTTTCTAAAATTATATTATTATTTTTTTCGTTATAAAACCATACGAACTCATATGCAGACTCTTATATATAATAGTTTTCTTCATTGTTTTAGAATCCCTTATTATCAATCTAGTTGAGAATGTTACAAAATATATATAATTCCTCATTTATGTCCCTTAATATCATCACTTGAGCTACTTGTGATATTCCTTAATTACCTAGCTTACTCAAAAATGAGTGCATATATTTACCCTCAATATAAACTAGTTATTTTGAATGCAATATTTTTGCATAATATACAGTTGATTTCAAAGCTAGTGTTTCTGCCAATTCAACTGTTAGTGGTATTAATCTTATATTTCAACTATGTATGAGTTTACAGTAGTGGTTGAAAGTAACAAAACCAATGGCAACTCTTCCATAAAAATTCCAAGCCGCATCAAACATTATTTTAATTGCATCTTTGTGATGAGGTTGATAATTGGGGATGTGATTGACGTTTGACATCACTTATGGATATATTATTGTTTTCACACACACTCTGATCATAGTCTCATTTGTAAGGTTATCCTAGAATTCCTTCATTCTACTAATTAATTTATTTATACATCTATCATGCATGTATTCAAACATGACCTTTTTGAAAATTATTTCATTCCTTTGCCACCATATTTGTTCCATCATAATCATTGCAGTAATTGTGAAAGGAGAGAAAGTCATTGATGTAGGAATGATGTGCTTTGGGGATTTATTATTATGTTGATATATTAAATAATGCAAAAAAAAAAACTATTTTTAAAGTAATAATTCTTAATATTATAGTATAATTTATTTTAATTTTTAAATTTAAATATAATGAGTTAAATTTTAAAATACAGTTGTGATAATATTACAAATTAAAAAATTTAAAATTAAAGTATAAAATAATACTTCTTTATATCTTAATTAAATTATAATTATAATTTAAGTGATAATTTTTATTATATATAATTATGTAAATTTAATTATGATTATTAATAATATTATATCATATTAATTATTATTTATTATAAATTTATATTTTTATAATAGTATAAAGATTAATAATATAATTTATTATAATTAATGGAGTATTTTTATTTTTAAGTAGAGATTTTTTTCATCTTCCGATTTTAATCATAGAATTGGATGGGATGGGCTTCCCCCATCACTTTGGTCAAACATTAATTAAAGAAAAAAAATATTCCCCACCTTCTTTAACGTCATTACGAACTTACTTCTCTGTGGGAGAAAGTATTGATTAATTTATTCAGAGCTTTACTTTTTCTTTTCTTTTTTCTCCAAGGGAATGACAATGAAGTATAAATTTACAATACTTTTGTATTCATAATTCTAATAGATATAAAAAGTGTTGGTAAAAAATTTATTTATAATTTACATTTTCTTTCTCTTCGGTCAAAATCATTATAAGATTAATATTAGACATTAATGCATAGCAACTTTTTTTTCTTGCAAGTCAAGCTTAAATATATTTTTTTTACCCAATCTTTTGTATTAATAGTAAAAATACAAAAAACATTTAACTTATTATAAATGTTTCTAACTTTAAGTTATATTAACGTTTATATATTTCATTTTTTTGCTCATTTATATTAACATAATTAATTTTTTTTAACAAAAATGACAAAAATATATATATAAATGTTAATGACATTAAACATTACTTACAAAAAAATGAAATTAAACATTAAAGATGTTTTTTTTGTAAAAAATTAAATATTAATAATATCGGATAAACGTATAAATATATCACCAAGTTATTACAGTTATATCATTTATATCATTAAACTATATATTTTCCATTTGTATAATCCAATTATGAAAATTATTTGTTTATACCATTTTGTTTGTATCTGTTAGACAATACCAAGAGTCTATTACGTTTTAACCGTTAAGTCGCTCACATGACTCCTATATAACCTAGTAACAAAAAAAAAATTTATTATCATATTGTTTGCCTATAACCTCCTAACCTCTATTAATGTTAATCTCACTATCCCTTAACCTCGATTAGGACTAGTTTTATAAATATTTTTTTATTTGGGATTCATAACTACCATAGATAATAGTTTTTAAAATTACTTGATAATTATTTTTTCATGTTGTAAATTTTGTATGGAAAAATATGAAGGCAATGGTGGAGCTTGAAATTTATATTCCAATGGACATTGAGTTGCAAAAGAAATGAGGATGCATTAGTTTATTGTTGGATCAATTACAAATTCTTGTCTATTGGATATGGATGTAACATTAAGTGAGCCCTAACATTGTAAGAGTGGATAAATAGAAGGAATTATGAAATTTTTTGTAAGCTTTGTCTGTTTTGGATGGATCATTCGAAGGACTAAATATTTGGGAATTGTGAGATTCTTTCTTACTCTAAAATTTGATTTTTTTTTGTACTATAGCAAAAGAAAAGTAGGAATATGCATGAGACGGGTGAGAATGATTATACTAATAACCATAATAACTCTGAATCAATTTTGTGTACATTCAGGTAATAACCGTCAGTTATAAACGGGTGATAATTTTTTTACAGTTTAATTATCATTCTTATTTTTTAATATTTATTTAAAAATATATTTCATTTAAAAAATTAAATGTTAACATAAATCTTATTCTACTATATTATTAAAATATTAACATTAATTTTTAATTTTTTAACTATTTAATACATGTTTTTAATTAAAATAAAAATATATAAAAGTAAGAATAAATAAAATTTAATATAATTATTTCAAGTATTGTATCTTTTATTATTAAAAATATATTTTATGTAATTATATTTATATACACAATAATATTGGTATATATTCGGTTTCGTTTAACCATAGTTTTGGTATTACAATAACCATCACCAGCCTATACATATCGATTATGGTTATTTTTGTATAAAAACCATTAGATTTTTGTAGACAACCACAATTTCAATTATCTGCAATTAAAATGCCCCTCCTTAGAAGAAAACACATGGATTTATTCTATTTTGTACAATCATTTTGGCCATATATGGTTTAAGTAGGCTATCATTATATGTAATAAAAAATGTTATAAAGTCTTAACCTTTGACTTGCATATATAAGTATTGTTTATTATTGAAAACAAAAATATTTTCACTCTCTCCTTTTTTATAAATCAACATATTTGGATGGACATCAAATCACACTCAAAATTCACCATGAATTCAAATAGATTGATGTTGAGAAAATAATTGTGGGAGGTACAATTGATTATTGGATATATATGAGGAAGACACCATGTCATATGATGTATTTGAGAAATTAGAACTATTTCTTACCTTGAGGATACCAATTAACTGATATTATCGAACATTAAGGTTGGAGTTTGGCATTCATGAAATTAATATTGATTTAAAAGCTTGGAAATTATGTGATTTGCTTATTGAACCAAGAAAAAAGGTGTCTCAATATATGTAGTTTCTGCTTTGGAATCTGAGTAGTCATATAAGCATGTTGAAGCATTGGAGGTTATTTTTCCTTTCTAAAAATTATTATAGCAGAAACTGGTAACGTATATGATGAGGAATCATGTCATGAAGATGAGTAACAACATCATCATATACCTAGTGCATGGCAACAGACATAGATTTTACTTCTTGTAAGAGAAGTATAAGAAGAAAGTAAAGAGAAAATAGAAATTCTAAAAAAAGAGAAGAAATTGACTGATAGTGAAAGTGAAAATAAAATTGGAGAAGAATATGATAAAATTGCCTATGCCCAAGTTGAAAACCAATGTTTGATGATGAAATGAATGAATGAAAACCTGAAGAATCTATTTATGAAACTCAACCTAAAGACCTCTAATTTAAAGATCCTAAATTGGTTGATAAATCTACCCATGAAACTCAACCCAAAGATCATATTTAGGGTGAAGAACCAAAAATTGGAAAAGAACATGCCTAATTTTAAGAACCTAAGTTAGGTGGTGAATATGCCCATGAAACTCAACCTAAGGACCATGATTAACTTGAACATAATTTTGGAAATGATAATGATGAGCATCATGAAAATAAGGATGAAACTTTCAATTTAGAACATGAGGTTTCTTATAATGTATTTTAGAAGATGATATGTTCAATACAGAAGAATTTGAACAAGAAATTCCTTTTGAAGATGATATTATTTTTGAAGAAAATATTCACATGGGTTTTGAAGTTGAAGAACCAATGAAGGGTGAATGAGACATTTTATCTAATTATGGAAAGTCTGACAATCTAGATAGTAGTCCTGAAGAAGATGGAACAAGAAAAAAGGTAAGATTCCAATTTTCAACCCTTATACATCCATAAATGATCTAAACTTTAGCTTGGGTCTATAACTTGTAAAAGATTTACTTAAGAGGGCTATACAACAATATAGTGTGGAGAATTTGGTGAATATCGGGTTTCCATAAGCATACAATGAGAGATTAAGAGTTGTTTATAAGAATAAAAAATGTCTATTCGTAATTAGTAGTAAATGCATTAAAGATGGAGTGACCTTCTACATTGTAACACATCAATTAGAATGTGAATGTCTAGTTGATAGGGAAACAAAATGTGTAAATTATGATTAATTGTCAGAAGAGTTTATTCAAAACTTTAGGAACAATCCCAAAAGGTTCAAAATGAGTGTGGTTGACAATGAAAACAAGTACTCTAGCTTTATGATACCAAGAGGTATATTGTATAGAGCAAATAGATATGCTAAATTTTCATTTGATGGTATGTTCGAAGAAAAATATAGAAAGTTGTGGGACTAGCTAAATCAGTAAAATTAACAAATCCAGAAACAATTGCGAGGATTAAAATAGAATTGAATTTTGAAAATATGCCATGATTCCAAAGGATTTATACATATTGGGATACAACCAAAAAAGGTGTCTTTAAGGGCGTAGATCATTTATTAGTTTACATGAATGTTTTTTTAAAGATACCATATAAAGGTCAACTCTTAATTGTTGTTTCAATTGATGGTAACAATGTTATGTACTTAATAGCCTATATAGTTGTTGAATCATAATGTACAGAGGCATGAGAGTGATTTCTAGTGTTGTTTAAATAAAATTTGTAAATGTAGAATTGTTTTGGATGAAATTTTGTCACTGATAAACAAAAAAGACTACTCAATGTTATTGTTAACATATTTGAAGAATCAAAACATAGAATGTGTTTGAGACACATGGAAAAATTTTAAAAATTCATTTTATGGTTTAGCTTTAAAGTAATAATTGTGGGCATGTGCTTGGGCTATAGTTATAGCATCATTTACTGATGAGAGGAATAAGATGAAGAAACTTTTTGTTGGAACATGGGAATGGTTGAATGTTAAACTAGTAAAGCATTGGTCAAGGTCTCACTTTAGGACACTTGTGAAGTCAAACATATTACTGAACAAATAATTCATGTATCTTGGCTACAAGAAAAAAACCATCATAACAATGCTGGAGACAATCAAGGTGTATATAATAAGAAGAATGAAGGCAAAGAGAACTTAAGCTGAAACATGGATGCATAGGATTGGTCAAAAAATTAAAATGATAATGTAGAATTCAATTCACCAATCTATTCATTTGCATGCATAACATTCTACATAGAGGAAATATGAAGTTAATGATATTAAGATGAATAATTAGGTTGTGGACTTGAATAATAAAACTTGTACATGTAGAAAATGGGATCTTACTAGTTTGTCATACGTCCATGCACATGCTTCATTCAGGGTAAAAAAAGATGATCATTTCCTACATGTGGATAATATTTACAAGTACGATACATATGTCAAGGCATATGATCTATACATTAACACAATGCCTAGCATAAAGGAATGAGTATTGTTCCTCTTGCACTTCCAAAATAAAGAAGTAAACTAATAGGCCTCCAAAAAGTAGAAACAAGAGTAATGATTAACCACTAGCTACCAAGTAAAAATGATCCTACTTGGCTAAGTAAAAAAAGTGTTTGTATGTCATGTAAGAAATGTGACAATATAAGTCATAATGCAAGAACATAAAATGAAACTACTAGTAAGGGGACAAGTGAAATTGGGAATGAGGTAAATTTATTAAATTTTTATAAGATGCAATTTTTTTACTTTAATGGTACGTTGAGAGCTATAGAAATAATTTAGTGATATATATTAAACAACTATAATAATTCAGTTGTATAAATGAAACAAATATAATATTTTAGTAGTAGATTTAGAACAACTTTCATAACATAATTATACGATAAGTTTCATTACTTAACTAAGTTATTCATAATTTTATATGCTATATATAGACAAATTTAAGAATAGATAATGTAGAAATGGATAAATGGCAACATTCATCACAACAAGAATTTCAACTTGAACTATCTCAAAGTTAACCATCACAATTACCCCAAGTATATACACCAACAAAACTACTTAATAGAAAGACTAGAGGAAAACTATATGTAATATTTATTATTTTATCAAAAAATTTAATTTAATATGAATCAATTTCTACTTAGTAATACAAATATTTGTTTCAAGTTTGGAGGATGAAGACTAGAAATCCATATAAGTCATTGAATATAGAGCTCAAAAAATAGAATAATTGGATACCAATGAAACTATACATAAAATCTATTACTAATATATTTTAAAAAGTTATTTAAGTATTCTATCTTTTTTTTCTTTTTTATATGGAACAATTTGAAATGATGATATGATCATCATTGTATTAATTAGGGATAATTTTGTTCAATATGTTATTAATGTAATACAATCGATGTTATGATTATCAACAACATATTCTACAAGTTGTGTGTTATAAAATGGCAATTACATAATGACCACTTCACCGTATCATATCAAAAAAGTTGCCTTACTTATTTATGAAATAAAATTACAAGCATCGTTGTTTAACCAACATAAACTCATATATATATATATATCAACAAAACCATTATGGTAAAGATATAACATCATTCTTAACATTTCCATTCATTACAAAGACAAACAAATAGATACATATTCTAAAGATTTAATATTTTTAATTGAAACTAAATTTAAAAGGTATTCTCATTTTGAAGGGATAATTTATATTCTTGCACTATAACAATTAATTTGACATTTTCTTACTCAATTTTTTCACTTGTAATTGCAATTGTAAATTATATTCTTCAACCCTTGATACGCTTTTATTGCCTTTAAATCCTTTTCAAAAGCTCAAGTACAACTTGCTTATCCCTCTAACATATTTCATCATTAGCCTAATAAAAATAATTGTAATGTTCACATTTTTTCAATAAGTAAAATACAAAACTTAAAAATCAAACATATACCAAAAACCTTTACTTATCTCATATTTATAACATCCCTAAAATCTCCTTCTAGGGTCATCATCAGTCAAGAAGTAAATTTATTGCATGGAAACTCATAAACTCATTATGGAGCCATTTTTCTCTAATTCGATAGTTTGAAACACAAAAGCTTAGAAGAAATTTCAAGTAAGATGACAGAAACTTCACTAGGGAAACCTTAATCCCAAAACATAATGCAACAATTGTTGATAAAATTGTCCCCCCCAAAATGGATTCCAAATAGTAAAATATTCACAAAACTAGCCCTAATGTAGGTTAGGAAGATAGTAAGATTAGCATTAATAAACGTTAGGAAGGTTAGAGGCAAACAATACAATAATAATTGTTAGGTTTTATTATTATTGGGTCACATGGATATCATGTGGGTGACTTAACAGTGAAAACATAATAGACGCTTGATGTTATTCAAGAAAATAGACGAAATTGTAGAAATGAACAATTTTCATAGTTAGATGATACAAATGAAAAAAAATAATTCTATGATAAAACGATACAACTGTAATAGTTTAGTGATATATAAGAAGTAACAATTAATGTTATAAACCAACGAGTTACAATTTAATATCAGATGGTAGGAAGAAAAATACATTATTGAATAAAAAATTAAAATCGTTAACTATACAATAATTTTAATATATTAACTCAAAAATCAAGGATATTAGAACTTTTTTTTATATAAAAATAATTTACATACGTAAAGATATATTAAAAATTAGAAACATCAGTCATATTATTTCAACAAAATAAATATAAATAAATATCTTTAATATAATTTTTATTTTAAAAAAATAAATATTTATTATAATATTATCATAATTAATAATTAATATGATAATCATGAAAATGAGGACGTTGACGTTTGAGCACGTAAGATTTATAATAATTGCGAAACGAAAGTGCTGAGCTGAGATTTAAGTATCCATGTCATCGAAAAGTTGATAGATATTTTTTCCACATGGGTTCCATCTTCCCAGATCCCTCAGCTAGATTATCTCTTTGTATACCAAGAGCAGTGAAGCCTTGGTTTCAATCACCAGAAAGAAACCCCACCTTCTTTCTCTAAAACACACCCACACGTCTCTCTCTCTCTCTCTCTATTACCGAAACAGTAAAAAAATGGTGAGCCCAAAATCTAAACCCCCAGAAAGCGTTCTCTGTGATTTCTGCAATCAGCTACCTGCGGTTCTTTACTGTAGAGCAGACTCAGCAAAGCTCTGTCTATTGTGTGATCAACACGTACACTCCGCTAACCTACTGTCTCGCAAGCACCTCCGATCTCAGATCTGCGAAAATTGCGGATCGGAGCCTGTGTCAATCCGGTGCACCACCGACAATCTCGTTCTCTGTCAAGGTTGCGATTGGGATGCACATGGTAGTTGCTCTGTCTCTGCCACGCACGAACGTAGCCCTGTTGAAGATTTCTCTGACTGTCCCTCTGCTCTCGAGCTTGCTTCCTTATGGGGGTTCGATCTCGAACGCCTTAAGAAAGCGGGCCAACCACCCAATCCAGCTAGTCAAAATTGGTTTGGTGTACATGACTTTGATATTCTTCAGGATTTGATTGTGCCTCAGCCTAAAGAAAACGGCGTCGTTTGGGGAAACATAGATTATGGAGAAATGACGATGGAGAAGGAGATGAAGTGTGGGAAGCAAAATCAGGTTTTGTATAAGCAGTTGGTTGAGTTGTTGAAGAAGGAGTTAATGGTAGGTGGAGAGAAAAACTTGGATCCTCCAGAAACGCTTAATAAGAGTGATTGGAATGGAAATGCTGAGAATACGTCGCTTGAATTGAAGAATGGGATTGAAGCAAATGGTGTTGGTCTACAATCGGGTTTCGCGTCTCTGCTTATGATGCCAACACATCATGATCAGTTCAAACAGAGTGATGACATTGTTGATGGGGATGTATATTGGAGTAGCAGCAACCAACATAATGTTCAGGTAATTGTTTTCTTCTTGTATTTTTTTTTAAAACAACAACTACATTATTCCTTCTTAATTAATTAAATGAAGTTACAGAATGAGTAGTTATAAATCAACTAGATTTTTCATGATCGTGACCGTGGAGTTAAATATGCAAAACCAAGCACATCACAACTTGGAAAAGAGCGAACAAACGAATCTCTTGATATTTTAATTTTTATGTATAAAAAACATGAACTGTAAACGTGTACAATCTCCCAAATTACTGGAACATCAAAATCTCATTGTTTTTGTTTTTATTTGTCAAATTTAAGTAATATATTCTTAAACTAATGGTTGAGGTAATCAATATATGCTCTGAATATAAAAGGAACAGAGTCGATTCAAAAACGAATACTAACAAGTAAAGAAAATACAAGTTGAGATATTAGTACCAAATTACCTTATTAATTCAAAGTTTGAATATGTAAAGTTTCGATTTTTTATATGCATTAATTCGAGATTCACCTTTTAATTATATTAAGCGACAACTGATTTATTTATTTTGTCTGAATAACAGATATGGGACTTTGAATTAGGACGGTTGAGAGATCATGAAGAGTCTAGTTCATTAGACCTCGCATGTGGTGGAAAAGATGAAGCAGGTTTTGTCGTTAAGAATTTTGATCGACTCGTGAAGGATTCGTCTTTGACTAGTTCAAGAATGTTGGGGGATAATATTTACCAACAGATGACTTGTCCAACTCAACAGGATGACATTACAATCAGTGTAAGTCGGTAAAATTCTACTTAGCTTTTGTTGATTTAATCAGTTATGGATATAGTCCACTTGTGTGTACCTTGGTTATATATACTTGGTTTACTCGGCCACCCAACCAAGCACACACACATATAGAGTGATAAGAGTAATTCTCTTAACAAACACCATTCCACTATAAAGCAATTGATAATTGATCTTTCTTTCTTTTTTGTCAAAGGCAGTGTCTGGATGTTGATGGGCTATAAAATAAACGCTTTCATGCATAATATAAACCTATTTACTAATAGTGTTTTATTTTTAAGGAAAGTGACCATAAAGGCCTTATACTTATTATAAAAGTGATGCTTAGGTCGTTTCCTTATTTTTTGTAATAGTTTAGTCTTATTGTTAACAAATAATTATTTTTTTATGTTTTTATTTATTTTTCTTAAATTCTTTTAGTTACAATTTATTTAAGTTATAATAGTCTCTAGGGGTGAGTAACGGATCAAAATTATTTATTTTTGCCAATCCAAACTCGATTCGATCTTGAACGGATTTGAAGATTTTCAAATCGAATCCGATCTGATGATATATTTAATTTGAATCAATCCAAATTCAAATAGATTGGATTTTTTTTGGATTGGATAAGATCAGATTGATATTAAAATTTATTTATGAATTATTGTCATATATAAAACATGACATATACAAATTTAAATTTTAAATTAATATTTTCATAACAAATATTATTAGTTATAGTTATAACTAAAAAAAATCAAAAGAACAAGAAATATATCTTTACAATTATTAAATTACTATAGATATTTATATTTATCTTTTAAGCTAAAATAATAATATAAAATATATAATATGCATAATATTTAAATATAACATATTATAAAATAAAATATGTATTTATTTATAATTTAATAATAATTATCGGATACAGTGGATTATAAAATGTTTCAATCCGGATTTGATCCGAATCCGAACAAATTATATAATATTAATCCGATTATAAAATTTATCAATTCAATTCAATCTAAATTTGATAGATTGGATTATTTGCTCATCTCTAACAGTCTTTAAATAATGTAATTTAAAAAATTAAAAATTAAAATAAAAAAATTATCTTTGTTCTTGTATAATCATTTTTTCTTAACCATAAGACTAAACTGTTACAAAAAGTAAGTATAAAACTTAAGTGTTATTTTTGCAATAAGTGAAGAAATATAGGGGTATTTTTCTATTATTTTTAATTTCCTTCCACGCGAAGCATATATATTCATTTTATAAAATGTAAGAAACATATGTTTTTTCATGTTAAAAATGTGGTGCATAAATATATATAATTTTTAAAAAATATGTTTTAGAGAGTTTAAAGTGAAACCATGTGAATAACTAGATAATATAAAAATAGAGGGTAAAATAAACACATTTTTGGGTGTGAGAATTACTTAAGATTGTTGCGATTTAATTTTGTTCCCTTTTTTCTCTTTATGATTTATTTACAATATAACTAAAGCATGTAACTTTTTTTGTTGATTTTTGATTCGTAGAAAGTGTACATGGTTGTTTGTTTCTATTCTTGAAAAAATTTAGGAGAGTCATCGATTTAGTACACAACTAGGACAAGGAGATACAAATTCTTAAAAGAACTCACTTCCACAAGTAGTAGAAAGAATAACAGCTTAAAATAGAACACTCAATAGTAGTAGTAACAATATAATAACATTCAATAATAGATATTATATGATCAACAGAAGGCAAAAAAAACAATTAACGCTTTCTAATCAGAGTTTAAGCAAAAATATGTTGTAACATACACATTTTAAATTCTGATTGTACTAACACAAGAGTGGATCATACATAACATATTATATAGCAAGGTAAGCTCACATAGAGATCGTATGTAAGTGGTAACGTTCTCGGGTTGCTTTAAGGCAACCATTTAGCAGCAAACAATTTACTAATGAATAAAACAGTTACAACTTTGAAATAAATAAAATAACTATTACCTCTAGCAGCTAGAACCTTCGTCCAAACTGTCTATTGTTGTTCTTGTTTGTTGCTTTTGCAACGACCTGGCTTGACATACGAATCCGGCTCTCCTTCATAACCGACACTACTCGATGTGATGTGATCAGATATCACAGAACAATAATGTGTATAATAAATTAACACAGCCCTAGAATACCACTCATACAGAGATGTACCCATTTACCACATAAAAATATTTGCACTCACTATTTTATGCTCACACGAACATATCCCTATTGTTGAAACATGTTTAAAATAATTGGTGAATATGAATTCAAATCAATAGAAATTTTGACCGAGTTTTGAAGGGTTTTTTGAATTAATTTTGCAATTAATAAGGGGGTATTTATAACATTCGATCGACCGCCTTGCCAACCATCGCCAAAGTTAGTGGTGAGGGTGGTGGTAAGCTTGTCGACGTGGTGTTAAAAAAGATATTTTTTCGTTTCTAAAAATGCAGAGTAAAATCTACAAATAAGCGCACCTGAAACGAACCAAAGACCACCACTCAACCTAGCATGCATACTAAAAACAACTAATCCCGTGTTGTGTGAAAACATACTTTAATTATAGTGGTCTTAACTATGTATGTGTGTACATTATTAATCCTTAGTAACTAATTTTATACAGAGGAAGACAGAACACTGAGTAAAAATAAACAAACGTCGTGTGTTTTGCATATGGGAAACCAACACACGAAAACAGAGTACAACGGGACTTACAATCTCCCCCTTTGGTTTTCTGTGTCAAAATACTGCACAACTAAATACATACTTACATCTGTAATGAGATGATCATGAAGATGACTTAAGGATGTTTGTTCCCTTGAACAAAACATTGATACACACCCAAACCCGAAAGGCACACCTAAACCAAGTGCATCCATCTTATGCGTTCTATCCATCTTCATGTATCGACTCATCCATTGTCACTCTGAAACGCGAGTCTTAGCACCACTGCACATAAACACATATAAAGCTCGAAGACTTCACTCTGCACCTGTAACCTACACACATGAAACAAACACATACCCTGTGAATATATCATGCAGAAACAACGTGTAGTCAAACTACGTATTATTATGTTACCCTTACACAGGTGAACACCGATAGGCAAACAACACACAAAAAGTACACAATTCTCCCTGACTTCATGGAACACTCCCCGTGTATGCATGTAAGTCATACAATAATATGTAGTGCAATCTTACACTCAATACATGCAGCACACAACATGGAAACAAACACATAAGTGTGCACATAAACTTTTCTCTTTTTTTGACACAAAAAGTCAAATAAACACTTCTATATGAAAAAGAAAAGGCATACAAGCGTGAAATAAAAAAGAAGTAAACCGAGCAAGTTCAACAAGAGTGTCCTTAGATTAAACAATGCACTTAATGTAGACATTCACTGGGTCATTAATCCATGATTCATTCAAGTAAAAGTATGACTAAAATTTGAAGATATGCAATGTGTGTGTTATGCAAAACTTATTTACTGTATATGCTATTAAGATATGCTTATGCGAACCAAGAAAATAGAAATATAAACTTAAGTAAACCAAATTTCACAAGTCTACTTTTAACCTCTCTATCCACTAATGTAGGTGTCAACTAAGAAGAAATCAAGAAGTCTTTCAAAGCTTGTAATGAAAGGCTGAGGTTTGGGTAGATGAGAAGAGACATTTAGGTTTATGCACACTTTTGTTCAACCAAAACAAACACTTTAAGCAATAAGCCCACAACCATAAGAGTAAACTTATAAACGTAGGTTCTTTTCCTTTTACTTCTCAATTTTCATACAATTACATTCCAAAAACATAGGATCTTTTTCTTGTACATCTTGGCATTTATTTTCTAATTTCTTTTTCTTTACACACGAGGGTAAAATAGACAATTACAAAACAAATACGTTAAATAAGTAACATAGTTGAAACTCAACTGAAGGTGTGCAAGGTAAGTGGGATTTATCATTTGTGTTAAGTCATTTTATGCAAAAATATGAAGGGATAGCAAAAGGCTCAAGAAGGGAAACTGAGGATAAGAAAACATTGGTGGTAAGAAAGGATCAAACAATTCAAAGATGACCTAAATCCTCTTTCTATCCAAACAGTACCTTGGATTTCGCCTCAAGAGACACTAAAGTGGATTCTAGAGCTTCTTAGAGACATACAAACCATCAAAGCAAAAAATTCACACAAACTTCTCAAAATAACTATACAAATTCACAACGTTATTGCATGTGTATAGGAAAAATTTCTTTTTAAATTCAACACAAGAATTGTCTTACATACTCTCAGGGAATACATATGTCAAAATAGCCAAATTGCAATTTAAGTTAAAAGCAAGTCGACCATAAAACAACAATGGTCCTTCAAAACAAATTAATTTCACAAGTAGACGAAAGAACGAATGTCTAACACTAAGGAGTAACACATATAAGAAAAGAGAAAATATAATAGAGCAAAACAACATGCAAAGTTCTTCAAACTTGTAAAAATATGAACATAAGAGCAAATCTCTCAAGGTGAGTTACAAACACCAATAGCCTTTTTAAGGGACGAGATTTCTTATCGTTTGATCTTTGAATATTGAACTGGATTTTATGAAATATCATATAGCACTGGTGTTGTTACAATGCAAAAGAAATGCAAAAGAATATCAGATAACATTTGTTTCATCCAGTGAGCAACACAATCTAGTAGCAATATATTCAACCTTAATAATTGAGAGAGAAATTGAACTCTATTTTTTACTATGTCATGAGATCAAGGAATTTCCCAAATAAGAACAACCTCTAGACGTGTTTTTTTATATCATTACATCTAGCACAATCAGCATTAGAGTTTCCAACTAACTTTGCAGTAGTATCCCAAGGATATCAAATACCAACTTCTGAAGTACCCTTGACATATTTGATGATTCTTTTGACTGTCGCAAAATGTGATTCTTTGAGGTTAGCTTTGTATCTAGCACATATTCCAACAACGAAGGAGATGTCAGGGCCACTTGCAGTCAGATACAAAAGGCTCCCAATCATACTCTTGTCCAAAATTTGCTCAACATCATTACTTATAGAGTCTTGATGAAGTTTCAGAGTGATGCTCATAAGGGTTCGAGCGGGAGAGGTAGTATCCAAACCAAACTTCTTAATAAAATCCTTGGCGTACTTAGCTTGAGATAAGAAGGTTCTATCCTTCATTTATTTGATATGAAACCCAAGAAAAAACTTTAGTTCTCAAACTTACCTCATCTCGAACTCACTTTGCATGGTGGTTGCAAATTTTGAGCTAAATCATCATTAGTGGATCCAAAAATGATGTCATGAACATAGACTTGAGCCACAACTTAAACTTGAGCTAAAGTCTTGTCACCACCTCTTTTCAAAAAAACCATTATTGAGAAGAAACGTGGTGAGACGATCATACTAAACACGTGGAGCTTGCTTCAATTCATACAACGCTTTCTTTAGTCTCGTTACATGGTTTGGAAAGTGATGCTCTTTACCATCTTTCGGTTTAATATAAATTTCTTCTTTGATGACTCCATTTAGAAAAGCACTTTTGACGTCCATCTGATACAACTTAAACTTGAAGAAACAGGCAAGACCAAGAATTAGTCAGACAGACTCAACACGTGAAACAGGGGCAAAGGTCTCATCAAAGTCTACGAAGGTTTCGTCAAAGTTTATCCCTTCAATTTGGGTATACCCTTATGCAATAAGGCGGGACTTTTTTTGAGTGATGATCTCATTTTCATCTTATTTATTTTTATGTAGTTAGCGAGTACTAATGATATGTTTGTCAAAAAGCCTGAGAACCAAGTACCAGTCATCATTTCGCTGAAATATATTAAGTTTCTCCTTCATGGAGTTGACTTAGTGTATGTTCTATAGGCCTTTTTTAACATTTTTAGGAAGGATGGTGGATGTGAAACACATATAGTTCAGGGTTTCTTATAGTTGACGTCTTAACTCCCCATTCTTTATTACCGATAATATCATCTACAGAATGGGCATTCTTAGCTCATTTAGGAGGGGAAGAGTCCTCTTATTTATCTACTTTTTCTTTTTCAATGGTTTTAGAGGAATTAACAGGAGTAGTAGAGGATACGTCAACATCATCTGCAATATTTTTAGGAGTGTCTGAAACTTCAAATATTTCATTATCATCGGATTCAACAAGTTTGGTTGCTCCAGAGTCATCTATTGCTACATTGATCGATTCCATAACAATTGAAGTTCTCAGGTTGTAGACTTTGTAAGTGTGGTTGTTGTTGGAGTATTCAATGAAAATTCGAAGGTCACTCTTAGCCTTGAACTTATCAAGATTTTCTATCCTTGAGAATATAACATGTATTCCCAAACACACGAAGGTGTTTAACATTGGTCTTTTTCCATGCATGAGTTCACATGAAGAATGACAAGTGACAAGTCTGAGAAAGCAACGATTCAAAGTGTAGCAAGCAACGTTGACAGCTTCAGCACAAAAGCGTTTTGCTAAGTTTTTACTTGCCAACATAACTCTAGCCATATCTTGATAACTCTAATCTTCCTTTCAATAATCTCATTTTGTTAAGGGGTCTTAGGAGTAAAGAACTCATACTAAATTCCTATTTCATCATAAAAGCACTAAATTTAGAGTTCTCAAATTCTTTTCCATGGTCGGTTTTGATTTTTGTGATTTTTTTTATGGATTTAAAATTTTCATTCTATAGTTTGAACTTATCAAAAGATTCATATTTTTCTCTCGAAATAGAACCTAGTATCTCAAGAAATCATCAACAATAACTACAATATACTTTTTCCTACCAATACTTGCGGTTTGAACGGGACCCATCAGATCCATATGTAGAAGTTAGGGAGGTCTTTTGGTAGATGAGTGTTGATTTTTCTTATGTTGGCTTTTGCTTTGTTTGCCTATCTGACAAGGACTACAAACATGCTCAAGAATGGAGGAAATAGATGGGAGACCTCGGATGACTTTGAGATTTGAGATTTTTTTTAGCAATTTATAGTTGACATGTCCCAAATGATGATGTTATAATTCTTTGGTGCTCAAGCTTAGCTTGTTACACACAACTTTGGGATGTGTTTCTACACTATCAATTATCCTCATATCTAATACCTTTGATTAATGTTCTACCAAACTCATCATACACAATACAGTTTGTTTGAGTAAACTTGTGTATTTATTGTCACAAATAGCTAATGCTAATAAGATTAGCCTTAAGTCTTTCCATGTAGAGTACTAATAGATTAACGCCTTATTACCATCAACAAACGTAATAGATCCATCATTGTTGAGAGTCAATTGGTAAAGAAAGACTTATTACCTTCAAGATAGTGTGAACTGCATTGCAATTGAAATCTTGATCATATATATCGATATCGAGAGAGGATGTAAACTTAGTCAAAATCAACATTGCATCATTGGCTTCACTAGTCAATGTGATTGAAAGTTTTAAAAGTTCTATATGATTCAACATATCCCCGTCATAAATAGGAGTCGTTTTGAGAGTTGGAGGAGATAAAGTAAGCTAATTTGCAAGAAAAAAGGGGAGAGAGACAAGCTGCATTCATAATATCGTCAATGGAATCATCATCTAAAATCTCAATGATAGGAGAATGTTTCTGAACAGTAGTTGAAGTAGAAAAGGAGGAATGAACATCTGTAAGTTTTAATAATTTGTCGAAACAAGTATTTCTAAGGGACCATTTCTTACCAATTTTTACAGATTCTTTAATTTTTCTCTTGAGTCATGTTGAAGATGGAGAGTTTCAATCATTTCATGTTTTTCTTGAAGGTTAGATTTAAGAAGAATGACTTTAGTAGTATCAACTTCAATAAGAGCATGAAGTCTAGTCAATTTAACATCATAATCTCCAATATAGACTCTAGGATAACCTTTTCATCTTCTAAGATGCAAACTTCTTTCTCAAGTTTGCATGCCATCTAAATTATAAAATGACTTAGACATGTATTGATCTCTGAGAGCATTGGACTTTCTGTCCTAAATCTCCCTCCCAAACTCACTTATCCTAGCAAGACAATTTTCATTATCACATAAGAGAATTTGAAGAAACTTAATATGATTGTTCAACTTTAAATTCTAATTATTCACAACTTGATAACCATCTAATGTGAAATTGAGCAATTGATCAAATAGATTCAAATGTTCTTTATCTTTTTCAGTAATATTTCTCTTTCTTTTTCAGCAATATTGCTATGAGTCTTGGTCATAACGTTTTTCAACTTGAGATTGTCATACACAAGTTGGTCATAAGATTTTTGAAGAGAGAATTGTTCATTTTCACCGATGTCAGTCCAGTAAGAGGAACTAGATGGTGCATTCTCGGAATGGGAAGCCATAAGGGCCGAGCATTCATGAGTGACCCGTCTGTCTTTTTTGAAGAAGATACACTTGTCTTAGGAATGCACCCATTGTATTTCTTTTCTTGGAAGTCCCAAGCTTCTTTGGCAGTCGCAAACTTATTCATAAGAGCAGAATCCTCTCTAGTAATTGAAATGATAAGGAGGTATGATCCTTGACAGTTTAAATCATTGAGATGAAATCCTTCTTTATTCCTGATATTGATAGGTTTGTGTTCGACAACACCAGCTTTAGACACGTGCATAGACATGTGCAACCATCCTCAATCAAACACCAAATATTATTGTTGGTAGGTCTCAAGTAAGAACACATATATGGTCTTTTTTAAAAGTAACATAATCCATTGAATTTAGGTGGTCCATTAACCAATCCTTTCATATCATCCATTATAAGAGATTTGAAAGAATTAAACTAACAAAGTAAGGGAAAAAGATCAACACTGGAGCGATTAAATTTAAACAGGGTGTACCAGCTCTGATACCAATTGAAAGAGTTTACGACCCGGTACACAACCAGGGTAAGGAGATATAGACTCCTAACAATCTCATCCCTACAAGTAGCAAAAAGGATAACAGCTTAAAACAAAACACTCAACAATAGTAGTAACAATATAATATCGAATCTGCAGATAACATTCAATAACAAATATTATATGATCAACAAATAGTAGGAAAACAATTGATGCTTTCTATTAAACGACAGTATGTTGTAACATACACACTTTAAACTCTGATTGTACCAACACAAGAATAGATCATGCTTAACACACGATATAACGAGATAAATCCACATAGAGACTATCTATGTGGTAACGTCATCGGGTTGGTTAAGGCAACCATTTCACAACAAACAATTTACTAGTCAATAAAATAGTTACAACTCTGAAAGGAATAGAACTACTATTACTTCTATTAGTTAGAACCTCTGTCCAAACTGCTTCTTGTTGCTCTTATTTACTGCTTCCGCAACAACTTGGTTTGACACACGAATTCAGCTCTCATCCACAGTCGACATTACCTGATGTGATGCAATCAGATACTACAAAACAGTAATATGTAGAATAAATTGACACAATCCTTGAATACTACTCATATAGAGATGTATTCACTTACTACATAAAAGTTACTATTTTATGTTCACACGAATGTATCATAATTACTTAAACATGTTCAAAATAATTAGTGAATACGGAATTCGAGTTAATAGAAATTTTGATAGAGTATTGATAGGTTTTTCGAATTAATTTTGCAATTAATTGTATTTATGGCTACCAACCACCTTGCCAAAGGTGGTGGCAAGGATGGTGGCAAGGTGCTAAAAAAGATATATTTTTTCGTTTCCAAAAATGTCGAGTAAAATCTACAAATATCCGCACTCAAAACGAATAAAAAACTACCATTCGACCTAGCATGCATATTAGAAACAACTAACCTTATGCGTGAAAACTTATTTTTAATCACAGTGTTTCTAATTATGTGTATGTGTACAATACTGATCCGTAATAACTAATCTTACACAGAGGAAGACAAAATACTGAGTAAAAATAAATAGAGACCGTGTTTTGCACATGAGAAGCTAACACACAGAAACAGAGTACAACCAGATATACAAATTTGAAGACTTGGTTAATACTAGTACGTTCCATGTTGAACTAGCACATTAATCAACAGTTAGAGTTGCGCATGGACTATGCTCCTTTGATCGTACAAGTAAAGATTTAATTGGTGTTTAAAAATGTAGAATAAATCAAACAACGCAACAGCGAGTCAAGGTGCAGCAATGTCTGAAAGCAATAATAACAGAACAATGGGAAGGTCATCAACTTCTGGTCCAGCTTTCAATAAACAAAGAAGCAATTCCGAAGATCATATGGATTTCCCCGAACAACCGTTTCTCATTAAAAGTGACTGTTTCAGAACAGAAAGAACTTCAAAGGCTGACTTGGAGATGCTGGCTAAGAACAGAGGCAACGCCATGCAACGATACAAGGAGAAAAAGAAGACTCGAAGGTACTATTCTCTCTGTTACACACACAGAGATCTACACATAAATATTCTTAATTATCATGTGATTTTACGCTTTTAATTCCTCAAATTAAAATAAAATTACCTTATATAGGTATGAAAAGCACATACGTTACGAGTCAAGGAAGGCTACGGCTGATACTAGGAAGAGAGTTAAGGGCAGATTTGTTAAGGCTAAGGAAGCTAGCTCCTGATGGTCAACTGAGGACATAACCCAGATTGGTAGCCTTTCATAATTCATAAACTCTCTTCTCTCTGTAATATATGATTCCCCCCCCCCGCAAAATATATATATATATATATATACACGGTTTTGAAATTGTGTGATTTTGTATTTTTTTTGTTTCAGATAATTAAACTATTTTCTATATGCGCTTCTCTCCACTTTTGATTTTCTCCCTTTCTCTACAACTCACTGTGCATTCCGGTACAAATTGATTCCAGCTAGGGAGTTGCATAAAATTGTAAGCCAAAATTGGAATTAAACTATTTTCTATATACACGGTTTTTTTTTTTTGGGGGCAAAAACAATGTCGTGGTTATACTTTTTTTTCCCTGGTACTAAAGTCATCCTTTTTATTAAATAAAAAAATAATGAGTGATTCGAAATTGAGTTGTGTGATTGAGTCTTATCACTTTAATAAAAAATGGTGTGGCTCAAGTCATATTTCGTTTTTCAAATGGTGGATGCTTTCTTATATTTTAAAAAAAGAAAAAGAGAGTGGAACTCAATAAAAAAAACAAAACAGTGACGGGAAAAATGCGTTCTTAGATTATTATTTTTTTTTTGGCTATAAAAAAAGAAAATTAATTCCATCAGCATCCATGAGTACGACCACAAATTCTGGGACAAATCTAGTAATCTCAATAAGCACTTTTTTGTGCATATGCAATTTCTTATACAAGATACATAGTACTACAATTGCTTTTTTTTAGTTCCTCTTTTACGAGTTTCATTTTTGACCTTGTGTACCATGTATGTATGATTTTTTTTGTCACATCTTTTATTTTTATATAGCAAAAAACATATGAAAAAATGTAAATAACTAAGTCATAAAAACCAGAGTTTATTCTAAAACAATTGGGTCTAGTAGAAAGAATTCGAAAGTGTTATATAATTTTGTAAGAATCGAAGTTGGTCAAAAAAAAAAAATTGAACTCTAAAGTATGTACCTTTCACTAAACTACCCACAATTCTACACTATCAGAAGACGGAACTAGGAGTAATGAAAAATGAGCTTCGGCTCTATATTTTGAAGAAAACACAAAATTTCTCAAACTTAATTATTTTCTATGCCACACGCCCATTAAATTGGACAAATATTGAATGAGAACTGCAAAATCAATATACAAAAATCATATACAAGAATAATGTACAGCATCCGTCCAGATCGATGAGAAACCAACTTCCTCCTGTGACCTGAGGTCCCAAGCAATGATTCAAACCGTCAGAAAGAATAGGCAAATAATTTAAACCACATTTTATTACTACATATCACCATTTAACAACAATATAAAGAACAAGTCAAAATTTAAAAAAGTTAAAAGTCAAAAATGCATAGACAGGCTTTTAGTGCATTTCCAGGTTACCAAATGCCATACCATTATTCTCTGAGTAGTCCCTATATCTACACAATGAAGGTTGGATCCCCACCAATGTGTATTTTTTATTGATTATCATAAATAGGATCCGTTATTAAATCAGGTGGGACATAGTAATTAATGGAAGATTTAGTTTATTTTTGAACGAGGATGAGATAATAATTGGGGAGAGGACCCGGGATGTTTAGAATTTTCCTTATTCTCTAGACACTACCTAATACAAAGCCAATAGAAACATGCCATGTTACACGAGCATGCACATCAGCTTTAAAAGTAGCTTCTTAAGTCTCTTCAGACATGCTTCTCTTTAATTAAGATGAATGTTTAATCTGTAACAAAGCATGTCCTTGCCTTATAGCAAACTTTTATTCTAATCTAAATTCAGAACAGTAACAAAAGTGAGGGCATTGGTATGTATCGCATAGTTTGCAATACTCCGTCATGCACTTTATCCATTCTTTTTCCCAATTATTTTCAAGTTCCTAAATGAAGCTACTTTATACCTTAGGTAGAACATATTATTATTATTATTATATTCCAGCGCAAGAAGTCATTACTAAGAGAGACTCCTGCATTTCTATTTAGTCAGTCGAAGGTCTCTTTTTTTTTTGTTTCATTTGATTAATCAAAGTCTCTTATGTAAAAAGGGAAAGAAGATACCTAAATGCAACTCACATGCCTCCATGAGTTATTGTAACATATTCATAATAAGAAAGTTAGCAAATCTCAACCTTAGAGAAAGAAATAGACATCAGCAAAACAGTAGATAGTAAAAAACCATCCTTCATATTTGATCAATGAAACGATTTTAAGCAAGATACTTTTCAGTTGTGAAAAACTTTTTAATATAAAACAGCCTCCAAACTAAGTTTAGAAATTCTTTGTTCAAATTACCTGTAAATTGAGCAACCAAAATCACACAGGTTGTTGGCTAATTGTTGGATAGGGCAATTGGTGAAAGAGGAGGTGAAGCAACGGCTTCGGTCATCTGGGAATCCTGAGAAGCTTCCATTGGTTTGGCGACATGCAACTCCATGACCATAGGACTATTTGAAGGTATAGAGAAACTACGAGACATGTTTTGAGGAGGTTTTGGCAGAGGAGATGCTGCATTTGAAACCACATTGCTCGAAGAAGGTAATGGAGCTTTGGATATCAGGGGGCCTGAATGGCCAATCAAACCCAATGGCTTCGAGGACCTGGACATGGAATTGCCAGGAGGTTGTGGGAGCTCATGAAGCTCACTTATTATGGGAGTAGAAACAAACGTAGCAGATGCTCCACTAGATGCTTTTGGTGATATTGACGGAGGCAGTGGCATTGAATTTCTCAAGATAGGACCAGAAAACAATTGGGGATGATTCCCAACTACAGGATTGTCAGGGCCAGTTTTACGCATCAAAGGACCAGAAAAGGCATGCCTTTCCATTTTTTTAGAACCTAAAGCTGGAAGTTGATCATGCCGCGAAAACATAAGCCCATCTAATAAAGGAGGGGGAAGTGGAGTGGAGACAATATTATTGTTGCTATCTTTCAGTATAATAGACTCAACTTGGGTAGCAGCTGGACCAGAAACTTTCTCATCTACCATTATTTTTCCACCCTTTTCTGGTTCCATGGGAGATGAAACACTCAAATTCTTTGTAGACTCACTCAGACCCATATGTATTGAGGGAACCACATGATTTCCTGAGTTTTTCATATCAACTGGAGTGGGTAGAACATATGAGTGAAACTTCTTTGAGAATGATGGCCGCAATTGTCTCAATTTTTCAGTATAATCAACTTTATTCTCTGCTAAAAGTGGAGCTGATTGGCTGAGTGCCTTGGCCTTAAAGGAGTGAGAATTTCTGAGGAGCCTATTAAAGTTTTCCTGCAATATGACAGTTAGGTATCCAAATCAAAATCTGATCTTCTGACAGGCCTACCTAATCCAACTGCATGAATAAAGAGTGATGCATTTTGTGAATGAACAAGAATCTTTTACCTTCATATTTTCTTTCTTTGCAGCCTTGGATATATTCAGATCCACCTCGTCTAACTGTACCAAAAAAGAAAGAAAAATCAAATAGGTAATCAGCGAGTCAAAATGATTTGAAGACGAAGATACAAAAATATGATTAGTTGATCATAAAAGATTAGTATGGCAGAAACGTGCTACTTCTTCCATGGCTTAGGTCTTGAGTTTCACCCAGACCAGTGCCCATCTCTACTTAGTAAAATCCAAAAAGGTCTAATAATGGGAAAATTAATAATAAATAGAACAATGTCCAAAGAGATAACAGGTTAAATGTTTCAAAGATGGAAAATGTCTTTTGCTGCAAATGTTTGGGCCTTCAACAGCAGAAATAAAAGTCCGGGTCCTCTAGAATATTTATTTTACCATATCTGTTAAAAGCATTTCAAGTCAATACCCATAGTTCTATTATATAGATGAAGGTCACTTCTCCAAGGGTTCATAGAAATATTATATAGTCATCTCTTCACTCATTCGTGGAATGCAAACAAGAACTAAAAAACAAAGGTAATGGTTCATTTATGACCCTTTTCATAAAGGTAAATGATTCATTTATAGGAGGTTTCACTTTTGACTCATACTCAAGTATGAAATACTATTGTATATATATGAAACAATGTTGTACATAGCTGTAAATGAAAATTTGACAAGAAAAACATGAAATAGAGGAGAATGTGTGTAAACAGAGACCTAAAATGAGATAGCTTAAATAGTGAACAATGTGTTAAATAATAGGGGGTCAATAATGAAACTCAATACATGAATAAAGGTCATATATAATGATACACTAAAAATAAATGCATATAGCAACCATGCTACTAGTCATGAGCGTCAAATTGCAACTCTGATTACAGAAGGTTGCTTGTCACATCTATTATTGCATGCTAATATGTTTGAGTAAATGAAAACAAACTAATTTAATGACCTCCATTGAGCTTCGTGATGTAGGCACATCATGCTCCGGGGTATTTTGTCCATAGTCAAAGCTTAATTCGCCATCACTCTTCTCAGCATAGCTATCATAGTCCTCATCGTCATCCCAATCATCATCCCCAAGTTCAGCAAACTGGTAATCAATATGTTGCCGCTCCGTCACTGATTTCACGTGTGGCTCTACTGTCTCTAAAGATTTAAGTGATTTCTTGAAGAAGCATAACTGGTGAAGCAAAAGGTAGAGCAGATCAATTGTAAGGCAATTAAAGGAAAACAAAACAAGACAAGACAAAACAAAACAAAACAAAAAAATATGAGGAAATACTTGAGCAGCATGGTGACGAGCTGCCTGTGTAAGAAGGCTTCTAGATTGTCCTTGCTTCAGAGATTTTAAGCGGAAAACAAATAGTGTTGCCTCCTCATCATATTCATCACAAGCAGCTTGTACTTGCTGCATTGAAAAACACTCTCCTTTTCCACCTTTTGATCTCCTCTTTTCTCTTAGTCTAGTTTTCATATAATCATACACATCTCTGCATACAAGTACAAAGAGAAAACAATCATAAAAAGATTTGGGCCTCCACGAATTTTCCTACTTGTGTACTAAGGCATCTACATCATATACATACGAATAAAGAACAAAAATTTCTTACAGACCGTTTCTCATCACATTGCCGCTTCATCTCCTGCATAATCGTGAAAGATAACAATATCATATGATTAGATGACAACACAAAGAAAATCAAGAACTGAACATGCATTTAAGGCAATAAACACTCAAAAATCTTCTACTAGTAAATAAAAATATTTGTTTCAATGTACTCATAAATCTTTTGGAGGGGTGCGGATGGGGAGTTCATAATGAAATTAACTCATTTATGTTTTTTATCCATGACCAAAAACATCAGGCTTTTCATTTTAGCGATTTAGACATTTACATCGAACTTAAGTTACCATTCATGACTACTCTAAAATCTATTGGAAATCTTCAAGGAGGGGGCCTAAACAATTGTTAACAGTAGAAGAAGTTCAAGATGTTTCATACTAACTAGTAGCAAATACCTACACCTACAAGTTTAAGATGCAATCAATCCCTAGAGTACTTCCACCACCATTGTCTAAGGATTGAAAACTGAAGGTCCCTCATGATTTCCAGAGAGCTCATTGTCAACCTGTTTGAGATTTTTATGGTTGTCTAGTTTCTTTATTAATAGAGCAGACAACAGAAACCATTTTTCAGGCAGCAACTTCATGTCAAAAGGGAAAAGCACTTAAACCAATTTCTACACGTGGTTGTTTACAAAGCAGAGCTAGTAATTATCCATCACAACTAAGGGAAGTTGTTTGATGACTAAAGGATGAATCAAAAACCTACATACACGGACGAGGTGAAAGAGTTTCACAAACACACCTCAACTGTCCGAAGTTCATTTAGAAGAGACTCTGATGGGACTGTGATTGTCAAAAATATATGAGAGCGCTGAAAGATGCAAGGAAATAAGTCAATCTCAAATTAGATGCCAATAAGAGAATCCTTTAAAGGACAAAAAAAAAACAAGGTCTCACATAGCTATCAACGAGTTTCTGGAGTTCATACTGCAGTTTCCCTAGCATTAGCAGAACTTTTCCTGCCGAGGAAAAAAAATAATATTAACCAACACTGAGCACAAAATCAAATAAAAATGTTTCTACATCAAACCAGCAGAAGTTACAAATTGCATGAGCAGTGAACCAAATTTAGGAAATTATGATTTGCATAAGTTTGAGAGAAACATGGAGACAGAGGGTGGAAGAATGTAAATAAAGAAATTCCCTCTTTCTTCAATTTTGTCCAACTTAAGAACAAGTTCTGAAAACATTATTCCAAGTGATACAAACGTAATGTATGTTAAGGTGGCGTTTGGTTCACAGAATGGAATGAAAAGGAAACAATATTGTTTGGTTTGACCACTGGAATCAAAGAAGAAATCAGTATTACAGTGTTTGGCTTATAACAGAATGGGATAGAAAATACTGTATATCACCTTAATACCCTATATTCAGTAAAATTTAAATAGTATCATTTAATTATTATTTTTTCATTAGACCAAATATATTATTGGAATCATAATTTTTCAAAATAATTATGATTATTATTTTTTCGCAGACAAAATACATTATTAAAAATAGGGTTTGAGATTTAGGGGTTTAGGATTTAAGATTTAGGGTATAGGGTTTAGGATATATGATTTAGGTTTGGGGTTTTGGGTTAGGATTTATGGTTAAAATTATTATTTTTTTAAATAGGGTTTAAGATTTAGGGTATAGGATATAGAGTATGAGGTATAATATTTAGGGTTTAATGTTATATTTGTGGGTTAAGATTTAGGGTTAAAATTATTATTTTTCTAAATAGGATTTAGGATTTCGATATAAGGTATAGGACTTATGGTTTAAAGTTTAGGGTTATATTTATAGGTTAAGGTACAAGATTAAAATTATTATTTTTCTAAATAGAGTTTAGAGTTTATCCTATGTTTGGTTGGTGAGAATGGAAAGGAATCAGAATTGATTCCTTCTATTTGTGTGTTTGGTTGGATTGAAAAAGGAGTCAGGAATAGAATCGATTCCTAAAGGAGAAGGAATCACAATTCTTTCTCCCCCTTTAGGAATCATGATTCCATTCCCATCTCAATTTTTTTTTCAATTTTACCCTCACCCCAAATATAACTCTAAACCCAAATCCCTAAATCCCCAAACCCCCAACCCCTAACCCCTAACCCTTAAACCCTAAACCCTAAACCCTAAACCCTAAACACTAAACACTAAACACTAAACACTAAACCCTAAACACTAAACACCAAACCCATAAACCCCAAATCCATAAACCCTAAACCCTAATCCCTAATCCCTAATCCCTAATCCCTAATCCCTAAGCCCTAAGCCCTAAGCCCTAAGCCCTACGCCCTACGCCCTACGCCCTAAACCCTAAACCCGAAACCTCAAATCCTTAAATCCCTAAATCCTTAAATCCCAAACCCCAAAACCCTAAACTCTATTTAAAAAAAAATAATTTTAATAATATATTTTCTTTTTAAGTAATAATTATTTAGAAAAATAATGATTTCAATAATGAATTTTATCTGACAAAAAAATAATAATTAAATGATATTATTTAAACTTTACTGAATATAGGGATATTAAAGTAATTTACAGTTTTTTCCATTCCATTCCAGTGACAAACCAAATACTGTAATACTGATTCCTTCTTTGATTTCAATGATTAAACCAAACAACATTGTTTCCTTTCCATTCCCATTCCGATTCTGTGAACCAAACGTCACCTTAGGGTTTAGGATATAGGGTTCATGGTTTTGGGATTGGGGTAAAACTAAAACAAAAAATTAAGATGAGAATGGAATCATGATTCTTTAAGGGGGAGAAGGAATTTATTTCTTCTCTTTTAAGAATCGATTTCATTCCATTTCCACTTTTCAGCCCAACCAAACATAAAATTAGAAGGAATCAATTCTGATTCCATTCCATCCCAGTCAATTAAACACCACCTAAATTCATAAAGAGAGAAAGAGTTTCTAATACTTACCACTTTCTTCATCATCATTTAGAGCAGTTTTCTCTAGAAGACAACCACCCATTTCCCGCAAAGACTCCGAGAATTCTGAACATGAAAGGAATAATAAGAGTACAACAAAAAAGAAAGAGTGTGGCGGGGAGACCCAGAAGAAGAATCAATATTCTTACGCCAAATAATTCCAATACAACAAGATTGAATCAGGCATGTTTAACTGACATAGAATAAGTAGTATAGGCTATAACTTTAACAGAAATCAACTTACTCAAGTCCACAACGACTTCAGCAAGAAAGTAGAGAAAAGGCAAATACCATAGGCGCTGTTAGCAGTGGCTGCAGCCGCAGAAAGTAAGCTATCGTAGCAATCTCTCATATCTTGCATGTCCTAAAAGAAAAGAACCACACGAATTATTAGAAGTTAATTAACTAATCAAACCCACGAAAAAAAAGATTAGAAGCGTTAGATAAACAAAGCACGCATGAATCACACCAATAAAGTGAACCAGTTAGCATTTAACAATTCAAATACAGTTTCAGCTTGATCCAAGTTAAAATCTCAAATGTTTTACTTCTTAACAACAAAATAAATCCAAATTAAACTATGAAAAAGAAGAAAATAACCGTGTCTTTATAGTAAAAACCCTAAATCGTAAGCTTCAGGTTCCTTTTTCCTCTAAAGCTGATTGAAAGTCAATTTAAAAGCAGAGTCAGCTGAACAAAGTTTGTTTGTGCCTTGCAGAATAAAAGAAACCCTAAATCGACTGGAAAAGAAATTAACGTAAAAGATTCAAAGCTTCGGTCTGATTTTCTGGTTCATGCTTCCAGGCATCCAAACGTTTGAAGGAAAGAAGAAGAAGAAAGCGAACCTGAGAAGCCTGAGCAATCTCATCCAATTTAGACAAAGGCTGAACAACACTCCGGTCCTTGGCATCGTTCTTGTGAAGAGCCAAACCTCGCAACTTTCTAAGAGAAGTCTTCATTGCTTATCTTTCTACGATCCCAATTATAAAACAAAAGGCAAAGAAGAAAAAACAAATTCTATGAATATTTGATGTTTTCTTTATTGCAGTGGAAATTCCAATTCAACAACTAATCAACAATCCAATTTAAGAATACGAAGAAGATGGAAAGAGAAGCTGCGTTTTGTATGAAATGAATGAATGCTATTTCTTCTACAACTCCCTTGTACGGTTACGTCAAAGTCAGAAAGAACCATCCATCAAAGAATAATCATATTAATAAAAACAATTATATATATAATATATATTACAAATATACAATTGACCATCCTTTTGTTGACTCTTCTACGAGAAAAATGTTGCGTAGAACTTTCCTAACTGATTTGATCCGTATGGAGATATTTGTAATGTAAATTAATTTCGTATTTTCATCGTATTTTATCCAAATACCCCTATATTAGTTTCATTACATACATATCAACTCCAAAAACCCTTTTTTACGATACCACCGAATCATTTAATATTGAGAAAATATTTTTTTTTTTACTATCAGATTCTAAATTATTATAAAAATATTGTTCAATTTTTATTTTATTTTTATATTATTAAAATTTATAAAATTTTACTAAAATATCATAAATATTAATCAATTAACTACTAATTATATGCATGTTATTTTTATTATATTTATAAATTTTAATAGTATAAAATCTAATAAAAAAATTTAATAATATTTTATAATATTTATAAAGTTTAATAATATACAATAACAATTTAAAATTGAATGATATTTTTATAATAATTTTAAAATTTGATAGAAAAAAATCTATTTACACTTTAATATTATTTGTATCATATATTAAAAAAATTATCCATGATTAAATCAATGCATCCACGAAAAGTGCTAAATGCATTAAGTTTGCTTTTAAATTTATAACTATATTAATCGTAGTATATTATATGAATTCATTTTTTTAAAAAATAAATAATAAAAATTATTTTTAAATTTTATAAACAGGTGACATAACATAATTAACATAAGATAAATTTAAGCATTTTTAATAGTGTTCGTATATCCATATAACTAAAAAAATAAGGAGAAATTAGAATTTAATTAAAATTTTCAATATATACTACACATATAACTAAAAAATGAAAGAGAAATTAGTCTTTAAAAATATTTTCTGCCACCAAATTACCTTTCCTCAACCCATCAATTTTAAGAGAATTAAAGTTATAAATTTTATTATGTATTGATTTGAAATAAAAAAAACCTTGAGTTTTTTTTGAAAAATCATCTACCTCGTCTGATTTTACTCTCAAATCATCATCTTTAACATGATTTGATTCTTTTTAAAATTTTCTTCGAAACCGTCTTTCTATTTTTTGTGATTTCATTTTGTTTTGTAATTAAACTAATATTTTTAGGAATAATAATTAAATGAACTTTTTTATTGTTTAATTATTTTAAATACAAGTTTACTTTTATTTTTTGTCCATATATATAGCATATTAAAATTATTAATTAAATTATTTTAAATTATTGTTATATTTAAAATTAAATATAAGAACTACTCATTTACTATCATAAAAATATGTATCATATGTACAACTTTTAAATAAATGTATTATAAAAGTACTAAATTCTATATAAATGGCATTAGAATATATGAAATATCTTTTTAAAGGATAATATAACTATTTTTGTTATTATTATAAATAGATAAATTAATTATTTTATTTTTATAATTAATTACACTCAAATGTATTATTATTATTCTTAAAACAAAATTGATATTAATAATTATTATTATCATTATTGTTTTTTTAACAATATCGTCGAACTTAGTCCAAATTTATTAGGATCATGTTTTTCAAGTCGTGATTTTTTTTCTATCAAAAATTGTAACATGTCTAGAAATAAAGATAAAAATTTGATTGTTTTATGTTATTTAATATCAATTCAAATCGATAGACGATCAGTTCGAAGGGTCGGCCTCGCTTCTACCGTCTCCAATGGAAAGGGATAATCTTTCCATTAAAGAGAGAACTCAATCAAGTCAATAATCAAAACGAAAATGAGGGACTCCACAAGTCAACCCCCAGTCCCAAACCAAGCAAGTAATAAAAAGTAGGAGCATATTGAGAATCTATATTTTGATCCATTTTTGGATTAGATCTCTACCATGACGAATCAATTGATTTAATGTAGGCATCGCTATTTCCTTTGTTATATGAAATCCACACCTAAGATTTCCTAACGAGTAGATGCTTCCGCATAAACATAATCGATTTTCTGGTTAAATGCATTACGAGATGTTTTTTCATATTTTCTGCATTTAGTTTTAGCTATTTATGTGCCTTCTGATCGACCTGAACAACATATACAGATCCCCTAAACCTCTTTTTTCATTACTAATGGAATATCTTTCACTACTTTACTAAAAATGGAACGAACTTGTTTTGTTTCTCAGTTGAAAAGAGATGTCTTGAGTAAGAAGCCCTTTGCTTTTTTCCCCTCTATTTTTGCCCTATCCAATATTGATTGTACTCCTAATCCAAAGCACCCCTTTTCCATTCATTTTCCTCATTGATTCTTCCCCTTTTCCCCTTTCTCTTGGGCATCTCACTTGAAATGCACAGCATTCTTTTCGATCTTGTATCCACAGAGCGGTATACTGAACACCAACCTAATATCGATTCATAAAAGAAAAATACAAGCAACTACATCAAAAATCTCTATTCTTGACATGAATGGACGTTTTGTCATTATCATTAGAGTGTTATAACCAAAATAATGAGAAAGCTTTTTTTTGTTTACTCAACTTGTAAAGGCAAACAAAAAAGCACTTAGACTCAAAATGATTGCTCCTTTCTTTTCTAGGCTACGATCTTTCTTCAAACATGGGATTCTATTTACTACGCTTTGATCTACCGATGATGATTTAGCCAAGTATTTTGTTGCCACTTCTGAAGCTAGGGACCTAACCTCTTCCTTGAAGACCTTGTATTGGTTGTCTTTGTTGGCAGTGTACACTACTTTACTAAAAGCAAATAGTGCACAATACACCTGAAAGCAGAGAGCATATACTTGCATGTGTTAAGTATATGCACATAAATCAATAGAAGAAGAAGTAGTTGCCAATCGCTTAGTTCCAAATTCATACTTTGATTCATTCTAGCTCTTCTCTTAGGGATATAATATGATATAATAGAGAAAGGGATTAGTACACGTGGGACTTATGCCTTTCTTTTCGGATCAATGAGAAAAGGAATTGCTCAGGGTTGTAGTTAGGGCCTTTTCCAAAGGAATGGAATGAGACCCCTTTTAAACGAGTCAATCCCAATGGAGAAAGATTTGCCCTAGGGAATGGAATTGATTTCTTTAGTAGTTAGTACTTTGCCTCTTTTACTCTGAGTAGAGAAGGCACTATTTTATCCTTCATCACTGGTACACCTTTTTGTTTTTGCTTAGTGTTCATCTTTCCCTTGCTTGTGTTATGTGTATTCACCCCCTATTTACTTCTTGCAGAGATTTTATATCAGAGTTTAATAGTGCCAAATCTTAAGCAGAATTTTCTACAAGGCTCGAGTTGATAGTTAATAGTTGTTATTGCTCATTGCACTTCCTCTTACAATTTCTAATCAAAATGGATACTAGGTATATCTACTGACCCGACGAAGATGATGTAGTTCTATTCATCCATAGCTGGCAGTAAAGCTACCTCTATCCAGTAGATGAAACGAAAACCAATCTATATCTAACTTTATCCAGGGCTACCCACCTATACAAAGCTTTAGTAATGCCCACATAACCACAAAAGCATCCAAGATTTCTAGGGCTGTATACCAAGCAAATGCAGATCCAACACTCCGTTTGAAGGGAAACCAAAATACCTTTCTTTGAGACACCTTTATCTGGGATGCACACTTTCATTCAACTCTTCCATATGGTTCCAATCCACTCAATCTGGTTTAGATATTATAGTCCAATCATCGGGGTAGTCTTAGCTTGCTCGAACCTATCTTCCTTTCCTACCCCCAACCCCAACTCATGGTCTTTTTATCCTTCTTAGGAACTCTTTCAAACGAGTAACTCAGCCATAATCAACGCCTCTCTTGTGCTTTTTCATCTTCCCAAACCTATCAACTCTCCCCTTTTGAACCGAGGACTATGAATTAGGATCACATAACAGAGTGGGGTGCCTACAGAAAGTGTTTTTGTCACTTCGAAAGAATAAAGGGTTTTACTTTTAGTCAATTAGGCAAGGAATTTTGAGATGAGAAAACACCTCATCTAAAATCTAGACCTAGTTATTCTTCCATTAATAAAGCTAACGAAAAGATCATTATTCCTTGAGTGTCTTTCGCCATCCAACGTGACCCCAAATCTATCTGATGAATAGAGTATGACCTACCAAACCTTATTATATAAATGAACTCTAGTCTTAAGTGCACTAGATGTTAGAGACTATCTTTCTTCAAATCAATTTGAATTGGGATCTTTATCATAGGGATGGGTGTTTTCTTATGAGCCTTTTGTTTACTGTATGTGCTAATAGGACTATAGGCTAAGGCTTTGCTCCCTATTAACTTGTGACACTATTATGAGGAAAAGTGGAATAGAAGAGAACCTCTTAGGTTTAGCATGAGATTGGTCACACTAGTATAAGCATTAAGTTGGTATTAGGAATAGAATGTAATTTTTAATGACATCAAATAATGGAATAGAGAATGGAGAACATCTTATAAGTATTGGCTTGGGGAACTCCCTACTTAAGTGGTAACTTATTTGTTTGGGGTTCGGGAAACATCTTTATGCTTTGTGATATTTGTGATTCTTCCTTTGTGTGAGTGGATCAATGGATGTCGGGGAAGGCTTGATCGATGTACAGAACCAAATCCATGTGCCTATGTATCTATGGATCTTGTGTACCATAAGAATGAGAATTGGTTTAAGGATGAAAGCTCCCACTTGCGACGCTTGTCTAGTAGAAGCATGTGTGCCAAGGCTCTGGTTCAAAATTCTCCTGATTCCACTTCCTCTTCAAGTCTTCCACATTAGATAGAATACCTAAATAGATATATGAGACGACAACGTGAATTCCACCATGATCTCCCAGACGATACTAGTCAATTCTAATCCTCGATCTCTATGGTATAATCTTCTCTCTCCTAACGGCTACTCCAAGGCGAGTAGCCACCTTACAACCAAAAGCCATTCTTGTACGAGTGCTGGTATGCTTACTCATGACTAGTGAAGTCACCCTTGTTTTTTTATAATGATCCATCACCACGAAAGTATTAAGCTGAGCTAGATCTAGGTTGCTAGATAACACTTCTACTCAGAGCGACCAAGCTCACTTTTCCACATAACTCTTATCTCCTTGCCATGTCATCAACCCTAATAAGCTAGATAAACCATATTAGGAAAATGCAAACTAGTTAGGCATCAAAGTATTCTCTGTGGAAGTGAGTGTCTTGCTCCAATGAAGCATGAGTAGAGAGCTTCTGCTCGTTGCATCAAATGTCACAAAGTTGAAGGGGCTAGGAGGTTACTAGGTAAAGGAGCTCATCTAGGGTAGCGAGAATAGAAATCAATAGAAGTTAGAGCCTATCCTAGACCAATCACAATAAAGTGGTCTTAGGAAGCAAACTTTAGGTACTAGGTCATTCTCTCGCTTTGAAGCCCCGTTGGGACAAACGTACCGAAAGAACCAATCTTAACTTGTTGGGAGGCTTTTTGTGCACTGGCACTCCAAACCATCTTTTATTAAAGTAAGGTTTTTCTTGATTTATGTGGTTCCTTATCCAGGAGGAAATTACTTTAGTTTAGTGCAAGAGCTCGTTAGGTAGGAAGTGAAGCTCAAAGAGGAAGAGAAAGGTTTAAGCTTGGGGATGAGTTAAGTAAGTGGGAAGATTTCCCTAGGTAAGCATGGATATGTCCCGAAGGCTCTATCCGGTTATGGCTCAGTGCTAGTAGGTTTCACTGAACACCAATCCAATCGTCAATCGTCAAATGAAAGATTTCACTAATCGATTAACATTGAGGTTTATGTGTAGGCTCGTTCCTTAACTTGATAAAGGAAGAGTGAGGATTATTTCACTTCGTTCACCTTGTTGTTGTTTGTACTCTTTGAGTTAAGGAAGGGGTTCTTTCTAAAGGAAGGGGTGATAGAGAAGTAGTCCTCTTAGTTAAAGAATAGAAAGCATCTCAACTAGTTAGGACTTCTTATTTTATTATAAAAATGAAGAAGAATAAGGATGGGTATGATATAGCAACTCGAGTGAAGAGAGGGTGGAGTAAGCTCCTTTTGGTAGTCTCCAAGGTTCTTCTTTCCCTCCCTTTATGTTCTGTGTTGCGGTTGCAACCTAGCTATCTACCTTAGTAAGTTAGGTGAGGCTCTCTTTAAAATAAAGAGACTTGGAGTGCAATAAGGTTGCTTAGTTCCAGATCGACTATGAGCTACATAAGGCAGGGGGATGATAGGATAGAGAGACAAGCATACTAAGACTAAGGGTCACTAAAATAATGGTGAGTATTGACGGTTGGCAGAGAACTCTGATCCCAGGCACCAGTAGATGCATTTCATATCCTCGCCTTTTGAGCTTGTATCTAAGGCCTAGAAACTTAACTAGTAGCAGTTCTCACTTACGTGTACTTGTACAAACACAAGCCTTCACCACCAACTGACACAAAAATGGGTTCTATACTTGCCATTTGCTTTGAAGCAATTAGCTCGACCTCAGCAAATGGTTATTCGGCCACCACGTAGGCACCTTATTTTGGATGTGGGCTTGATTTCTCAATCAATCCTATCTTGACCGTATTAAATTGACATATATACTCACGATACAAGGGAAATATTGACTGATCCACCACGTACATGCTCCATTCATAAATTTTTATTTCTCGGAAAGGATCGGTAAGAGGCTTTTTTCCACCTATAAATTTTCTTTCTTAGTTAGAAGACTGAGTGGTCAAATTGGGGTAAAACAATCATTCATGGAATTCCCTAGCATTCTCGATCTCTCAAAGCACTTGTAACCCCAACCAGAAATGGTTAGTTGCTTGGAAAACCATGAGAATGAGCTTTGCATTTTACCTTAACAGGTTGGGTTTAATATACAAGTTTTGGGGCTATTATTAAGTGCTTGAGATTTTTTCCTTAGGTTGGTCTTTGCCTTAATAAATAAATAAGGGGTTTTTTATATTGATACTTGTTGCCTTTTATTCAATAAATGCAATTTGGAATTCTATCCTTTTAGCAAGTGCAATCCTCCTTTTATTAGGGAGTGGTCATATCTAAGATTCAATTCACATTGGATCTCAGATATGATATTCTCAATAGATTTATTGGGGCATATATTCATATGTCTCATAATGAATTACCTACCTTATTACCTGCGAGGAAATGGAGCAACTTGTCCTGGTCTTATGCTGAAAGTGGTGAAGTAAGAGCCCAATAAAGGTAATCGAAAAGAACGAAAGGGCATCACTCGTCGTTAAGTTGTTGAAATACACCTTCTATAGGTCCTTGAAAATAGAGAATTTCAAATCAAATATCGAGGCCAAAGAAGAAAAAGCTCTATTTTTATTCGTATATCCGTAAGTTAGTTTCGTCAATGTATGTTTTTTAATAATTTGGGTTATATCAACCAGATTGGAGCCATTTATTAATTTTCCTTTGCTACCTTAACTTTACCATAAATTGGTGGTGGAACTACTGGACCATAAGGCTAGTATATGCCCATAAATTGGTGGAATAGGTTCTTTCCCAATCAAGGATGGATAAGTGCTCCTCCCATAAAGAAAGCCTGGACAATCATAGCCCTCCCTTGGATGACTAGTCTAAACAACCATTAGACCTCATTGTCTTCTTATAAGTGTCTGCCTGTGAAACTATCTTCCTCAATGACTGCCAATTAGTGACATTTCAAAGCAGTATGACCCAACTGTGTATTAGCCTCTGCTCTACAACCAGCCGACCTTGCTCACTCATAGATCGAACCTCCCTAATAGATAGAGTTAGACTCCTTATGCTCTATAAGCTGTTTATTTTTCTAGACCAACCAACTCACTCAATGTAGAAGTTGATTCAAAATCATATTATTTAGAGCTATGTCATTCCAGATGACTTATACATGGAGAAGGGTCAAGGCTTTGAGAAAAAGCTTATACAAGATAAGATGTTCAAGAAGTGAGGTCAATAGGCAAAGAAATTCTTAGGAAACAAATTATGAGTTCAATGACCTCGGTAATAAAATGTACTTGACTAGAGTGGACTCATTCATTGCCCTAGAAAAAAGGTACATAACGATGGAGCCTTAGAAACCGATTGAACACAATTCAGATCCAGATTAAGCCATGATGGTGACCTCTCATAGTCTTATCCTTGGTGTGGAGTTATATACATTTTGATTACCTTTTCCAACTATACATCGTTCGTTCCTACAAGGATTAGAGCTTTTTATGTCCTCATGTTCTGGTGATCAACCAAGGCGGGTGGAATCGACCATCTTTCTATTGGTTATAATATAGGAGCAAACGTTCGCGGTTGGAGATTGTTAAGGCAGCAAGGGAATAATTATGAAAGGAGGCCTCCATAAGCAAGACCACCAGCCCACATGCTTCTACTTAATTTCAATATATCGGGAAGAATTATTCCTAGAAAATGGAATGGTACCCCTAAAAGGAAGGAAATTATCCCCTATTGGATGGAGCATGTACGACATGTGCCCTTGAGATAATGGATGGCTACTAAGTGGAAACAACCAATAAAAGCGGTCCATTTTGACTTCAAGCATAAGGCGACCAGACGATAAGCGTTGAATTAGGCTGGAGAGTGGGTGATGAGTGCCCAAAAAGCACTAAAATAATCATGATTTTATGTACATTAATTGATTAAAAATACATATATTTATATGTTTTATCATATATTTATATAAATTTGTCTTTTTCGGAATCACGGGTATTTTTATTGTTTTTCAGGTATTTTGGCTTAAAAACGCAATTTAAAGACTCAAAGAGGAATACTTGAAGCAATACATCACAAATATATTAATAAATAAGTGGAAAAGGTCAAGCATGGAAAAAATTGGACAAAATGGGTCGAAAAGGTCAAAAATGTCAAAAGACGGAAATCGCGCCCGTGCCCGGCGTGTCAGCAGCCTGGCCGCCACGCCCATGTCGCGCGCCTGTGGCACAATGTCCGCGCGCCAGCTCGCGAGGATCGTTCCTGGCCGTGCTGGCAGCGGCAACGACCCGCGTCTTGTGCCAGTGACTCAAGCCAGCCCCTCGCGCGCCCAACGCCTTTTCGCCCCATTTTTCACGTGCAGCGCTGATAGCTTCTGCCGACGTCATTAATGACATCAGCAATTCCAATACGCGTTTTTACATTTTTAAATATTTTTTAACATTTTTTACTCATTTTCTCTCTCCATCCTCACCTATAAATACCCTTCCCTTCACTTCAAAACACACCTTCAAAAACACCTTCAAAACACACTTCTCTCTTCTTTTTTCTCTCTTTTATTAGATTTTTAGGTTTTTTAGTTTTTCTTAGTTTTTAGTTAATTTCCTTAGTTTTAGAGTTCTTCTCTTTTTGGGAAGAACTAGTTATGTTTTTGTAATTTATTAGCTTTTTTGATTCAATAAATGGGAGTGCAAATTCCGCAGGTTTTCCAGTACGGGAATAGCGTCGAAGTTACGTAAGGATTTTATTTTCTTCTGATTATTTTTATGCTTTATTCTTACATGTTATATTTAATTTGTCTGTGATTAAATTTAAGCTGTGTTGGTATTTATAAACATGATATAATAATAGAGTTGTTATGCTTGAGAAATATTAAATAGGTAAAAATCTCTAAAATGAATTGATTTTATTTTTATTCAAGATTTTATATTAAGAATGTTAGAGAGAAATATATTATTTTTCATTACAAACTTAAATCGAAAATTAGATTTTAAGGTTTAGTTATGGAGTCCCGATTTAGAGTAGTGCTTTCTTTTATTTGTTGGTACAATCGCCCGTTAGTTAGAGTGAAGCTCTATTTCAAAAGTTTTATAAGAATTATTATCTGAAAATGTATTCGACAACACTGTGTTTTCAAGTAGTGGTTTTAAAACTTGAAAGTTAGAGTACTCGGATAACTAAATTCTTAGGTTTAATTTGGACCTTGAATAAAGTTTAAACTGTCTAACCACCAAAGGTGGCATTTAAATGGTTCATTTTCAATCTCTTAGAAAAGAAATTAATTTAATTAACCAAATTAGTTATCAACCCCACCCACGTAGGTGTTAATTGATTTGTTTAGTTAACAAAGAATATCTAACCCCAATTAGGGTATTCATACAAAAAAGGGAGAATCAATAAATATCAATTCATATCTTTAATAACCTAAATAATATGGCTTGAGAAGCATAATTAACTTAATTATTATATCCATAAATACTCCTTTGTTTATGATAAAATTTGCATAAATGTTTATTGAATCTATGTTTATTTTTATGTAATTAGATTAAAAACACAAAACCCAAAATATCGTGACGGGATGTTTAGGATTTAATTTCGTTTTTAAAAGTTTGAATAATAAATTAAAAACCACATACATTCCTTCCTTAGATCGACCTTGGGAGTATACTTATCATTTTCTCACGAAATGATTCGTGCACTGCGAGAGTTTTATAAATACATAAACCAAATGAAGCAGGCGAGGATCGGCGATGTCGGTTCTATGATCAAGTTTTCTAGTGTAGGAAGGAATAGCGTTTTTAAATTATTTATCAAAATTTTAAAAACTTTTTGTGTTGTAAATAATTGTGATTTTTTTTTTATTAAAAAATTAAAAAAAAAAAAAATTTTGTTGTTTGTGAAAATTAAAAAAAAAAAAAAAAAATTCAAATTTCAATTTCGTAATAAATAAAAAAAATAGCATGAATAATAAAATAATTTTGCATTTTGAAATTTGAAGTAAAAAAAAAAAGTAAATAAATTTTAAATTAAATTAATAAATAAATAAGAATAAAAAAAAATAAAAAAAATAAAAAAAATAAAATAAAATAAAATAAAATAAAATAAAATAAAAAATAAAAAAAATAAAATAAAATAAAATAAAATAAAATAAATAAAATAATAAATAATAAATAAAATAAATAAATAAAAAATAAATAAATAAATAAATATATAAATAAATAAAATAAATAAATAAAATAAATAAATAAAAAATAAAAAATAAAAAAATAAACAAAAAAAAACAATTTTCAAATTTCAAATTTCGAATAATAAAAAAAAAACAAGGAAAATTAAAAAAAATAAAATAAAATAAAACTTGCGGATTCAAGAATAGTAAAAAAAGTAAAAATAAATAAAATTAAGATTTAAAAAAATAAAAATAAAAAAAATAAAAAATAAAAAAACAAAAAATAAAAAAAACAAAAAATAAAAAAATAAAAAAACAAAAAAACAAAAAAAATAAAAAATAATAATAATATAAAAAGAAAAAAATAATAATAATAGAAAAAAAATAAAAAAAATAAAAAAATAAAAAAATAAATTTTTTTTCTTTTTAGGAGTTTAACTAGTTTTGTTTAGTGCTTTTGTATTAAATACCATGTAATTTTCTCTAAATTTTTTATTTTGTTGACGTGGAGTTTTAAATTTACGTTTACAATAGTCTACTATGCGTGGTAGGAGATCCTTAGGAAACCTGCTTACACCATATGTAAATAATTTTCATAAATTTAAACAAGTGTCAACAAAGCTGAATTCCACCCATCAACCTGTTTTTGAGCCAAACATAGAACCAAGTCTTAATCCTTTACTAGAACCAAAAGAAATGGAGGAAAACCAACGTATTGGGAAACCACGATGAAGGAGTTTGCAAGCCGTGATTGGCAATGCGCCGCTATCCGGATTGGGTGAGGTCTGCTGAATTATGACACCTTAAAAATATTCATTTTCTATGCTTCCTTCCTTTTATGGGCTACCTAATGAAGATTCTCTTTCCTTTATGAGAGATTTCTATGCTACGGTCCAAACATTCCCTCGGTATTCTAAACGAGGATCGACTTAGGATGAGATGTTTTCCCTACACTTTAAAGGATAAGGCCAAAGCTTGGTTGATGTCACTTCCCCAGGTTCTCGATGACATGGGGTAATATTTCTAATAAATTCATGGAAAATTCTATTCCGCCAAAAACATCGAGTTGAGAGCAAATATTGCTAATTTCTCTCACATGGAAGGAGAACAATTCGATAAAGCTTGGGATAGGTTCAAATGTTTCTCTCGATGTCCCCATCATAGCTTTCCCCTGAGTTGCAGAACCAATTCTTTTTACGATGGACTTACACAACAATGTCGGTTCATTTGTCGACAACGCTGCAGGAGGAGCAATAGAGAAAAGACCGCCTCGAGAGGCGTATAACCTCTTTGAGATCTTGGGTGCTAATTCCCAGCCAGAAAAGCTCCCGAGTGAGAAAAGCGGAGTTCGTAATGAAATCGACTCCGGTAATGAAGTTCAACAACAACTTGTTCAACTGACTAAGCAAGTTGCCTTCTCGCTACCTGAGCCAACACCAATAATGAACAATATGGTTTGTATAGCATGGGACATGGTCTTGAAACTGTCCATATCAGGAGAAACAACGGACAACGAGGTTAATGTGTTGGGAGCGTATCAACGAAACCAAGGTTTGATCCCCGATTCAAATACCTATAATCCCGGGTGGAGAAGTCATCCAAATTTCTCACTGGAGGCAAAACAACCCCTCCTTTCACTCAAAGCTCAAACCAGGCAGCCAATTCCACCCACATTCCGAAGCATTCCCGATAAACCAACCCTGGAGGACAACTTGAATTCTTTTATTCAAGTCCTGTAGGAATAACCAATCTAAAACCAATCAACGGTTGGACTCGTGGGAAGCTTACATCAAAAAGGTGGAAGTTCAAGTTGAGCAGTTAGTTGAACATTTGCAAAAGAGCAAAGACTAATTTGATACTTAAATGAATTCAATGAAGAGGAGACATTGAGTTTTTCATTCTCAATCTCAGTACGCGTCTTACTAAGAAAACGATAAAATTTTAGTCCTATATGGGAGGTCACCCATTGTTGTATTTTCCTTTGTTTTAGTTTGCGTGTAATAAAATTCAAATGAAATAAATTCGTTTGTTTTGAAAATTGTAGTCCATTAGTTAAAATTAAAATTAAAAAAAAAAAAAAAAAAAAAAAATTTAGGTTCCTTGCACCTTTTGCTTTATCAAATTATAAATATTTCTTAGAGATATCTACTATTGTTTTTTTTAAGAGCAAAATGTTGATACACAATAGGAGGAGGATCATTTTCAACTACAAACAACCATGGGAGATCTTTGAAGATAGCGGAAAAAGATGAAAGACTATACAATACCAATCATTGGCAATGTAACTTCCCAGGCATCCAATTACAAAAGGTTGCAAGGAATTATGAATTGAAAAAGATTCATTATTCTTTGTTGCCTTCCTTTTACGGTATCCCTAATGAAGACCCTTTTGCACTTCATTCGAGAATTCTATGCTATTGTCCAAACCTTTCCACTTTACATGCAATTAATGAAGATCAACTTAGGATGAGGTGTTTTCCTTACACCTGAAAGATAAAGCTTGGTCCTGGTTCATTACTCTCTGATCGGAGTTCTCTTAAAACTTGGGGAGCGATCTATGAAATTTTTATGGGTAGGTTCTATTCCCACGTCAAAAGATTTGCTGATCTAAGAACAAAGATAGCAACATTTTCTCAAATGTATGAAGAGCCACTTTCATGAAGCTTGGGAAAGATTCAAACTCCTTTTCATTCAATGTCAAAATCATAGCTTTCCATTACGGCTACAAAACCAATTCTTTTATGATGGATTGACACTACGAGTCAATACATGGTTGATAATCTTCTTTGGAGGTGCTGTGGGAGAAAAAGACCGCAGAGGAAACCTATAATCTTTATGAGTTGGGTTCTAATTCCCAACAAAGAGGTGGTAGAAGGAAAGCAAGAGATTGATGAAGTTGGCTCACGATAATGAGATAACCTTGCAACTTTCTTGAATTGACTAAACAAGTGCAATTCCTCACTACCCACCAAATTTCAAATCAAGAGGTATGTGAAGTGTGTTGTTCAATTGGGCATGGTACTCATAATTGTTCAAATACTTGTGATTCTAGTGTCGATGCCATAGAGGAAGTTCAATCTTTTCAAAGGTATCATCCAAACACCTATAATCACCCAACCTCCACCCAATATCCAACACTAAGGTCGGATATGACAACCACCCTTTACCCAATCCAAGCTTTTAAGCCAATCCTTAGAAGATAGCTTGAATGCTTTTATTCAAGTTAGTCGTGACAACCAATTGATGACTAATCAAAGGTTGAACATCATGGAGGCTTTGGTAAAAAGGATTGAATCTAAAGTTGAGCAACCTGGTGAACAAATGCAAAAGAAAGAACCGTGAAAGTTGCCTACCAACCGAACAAGCAAAGGATGTACGAACCCGAGTAGTAAGGTAGTCAATACCGGTTTACACGAAATCTCTAACAATCTACCTTGTAGTTCAGGTAACGGCGATACTCTAATCTCGCAAAAAGAAGAAACAAGTGTTAAACTTAACAAAGCCTTCGAAAAACTCATCGTGAAATTATTCGACACCCCCAAAATTCAAAAGACAAAGAACCACACCGGATGCAAGTACCTTTTCCCCATCGGTTAAGAGAGTCCAAACAAGATAAGCAATTCAATGATCTTTTTAATATGCTCTCTAAAGTAAATATCAATTTACCATTATTAGAAGTGATCATGAATGTGCCCTCATATGCCAAGTTTTCAAAGAGTTGAACACTAAGAAAAGGAGGTAGGTGAATGAACGAGTAGTAGTATCGAATTTCTATTGACGTACTTCAGACTGAAACTACCCCTAAGTTGAAAGACCCTGGAAGTTTTATTATAAACATAACTATAGGGGATAAGAAGGTTGCTAAAGCAATGCTTGATTTAGGTGCTAGTATAAATTTGATGCCGCTACTCTACATATTCTTACAACTCAATCTAGGGGATTTAAAACCCACAACTATGTCCCTTCAACTTATGAGGCAGATCTCTTAAATATCCGAGAGGGAATAGTTGAGGATGTTTTGTACGGTAGAACAAAGCCCGATAATACCTGTTGACTTTGTGGTTCTCGATATGCAAGAAAATCTGACATTGACGAGAAAGCACACAATATTGCTTGGTAGACCATTTATGGCAACTACTAAAACTATTATTGATGTCGAGATGGAAATTTGACAATGAGTCTTAGGAGAGACTGTTCATTTTAAAGTTTTTGATTCTTCACCTTTCCACTTCTATTTACGCCATCGATGAAATATTCGATGTTGATCATTTGGATAATCTTATCCAAAACACCTTTCCAAACCGAGAATGAAGACAAGCTTGGAAACCTTAGTTCTTACACTTGAAAAGGTTGAAGAAGATTTAGATGAAGAAATTAAGGGGTACCTTGAACAACTAGACAATAATGAAGTGATGACAAAATCTAGTACACTTTTTCTACCCAGGTTCTTCATCTAGTAAAGAGGCCAATCCACGAACTTGAACTTCAAAGACTTACCTGAAAGCACTTAAAATATGTGTTTTTGGGAGAAGGGAAACTTATCGGTGATAATTTCTTCAACCTTGACCAAACCACAAGAAAAGGAACTCATCAAAGTGCTTAAGCAGTTTAAGAAATCTATAGGTTGGAGTATAGGGGATATAAGAGGCATTAGTCCAACAATGTGTATGCACAAGATCAACTTGGAGGATGGTGCTAAACACATCTGAGATGCCCAAAGAAGACTAAACCCAAACATGCAAGAGATAGTTAAAAGGAAATTCTTAAATTATTAGAAGAAGGGATTATCTATCCTATTGCGGATAGTAAGTGGGTTAGTCCAAAGCGTATGTGGTACCAAAGAAATGCGGGATAACGGTTGTTAAGAATGACAAAAGTGAATTAGTGCCCACTAGAATAATCAACTGGATGGAGAATGTGTATAGATTTTAGGAAACTAAATTTATATACGAAAAAGGATCACTTTCCTCTTCCATTCATTGATCAAATGTTGGAAAGATTAGTGGGCAACAATTTTCTTTGTTTTTGGATGGATTGTCTGGATATTATCAAGTACCCATAAGACCAAGATCGGGAAAAGACCACATTTACATGTCCTTTTGGGACATTTGCTTTTCGCACTAGAATGCCATTTGGGTTATGCAATGCCCCCCGCCACTTTCCGAGATGCATGATATCTATTTTCTCGGACATGGTGGAAAAATTCATTGAGATTTTCATGGACGATTTCTCTGTCTTTGGGAACTCATTTGATGATTCTTACATAAATTGACTTTGGTTTTAGAAAGATGCATTGAATGCAATCTCACCCTTAGTTGGGAGAAAAGTCATTTTATGGTTCAACAAGGAGATAGTTTTAGGACATATAATTTCAAACAAGGGTATTGAAGTTGATAAGGCAAAAGTTGAATTGATATCAAACTACCTCCCCACATCTGTGAAGGGGATAAGAAGCTTCTTGGGACATGTAGGATTTTCAGACGATTTATTAAAGATTTCTCTAAAATAAGTCGTCCCTTATGTAACTTGCTATCCAAAGATCTTTGAATTTGACTTCAACAATGATCGCCTTATTTCCTTTAATACCTTGAAAGATAAACTAACATCTACCCTGTTATTATGGCACCAAACTGGTCTTTACCTTTTGAAATAATGTGTGGCGCTTCTGATTATGCAATAGGAGCAGTCCTGGGACAAAGAGTGGATAAAGCGTTTGCATGTCATCTATGCTAAAGCAAAACACTCAATGATGCCCAAATGAATTATACCACCGAAAAGGAATTCTTGGCGATAGTATTCTCTTTAGACAAATTTCGGTCTTATTTAGTAGGATCTAAAGTGATTGTGCATTCGATCATCTTTCTTTAAGATACCTATTAAGTAAACCAAATGCCAAGCCAAGATTAATCGAATGGGTCTTACTCTTACAAGAATTTGACCTAGAAATCAAGGATAAGAAAAGCGTGAAAACTTAGTAGTGACCATTTGTCTAGGTTGATTTCGACTTCAATTCTTAAAGATGAGAGTAATGAAGATATAGTTGAAACCTTTCACGATGAGCAGTTATTTTTCATAGGTCCGAACCCATGGTATCTTGATATTGTAAACTATCTTGCCACTTTGGTGTTTTGCGACCTAACACTTCCTATCGAGGACAAGAAAAGGTTTTTAAAACTATTAAGGACTATTTACGGGATGACCACTTATTTATATAAGATTGGTCAAGATCAAGTCATCCCAGGAGATGTGTACGAAGAAAGAACATAAGAGCATTCGACTTTTTGTCATGAACTTATTGTGGGGTCATTTTGGAGGTGAAAAATGACCGTAAGATATTACGATCTGGATTCTTTTGGCACTCTTTTTAAAGATGCTCATATGTTTGTGCACAATGTGATAGATGTCAAAGAACAGGAAACATAAGCAAAAGAGATGAAATGCCTTTGACATCTAATTTAGTTGTTGAACTCTTTGATGTATGGGGATTGACTTTATGGGTCCTTTTCCCCATCTAATGGTTTTCAATACATTTTGGTTCTTTGTGGATTATGTGTCCAAGTGGGTGAAGCTATCCCCACCAAAACCAATGATGCTAATATTGTTGTGAAATTCTTGAAAGATTTCATATTCGATGAGGTTCTAATGCCTAGAGCTATAATAAGTGATGGAGGTAGCCATTTTTTGTAACAAACTCTTTGATGGAGTACCTAAACAAGTACAACATCACACATAAGGTAGCTACTCCATATCATCCTCAAACTTCCGGTTTAGTGGAAGTAAGTAATAGGCAAATTAAGGGAATATTGGAGCAACTTGCGCGTAGGTCCTTCCAAGAAGCGATTGGGCATTTAAGTTAAATGATGCCTTATGGGCATACCGCACACAAAACACCTATTGGGATGAGCCCTTCACCGGTTAATCTTTGGGAAAGCGTGCCACCTTCCGATTGAACTTGAACATAAGGCTTCTTTGGGCAATTAAAAAGCTAAACATGGATTTAGATAAAGTAGGTGAAAAACGATTACTCGGCTTCATGAGTTGGAAGAAATTAGGAATGAAGCTTATGAGAATGCCAAATTATACAAAGAGCGTACTAAAGCGCTATCATGACAAAGAGGCTAGTTCCTAAGACTTTTCACCCTGGAATGAAAGTTCTTTTATTTAACTCTCGTTTGAGATTTTTCCAGGAAAGGCGAGATCAGATGGGATGGACCATTCAAAATAGTTCGGGTATTTGAACATGGAGTGGTAGAACTATTGGACTCCAGAGACCTGGAAAACGTTCAAAGTTAATGGCCATCGTGTCAAGCCTTATTTAGAAGAACCAAACAACATTCTTGAAATAGATTGCATTTGGCTGAGTAATCCTTAGCACCAAAAAGATACGTCTTGCTAAGACGTTAAACTAAGCGCTGGATGGGAGGCAACCCATCATTTTAGGTAATTTTTTTTGTTATTTGTTTTAATTTTATTGTTTATTTTGGTTTAATTATATGTGAATAATTTTTAAATTGTTAAAACTAAAAATATTTTTTTGAGTTGTTAGAAGTTCACAATGAATGCAATACGTATACACTTTAATGATGAATATGATGAATGCACTTGCATTTCTCCATTACTACTTACACATTCTCGAGAAATAGGTAATCTTTCTTCTCTTTTTCTTTATCTTTAATTTTGATTTGTTACATTGAGGACAATGTAAGTTCTTGGTTGGGGTGGTGAAAAGTTACCATGCTTAATTAAAAAAGAAAAAAAAAGAATTAACAATTTAAAAAAAAAAATTTCAAAAAAAAAAAAAAAAAATTATTTTTTTCTTTTTATGTTCACATCTTCATTTTTGTGTTTGTTTTGTGTGATTTAGTAATTTTGAAATTTAAAAAAAAATTAAAAAAAATATTTTCTCACAAAAATTTATCATTTCTTTAAATCAAATTTAAGTAAAGAGTTAAGTCTTTTGTCTTGTTAGATTAATTTTTAAAAACATATCATGAAATATTTTGTAATTGTTTTTGATAATTAGTTAATTTTTGTCATACCTAGTATTTCTTGATATGATGTAGAAATTATATTAAACCCAAAATCGGTGTTTATGAATTTGTTTTAGTGGAGACTACCTTTGTGAGATATAATTTGAGCCTAATTTCCTTTATTCAGTGAAATATATATTTTTTCTACTCCAAACACATTTCTTATTTCTTCAAATTCTTAGATGATCTATAGGCATTAATATTGAATGTATGAATTTTTCTCATCTTAATAGAGTATCGTATATTTTTTTTTATTATTTTTGCTTAGATTAAATGATTTGAGTAGAAATTGGTAAGATATGCTTTTATCTCATTCGTGCATGAGTATTTACAAAAAAAAGAGACATATCCTGGGTTACCTAAACCAAGATCAAACAAAAAGCCAGAAAATTAACCACTACTTAAAATCCTAAAAAAAAAAAAAAATGTACAATCATTACGGGTTGACTCTCTAAACAATTGATATATATTGAAAAATATCTTGAGAAAAATATCTTGGAAAAATATAGAGAGAAAGAATATATAGTATAATCTACATACTATGACCCACATTGCCTACAAAGTTGTGAGTAAAGGCTAATTACAAAAGAAAGATATAGAAAGTAATTCCACTAAAAAGTCATTGCCTTGTCTTCATTTGTAAAGGCATATATGTTGAAATTTTTTCTTAATGAGTTTGATTTATGCATGAAAATAATTTTTATATATGATATCTTTATAATTTATACATTTGATCCCTTCCATGAGATCAATGTCAAAATAATACTTTGAGCCTTTCTTCTTTATACATATGCGAACATATTAGTTCATTTCTATACATCAACTCTTTAGCATATAAAATAGTATGAGTGTTTGAACCCATAGGATTCGGTGTTTTGAGTATTGACTTGTGAGGAATAAGTCGGCGAATTGATTTATGACACCGAAATTGGGTGAAATTAAATTGATACATTTTTGATATGAAATATGAAAATGATTTATCAATTATTATAATAAATCATGATTGTTTAAAGATTAAAATAACTTATGCTTGAGATTTTAATTATGATCTTAAAAGGAGATAAAAAAGTATGAGTCATTTTTGTGATATGTTCTTTTCTTTTATTCTTAAACGTTAATTTCTGATTTTGTTGTAGTTTTAGTTTTTAATTTGATTGTTGTTATTAATTCTTTTAATTTTTACATTTAGTTCAATGTTTTGTGGGTATCATTTCTGAAAACCTCACGAGACTCAAACTCGTCCACTAGGGCAACCTAGGGGTTTAACATTGCATGGGCTAAATGCAAACCGTTCAATCCACGAAAGTGATTTAGGATAGTTTAATTTTTAGTTTTTATCGCTTCTCTTGCTAAAGGACTAGCAAGAACCGGTTGGGGTTGTGATGAGTGTCCAAAAACCATTAAAATAAGCATGATTTTATGTACATTAATTGATTAAAAATACATATATTTATATGTTTTATCATATATTTATATAAATTTGTCTTTTTTCGAATCACGGGTATTTTTATTGTTTTTCGGTATTTTGGCTTAAAACGCAATTTAAAGACTCAAAGAGGAATACTTGAAGCAATACATCACAAATATATTAATAAATAAGTGGGAAAAAAGGTCACACAAACATGGAAAAAATTGGACAAAATGGGTCGAAAAGGTCAAAAATGTCAAAAAATGAAATCGCGCCCCTTGTCCCAGCCTTTCATGTGTGGCGCCAGCGCCCACATCTTTACGCCGTGTCATGCCCATTCGTCCGCGGCACATGCGCGAACGCTTGTTCACTGGCCAGTGGCGCGGGCAGCAACCCGCGCGCGCGCGCGGCAGCAGTGAGACCCTCGCCGCGCCTTGACGCCTTTTCGCCCCATTTTCACGTGCGGCCGCCTTGACGTCATGTCTTGACGTCATTAATGACATCAGCAATTCCAATACGCGTTTTTACATTTTTAAATATTTTTTTAACATTTTTTACTCATTTTTTCTCTCCATCCTCACCTATAAATACCCCCCTTCCCTTCACTTCAAAACACACCTTCAAAAAAACACCTTCAAAACACACTTCTCTCTTCTTTTTTTTCTCTCTTTTATTAGATTTTTAGGTTTTTTTAGTTTTTCTTAGTTTTTAGTTAATTTCCCTTAGTTTTAGAGTTCTTCTCTTTTTGGGAAGAACTAGTTATGTTTTTGTAATTTATTAGCTTTTTGATTCAATAAATGGGAGTGCAAATTCCGCTTGGAGGTTTTCCAGCTACGGGAATAGCGTCGAAGTTCTGTAAGGATTTTATTTTGTTTACAGTTATTTTTTATGCTTTATTCTTACATGTTATATTTAATTTATGCAATGATTAAATTAACTTGTGTTGGCTATTTGTAAACATGATATAATAATAACGTTGTTATGCTTGCGAAATATTAAATAGGTAAAAATCTCTAAAATGAATTGATTTTATTTTTATTCAAGATTTTATATTAAGAATGTTGAGAGAAATATATTATTTTTCATTACAAACTTAAATCGAAAATTAGATTTTAAGGTTTAGTTATCAGTCGATTTAGAGTAGTGCTCTTTTATTTGTTGGTACAATCGCCGTAGTTAGAGTGAAGCTCTATTTCAAAAGTTTTTATAAGAATTATTATCAAAATGTATTGACAACATGTTTTGTTAAGTGGTTTTAAAACTTGAAAGTTAGTACTCGGATAACTAAATTCTTAGGTTTAATTTGGACACCTTGAATAAAGTTTAAATCAGTCTAACCCCACCAAAGGTGGCATTTAAATGGTTCATTTTCAATCTCTTAGAAAAAGAAATTAATTTAATTAACCAAATTAGTTATCAACCCCACCCATTGTAGGTGTTAATTGATTTGTTTAGTTAACAAAGAATATCTAACCCGCCCAAAGGTGGTATTCATACAAAAAGGGAGAATCAATAAATATCAATTCATATCTTTAATAACCTAAATAATATGAGCAAGCATAATTAACTTAATTATTATATCCATAAATACTCCTTTGTTTTAACGGAATAAAATTTGCATAAATGTTTATTGAATCTATGTTTATTTTTATGTAATTAGATTAAAAACACAAAACCCAAAATATCGTGACAGGATGTTTAGGATTTAATTTCGTTTTTAAAAGTTTGAATAATAAATTAAAAACCACATACATTCCTTCCTTAGATCGACCTTGGGAGTATACTTATCATTTTCTACGAAATGATTCGTGCACTTGCGAGAGTTTTATAAATACATAAAACCAAATGAACGGGCAGGATCGGCGATGTCGGTTCTGCCACGATCAGTGGGCGTTGATCGTCAAACACGAAGTGTGTGTAATGAATATGCAAGTATACGTATCATCACAAGTAATATAATGACAAGAAAAAATCATTCCCACAAAGATTATTTTATTAAAAACTAATTTTTAAAACTCAAAAAAAATAAAAATCAATTTTTTTTTATGTTTTTATATTTTAAGGAAACAAAATTAAAATAACTAAAAATAAATAACAATAATTAATTAAATAAGTTTTGGTAACTAAGAAGATATATGAGAAAATATCTAGGAATACTTAATCCCCCAATTTTTTAAACATGCAAATCGCTAAAATCCCCCAATATAATTATCAATTAAATTTCATGAACAATTGAATCTAACCTAGCATGTATTCATCTCTCAAGTAAACTATACACCATATAGTAATTAATTTAATCACACTCTCATGCCAATTAAATTGCATACTACTCATTAAGTTCATCAATTATGGATCACATACATAAGAATCATAAATCACTTCCTAGAAACTAATTTAATCAAGACAAACAATTAAATAATTCTCTCAAATCTATTTAATTACCTCTATAGATAAATTGTTGGCCAAACAATTAATAGCATAAAAATTAGATTAAATAATATAATTAAATTAATATTATAATTGGGGAAAAATATTAAATCAACATCTGGTGAAAATTGGGTTCATAAGATCCCTAGATTAATAAATTAAATACACATAATTGTGTTCATAAAACTCATATTTTTCATAAAAAGACATAAAAATTGATAAAGAAAAGAGTAGAAGAAGAAATATAATCAATATCTTGAATTGTAGTATTAATCCCCTCTTAAATCTCTACCAAAATTGTGTTATCTCTTGAAATTTTCTGTATATTTCTCTCTTTTTAGCTCTAAATATTGCTCAGGTGCAATCTGGACCATCAGATCAGCTTTAGATCAAGGATTGTGATCAAAACAAGCAAAAATAACAGTTCCATTCAATCACAGCGTGACACATGGCAGGGGAAATTTACTGGGAAAATCAGAGTGCGACGTGTGGTAGGGAGATCGGTTATAGTTAACGCTTACTAAGTTAGTGCCACACGACATGATGTGATTCATGGAAAAGGATGGCATGGCGCATGGGTGGAGACATATGGCAAAGCGGGTTGATTGATCTCTGAAGTTGAATTGAACGTCGTGTTCACATGTGGCACGCGGTTCGTTCAACTCACACGCGACGTAGCATGATTCGTTGTTCCTGCTTGCGTCGCATCTACGTGGCTTGCCCAGTCAGCTCCTCTACTTACGTGGTAGAACACGTCACACTCCTGATTGGCCTTGCTTTAAAAATTCATAAAAAATCCATAAAAATTCCAAAAAATTCCAAAAATTATATTTTCACCCCTTTTTCACTAAAAAGTTTATATTTTGATATTTTTAGCCCCAAACATAGTATTTATTGAATAAAACAAACAAATATTAAGTAAAAAAGTGCGCTAATGACTCTACTTTCATAGAGTTATCACACTTTCAAATTTAACTCTTTGTTTGTCCTTAAGTAAAGCCAAGTATAACTAAATAAAATATCATGAGTAGTATATTCATAAATATATTTCTATTAGTACATGCATATTTCACAAAAACTATCCCTTAAAAGTCGTACAATCCTCTTATAAGAAGGTTCACATATTCATCAATCAACGTTCCATCAATACAAGGATATGCAAGGTTTTTGAAAAGTTGATTCGTGTGTGTGTGTTGCATATGATATCATCCAATACACTCATAAAATCAACTTATATGAGTATGTTAATCAATTCAATCTCAGAACAAGTCTTATAAGCCTATTTTTCACATCCATCTCCACTAATATAAATATGCACTTAGCTCAAGATCAATAAGGGCTTTACATGCTTGTAATGTAAGGCTTAGGTAGGGTCGATAAATAAAGACATTTTAGACTCTTTCCACACCTTAGATTTTTTTTATCATGCAATTTTTAACTACACTTGAGCTTTAACTTGATATTTCAGTATACCCTATTTTGTCATTCTTTTCATATTCTTTTATTTCACATCTATTTTCTCTTTTGTTTTTTGTAACTTCACAACACTCCCAAACTTTTTTTCAATTCTATTTTCTTTTTCTTTAGAGGGATAATTATGTTGTGATTTTTTTTTTCTTCTTCTTCTTTTCTTTTTTTCAGGGTGCATTACATTTCACATTATTCTATAGCATAACACATGATTGTAATTTTTTTTTCATACAAGCTAAAGGTACAAGGGTAAAGGTAATACTTATTATTTATGCATTAAATGTGACTTAATGATATGAAAGGTTCTTTGTTAAGCTCAAATGAGCGACTAAAGATATTAACAATGGTTAGGTTGAAAGATTCAATCGATCCAAATAAGGCTTAAATCATTTCTCTTGCTAAATACTATTTAGGATCTCGCCTCAAGGGATGATCAAATAGATTCTAAAACTTGGTAGATCTCATCGACTTGCATAACTCACTATAAATTTTCTCTCAATAAGAACACCAAAATCAATCATGAATATGTACATAAAAATTTGAATCAATCCAATCAAAACTAACAAACATATCACATGATTAATATAAATATCTTAACAAATATGTTACATTCCTTATCCTGGTCATGACAACTAATTTTTATCATTGAATTCATATGTTTTATATCAAGTTGCATGCATTTAGTTTCCATATATTTATCAATTTCTACCCAAATCATGATTAAAAAATTCCTAAAAATTTAAAAAAAATTCCATAAAAATTTAAAATGCATACTAAATACTAATATAGAGAATGAAGTTCCCTCCCCCAAACTTAAATTACACACTATTCCAATGTGCACATATAAATATGAAAAAGCTAAAAGAAAAGAAAACTCCCTTAGTCTTGGCATACCACATATGTCGTTGAAATGCTCATTGTTGTTGCGACATTGCTTTCCACATTTATTCACCTAAAAAAACAATGAAAATATAAGTAAAATAATGTTGGGTTGCCTCCCAACCAACATCACGTTTAACGTCCTTGACTAGACGGTTATATCAAGTCCTAAGGCACATCCCTTTGTATCCATTTACTTTTGAGTTTGCCTGGAAACAACTTGAGTCTTGACTTGTTCAATAATACTGTATGTACTGGCTCACAAACACAGTGCTCAATTTTCTTCTCATGCCATATTTTTGTTTTCTTTTTAAAATTTTTGGCATTCTTATAAGAACTCCACTATAATTCATCCAATTTATGTATTTCTAACAACCTTTTCAACTCTTTATTGGACTCTTTCACTTTCATACTTGATTGGAGATATGAGGGTAAAAGTGTGGGATATAAACTTGGTGGCTCTTAATGATAGTTTGAGCTTAGATCCTATCTCAAAAAATTTCATAATTTATTTTGATACACACACGAGAGACGCGTCCTCCAAAAAGTTCACACAGTATACAATATCAACATTCGATGCCATACTTTCAAAGTTAAAATAGGTTGAGTTGTTTTCTGGTGAGTTTATGTTTTTGTTCATAGCATCATGTGTAACAGTCTTAAGTGTGGGTGACTCAACAGATTTGATGCAAATCCTTTAGGCAAACAACCTAAGAACTACAAACTCAAAGGAATAGAAACAATTGATTTGCTAAGGACGTATTGAAGATGATCAGATTAGAACCCTAAGGAAAAAAAGTCCTTAAAACCTAAATCTTGAGACGCCACAAAGGATGGTCACTCCCTTTGATATGTTAGATTCAAGTATTCAATTAAGAACACTAGAAGGCAAAGCAAGAAGCTTTCTAAAATTTTCTTTTCATTAATAAATATTTATTCTTGCCTCCATTACATAGCTCTTCTTATTAATAAGCAAGAAACCCTAAAAGAAAAAAACCCTTGATGGAATGGGCCTATTTAGTTATGAATTGGGCCTAATCCAACCTTAAAAATTAAAAGACTAAAAAACTTAACATAAAAAAGCCTACATTTTAATAAAATAAAAATTACTAAACATAAAAGCCCATAGTTAGCTAAAATAAAAATATTACTTCCTAAATTAATCTTTGCTCCCAACTTGGTCTTCCAAATCTATCCTTTGCATAGAAAGGTAATAGACCATCCTTGGTGAAGCTTCAGAATCTTCGAATTTACTTTTTGATTCTTCTAACACCGTCTCTTTGTATTGCACTTCCATGATCAAGCCTTGCAAAGCTTCCTTCATCCTCTTAGTCTTTGCCCTAGTCATTGGATCGCCAATTCTTTGCAAAGGATCTTGAGAATATTTGGGAACATCAACTTGATCAGCACGTTGGTCTCCATTAAAATTCTTTTAAGTTGTTCCCACATTTAGTAGCATTTATACTTAAGCATTTATTAGCACTATCAATGTTAGAGGGTTCAGATGCTTAAAAATATTTAAACATTACTTGTTCATATTGTACCCTTATTATAAGTTCACCTTTTTGTACATCAATGAATGCCCTTCTGGTTGCTAAGAATGGACGACCAAGTGATAGGAATGTCACGGTCCTCTTCCATGTCTAGCACAATGAAGTCCGCCAAAAGGATGAATTTGTCTACTTTTACTAGCAAATCTTCTACCACACTCTGAGGTCTCTTAATTGATCTATCTACTATTTGTAATGTTAGTGAAGTGGGTTTTACTTTACCAACCTTAATCTCTAAAGACCAATAATGGCATGAGGTTAATGCTAGAACCCAAGTCACATAGTGCCTTGCCAAAATGGATGTTCCCAATAATGCAAGGGATGTCAAAACTACCTGGATCTTTTAGTTTTTGTGGTAGTTTTCTATCAAAGATGACACTATAACCTTCAGTCAAAGTTATTGTTTCATGATCTCCAAGCCACTTTTTCTTTGATAATATATACTTTATCAAGTGCCTCTACAAATGGTATGTTTATGTATGGTATGTTTAAGTGAAGCTTCTTGAAGACTTCTAGAAATTTTGAAAACTATGTATCTAACTTTTTCTTTTGCAGTCTTTGAGGGAAAAGAATAATGGGTTTGTAAAGATTATTTTTCTTTGGCTAAATTATTTCCTTTTCAGTGCTCTCTTTATCCACTAGTTCCTTCTTATCCTAGTTAATTTCATGTTTCTCCTCATCCTTTTTTATCTTATGTTCCTATTCTAGAGTTTTACCACTCCTCAAGGCTATGGCATTGCAATGGTCCTTATCTTCTCTTCTTGGGTTTACAATTGTGTCATTTGGAAGGTTACCTTGAGGCCTTTGACTTATAACCTGAGCAAGTTTCCCCATTTGGTTCTCCAAATTTCAAATTTTTGCCTCTTAAGTTGACACTTTTTTATTAAATGATTGGATGAAGTATTTCATCATCCCCATTAATGCATTTTTATTATCCTTAGTAGATGGCTTCTTTTCTTAGGCTTGTGATTGTTGTGGTTGTTGAAAACCAGGTGGTGGAAATGATTGATGGTTGAGTTGTTACCACCTTGACTGCTGTTATTACTCTAAGAGAAATTTGGATGTTGTCTCCATCCTGGGTTATATATGTTCGAGTATGGATTATTGTTTCGATTCACATTACCCACATAGCATACAGATTCAGGATTATTTGGACAATTATGAAACATATGATCTCCTCCACAAAACACACATGACACTCCTGAATTTTGGACATGGTTTATACTTGCTGTCAAGTTTTAAACCTTCAAAAGATTTACCAAAGATGACATTTGAGTTGTAAGTGCTATGATATCATTTACCTAATGCACTCTAACTACTCTTCTTATGGCTGTCATTTTGTCCATTGGCCATTGATAATTATTGATAGCCATTTTCTCAAGTAAATCATAAGCTTGATTGTAATATTTGGCTAGCAAAGCTCTATTAACAGATGCATCAATAATAGTTCTTGTTTGAGCATTGAGACCATTGTAAAAGGTCTCCATTTGAATCCAAAAAGGCATTCCATGATGAGGACACTTTCTTAGAAATTCCTTGAATATTTCTCATGCTTCATATAAAGATTCTCCATCATGTTGTTGGTAGAAAGTAATGTCATTCCTAAGCTTGGCATTCTTTGTTGGTGGGAAGAATTTCATGAAGAATTTCTCCACCAAACCATTCCAAGTTGTTATAAAATCAAGTGGCAAAGAGTTTAGCTAAGCTCGAGCACAACTTCACAAAGAGTAATGGAACAATCTAAGCCTAAATGCCTTCTCATTCACACCATTGAACTTAAATGAATCTACAATTTCAATAAACAATTTGAGATGAAGATGATGATCCTCTGTTGGTAATCCATTTAATTGTCCAACTGTTTGTAACATTTGAAACATCACTGACTTTAGTTCAAACTGATTAGCTTGAATGTTTAGTCTTTTAATACTTGGATTCAACCCTTCCAACGTAGGTATTGCATATTCATTCATAGCTCTATCTCTATCATCCATCAAAAGCATTTGATTGTTTAACTTTAGCTCATTATTGTTTATGTCTAATAGATTAGCCATTTTTTCTCTTGGGTGACAACTTGTTGTTTCCTTATTGACCTCAAAGTATGCTCAATTTCAAGATTTAAAGGTAAGATTTCTTCCTCACAAACTCTGCTCATGCAATATACTCAACTATGTTTCTACAATACTAAAGGAGATGTATAAATAAAAACTAAATAAGAATTAAAAAAACAAATAACTAAATAATAAATTAAAGTAAAATAAATAAATAAATTAACTAAAATAAATAAATAAGGCACTAAAAGAATATAAGTAAATTAAAATTAAAATAAAAGTAAAGAAAAATAAATAAAATAATAATAATAATAATTAATTTTTAATATTTATAATCTCCGGTACTAGCGCAAAAAACTTGATCGCCAAATACGAAGTATTTGCAATGAATACACAAGTATATATATCGTAACAAATAATATAATGACAAGAAAAGATCGTTTTCACGAAAATTATTTTATTAGAAACTAATTTTTAAAACTAAAAAAATAAAAATCAATTTTTTTATATTTAAAGGAAGCAAAATTAAAATAACTAAAAAATAAATAACAATAATTGATTAAATCAATTTTGGTAACTAAGATGATAAATGAGATAATATCTAGGAATACTTAATCTTCTAATTTTCTAAATATGCAAATCACTAAAATCTCCCCAATATAATTATCAAATAAATTACATGATCAATTGAATCTAACCTAACATGTATTCCTCTTTCAAGTAAACTACACACCATATAGTAATTAATTTATTCACACTCTCATGCCAATTAAATTACATATTACTCATTAAGTTCATTAATTATGGATTACATACATAAGAATCATATATCTTGGCCTAGAAACTATGCATGTTATTTAATCAAGACAAATAATTAAATAATTCTTTCAAATCCATTTAATTACCTCTACAGATAAATTTTTGATCAAACAATCAATAGCATAAAAATCAAATTAAATAATATAATTAAATTAATATTATAATTAGGGAAAAATATTAAATCATCAAATGGTGAAAATTAGATTCATAAGATTCTTAGATTAATAAATTAAATACACATAATTGTGTTCATAAAGCTCATATTTTTTGTAAAGAAAGACATAAAAATTGATAAAGAAAAGAGTAGAAGAAGAAATACAATCAATATCTTGAATTATAGTATTAATCTTCTCTTGAATCTCCACCAAACTTGTGTCATCTCTTGTAATTTTCTGTATTTTTCTCTCTTGTTAGCTTTAAAAACTTACCAAAATTATGCTAATGATGGTCCCTTTGGGTTTATAGGATGATTAGGGCTTAAATATTGTTCAAGTGTGATCTGGATAATCAGATCAACTTCTAATCAAGGGTTGAGATCAAAACAAGCAAAACTGACAACACCAGCCAATCACAACGCGACACATGGTAGGGGAAATTCACTAGGTGAATTAGAGTGCGATGCGTGGTAAGGAGATTGGTTATAGTCAACGCTTACTGATTCAGTGCCATATGGTGCGCCGTAATTTGCAAAAATGAATAGCATGACGTATGGGTGGAACGCATCGAGCAATCAGGTGGAGACACATGGCAGAACGAGTTGACCGATCTCCGAAGTTTGATTGAATGTCGTGCTGACATGTGGCACGCGGTTCGTCCAACTTCCACGTGACGTAGCATGATTTGTTATCCTTACTTGCATGTCATCTACGTGGCTTGCCCAGTTAGCTTCTCTGCTTGTGTAGTAGGACACGTCTATATTTTTACCCTTTTTCACTAAAAAAGTTTATATTTTGATATTTTTAGCCCAAATAATAGTATTTATTGAATAAAACAAGTAAATATTAAATAAAAAGTGCACTAATGACTCTACTTTCATAGAGTCATCAGGCATCAAAGTAGAAGAGATTCCTAATTATTAGTGACCTTTCCTCAAACTCCAATAGGGCTATAACAAAGGCCTTTAAGTGTGTTGTTTCAAGCCGTGAAGTGCATGCCAATCATAATAGTGGTTCTCACAATCTTTTCTAGAGAAAGAGTCATATAAGTGGTGTTCTATTATGATCTTTCTTCGAGTTACTAAAAATCACTTTTCTTATGAGCCAACGTCAACTATTATAGTATATCCATATCCATTTATTCGATCACGAAGGAACATCTTACACCTCCCTTAAGGGACATGATCTTTCTCGGTAATTCAGAGTTCTCTATGGCCATGAAGTTAACAATGGAGCCTCTAACTAACGGTTGCTTGCAAAGAAGAAGATACCTTAAGAATTCCAAGCAGCGGATACCCAGAAAGCAAGTCATACTCGAGTCATTTTCATTCGGATGATCATAGTCGATTATGTGATGAGGAAATCCTCAAGTCAAAAAATGATTGAGAAAACCAAGGCTTAGCCCTAAAGAAAGTAAAGACATTATACACTGACTCTTGTTACCAAAAAAAGGAAACATCAAAAGGAGAAGAATAAAACAAAGGAGCAAGTAAGACAATATTTTTTTTGGAGGTTCTTGAGTGAGAATCCAAATTGGATTGATAAAGCCTAAGGCCTTAAGGGAAAGGTGTCGAGCCCACGTGGCAACCAATCATTAGATCCTATCTCTCAGAAGTGTGCATCTACAAGCACACCCAACAAAAATGAATATGCTCCTGAATATTTCCCCTAAAGCACAAGCTATGCACCACTTATAGTACGCTAGAGGCACCTTTCTTAGGGTGGCACTACAGACATTTGCAAGGCCAAACTCTATTCATTCTAAGCCCAATCGTATTTGGTTGGTCTTCTAGTTCCATATTTGAATTGATACGCTGAAAGAGCAAGCCTACACAAATGCGACAAAGTTGGACTAGTATCTATGGTGAAATCCTAGCTACTAATAAGCCTTTAAGACTTCTTCTTAGGTGTCTTCAAGCAAAGTTGCGAGCTCGGGTTAAAGACCCCATTGCATTCATCGTTGTTTTATTAATGACTTGTGAAGTTCCACCCTTACTTGACGAGGTATAACCTTTATTGCAACAAATAAAGCAATAACCTTTATGGATGGAAATGGCTACTACCTCAATGGAAACATCTATGGCTATAGTCAGAAAAAACAGATCTACGAATAGTTGACGCCTCTAACAACATATTTCAAAGGAGGGGGTTAGGCAATCCCTTAGATACTTTCACATCTACATCTACTTAAAATAAGCATATACACTTTTTCAAGCTTGAATCATATTATAGTAACAGAAAATGTCGTTACTTATAGCCCAACAACTACACATTGGTCACGATTCACACGACAGTTGATACTTAGGATTTCATTTTGCTAAATGGCCTGTAGACTAGAATAGTTAACCCCACCCTAATTTAACATCTGTTGAACTCTCGATATACTTTTAAATAAAAAAAATTCTCGAGCTAGATGATTAGATTAGTATATGAATTCTCTGGTTACTTTTTTTCCCAAAGACCCCCATGAGTAAGCCAAGATACTCATGTCAAGCAGCTAACTTCGAGCTAGAACTGATGGATTAGCATTAATAGTCAATTATCTGGGGCATTTTTCTCTTATGCTTGTTGGATAAACAGAGTTTCCTTCCACAAGTGCACTGAAAACTAGAGTCAGCTACTCGCCTTAGGAAAAACTCGAAGTCTCTTACTTGAACCTAATTTTCCTATCTTAAATAAGGCCTAAATAGTGGAATCAAAGCCTTGGAATGGCTATTGGGCCTGATTTGAATCACTATTATTTAGCTTTCCTTGTCTTTATATTACCTAAATTTCTTAATCCAAATGGCCATAGGAGAAGCTGAGTTAGCTAGCCTAAGTCTGTAGCTAAAGTTCTCAAACAAGAGTTACATTCCCCTTACTCGTATTGTAGGTAAATCTTGTTACTAGAAGTTTTGATTAGCCTACTTACTTGATCATACTCTCAACTTGTAGATACGCCAATCAAGCCTTTCCCCATAAGAAAAGAAAAATAAATAGATCATAAACCCCAATCTTCCTCCCATATTGAAAAGAAAGACAAAAAGGAAGGTCTTGAATGATCAAGGAAACTGACTTGCCTTGTGACGGGGATCAAAGTAGTTAAAACAGTCCATTCAGGGTAGGAAGGCAAGAATCCTAGCTTTTTTACTTGACCAATGGATATCAGACTCTTCTCTCCATACACAAGCAAAGGTTTCTCGAGCCTCTTTGAAAAGGTTTTCGATTCAGAGACATGTAGGCGATGATGAAGGTTCTAAGAACTCGTAAAGGACTTTTGTCGAGAAGTTTCTCAATCAAAATATTGGAGTGAGTAGATTTCCTCTCCTACATAAAGAAGGTTCTTATGCCTTAGCATCAAGTCCACTGGAAAATCCGACTTGGAGCTTGAACTTGACTTTGTTGGTACTACACCTATACCTGATGAAAAGTTTGAGAGTAAAACGAGCACATCTATGAATTCAAAAGCCTTAACCTGATGTGTTGTGCACCCTCTTTTCTTTCTCTTAGCCTTATAAGGGAACCTATGAGATCTCTGTTAATCTTTGCAAATCCACTGCTTAAGTTTAACCACCGAGTCAAACTAAGACCAGGATAAATAGGACTCTTCTACTACCTATGATGTGAACAAGATGAGACTTTTATTTTATTCAATAGAATGGTAAGCCGGGGAAGACCAATTCCTTTTTAAATAAAGTAAGTTCATGCTGAAGCAATTAAGTGTAAAGAGGATGAAGGCAAGAAAAACAAGTAGCAAGGCGGAAATAAAATAGATTAATACAAGACAATAAAGGGAACCTAGAACAATAACCAATATTGGCTTACAAAGTACTAAGGTTACATTAGAGCTCTCCATGAAAAGAAGTAAGGAAGGGGAAAAGGTGTTCTTTATTTCTCAACAAAGGTGAGAGTAGTAGTAGTAGCCTACTAGTAAAGGGAAAAGTAGCTAGGAAAGAGGTATTAACCAGTCATACGAAGGTCAGTCCTAATATTTCTTACTTAGCCTAATGGAAAAGCAAGAATGGCTACTAAAGGTAATGGAAACTAGAAGTAAAAGATATGGAAACGAATATGGTAAGGAAGGGAAACTAAGGTAGCTAAGCCATTAGTATGAAGGAGTAAGCGGAGGCCTCCATTCCAACCACTAACCATGTAAAAAGATTATGGGTAGAATGGCACGGTGTTGTATGAACCAGTCAGATTTGAACCGATGAATAGAAGTTTTGCAGACTTATGCCTTAGTTGCTTGGCTATGGTCCCCTATCAATTCCATGCCTTTTCCCCTTCCTCGGCTTTACGTCATAAGGAGAGACCAGAAATAACAGATGCCATAATGATTTGGGAGAAAAGGTACAACATAGGAGATGAATTTTCATAAAAACTCTCCAAAAATCTAGAATCTAAGAGTTCTCCATACCTAAAACTTTTCCTTGGCGATAGAATAAAGAATAATTTAAGGGTTTGTTGATGATCCATGATTACAAAGTGGATCAAGCCTCTGAAATTGGACTCTTTCTTCTCTCTCGATTCCATCCATATCCCACCTTAAATCTTAATGGTCTAGAAATCCTTTTCCCATTCCATATATCAACTAATGAGGATACCGGGTGGGAAGAGATAAAGCACCCTGCTTACTTTTTCTCTCCATCTCAAAAAAAAAAAAATCTTTTTGTGCTCTATCATTCACTCCAAGATGTGTATCATCCTTTCCTTAGAGTTTTTATTAATATTAGGCTCACCCGGTGGGGGACAAAGAGAGTCTAGTCAATCAAATATAATTTTAGTTAATTCATCAATCACTTACTATAAATTTTTTATTGTTTTATTTAAAAAATAGAATTGTTTGATTTGAAAATGGGTGAAAATCTATGTATTTCATTGAGGGTATAAGGCCTTATTTATACATGTAAAAAGCATAAAAAGGGAAAAGTGCTATATACAACAAGAACTTTTTACTATATACAGAAGATACATAATCAATATGAATCAAGATGCCTAACCTCCCCACTCAAAATCAAGATGCCTCGAGGGATAACATCTAGAGTTTGGATACTTAGTATCAAAATAGCATAGTGGTGTGGGACTTCTTAAGAAGATCCACGATCTGAAGCTCTAAGGGTATTGAACCCTATAAAGAGTGATGGAAAATGAGGTGCCCTAAGTGAGTAAGGCTATTTCGATATGTTTTGTTCGCTCATGAAACACATCATTGTGTTCTATTTGGATAGCACTCTTGTTGTCACAAAAGAGAATAGTAGACCCAAAGAAAGCGAGCAACCACTATCTTTTTCTTACTCTTCCAAGATAGTTGAAAGTCACCAAAGAAACCCAAAAGCCAGTAGTGGAATGACAATTTGTAACATCACCAACTTAATACCTTACTTCAGCTTTAAGAGGTAGGGGTTGCCAATCTTGACTAATAGAATTGGGGTAGGCAGTAATGGCAAGGTCTCCAAAATAGTCAAGCTTTTATATATCTCAAAATACATTTAGCAGTTACTAAATGAGGGACACAAGGAGACTGTATAAAATTTTCTTCAAGTCTAACAACAAACAAAATATATGGGTAAGTCAGAGTTAAGTACTGGAGACCACCCACCATACATACTCCTATAGGCCGATGGATCTGATAGTAGCTCACTATCATGAGAATACAACTTGGCATTAAGCTGGAGTCACACAGGGCAGCTTGTGAAGCATTCCACATCGTACTTCTTCTGAGATAGATGCATACCTGGAGATAAAAAAACTTCAATCCTAGCTAGAGGACCAAGGTCTTTCATATGAGACAACTTGCCAAGATGTTGCTTCCTTTGATGAATAGCAATAGAATCATTACATGTAATATCTTTTTTGTTCATTTTCTTTTTTTATTAAAAAATGGGGATATACCTTAAGCGATTGATAAACAAATAAAATGTGATCTAGTTTAACTACTATCTAAGTTAGTAGTGTTGAATTTATCAAAGCTTGTTTGAGTTGAGTCCACAGAGAGCCTTTGAAAGCTTACACAAATAGTCTGGATGAATAGATTCTTCATAACCAAAAGGTTGACCTTAACCTCTTCTTTGAGATCTTCATGAAGGAAAACGTTCTTGACGTCTAATTGGGATAAGAGTTGGTCCAGTGCTGAATGTAAGTGAGTGTGAATGGTACCATTTTGAGCAACTAGACTGAATATGACGTCTCGATATAATATAGACCATACACTTTTTTATAGCCTTGAGAAACCAAGTGACCTTTCTTACTCATGATAAAAGCCTTTTACTACAAGTCGTTTGTACCTCTATATAAAAACAATAGTTTACTTGTATTTGATCTTGTAAGCATATCTTAACCCACAGGTGGTGGAAAGAAAAAAATCCCAGATTTCATTCTTTTGAAGAGCTTATATTTATTTTTCTTTTTTTAACATAACTCATTTCCAATTCTCATCTAATTTGGATTTATCATAAGATAAGATTCCGGTTCCATGACTTTTTAGATTTATGAAAGACTTGTGCTCAAGTCAAGAGAGTAGGAACCATAGGACAAAAATCGATTAATAGGAGTGTAGATCTTCTGATATTGGAAGAAGGATCTAAAGGGCCTTAAGACTCGAGAGCTTCATAAAATTGATTAGATTACCAGCATTCACTTTCTTATTGTAAAGACTATATGTATGAGAATGGGCTATGACATGGACTGGTCATGCCTGAGCATGGGCTGCTAAAAATTCAAAGATGAATGTTATTGGGACGAGGAGGACCACTGTAGAGCCCCATATATTGTAAGTGGTTGGGACTGAGAAGGATATGGATTGCTGCAACATCTGACCACACTAATGTAATGGCTTAAATTCATTAATGGTTTTCAATTGGTGCTGCTCAAGATTCTCCCTCCAAATTCTAGCCAAATTCGAAAGAATAGAAGAGAAAAATATACTTTCATCAAATCGGTTTTTCACTATATCCAACAAAGCTCCAATTATTTTCATTTGAGAAAACTTGTTTCTTTGTGAAGCATCAATACGAGGAAAAGAGAGACATCCAAAGGCTTTGAAATTGGAAGAGTTTGAAATCTTTTGAAAAAGCCTTTGATGAGGGGAGTCACTTGCAATAGTCATCTATGGTAATTAGTAATTAATATGCACTGCTTTTTTAAACGACCTATAGGTACTGAGAAAATTTGCATCAATTTTTAGTAGTCTAAGTAATGTGCCTTTGTTGAAAGATGAATGCAGTATAAATTAGGGGTGTTATTTATGGCACACAGAGTGGCAGTGATTCACGTAAGTCGTAGCCGAAACAACTGAGATAATAGGGAGCGATCTTTACAACCGCTAAAGGTAGCTGGAATTGGGTTTTTTTAGGTTCTTTCTTCCCTACTTTCACTGCCAAAACCTTACTTGATATGAGCCAAAAGGTTAAGACCTAGCTAATTTTCATATTATATAGCAAAGGGTTTCTTCACAAATCAATGGATACTACTCACCATTTATCTGAAGGGAAAGATGCCACAAGGAGGTGTTATTTCCTTGATAAGTCTAGCATAAATAACACCCTAACAAGTATGGATATTACTCACCACAAATGCTTGGATGCTAAACAACACCATAAAAGTTGTCAATCCTTTGATAAGTTTCTTAAAGAGGAACAAAGAGCATGAATAAACTGTCAAATGATCTGAAAAATCAAATTTCATTTAAAATTGTGAATTCCTAGCAACTAAGTTGCTCTTAAATATTTATAGGATACAAATAAACCCCAAAATATACTATATCACAACTCTTGATCTCATCCAAGGGTTGAAAATAAAAACAGCCAAAAAGCATAAAAGGTGGCACAAAATATGGAGAAAAAATAGGGCAGCTGAGTACAAAAGAATAGTATGAAAATATTACATCTTAACCCTTGATTTCATCCAAGGGTTGAAAAGAAAGCTACCCAAAAATCAGTCCAAATGCACAGAAAAACATGGAGCAAATATGGGGCAACTAAGTACAAAGGAATCTAAAGAAAATCTTACATCTTAACCCTTGATTTCATCCAAGGGTTGAAAAGAAAGTTGCCCAAAATCAGTCCAAATGGCACAAGAATGTGCCTAGTTTTATTTTGTCAATTTTGCCCTAATTTCTATGCAAGACTTGTCCCAATCTTTGTACTCTCAATTTGGGTCCCCTTGGTTATGCATGACCACTTGAATGAGCCTATTTAAAGCCTCTTCGAGTTGTGCCCTCCTAGATCTTATGATTGGTTCACTTGGAATTTGTAGGGCTCAATGATTCTCATCATTACTAGATAAGGGTCGAGTTGGGTGAGAGAGAGAAAGTTGACTCAGAACTAACTTCAATAATTTGCTCAACATGAGACTTTGACATGATTAGTATATAACACAATGAAATTATTAATTAAATTATAATTTTTTATCACTGTTATATTTAATATTTAAAATTAAATATAAAGACTACTCATTTAATGCTATAAAAATATGTATTATATGTATAACTTTTGAATAAGTGTACGATAAAGTACTAAATCCCGCATAAATTCCCATTAAAATATATGAAATATCTTTCTAAAAGATGATAATATTTTTATAATTATTTTTGTTATTGTCATAATAAAAATTAATAAATTAGTTATTTTATTTTTATAATTAACTACACTCAAGTGTATTATTACTATATAAAATTAACATTAATAATAATTATTATTATTAGTATTATTATTATATTATTTTTGTTGTTTTTTGAACAATATCGTAACCTTTTTAAACTATAACTTAGTCCAAATATCTTAGGAAGATGTTTTTCTAGTTGTGATTGTTTTTTCTGTTAAAAATTGTAGCCTATCTTGAATTAAAGATATAAGTTGGTTGTTTTTTCTCATCTTATGTTTTAATTAGTATCTTTGATAGTTTTGTAGTTGATGAAGACAACACAATAAGACCGACATCGGGTTAGCAATACCGATCTTAAGGATACTTTGGTTTTATATTTGTAAAACTCTTGCAAGTACATGAATCATTTTATAGAAAATTACAAGTATGCTCACAAGGTTGATTTAAGGAAAGAATATATGTGGTTTCTAATTTATTATTTAAACTTTTAAAAACAAAATTAAATCTTAAACATTCTGTCACGATATTTTGATTTTTGTTTACTAATCTAATGACATAAAAAATAAACATAGATATGGATTCAATAAACAATAATGCAATTTTTTATCATTCATAATAGTGGAATATTTATGAATATAATAATTAAGTTAATTATGTTTGCTCATATTATTTATGTTATTAAATATATAAATTGATATTTGTTGATTTTCTCTTTTTGATATGAAAGTGTCTTTAGGTAAGGCCCAAATTATTTTTTAAATATTAATTAACTTATATCTTTAGGTAAGGTCTATTAATTAATTAAGTATTAAACTTTAGTTTTATTTCTAAGAAAATAGAAAATCATCTAATCACAACTTTAAATGGAGTCAGTTAATTAGACTTTATTTAAGGTGTTCAAATTAAACTTAAGAATTTAATTATCTAAATATTAATTTTCAAGTTTTAAAATTATTATTGAAAATATGTTGTCAATACATTTTTGAATAAAAATTCTTATAAAAAACTTTTGAAATAGAACTTTACTCTAAATCAGACCTGATAATTAAACCTTAAAATCTAATTTTCAGATTTAAGTTTGTAATGAAAAATAATATATTTCTCTCTAACATCCTTAATATAAAATTTTGAATAAAAACGAAATCAATTTATTTTATAAAAATATTTTACCTATTTAATATTTCTCAAGCATAAAAACGTTATTATTATATCATATTTACAAATAGCCATCCATGTTAAATTTAATCATAGACAAATTAAATATAACATATAAGAATAAAACATAAAAAATAACTATAAAGAATTTATTTTAAAATTATACCTCAAAAAAATTCTTATAGAACTTTGATACTAATTTTGTTGCTGATGAACCTACAGATGGATTTGCATTCTTGTTTATTAAATTAAAAACTAAAAATCTATAAAAGTATAACTAGTTCTTCTCAAAAAGAGAAGAACTTTAAAACTAAAAAAAGAAAGCTTTCTAGAGAGAGAAAGAGAGAGAAGTTTGTGGTTTTGGGGATTTGAGGGGTGATTTTTACAATGAGGAAAATTATCATTTTATAGATGCGGAAAAGGCCAAAAAAGATGAGAAAATATGTCAAAAATTTATTTTGCACGCGTTTGGACAGGTTGGCACGCGTGTGGGGTGAGATTTGCGACAGATGGGCATTTGGCATGCGCGCGACAGGTGCGAGCATGTGTTGGTGCGCATGGAACTTGACGCGAGACTTGGCGTGGTCATGTGCTGGGCGTGTGCTAGGTGTATGCGCACACGTGCATGTTGGCGCTCGCGAGACTCGGCGCAAATGTGTAGTAGCGCACACAAGGCTTCGTATTTTTGACATTTTTGATCGTTTTGATCGTTTTGATCCATTTTGTCCAATTATTTTCATTTTTTTATTTTTCCTTATTTTTTTCTCAACATATTTGTGATGTATTGCCTCTAATATTTTTCTTTTAGTCCTTAATTTATTTTTGAACAAAAATATTTGTGATTTTGGAAAGATAAATTTATATAAAATTATGATAAAATCATACAAATATAAATTTATTTAATTAATTAAAATACATTAAATAATGGTAATTTTAGTGTTTTTTAAGCACTCATCATTAGTATAACATTGTCTCATTTCACTTAAAAGTCATTTTATTTTTTTAACCTTTGTCTTTGTATACAATATCCTGGAGATGTTTTGATTTGATCAATGCAGCTGATTCTCCTCTATAATCTTCTTTTTTCGTAAGTGAGTAAACTAGATATTCCTTTGTGCTCTCAAGGATAATAATCTACTTTTTTAACTATTCAACTTCATTTTTTTGTTCAAGATTGGGTTCAAGATTGACAAAAAGTTGTATAGCTTTATCTAAAGTATACTATCTCATCTTATTACGATTGTAATCATAATGAACTTAACTTTAAAATATATTATAAATAATCATGTATCATATTTTCTATTATTTTTTATTTTTACTTGTTTTATTTAAGTTCATTAGAGATAAATGCGATATTTTAATTTGAACTGTCTAATTATTATATCATCTCATTAAAAATTAAGTAAAAATGAGATAGAGTTTAAAAATTAATAGATTATATCATAAATATTAATATTTAATATCAAAGAAATGGTAGAAAATTTATTTTGGTCACAAATAAGATTGATGAATTCCCAAAAAAAATATTTTCGTAATAATTTATTAAATAATAAAAATATGTAAAATATTTATTCTATATTAACATTAATTATATTTAATATTATTATTTTTAAATAAAGTTATTATTATTTAATAACGCTTAGAATGGTAATATAGTTACTTTAATTATCAATAGAATGATGAACTTGACTTTCTTGGGTCAACAAAGCGTGTTCTTTTTTTTTTTTCCTCTTTCTTTCTTCTTCTTTTTAATAAACAAAGTGTGTTCCTTATGCCAAAGTCTAACAGAATATTATGATTAAAAAAAAGAAGAAGAAGCCGGGTACCGTATGCCCATGAACCAACAGTTCTCAATAAACGAAGCCCAAAGGTCAGTCAGATTTGAGAACCCAACACCGAAACGCTTTTTTTTTTTCTTTTCTGTATGGTAATACATTCAAAAAATTTGAATATTATCTTTAAAATATTCAAACTATTTAAAAGGTAACTATTTAGTAAAAAAAATGTACATAAAAAATTAAAGATGTTTTAATCAATTAAAATTATTATTTTTTATTTTTATTTTTTTTCATTATTTTTTCTATTTTTCTCTCTCCTTAAATTTAGTAACCCTTTGGAGTTTATAATTAAAAGTTTAGTATTTAATATTTAAGATTTAATATTTCAGTTTAATATTTAAGATTTAATATATAATGTGTAAGATTTAATGTTTAGGTACTTAGGATTTGGGACATAAGGTTTAGTAAAAAAAAATGAGAAATTTTTATACAAATAAATAAAGATAATATCAATAATACTCCTAAATGTTGAAATAATATCACAAATTTTAAAAATACTCACAAATTTAACGGAAGTTAAATTTAAGGAAGTGAATAGTAATCTTTTATATATAAAAATAATAAAAATAATAGAAAGAGAAACACAAGACATCTTAAGATATTTTTCATAAGAAATAATAATTAACAAACATAAATTAAAAAAAATACAAAATGTAAGATTAAATCTTAAGTAGGGATGGGCATGGTATGGGTGGGGACATTTTTTGATATAATCTTCCCTAAATCGAATTATAAAACCTATACCTGAAACCGCCCGAAAACCGTTACGGTTCGGGGATGATTTTTTACCCGCGGGTAACGGTTCGGAGCGATTATGAAAAAAAACCAAAAATAATAATAATTTAATTTATTAAATATATAAATTAATTAATTAAATATAATTAATTTTGGGTACAAGCGAGTACGGTTTTTAATATAACCGTAACCTAATCGTACCCATTGTTTCATTTTTGGTTTTTACTCGAAACCATCCCCGTCCCCGAAACTTACCGGTTAAAAACCGAACTGCTGATTCAGATAACTGTGAATAACTGAACCCGTGGTGTTTTTGCCCATCCCTAATCTTAAGGAAGAAGATGGATTTAAATATTTATTATTCTTAAGAATAAACAAAATATTTTAAATAAAATATATAACTTATTATAGATAAGTAATAAAGAAATGAGTATTAATATTACAAATGTAAAAGAAATGTATAATATATCATTAATTGACAAAGAAACTATTGTCAATAAATTATCAAAAATCCTTCAGAATGATAAAGGAAAAATTGGATACATCCATTAAGAATGAATCTAAATATTAATAAAAACATATTTTAGAGAAAAAATTGATACACCAATAAAATTAGCACTGTTAAATAATAAAATTATATACAAAAAATATGTTTTATTAGGAATAATCCATTGAAAACTAGGTTATCATAAATTATAATTCACAGCAAACCTTAGGTTTGTCATTAATATTAATGATAAAAACTTAAACAAAGTATTAAGTTTATCTTATAAATTTGAAAGATGAGATTTAATGAAAGAAGCAAATCATCAATTTTTACTACATAGTAGAATATTTATTAATAAACAACTATAGTTCAATATATGAAGAAAACAAATGAATTCATAGAAATAAATAAAACTTTAAAAAAAATTGGGCAAATGAAACACAAAAAGAACTCATAAAAGAAATAACAGAATATAGGTATAATAAAAAATTACAACAAGACACATATAAGGAATTTACAGAATTAAGAAGGGACGTAAATAACAAACCTAGAAATAATGAAATTATAGATTATAAGTTTACACTTCGTGTGATTAAAAGAAGAACCACTAACAAGACACACATAAGAAATTTACAAAATTAAGAAAGGATGTAGATAATAAACCTAGAAACAATGAAATTATAGATTATAAGTTTAATCAATTCATATGATTAAAATAAGAACCACCTAGGAGATCAGATGCATTGATACTTAAGAATGAGAAAAGAAAAAAAAAATAGAAAAATCCCAAAGATAAAGAAGAAACTATAATCCTATTTTAATAGAATATAGAAAACAATTAGAAGAATAGTTTATGGACTTTAAGAATAGGAATATAGAAAAATTAGTTAAGTTGTTAACAACCCTAACAGATGAAGAACTAGAAAGATATTATAATGAAAAACTTTGTATAAATAAAGAGAAAGATGATATAACAATAATCAATGAAATTGACTCTGAACCAGAAAATATGATCCTGAAAAATCATAAGAATCCAATTTCATTACCAGTCTCTCATCAAGAAGGAACATCTGACTCATATAGGAAAGAAAGAAATAAGCAAAAACCAGATGAACTTGGCCTTCCTTATAGAAGAAAAAAACAATCCAAAATAAAAAGAAGGATTACATTGGGAAACTAGAGGTAGTATCCCTCTAGAATTCAAACTTCATGAAAATTATAAATCAGATCTTTTTAGATTTAGATTGTATAAGAAGCAGGAAAAATCTTAGATGAATAGTCTAGTGGTATGAGTGTAATCATATAAATTTCTCCAACCACACAATTAAATCCTTCAAATTTTAAAGTCTTAGTAGCCCACTAAATCACAGAAAATATTAAAATTTAGTTTACAAATTTAACAAAACAAAAATATTTACTCCTACCAAAGAATTCGCTCACTAGTAGGGAGTACATAAAACATATTACTTAATCTAGTGAAAATGAAATTTATGAAGTCAAATAAAATTTAACAAATATAAAAATATGTGATATGTGTTATATATATTCCTTTATCTATGAATACGAAATGTATTATCATAAGTAACCATCTCTATGCAAGAAACTTATAAGAAAATATTTTTTTTTTAGAAATTACTTGGAACATTACATAAAACTATAACAAAAGGATGAAATGAAAGAAATAGAAAAACTATACTAGACACCTAAGGATGAAAGATAAGAACTCTTAAAAATTAGATAATCATTAAATGTTAAGAAAGATAGGAATACAAACAAATAAGAAAAAATGATAAAATCTGTTGTGATGCAAGAGATTTTAAAATGTTAAAAAAAATATAGATATAACATAAAATCTTATAAGCAAAATTGTAAAAAGTATAAAAAATTCAAAAGATATAAATTTAGAAAATAAGACTTTTAAAAATATAAGAAAAAGCATAATAAAGAACCATATAGAAAAAAATATTTTAGGAAAAAATATATATGCAACCACAAAACAAAAATTATTATCCATTAGAGAAAAAGAAATGTAGACGCTAGATCTACAATGAGAAAATACATTACACTAATGAATATCTTAGTATGCTTCAACATAGAAAAGAATTTAGAAGGAAATTTTTACAGAAAGTAAAAATCTTAAAAGAAATTTTTAATATTGAATTAGAATTAATAAAGAAATCAGATATAGATGATACTTGCAATATTTATCTATTAGAAAAAAATTGAGGAAAAAATAATTGACTCAGATATATATAAATACTCTTCATCAAAAGATGAATGATTTGTATAGTATTATAAATCTAAATAGTACTTATATTAATGTATGATTGGAATTAAAGGTTATACAAATTACCATTTATATGCATATATAGATACATAGTGCTAGTATGTGTATATCTAGTAAATATGTATACCTAGAGGAACTTTGAAAATGATCACTAAAAGATTTAATTGTAAGAATTAATAATAATACTACAATAAATCTTAATAAAATCTTAAAAGATATATATATATAATGATATGAGGAGAGACATTTCATATTTCTATTATATATCAAGAAACAAGAGTTGATTTATTAATAATAAATAATTTTCTAAATTTATTTCAACCTTTTATACAATATTTAGAAAAAATAAGTTTAACAACACCAGATGATGAAACCATTTATGTGTCAAAAGTAAGAAAAACTTTGATCGTATCAAACTCAACTTTTATACAACATAAAAAGTGAAAACGTGATTAGATAGAAACAAAGTAGCAAAAAAAACTTATTTAGAAAATATTTTATTAGATATAAAAGAGAAAAAAAACTCTTTTCTTAATGAAATTTAAGTAGATAAAATCTTAACAGGTATTAAAAAATTATTAAAAACAATAATCTCAAAAAATCCTATAGATTCAAAAGTAAATAAATCTAAAATGATTGCTAACATAAAACTAAGAGACCCTAATAATATTGTTAGAGTAAAATCTATGATTTATACTTCAAAAGACAAGATTGGGTTTAAAAAATAAATTCAAAAACTTGTGAAACTAAAATTCATTATATCAAGTAATTCACCTCACTCTAGTGCATCATTCTTAGTTGAAAAAGAAATTAGAAAAAGAAATGAAAAAAAAAGAATAGTAATAAACTTCAAAGCATTGAATAAATAAACTATTGGTGGTGGATATTTTATTCAAAGAAAGAATAATTATTATCATTAATAAAAGGGAAGAAATACTTCTCAATTTTTAATTACAAAAGTAAATTTTCACAAATAAGACTGGATGAAGCTGGATGAAGAATATCAAAGAATATCAAAGAATATCAAAGAATATCAAAAACTAACGATATTTGGTTGTCCTCAAGGATAATTCTAATAGACTGTTGTACAATTTGGATAAAAATAAGTTTAAGGTAATTTTTAAAGGTATATGGACAACATCTTTAAGAAATTACAAATATTTGTCGTGTTTACATAGATGATATTTTGATTTTCAGTAATGCATTAAATAAATATTATTTAGATATTATTAATATTTTATAAGAATGTAGGAAATAAGACATTGTACTTTCCAAGAATAAAATAATAATTGCTTAGTTAGAAATTAAATATGGAAAACATAATCTATAGTCCCACATACTAAATAACATTCAAGGATTTTCTAATGAACTAAAAGACAAAAATTAATTACAAAGATTTTTAAGATGTTTAACATATACTGAAGCATACATTAATAAACTTATAGAAATGTGAATACCTTTACAAACAAAACTTAAAAAAAGTTATGTTTGAAAATAGATAGAATAAGATACTTTTTACATAAGTAAGATAAAAGTACAAGTAAATTTTTTATTAACTCTATACCATCCAGATCCAGATGATAAAATGATAATTGAAATAAATACTTCACATGAATATCGGGAAGCAATTTTAAAAGTAAAATTAGATGATAAACATGAATATCTTTGTAGATATACATTAGAATCTTTTTTATAGTTTATAATTAAATTATTACAGTAATGAAAAAAAATACTTAGCTGTCAAAAAAGCTATTAAGAAATTTATAGTATAAGTAATAAGTTCTAAATTCATTATTAAAATCAATAACAAGAATTTTGGTTATTTTTTAAGGACTAATACTACGAGGGATCATAAACAAGGAAGATTAGTTAGATACTAACAACGATTTAACCATTAAAATTTTATGTCGAACATCTTTTTAGAAATAAGAATAGTTTAGCAGATGTCTTTGCAAGATAATTAGTATCTTTAATTATTTTTGTTCTTGTAGGAATGAAACACCTTGATATTAAGATCAAGATAAAGGAAAAAAGAGATAAGAATCCTTTAGGAACAACTTAAGGTTTTAAACCTACTGAATTCTTTTTTGGAGATAGAAATTAGTCAGAAAAAACATAATAGTTCAAAACCAACATTAGAGTCTAAAAACTCTAAGAGGAATGCATCTTAGAGATTCATTCTAAGGATGGTAAAACTTTTAAAAGAAGAATTCAAAACAAGAATGAAGGACTTAATAGTTTAAAAGAAGGTAACATGTTTGAAAAGAAAAATGAAAGCTTAATTGGGATGAAGAAGAAGAAAAAGAAGACCAAATAAAAACTTATGTGGTCTATATGGTCCAAAACCATAAATTTACAACTGTCTAGAAGCAAGAAAAACTATTATTGAATTTATTAGAATAACTCACAAAACTTTCACTAATATAATAAAAACTGAAGTGCAATTATGACAACTATAGGATACAAAAACTATTAATTTCATAAGATATAGTAAAAATTTCTGTGTGGCATTACAATAATAACCAACGGCATCAAGAAGGTTGAAGACCTTAGGAAAGATAGTACGAATACTAGTACTATTTAGAGAAATACCTCTCATAAAGACATTAATGATAATACGATTACCAATACTAGTTAGGGAAACATTCCCTAAGAATACATCGATCATTGAAGAAAAAAAGTTAAATATAGAAATTAAGTAAACCACAATGGTTGAGTCTCTATAACTTAGCCAAAAAATATACTCAAGAATATATCGAAGATATAAAATTTTACACCATAGAAAAAGAATTCCCCATATATTGTAAATTTAATATTCTTAAAAGAAATTATTCAATTTTTTTTATAAAGCTTTTCATACGGGTTTAATTGAGAACCTATATTCATGAATTAATTTAAATGAATTAAATTATTTTCTTAAAAATTTCAAGAAAGATATCAAGAACTTCAAAAATAAAGTTAAAGCTGGTAAAAAGCTTATATATCTCATATTTTTAAGTTCGCTTATGTACTGTTATAAAGAATGTTATGTTAGTCCCTACCATTTTATAAAATTAAGGATTTTCAACACTAATAGAGAAGTTTCAAAACCAAGGGCGCTTTCAAAAAAAGAATTTAATACAGATGAACACTTTACTCTAAGAGAACATATGCTAAGTCAAATTTATCATAAACTTAGAAAAATTGATAATTTTTCTGAAGTTAAGGTAAACTACTCAACTAGTAAAGTTATAATCACTTTTCATAGAAATATGACCCTTATTATAGAAGATGGTAAGAAAATCAATAAGTTTGAAACAAATTTTAATAATAGTAATATGAAAATTTGTTAAGAATAAAGATGTTTTGTTTTTACGTCAAAAAAATAACTAAGGATCACAGACACATTTACTGCATTAGAAATCGAGAAGATGAAGATGTCTTATCTTCTATGTTATCAAAAAGACTGTTGGTAGAAAACGATAAAGAGGAATAAAGATGTAGAAAGCACATATTCATTCGACAGGTCATGTTAAGGAAATTAAAGGCTTAGATTCAAACGCCAAAAATAAGAAGTTAGATGAATTATTAAAGTAGGGATAAAACAATGATTTTTCACTATTGTAAACATGGATTTTTTATCCTATAAAAGGAACTCTTATTTTCATTATTGGATACAACTTCAATAATAGAAAACTCTCTACTTTAAAAATTATTTATCTAAAAACCATATATCTAGAAACTACGAGTGACTAAAAATATCTTCAAAGTTCTTAGTTAGCTTTTAAAATTGTAATGATTATAAATATTATGAATAAAATGGAGTACAATCACTCTTTTTTATTCTCTAATAAATCTAATTTGGACATCATACCATATATAGATGTAAGAGATTCGATATTAGCAAGAGGGTATTAAGACTTGAATAAGTTGAGGTATATTAAGTGTAACAAAAGAGGACGAACGGTTGAAGGGAAGATTGCGGTAGATCCATTAAATTAAAGTATGATAGTTATAATTCTAAGTCAATTAAGGATCTTAAATGATTAAATTTTTGTTTATAACATTTATAAAACTAATTAATAAGGAAATAAAGATAAAAAAAACTAACCATAAGTTTGTATAAAAACAAATATAAGAAAATTATAAAGTTAAATCAATGTTTTGCTAAGAAACTTTAAAGGTTTTCCTTTAAATATAATTTGTAGGAAGTAACAACCAGCGTTTTAAAATAACTAGTCTTAATTTCGTATCAGAACCATAGAAAAGAAAAATATATCATTAGATGAAAAGTTAATGCCGTTAACCATTAGAGAAAAGAGGTGTAAAAAAAGAAAAGGAGAAAAGATAAAAATATGAAAGAAAATAATAATTAAAATTACTAAATTATCCTTCAATGGTATGTGTATAAAAATCATTTCTTGTTGAAATTCTGAGTACTTTTAAGTTTTAACTAGGAATGGGCGTGAAGATGAACGAAGACGGTTATGCTCATAACCATAACCATCATGCACTAGTTTTAGGTACATTCAGTTAATAATCGTTGATAATGACCATGTGTAGTTTTTTCATAGTTTAATCACGTTTTTTATTTTTTAACATTTATTCAAAAATATATTTAGCTTAAAAAATTAAATATTAGTATAATTATTACTCTATTAAATTATTTAAAATACTGACATTAATTTTTATTTTTTAACTATTTAGCATATATTTCTAAGTAAAATAAAAAAAATATAAAAATAAAAATAAATAAATTACAATCTAATTATTCAAAGAATTGTATGTTTTATTATTAAAAATTTATTTTTTATATAATTATATGTATATAAAAAATAATATTAGTATATATTCAATTTTGGTTGATCATAGTTTCGGTGTTGCGATAATCATCCCCGACTTTCACCTTATTGATTACGGTTATTTTTCAAAAAAAACTTTCAATTTTTTACGGATAAAATTAGTTTCAATTATCTGCAGTTAAAATGTCCCTTCTTAGATATCACTAAAGAACTTGGAAAATAATGGGTTCCAAAACAAAAATATAGGTACAAAAAAGATATCAACCCTTTTTTTATGCAAAAATTTAGGAAGTGGCAATGAACATGTACCATATTTATATACGCAAATGAGTGGTAACGACTGTAAATCACATGTATTATATTAGTTATGTCACTTTAGGTGTTATATTTATGAGTTTTATGCAACAAATATACACATTTTGAACCATTTTTACTTAAATGTTTGTAGTGTATGATGATACATATTATGACACACAAAAGTGAAATTAAACTTAAAAAGTTTTGATTTTTTCTAATGTAAATTCATACTAGATACTTAATTTAAATGGTATTATATTTTGAATATTATAACTATTTATCTTAACTTTTTATTTCATTTAAAATTAAGAAATATTTATTTAAAAAAATTGAAAGAAAAACAATGAGAAAAAGTAAACTGACAAATATATCAACAAATTATTAAAAAAAATTACAAACATATCATCTAAATTTATTGTTTTACAAAATACTACTAAAGTACAATTAATGTGATAAATACACCATCTGTTTGATTAGCTGTAACAAACTAACATAAATAATTTGATAATATATTTATAAACCGCTAATTTGATAGTATATTTATAAACTAATAATTCGATAATATATTTATAAACTTTTAGAAAAATAAGGAATTATAAATCTATCATCAAATTATTGCATATGATTCTTTTCGTTTGACTATCCATTAATATTTAACGACAAATCAAATGGATTGTAATTTTGTCTACCTAATTATACACAAGTAATATTTTTCTCACCCGATAAACTTAAATGCAAAGTTTTATAAGAATTTTAATGATAGATTTTTTAGTTTACTCTAATATTTTTAATAAAAATTTTTTAATAAATTTTTTTTAATATTTAATAAAATTACATAAGATTAACTAAATATTATTTTAAACATAAAATAGTTTATTAAAAAAACATTTGAGAAATTATATAATATTAAACGAAATTCAATGGTTAGAGTTTAACATTAAATTAAATGAATATAATTTGGAAAAAAATATTTAAAAAATCATATAATATTAAACGAAATTTAATTAGGTGGAGTTTAATACTGAATGAATCTAATTGTTGAAATTAATTTCCAACTAAATGACATTGAATGTAAAACTTTTAGGTTGAAATTATAAAAAAAAAACGAAATGGGGGAGCAATTACGAGAAGTGTTATAAATATTGTTTTCCAACCAAATATTGTACGGTATGAAAATAATTTGTTCTAATACCATACGTATCATGTCATGCCTATCAAGTATAAAAGTAATAGTTGTACCTTGTGTCAGGTAGAAAATGTAATCTGTTTAGAGAATCCCTGGTACACTCGGTTACAAAAAATGAAAGTTTGATCCCTCTTAAGAGAGTATATATGGACATAAGATCCTAAACATGTCGAAACAATATTGATAAAACTAGACAGACTTTGACTAGATATAACCCTTTGATCGAGGTATGAACATTATTAATCAGACGTCAGAGCAAGTCTTGTCAGGTGACGAGACAAAGGAGTTGCATAGTTGGATGGTAGTCAACAGGTACCTCGAGCTTAAGGTAGGTGAGTATTAAGTATCAATGACACTTGACACAATACACCCTTGATATCACACTGGATCGACATCCTTGTTGGACTTGGATGAGACCTTTCATCTCCCCAAAAGAAGCCGTTGGAAGCTCTCCCCATTTCCTACAATTTCTCTCTCCAGTTTCAAAGACATTTCTCTCTTATAAATGGATTTTTGGTACCCTCAACTTTCACTTCAGATTTTTTTTGCCGTACATCTCTCTTTTTTTTTACAAGAGAAAAGTAGCCCGTGACATTCTATTCATGTCTAGAAAATCAACCCGTCTACTAAGAAACCATCCCGTGATCTCACAAATGATGTATCTGAATTTTAGTTGGCCAACACAAAACCTATATAAACTCATATGCTAAATCAGTGGCTTCATCAGGCTACCTTATTTGTGATATCTAACACTATTCATAAGATATAGTAGTACACAACCTGCAAATTGAATCTCGGCTTTCATTGTCATTACAATAAAATCTTGCATAACCAAAATATACATTGCAAAAAATTAAAAAATAATTTGAGAATTACGTTATTTATTGATTTTTGATATATTTCACTAATGCCTATATTATCCAAATAATTTACCACTCAAGTCATCGAGCATTCAGTTTCTATTATTACGCATTTACCGAAGTATAGTTGGTAAATCAGACGCGTAATTCCTCCAAAGTACATTCCACAAAACAAAACTAAATTGCAAATAAACCCTCCAAAAGGAAATGTAGTAAGTAGAGAATTTAAATACAATCTCAAAAATTTGCTTCACGCAGAACAGTTATCATGTTGACTGCCAAACATAGAGGACAAATCAGAGCCAAAATCTCTTGTTCTTTCTCAATGTTGTCACTGTTACAATTATTTGACATGCAGTTCCTCCCCCATGCGAAGCAAAGAGAAATACTGTACAGTCTCTATATCTCCTATATATTTAAATAAATAAAAGTCACATATAATTTACGTTTGTTTAACATATAACTTTAACCAAGAAGCATATATACAACACGTAATATTTGATAACTATTTTAATTTATAATTTTTGATTTTTGATTAAATAATTGATTTTGTAAATCTTGATTTTTTTTTTGTGAAAATAATCACCAATGTGTTTGATACAGATTTTTACTTCATCGTTTTTGAGGAAAAAATAAAAATAATACAAAATGTTTTTGATAAGGCTTTCTATAATTTGTTTTTTCCTTAAAAAAAAATTAAGTATAAAAATCATAAGACTTGATTTATTCTCTAAAAAAATGTAAAGTGAAAATTAAAAAAAGAAAAAATAAAAAAATGGAAATTAGAAATATGATTAAAAAAATATTCTTTCTAAATATTTATGAATCACCCCATATTTTTTGGTAGTGATATCTTACAAATGTAAAAATCAAAAACAAAACCGTCACAAAAATACCTAATTAAAATATCAATAAAAAAATCAAAAATCAAGAATCAAAATTATTATCTAACGTAACCCAAGTGAAACTTGTAACAGATAAATTGGACCAATAACCTTGCAATGAGTCAAGAAACTTGTGGATCAATTTGTTCAAAGAAAAAACTAAGCAGCTGCAGCCTTCGCTTCAGCTTTGTAGCATGCTCTCTTTGCTGCAAGAACAATATCTTCAACCTGTACAATAGGTAAACCAAAAATTGATATTATCACATAATAGTGATAATCAGATTCGAAGCCCCAAGCCCTATACATAAAAACATTATTAAAGTCAAAATTAACAACCAAGCGGCAATTTCAGCAACTGACAAAGCATGGACTGAGAAACTACTGTAACATTACGAGAAATGGAGATAGGTCACCTGTGGGAGAGCAAGCCTTTCAAGATTAGGTGCATATGGCATGGGAACGTCGGCTCCGGCAATTCTCTCAATAGGAGCATCGAGATAGAAAAAGCTGTCCTCAACAACAGATGTGCTGTTTCAAGGAAAAGGGCATGGTTTAAGATAATGGGCAGTGAAGACTAATCAATCAGACATTTGCTCAGCAGCAAGAAATAAACCAGATTTCTGCACCAACACCATGCTGAGGAAACCCTTCTTCAACAGTTACCAGCCTATTGGTTTTCCTGACTGAAGCGTTAATAGTGTCCCTATCCAGTGGTCGAATCGACCGCAGATTAATAACCTACAGAGATTCACATGGCTATAATTTGTTTGCTCAGACAATGACCAACTTTTACTACCATAGTAAAGGGAAATGTAATCACATTTTTCAACAATAATTAAAAATATACCTCAGCACAAATTCCTTCCTTCTCAAGAATCTCTGCAGCCTGAGACGTGATGCAATTGAATGAATCAAAATGAAGGAAATGATGATAAACCCGTCCATATAAAATTAAACACCAAATGTTGCCATTCAGAACTATTTCTGAACTATATAAAACATTTTCTACACAATTTCAACTAAAGCTTCCCAAGGAGCCAACCAAAAACTAAAACTAAATGGAAATTGAGCAGCCTACTAGGCAAAGCTAATTAAATACCTCTTGAAAGAAAGCAATCATACACAAGTACAACATATGCTATATTACTTAATTGACTTCTCAAAAATTCAATTCATAAATTAAGTACCATGTATTTTGCCAAAATGAATTGTACTCGAAAATCCTCCCTAATAAAACCATTGTGGATAACACCTTGAAACAGTTAAGAAGGTAAGATGGACAAACCTTGAGAGCATACCCCACCATTCTAGAAAAAGCAGTTATTGTCACATCTTTTCCTTCTTTCTCAACCTGCGTTCATTGTATACATTAGAAGAGTACATATATGATACTGAAAGTCAAACATTATGATATAGGAGTAAATCAACAAAACATAGCTGTTACTTTTGATTAGTTTCATCGATCACCTTAGCTTTTCCAATTGGAAGGCTAAAACTCGAATCAAGTACTTCAGCTGAAATGGAGAAAGATTCACCATATCTGAAGAATAACATGACATCAACCAACACTCTTAACATATAAATGAATATGAAATCACCGTCAGTTAACATTCAACTACTAACAGTAGCTCATTTTCAAGGAAAATAACAGGATCAGGGTCCCTTATAGCAGCTTTCAGCAGTCCACGAGCATCTTCGGATGAATAAGGACACAGTACTTTCAATCCAGGACAAGAGCCGTACCATGGGGCAAAACACTGCATCGAGAACACATATAAAGCATCAACAAAGTATTGTTCCATAAGTGCGCATCAGAATGAACTGGTCAAATCATTAGTAGGCTATACAGAATAACTAGGTACAAGAGAGCTTCTTGTCAAGAAAAAAGTACTTGAGGCATACTTGAGAGTGTTGAGCACCAACACCAGCAGCAGCCCCATTTGGTCCTCTGAAAACAATAGGCACAGATATGTTGCCAGCAGACATGTACAATGCTTTGGCCGCAGAATTAATAATGTGATCAATTGCCTGTAGCAAAAGAAGAATTGAGATTTACAGCTACAAGAATGACAATAAGATCCCAAAAAAAGGAAATATATATATATATTAGCACAACTTTAGCAGTATATTGCACTGGTAACAATAAAAAGAAGTTAAAGAAACATGTCATTTACTTGGTTTCATGCGATAAAGTCTCATGTAAGCTATAGACTTGAGAAAATCCTTTAGAGTAAACCAGTTAATGAAGGGCAACAGTTAGATCAAACAATAATATTCTTGTTACCTAAAAACTTCAATGTATAAAGGAGTATTGTTTCCTTTCCTTTGAAAAAGAAAGCCGAAAATCTATTCCACTGCTCACAATATTCTAAAACAGTTTAAAATGATCTCTCTAATTTAAGATGTTTAATTTGCACAATGTAAAACACTCCATTCCAACAAAAAAAAAGTGTAAAACATTCAATAAAAGCTAGCCTATCTTGTGCAGTCCAATACAATTGAACCTGATCAACCAATACTCAATTTCAATAGCCAATGCATAATTAATCATTCCTCAAAAAACCTAAAGTTTTGGGAAGGTGAGGTATATTAAGTTTTGTGGATAAAATCCTATAAAAGAACCGCCTAACCTGCATGGAGAAATTAAAAGTCATAAACTCTACAACAGGCTTCAATCCATAGTATGCAGCACCAACACCAATACCAGCAAACCCAGCCTGCAAAGCATGTTAAATTGAACACATAAGGTCGTGCAACAATCTTGATCTTAATAAGAAAGGATATACCTTATTTTTCTAACACAAATGACATTCAGTCAAGTATCAACAACATTATCAATAAACCATTTAAAATAAGAGAAAACATCAATATTTTGTTTGTCTAACATAATAACATAAATAATTGCCTCAAAAAAAAGAGAAGCAGCAGCAGCAGCATATTAAGTATCAGAAACTACCTCAGTGATTGGTGTATCAACAACCCTCTCAGGGCCATACTTATCCAAAAGCCCTTTGGTTATCTAAACAAAATGGAATGTATGCTAAAATTGTCAGGTGAATATCAAAGTTTCACTCAGTGCCTTAAGGAAAAATAAAATATATGAATTCATCTGTTAGATATCTAACCTTGTATGCACCCTGATATTCCCCAACCTGCACACAAATTATGACAAAGCTTAAGAACAAAGAGAGTATAGTTGAAAGTAACAGGAGATTCTATATGTTGCCTCCCACCTCTTCACCCATCAAAAACACTTTAGAATCAGCAGACATCTCCTCATCAAGGGCAGAGTTTAGTGCCTCTCTTACTGTCATCTGCATGGGACATCCGTACCAAAATATTTAATTTCCAACCATTCTTAAGTCATTTAAACTTTTACTAATGAATTAATGAAATCAAGCAGACTGTTGCGAGTAAGAAACTTAATCTGGCCACATATTTTAAAGGTACAATGTGAACGTCCACAACATAGGCCACACACGTTAGCAATTAGTGTGCTAATCAAATGACCAGATAAAAATCATATAATAAATTTAGAGCTCAGTATGCTAGAAGTAAAATCATAGTTGAGCTAAAAGAAATTTCAAAGAAGAGGAGAAAAGGGCAAAAAACATAAATATCATATCCAAAGTAAAACGTGGTGGTTGCTGCTGTTATTACATTATCAATACAACTGCATACTTCAAATCTACATCAATTCAAAATGTTCATAGACGTCTAGGGTAACAAAAAATGAACAGGCCAAAATTCCTAAAAAGTCCGTCTAGTACCTAAGTTTATCTTATTGCACACAAAAACAAAAAGATAATTTTTGTCAGCTTCTTCGTGCTGGGGTTATGAAAAGGGGTACATTATACCTAAGTCCCTTTCTTCATAAAAAAGTAGACTACAGTTCCTTTGTTTTTAGGTGGTACATCCTAGATCCTTTTTTTTTTATGAAAAGATACACAGATTCAATTTCTTGCACATTTTTGTTACATATGTGTTTAATAAAGGGTATGTATTGTTATTTAATAAAATGGGAAATACTAATAACACAAAAATTTACACATACTTTGCAATTATATTACTTGTATTATATAGAGAAAAATGACAGAATTATCTTGAAAAATGGTAAAGTGATTCATTTCTCTAGATAATTCTTCCACATGGAATCATATAAGTGATGTAGATGCAAAACTGTGTACAAATGTGTAGTAGATATAGGATTTTTTTTAATAGGCAAGGAAAATGACTATTTTATCCTCCTTGGTTTTTTCTGATGGAGTAAAATGGAACTTATGTGTACCTTTTAAAGAAATGGGGCACTAATGGAGTATTACCATAAAACAAGGGGATTAATTTGTTCCTTTTTAGTAAAATAAGGGACTTCCCAAACGTTCTCCACGTTCTAAAAATAGGTTTCAGTTTATTCAACATATATTCAAGCCCAGGGAGTTGCATAAAGGAATAAACTTACTGAGCAAGATTTTAAGTAGAATCCAATACAAATAACAAAAAATGAGTGCACAATTGTAAAACAATAAGTAGATAGATAAAAAGTTAGGTAGAATCCCATATAAACAACAAACAACTAGATGGATAAATAAAAAGAGGTAGGAAATATAGTTGGAACAAGCCACCATTACCTCTTTTGCAGCAGACGAGTAGCTTCTCAGAGCACATACGGCAGGGCGAATTATAGGTAAAGACTGCCCCCCAAATTTTTAAACACAAATCCATATTTGCACAAAAATTAGTACCGAATAGCTTAATTTAATATAAGTGTGGCAACTTTTGAACTTTAAACATTAATATGGCAAGAAAAAAAAATTTATTGAGAACTAATTATTTTGTACAAGCTCTAGAGATTCCTTACATTATAAATATAACAAATAGCTGACGTAAAATAACCTAATTTTTATTTTAATGTCAACGAACACAAAAAAAAATGATGAAAATGATAACAGTATGAAAAGATTGCCACCCTAATTTGAAATATTAAAGAACCATAGTTGAAATAAAAAGTAACATTGAGGCGTGTACCTCAACAGACGGGTTTCCTGCAGCCACTTTATGCCTAACAATTCCCCACATCTTCTTTCCCTACGTTCAAACAGAATCTTCCAGGTCAAAAGCTGCATATATAATTCCAATTAAGAATAATAACAAATATACAGCAAATAAACAAACGTTACTGTTTTTGCTTTTGTTCAAAAACCCCATTTTTTAAAAAGATAGTTGCTGTCTATTTTAGCATCAATTCGTAAGTGACCATAATCAATTAAAAATCAGGACAAATTTCCACTCTCATTCTGGGCAAAACGCAAACAGAAGATCCATCGAAAAACAAACATAAGGAGAAAAATAATTAAATCTTAGAACAAATTATTTTCAACAGACGAAGAATAAGCACATAAGACATACCTGCATATTGGAAATCGCGGATTTTAGTGAGTGCTAGCCATGAAAATGAATCAAAAGTAACAAACAGAAATAAGATTTGGTGATAAAACAATGACAAAAGAAAACAAATAAGAAAAGGAAGGGACGAACCTAGCTGAAAATCGGTGAACGAGGACTGTTATTGGCTGGGGATCGGATCGGCGACTTTAGTTATAGATGGGGGTTGAGCAAGCCACCACTAGCCCTTAACTTATTTTATGTTTTTGATGTTTTTTTGGGAGTCGCTACAATATATGCCATTTACGGATATAATTCATTAATAATATTATTATTAAAATATAATTAATATTATCATTAAAATAAATATTTTATACAATATTTTTATTATAATTGTGAATAGTATAAAAAGATAAAAAGAAATAATTATTTAATATTGTATTAGTATGTCTTATAATATACATAAAGAACTTTATTTATAGGGTTGTAATAAATGTAGTACAAGTGATATAGTAGAAGTGTAGTACAAGCGTAATACAAATGAAATAATATAAGTAAAGTATAATATCAAATATAACTTAACATTCTTTTTCCAGAAAGAGAAACAATCAACTTGAGTTTGAAAACTAATTTTTAAAATCTGATTGATAGATGAGATTTTGTGAAGATGTCAGCTGTTTGATCTGTGAAGTATATTGATTTGAGACAAACAGTGTCTTAAAGAACATGTTGACTAACAAAATGACAATCAATCTCCACGTGAGTCGTTATTTCGAGTTGATTTTGGTAGTTATGAAATTTTCTGGATGAGACGAGTCCGATGATGATATTTTGGTTTTGATTGGATTAGTATAAGTGATAGTGGTTTATTGTAATGAAGAGAGGCAAAATTTTGATAGAAATTCTAAGGTATATGAGAGGCTCTAATACCATGTGAAGTGTATAGAGAGATAAAAAGAAAGAATGATTTAATGTTGTATTGATGTGTCTTAGAATGTACATAAAGAACTCTATTTATAGGATTGTAACAAGTGAAATAATACAAGTGTAGTACAAATAAAATAATAAAAATGTAGTACAAATGAAATAATATAAAGCGAAGTATAAGTGTAGTATAAATGAAGTACAATATCAAATATAATTTAACAATAACAAAGTTAATAAGATATTATCATCTTTTATTTGTTTTTTATTAATGATAATTTTATTTAATTGATATTAAATTAAAATTAATATTTTACATAATTTTATTATATTATTATTATTTTTAATTTTTTTTTAAAAACTCCACTTAGTACTACCCAGTACCGACTCCAGTATTTTTCAACGAAAAGGACTGCGCTATCATGCCCTGTATGTCATTGACTCATTACCAATTGCTATCTTGCTATCCTGTCCAACGAAATTGCCATCTTTTGGAAAGAAAAAAAAAAACCAAAGAAAACGGTGCAAAAGTGAGTATAAAAAAGGGCTTAAATAGTTTTATGTCATGATGTTTTGGAGCAATACTAAAATGTTTCTAATATTTAATTTATTATAAAAATATCTAAAATATTTAATTTTATATAATATTTATATATTTTTTATCATATTTGTTAAAAATTGATAAGTTAAATGTATAATTAAAATTTTATCTTTGTTAATTAAAATGATCAAATGAAATAAATTTTATGAAACTAAATATTATGAATTTTTATAAAGAAGTTTTTTTGTAAATGCTCAAAACTATATAAAATATATTTAAACCTTGAAAAAGTGCAAACGTTTGTGCTATATCCCTTTTTTATTTACTTTTTGACTACTTTTAATCATTTTTTATCTCTCTTTTCCTTTAATTTTAGAGATAATATTAATAATACCCTTAAATTTAAGATAATATTATAAATATTTATAAAATTTTAAAAATATCATAAATACTTTTAAATTTAACAAAATTAAAGTTAATGGAAATAAATAATAAATTTTTATACATTAAAATGATAAAAATAATAGAAAATCAAAAAATAATAAGAAACCAAAAAATAATAGAAATACAAATATAAGACATTTTAAGATGTTTTTCACAAGAAATGTTAATTAGAGAAAAAAAATTTAAAAAATACAAAAAATAATATTAAATATTAAGAAATGAAATAGATTCAAAGATTCGTAATTCTTAAGAATAAATAAAAATTTCCAAGGAAAAATATAATTTATTATGAAATAAATAATTAAGAAATGAACATTAATATTACAGATGTAAAAGAAAGATATAATATATCATTAATTGATAAAAAAATATCATGAATAAACTATCGAAAATCACTTAAAATGATAAAAAAAATTGGATATATCAATTTAAAAAAAATCAAATATTAATAAAAAAACATTTTAGAAAAGTAAAAGATATACAAATAAAATTTGCAATCCTAGAAAATAGAATAATAAATAAGAAAGATACTTTAGTAACGATCCATAAAAATCTAGGATACAAGAAATTAAAATTCACATCATATCTTAAGTTTACCATTAATATTAATGATATTAACTTAAATAAAGTGTTAAATTTAGCCTATGAATTTGAAAAATGAAAGAAGATAATTCAATTTTTAATACACTATATAGTTGGATATTCATTAACGAATAATCATAATATTCAATATATGGACAAAATAAATTCATTGAAATAAATAAAACTTTTCAAAAAATTAGACAAATAATAAGAGCATATATATTAACAGATTTTGAAATACAAGAAGAATAGAACAAGGATGTTAAAAAAAACTTCTAATACCGAGAAGAAAAAGTAATGTAGCAACAAGTAGTAATGTATCAAGGTTTACGTTTATAGATTTAGAAAGAGAAACCTCTAAAAAAGAAAGAAAGGTTACATATTTTAAAAAAAAGTTAAAATAATGAAAGCATTAGTCGATGACATAATATTTGAAAGAAAATGATACAATTATTATTCCAATAATATTCAAAAATAAACTACAGAATATAAAATTAGATTTTGATGGAGGCATAACAAGCATATCAAAAACCAACAATAACAATAACTTTAATTTTTTAGGAGAAGAAATGAATATAATACAAGAATTAAACATCAAGTTCTTACAAGACATAAATAAAATATTAAAAGAACTCTTGAAAAAATAAAAGAATATGTTTATAATAAGAAATTACAACAAGACATACATAATTTATAAAATTAAGAAATAATATAAACAACATTCCCATGGATAATGAAATCATAGGTTGCAAGTTTGATCCATTTGTAGAATTAAAAGAAAAACACTTAGGAGATCAGATATATTGATAACTAAGAATGAGAAAAGAAAGAATAAGAAAAAAATCAAAAAATAAAGAAGAAGCTATAATATCAATTTAATAAAATATAGAAAAAAAAAATCAAAAAAATAGTTTATGAATCTAGGCCTAAAAAAATTTGTCAGTTTATTAATCCTAATAGATGAAGAGTTAGGAAGATATTATAATGAAAAACTTTGTACAAACAAATAAGAAGATGATATAATAACAATCAGTAAAACTAATTATAAACCAAAAAATACGATCCTAAATATTATATGAAACCAATTTCATTACTAGTTTCTTATCAAGAAGAAATATCTAACCCAGATAGAGAATAAAGGAATATTAAAGGCTAGAAGAACCTGACATTCCTTATAGAAGAAAAAACAACAACATAAAATGAATAAGGATTACATTAGAGAACTAAAGCCACCAAAATTCAAACTTCATAAAAATTACAAATTTGATATTTTAGATTTATATTGTATAAGATATAGGGAAAAAATCCTTAGATAAATGGTCTAGTAGCATGAGCGTAATCATACAAAAATCTCCAATCATACAATCAAAGCTTCAACTTGTAGAGTTTTAGTAACTCACAAAATGGTTGAAAATGTTAATTTTTTTTACAAATTTAACATAACAACAACATTTAACAATACAAGGGAATACTCTCACAAGTAGGGAATACTTAGATACTGTAATATATAAAATATACAATGAATTTATTCGAGAAGACAGAGATAAACATATCACTGAATCCTATGAAAATGAAATTGAGAATGTCAAATGATATTTAACAAATATGAAAAATATGTGTATGTGTTATATAGATTCATTTATTTATGAATATTAAATGTATTATCATATGTTACAACCATCTATGCAAAAAAATTTAAGAATATATGTTTTTAGAAATTATTTAGAACATTACAAGCAAAAATATAAAAAATACAAAATATTTAGAAGATATAAATTTAAAAAATAGTACTTTCAAAAATATAAGAGAATGTATGAAAAAGAATCCTATAGAAAAAGATATTTTAAAAGAAAAAAAGGTATTAGCCACCATAAAACAAAAAATATTATCCAACAGGGGAAAAAAATGTAGATATTGGATCTACAATGAGGTAAAATATTACGATAATGAATGCCTGAACAACTTTAACATAAAAAAAATTTCACAAAAAAAAAATCTTAGAAGAAACTCTTAAGATAAAATTAGAACTAATAGAGAAATCAAATATAGATGATACTTGTAGTATTTAACTATTAGAAAAAACTGAAAAAGAAATAACTGACTCAGAATATGAAGAATCTGAATACTCTTCATCAGAAGATGAATAATTTGTATAGTATCACAAATCTAAATAGTACGTATAATAAGGTAGGATTGAAATTCAAAGGTTATACAAGTTACCATTTGAATGCATATGTAAATACATGAGTCAGTATTTGTGTAGCTAGTAAATATGTATTCCCAGAGGAACTCTGAAAACAAGAACCAAAAGATGTAATTGTTAGAAATGCTAATAATACTACAATAAATCTTAATAAAGTCTTTAAATATACATATATAATGATAGGATAAGAGAAGTTTTATATTCTTACTATATATCAACAAGAAATAAAAGTTAATTTATTAATAGAGAATAATTTTTAAAACTTATATCAACCTTTTATACAATATTTAGACAAAATAAGTTTAATAACACTAAATGGTGAAACCATTTATGTGTCAAAAATAAAAAAACTTTGACCGTATCAAACCCAACTTTTATGCAACAACATAAAAAGCAAAAACATAATGAGATAGACACAAAGCAACAACAAAAACCTTATTTAGAAAATATTTCATTAGATATAGAAGAGAAACAAAAGATAGAGCTTTAACTGGAATCAAAAAATTATTAAATACAGTAAGTTCATAAAATCTTTTAAACTTAAAAGTAAATAAATCTAAAATGATTATTAACATAAAATTAAGAGATCTTAACAAAGTCATTAGAGTAAAACCTATAATTTATACTCAAAAAGATAGAATTGAATTTAAAAAACAAAAATCAATAACTTTTGAAAATAAAAGTTATAATACCAAGTAATTCACCCCACTCTAGTCCAGTATTCTTAATTGAAAAAGAAGTTGAGAAAAAGAAGAGGAAAAAAGAGAATGATAATAAACTTCAAAGCATTTAACAAAGAAAATATTGATGATATATACTTTATTTCAAAGAAAGAAGAATATCATTAATAAAAAGGAAGTGATATTTCTAAAATTTTGATTGTAAACGTGAATTTTTATAAATAATACTAGATGAAAAGTCTTATAAACTAACGAGATTTAGTTGTCTTTAAGGACAATTCTAATGGAATGGTGTATTATTTGGATTAAATCAAGCTACAGGTATCTTTCAAAAATATTTGTTGTGTTTACATAGATGATATTTTGGTTTTCAATAATGAATTAAATAAACATTATTTGGATATTATTAATATCTTACAAAAATGTAGGAAACAATGCATTATATTTTCTGAGAAGAAAACAATAATTGTTTAGCAAAAAAATTAAGTATTTAGGGTTAAAAATTGAAGATGAAAAAAATAATCTATAATCATATATACTAAATAGCATTTAAAGATTTTATATTGAATTAAAAGACAAAAATCAATTACAAAGATTCTTAGGATGTTTAACGTATGTTAAAGCATCCAAGTCTAAATGATAAAATCATAATTGAAAGAGACGCTTCACATGAATATTAGAGAACAATTTAAAAAAAAAAGTAGATGACAAAGATGAATATCTTTATATATATATACATTAAAATCTTTTCATGGACCATAATTAAATTATCACAGTAATAAAAAAGAATACTTAGTTGTAAAAAAAAGTTATTAAGAAATTTTCAATATATGTATTAAGTTTAAGATTCATTATCAGAACAAATAACAAGATTTTGATTATTTCTTAAGAACTAATATTACAGGTGATTATAAACAAGGAAGATTAGTGAGATGGAAATAGTGGTTTAACCACTACAATTTTGATGTCGAACATCTTTTAGAAAACAAGAATAGTTTAGCAAATGCCCTTATAAGAAAATTAGCACCTTTAACTATTTTTGTTCTTATATCTTGATATCAAAATCAAGATAAAAGAAAAGGAGATGAGAATACTTTAGGAACAACTCGAGGTTTTATATATATAAAAGTCTCATTTGGAGACATGAATTAAATAGGATGAACTTAACAGCTCAAAACAACCATTAGAGTCCAAAAACTCTAAATATGAATCCCATCAACAATTCATTCTTTAGAAGGTAAAACTTCTAAATAAGGAAATCAAAATAAGAAGAAATAATCGAGCAATTTAAAAGAGAATAACACCTTTGAAAAAAAAAAGGAAAAATTCAGTTGGGTTGAAGAAGTAGAAAAAAAGACTAGAAAATGACTTATATGGTTTATAATGGTCCAAAATTAGGAATTTACAGTAACTGACTTGAAGCAAGTAAAGTTATTATCAAATTTAGCAAAATAACTCACAAAACTTTCACTAATAAAATAGAAGATGAAAACAATTATGTCAATTATAGAGTACCAAAACTAATAACTCTAGAGAATATAATTAAAAATTACTCTATAGTATTACAACAAAAACCATCTCCACCAAGCATGTTGATGATTCTAAAACAAATAGTGCGACCACTAGTATTATTTAGAGAAATGCCTCTCACAAAGACAATAAAGATAACATGACTACCAGTACTATTCAGGAAAATATTCCCCAAGAATACATTGGTCATTAAAGATGAAAAAGTCCAATTTTTACACAATTTACCCAAGAACATATTGAAGAAATGAAATTTTACACCATAGAAAAATAATTTCTTGCATGTATTAAATTTAATATTCTTGAAGGAGTTTATCCAATTTTTATTCATAAAGCTTTCCATGAAGGTTTAATTAAGAAACTATATGTATAAATTAATTTAAATGAATTAAATTATTTTTTTGAAAATTTCAAGAAAGCTATCACGAACTTCTGGAAGAAGATCAGAGCAAGTGACAAGCTTGTCTATCTTAGATTTTTTGGTTCATTTATGGACTGGAATGGAGTAGGTTGTGTTAGTCCTTAACATTTTATCAAATTAGGGATTTCCAACACTCATAGGGAAGTTACAAAACCAAAGGCACTTTCGAAAAATAAATTCAATATAGATGAGCTCTTTATCCTAAGAGGACAGATGTTAAGTAAAATTTATCATGAATTCAAGAAAATTGTTAATTCTTTTAAAGTCAAAGTAAATTAATTTACTAGTAAGGTTATAATTATTTCCCATAACAATATGTCCCTTATAGAAATTTTGACAATAATAATATAGAAATTTATCATGAAACGAGAAAGGGGCTTTATTTTTATCCTAAGAAAACCACTAAGGATTACAAATATATTTACTACATTAGAGATCGAGAAGATGAAGATGTATTATCGTCTATATCATTAAAAGGAATTTCATAAAAAAATGAAAAAGAGGAATAACGATGTAGAACACATATCTTTAGTCGACAGATCATGCCAAATAAATAAAAGGCTTAGATTCAAAACCAAAAGTAGAGAGTTACGTGAATTATGAATGTAAGAATAAAAAATGATTTTGTACTATTATAAATAAGGATTCTTTGTCCTATAAAAGAACCCTTATTTTTATTAGTTGGACACAACATTAGTAAGAGTAATCTCTCTACTCAAACAATTATTTATCTATCAACTAAGTATCTAAAAATTATGAGTGGTTAAAAATATCTTCAAAGTTCTTAGTCTGCTTTTAGAATTATAATAATTATTAATAGTATTAATAAAATAGAGTGCAATCACTCCTTTTATATTTTTAATAAATCTAATTTGGATACCATACTATGTACGGATACAAATGTTTCATCATTACCAGGAGGATATTAAGGTTTTAGCAAGCTAAGGTATATCAGGTGTAAAAAAATAAGACGAACAACAGATGGGAAGACTGTGGTGAATTCATTAAATTCAGGTATGATTATTATAATTCTAAGTCAATTAAGAATCTTGAATAATTAAATATTTGTTTATACAATTTATAAAACTAATAAATAAGAAAATTAATATTAAAAAACTAGTCACAAGTCTGTATGAGAATAAACACAAGGAAATTATAAAAATAAAAAAAATGTTTTGATAAGAAAGTTAAAGGTTTGTCTTTAACTAATAATATGCGAAAAATAACAACTAGCATTATAAAACAGCTAACCACAATTTCGAATCAAAGCTATAGGAAAGAAAAATACATCATCGGATGGAGCTTAACGCCATTAATTATTCAAGGACAATAGTAATATTAACTCAAATTTTTTTTTATAAAAATCATAAGCATACACGAAGATATGCTAAAAGTCAAGAACATCAGTGATATTTTTTTTCCTCTTTTTTACATCTTCCTATAAATGACCCTTCTCTAAAGAGAAAAAAGTTTTCTCTAAGAACCTCCCATCCTCTTGCTATCCTTGTTTTTGATCTTTAACTCTTTTGATTATAGTTGATCTATTTCTCTTATTTGGTTATCCTAATCATTGTTTTTGATATTAATGAGAGGTCTTAATTTTTCTCAATATAATCTATAAGAACTTTCACCTTTTTCTTGTGATAGTGTTTCAGTTCTCAATGTTTTTTCCTTGATCTTGGTTCTTTGGTTTGAATTTCTCTTTTAATCAATATTTATCATAAAAGTAATATCTCATATTGATTAAATATAATGTAATGATAGAGTTTACAAGGTTGCATATTTCTTACGAACTTTAACATGATATCCAATTGATTGGGCCAAAAACTTTGAAGCTTATCTCACAAAAAATAAAATAAAATGAGCCTTATAAAAATAAAAAAAGAAACAAGTGATTTAAATAGAATATAATACAACAAAATAGATTAATAATACAGAATGATAATAAAACAGGTTAAAAACAAAAAATAATGGCTTTTATAAATGGGAGACAAAAACTCATACTTTGAGTAGATTTTAAGAATAATGTTACACATTGATTAAAACAAAATATAATATATTAAAATAGTTTAAAAATACAAAGTGATAATAAAATATTTTAAAAATACAAAATGATAGGTTTTGTGAGAGACAAAGACCCACGTTTTGAGTGGGATGGGATTTTAAAATAATGTTCCACCTTAATTAAATACAATATTATGTTAAAATTTATAAAATTTTTGAATATTTTTACTTATTAATTTAACATTTTGCATAAGGTTAGGAAATTTAACATTTACAAGTTATCTCCTGATTATTTCTCTCTTATTATCATTTTCCTCGGAATTTTCTAAGCATTTATGAATCGTTTAGTTAATCGATGTATTTTTATAAGCGGTGTTTTTGCATCTAACAAAGCTTGTTCTTTCTAATATGTTCTTTGTTTTTCACCAATGTTCCTCCTATATAAATAGGTGCTTTTAGTTATTTTTTCTCAGCTTTCCTAAAATATGCTCGTGTGATATACTTACAAATTTTTGTTTGTCTCCTCTTCTGTGTTTAAGCTTTGCTGTCCCTTTTTGTAGACCCTTCTTGCTTATTGTTTAATCTATTTCCTGGTTGCATGTTTTTTTTTTATCCAAAATCTTTTGCCTTTCATCAGTCGTGTTTCTATTTGGTAACTCTATTTTTAACCATTTTCTTATGTGGTGCATGCTCTAAGATTTTCTTTGCAATTCTCCTTTTGTGTTTTGGGTATCAAATTTTAATTTAAACTGAAGGAGGCTCCTTTTAATTGTGTGATCTGGTGGAAGAGTATTTATCACTTTTTATATAAAGATTCCTGGTTCTCAGATAATTCCCTAATTGTTGCATGCAATTAATTTATTAAATACCCTATCACAGTAATTTATAGCTAAAAGAAGGTCTCAGTATACCAATCATTTGGACACTAGCTTCTTTACCATCCTTGGTTGAAAATGAATCCATCAGAATATGAGATTGAGTGCTCCGGAATGATTACTTAATTAAAGCAAATGCTGACAGATCATTAATCGATAAGATTTGGTCATTAATCGATAAGATTTGGTCATTAATCGATAAGATTTGGTGTGTTACTAAAGGTAAACATCAGCATGTGTACTCTTTCTTTCGATCCTCTTGGAATTTACTTGGAAATTAAATTTGGATGTCCTGGAAGTGGAAGTACGTTTCAATACTTTTCTTTTTCTCTTTCAAACTTTGAATTAAAAAAGATGTAGAAATTATTGGTTGTTTCTAGAATAGGTGATTACATGTTATTCTAAACTAATAAAATTTAAAAATAGTATAATTTTTTTTTGAAAAAAACAAATATTCAACAGAAGTTTGAAAGATAATTCAAAATGATTGATGGGAGCATATATATTCTAAAAGTGATGAATAACATCTCAAAAAACGGTGGACAAAATCATTTGAAATATTGATGGTTTCTAATGTTTTAAGAGAATAAGTTCCAACTTTATTACCTGAAAATTATGATTTCACCATTGTTGTCTTTTGGATACAACTGCATGGTATACATAGAAACTATATGTTTGCAGAAAATACAACTACATGATAGCGGTATTGGACAATTAGTGGAATTGGAACGCATGCCTCACAATGAAATCCTCAACTGGAGATTTGCACGAGCCAAGGTTCAGATTAATGTCTTGAAGCCACTTCCTACGGGTCAATTAATGAAGCAGGTGGATCCCAATGAGGTCCCAGTATGGATACAATGTTGGTATGAGCATATTTATGAATTTTTTCATTTCTGCTGTCTTATTAGACACATTACTTGTCAATGTACTTCTAGGGAAGCTGCCCTAATTATCCTTGGAGACGGGTCACAACAGCCTCTTTATGGTTTTTGGAGTTAAGGCAACTTTACGTCATAATGATCTAGTATTTGAACATATTATTATATGGTTCTTGTAATTGGCTGGCTAGTGACTATCATAATGTTTTCATACCAGAGAATTAGACAAGAGATATGAGATGAAATTTGGGCAAAAAATAAGTTTATATAACAATTCATTCTCCTAAATACATTAGCACGTAAATATCCATCAAATAAAACATCTATCAAACAAGTTGTCCAAAGTTTAGACACAGGAATAGAGAAATTAGAGCATTATAAAAATTACCATGATGTTGTCATAAGCTATTCAAGATCATCAGAATCTTCTCTTGATTCTCCTTGTGATGATATAATTTGAACCATGTGTTCTGTTCATTCTTCTCGTAAATCATCAAAAATTTGTAGATTATAGCCCGACTTGTTCCAACCAAAGAACTACATGAATTTAAATTCAAAATAAGAATATAATTTCATGAATTCCAAAAAATAATTCATATATGTTAAAAAGGTATAATATTTTTCGCTCATAAACTTCATGACATAGTAACCACACATGACTCCATCGTTTTGTTGTGGAACCTATAAAAAACAAGTGTACATTATTTTTCATATTCGAACATTTTTATTATTTAATAGTAAAATTAATTAAATTATTAATATTCGTTTGTACATACCATAACTTTGTCCTATATAAACTTATGATATTTTTTAAGGGTAATTCCCCTACTCTTATTCCATAACTTTCATGCCCTATCAAAGTTTAAAAAAGTTAGTTTTTTATTAAATATTACAAAGAATAATAGAAAAAAATAGTTAGTTATAACTCTTATATTTCAACAACTGTTTTTGTATCTTTACTAAATTCTATGGAAGCTGAGTTACAGTACCAAACATGATTGCCATATAGATCAAGGATTACCAACATCCAATGATCTTGGCCTTGTTCAAACTTTAGTGGCCAAGGGATTATCAACTTCTGATTTCTGTTAAGTGTTAATGCCCTATCACATAATTGTTTAGCTCTGATGCTAACATCCTTCTTTTGATATTGATTGACAAATGAAGAATCATAGAACATTGCTAAATGTGTTGAGTGATTAGCTTGAAGTAGATAATAACATGCCCTATATAAAATAAATATATATAAATAATTAGATAATATAAATGTAATTATATATATTCTACATAAATGAAAGTTATTTACCGATTGAGGACTCATCTTGTCCACACTTGAATTATACGTAAATCAATCATTTGATATTCAAATAGCTGCAATATACACTCGATCGATATATATGTTTGGCCAATGTCTACACCAGAAATTTCTATAGGAAGTGGCACAGTCCATCTATCATTTATGCTAGATGCCCTCACAACAATAGTCATCAAAGTATCAAGATTTCTTCTGAAGTTTATAGCATAATCATAACTATACTTTTTCCATGGCTTCTTCTTGAATGACTTAGTGTGCGATAATTTCACACAAGATACTTTCTTTGTATCTCTTAAATGTGCCGCACTTACTAATTCTGGTATTATAGACTAAAGAAGAAGTATTATATATGTTAGTAACAATAAAAGAATAATAATATAATAATAGTAAAAAAATGTTATTTTAAGTAAAAAAATAATACCATGTCAAAATTAATCACAACTTGACTTGATGGCCAAGCCACATATTGTCCAACCGCTTCTTGGATTGTGGTAGCATCAGAAGGCACAGGTAGTGGACAGTCATGGAGTAATGATTGATCAATTACTATTCGCCAATAATTTGGCAAATATTGATTATGAATCATTTGATCATCGCTTAATTGTTGTATCGTTCCAATAGCAACAAAGTCCTTTGATGAAGGATGTTTCAACAAACATTTCATATTCTGTAAAAAATTTAAGCGTTATATATAATAAATAAAATATATAATAAAAAATAAAAATAATAGACTATCTACATAAACTTTAAATCTTACCACAAATGATTCATCAAATAGAGGAGGACTCCTATATAGGGTAGTTATTGGAAGTACATTATCATTAAAACGTTCATCTTGATGTGATGGATGGTAAGAATGCACAGATTGTATTGGAGAAAATGAACCACTACTTGATTGCATCTGCATTCCTGGCATAAAGGGAGGACCAATAGGATGACTATATCTCATACATGATATAGATTGGGCACCATGAGATTGCATAGGTGGCATGGATGGTGGCACGACTGGCATGGATGGTTGCATGCCTGGCCAATAGGGCATACCCTGATTGTAATATGCTGCCATGCTTGATATGTGTTATGATTGATATTCTTTTAAAGTGGCAATCTCACTTAACATTGAGGCTTTAAAGGAGCTGAGTTCTTCTTCAATTTTACAGTACTTCTCCTTATTTTCCATCTCATGATTTTGTTTTAGAATGTTAAAAAACTCCATATAACCATCATATTGGTTTCCTCCCTTAACACGACATATGCTTGCACCTAAATGCATGATATATAGCATCTTTTCCTAATTGTTTGATTATTTCACCCCTAACTATTTGTTCTTGAATAGCTCTCTACAAATAATAAAGCAAACAAACATATCATACATTATTACATCAATTAGCAAAAATCATTAGGAATTTGTATAAAGTTAAATTACTAGCCAACTTATTTAGTTGTTCTTCTCCTTGTTTAGTCATTAGTCTTGACTTCTTCATTTTGGGGGTTTTTGTTTCTATATACAATTCAAATCGGGTAATCGGTCTACCTAATTCAGCTTCCTACATAAATTAAATAAATTTATTAACAAGGACATCAACTTAAATTTGAGGAAATAAATATAAAAATATTTATAAATTAACAACTTAATAATACCATTCTTTGTCTAACTTCAAGATTTAAAGACCTTCTAGTACGGTTAGGAAGAACATTATGCATTTGTATATTCTGATGTTCTTCCCAATAATTTGAAATTCATTCATACGTCTATAATTCACGAAGTCTTTCCAAACTTGGGGTTCAATCTAGGGGTGCTCTTCAGGGATTTTGTATAGTTGTATTTCATAAAGTGGTTCCAAATATGAAAACACATAATTTCTGGCAAATCTGGAAGTTTTGTTTTCCTTCCATGCCTTATTTGCAATCTTATAACACTTTCTTATCCAAGTTTTAGGGAATTTATAATGATTCTGTAAAAACACACTACAAAAGATGAGATATTATACAAAAAGATATAATGTATGTAATTAGTTATAAAATAAAAGAGACTTATACAAATGGTTTTTCATATTTTGAACTTTTCAGTTTCGTTAACCTTAGTCTAATCATTTACATTGATTGGTATACTTGACTTCACAAGTATACCAATAGAGGATTTCAATTGTTGGCCATTTTTCCCTAATGGATTACCAGTAGCATCAAATAGAATGGGTACTCTATCATCTGGGTTAGTGGAGCATCAACTATATTCGCCCAACCCTTTCTTTTCAAATACCCCAATGGATCATTTAGATCTACAATCTCTGGTACCCTAAGATCTATGAAATATTTGCAAACAATGATGAAATAAAAATTAATTGACAATTTTAATTCCGAACATATAAACATGAAAGAGTTAATAGAATAATATAGAACATACATTATGTTTAATTAGGTTGTTGAGCTTATATATATATTCCTTCACAATCACTTCGAGTCCATGACGAAGAATCATCGTCATCAACTAGATCATCACATACATTAGGCAATTTGTTTTAAAAATGACTAATATTGGATAATGTATCAAGCATGTAATCTTCTTCTAAAGCATCACAATGGTATAACTCTTTTTGTAGAGGCATTGACACAACATACCATCTTGTGTCAATTTGATCGCTCATGTAAAATTCTTATTTTGCATGGAGTGCTAACGTGAAAGGATCATCAATGTGACTTATCTTGGATAAATTTACAAGCGTACATCCAAAATAATCTATTTTATATCCAACATTAATAACACTTTGACCCAATCACACAAGAATACTGTTTCATGGAAGACCTTATAATCGAGTTCCCAAATTTCTTGAATTATACTATAATATATTCTATCAGAAAGTACAGGATTACCATCTTTTGAATTGGAAAATTGCATAGTTTGTGCAACCATCTTCACACCACTATTTTGATTTACTCGGACTTTGTCCCTTGCTTGAGTCGTAAACCTCGATCCATTAATTGTGAAACTAGAATAAGATTTGACATCAAATTTTGGACCATGTGCAAGCCATTCTAAACTTTCTGTTATTTTATGATTGAGTGAGTTCAACTCGAATCTATGCATATAAAAACATGAAATGTGTTTAAAACATTGCATAGAAGTACTAATGAATTCTTGTAGGTGACACTTATATGGTTGCAAAACCAATTATAAGCTCTCACTTATGTTCATCATACAACATTTTTCTCCTCCCTTTTTATTATAACGAGGATTGATCTTTAGTAAGTTTATATGTATTCTGTAATGTTATTAAAGATATATCAATTAGATATCATTAATAGTTAAATATAAAATAATTTTATTTTAAATGAAAATTTTGAATATGTCATCACTTACTCTATGTACGGTTGTACCTCCTTATTATTTACCAAAATGGTTAGGTGTGCCTTTTCCCATTGACTGCTATCAATTAACAATTTCTTATTTCCACCAAGCATAGAGTTACCTACTTAGATCATGTGACATTCTAAGAACAACTTGTGCATAGGATTCCCAATTTCAGTGTAACCACTAAAGTATTCAGAACAAAACTCAATGGCCTCTTCAACAATTTAATGTTCCACCATGCATCCTTCGAGTCAATTTCTATTATTTACATATCCTTTAAGGACTTGCATGTATCTCTCAAAAGGATACATTCACCTTAAGTAAGTAGGACCATACTATTGAACCTCTAGAACTAAATAAACACATAAGTAAATCATTATATCGAAGAAAGAAGGAGGAAAATATTTTTCAATTAGACACAAATTCTCTACAACATCTTTCTGTAAAGAGTTTAACTCGCCAATTGATATAGATTTCTTGCATATTGTATTAAAGAATGAACAAAGGCGAATTATAGATAATCGAACATTTTTTTGGAAGAATTGATCTAATAGCAACTGGTAATAACTGTTGTATTAAGATATGGCAATCATGTGATTTCAATCCATAGAGTTTCTTATTGGTGATAGACATAAAATTTCTTAAGTTAGATGAGTAACCATCAGGAACTTTCACATCCACCAAACATTTACAAAACACATCCTTCTCTTTTGTTGACATTGTATATGATGCTGGTGGCAAGTATATTCGAATTCAGGTCGTATGTCTAGTTTCTTTAAATCCAGTCTTGCTTTAATTCCATCATTCTTTTTTCTAGGTATATTAAGTAATGTATCAATCAAGCTCTCACATAAATTTTTCTCAATATGCATGACATCTAAGATGTGACAAATGTGTAGGTCTTTCCAATAAGGTAATTCCCAAAATATTGATTTTTTATTCCAACAACCATGATCTAATGATTCAATAACATTTTCATTTTCACCTCTTTTATTAGTTGACCTATTTCGTTTCCCTACATTAGTGAGTATTATTTTTTTTCATCTTTCCATATCATTTGAATGTCATACCATTCAATTGCCTTAATATCTCAACACCTCGCAAAGGTCAGGGTGTAGGATCATGATCTTCTTCACCATCGAACAGTTTCTTTTGGTATCTAAACTTGTGTCCAAATGGAAAAAATATTCTATGTCTTCTATAAGACATCTTTCATCCCTGAACAAGATAAGTTGCAGAGGTGCCATCACTACATATAAGGCATCCCATATAACCTTTTGTTGCATGTCCTTATAAGTTCCCATAGGCAGAAAAATCATTAATTATCCATAAAAGAACCCCCATCAAGTTAAAGTGTTCTTCTTTATGTGCATCGTAAACATTTACACAATCATTCCACAATGTCTTTAAATAATCTATCAGAGGTTGCAAATATATATCAATATCAACACTGGGTTGTTTCGGTCCTGAGATCAATAATGTTAACATTATGAATTTTATTTTCATACACAACCAGGGAGAAAGGTTATATGTTACCATAATTATTGTCCAATAGCTATATCTACTACTAAGGGAACTGTGTGGATTAATTCCATCAATAGCAATGGAAAGATGAAGATTTTGTAGATCAAATGCAAATTGAGGGGATAAATTATCTACTACTTTCCAATTTGGAGAATCACAAGGATGATGTAACACCCCATCATCAGATCGATTATCTGAATGCCAAGTCAACATCTTTGATGTCTTTTTACTTTTGCACAACCTTTGAAAGTGAGGAATCAGAGAAAAGTACCAAAGAACCTTTACAAGCACGCCTTTCTTAGGCATTGTCTCATTTGTAGTATGCCTCCATCTTGATTTTTTACACATCGAACAATCATCTAATGTTTCATATTCTTTTCTATAAAGAATGCAATCATTTGGTCAAGTATAAATCTTATGATATTCCATGCCAAATCAACCAATAGATTTATTCACTTTAAACATTGAAGATGGCAATTCAATAGCCTCAGGAAACATATCTATTAGTACATTTAGTAATTCTGTGAATCCTTTGTCAAAAAAGCCATTTTTTGCCTTCACATTGTACAAATGAACCAATCCTGACATTTTAGTGTATTTCTTGCATTCTGGATACAATAGTTTTTGGCATCTTTTAGAAGTTTTTTAAAGGTTTCGGGATCATCCTCATGTAGTTCATCTTCAACACCATGAAACATATTTTCTATCTATACATTATGATAAGATGTATATAATCCACTCACATTCTTATTTATCTCTTCCTCATGAGTATTATCAATATTTTCTCCATGATAATACCAACATTGATAACTCAAAAGAATACCACTACGAATAAGATGATACTTAACCTCATCAACATCATGAAATCGTTCATTTTTACATTTAACATATGGGCATCGAATCATACTAATTTCATTATTACTATTTCTACAAACAAATTCCCAGAAACTTTCAACTCCAGAAATGTAGTCCTGCTCAATTCTACACTTTGACATCCAAGATTTATCCATTTTTTATTATTGACATTAAACATATTAAATATGTATCCAACCAATATATTTAAGATAGAATATATATCAAAATATCATATAAAAATAAATACATAAAAACCAAACGTAACAAATATATACACATAAATTTAATTATATGAGATTGATTGTAATTACTAATAATAATATGACACATCATTTGAGTTGATTTCAAATTTAAGATATAGAAAACAAAATTTATATAACAATTTTGTGATCATTAATATTTTTTTTAAAATAACTACACTACTTCAAACCTAAATTTTTAATGAACATCATATTGTTGAATCATGTTTTTCCCATTTCATATTAACAAAAATAAATAAATTAAAAACCAACCTTAAATCACAGTCATAAATATATAAATTTATTTCATTACGAAAATTTATACAAAACCTACATAATAAAAATAATAACATACATATAATATAAAACCTACATAATAAAAAAAATTATGCACATAAATAATAACACATAATATACAAAAACAAATAAAAAAATATGAATAATAAGTGCGTAGGATTAATAGAGATACTTAAAAGAGTAAATGAAGTGACAAAATGAAGGAAATGAAGAAAAAAAATGTTTTGTAAGTAAGAAAATGGGTATAAAAAATTTAGTATTTCGCTCAAAAAAATAGGGGATTTCGAAGAAATACCTTATGGCTTTTGTTTTAAGTATGATTGAAAGCTTTGGTTAAAGGTTGTCAATGATAATATTATCTAGTTTACAACTTGTAAGTGTACATTTAGGTTGATTGATAATTGTATTATAATGAATTACAAGGTAAGAAAATGTAGGAAGTCTTAAATGGACCTAGATTTTTAAATCTAAAGTTAAAAATTCAAGAAGGTTTTTAAATTATGAAAGTGATTTAGAACTTAAGAAATTAATTTTGATTCATGACATAATTAGTTGAATTGTAGACCATTGATGAAAATATTCCCATGATGGAACACTAGTGGACTTTAAATAACTCCAATGCCTGATGAACAACTACAGTAAGAAGATACAATATAAATCAATCAGGTAATACTACTACAAAATGTGGCATTTAAGTCGATATGTAAAGTTGGTTTTCGAAGAAAACCGACTTATAATGAATTTAAAGTCGGTTTGGTAAAGAACCGATGTTACATATAGAGTCGATTGACGTGTTGAACCGACGCTATACGTGGACGTAGTGTCGGTCCTCCGTGTCAACTGACGCTATCCACGTGTGTAGCGTTGGTTGACACATAGAATCGACGCTACATTCATGTGTAGTGTCGGTTCAACACGTCAACCGACGCTATACACTTGGATTTTTCCTTTTCTCTTCTTTCTTCCCCCATCAGACACAATTTAAATTTGCAGTGTTGTAAACAACACCCAAAAACCCAAAACCGAGCTTCACCTCCTCCACTCTTTCTCATTTTTCAGCCACCTACGACCACCAATTCTAACACTGTTTAGTGGGTTTTCTTCCTCTCTAAATTATCTTCCAGATCCCCTATTTTTTTTAGCGAAATAATCAAATTTTTTATACCCATTTTCTCACTTACAAAACACCCTTTTTTTCTTCATTTCCTTCATTTTGTCACTTCATTTACTCTTGTAAGTATTTCTATTAATCCTACGCACTTATTATTCACTTTGCGTTATTTTTTGTATATTATGTGTATAAAGTTTTATATTATGTATGTTATTATTTTTATTATGTAAGTTTTGTATAAGTATTTCATAATTAAATAAATTTATATATATTTATGAATGTGATTTAAGGTTGGTGTTTAATTTATTTATTTATGTTAAATTGAAATGGGAAAGACATGATTCAACAATATGATGCTCATTAAAATATCTATGATTTGAAATAATGTAGTTATTTTAAAAAAAATCTTAATAATAAAAAAATTGTTATATAAATTTATATGTCATTGAATACAGATTCTTAAGTAGAGTAGAAAATGAGTAAAATATGTAAAAAAAAAACTTTAAAGATGGTTCATTGTGTGAACCGACTTTAAATGTAAAATTGATTCAACGCATGAATCGACTTTAAATTTTAATGAGGTAAACCCACATAACGATATAATGAGGTAAACCCACATAAAACCCTTGATTATGTGGTAAAATCATTGAGTTTCTTATAACAATCACTTGGCAGCAAACAATTAATAGATACAGCTCGATAAAAGTATAAATGCAAATACTTCTATCAGTTGCAACCACTCTGCTCTAATTTCCTATTGCTGCCTATACAACAACTTAATTTGGCACACAAATCTGGCTCTTCTCTAGAGCCAACACCGTACACAGCAGTGTGATCAATCACCAACTTGAACATAATATAACCATAAATCATTACTAAAATTTTCTTAAGTATTCACCACTCAAGAATATAATTTTACTCTTACAAGCACATAACAAAAACATAGAATAACACTCAAGGTAATTTGTAAAATAGAATCAGAAACGAGATAAAAATTTAGTAGAGATTCACCACCAAGATCTATAGTCTCACCGTTAAGAATAGTGCAGATAAAATGTCCTCTACACTCAGGGATATTAGAATGATGGGTATGAAGATGAATGACTGCAATCAAAATATCAATGATGCGACAACTAGGTGCATCTTTATTTATTGCAAGGGCACCACACTATAGTCATGGCTAGTCCTAACCAACTGGTCAGCCATCTTATAGATATAACACTTAACAATCAAAGAAAACTTAGATGTAAGTTTAAAAGAAATAAGGTTATCAAACTCGAAAAAGGGATGATGGAAAAATAGGGATCTTCAACACCTAGAAGAGATAATATCCTAAGGACATCATCTCTCGAAAAGGTGACACTTTATCTTCTAAGGACAAAAGTGGTAGAGAAGTTAGTATGATGAAAAGGGGACAGGACAACATAAAACTCACTAACAAAGATAAGATCAGAAGAATAAGTAAGGTTACAATAAGAGATCTACGAGAAGTAAGCAAACCTTTCTTGGATAAGCGTGAAGTCATTGATAGCCATAGGATATTCATAAAGAATAGGTGTTTGATTATGAGAAGGCTTAATAGTCTTTGACTACTCGAAAGCATTTCTTTCTTTTTGAGAATTTTTGGGAGCCTTTTTGGTAAGAAGAAAAGGTTAGGTGTGTATTTTTTAAAAAGAATACTTATAAATCTAAGGTTTGAAGATATGAATAAGGAAAAGGGATTTATATAGAAAATCCTGATGCTTGTTGACCCTTGGCCAACCACCTCACCTAGGTACCAGTGAGACCTCGACAAGGGGGTGGTGAGGTTCCATGAGTTGATGTAAAACACCATGGGAGAAGAGAGAAAGAGAGTGCTAAACCAAAGAACACATATATATTTTTTATTTTTCAAATAGTAAAGGTTTGAAAAATAACACAAATAAATATTAGACAAACATATTAAAGTACAAAAAACAAGCACATTAAAAAAATACATAAACGCTACAACAAAATAGAGAGTAATAGTATCACAGTGGAGTCTTTGGTTTATATGAGCATAAGGTGTATGAGGAACTTCAGGAATATTTTGTTTTGAAATTCTCAAAAATCCATTTTAGTGATCCTCTCAAACACGGCTAGATAGACTTTTAGAAAAAGTTTTAGTCCTTTTTGCACTGTGCTATAGATGCATAATACATCCAGCTTGAATATACTCAGTTGAGCTACATTAGTGATGCACAAAAACTTGATAGTCAAACTTCATATATTTATAAAAAGCTTGTAAGTTATTAAATTGCTTATTATAAGTATATTTTCAAGGTCGATCTAAAAATAAATTTTGTGGTTTTAACAACTCGTCAATTTTCTTGAAAAAAACACAAAAATAAAACTAAAATATCCTATAACAATATTTGGATTTTTAAAATATTAAATTAATGACAAAATCATTAAAATGATAAAATATATATTTGGCTCAAAAAAATTGAAGACATATATGAAATTAACTATCCGTAGAGGATTAATGAAAAATTTAGTTAATTCACCATATTTGTTAGAATTATTTAAGTTAATAAAGTATAAATCCAGATTATTGATTGTTAGAAGCTGTCACAAGTTCACTAGTATTTAACAAAGTTCTTATACATATTAGAATCTATAAAAAAAAATTTTAAGATGGTCTCTTTTGATTTTCTACTCTAAACCGACCTATATAAAATAAAACATGCATTCTATTTGTTCACAGTGTTCAAAACCTACCATTCATATAACCAATTACAAAAGAAGATAATACTGATTAATAATTGACATTGACTTATTATATAGTCCATAACCATGAATGAGTTACACAAAAGCCTTTAACATAAATAAGTTACTAAAAAGTTAGAATAATATTATAATAATTACAAAAGAATGACAAATCGTATAAGATAATATCAGTAAATTGATTTAAGTTTCCTTAAAATATATAACTAAAGTCTTCAATCAAAAACTACTGCTAAGGGGGAAAAAATAAAAGAAAATAAGGTGAGTAAAAATACTCAATGAATAGATAAGTTTTAATGAAAAAATTTATTTATTATACATGTATATTAAAAACTTACCAATGCAACTATAGAACTAAAACAACCATTTACAAAGACATATTCTTAAGCTTTATTAGAAATCTAATGAATTAAAAAATAACCACAAAAATATTTACATAATCAAAAATTCTCAAACTTAGGAAATTAATAATTATTGAATATATGTATGTAACTTTAAAATTAATATGTCATATCATGAAGATACTCACTAGCTATATTAGTAATTTGGAGAAGCATAACTAACTATAAATACAATTTTGTAAATAAAAATAATAGTAAGTAGATTATATGAAATAAATTATAAGAAATAGGAAAATTACAACAAACTCGTACATTGAGAAAAGTTGGTCATATGTGTGCAAAACTCTTTATACTATACATATGAAAACGAGAAAAGTCTTAGTTACATGTGAGTGTGCTAGTCATACCTTCGTAAATAAAGGCCTATTAATTAATTATTTATTTATCATGTTATTGTTGAATTGAGGGTGGAGAAGACTGATCATATGTATATTAAGTTCTTTACACATATAGATAAAAAAGTTTTAATGGTTTGATGGTTTGAAAATAATAACTTATTAATATATATAATATATTGAAATATTGTTGCTTAAATCAAGATATAATTCGGAGTAAATTTTTCTAAACTAACATAATAATAATATTCTAAAATATTATTTTTAAAAATTGAATATAAACTTCTATATTATAATCAAAATCTGTATTTATGTGGTAAATTTGAATAAAATTTTTGAATTCACATAAAAGATAATTAATTATTTTTTAAATATAAAATATTTATTTTTTAATAAAAAAAAGTTAAACTTGTAAAAATTTAATAAATTTAGATATTATGATTATAATGGACAACTATTTACAAAATTTGAGTAAAATATTTCCACTCACGTGACTAAACAAGCTTTATGACTTAAGAAAAATCTACGGGTGATGCAAACTATCACTTCCTCAAATATTGCTATGAATGGTAAAGATTAAGTTAAGATTTTGTGAGAAAATGACGAAAAAAACGAGCATCCCAAATTGTCTTCCTCTGTTTTGCTTCTTTCCTTCGCCGAAAGGCTTTAATTTTTTCTTCTTGTTTTTCAAGAGTCGAATGGCCTTATTTACTCATAAGATAAAATGGCCACGTATGGCCGACTATCCCCGTTTTTGTCTTTTTTATTTTTTTTAAAAACAAATAGCTATTAATTATTTTAAGACCCAAAAAGTATTAAATTAGCCTTTAAACTAAATAACTATTATTAGTATTATAATTTTGGATGAAAATTTTTTTAGTCTCCAAACATTAATTAAAAAACATCAATATTTAATTATAATGGTAAGAAAAAGTTTAATTAAAAATAAATAAATATAAAAATAATTTATGTAATTTAATTTTAGAAAAGAAAATTAGAATCTCATAACTCTACCCCGTATGAACACTCTACCCCGTATGAAACAGCTTCATCCATAAAATTTACTTACCTAACTAAATATTTTTTAGACACTTGTACATATTAAATCTTTTTGTTCCAAGATGGATTCCTTTGTTACACAGTTTCTCCTGAGAACTATAACCAAATGAATTGTTTTGTTTTGAAAGACTTTTCTATCAAGAATTCGTATAGATTTCTCTACACATGTTTTCTTTTATTAATTCAATGGGTTGAGGTTCCAAAGCATGTGAGGGATCAGATACAAACTTTCAAAGTATATAAATATGAAATATATAATGGATTCGATAAATTTTAGAAGGTAATTCCAAGTGATAAGTAATCAAACCAATGCATTCTATAACTTTGTATGGACCTATATATCAAGGACTCAACTTTTCTCTTTTTCCAAATCAAACAACACATTTCCATGGAGATAATTTTAAAAATACTCAATCTTCAACTTTAAATTCAACACCCTTTCTTTTAGGATCTACATAACTCTTTTATCATCTTGATTAATTTTTAATCTTTTTTCTGGTCATTCAAACCTTATCACACTTCATGCCAACATATTTAGGATGTAGAAGTCTTTGTTCACCCACCTCATCCCAACATATGGGTGTCCTACATTGCCTATTATACAATGCTTCGTAAGAAGCCATCTCAATACTTGAATGGTAGCTATTATTGTAAGCAAATTCCACCAGTGGTAGAAAATCATCCTAATTTCCTTTAAAATGCAAAGCATAAGCACATAACATATATTCGAGGGTTTGAATACTTTTTTTGATTGACTATCTGTTTATGGATGAAATGCAGTACTAAATTTCAACTTCATTTTCATGGCACTTTGTAGACTTAGCCAAGATAAATATGTAAAGCATGAGTCTTTATCTGACACAATAGAGATATGAATACAATGTAATTTGAAAATCTCTTCCACATACAATTTAGCTAATCTATCTACTAAGAATATTGATTTCATTGGTAGAAGGTGGGCTGATTTAATCAATCTATCAATAATAACACAATTGGCATCATAACCCTTTTGAGTATAAGGAAGTTCCATTAAGAAATACATACTGATGTGTTCCCATTTCCATTTAGGAATATATAGTAGTTCTAACGGTCTAGTGGGTCTTTGGTGCTTTGCATTCACTTGAGGCATATTAAACACCTGGATACAAATTCTACTATTTCTCACTTCATGTCTTTTCACCAATAATGGTCCTTTAAGGTTTGATATATCTTAGTACTGCCTAGATATGTGGTATAAACAAAACTATAAACCTCATCTAGAATCTTCTTATTCAAGTCCTTATCATTAAGAACATACAATTTGTTGTTAAGAACTAAAGCACAATCTTCTCGATGGTCAAGTCCACTCATGAATCATTATATAACTCTTCTTTCAATTAGACCAGCATGGAATCTTGAGATTGAGCTTCACAAACTTGATAATTAAACTAGGTCTTACCAAAAAAACTAGCCAACAAAGCTCCAAAGTCATCAACTGATAACTACACATCCGACTTCTTCAACTCAACAAGTGGAGGAAAAACCTTGTCTTTAAACAAGTTAAGGAACTTGTTGCTTTTCTACTAAGTGCATCTATAACCACATTGGCCTTTCCTAGATGATAGTACCTTACACATTCATAATCTTTTATCAATTCCATCCATCTCCTCTATCTTAGGTTCAACTCTTTTTAAGTGAGTAAATATTTCAAACTTTTATGATCAGTAAAAATTTGATATTTTTCACCATATAGGTAGTGTCTCCATATCTTTAGTGCAAAACTATTGTTATGGTTTGAGTTGTCTCGAAGCATAAGTAACGACCTTACCATGTTACATAAGGACACACATTATCTTGGAGAAAGGTATCACTAAATACTACGAATCCACCATTTGTTGAAGGAAGAGTAAGTACTAGAGCAGAAGTTAAATGACTCTTCAATTCTTGGAAGCTTCTTTTGAACTTATCATTCCATTCAAAATTTTATATTTTTCATTATCAAGCAAGTTAATGGTAATGCAAGCTTTGAGAATCTCTTGACAAATCAACGATACTATCCAGCTAATCTAAAGAAACTTCCCACCTCAGTCACATTAGAAGATCTTTCCATATTAAGGACAACCTTTATCTTTTTTAGGATCAATAGAGATCCCTTCTATTGATATTAACTTGATCTAATCAAAATTGGCACTTGTTATACTTGGCACATAGTTGTTTCTCTTTAGCATTTGCAACACGTGTCTAACATGATCTTCATGCTCCTTTTTATCTTAAGAATAGACCAAAATTTCATCAATGAAAATGATTACAAATCTATCTAAGAAAGGATGAAATATTCAATTCATGAGGTCTATGAAGGCGGTTGAAACATTAGTTAAACCAAAGGGCATGACTAGAAATTCATAGTGACTATAGCGAGTTCTAAATGCATTTTTTGGAATGTTTGATTCTTTAATTTTTTAGTTGACGGTAATCAAATCGCAAATCAATTTTTGAGAGCACTTTTGAACCTTGTAGTTGGTCAATAAAATCATCAATAAGAGGAAAGAGATACCTTTTGCATATGTGATCTTATTTTGCTATCTATAGTCAATACACCATCTTAAGTTAACACATTTCTATACAAAAGAAAACAAACCTAACGGTTATATATAATGTATTTAGGCCTTACTTATAATTAAATAAGCCTACTTAATTCACCTTAAAAAACATCAAAAGAGTAACTAATTTATATAACACAAGATGAAATTAAATTGGATAAACTCATCTTACAGAGAAAGTAAACTTATTTAATATCTATAACATTTCTTCATGTAGTCATATTCTCCATATTTATCATGTCTACCAATAACATACTATATCATTTCAATATAGACATCCCTTCACTGTTATCTAATATGTTCAAAGTACCTTAAGAACTGCTTTTGAAATGGATGGATCTTCATTTAACTAATACATTGGTTCAACAATTGATATACTCATATAATCTATACTTTTTCCAAGAGCCAACGTAAATCATATCTTAAAAAGATCATATACCTTAAACATATATAAACCTGAATATTACCTCTTTTTATTGAGAAATAAAGTCCCCAAAAACAAAATATGATTTATTCTCTACAAAAATTTTAACCCATAAAATACTTACTAAATCTGATGGGTCACCCATATTATAACATATTTTCTTTATATTATTCAACACTAAATCAAAAAATCATCACCCTAAAACTATCAAATACCATAATAAGGTTGTTCCATGTCTTTAGAATCTAAAAAGTTATACTCTGATACCAAACTATCAAAACCCATCCCAAGTTCACTAGTACTTAAGGAAGTCCTAATACATTTTAGAATCTATAAAAAAATTTGGTATGTTCTCTCTTGATTTTCTACTCTAAATCAACTTGTGTAAAATAAAACATGTCATCTATTTCTTCGTAGTGTTTAAAACCCACTACTCATATAGTCAATCACAAAAGAAGATAATAATAATTAATAATTAACATTGACCTATTATGCAGTCCACAGTCATTCAAGAGTTACAAAACAACCTTTTAACATAAGTAAGCCACCAAGAAAATGAAATAATATTCTAGTAACTCCAAAAGAATGATAAATCATAAAAGGTACTATTGGTGAACTAATTTGAGTCTCCTTCAAATATAGTACTTAAACCTTTAATCAAAAAGTACTATTGTCTGAGAGGAAAAAATTAAAAGAAAATAAGGCGAGTAAAAATATTGAGTGAGTAGACAAGTTTTAATAAAAAATTTATTTATTATACATGTATATTAAAAAATTAGTAATGCAACTAAAGAGCTAAAATAACCATTTAAATAAACATTCTCTTACTCTTTATTAGAAATCTAAAGATTTAGTAATAATCACAAAAATATTTACATAATCAAAAATACTCTCCAACTTAGGAAAATCATAATTACTAAATATGTCTATTTAACTTTAAAATTAACATGTCATATCCTGAAGATACTCATAAGTTATATTAGTAATTTGGAGAAACATAAATAACTACAAATACAATTTTATAAATAAAAATAACTGTGAATAGATTACATGTAATAAATTATAAAAAATAAGAAATTAATTACACCAAACTCACATATGGGGAATAACTGATCATATGTGTGTAGATATCTATGCACAAGTAAATGAGAAAAGTCTTAGTTATATGTGTTGGTCATACATGCACAAATATGAACCAATTAATTAATTAATTATTTCTTATGTTATTATTGAATCAATGGCAAGGAAAGTTGGTCAAATGTGTTGCACATGGAGAGGGGAAAGTTTTAATTATATATATGCTGGTCATACGCATGTAGATAAGGGTCGATTATTTATTTATTATGTTATTGTTGAATTTAGGGGACAATGCTTGTTTTATGGTTTAAAAATAACAATACTTACTAATATGCATAATATACTAAAATATTGTTACTTAAATCAAGATATAATTCTGAGTAAAATGTTCTAATGTAACATTATAGTAATATTCTCATATATTTCTCCTAAAAATTGAATATAAACTTCTATGTTCTAATAAAAATTTGTATTTATGTCCTAAAATTGAATAAAACTTTTGAATTCACATAAAAGTCAATTATCTATTTTATAAATACAAAATACTCATTTTCTTATAAGAAATATTTAAACTTGTGAAAAATATTATGAATATAATAGAAAATTACTTATAAAATTTGAGTAAAATGTGTTCACTCACGGAATTAAACGAACTTCATGACTCAATAAAGATTTACAAGCACCGCAGATGTATTACCTTCTAAAATTCTATAAATTGTAAAGATTAGGTGAAGATTTTGAAAGAAAATGATGAAAAAAATGTGAATGTTGAGCTGTCTTCCTCTATTTCAATTCTTTCCTCTACTAAAAGGCTTTGCTTTTCTTTTTCTTTTTCAAGGGTCGAATGGCCTTATTTACTCATAAGATAAAATGGTAACTATCCTCTTCTTCTTTTGTTTCTTTTTCTTTTTTTAAACACAAAGCAATTAATTATTTTAAAACCCAAAAAGTATTAAATTAACCTTTAAACTAAACAATTATTATTAATTTTAGATAAAAAAAATTTTTATCTCCAAATATTAATTTAAATATATCAATATTTAATTATAATTATAAGAAAAATTCTAATTAAAAGTTAATATATATATATATATATATATATAATTTATGTAATTTTATTTTTAAAAGAAATTTAGAATCTCATATTGATTGTCACTTTTATGTGTAAATAATGTCTTAGGTCATATTACTATTTGTTATTAATCAAACTACTTAATGTTTTTAGTTAGTTCACTAGTTAATTTGATTAATTCATGTTTAATGTTCAAGGAATTGACAAACCATTTAATTCGATATCTTCAATTAGTTTATCAATTTAAACTCCTATTCAAGTTGTCTATAATAGATCTAGATGATGTATCTAAAACTTAATTTTTATATTTTAAATCTATTATGAAAAATATATCATCAATATATTAATCAATAATAAACTTTCTAAAAATCTTGAAATAAGAAATAATTTGTATTTGTTAATTACTAAAAATATTTGCTTCAATAATCTACACAAACATAACAACAAAACTAAATTTTAATTATAACAATTAGCCAAACATGCTTAAAATCAATAAATGATAAGTAAATTAATTTCATCAAATTTAAGAAATAAAAAAAGAGTTTACTAAAAAGAATTAAGAATATAAATTAGATCTTAATACCAAAAATAGATAGACGGATGTGTCATATCACTTGATATGAAAAATCTCCCTCATGTAACCTCTTATTTTTTATTACCTAATCTAAATTGTGTACAAATTAATCTTAATCTAAGAAAAGAAAAACAAAGAATAGCTGCTATTGTTGAAAACAAAAGTATACATACTAATTCTATTCGATGATCTTGAGGCATAATGTCTAATTTATCGGGATGGTTGAAATCAAAGGGATTCATCCAAATAAATAAACGTATGATGCAACCCCATATTTCCACTAGCACGACTCGAGATATGAACACTTTTCCTGATTTCAAACATAAAAGGTCACACCATGGCCTACTTTTCCATGCCATGGCTTATGTTGTGTAACGTGCCCAATGAATTTATGTAGAGAGGAGTGCATTACGGAAAATAATAATCCTCGCCATGGTACAAAATGTTTGACTTTACTTCTTATTTTACACCCTTTATATACTGGTTGTTTCTTCATGTAAGACTTACATGCCTTATTATTTTAAGCTCTTAAGGTGCAATTTGAGTGCTTAAGTGTTTCTATTCATATGGTTATCAATTTATGCATTTGAAGCTATAAACACCTAAAATACAATAGAAAATACCTGTAAGTCCAAACATATAGATTTTCATAAATAGTGATAAAAACATACAAAGTAAATCTTTTTATTCTCATTTAAGTATAATAAAATCATGAAATATTAGTACCTTTCAAGCACTCATGAAAACCTTCAACTAGCTTTTTGCTAGCATATAACAAGGAAAGTGATAAAAAAACCAAAACCAAAACCAAAAATACAAAAAACTAAATTAAACTAACCTAAATCATTTTCATAGATTAACAATATTTCATTTAACGTATACAACAAGATTTTAAACCCCTAATTTATCTTAGTGGATGAGTTTAAGTCTCTTGAGGGCTTTTAGTGATGATTCCTACAAACATTCTAAAATGAAAAATTAAAACTAAAAATAATAACAACACAAATTAAAAATCTAAAAGTAAAAATTTAAATAATAAAACTTCTCATGCTTTAATTTCTTTTTAGTTCTTGATCAAGATCCCAAGCATAAGTTAAATCGAGATTCTAAAGGTTTACATTTTATTGTTTAAATCAATACTTATCACAAATTCATGTTTCATTAAAAAAATATATCAACTTTGACACACCCAATTTTAGTGTTAGAAACTCAAATTTGCTCTGACTCTAATCCTCATAAGACATGCTTTCAATATCACACAGATCCTAAGGGTTCAAGCACTCAATAAAATATGTGAAAATAGAAGTTATGTAAAGAAATGAACTAAAAGGTTCACATATTATTAACAAAAAAGGCTTAAAAGTGCATAATATTGATCTCATGAAAAAAATCAAGTTATAAGATTTATGAAAAAATCACATTATTGATCTCATATATCAATTAAAATCATCAACCAAATTTTTTAAGTATATGCCTTAAGATGAATGAAAATGCATTGACTTCATCTTTTGTAATAGTCATCTCACTAGTTGAAGAACTTTAGGATCATAGTATTTAGTTATACTATTTCTTTCTCTCTTTCTTATACTCTTTTTTGTTTTTAGAGAGTGAACCTATGCATATATGTGTATTTGGTAAATGTCTAATTTTTAGCTCCTTTTGTGTTAGCTTTAGGTATATATATATATATTTGGAACTCAAGTATGAATGAAATAGTCATACACTTTAAATTTTACTCAAATCATTTGATCTAAGCAATGAAAATAAGTATATGACTTTTCATCAGATGTTAAAAAATCCTATTATTCAATGTAAAACCTATAGAGATCATCCAATAGTTTGAATTAATAATAAAAAGGTTTAAAGGAGTAGAAAAATATTATCATTTAGAATAAAAAGTAATGAAAATAAGTATATGACTCTTCATCAGATGTTAAAAAATCCTATTATTCAATGTAAAAACTATAGAGATCATCCAACAGTTTGAATTAATAATAAAAGAGTTTAAAGGAGTAGAAAAATATTATCACTTAGAATAAAATGATATAGATTCAAAAATATTCTCAAAAGGTAGTCTCCATTATTTGATTCTTAAATACCAATTTTGAATTTATCTCAATCTCAACATCTAAGCATAAAATACAAACAATGAATAAAAAAATTAATTCTCACAATATCCATGACATGCTTAAGATATCAATCAAACAATACAAAGACTTGATGGGTGCTCAAAAGCACTTAATATATCATGTTTTATGCATGTTAAATGATTAAATAGATTTGTATTTATTAGTTTTACTATCATTTTAATCAAATCTAGCTTTTCGGAATCAAGAGCATGTTTTGTTATTTTTCAAGTATTTTAGCTTTAAAAAGATGTAATTGATCAAACACTTGAAGCATATATCTGAAAGCTTCCATTATAAGTTTAAAACTTAAAGTATAATATATGTAAATCATTACATATGTTGCATCCATAAAAAATATGTACAATGAAATTGAGGGATCCATTTTGTTTAGAAAAATATATGTAGGTCGTGATATGAAAATTTTATGTGACGTGATATGAGGCCAAAGGATTGGGAAATCATACGTCCCAGAATTGATGTGGGCCACATCATGAAAATATTGTATGTTGCGATGCAAGTGTAGTGGATCGAGCTCCATAAAGTGTAACACCTGTGTATGGCGCGGCATGAAAGAATTGTATGCCGTGGTGCTAGTAATTAGATCCATAATTTTCTCCTTTCCTACACCTATAAATAGGACCCTAATTCTATTGTAAATGATATCCCACAACTTCATTCTTAAGCTAATTTCTTAGTCTCTTAAGCTTTCTTAGCTTTTATGTTAGTAGTTTCAAGGTCTTCTTTCATTTGAGAGTTGAACTAACTTTAGTTTATATAGTAATTTTATTTTCAATTCAATAAACGCTGTTGACAATATTTAGGATTTAATTATCTAAATCCGATTTAGAGTCAACTCTTTGATGTTAAATGAAATATTCAGATCTAATTTAGAGAAATCTATTTAAAATATTTTTACAAGATTTATTATCTGAAAATATATTGACAACATATTTTTATAATAGATTTAAAATCTAAAAGTTAGTTTCTAAATACTTAAATCATTAACCTAACTTATACACCTTGATGAAATTTTAAATTAATAGCACTGCCAAAAGCATCAATTAAATGGTTTAGTAATTCATTTGGAATAAAAAATAATCCAATTAACTATCAATTACTTATCCCCCAGAAGACTTTAATTGATAATTGATTAATTAAGAAATTTGTCCATACCTTAGGATAATTTCTTATAAAAAAAAGGAAGATTTAATAATCTTAATTCATGTTTCTAATAACCTACTTAATATTGAGCAAGCATAATTAAATAACTAATGTATCCCATAAATTCTCCATTGAATGATAAATATTTAATTTTTTAAATGATTATTGAATCTATCTTTTTATTTTTATGTCATTAGTTTAGATCTTCAAACCCAAATTTTATGACCGAATATTTAGGTTTTATTTTCATTTTTAGGAATTTGTTGAATTATTTAAAAAACTACATGGTTTACCTTGGAAGTATATTAACATTTTTTGTAAGTGATTTGTATACTTTAGAGCTATTATATAAATGATATAAAATTTATACGCCTAATTTTGGCACATCGAGTATTTGGCGTGATTGCCAGGTATATTGATAATAGCACTAAAAATTAGATAACCTTTGCAGGCATCAAGTTTCAATCATTCACTTTAAATCAACTAAAGGCATGATAATTTTGTAAAAAAATTAAAAATGAACCTATGTATCCCTACACAACTAAATAGACTAAATAAATGCAAAAGTAAACACATGTTTAAAAAAAATTAAAATTCCTAATTTTTTACTTTATTTCTACCCAACCTAGAATCTACATTGTCTACGATGTATCAAAAATAAATTAAAGATAAAGAAGAAAAAGAAATGAAAATTTACTCATTTACCTTAGCTCAATATGATCAAGTAGTAATGTGGTATGTCATGGTGCACTCATCATCTAAGAAAGTTTTATCACACAGATAGAATACTATATACTTCTCATAAATCATATCTGTAACAAACAATTATAAATTTAACATTTCTAAATAAAACAAACATAGTTTCACATTAACAAAAAATACATTAAATCTAAAACGCTAGAAACCAAAATATAAAAACAACTAAACTAAAAGTTCATAAAAATAAAATACATGAAAATAAATAAATAAAAATAATCTGGAACAAAGTTGGAATTCAGTCTTCCATGTTTTTGGTTCCTTGGTTATAACCATGTGGGGGCTCGGGTGGTCTAAAACCAAAATCATATCCTTGATTCTTGGGTTTTCTCAAATGATTAGAATAAACTCTCATATGAGAGAGAGTTAACAATAGCATCTTATGGATACTATGCATATATTCACCCTGAATGCAATGTTTCCCACTTATATACTCAACATATTGGGTAGTGTATTTTTCGACATAATTTTTCATATAAGTCAACTCTTCTCTTAACTCATCAATTTCATCTTTCATGTACATTTTTAAAGAAGAAGAGGCTACCCTTATATGGGTGCCTTTAGTACTTAAGGTGAGTTCACTCATATATGTTGGAACCTCACCCTTAAGGTATTTCATTCCCATTTTAACACACAAAGTAGTAATAAATTGGGGGAAGAAATGACTCAAATGATGATTGTTTGCAAATGATCTTATCCATTGATTAATTATTGCTCCAACATCCATACTCATTTTGGATGCTATTAAAAAGTGTAATATATTTTTCCACAAAACTGTAGCATGTGGTGGGCATGAGTCTAGAATAGATAAAATATTTTTCAAATACGAGAAACCTTAGTTAAATGTTTAGCTTCAAAACCCTTATGTTTCCTATTGAAATATTCTCATTTAGCCTCCTCTACTGCTGGGGTTTCTATTACCTCTATATAGTCCATATTTTCCTAATAAGTTTTGTATTCACCTTGAGTCACATCCATCATACTGTAACAAGAATTGATATCTGATAGGTTAAAAAAAACATGTACACCCTAAACCTTTACCTTATTGTCAGTAGTGTTAGGAACATTCGTGTAGAATTCCCAAATGATGGACTCAAAAGTGGCTTCTAGGCTGTTAACAACCCTTCTCCATCTAAGTGTCACTATTATGTCTATAATCCCTTTAAAATGACTATCATGTCTAATTTTAAATTCCAATCCCATTTCTACTATAAAGTTTTTACTAATTTTAGTGGCCTTGTTAAACCTAAGTTTAGCCATTGCATTAACAAATTTGGCTTTATTATATTCTATAGGGATTTTCTTTTCCTTTCTAGTATCACCTTGGTTTTTTTGGGGAGCTATATATTGAATCAAGCTCTTAAAAATTAGGGTCTCACACAAATTTTAGAATTAAGAAACAACATTCTAAAAATTACCCCAAAAAATTCCCTTCACCCTCTTTTAGACTAATTTAGGGTTTAGTACTCTTTAATTAATCCAAAAATCTCAAAAATAATTCAAAACAATCAGAAAAATAATCCAATAATTATTTTAGAAATTTTGGATCACTTACTTGTGATTTGTATAATCTTTTTTTTATGAAGATGAATCTTGATGAATACCCCTTTTTGAAAATGAACTCTCTAAGAACTTGTGGAATATTTGAAAAAATCTTTCAAGGAATGGCTAGAAATCACTTAGGAATTCTAAGTGTATAAAGAAATATGAAGGATTTAAGGAAAATGAGCATGAATTTTGGGGGATTTGATGTGTTCTGGTGGAGAGAAAATTAATTTTGTGAGGATGTCTAAATTAGACTATCAAATATTTAATCTTTTTTTTACTTTTTAAAATTGTATCATTATAAATATAATTACAAGTATGGGTCATTACTTGCAAAGAATTGAGAAAATATAATTATTAATTATTAGTTTAAAATAAAATCTTAAAATATCATAAATAAAATAAATGGATGGTTTTTAAATGTTTTAGCAAAAAACAAAAATATTATGCAAGAATAAAATCATATTAAAAAGTAAAAATTTTTAAATCAATAAGAAAAAACATGCGATTATGAGATTTTTTTTACCACTAAATTTATCATGTTATGACCTATTCAGTTTTTAAATCCTAAATTTATTATATAAATTTATGATCCCTTTTATTTTTCTTGATTTTAACTTTAGGAATTTAAGTTCGCTTAAAATTTCCTACTTCTTACTTTATAATTGATTAATAAATCAATTATTAATCAACCTAGCTCATGAACAATTTAAAATTGCAACTACTAGATTTAAAATTAGCATGCTTTGACATTTAAACAAAAAATTAAACACGTTAAGAAATTAATAATTGAAACTTTACTCATATTATAGCACAATTCATATATATTAAATCACAATTTAGGGCTTGAAATTACCTATAATCATAATGAATTATTTTATTAGGCATTAAATTTAACACATATAATAAGATAACTAAATAATTGATAATATAAAGAGAAATAAGTTACAAGAATTTATTTATTTTGATGAGAAAGTGAAGTCAATACACCGGTCTTTAAACTTGTTATTGAATTTTTCTTTAAATGTTCTTCAATCTATTCTAAGATAATTTTTTTCTCTATTTTTCTAAACTTCTCTCATCATCCTCTTAAAAAATTGAAGTTTATGGGTATTTATAGGAGTTTTTTTGAGTTTTATTGTGAGACTAAGTTTGGGCCATCAAATAGAGTTAAATAGACGCACTAGATTATGTCATGTGTTAAGAAAATGGATTGGCGTGTGAACAGTGGTTGAACAACACGATGTGTCGGTGTAAAAGGGGTTTGGCTAAATGATATGTCATTTGGCGCTTGAGTTTATTGGAAGGACCAAAAGATGTGTCATTTGGTGCATGTCTGGTGGAACAATGCATTGGTTGGGCGTCGTTCGACTAGCAATGAATCAAAATTGTGCCATTTCAAGAGCTGGGTTCCTAAGTGCATCCACTTATCTTCTATATACATCTACATTGTTAAATACATTAACATTTCATTCTATATACATCAACATGTCAAATTAAATTTGTAAAAAGTTCAAAACATTTTCAAAAAACTCCCAAAAATTATAAAACTCATATCTTAAACAAGTTAAAACATTATTTCTCCCTATAAAATATCAATATTCTCTTAAGATTATAGTTGGATACCATAAGATATTCCTTAAAATTGTACCTCCACTCACCAAAAATATTTCATAAACTCAAAAAGTCTTTCATTTGGTTGCAATGTGGCTAAACATATTGGTTAAATCAACCGAAATGGAGAAAAGGAAAACAATATTCTTGAGTACAAAATAAGAGAAAAAGACTTATAAATAACACTATCCTAAGATGAAGTATGTCAATGTAATATAGGGTCAAATTATATTATTGTAAACCAAAACATTACTATTGATTTCTTTTCCTTTATTTTTACCAACATTTGTTTTATGTAATAACCTATTTTTATTTTTCTTTGTAGCTTATCCCTTATTGTCTTTTTTTTTATTTTAAAAATAGGGGTATACATTAACATATAGGCTATTTTTTATGTGTTGAAAATTTAATTAGTTAAGGACATTTGAAACTTTTAAATCTTATTCTAACATTTTTACATAATATGTTTTCTTTTTGTGTAACTCCATTTTTTCATGAACTATATGGTATGGCCAACATGTTTGGTTTAAAGAGTAATAAGTGGATACAAATAAATGACTCATGTAAGCTCAAATTGGTTTACTAAAAAGGTTGTTATTATAGGAAAATAACATTATGGTTAAGATAATTTAGCCATTGTCTTGATCATTTTTCAAGAAATACATTTAACATTTATCTCTATAAACTTAAACAAAAGTTCTAGCATCTTAACCATGTTCATTAAAATCGTAGCAAAGTTTCAATAAATTCATATCATTCATAAATTCAAGCACATAGTCTTTCATACTACCAACTTAGCTACTATGCATACAAGTTTTTAGCAACATTATCATAAAGTTACCTTCATTTAGGACTCTATCAATATTCATTATCATTTAAAACTTAACATTATTTAGCTAATTTCATCAGGGATGTTAGAAAATAAAAAAATATGATATTATTAATTCCAAGCTTACTTATTTATTATAATTAACTTAAATTTGTATTAAATAAGTTAAATAGATAATAGATAATAAAAAAATAAAAAAAAATTTGCTTTAAAAGTTTCTTTTTAGTTATAGATCTATTAGTTAGAAGACGAGTGAACAGAATATCAGCGAAAGTATGAAAAATAAAAATTTAGTAGAACAACCATACATACAATCGAGTATAAATAAAGTAATTTGGAATTATAAATATTAACATACAAGAGTTTTAGGTGAAAATAACCAGGCCACACCAATTACATAAGAGAAAAAACCTCTGTGAAAAATAAAGTCTAATTACAAGGCTAGAACTTAAACTATCCACCAAGGTAATGTCCTAAGTAATCTACTTACAAGTTATTGCTTTCTTCATAATCTCTACAAGAAAGGTTTTCGAATTTAGACCAATGACTTGAGTCATATGAGTTAATCAAACCCGTATAACCGATACTTGAAAAGTTAGCACAATAACACAAGTGCAAATGTGTGTCACAAAGAAAATTCAATAATGAACACTTCTTACTAGATGATTTAACAAATATATCACATAAAGCAAAATCAACTAGCAACCCTAGGACAATCATTTTAAAACATAATATCACAAATATTGTAGGCTTGTTAATTCATCAAACATAACCATAAATATTTGACAAATTAACTCAATGAAAAAGCCTACTTGAATAGTTTTAGCCAAACAAGAGAGAGATAATAATATGAAGAGAATAATGCATAATAATGCTCTTGTGTGGTTAAAAAAATCGTGAGCTAATGGTATGATTAAATAGTATGAGTAGAAACCTAGGTCAAAGGTGTATTACAAATCTGTCCTTGAAAATATTTAAAAGAGTTTTAAGACATAAGGACAATATAGTAATAAAATAAATTAACTGGAGTAAAATTGGGTTAAACTTGAAAACTCGATCACTCGATTGATCGAACATTGATACTCGATCAATAAATTCAAGCTCGATTGATCTAGTGAAACAATTACTTAAATCTAAAATAAGTGAATCGATCTACTCATCAATCTCGATTGAATTCCTCGATCGATCTGGTTATGTAAAATTTAATCCATTTAGGTAATGAAGCTCGATCGATCTAGTTATGTCTCGATCAATCGAGTAACCTATATACACCATGTTTCTATGTGTTTAATATGAAATTTAACATATATGGGAATAGGGATACACTTGGGATGTGTTCATTAAAGCTCATTCATTTCTTTTGCTTGAAAATATTTTTGAAAGACACTTAGAAACTAAAATTACATTCAGATGTTTTGTTCACGAATATCACCAAGACTTATAGACGTTATAATCCTTCCTTTGGCATATTCATGTGACAAAACCCCTCTCTCATTATATAATGCTCATACGAAAAATAAATTTTTTACATAGTAGAACTACCCTATGATCTGGTGAAACTATCTTTCCTTAAATCTTGAAAGCTCATGTTTACACTGAAAGTAAAAAACATAAATACCGAAGCAACTTGTCCTGAAAGACTCATTGTTTGTTAATTCAATTTATAACAATAAAAAAGAAAAAAATATTCATAATAGTGAGTAATTATTAAATATAAATTAAAAAATAACTCCCCTAATGTGTAATATTTCAAAACAATATTTTTCAAAGTTAAATTCTCAATCAATAACTCTTCTCCTCAATTAACTTTGGTAAGAGAAAAAGATTGTTTAGTTACGGATCATGTTAGCTAAAGAGGGTTGTGAAAAGATAATTTGAAGAAGTATAGTAAATTAAAAATTACAAAATGGCCAAACTAATGTAGAAATATAAAGATTGACACATGAGATTTTTAGGTGGAGACAATCTATGCCATACCAATGATTTACAAGGAAAACACTTGTCTATTAGATAACCTAACTATCCACTATGAAAAATGAGGTTCATTTACAAGGCTAGGACTCAAACTACCCACCAAGGTATTGCTCTCAAGTAATCTACTTACAAGACATTGCTTTCATTATAATGTCTATAGAAAAGAAAAGGTGTTTAGATCTGAAACAACATTTTGATAACTTGAGTCACATAAGCAAGAAAACCTATTCAACAAGCACCTGAAAAATTAACACAATAACATAAGTTCAAGTGTGTATCCTAGAGCAGATTCAATAATGAACAATCCTAACCAGATGATTTAATAAATATATCAAATAAATTGAAATCAACTAGCAACCCAAGAACTATCAGTTTAGGCACAAGTTCAACAAAGATAACTTTTTTAAAGATTAATAATCAAACCAAATGATCAAGAAAAAAACAAAGAACCATTAGAACATATGACCAAAATATTATAAACCAATTAGGCTTATTAATCAATCAAACATAATCACTAATGTTTGATAGATTAACTAAATAAATAAGCCTAAAAAATTATGATTTTATATTTTCAAAACAAGAGAGATATTAAGATGAAGAGAATAATGCTCTTATGGGTTAACAAAATTGTGAGCCAATGGTATGATTAAATAGCATGAGTAGAAACCCAACATCAAAGGTTAATTACAAAACTATCCTTAAAAGTATTTAGAAAAGCTTACTAAGCATGTAAACTTTAGTTCGTTTAACTTGTGTGGTTCCCTCATAGGCAACCTCTAAAATATCTCAAGCATACTTAGCAGTATCAACATGAGAAATACGATGAAAATCATTAGTAGACACATCACTAAAAATGGCATTAATACCCTTTTGATTCCAGTTGCTAGCAATATCGATTTTGTAGATACTTTGGTTTTATATTTGTAAAACTCTCGCAGGTGCACAAATAAGTTTATAGAAAATGACAAGTATACTTCCAAGGTCGATATAAGGAATAAATATATGTGATTTTAAATTTATTGTTGAAACTTTTAAAAACGAAAATAAATCCTAAATATTTTGTCACGATATTTTGATTTTTTTTGTGTTTCCTAATCCAATAACATAAAAAATAAACATAGATATGAATTAAATAAATAATTATACAAATTTTTATCATTCATAACAGTTGAGTATTTATGGATATAATAATTAAGTTAATTATGCTTACTCATATTATTTAGGTTAATAAAGATATAAATTGATATTTATTGATTCTCTCTTTTTTATATATATACCACCTTTGGTGGGGTTAGATATTCTTTGTTAACTAAAAAAATCAATTAACATATATGGGTGAGGTCGATAATTAATTTTGTAACTTAAATTAATTATTTTTTTCTAAAATATTGAAAATGAACCATTTAAATGACTCATTTGGTGAGGTTAGACATTTTAAACTTTATTCAAGGTGTCCAAATGAAACCTAAGAATTTAATTATCTCATTACTAACTTTCATGTTTTAAAACCATTACTAAAAATATATTATCAATACATTTTCGAATAATAGTTCTTATACAAAATTTTGAAATAGAGTTTCGTTCTAACTACTAGGCGATTGTACCAACAAATAAAAGGGCATTACTCTAAATCAGACCGGATAATTAAACCTTAAAATCTAATTTTCAGATTTAAGTTTGTAATGAAAAATAATATATTTTTCTCTAACATCCTTAATATAAAATCTTAAATAAAAAAATCAATTTATTTTATAAAAATGTTTTACCTATTTAATATTTCACAAGCATAACTACGTTATTATTATATCATATTTAAAAATAGTCAGCAATATTAAATTTAATCATAGACAAATTAAATATAACATATAATAATAAAACATAAAAATAACTGTAAAGAATTCATTTTAAAATTATACGTAAAAAGAATCCTTACAAAACTTTGATGCTAATTCCATTTTCGAAAAACCTCTAAACGGATTTGCATTTCAATTTATTGAATCAAAAACTAGAAATTTACAAAAGCATATTCTTCTCAAAAAGAGAAGAAATTTAAAACTAAAAAAACTAAGAAAGATTTCTAGAGAGAGAAAGATAGAGAGAGAAGAGATGAGAAATTGTGTGTTTCGAGATTAGGGGAGAATGTCCTTTTATAGGTGAGGAAAAGGCTAAAAAGATGGAAAGATATCTCAAAAATTGGTCTTGGACACGTTTGGACAGGTTGGCATACGTGTGTAGATGCTGGCATACACAAGATTGGTGGCAAGATGGTTGTGATATGTGCTAGCGCACGCGGGACTTGGTATGGGTATGTGCGTGACTAGGCATTTTGTCCATTTTTCCATTTTTTGAGTATTTAAATTATTTTTGAAGCAAAAGCACCTAAAAAACAATAAAAATACTCGTGATTTTGAAAATATAAATTTATATAAAAATGATAAAATTATACAAATATAAATCTATTTAATCAATTAAAGTACATTAAATTATGGTAATTTTAGTGCTTTTTAAGCACTCATTACAACCCTCAACGAGTTTCTTGCTAGTCCTTTAGCAATAAAAGCAATAAAAGCTAAAAATTAAACTATCCTAAATCACTTATATGGATTGACATAGTTGCATTTAGCATATGCAACAAGCCTTTAAACCCTTAGGTTGCCCTAGTATACGAGTTTAAGTCTCGTGAAGGTTTTCAGTAATGATACCCACAAGCATTAAACTAAATAAAACAATCTTTAAAATAAAACAAAATGTAAAAAAACAAGTAGAACAAGTAAAATAACAAAGTAAATAAAATAAAAAAAATTTCATGCTTAAAATTTTATTTAAGTTTTATAATTAAAACCTTTAAGCCTAGATTATTCTAATTTCTTAAACATTCATGATTTACTACAATAATTGTTCGAAAATCACTTTCATATTTTAATAAAAAATGTTTCGCCTTCACTTTACCTAATTTCAATGTTAGGAATCTGAATTCACTTCGAATTTACTCCTCACAAGTCAATACTCTCAATTCACTGAATCCTATGGGTTCAAGCACTCATACTAAGGCATATGAAAATATAATTTATGTTTAGAAATGAACTAATAAGTTCGCATACTTGTAAAAGAAGAAATGCTCAAAATAGTGCATAACTTTGATCTCATGAAAGGAATCGAATGTATAAATTATAAAGATATCATATATATTATTTTCATACATCAATCAAACTCAGTAAGCAAAAGTTTCAAGATATATGCCTTTACGAAGTGTAGCAAAAATAAATGCAATGACTTATAAGGGAATTATTTCCTATATTTCTTTTGCACTAACCAACTCTCACAATTGTTTAAGGCTAAAAAAATCATAGTATGTAGATTATACTATATATTCTTTATCTCTCTATTTTTAAGAGCTTTTTCAACATATTTTTTAGAGAATGGTCCCATGTACAAATTGCACATTTTTGTAGGAATTTGATGAGTGCTTAATTTTTTAGCTTTTATTTTTGATTTTGGTTTAGGTAACCCCAGATATGTCTCTTTTTGATAGAAGTCATGCATGAATGAGATAAAGACATGTACTATCAATTTCTACTTAAACAATTTAATCTAAGAAAATGAAAAATAAATATACGACACTCTATTAAGATGAGAAAATTCATACATTCAATGCTAATACCTATAGAGATCACCTAAAGTTTTGAAGAAATAGAATAAGTGTTTTGAGTAGATATAAATTATTTCATATAGAATAAAGGAAATCAAGGCTCAAATAATATCTCACAAAGGTAGTCAACACTATTTGATTCCTAAACACAGATTTTGGATTCGTTTCATTTCAACATTTTATCATAAAATATTAGTTAGGACACAAACTTACTAATTATAATATTACTTCATGACATGTTTTTGAAAATTTATTTAATAATGCAGAAAGACCTAATCATTGCTTAAACTTAATTTTTAAGATGATTATTTTTGTGACAAAAATTTGAACAATACTCTAATTTACTTAAACACACAAATAAAGAAAATAACTCACATATGTAAAATAAAACAAATAAATTAAAGGAAACAATTCATAGAAAATACACAACTAAATAAGAAAAATAAGGGCACATTGTTTATAAAATTTTTAAATTTTTCCTAATTCCTATAACTTTTAAATCCTACCACCATAACCTAAAATCTACATTGTCCTCAATGTAACAAATGCAAAATGTAAAAAGAGAAGGGATAGAAAAGTTACCAAATTTCTTTTTGTGTTAATGATTTTGATGTAGAATGCTAGTTGTATCCAACATCATATTTGAATCATACAAATAGGAACTCTTTCAATGATGGGTTGCCTCCCATTCAGCGCTTAGTTTAATATCTTAGCAAGACACATCAATTTTGAAAGTGTTGTGTGGTCATTCTAAATAAGGCTTTACACGAGGCCCATTGACTTTGAATGTTGTTTGTGTCTTGGAATCCAATAGTTCTATTGCTCCGTGTGCAAATACTTGGACTATTTTGAATGGTCCATCCCATCTTGATTTCATTTTTCTTGGAAACAATCTTAGACGACAGTTAAATAAAATAACTTTCATTCTAGGGTGAGGAGTCTTAGGAACTAGCTTCTTGTAATGATAGTGCTTAGTATATTCTTTGTACAATTTGGCATTCTCATAGGCTTCATTCCTAATTTCTTCCAACTCTTTAAGATGAAGTAACTACTTTTCTCTTGCTTTATCTAAGTCCACATTTAACTCTTTAATTGCACAGTAAGCCTTGTGTTCGAGTTATATGGGAAGGTGGCACACTTTTCCAAAGATTAATTGGTAAGGGCTCATCCCAATGGGTGTTTTGTAAGTTGTGCAATATGTCCATAAGGCATCATTCAACTTGAATGCCCAGTCCTTCCTTGAATGACACATAATGCGTTCCAGTATTCCCTTGATTTACCTATTACTTACTTCCACTAAACCAAATGTTTGAGGATGGTATGGAGTAGCTACTCTATGTGTGATGTTATACTTGTTTAGTACTCCATCAAAGATTTTGTTACAAAAATGGCTACCTACATCACTTATTATAGCTCTAGATGTTCCAAACCTTCTAAATATTGAATCCTTCAAGAATTTTACAACATCATTAGCATAATTGGTTTTAGTGGGACTAGCTTCTACCCACATGGATACATAATCCACAGCAACCAAAATATATTGAAGACCATTGGATGGGGGAAAAGGACCCATAAATTCAATCACTCATACATCGAACAGTTTAACAACTAAATTAGATGTCAAAGGTATTTCATATCTTTTGCTTATGTGCCTGTTCTTTGACATATATCACATTGTGCACAAAACATATGAGTATATTTAAAAAGAGTGGGCCAAAAGAATCCAGACTGTAATACCTTATGGGTTTTCTTTTCACCACCAAAATGGCCCATACAATAAAGTTCATGACAAAAATTCAATATCCTCTTATCTTTTCCTTCAGATACACATCTCCAGATGACTTGATCTTGACTAATCTTATATAAATAAGGGTCATCCCAGAAATAGTACTTGATAGTTTTAAAGAACCTTATCTTGTCCTGATATTAAGTGTTAGGTCTCAAAACACTAGTGGCAAGAAAATTTACAATATAAGCATACCATGGGTTTGGACCTATTGAAAATAATTGTTCATTAGGAAAGGATTCAACTATATCTTCTTTACTCTCACCTTTAAGATAATTAAAGTTTAAAATTAACCTAGATAAATTTTCAGCTACTAAGTTTTCACAACCTTTCTTATCCTTGATTTCTAGGTTAAATTCTTGTAAGAGTAAGACCCACCTGATTAATCTTGGCTTAGAATTCGGTGTACTTAATAAGTGTCTTAAAGCAGCATGTCATAATGCACATCAATTTTAGATTCTACTAAATAAGAAATGAATTTTTCTAAAGAAAACATTATAGCCAAGAATTTCTTTTTAGTGGTGGTATAATTCATTTGGGCATCATTGAGTGTTTTCTTAGCATAATAGATGACATGCAAACACTTATCCACTCTTTGTCCCAAGACGGCTCCGATAGCATAATTGGAAGCATCACACATTATTTCAAAGGGTAAAGACTAGTTTGGTGCCATAATAACATTGGCAGATGTTAGTTTCTCTTTCAAGGTATTAAAAGCAATAAGACAGTCATCGTTGAAATCAAAATAAACATCTTTTGATAACAAGTTACATAATGGATGACTTATTTTTGAGAAATCTTTTAATATATCGTCTGTAAAATTTTGCATGTCCTAAGAAGCTTTGTATCGCCTTAATAGATGTAAGGAGAGGTAGTTTGGAAATTAGTTCAACTTTTGCCTTATCAACTTTAATACCTTAGATTGAAATCATATTTCCTAACACTATACATTTTTGAACCATAAAATGACTTTTCTCCTAACTAAGGGTTAGATTACATTCAATACATCTTTTTAAAACCAAAGTCAATTTATGTAAGCAATCATCAAATGAGTTTCCAAAGACAAAGAAATCGTCCATGAAAATCTCAATGAATTTTTCCACCATGTCTGAGAAGATAGACATCATACATCTCTAGAATGTCATGGGGGCATTGCATAACCCAAATAGCATTCTTTAGAAAGAAAATGTCCCAAAAGGATATGTAAATGTGGTCTTTTCCTAATCTTCTGGTGATATAGGTACTTGATAATATCCAAATAGTCCATCTAGAAAATAGTAAAATTCATGCCCAGCTTATCTTTTCAACATTTGATCAATGAATGGAAGAGAAAAGTGATTCTTTTTAGTATATAATTCAGTTTCTTGAAATCTATGCACATCCTCCATCCAATGATTATTCTTGTAGGCACTAATTCACTTTTGTCATTTTTAACAACTGTTATCCCATAATTCTTAGGAACAACATGCACTGGACTAACCCAATTACTATTGATAATAGGGTAGATAATTCCTTCTTATAACAGTTTAAGAATCTCTTTCTTAACTACCTCTTGCATGTTTGGGTTTAGTCTTCTTTGGATTCTCATACAGGTTTACAATCATCCTCCAAGTTAATCTTATGCATACACATGGTAGGACTAATGCCACTTATATCCCTGATACTCCTACCTATGACTTTCTTAAACTTTTTAAGCACTTTTATAAGTTCCTTTTCTTGGATTTTGGTCAAGGTTGAAAAAATTATCGCTGGATAAGTTTATCCTTCTCCCAAAAATACATATTTTAAGGGCTTAAGTAAGTCTTTGAGTTCAAGTTTAGGTGGATTAGCCTCTTTACTAGATGGGGAACTGGGTAGATTTAAAAGTGTGCTAGATTTTGTCATTAGTTTATCACTATCTAATTGTTCAATGTACCCCTTAGTTTCCTCATCTAAATCTTCTTCGACCTCTTCAAGTGTAAGAATAGTTTCAAGCTTGTCTTTTATTCTAGTTCGAGAAAAGGTGCTTTTGACAAGATTATCCAAAGGGTCAACATCGAATATTTCATAGATGGTAGAAATAGAAGGAAAAGGTGAAGAATCAAAAACTTTAAAATTAAGAGTCTCTCCTAAGACTGTTATTGTCAAATTTCCATCTTAGACATCAATAATATTCTTGGTAGTTGCCATAAATGGTCTACCAAGTAGTATTATGTGCTATCTGTCCAAGGCTAGATTTTCTTGCATATCCAGAACCAGAAAATCAACAGGTATTATAGTTTGTCTACCTATACCAATACATCCTCAACTATTCCCTTTGGATACTTAAGAGATCTATCTACAAGTTGAAGGGAAAAAAGTTATGGGTTTTAAATCTCATAAATTGAGCTATAAGAATATAGAATAGGGCATCAAGTTTATACTAACACCTAAATTAAGCATTGCTTTAGTGACCTTTCTATCCTCCATAGTTATGTTTATGATAAAACTTCCAGGGTCTTTCAACTTAGGGGAAAGTTGGTGCTGAAGTACAGCACTAGAAATTTCTGATACTGCTACTCACTCATTAAGTTCATACATCCTTTTCTTAGTATTCAACTCTTTGATATTTACTTTAGAAATCATATTAAAAGATCATAGAATTTCTTATCGTATTTGGATTTTTTCAGCCAGTGTGGAAAAGGTACTTATAATTGGTGTGGTTCTGTTTCTTTTGAATTTTAGGGATGTTAGATGACTTTCTAATGAGTTTTCTAAAGGTTTGTCAAGTTAAGTACTTGTCTCTCCTTTTTGCGAGACTATAATTTCACCTTCTTAGTTACTTGAACTACAAGGTAGATATTTAGATATTTTAGGTAAACTAGTATTGACTACCTTATCAGTTCGAAGGGTTCTTACATCCTTTGCTTGTTCAGGTTGATTGATAAACTTTCCTGGTTCTTGCCTTTGCATTTGTTCAACTAGTTTCCCAACTTTAGCTTCATTCCTTTTACCAAAGCCTCCATGGTGCTCAACCTTTGATTATTCATCAATAGGTTGTCATGACTAACTTAAATAAAAACATTCAATCTATCCTCTAAGTTTTTCTTAAAAGATTGATTTGGTGAGTATGGGTGGTTTTTATTTGACCTTAGTATTTGACAATGGGTATAGGCTTGGTAATTTTTTGGTGTCAAATGATGGTTAGGTTGATTATAGGTGTTTAGATGATACCTTTGAAAGGAATTGACTTCGTCCATGGCATCCACATTCGAATTACAAGTATATGAACAATTACAAGTATCATGCCCAATTGAAAAACACACTTAATACACCTCTTGATTTGGCATTTTATAGGTAGTGAGAATTTGCACTTGCTTAGTCAATTCAACAAGTTGCAAGGTCATATCATTACCGAAGCCAACTTTATTGACTCCTTATCTCCTTCTTCTAGTACTTATTTATTGGGAATCAAAACCCAATAGTTCATAGTAATTATAGGTTTCTTCTACTATCTTTTATCCCATAACTCATCCAGTAGCATTATTAACCTTGTATTGACTCTGCACTATCAATCCATCATAAAAGAATTGGTTCTGTAGCTGTAATCGAAAGATATGATGAGGACATTGAATGAAAAGGAGTTTGAGTCTTTCCCAATCTTCATAAAAAGGTTCTTCATCCATTTGAGAAAACGTTTCTATCTTCGTCCTTAAATCAGTAGTCTTTTGATACGAATATAACCTACCCATAAACTTTCCATAGACTACCTCTTAAGTCTTTAAAGAACCTGACTATAGAGTAATGAACCATGACCAAGCTTTATCCTTGAGGGTGTAAGGAAAGCATCTCATCCTAAGCAAGTATTCATCAATTCTCTATTATCGAAAGGTTTGCACAATATCATAGAATTCTCTAATGAAATGCAAATGGTCTTCATTTGGGATATCATAAAAGGAAGGCAACAAAGAATAATGAATCTTTTTTCAATTCATAGTTCCTTGAAACCTTTTACAATTTTATGTCGGAAGTTGCATTCGAAATAATTGGCGTTGCATAGTCCTTCATCATTTTTTGCCTATCTTCAGCATCTCCCATGACTACTTGTAGTTTAAATTGATCATCTTCCTCTTGTGTATCAACATTTAGCTCCTAAATTGAAAAAATAGTAGAACTATCTAAGAAATATTTCTCACTTGACAAAATGTATAGGCTTAAAGAAAAAAGACGTATGGAACCTAAGTTTTTTTTAAGTGAAAAAATTTAAGTTTATTAAGTTAATAAATTAAATTTTTTTCAATGTTAAATTTAAAGGATGGACACAATTTTTGAAACAAATGAATTTTTATTATTTCATTGGAATTTTATTACACACATTCTTAAAATAAAATAAAAATAAATAAAACAAAACAAACTAAAAGAAAGGAAAATACAATAATGGGTGACTTCCCACTTAGGACTAAAATTTATCATTTTTTAGTAAAACGTTGCTTAGAGATTTCAGAATGAAAAAATTAATGTCTCCTCTTAATTGAATTTATTTAACCCAATTTGACCATTTAGTTAGTCATTTCTTTGTTTTTGCAAATGCTTAGTTAACTATTCCACTTGGACTTCTACCTTTTTGATAGAAGCTTCCACAAAGTCCAACCGTTGATCGGTTATCTCTGCAGACTTGAATAAAAGAATTCAAGTTGTCCCCCAGGGTTGGTTTACTAGGAAGGCTCCTTGGAATGGGCTGGTAGAATTGCTGGCCTGGCTGATTTGAGCTTTGGGCCAAAAGAGGGTTGTTTTGTCTCTAGGAGAAGTTGAGATGATTTCTCCACCCAGGATTGTAGGTATTTGAATTAGTATAAAATCTTGGTCTCTGTTGATATACTCCCAAAACATTAACCTTTTTAGGTTCAACTAGTACTTCTCATTGATATAGACAAGATTTAACCTTTTCACATTGTATCAAATATCACTATACTCTTTTTTCACTTTCTTTCTTCTTCTTTTTTCTCTTCTCTATTTTCCCCCTTTTTTATAACTGAAGAGATATAAAATTTTGTGACTAAAATCTCTCATCCTTTTTACATTCAAAGTTAATTTTCTCAACTCCCAACCTATTATTTTTTATATTTTTTGGGTTCTAGTCAATTTAAACTAAAAGTTTTACACTTTTTTTTATGTAGAGTTCATACTAAATATGTATTTATGTTAAGTCCTCTTAAAGAAGGATGGGATAATTTATTTCTTTGGCTCATAAAGGGGTAAGTTATAACATGTTAAATAAATAAAAGTTTTATAGTTCATATAAGCTCAAGGGGATACTAGCAATAAAGAGACAAGTGATAGGCTTAGAAAGGTTCATACGGCTCAAAAATGGCCTAATTCCTTTTTTACCTTGAGTGATTTGCAAACAAGTTCTAGAGTTTGTTGAGACCTCAAATATATCCATGAACAATTCACGCACAAAACACTCCTAAAAACTTAAATTAACCCAACATTCTTATCCCATATTATAATAGTCTCAAACTAAATGAAATTTACATTCAAATAATACTTTAATTGAAGCAAAATTTAAAGTACGCTATATGTTAGTTTTATCACAATCATGTTCTTATCATTGACATATAAACTAACTCAAAAGAAAAATAAATATGCAGTAAAATAAAGAGTAAGCAAAACAACTAAACTTACAATAAATAAAAACATAAATTAAAAAGAAATATTTGAAAATTTCAAAATTCATAATTTCTAAGAAACTTTTCCCTTACCCCTAACCTAAAAATTACATTATCCCTGATGTTCAAATCTAAATCCAAGAAAAAAGAAGGAAATAAAAGAAAAGTTGTCCATACTATAATGGTGAAATTAGGGATTCAAAAATAAACAAACATTGTTCAAATAAAAATAAAATAAAATCACTAACGAATAAAAATATAAAGGAAACAAATCTCAATGGGTTATATCTCATTTAGTGCTTAGTTTAATGTCCTTAGCGTGACAACACCTCATATTTTTTTTATAAATAAATAAAAATAGAAGTAAACTAGAGTTAATTTAGCAAAAAAATTCGACAATGGTGTCAAAAATTGATGCTTTTAGATAAACAATCAATTTAAACTTTATTTTAAATTGCTTAAGATGTCATTATGTAGTATATAGAAAGTAGAGGTATTTTCACAAAAGATTTTGGAAACTAAATCCTATTTATTAAAATGGAGAGCTTTGGTTTTGTAAATTAAAAATTAAATATATCAATAAAAGATTAATAAAAAAACATTTACAAAATTATTCTCCACCACTAATATGTATTGTAAATCAACAAAATTATATTATAATCTCCCATTATTTGAATATACCAACTTAGAGAAATTCAAAAGCTTGAAAGTTTCGACATCTTCTTACTTATTCGTTGAATCAAACAAGCTTTTAATCCAAACTTTTTCTAATAGAAAACCTATAATAAGTTCTCTAAATGTAATTTATGAGAAACATTTAATTTTAAGAAGCATATTGGATTAAGGTTAAGTTTATAAACTCGGTTTAATTATCTTGAGTATTACTTCTCATTGCAAGCAATTTATCACTAATTATTTAAATTGATTAAAAAATTATGTACTTAATCAACTAAATTGATTAATGATGAATTAATTTGATTATTCAATTATACACTTGAAAATAATCAAGAAAATTCATACAAAGGTTAAAACTAAGAATTAATATATAATCAAGAAGAATAGATTAATAGAATATTACAATCCATATTTAGGGTTTTGAAATTATCCACAATCAATTCTAAAATTAGTTACTCGTGAAAAACAATAAATTCAATATATTATTTATGATATCAATAAAAGAAGAAGAAGAAGAAAACTTATGACCGTTGTCTTTAATTCTGATCTTCACCTCTTGTCATTACCTTTTTAATATTCTTCTTAATTATTGTCTCCATCTTTTACTATTCTAAATCTTTCTATTTTGTGCTTAACTATTTATTATATGAGAGTTACATATAATGTAATTATTATTAAAGTTATAGAAGTCTAAACTAATTAGAATTCTAAGCTTGAAAAATCTGGAGCAATTGGGATAAGGATGCTAAAACGAGGTAGTCATCACTGCATGGATCTGAGAAAAGGTGTGGCCTTCCAGATCCAATGCAAGCCTGAAGCTACAGTTGATCTTGGTTGCAAGCTCTATGAACCTGAACTCTAGGTAGCAACGTTTTTATTAATTCTTACCCCGAGGTGGGTGCTTTCTGATTCCTTGTTGATATTGGTTACTTCAGTGCCGTTACTGATCCCGAGTTTCCGTTTGATTTCTCCCCCATTGGTTCTATTATTGATGGAGGCGCTTTCGAGGGTGATCCAATTTCTGACTTTGAGCCTAGCCTTGGTTATGAAACTGATTTTCTTGCGGCAATTACCAGAATTGTTTGAGATTCCTGATCACATCGGAGTCATTCTTCTTTGTAGTAGTATTATTCCCAACAGGCCCCCTATTTTTACAGATCAATTGTTCACGCCATTGGTACAACTATTTCTTTTTAGGGTAAGGGAACCCCTTGAGAAATTTCTTCTTAACGTTTGAAAAGGCTTGGTGTCTTGTTATGTGCTCTGGAGATAGCATGGTGAGAAGATAACTCTGGAAGAATTCAGGTCTCTGTACTATGCACAATCTGTAAATGGAGGCTGGTTTAGTATTGGACCGTTTGACAATCATAAATTCATTGAGAATTTGCCTAAGCCCAACAAGGATTGGTGGCTATCTTGGTTCATAGCTACTGATGCTTAGGATGTGGCTTACCCTGAACTTGGCCATATGCCTACTTAATTTTTCCCAATGATGAGTTACTTGCATGTGTCCAACTTATTTTGCTACAAATACTGTTCACATTGGTTTTTCCTGCTAACCTTTTTCTTGTTATCTCCTTGTGTAGTGCATTGGAAGCAAATGAAGTTCACCAACGAGAGGCAATCCTTTATCAAGAAATTGTTCGCTTTGGCTACCCAAGACCGTAGTTGTGAGATTGGCCATTACTAAAAGGGTTGCATATTGGGGGTTACAGCTCTCTTCATCTATATCCAAGACTCTGGACGGCTTCCCTCCAAAGGGTATGTACTTTGTTGTGTCATATTGTACTTTCTGAGTATCTCTTTGTTGTCTAACGCACAATTGTTTAGATATGTCATCCCTTCTTATTCTCAATCATTTTGTCACATAATTCCTGTATTGAATTTCAAAGTCGTCTGCAGTAATAACAAATGAATTACAGGTATACAAATTCAAATGTGTTTGTATACCCTCAGATTCCAGCAACCTTGAAGCCTCTTTCCCTGAAGATCTTGCCAATAATTGATGGCCAGCATTAATTAATAAACTGATGAAAAAAAATTCTTAAGATGACCGATATGGATGTAATTTATTATAACTTACTTGCCAAGTTGAAGAAACATCAAGTTCATTGTATACTTCAACAAATCATGCACTTGTATTTGTTAATGAAAGTACTTGTACGAGAATCAAATAGAGTTCAAAGCAATGAGGAAGTTAATGAAAGTACTTGTACGAGAATCAAATAGAGTTCAAAGCAATGAGTAACCAGCTGAGGGCTAAAGTACCTTATTATAATAGATTTGTAAGGACTATGAGTATTGGCTATTTTCGTGGATAAAATATTTATTTATAAATTTGTTTTTAGACCTGCTATCAAGTTTATCAAGAAAAGTCCAACAAATACTCGAGTTTCAGATAATCGTATTTCAGGTATATCTTTTATAACTACGACACATAAGATTTCATTTATACATTTAATAACACATTTTCATAAATCTAAAATTATATTTTATGTTAAAATATATATTCAAACTTTAATTAATTTATGAAATTATTAATTAATTTTTTAAGATGTGTTTTAATAGACTTTGAAAAAATTAAGCCCAAAATACATTTAACCCTAATATCACTAGGTATTATTATTATCTATATATATATAGATACATTAGGGTTAAAGGGGTGTGCAGGGAAAAAAATTAGAAAACGAAGAAAGAAAAATCTGCAGCTGCCGAATTGAGAAAGAAAAAAAAATAAACAAAGAAGCCGTAGCTGGTGAATGCCGAGTACTAATATATATATATATAAAGCTATTCAATAGGAATCAATGGTAATATATATATAAAGTTATTCAACGCATGTAATCATGGTCAGCAGGAATCAACGCTAATATATATATACATAAATAAGAATGGCATGCTTTTTATTTTCTTTAATATATATATATATATATATAAATGTTGTGATTTGAATAATATTATTTACGAAGCAAAAGTAATTAAGACTTAAAGAAAATTGATATCATATTGAAGGTATTTATTAATAAATTTGATTGGTATTTTTATCTTTACATAGCTTCTTCTTAATTAGATTTTTACATGTTTAGATTAAATAATTTCATGTGTGATTATAATTATTTGATTTGACGATTAAATTTCAAAGAAGCAAATTTTTGTTGAACTTATGCCTAATCTTTTTGTTCTAGAATATTCTAGTTGATTTGGTTTAAATGACATTTGTTTTAAATCATCTAGTTAGGATTATTTATTGTTAAATCCGTTCTAGAACACATACGGGCACTTGTATTTTTGTGCTAACTATTTTGTAGTTACTTCGGGAACGTATCTGATTGGCAGGAAGCTTATTGGAACGTTAGTCTAGAAACCGCTCGTGCTAATATTAGAAACTGTGAAAACAGAGCAGAGGCTCGTAAGTAAAGTACATTGGGGCAGTATCCTAAAGAGGGTAGCATAAGATCGAGTTTGTACTTGAACATTTGATTTTCATAGTAGAAAGTTAGATGGTCCGGTGGACCGGTGGTTTTCCTCTTAGGTCATTGTTGTGGCTTAGGTTATTTCCACCTAAAAATGTTGTGTTATAATTTCCGCACTTTACTCTTACACACGATTGCATGTTTGACCGCTTTGTTTAGGTTAATAAATTATAAATTGATAAAAATTAAAAATAACCTATTCACCCCCCTCTAGGTTAATCAGGTCCATATTTTATAAACTTTCAATTGGTATCAGAGCAGACACTAGACACACTTAGTGAGATTGATCTTTAGGGACACACATACTTACTTATGGACCAAATGAAAGAAGGTAGGTCATCTGTTAGACCCCCACTCTTTGATGGGTTTAATTACCCTTACTGGAAGGCTCGCATGCAAGCCTTTCTCAGACAAGATGAAAAAGTCTGGGATGCTATTCTTGATGGTTGGGAACCACCTTCTGTAACGAAAGATGGTGTAACAATCATAAAGCCAAGAAGAGAGTGGACCACTGAAGAACGCACCCTTAGTGGGGCAAACCAAAAAGGTTTAAGCTCAATATTCGCTGCAGTGTCGATGGATGAGTTTCGTCGCATCTCCGACTGTGAGACTGCTAAAGATGCATAGAATGCACTTGCTCTTGCTCATGAAGGAACTTCCCAAGTAAAACAAACAAAATTGAGATTGCTAACATCTGAGTTTGATTCTATTAAAATGAGCAACAATGAAACTTTTGGTCAATTCTATGCTCGCTTCTATGATATCACTAATGCTTATTCTAACATTGGTGAGAAAATTCCACAACCTATACAAGTGCGCAAACTCCTAAGCTCTTTAACAGCTGACTATAAGATGAAAGTTACAGCGATAGAGGAAAGCAAGAATGTAGACACACTAAAAATTGATGAACTTGTCGGGTCAATCCAAACCTATGAACTTTCTCTTGATCCACCCAACAAAAATAAGGATGTGGCATTCAATTGCTCCAAAAAGGACATCTCTGATAGTGATGATGATATGAATGATGAGTCACTAGTCTTGTTAGCACGAAAATTTAAGAAGTTCATGAAGAAGAAGGGTCAACAGAATAATCATTCCAACAAGGGACAATCCAATCGTTCGAATGACCGAAAGTCAAGGGAAATCAAGTCTCCTAGCCTTGATGGTAAGAAAAGTAAGCCCACTAGTCCTCAATGCTTTACTTGTGGGGGATTTGGTCATATTTCTACAGATTGTGCTAACAATAAAAATAAATTTGGAAAAGCCTTTAATGCTACACTCAGTGACACAGAAAGTGAGCAGAACAATGCTAGTAACTCAGAGGATGATGACACTAATTATTGTGCCTTCATCGCAACTGCCAATACACATCACAATGACTCCGACCTTAGCTCGAATGAAGAAAATGAGGAAGTAAACTCTTATCTCTTACTGTCTAAGTTTAATGTATTGAATTATGAGAAACTATTCATGGATTGTCTAGGTGCCAGGGAAGAGAGAGATAAATTGCTTGTGGAAGTAACTAAACTTAATGATATCATCAATGTTCACAAAACAAATTCCTCTAACCTAGAGAAAGATAAAAAGGAATTGTCTGATCATATTAATGCTTTGAATTTGAGACTTGTAGAAACTATTGAGGAAAAAAAAATCTCAAGCAAGAACTTAGTATTGCTAAAGAAACGATGAAGAATTTGACCATTGGTGTTGAAAAATTAACCAAAGTCCTAGACTATGGAAAGCCACATGGAGATAAGAGAGGTCTTGGATACATAGATGAACAATCAACACCTTCATCATCCAAAACTCAATTTGTAAAACCCACTATTGCTCAGGTAGGGAAGGTAGTTTTTGCACCTTATCATTCTAAGAAAATTCAGTTTGTTCCCATCTGTCATCATTGTGGTAGGAAAGGACATATTAGACCTAAGTGTAGATTTCTTTATGCTTATGATTCTATCATGAATACAAATGTTTCTAAAACACCTCAAAAAATTTCAAAATGTAAAGTTTTTACTACAAGAACTAGACAAAGAGGAATATAAGAAACCAGTAACTCAAATGTCCAAAATTAAAAAAAGGATGGGTTAAGAAATCTGAGTTGCACTACTTTGTGGCCCATATAGCATTTAAAGTTAAATCAAATACCGCTTGGTATTTTGATAGTGGATGCTCTAGACACATGACAGGGAATCGTTCTTTGTTTAAAACCTTTAAGGAATACAATGAAGGGACAGTTACCTTTGGTGATGGTAAAACATCTAGAATTATTGGAAAAAGGCTTTATTCAAATAGAGGGTATCCCTAAACTTGATGAAGTTTTATATGTGGAAGGACTTAAGGCAAACTTGATTAGCATAAGTCAAATATGTGATAGTGATTTTAATATGCAATTTACAAACAATCATTGTATTGTAACAGATCAAAATGGTGAATGTGTGATTAAGGGAATCAGATCACATGATAATTGTTATTGTATTGATACATCACCCACAATAACATGTAACCTAGCTAGCAATGACTCAACTATCTTGTGGCACGAAAAGCTAGGTCATATGAATTTTAAAGATCTGGTTAGATTAAGCAAAATTGAGACTGTGCGTGGTTTACCTATTCTTTCAAAAATTGAAACACTTGTATGTGGACCATGTCAATTGGGTAAACAAACTAGGATTGCTCATAAGAAGATCAAGAGTATAAATACAAACAGAGTATTGGAATTGATACATATTGACCTTATGGGTCCTATGAGAACAGAAAGTATTGGAGGTAAGAAATATATCATAGTTGTAGTAGATGAATTTTCTCGCTACACGTGGGTAGACTTTCTTAGAGACAAGTCAGATGCTTTTGAGTTTTTCATCTCATATTGTACAAGAGTGCAGGTTGAAGCAGGTGACAAAATAGTAACCATCAAGAGACTGAGAACATACCATGGAAAAGAGTTTGAAAATACCAAATATGATGACTTCTGTAAAGAACATGGTATCTTTCATGAATTCTCTGCTCCTATCACACCTCAACAAAATGGAGTAGTTGAACGGAAAAATAAGATACTTCAAGAGATGGCAAGAGTAATGATGCATGCCAAGGGAGTCTCCAAAAGCTTTTGGGCTGAAGCTATAAACACTGCATGTCATATTATAAATCGTGTATATCTTCGCCCAGGTACCAACCAAACTCCCTATGAGATATGGAGAGGTAAAAAATCCAATCTGAAATTTATGCATGTTTTTGGAAGTAAGTACTACATACTTAGAGATCGAGAACAGTGATGAGTGCTCAAAAAGCACTAAAATTACCATGATTTTATGCACATTAATTGATTAAAAATATATATATTTATATGATTTTATCATATATTTATATAAATTTGTCTTTTCGAAATCATGGATATTTTTATTGTTTTTCAGGTATTTTTTCTTTAAAAACGTCACCTAAAGACTCAAAAAGGAATACTGGAAGCAATACATCAAAAATATATTAATAAATAAATGGGAAAAGGTCAACAAATATGGAAAAATTGGACAAAATGGGTCAAAAAGGTCAAAAATGTCAAAAGGGAGAAAATCGCGCCGCCGCGCCGAGCCCCGCGCGCGTCTCTCCTCATCCCGCGTGCGCGCAGCGCCTGCCTTCCGCGCGCGCCACTGCCCATTTCGCCCCATTTTCGCCCATAACCGCCCCCATGACATCATGCTGACGTCATCAATGACCTCAGCAATTGCACTCCGCGTTTTCACAATTTTTTAACATTTTTCCCCCACTTTTTCTCTCCATCTTCACCTATAAATACCCTCCTTCTCTTCACTTCTAAACACACCTCAAAACACATTCTCTTCTCTCTTTCTTTCTCTCTTTTCTTAGATTTTTAGTTTTTCTTAGTTAATTTCTCTTAGTTTTAGAGTTCTTCCCTTTTTGGGAAGAACTAGTTATGTTTTTGTAATTTATTAGCTTTTTGATTCAATAAATAGGAGTGCAAATTCCGCTTGGAGGTTTTCCAGCAACGGGAATAACATCGAAGTTCTGTAAGGATTTTATTTTCTTTAGAGTTATTTTTTATGCTTTATTCTTACATGTTATATTTAATTTATCTGTGATTAAATTTAACTCTGCTAGTTGTTTATAAACATGATGTAATAATAACGTTGTTATGCTTGCGAAATATTAAATAGGTAAAAATCTCTAAAATGAATTGATTTTATTTTTATTCAAGATTTTATATTAAGAATATTAGAGAGAAATATATTATTTTTCATTACAAACTTAAATCTGAAAATTAGATTTTAAGGTTTAGTTATCCGGTCTAATTTAGAGTAGTGCTCTTTTATTTGTTGGTACAATCGCCCGGTAGTTAGAGTGAAGCTCTATTTCAAAAGTTTTTATAGGAATTATTATCTGAAAATGTATTGACAACATGTTTTCAGTAGTGGTTTTAAAACTTGAAAGTTAGTACTCGGATAATTAAATTCTTAGATTTAATTTGGACACCTTGAATAAAGTTTAAACTGTCTAACCCCACCAAAGGTGGCATTTAAATGGTTCATTTTCAATCTCTTAGAAAAAGAAATTAATTTAATTAACCAAATTAATTATCAACCCCACCCATAGGTGTTAATTGATTTGTTTAGTTAACAAAAAATATCTAACCCCACCAAAGGTGGTATTCATATAAAAAAGAGAGAATCAATAAATATCAATTCATATCTTTAATAACCTAAATAATATGAGCAAACATAATTAACATAATTATTATATCCATAAATACTCCACCATTATAAATGATAAAATTTGCATAAATGTTTATTGAATCTATGTTTATTTTTATGTAATTAGATTAAAAACACAAAACCCAAAATATCGTGACAGGATGTTTAGGATTTAATTTCGTTTTTAAAAGTTTGAATAATAAATTAAAAACCACATACATTCCTTCCTTAGATCGACCTTGGGAGTATACTTATCATTTTCTACGAAATGATTCGTGCACTTGCGAGAGTTTTATAAATACATAAAACCAAAGTATCGGCAGGATCGGCGATGTCGGTTCTGCCCGATCAAGTTTTTGGCGCCGTTGCCGGGGAAGGAATAGCGTTTTTAAATTATTTATCAAAATTTTAAAAACTTTTTGTGTTGTAAATGATTGTGATTTTTTTTTATTATTTAAAAAAAAATTTGTTTGTGAATAGTAAAAAAAACAAATAAAAATAAATTTTTTTTTTCATTAAAAAAAAACCTTACCGTTCATGAAAAGTAAAAAATAATAATAATAAAATAAAAAAAATAATTTTTCGTGAATAGTAAAAAAAACAAAAACAAAAAAAAAATTTAATAAAAAATAAAATAATTTTTTTTCTCCTAAAAACAAAAAAAAATCACATTTCAAATTTCATAATAAATAAAAAATAAAAAAAATATTTCAAAAAAAAAAAATTATAGCATGAATAATAAAATAATTTTAAATTTTGAAATTTTAAGTAAAAAAAAAAATAAATAAAATTTAAATTAAATAAATAAATAAATAAATAAAATAAAATAAAAAATAATAAAAATAATAAAAATAAAAAATTTATTTTATTTAAAAAATAAAATTTTTTTTCAAAAAAAAATCAAAAACTTTATTTTCAATTTTGTTTTATTTTTTGTTCCTTTTTGTTCTTTTATCTTTTTCAATTATTTTTTTTTCTTTTTTTATTTTTTTTATTTTTTTTATTTTTTTTATTTTCTTTTACTTTTTCAATTTATTTTTGGTTTAATTTTTTTTTTAATTTTATTTTTAATTTTATTTTTTTTAACTACTTTCTTTTTAATTTTCATTTAAGTTAATTAACTTAGGTTTTTAGTAACTTAATTTATTAACTTATATTAATTTAATTTACTAACTTAATTAACTTAGATTTTCATTAACTTAATTAACCTACCTTTTTATTAACTTAATTAACCTACTTTTTTATTAACTTAAATTTTAACTTAACTTAACTTAATTAACTTAATTTTAATAGCATGAAAAGTAAAGATCTAAGGGAGTTCTGTCTAGGAGACTAGTTCCTAGAAGCCTTTGTGCCACTAGTCTTTCCTGGGAACGTTGCTCTGTCTAGGAGGATGGTTTTTAAGGAGCCTTTGCCCCACCATTCTTTCCTGGGAGCACTCTTGGTTAATACTGATTATGTTATTTTAACTTAGATATTATACTTAAAAAAACAAAAACAAAAACAAAAAAACAAAAAAATTCTAAAACTATCTCCAAAATTTTAAAGTTTTAATTACAATCTAAGGAGTTAGTTGTTTTGTTTGATCTAGGTACAATTGTGTTTTGATGCCTTTAATTATTTGATTTGTACCTAGACATGGATTATCTAAAACTCATAAGCATGTCCCTAATTTTAAGTACAGAAAAATTTGAAAATTCATAAGACATGACTGAAAAAAGTATAAGTAGACAATCTTGTCTTACTTGTTGGTTGAATTGACTCAATGATGAGGGGACATTGAGTTTACTTAAAATGAAATCCTCAAGTTACGTCTTGCTAAGACGTTAAACTAAGCGCTGGATGGGAGGCAACTCATCATTTTAGAAGTTCACATCGATCTGTCTGTGTGCACTTTAATGAACATGATGGATGCATATGTATGTCTCCATCACTACTTGCAACATTCTCAAGAAATAGGTAATATTTCCTCTCTTTTCTCTTTATCTTTAATTTACAGTTGTTACATTGAGGACAATGTAAGTTCTAGGTTGGGGGTGGTGAAAAGTTACCATGCTTAATTTAAAAAAAAATTAACAATTTTTAAAAAAAAATAAAAAATAAAAAAAAATAATAATTTTTCTTCTTTTTTTATGTTCACATTTTTATTTTTATTGTGTTTGGTTTTATTTTCTTTGTGTGATTTAGTAATTTTTGGAATTTAAAAAAAAAATCTCACAAAAATTTATCATTTCTTTAAATCAAATTTAAGTAAATAGTTAAGTCTTTTGTACTGTTAGATTAATTTTTGAAAACATATCATGAAATTTTTTGTAATTGTTTTTGATAATTAGTTAATTTTTGTCATAACTAGTATTTCTTGATAAGATGTAGAAATTATATTAAACTCAAAATCGGTGTTTATGAATTTGTTTTAGTGGAGACTACCTTTGTGAGATATAATTTGAGCCTAATTTCCCTTATTCAGAGTGAAATATATATTTTTTCTACTCCAAACACATTTCTTATTTCTTCAAATTTTTAGATGATCTCTATAGGCATTAGCATTGAATGTATGAATTTTTTCTCATCTTAATAGAGTGTCGTATATTTTTTATTATTATTTTTGCTTAGATTAAATGATTTGAGTAGAAATTGATAGTATATGCTTTTATCTTATTCATGCATGACTGCTACAAAAAAAAAATATATCTGGGGTTACCTAAACCAAATCAAACAGAAAAGCCACAAAATTAACCACTTACCAAAATCCTAAAAAAAAAATATACAATCTGTACATGGGTTAACTCTCTAAAAAATGATATATATTGAAAAGTATCTTCAGAAAAATAGAGAGAGATAAAGAATATATAGTATAATCTACATACTATGACCTACATTACCCAAAATCCAAAAAATTGTACAATCTGTACATGGGTTGACTCTCTAAAAATGATATATATTGAAAAATATCTTCAGAAAAATATAGAGAGATAAAGAATATATAGTATAATCTACATACTATAACCCACATTGCCTACAAAGTTGTGAGTAAAGGCTAATTACAAAAGAAAGATATAGGAAGTAATTCCCTAAAAAGTCATTGCACTTTCTTCATTTGTAAAAGGCATATATCTTGAAATTTTTTCTTAATGAGTTTGATTTATGCATGAAAATAATTTTTATATATGATATCTTTATAATTTATACATTTGATTCCTTCCATGAGATCAACGTCAAAATAACACTTTGAGCCTTTATTCTTTATAAATATGCGAACATATTAGTTCATTTCTATACATCAACTCTTTCGCATATAAATTAGTATGAGTGTTTGAACCCATATGATTCAATGTTTTGAGAGTATTGACTTGTGAGGAATAGAGTCGAAGCAAATTTGGATTCATGACACTGAAATTGGGTGAAATTAAATTGATACATTTTTTATATGAAATATGAAAATGATTTTCAACTAATTATTATAATAAATCATGATTGTTTAAGAAGATTAAAATAACTTATGCTTGAGATTTTAATTATGATCTTAAAAGAGATTAAAAAGTATGAGACATTTTTGTGTTATGTTGTTTTCTTTTATTCTTAAAAGTTAATTTTTGATTTTGTTGTAATTTTAGTTTTTAAGTTGATTGTTGTTATTATTTATTTTAATTTTTTTTTTACATTTAGTTTAATGTTTGTGGGTATCATTACTAAAAACCCTCACGAGACTCAAACTCGTCCACTAGGGCAACCTAGGGGTTTAAAGGCTTGTTGCATAGGCTAAATGCAACCGTGTCAATCCACGGAAGTGATTTAGGATAGTTTAATTTTTAGTTTTTATCGCTTCTCTTGCTAAGAGACTAGCAAGAAGCTGGTTGGGGGTTGTGATGAGTGCTCAAAAAGCACTAAAACTACCATGATTTTATGCACATTAATTGATTAAAAATATATATATTTATATGATTTTATCATATATTTATATAAATTTGTCTTTTCAGAATCACGAGTATTTTTATTATTTTTCAGGTATTTTTGCTTAAAAACGTCACCTAAAGACTCAAAAAGGAATACTGGAAGCAATACATCACAAATATATTAATAAATAAATGAAAAAAGGTCAACAAATATGGAAAAATTGGACAAAATGGGTCAAAAAGGTCAAAAATGTCAAAAAGGAGAAAATCGCACCGCTGTGCCGTCCAGCCGCCCAGTCGCGCCGAGCCCTGCGTGCATCAGCGCGTGCCCGCGCGCGTCTCTCCTGACCATTTCGCCCCATTTTCGCGCATAACTGCCCCCATGATGTCATGCTGACGTCATCAATGACCTCAGCAATTGCACTCCGCGTTTTCACAATTTTTTAACATTTTTTCCCCCACTTTTTCTCTCCATCTTCACCTATAAATACCCTCCTTCTCTTCACTTCTAAACACACCTCAAAACACATTCTCTTCTCTCTTTCTTTCTCTCTTTTCTTAGATTTTTAGTTTTTCTTAGTTTTTAGCTTTTCTTAGTTAGTTTCTCTTAGTTTTAGAGTTCTTCCCTTTTTGGGAAGAACTAGTTATGTTTTTGTAATTTATTAGCTTTTTGATTCAATAAATGGGAGTGCAAATTCCGCTTGGAGGTTTTCCAGCAACGAGAATAGCATCGAAGTTCTGTAAGGATTTTATTTTCTTTACAGTTATTTTTTATGCTTTATTCTTACATGTTATATTTAATTTGTCCGTGATTAAATTTAACTCATTTGCTGTTTATAAACATGATGTAAAAATAAGGTTGTTATGCTAGCAAAATATTAAATAGGTAAATATCTCTAAAATGAATTGATTTTATTTTTATTCAAGATTTTATATTAAGAATGTTAGAGAGAAATATATTATTTTTCATTACAAACTTAAATCTGAAAATTATATTTTAAGGTTTAGTTATCCGGTCTAATTTAGAATAGTGCTCTTTTATTTGTTGGTACAATCGCCCGGTAGTTAGAGTGAAGCTCTATTTCAAAAGTTTTTATAGGAATTATTTTCTGAAAATGTATTGACAACATGTTTTCAGTAGTGGTTTTAAAACTTGAAAGTTAGTACTCGGATAATTAAATTCTTAGATTTAATTTGGACACCTTGAATAAAGTTTAAACTGTCTAACCCCACCAAAGGTGGCATTTAAACGGTTCATTTTCAATCTCTTAGAAAAATAAATTAATTTAATTAACCAAATTAATTATCAACCCCACCCATAGGTGTTAATTGATTTATTTAGTTAACAAAAAATATCTAACCCCACCAAAGGTGGTATTCATATAAAATAGAGAGAATCAATAAATATCAATTCATATCTTTAATAACCTAAATAATATGAGCAAGCATAATTAACTTAATTATTATATCCATAAATACTCCACCATTATAAATGATAAAATTTGCATAAATGTTTATTGAATCTATGTTTATTTTTATGTAATTAGATTAAAAACACAAAACCCAAAATATCGTGACAGGATGTTTAGGATTTAATTTCGTTTTTAAAAGTTTGAATAATAAATTAAAAACCACATACATTCTTTCCTTAGATCGACCTTGGGAGTATACTTATCATTTTCTACGAAATGATTCGTACACTTGCGAGAGTTTTATAAATACATAAAACCAAAGTATCGGCATGATCGGCGATGTCGGTTCTGCCCGATCAAGTTTTTGAAAATCATATATTTATATAAATTTTTAATCAATTAATGTGCATAAAATCATGGTAATTTTAGTGCTTTTTGAGCACTCATCAAACAGTTGGGTAAGTTTGATTCAAGAAGTGATGAAGGTATATTTCTTGGTTATTCCCTAAATAGTAGAGCTTATAGAGTCTTCAACTGTAGAACTAATGTAGTTATGGAATACATAAATGTCGTTATAGATTATGGGGGTAAGAAGATTACAAGTGAAGAAGCTGGAAATGAAGAAAATTTCACAACACCTCAATTAACAATGACCAGTGACACAATTGGAATAAAAGAAGAAGAGTTGAAGGGAAGTGAACAAAAGAAGGAAGAAGCATCAACCTCATCAATGATAAATCCAACTCAAACTTCAAAAAACCATCCTATTAAGAATATAATTGGATATCCTAATGCAAGCATAGTAACAAGAAGAAGACAAATAAGTGAGGTAACTCATTTATGCTATATTTCTCAATTTGAACCAAAAAATGTGAATGAAGCTCTTAGGAATGAATTTTGGATAAATGCCATGTAGGATGAGTTAGCTCAATTTGAAAGAAATCATGTGTGGGTATTAGTACCTAAGCCTAAAAACAAAAATGTTATTGGAACAAAATGGGTGTTCAAAAATAAATTTGATGAGCATGACATTGTTGTTAAAAATAAGGCTAGGTTAGTAGCTCAAGGCTACACGCAAGTAGAAGGAGTTGATTTTGATGAAACATTTGCACCTGTAGCTAGACTAGAGTCAATTAGGATTTTACTTGTCATTTCCTGTCATATGAAGTTCAAATTATATCAAATGGATGTTAAGTCTGCCTTTTTGAATGGATTTTTGAATGAGGAGGTGTACGTGGAACAACCAAAAGGATTTGTTGATCCGAAATTTCCAAATCATGTTTACAAACTCAAAAAGGCTCTTTATGGTTTGAAACAAGCTCCACGAGCATGGTATGAGAGACTTACCAACTATCTTTTGAACAAGGGATTTATTCGAGGGGGAGTTGATAAGACTTTATTCATTAAAAGGAGTAGTGACGAGATCTTTATTGCTCAAATTTATGTGGATGACATAGTTTTTGGATCCACATCTAGTACACTAGTGGATGATTTTGTGCATGTTATGACAAATGAATTTGAAATGTCTATGGTAGGTGAAATGACTTTCTTCCTTGGTTTGCAAATCAAACAATCTCATGATAATATATTTATTTCTCAAACCAAGTACGCTTGTAACCTTGTTAAAAGGTTTGGTCTTGAAACTAGCAAGCCATTACGAACTCCTTTAGGTACCAGCACAAAAATTACAAAGGACACTCAAGGTAAAAGTGTTGATCAAACCCTTTATAGGAGTATGATAGGTAGTTTACTTTACCTCACTGCAAGTAGACCTGACATATGTTTTAGTGTTGGTGTGTGTGCTCGTTATCAAGCTGACCCTAAGGAATCACACTTAGAGAATGTAAAGAGAATCATTAGGTATATCTCAAGAACAAGTAATTATGGTTTATATTTTACTACTGACACTACTTGTGAAGTAAGTGGTTTTAGAGATGCCGACTGGGTAGGCAACCAAGATGATAGGAAGAGCACATCAGGTGGTTGTTTCTACATTGGAAACAACCTAGTATCATGGCACAGTAAAAAGCAGAACTCTATCTCACTTTCTACAGCTGAAGCGGAATACATTGCTGCAGGAAGCTCTTGCACACAAATGCTTTGGATGAAAAACATACTCAAGGACTACGGTCAACCACAAGGTATGATGCCCTTATATTGTGATAACTCTAGTGCTATATGTATTTCGAAGAACCCAGTTCAACATTCTAGAACTAACCACATTGACATAAGGCATCACTTTATTCGAGAACTAGTTGAAGAGAAAATAGTAATACTTGAGTTTGTACCTACTGAGAGACAACTAGCTGATATATTCACTAAAGTCATAGACACTTAAAGATTTGAGTATCTCAGAAGTGCCTTGGGAATTTCTCCCTCAAATTGAATTTCAAATTTTATTACAAAAAAAAAAAATCCTTGTTTGGCCAACACAGTATTCAACTTATTTAATACTTCCATACACATAATCTCATTTTTAGTGACTCAACTCATTTTGATATTTATTGTATAAATTATGCTACAATTTTGGCTTATGCATACACATATATTCTTATACATGTGATGATCGATGTTGACATAAACTTCTTCACACACTCACGAACACACATATATGTTATGCTTGAAGTTTATGAATTTTCTTGAAAGACTCTAGGACTTTCACTAATCTTAATTGTAAAATTGTGTTGAGTTCTACTTTTGCTTACTAAAATTTTACTGTATGGAGGCACCTAGTATTGAGAGGGCTACCTACTGTGATGTGTGAAGCTACCGCAATGAACGGAGAGGGCTACCTCACAACTAGTGTGAAAGTCATCGTGCTAGGTTTATGACTCGTGCAAAAAAAAAACAAAACAAAAAAAAGGGAAAAATTATGCAAAAAACTGATTGCTTATAAATCTTGTACTTGAAATTCACAAAAAGAAAGAGCTAATAGAGGTTAATATATATATATATATATATATCATTTACCTCATTTATAAGAAAAATAAAAATAAAAAAAATAAAAAAATTAAGTCCTCTTTTAGTAAATATATTTTATTTTGTAAGATTGAAGACTCGATTATATTTTTATATGATAGGTGATATTTTTTCTTTTGAGTCTTTCTTGATAGATCATAAATGAATTAATTGACATATTTATGTAGTTTAAACATGTATACTATTTTAAGTAAATATCAATATGTCATTATATGTGCAAAGTGTGCGTGTGTACCTATTTTATTCTACTTATTTATTTATATGATAAATAATCAAAATTGGAGTAAAAAAATGATGAGTTCTCAATTGGTTGTGTGCTTGTTTGTAATTAAATGAGTTTAATATCTTATGTGGCTATGTATGCAAATTTGAAAGAAAAAAAATTAAAAAATAATAAAAAAAAGTCTTTTTTTCATTTATTACTTTTTTAATTGGTTTTTAAGTTAGAGAGTCATAGAACTTAGGGGGAGTTTAAAGCACATTGTACTTTTGCATTACTCTGATTTTACACTGTTATATCTTTAGGAGGAGTTTAACTTCAATTCTTTGTCTAATGTTTTGTCCTTCTCGTATGTCAAAAAGGGGGAGAGAATATTTACTTCCATGTTTTTATTTTGTTATGCATATAAGGAGAGAACATATTTTTATTAAGCTTGATTGGTATGAATGCATACTACATGACTATTCTTTACATTTCGCTTATTTTTATATAAACTGAACTAATGTACAATGAGGCTTTCAAGCCAAGTTGTTGTTTGCTTTACCAATGTCTTTTCAGTTACTTATAAGCTTATCAAGTTGAAGCGAAGATGGATTCACCGGACCATAGGATAGTTCCACTATGAAGTCTGGGACATCATTATATTTTTATTTTATTCCTATAAGTATCATGTAGTGAGAGATAGGTTTTGCCTAGGAATGGGCACGGGGACGGGCGGGGACGGTTTTTGATATAACCGTCCCTGAACCGAATTATAAAACCTATAACCGAAACCGCCTGAAAACCGTTACGGTTCGAGGACGGTTTTTTACCCGCGGGTAACGGTTCGGGACGGTTATGAAAAAAAACCCCGAAAAAAAACCAAAATATATATATAATTAATTTTTTATTTATAATTTAATATATAATTTAATTAATTAAATATAATTAATTTTGGGTACGGGCGGGTACGATTTTTAGTATAGCTGTAACCGAAACGTAACCGATGTTTCATATTCGGTTTTTACCCGAAACCGTCCCCATCCCCGAATTGTACTGGTTAAAAACCGAACCGCCGGTTCGAATAACCGCAGATAACCGAACCTGCGGTTTTTTTGCCCATCCCTAGTTTTGCCACACGAAAATGCCAAAGGGGGAGTTTGTAAGGACTATGAGTGTTGGCTATTTTCGTGGACAAAATATTTACTTATAAATTTGTTTTTAGGCCTGCTATCAAGTCTATCAAGAAAAGCCCAACAAATACTCGAATTTCAGATAATCGTATTTTAGGTATATCTTTTATAACTGTGACACATAAGATTTCATTTATACATTTAATAACACATTTTCATAAATCAAAATTATATTTTATGTTAAAATATATATTCAAACTTTAATTAATTTATGAAATTATTAATTAATTTTTTAAGATGTGTTTTAATGGACTTTGAAAAAATTAAGCCCAAAATACATTTAACCCTAATATCACTAGGTATTATTATTATCTATATATATATATACATTAGGGTTAAAGGGGTGTGCAGGAAAAAAAATTAGAAAACGAAGAAAGAAAAATCTGCAGCTGTCGAATTGAGAAAGAAAAAAAAATAAACAAAGAAGCCAGAGCTGGTGAATGTCGAGTGCTAATATATATATATATAAAGCTATTCAACAGGAATCAATGGTAATATATATAAAGTTATTCAACGCATGTAATCATGGTCAGCAGGAATCAACGCTAATATATATATACATAAATAAGAATGGTATGCTTTTGATTTTCTTTAATATATATATATAAATGTTGTGATTTGAATAATATTATTTATGAAGCAAAAGTAATTAAGACTTAAAGAAAATTGATATCATATTGAAGGTATTTATTAATAAATTTGATTGGTATTTTTATCTTTACATAGCTTCTTCTTAATTAGATTTTTACATGTTTAGATTAAATAATTTCATGTGTGATCATAATTATTTGATTTGACGATTAAATTTCAAAGAAGCAAATTTTTGTTGAACTTATGCCTAATCTTTTTGCTCTAGAATATTCTAGTTGATTTGGTTTAAATAACATTTGTTTTAAATCATCTAGTTAGGATTATTCATTGTTAAATCTATTCTAGAACACACACGGGCACTTGTGTTTTTGTGCTAACTATTTTGCAGTTACTTCGGGAACGTATCTGATTGGCAGGAAGCTTATTGGAACGTTGGTCTAGAAACCGCTCACGCTAATATTGAAAACTATGAAAACAGAGCAGGGGCTCGTAAGTAAAGTATATTGGGGCAGTATCCTAAGAAGGGTAGCATAAGACCGAGTTTGTACTTGAACATTTGATTTTCATAGTGGAAAGTTAGGTGGTCCAGTGGACCGGTGGTTTTCCTCTTAGGTCATTGTTGTGGCCTAGGTTGTTTCCACCTAAAAATATCGTGTTATAATTTCCGCACTTTACTCTTACACACGATTGCATGTTTGACCGCTTTGTTTAGGTTAATAAATTATAAATTGATAAAAATTAAAAATAACTTATTTACCCTCTCTAGGTTAATCATGAGGTTCATATTTATAAACTTTCAAGATTAAAGCAAGTAAATGTAGGGGGTTAGAGTAATGGGATAAATGTATGGGTCTTATTGAGGGGAAAACTGGAATATAAAGTTAGATTTGGCAGAAATTATAGAAATGCTTCATATTTAGAATTTGGAGGTCAAGTTTGTTAGTTTAGTAGTTGCACAGGCACCTTTATATTTTCTTTAGACATAACGAATGTAGTTAAAACTGAGAATGAAAGAATAAAACTAACCAAACAACAAAACTATTTTCTACAAACCAATCCACAAATCCAAAACCACGTACATTGTCCGGGACGGTACCATCAGTAACACGGAGCTGGTTGTTGAGGCTGAAATGACAGAGAGTTCCAAGAAGCTATCAACAATCTTCTTCTCAGTATCAGTGAGCTCGATGCTATCCCTGACTAGTAAGGACGACGAAGGAGACGCCACCAATACTGCTCTACAAACTAAGAAGGGACTCATGGATTTCGTAACGGTTAGGGTTTTGTCCTAACGTGGGAAGGAGAAGAAGCTTGACGGCTACTCACATTTGTGAGATTAACTTGAGAGAGTTATTTTCTTTTCTTTTTTTCTACTTTTAGGGAAAAAAATTTGGATACATTTGTTAAAAAAATAATTTAATTACTCACTTAAAAATTTTAAAACTGGAAAATAAATTATAATAACTTTTAGCATTGTCAAAAAAACATAAAATTAATAAAAAAATCTATTTTAAACTTTTTACTTATTATTAAAAAAAATTAAAACTATTATAATAAAAACTTTAAAACTTATGATCATTATTGTAAATTTTGTTATATATTTTTTATGATTGTTGGATTTTAAAAAAATAAATCAACAGCTAGTAGAAGGTATTTTTGATGTAGTATCCCTTGAAACAATTAAGTGATTGTTTTTTATGTATTATTGTTTCTAATATTTGAAGTATTTTCAAATAATACTTAAAAATAAAATTGTACATTGCCTACACCTAAAATTAATGTAGAATTAAGTCGTTTACCAACTTGAATTTCTTCAAGTCATGTGCGTTTAACCACGGAGTTAAAAACAATGATTGTTTATATCTTTATTAAAACTAATTGGTGATTAGAATGTAAAAACTAAACCATTTAACTTCATCCCTTTATAACCCAATAATCTCTCATCAATGATAACCTAAGGACTTTAACATTATCATATGTCTTCATTTTGACTATTTAACTATCTTGGCTTTCTATTAGTTGACAAAGTATTAACCCATTTGTTAGTTTACACATTCCTATCTTGCTTATTAATTGACACAATGCTAGCTCATTTATTGATTGACACAATACTAGCTTACGTGCTGGTTGATACGATACTAACTTATTTGCTCCTTGATACAATGCTAGTTGACCTAGCAAACATATGACAATGCTTTTAAACCACTTATAGGATTGAGTCGCTTCCTAATGGGTCACCCTCCTTGAGTTTTTTTTAGGTCAAGCATGCTTAACTACAAAGCTTTAAAAAAATGGTTGGAAATATCTTTATAAAAAACCAATTAGTGATTGGAAAATGGATATTAAACTATTTGACTTTATCATTTCATAATCCTTAGGTGCTTTGTTGCTATGATAAGTTAAACAAATAGATTGTGTTAGAAATAGAACCAAACATTTAATCTTTTTTAATTGTTCTTAGCATTCTAAAAGAATTAATTTTGATGTTCATAAACTAGTTAAATTTATGCTTGATTGTATTGATTTTATCTTAATGATGAAAATCTAGCCATATTGGCTTCATCAAACTTGAAAACACTACTACAAAAAATACATATGGTCTCGGTTTTCAACCGTGATCCGTAAATTTATGACCACGGTTATAAGAACTAAGACCTAAGTAAGAGAGACCATAGATTATTACCTATGACCTCGGTTATTGAAAGACCGAGGCCATAAACATGTCTTATGGCCTAGATTTTTCAATAACTGATGTCATAAGTCTATAGCCTCGGTCTTTCAATAATGGAGGTCATAAGGTATGCATAAATTTAAAAAAATACAATTATTAATTATAATATTAAAAATCAATATAAATTACAATAAATTTATTAATTAAAATATTAAAAATCATATTATATTAAAATTAAAAGCATAATTACATTTAATAGTTTATTATATACTAAAACATAATAAAACCTTACTATTATAAATTGACTTTTTACTATCAATTATAAGCATTTATAAATGTACTTCAAATCAACACAATCAAGTCCATAATGACTTCAACAGAAGTGTAAAGAAAAGGAAAATACCATAGGCACTGTTGCGCTGGGATGGTACACCTGGTGCCTGGTGCGCTTGGTACGCCGAGTATGTTGGTGCGTTGGTGTACTGGTATGCCTGATGCGCTGATGCGCCCGGTGCACTGGTGTGCTGGTGAGCTTGGTGTGCTGGTGAGCTTGGTGTGCCTGGTGTGCTAGTGCGCCTAGTGCCTGGTGTTGGTATGCCTGATGTTGTTGTGCCTAGTGCCTGGTGCCTACCATGAAAAAGAAAATAACAAAAAAAACTAGAATAACATGTGTGCATAGATAGCAATCAACCTTTAATAGGCCACTTGCTATTAGCATCTATAAGCTTAATTATGCTAACTCAAAATTGAAGTGGTATATTACTGTGTTTTGCTTCTTACTTGAAACCCCACATCCACATATACAGACAACACAAGTAACTAATCTCATGTTTTTTTGGGAAGAACAACCTATGTTTGAGACAAAAATAAACATAAGGCAATAATTGAGTAACAAGAGCATAATCAAGAGAAAAAGTCAAAGTAGAGAGTACCCTAAACAGAGTTAACAAGAGCCTCGAGGGGGGAACAAAGGTAAGATAGCAATTGTAATTTAAAAAAAGTTATAATGCTACATAGACACTTCAAAACATTAGAAAAATAAGAATATCAGCACACAATAAACAAATAAGATCTTACTAACATTTATCATATTTATAGAAGTCCTCAATCCTTATCAATCGTATAAAATCAATTTAATATATATATATACATATTCCAGGTAGAGTCAAATCTAGGTGTTAACTGTCACAAATTCTATATATGTAAGCATGTTGCAAAACATGTGATAAAGTCATTCATAATGGGTTAAAACTTTAAATAACAATAAACCTTATAAAATAAACGCTTTACCTATTATGAGGATCTTCAAGTTCCTTTTTCACCTCTCCAGTTAGACTAGCTAATTTGACAAAATGTAAGAAAAATGCCCATGTAAATAAAATTGTTTCCTCGATTATTTATTTTGAGAGTTCAAAATACAATGCAAATTATTCTCCAAAGATAATACCTAGGTGAAAGACGAAGAAGGTTTTGACGCAATGAGGAATATCTTGGAACCTACAAAGGATAAACTAAAATAATCATAAAGATAATAAAGCAATTTGTCATGGGTGGCATATAATATTTAGAAGTTTAACCATATATGACCATATCAGAAATGTAGACATATTGCAGAACATTGAAGTAATAAAGTGAAATCTATTACTAAAAAAAGATGTGCTCGAGTAGCTACACAACAGAGATGAACTCCATACTGCTGTGTTGTTATAGCATCCAAGAGTGAGATCCCAGCCAAGTATTAACAAGAGGAAATAATATAATAAAAGGAAAAACCAATTGACCAGATTTCACAGAAGCATCAGCCTAAGCAACATTCCTAGCCATAGCAGCCAAGAGTGCAATCCCATGCTCATCAATAGTAACAGTGTTAGCTGTAGGCATTGGTGTTTGGCCCTGGTGCTAGTACTAGTGCTTGGCGTTGGGTCCAACTGGATTTTTGCAACTAATGTTAGTCACAACCACAAGGTCCAACTGGATTTTGCAATGTATCTAATTTTTCAAAATGGGTAAATTGGCTTTAATTTCCATTGTCCTCTCACAATGTATAGGAAATTAGCATCCCATGTGCTACAATAGATGAATTTGTTTAGAGAGCAACTAAACTCCAAAAAATTGACAATAAGGAAAAAATTGAAACAACTTGCTTAGTAATCAATCATGCACCAAGTTTTACATGTCATAGTTATAAAGGCATGTAATATAAAATATGAGCTACAATTATCAGTGTGAAGCACCAGTACCAGTACCAACGCCAGGTACCAACATCAACACCAACACCTAGCACCAGTACCAGTACCAACTTCAAGCACCAGCACTAGCTACCAACACCAGCACCAATGCCTATGCATTAGCACCAGTGCCAACTCCAAGCACTAAGCACTAAGATAAAATAAGAGAAAACTGAAAAGATTGAAAAGGATAAATGGAAGCTACATATTCATGTTTGACTAGTTCATAAAATAAACTTTCTTAACAGAATCTGTCCCAAAACAAAAGGAAAAATAAACTTCCTATAGGTTTTTTAAATAAAATCAAAGCAATGTGACAAATACAAGTATTTTAAAAGATATCACTCCCTCAAAACAGTCCTCTATTCCAAGTCTTTTAAGTGCTCGAGCTACATGGACTTTTAACAAATACAATCACAAAGCTCGACTGAGAAGCAAAGACAAACATAAACACAAGATAATAGAGAAAACAGAGAACAAAAACGTCATCAAAATCTAAAGGAAATAACATACTCGAAAGGTTATAAAAACATATCAGATATCAAATATGCTTAGGATAAACATTATTTCTATTTTCCCAATTATGCCTAAGTAAAATAAAGATGGCAATAAAAGGTTATAAAAACAGATCAAAATATCAGAGGAATCGTCAACTTCAAAACCCTAATTGCAGCACGCTTTCTCTCCCTCTTTCAGATCTTCATCGTTCATCTTTCTCTATCAATCGTTCTCGCTCTCATTCTCGTGAGAGGGGAAAAAGAGAAGGATCGAGCTAGCTAGAGCGCTGAGAGGGGAAGGAAAAATGAAAGAGTGAGCAAGGGCTAGGGAAAAGAGAAGGGAAAGAGGGAAAAAGAAAAAAAAAAGAAGAAGGAAAGGGGAAAGAAAGATAGAGAAGGGAAAGGGAAAAAAAGAAGATATAGAAATTTGGTGTGTGGCGTAGAAAGAGAAAATATTTGAAATTAAATTAATGAAAAAATGAAAAAATTATAAAGTATTTTTTGTATTTTTTTAAATGAATAACACACACTATATTATTTAATTTTGGTTTTAAAAATACTGACAACTCTATTATTTTAATTAGATCACGGTTATTTAATAATCGTGATTATATAAATTTATTTATATATATATATATATATATATATATTTAAGTAATTTTATATTTTAATTTATGGTCATGGTTATTGATAAAATCGAGGTCATAAGATATGTCTATAACCTATGTTTTTAAATAACTGAAGTCAAAATCCTATGACCTCAGTTTCTAAAAAAACCGAGGTTAAATTTTCGAAACTATATGTATGTATTATAGTAGTGAAAAAATATTGTGGTTATTAATTAGTTAAAAAAGTCTTTAGTTTGTAAAAAAAATGTTTTATCCAAAGACCAAGGATCAAATTATATTCATAAATTATATACTACATGTAAATAAGGAAGACATCTAATATCCTTATGTATTAAATCTACTATACAAAAGTTGACAAAGACATAGCTGCATGCAATTCTAGGGCACAATTCTTCCTTAATTTTTGCATAAAACGTTTTTGCTAATAATATTTTTGTGATACCTACTAAAAAAAATATTTTTCAACTCCTATTTGTAACATAATTTGAGTATTGTCAAGTTTTTATTAATATTAATTACATCAATTAATGCTTATTAAAACTTAAGTTACTTGCTTTGGATATTTTCTATCATTACAAAGCCTTCTTTTATAGAAATTATCTCTCTTTTCGGTAATTATTTCTTTTACTTTAAGTATAATTTAATAAATTGGATCATGGTTTTGCTGCTTTTCCTCTGGATTTTATATTAAGGTAGTAAATTCTTGCATATAATTACTTTACTACGATTTATGTATGTTTTTATTTTTGTTATGTCATGCTTTTTTCCTAGAAATCTTATAAATTTGTTAATTTATTTATAAAAAAAAGATGATGATAATAATGACGAAATACCATCAAATCAATAAAATTAGTTGATATAATTATATTCATCAAAATAATAAAACAAAAAATAGGTTATTATAAAAAATGTTAATTTTTAAATATTAGAATATATAAAGTTACTTTATATGATTTAAAATAAATAATAATATTATTTTATTTTTAATTTGTATGCTAGGTGATTTAACACCTAATTTTGAATAATATGTTCTCATTTAATATAATGTCGTATTATAGATGCCTTTTAGAATTCTCATGGATTCCTTCAAGGAAGTATGACAAAAAAGTTGGGCTTCAAAAGTAAGCAAATAAGCCCAAACACTCCATGTGTAGAAGCAATGACTTCTTGAAAAGCATTAAAGAATATATAAGCATACAGTAATATTGAATTTTTCCAACCCCTTGTTCTATAAATTCTTCTTATTGGATATTTATTTGCATGTGGGTTCATCTCGTATATTTTATAAATTAATGGTCGTTAAATAGATGAGGCAACCAGCATAGACATTATATATACACTACGTATATAGTAATATTTTATATAATAATTTGATGTATTTTGTCACTACTTGATGTGATAACTTATATTTTTAATTGAATGATCAATCATCGTCGGAACATCATATCGCTTTCTGCTTTTTCATTAGAAATTAGATAGATACTTATTATTCTTGATATTTTAATAATTAATAAGTTTACTATAAATTCTAATTATAATATTGATATATAAAAAAAATACTTTGAATTAAAAAATATTTTTTCGCATTTATAATTAAAAATCATTTAAATTAAAATATAATTATTTAAATTTATTTAAGTTTAAATATATCTGGTTAAATATTAAAGTATTATTTTTATTATAAAAAAATTATAAAAAAAATCAAAATATTTTAACTTGTACTAAAATATTTGATAGTTTTAATACGGTAGGTAAAATTTGCTATCTTTTTTAACTTATTTAATTCCGAACTTCACCTTAAAATAAAAATAATAATTACAGGGAATAACTGCAACTTCGAACAACTCCACAAAACATCTCCAATTATATATATATATATATATTCATACATAAAAACTCAATCATCGTAAGGAAGAGACCACTTCTAAACATGACAAATGATACATGATTTAATAATTTAAATAAATGATAAAGGAAAGAGCATAATGCAATAATGCATAAATGATTGACACAAGGGCCGGGGAAGTACTATTTCTTCTTGAATATAATTTCTATTTACCTCAACCCATATATATATATATGTTTTTTCTGGACTAAAAAAGAAAAGAAAAAACATATATGTTTTTGGGGTCAATACTTTAATGAAAACATTAGCTAACAGTGTTTCTTTATTTTAATAATAAATAATTTCAATAAATTATTATAGTATTTGAATGAAATTATTTAAATATATAAATGTTAATAAATATATAAATTTAAATTAAAGAATGATTATTAAAATCAATAAAAATATTTAATACAATTAAAAGTTCATATACTTTTAGATTATATCTATATCATTTAATAAAATTATTTACACCATTTATATGGAAAATAATCACCTATGTTACATTACAAATTAAATACCAAGGAGTCTTACATTAAAAATATTTATAAAATAAATTATTATTATTAATTAATTAATTATTTAGATTGAAATCTCACATCCATAATAATTTATGATTGATGATTTGCTAATGAAGAAGAAATCTTGAATAGAGCGGCTGTATGTATTTATTTTATTACATATGAAACTCATATTTGATATATAAAAGACTTGGAATAATAAATATGTATTTGTATAAATTTATTTAACTTTCGATCATCATAAATTTATTATTAATGTTATAAATTTATAAATTTCATAACAAATTTATTATTAATTTTTTTTTTATAAATATTACAAATTAAAACATGAATAATTATGTCATTTTTATTGAAAGTGATAATTTGTTCAAAATATTGAAGTATTATTTATTACATATATAATATACTCTTTATTAATTAAATTATTTTTACTTTTAATTTCTTATTAAATAATTATTTTTTTAAAAAAATTATATTAATCTCAAATTATATTAATCTAAATTTTTTTTATAATTCAAAAATAATAAATAATGTCTTCCAAAATACTTATAATTGTGCAATATTCTATAGCAAAAGTTGAGGAAAAGAACTTCTACCCAATAAAAAAAATACACATACACGTACACACAAAATCTTATGTTACACTGTTTGAAAGCTAGATTTAAGTTTTTATATTTTATTTACTTGATAGTAATTACTATTTTATCCTTTTTCTCTAAAAGCTCATATTTAAAATCGGGATTGATGTTTTTGAGATATTTATATTTTTATTTTGATATTATTTTTTATTTTATTTATAATTAAAATACATCAAATATTCTCATGTGGAAAAATTATAAAAATACTATTTCAATGATAAAAAAAATCAACTTGGTTATTTAATTAATACTCGAAAGAGAAAATAAAAGAGGCATTCAACAAAATAAAGTAAAGCAAAACAACCGGAGATCTTCAACATTTTCGATAGCCCTTCTACACGAATGGGATAGGTTTTAAAATTTGTTTGGAAAAGGAAAAAAAATCTTGCTGTAGTTGATTGAAACATTTTATTCTGTTCAGAACAATGGAAGTTGATGATTGAATCTATGTTAGGGTGGTTAATATCAGATTGTGATATTCAAGTGAGCCTCCATGAAAGATGCAAATTGTGAGATAAGAATACTTTCGAAGTGTAAATGGTGTAAGAACAATATTATTGATATATTAAAATAAATTATTTGAATTAAGTCGTGAGTTAGGTCGTTCTCTTTAAGATATTTTTCAACTTTATCTAAATTTATACAAGTAAATACAGTCTTGTCCTCTCCAAGATAAAACAATCAATAATTATTTTTTTGTCTCGAAGCTTTACTGTATTGATGAAATCTAGAATACTACACTTCTCAAATATTTATGTTACTCAAAAATTTGAGAAAACAATTATGAATTTTATTTTCTTTGGTTTTGTTATGAAAAATCGTAAAACCATTTTTGAGTTGTTAAGTTGTGTCTTAAACTTAAGGTTATTTCCCTCTTATTTATAGTTGGAAAAAGATGTGTAACGATTACATAATTATGAAAATAACCGTAAAAAATAACGTACACATAATTATGAAAATAATAGTCATAAAAGTAACGGACGCATAATTATGAAAATAATGGTCATAAAAAAATAAAAATAATTTTTATTTAAATTCATTTCCAACAATCCTTACTTGAATTTTAAATAAAAATAGTTTCATCGAGCAATCGATCAATTAAAAGTATAAGATTGTGCATAAGCAAAAGATCTATCGACCTGAACCTTTGCATAATATTGATGCTTTATAATATAATAGAGTAATTCGTAGTTTTGAACTCTATCTCTAATAACATTACTCACACTATAGCTATGTACTCCACTCCATATAATAGCATGATTAATCTTATATCATTTTATGACTTGTTATTACCCATTGAACTTCTTTCTTGGGATCTCCAGTCTATAAGTTGGGTTACCATCATTAGTAACTCTTCATTCTAAAGACATCAATCCTATTCCTTTCGAAGTTTTTAAAAAACTTCTCTCTTGTTAATCCTTTCGTTAAAGGATCAGCCAAATTTTCATCAATACGTATATGATTCACTCTTATAACTTCTGTAAAGAGATATTCTCTAACAATACTGTGTATCTTTTGTCTATTGCCATTGTAATAATGATTTTGAATTTTTACAATAGCCGTGGTACTGTGGCAGTGGATCAGTACAGTTGATATCGGTCTTTCCCATAAAGGGATCTCTACAAATAAAATTTTTAACCAGTCTGATTCTTCACTAGCAGTAGCTAGTGCTATCATTTCAGACTCCATCATAGAATGAGCCAAAATTGTTTGTTTCTTCTAAGAAACATCTTCACCAGCAATGCTAAATATATAGCCACTAGTTGCTTTGGAGTCTTCTGATAGAGTGTTCTAATCAGCATCGTTGTATCCTTCTAGAACAGCGGGAAACTTTTTATAATGTAATTCAAGGTTCATAGTTCTCTTAAGATATCTCATGACCCTTTTAATAGCATTCCAATGCTCTATACTAGGTTTACTGGGAAACCTACATAGTAGTCCCACAACATAAACTATGTTTGGTCTAGTGTAGTGAGTAGCATAACATAAGCTACCAATGATGCTCGTATACTCAGTTTTTCTAACACCGTCTCCAGTGTTCTTGAAAAAACTTAGCTCTAGGATCATAAGGAGTACATGCAGGTTTGCAATTAAAGTAATTATATTTCTTTAAGATCTTCTCAATGTAATGAGATTGATCTAGAGAAAGTCCCTTTTTAGACAGAGTCATCTTTATACCAAGGATTACACTCGCTTCTTCAAGATCTTTTATATTAAAGTTAGTACATAACAAAGTTTTTACATTATTCACAATATGAATCTTTGACCCAAAAATAGCATGTCATCCACATATAAACATATAATAGTACAAATGTTATTTTCTGATTTATAATGAATGCATTTATCACTTTCATTCATTTTGAATTCATGTGAGATAACTAGATTATCAAATTTTTCATGTCATTTCTTAGGTGCTTATTTTAGATCATAAAAGGATTTATCTAATTTACAAAATTTATTTTCTTGACCTGGGACAACAAAGCCTTCATGTTGATCCATATAAATCTCTTCTTCTAAGTCACCCTTAAAGAAAGCAGTTTTAACATCCACTTGGTGCACTACTAAATCATGGATAGTAGCAAGAGAGAAAAGTACACGTATGAAAGTTATTCGTGTGACTGGTGAAAAGGTATCAAAGAAATCTACATTTTTCCTTTGCCAATACCCTTTGACTACAAGACAAACTTTGTACTTTTCAATGGTACCATCGGGTTTTAAGTTCTTCTTTAGTATCCATTTACATCCTATGATTTTGCAACCAGGAGGTAAGTCAACTAAATGCCAAGTTCTATTACACTCAAGAGAGTTCATTTCATCATTTATGGATTCTTCCCATAAGTTATCTAAAGAAGATAAGGTTTCATTAAGATTTTGAGTATCTTTCACTATGGTATAAGCATAAAAATCAGACCCAAATTTTTTAAGGGTTTGAGCTCGTTTACTTCTCCTAATTTCAGTGTTTAATTCCTCATTTTGTTCACTAGTTCTAGTTATATGTAAACTACTAGAAGACGAGCCCCCACTATTTTTCAATTTAAAGGGAAACTTATGTTCATAAAATTCAACAACATTTGATTCTATAACTACATGATCATTTAAGTCATAGAATTTATAAGCTTTACTATTCACAACATATCCTATGAATGCACATTCATATGTTCTACTAGCAAGTTTATTTCTTTTAGAATCAGGGATCCTAACATAGGCTAAACAACCCCAAGTTTTAAAATAAGTTAAGTTAGGTTTCTTATTTTTCAAAATTTCATATGGTGAAATTTTACTAGTAGATTTAGGTACTTTATTTAGCACATAGTTGATGGGGCAGAACCGACATCGTCGATCCTCCCGTTCTTTTGTTTTATATTCATCAATAAAGTTCTATGTATTTTCATCATATTCATCAATAAAGTTCACACAGACAGATCGTTGTGAACTTCTAACATCTTAACAAATATTTTTAGTTTTAATAATTTTAAAATTATTCACATGTAATTAAACTAAAATAAATAATAGAAATTAAACAAATAAAAGAAAATTACCTAAAATGATAGGTTGCCTCCCATCCAGCGCTTAGTTTAACGTCTTAGCAAGACGCAACTTGGGGATTTCATTTTAAGTAAACTCGATGTCCCCTCATCATTGAGTCAACCAAACCTACAAATAAGACAAGATTGTCTACCTACATCTTTTTAGTCATGTCCTATGTATTTTCAAATTTTTCTGTACTTAAAACTAGGGACATGCTTGTAAGTTTTAGATCATCCACGTCTAGGTACAAATCAAATAATTAAAGGCATCAAAACACAATTATACCTAGATCAAACAAAACAACTAACTCCTTAGATTGTAATTAAAACTTTAAAATTTTAGAGATAGTTTCAGAATTTTTTTGTTTTTTTTTTGTTTTTAAGTATAATATCTAAGTTAAAATAACATAATCAGTATTAACCAAGAGTGCTCCCAGGAAAGAATGGTAGGGCAAAGGTTCCTTAAAAACCATCCTCCTAGATAGAGCAATGTTCCCAGAAAAGACTAGTGGCACAAAGGCTTCAAGGAACTAGTCTCCTAGACAGAACTCCCTTAGATCTTTACTTTTCATGCTATTAAAATTAAGTTAATTAAGTTAAGTTAAATTAAAATTTAAGTTAATTAAGTTAATAAAAAAGTAGGTTAATTAAGTTAATGAAAATCTAAGTTAATTAAGTTAGTAAATTAAATTAATATAAATTAGTAAATTAAGTTACTAAAAACTTAAGTTAATTAACTTAAACAAAAATTTAGTAAAAACCTATTTAATTAAGTTAAACAAAAATTAAGATAAAAAAATAGTTAAAATTTAAAAAAAAAATTAAACCAAAAATAAAATAAATTGAAAAAGGTAAAAGAAAAATAAAAAAAATAAAAAGGGTAAAAATTTAAATTAAAAATTAAGCCAAAAATAAAATAAAATAAAATAATAATTGAAAAAGATAAAAGAAAAACAAATTGAAAATAAAGTTTTTGATTTTTTTTTGAAAAAAAAATATATTTTTTATTTATTTTATTATTTTATTTAAAATTTATTTACATTTTTTTAATTCAAATTTCAAATTTCTAAATTATTTTATTATTCATGCTATAATATTTTTATGAAATTTAAAATTAAATTTTTTTTTATTTATTATGAAATTGAAATTTGAATTTTTTTACTACTCATGAACGGTAAGTTTATTTATTTTTTTGTTTTTGTTTTTGAGAAAAAATATATTTTAATTTTTATTTATTTTTTTACTATTCACAAACAATAATTTTTTTTAAATAAAAAAAATCACAATTATTTACAACACAAAGTTTATAAAATTTTGATAAATAATTTAAAAATGTTATTCCTTCCCTGGCAACGGCACCAAAAACTTGATAAGGCAGAACCGACATCGCCGATCCTACCGTTCATTTGGTTTTATGTATTTATAAAACTCTCGCAAGTGCACGAATCATTTCGTAGAAAATGATAAGAATACTCTAAAGGTCGATCTAAGTAAGAAATGTATGTGGTTTTTAATTTATTATTCAAACTTTTAAAAATGAAATTAAATCCTAAACATCATGTAACGATATTTTGGTTTTTTTGTGTTTCTAATCTAATAACATAAAAAATAAACATAGATTTAATAAATATTTATGCAAATTTTATCTGTTAAAACAGTGGAATATTTATGGATATAATAACTAAGTTAATTATACTTGCTCATATTATTTAGGTTATTAAATATATGAATTTATATTTATTGATTCTTTTTTTTTATATGAATACCACATTTGGTGGGATTAGATATTCTTTGTTAACTAAACAAATCAATTAACACCTATGGGTTGGGTTGATAACTAATTTGGTTAATTAAATTAATTCTTTTTTCTAAGAAATTGAAAATGAACCATTTAAATGCCACCTTTGATGGGGTTAGACAGTTTAAACTTTATTTAAGGTGTCCAAATTAAACCTAAGAATTTAGTTATCCGAGTACTAACTTTCAAGTTTTAAAACCACTACTGAAAACATGTTGTCAATACATTTTCAGATAATAATTCTTATAAAAACTTTTGAAATAGAGCTTCACTCTAACTACCGAGCGATTGTACCAACAAATAAAAGAGCACTACTCTAAATCAGACCGGATAACTAAACTTTAAAATCTAATTTTTAGATTTAAGTTTGTAATGAAAAATAATATATTTCCCTCTAACATTCTTAATATAAAATCTTGAATAAAAATAAAATCAATTTATTTTAGATATTTTTACCTATTTAATATTTCGCAAGCATAACAACGTTATTATTATATTATGTTTACAAACAGCCAACAAAGTTAAATTTAATCACAAACAAATTAAATATAACATGTAAAAATAAAGCATAAAAAAGAACTGTAAAGAAAATAAAATCCTTATAGTACTTTGATGCTATTCTCGTTGTTGGAAAACCTCCAAACGGAATTTACCCTCCCATTTATTGAATCAAAAAACAAATAAATTACAAAAACATAATTAGTTCTTCTCAAAAAGAGAAGAACTTAAAAACTAAAAAAACTAAAAACTAAGAAAAACTAGAAAAACTAAAAAAAACTAAGAAATGAGAGAAAGAAAGAGAAGAGAAGATGTGTTTTGAGGTGTGTTTAGAAGTGAAGAGAATAGGGGTATTTATAGGTGAGGATGGGGGAGAAAAAGTGGGTGAAAAAATGGTGGAAATGCGGAGTAGTGATTACTGACGTTATTGATGATGTCAGCATGACGTGGGGGCAACTGCGTGCGAAAATATGGTGAGATGGCAGCGGCGCGCGCGGAAGGAGCAGCAGCATGCACAGGCACACGTGGGATAGGAGCAAGGTGCGGACGGTTGGCGCGGAACTGGAGCAAGGCGCGCATAGTGGCGCGGGACTAGGCGCGACTTCTTCCTTTTTGACATTTTTTACCTTTTTGACCCATTTTGTCCAATTTTTCCATATTTGTTGACCTTTCCTCATTTATTTATTAATATATTTGTTATGTATTGCCTCTAGTATTCCTCTTTGAGTCTTTAAGTTACGTTTTTAAGCGAAAATACTTGAAAAACAATAAAAATACCTGTGATTCCGTAAAAGACAAATTTATATAAATATACAATAAAATCATATAAATATATATATTTTTAATCAATTAATGTACATAAAATCATGGTAATTTTAGTATTTTTTGAGCACTCATCAATAGCAAACAGTTAATAAAATTTCTCCCTACCAATGGGAAGCAGCACTAAAGTTTAATAAAATTACAATAACTGATTCAGTAAAAGTTATATTTTTTTATTTCATTCATTTTCAGTCATAAATATTTTAAATATTTCAAACGTTTGACTTTTATTTTTCATCAGATATACATAAGTATAATCTGAACAGTCATGAATAAAAGTTATAAAATAATATTTTTCATTTCTTGTTAAAGTTACATTAAGTTCACATATGTCAAAGTGTATTAAATCTAAAGGTTCGGATTCTTAACTACTGACTTATGTGAAGTTTTGGTTATTTTAACTTCACTACAAAAGTCACATTTTTTAAAATCATTCAAAGATAGTTTAGGAATTAGTTCTAATGTACTCATGTTCTTTTTTATGCGTTTATTAATATGAAAAACTCTAGCATGTCAAAAAAAGAACTCAACATATAAGCAGAAGAAGAAGCTTTATTAATTTCAACGTTCAATTTAAACATGTCATCAGTGGCGTACCCTTTCCCAACAAAAATATTATTTTTAGTTATTGTATATAAATCAGCCCTTATAGTTTGAGTAAACCTAACTTTGTTAAGAATATATCACGAAACTAAGTTAATTCTCATCTCTAGAGTATGCAGGACATTCTTTAAGATGATAGTCTTTCTAGAGGTAAACTTCAATTCCACCTCACCAGTACCAGTAACTTTAGTGGAGTGAGAGTCACCCATCAACACTTTCTTATCCTCAAACTCAAAATAAGAATTGAACATGTCTTGATCATAGAAAACATGGCGAGAAGTACCAGTGTCTACCCACCACCCCTCTGATCCACCAATAAAATTGATTTTAGATATCATAGCAATAAGTTGATCTTCAGTAAGGTTTGCCTACGGGGTAGGATGATTCCTATTCTGACAGTTCCTGGCCAAGTGGCCAGGTCTGTTACAACTATAACATATGAATGTGTTATTTCTTGAGGGGGTTGAGGTCCATTTTGGGGAGGATAGTTTCTATTTCTATTTATATTTTGGTGGTTGCGATTTTGGTTATTATTGCGATTCTAAGTTTTCATATTTCTTCCTTTAGGTTTCAAAATTGCAGAGGAGGATTTCTTATTGGTACTGTAGTTTGAGACAATAAGTACTTCATATTTTTTATCATATTTTCGGGCTTCTTCTTCTATTCTTAGACTAGTTATAAGATTTTCTAAAGAAAATTCCTTAGTTTTATGTCTAAGTGCATTCTTAAAATCTTTCCAAGCAGGGGGTAATTTATTTATAATAATAGCCATTTGAAATTGTTCATATAAGGTCATACCTTCAGAAGTTATTTTGTGTGCTATCTTCTAGAGTTCATGTGATTGAGCTTTCACAGATTTGCCATCAATCATTTGGTACTTCATGTATCTACTGACATCATACTTCTTAGTTCTAGCTTCCTCAGTGTCGTACTTCTTATGAAGTGCATCCCTAATTTCCTTAGAAAACTTATTAGAATTATAATAGGCATACAAGTCATCAGCTAATCCATTAAGAATAAATTTTTTGCATAGAAAATCATTTTCCATCCAAGTGTCTAAATCCTTTGTTGTAGCTTGAGTAGGAAGATTAAACAGTGTTGGCTTTTCAGTAGTAAGAGCAGAAGCGACATTTTTCATAGTTAAGAAAAATAACATTTTTTGTCTCCATCTTTTAAAGTGTAGTTCCTCAAAATGAAACAGTTTGTTGAGATCAGCAGTTAACATTTCAGTAGATATGACATATAGAAATTCATCTTAAAATTGTTGAAATAAGTATGTGAAAATAATGTAAGAACAATATTACCAATATATTAAAATGACTTGTTTGGGTTGAGTCGCGAACTTGATCGCTCTTTTTAAAATGTTTCGCGGCTCTACTCAAATTTGTGTAAGCAAACATAGCCTTATCGTTCCTAGGATAAACTAACCCAGAATCTTTTTCTTGTCTCGGAGCTTCACTACACTGATGAAATCCAGAATACCACACCTCTCAAATATTTATGTTGCTCGAAAATCTGAGAAAATAATTCTGAATTTTCTTTTCTTTGATTTTGTTATGAAAAACTGTAGAACCGTTTTTAAGTTGTTAAGTTGTGTTTTAAACTGAGGGCTATTTCTCTCTATTTATACTTGAAAAAATATGTATAACAGTTACATACTTATGAAAATAACAGTAAAAAATAACTGACACATAGTTATGAAAATAACGATCATAAAAATAACAGATACATAATTATGAAAATAATAATCATAAAAAAATAAAAATATTTTTTATTTAAATTCATTTACGATGATGAGCACTTATTTATTATTATATATTATTTACTTATTTGATTTGATATCCATCTTTCTTTCTTTCTTTTTTTTTGTTTTGTTTTTACATTTAGAATAACGTTTAGACAATTTTACCCTTAAAAATTAGCATGTATTTAACACATATTAAAAAAGAATTATTTTTAAAATATTATTCAAAATTTTCAAATTAAGTATCATATAATAGGAATATTTGATGTGTCACACTTAATAATAACGATAAAAGATTCCAAAACAAGAATATAGATATCTTAAAGACACTAATCTCTCTAAAATCATTACAACTTCTTTCACGGTTCTCTTGTACATAATACATCTGATGTAAGTATAAATGAAAAAAAAGTGATTTGTTTAATGATGTGTTGTTAAGATTCATTTTTTTTTTGTTTCAAATTATAAATTCCAATAAATTATTTAATTAAAAATATATAAATGAAAAAAATATCCATATTTGTGGTATATATAATAGGATGCTTCTAAGTACAAACCAAAATTGATCAATACCCATTAGACTAAAAGGAGTGGGAAAAGAGAGAAGAATCAACTAATTAACCTCTCGGTCTCAGCGTTTTTTTTTTTAAATTAGGAAGACACAAAATCAAAATACTTTGTTAAAGGAATTATACACATCATTTGAATGCTTACTTATTAATAACTCCAGTTTTAATGTATAGGAGAAAGGGATTAATTGTCGGCTATCTTTTAAAAAATACATTTTGGACACATCGTGATTTAACAGGGTAGTATAAATATGTTATTTTTTATGAAATGATCAAGTAAATTCATTTGATGATTTTGGGTCAATTTTCAAAGGGGTAGAATTGATACTCTTAAAAATATTTTTTTTTATCAACATGAAAAAAATATATTTAAATAATTGTTTTTATTCACAATTAAATTATAATCCATCTTCTTATAATAAACGTTGTTATTAATTTTTCATTTAATTGTTACTTTTAATCATAAATTAATCATTTAAATATATATTTGTTGTTATTATTTATTTATAATGACAACTTATTTATCAATCATGAAGAGGATTTTTTATCTTTAATTTCATTTCAATATCTTCATTATTTGCTCTAGTTGCTCTATTTTCTTTTTGCAGTCAATGACGGTTTATGATTAACTTTCTTTTATTTTGTCTTCTTTTATAGATTTTTTTTCTTTTACATTAAATCTTGAAAATTATTTATCTTTCCTTTTTCAAATGAAAACTAGAAAATAAAAATATTGTACAATTTCTTTTATTAATCAAGACCATATTAAAAAAAATAATGATATTCATATTTATTTGTTATATATTTTAATGATATTTATAATTGTTATTCTTTGAATTTGATTTTATTTTCTCTGAAAATTATAACAATAATTTTAAGTGAGTTCAATTAAAAAAATGGATAATGATACTGGACTTTGTCTAAAAAAAGAATAAATTATTATTTTATATAAATTTTTATTAATAATATTATAAAATATTATATAATTATTTTTTATGTATAAATGACTCAATTTTAACATAATTTTATTTTTAATTATAAGTAAAAAATATATATTCATTTTCATACATCTTTAAAAATATATGTTTATTTATATCGTAAAAAAGTAAACGTATATTTTTTATAAAGGAATTAAAAATAAAATTTCATATATAAAAAAATTATGTTATACAATTAACTTAATTATTTTTATTAAAATTGAATAATTTATGATTTAGAGATTATATTTAAATAAAAAATTAATATTATAAAATTTATTGAGATCATTGAGATGAAATATGGTATAATTATAAAAAAAATTATTAAACTATTTACTTTTTGATAAAAATAAAAATTTGTAAAAATATCAAATTTTATTCTTATAAAATTTGGTTTAAAATTATTGAGTAAACTTTGGTGATTCTTTCATTAAAAATATGAAATGTGTATGACAAAATGAGGTTACTCTTTGTAATTATCTATTTAATAATTTAAGAAAATAATGTAGTGAATCACATAAGACATTTTCAACTGAATAACATATTTTACTCAAAAATTCAGCGAAAAAAAGAAAGAAAAAAAAAACATATTATACTCTAAAGACAATAATTGCAGCCTCTAACGTTTCTCTTTTACTTCCTTAAAACCCTCTTCAACTCCTACACGCAAACTGATTTGACATTCCACGAACAAAAGGAAATTGGAAAGAAGTGACCAAAGTCCAAATTCCCTGTGTTATTTTCTTTTAGTGTATCATTTATATTTATATGTGCTCAGTCATGATCACCAATAACCATAATCATATACTTAGAATGAAAATATTATGCAGCATGATTATAAGAGTATTATTCTATATCAGTACTCTATTATAACTATTAATTTTGTTATTTAATTTATTTTTAATTTAATTTTTTATTATTTTAATGATTTTGATAAAATAATAATTTACAATATGATTGTAAGTCATGCTTTTAACATCATTCACATGAATAAGAAAAAAATGAGTAGAGAGGTGAGTTCTTGTTTACGTGTATACAGTATATTGCTAACAAATATAATTATTGCTATCCAAATTTCACATTAAAATTGTCACAGTTAATTTGAAATTTAAAAAGTGAGAGCCACAATTTGGTATGAACTGCTTGGGTTGAGTCGCAGACTAGGTCATTCTTTTTAAGACGTTTCGCAGCTCTGTTCAAATTTATGCAAGCAAACACAGCCCCATCGTCTCCAAGATAAAACAGCCCAGAATCTTAATCTCTGTCTCAGAACTTCACTGCACTGATGAAGACTGGAATGCTACACCTGAAAATTTGTTGCTCGGAAAACTAAAAAAAAACTTAGAATTGTAGAAAGAATTTTTTTTCGTAGGAAGATGAGTTTGCAGATTGTTGTGTTGAAACTGAGAGCTGAGGTCCTCTATTTATAGGTTTCAGAAACCGTATGACAATTATGATAATAACGGTAATGTCGGGGAATTAAGAACGTAACAACCATTCTGAGTAATGAGAAGTAACGGCCATTTTCTGAGTAAAGACGAGTAACAGACATTTTTGTGAGTATTCAACAACGACTATTTTTCTTAAAGAGGAGAAACGGTCATTTAACGGTCATATTCTGATAAAGAAAATAACGGTTGTTTTTCTGGGAAAATATATATATATATAACAACAATTTTTTGATTGGAAATGTTTTTGTAAAAAATAATTTTTCCAAAAAATGAAATGCCAGGTGGCAGCGCGCGCGTGTGATATCACATTTTCCTAGGTCCTTTCCCCTTCCACAAAAGTGGGTACCCCTTGGGGCCTAATCCCAATAGACAACTCTTCATTATTTATACCTCTTTTAAATAATGTAAAAAAACAACGTGAGACAAGGCTTTAAATTTTTTTATAAACTTCATCTTTTCCAACAAAAATGGAGAGGAATGAAAGAGATGTTGTTATCTACAATTTTCCATTTTTGAAAATACATTTGTGATATAAGATGATATTTATACTCTAGTAGATGATAGAGTTTGTTACTAACAACATAATTACCACACTCACGTAACTCTACGAGTCTATCCACTATATATTACTAGCACCCCGTAGTAACATGCACTCAACACATTCTAATAACCATTAAAAGATTCTAACACCTTCCTTATGCTGATATTTTCTCAAGAATTATAAACATAACTTTTAAATTGTGAAATTGTGTAGTGTGTAATGACTTAATCATTATATCTGTAATTTGAGCCTTACTTGGTTCATATTCTACAACTATTTCCCCGGTTTGGATTTTTTTTCTAACAAAGTAAAAATCTATTTCCAAATGATTTGTCCTTGAGTGCAGTATTGGATTTTTAGCTCAGTATCCAGCACTGATATCATCACAAAACAATGTTAATACTTGAGGCAAACACACACAGCTCCTTGAGTATCTTCAAGAGCCAAGCTACTTCCAATGAAACCAATGAATGCCCCAAAGACACATAAAAGCTAATAGTGCTTCTCTCTCACTCATGGTGACAGAGAGAATGTTAGACTGAAAAATTTCATGACTCGAAGTACTAGTTAAATAATATAGTAATCTCTTGACAGAAGACCAATGCACATTGGAGGGAGACTGAAGAAACTGGCATAACATGCTAACTGAGTAGGACATATCAGGCCTAATACATGTGCATTATTGGAGAGCATCTACCACTGACTTATACTAAGTGCAATCCTCTAAGGGCTGGCAATCAAATTTGGAGATTGTTTTCCCACTAGGAAGAGAGGTGTAAACTGGTCTTGCTTCTAATGATTGAGCTTTCTCAAGGAGCTTATGAATGTATTTCAATTGGGAGAGATGAAATCCCTCACTTATTCTAACCACTTCAATGCCAAGTAAGAAATTCAAACTTCCCAGATCTTTGGGAGCAAAAGCATTGTGGGGCTTGTAAATCATTCTTTGATTGAACTTCTGATTGCTGCTTGTGATAACAATGTCATTGACATAAATGAGAAGTACAATCATATCTCCACCAATGACATGCAGCATGGAAGTATTTTCTTGAGAACACTAGAATCCCCACTAAATGAAGAAAACCAAGTTTTGTAAACCAGGCCTAAGAAGCTTGTTTAAGGCCATACAAAACCTTCTTGAGCTTGCAAACAAAGTATGGTTTGGATTGATTAGCAAAGCCTTGAGGTTAGCTCATGTATACATTTTCCTTCAAATCTCCATTCAAGAAAGCATTGTTAACATCAAGCTATATAACCACCCATTCCTTGTATAAGACAAGAGCAAGCACAATACGAACTATTACTCGTCTCACCAAAGGGTTGAAATTTTCTATGTAATCAATGCCATGTGTTTGATTATATCCTTTTACCATAACCCTATTTTTATATATTTCTAAGCTCATATGAGCCTTCAATTGAACTCTGAATACCCATTTGTTTCCAATGATTTTAGCATCATTAGGTGGAGGTACTAATTCCTAAGTGTTGTTAGCAAGTAGAGTAACAAACTTCTTCTGCATTGACTCAAACCATTAATGCATTTTAAAGCATCTGAGATAGTTTTTGGTTTAGGAAGAATGGTTTGAACAATGAAGGCTTTGGGCTTGTGAATGCCAAGTTTAGAACTTGTGGTCATACTGTGATTATTAATAGTTGTTATAGGTAGAGAAGGAATGGATGACGGAATATGTAGTTGAATAGAAAACTGAATACCATTATCATTGAATACTTGACAAGGAGGTTCAAGAGGTGTTTGAAGATGAAGAGAGGCATTATGACTCAAAGAAAGAACAAGTAAAAAACTGAGAAAAGGGATTAAGATTGTGAATGAGGATGAATGGAAGAGATATAAAAAGCTAAGACTGAAGAAAAAACAAAGGAGACATAGATGGTGACATATTAGAATAAAAAGAGTGCAAAGGAGACTGTGTTGGTCTAAGACATGAGATTACAAATACAGAAGACAACAAAGCATTATAGGCCAACCTAGTGTCAAGCAAAGTGATGAAATTCAGAGAAAAAGAACTAATGGACAAAGAAGGAAACAAGGTCTCATGAAAAACAACATGAACACTTAGATAAACTCTCTTAGAATTGATGTCCATGTACCAATATCCCTTGTAGTTCGGTAGATAACCCAAGAAAATACAAGGAATGGAACGAGTTTTGGATGGAATTTTATTTATCAAATGGATTGCACATTTGAAAGCATATTCCTAATAGGAAAGGGATAAGCCAACCTTAATAAGGAGAGAAATGCATGTTTCCACTACATAGCAATTTTTTATTTCTACCATAACATTTTGAGAAGTGCGTAAGGACATGAAACTCTTATAGTATAACCATCTTGAAATAAGAAACTCTTAAGAGCGCTAAGCTCCCCTATACCATCACTTTGTAATCCTTATAGAAACTTGAAATTTTCTCTTAAAGTGTTTAAACACCATCACTAAGATGGCCAAGCCTATCATGCCACAAACTACCAATGATTGCTTCTTTATGATGACACTCTATACTATATAGAACATCATTATCATGAACAATAATAGGAGAGAAATAAGAGTGTGCCATACCATAATTTATTTGAACAGTATTGCTAGGTAGTTTATATAACCCTTGATTAGTTCCTCCAACCAATAGCACTTTACTTCCATTGAGTTCCTTAATGCTAAATGCGTTTGAGAAGAACTCAACAAATACATTGTTATATGAGTATAGTTTCTTGACAAACATTAAGTTCTTAGCTAACAGAGGTACAAGTGATACATTGCATAGGGTTAAATCTTGATTTCTTACCTTCAAAATGCTATTACCAAAAGAAGCAACAAACACAGTACTCCCATTCCCCAACACAAGAACATCAAAACTAGTATATGACACTAAATTTGTAAGAAAATTTTTGTTACTAGTCAAATGATGACTAGCATCAATGTCAAGATACCAAGCTTGATCCATAATTTCATCATTGCTAAGCATAGAAGGAGCAAAGAAAGCAATGGGTGGAAAATAATCCATGAAAAAAAATATTACCAAACTGCAATTGTAAGTCTTATGATTGACCAATTGAAGAATGTTGAGGCAACTAGTTAGAAGAGTTCTCATCTTGCTCAGATTCTTGTACTTGGGAAAATTTCATCTAAGGAAACTTGGAATTATTACCAGAACCATTGTTGTTAGACGAATTGTTAGAGGTAGAATATCAAATGTAACATCTAGCTACATTATGACTTTATTTTTTGCAAATTTGAAACATACCCTTGTATTTGGGTCTAGATTGGTCCTGTATTTTACCGTTGTTATTGCTAAAAGACTGGTTTTGCATAGGACATTGCTGAAATTGCTTAGAATTTGACCCTTGATTATGAGGAGAAAATCTTGCCATATTTGCTTGAATGATCTAGGCAATGACATCATTTTGTCTTTCTAGCTGCTTTTCATGATCTAGGCAATGACACCATTTTGTCTTTCTAGCTGCTTTTCATGAATTCTCAAAATCACTAAAGACCTCGTCTAGTAAAGGAATTCATTTCTTTTGAGTAATATTGGGGATGATAAAGTTGTAATCACTTCCTAGACCTTCGACAAAATAAAATATCTTCTTTTTATTAGAATGATATTACCAGCAGCTACAATATGATCAATCAATATTTTTTGCACTAATGTAACTTTCTATAGGCATTGCTCTTTTTGTAGTGCTTGTAGCTACCATCTTAATTGCATAAGCTGTGCATATGGTGCATCTGAGAAAAATTTCTCCAAATCTTTCTAATAAGCAAAAACTTTATCTTTACCTTTAACAATCAATTATTTAAGGTAATTTTGTAAGATTGAACTAGAAATCCATGTCATGGAAATCTTTTCTTTAGTATTCCATTCATCATATTAATGATTGTTTTCAAGAACTTCACTGGTTTGCAAGGAAACTCCATTGGATTCTTGAACAGTTTTTTTGATATATTAAGGAGATGCTGAAATTGAGTTGTTAATGAAGTTTTGCAAGCCATAAACTTATATAACATGCTTCAATTGTTAGCTTTATATTAGAAAGTTCATTTTGTTAAGCTTGATAAAAACAATTGAGTTAATTGGTATGTTTTACATAGTGAAGAAATCTCTATATGATGAATTATTAGGCATGGCTTGAATTGGTGCAATAGCAAGTGCTACTAAATCATAGGAGTCTAAATGTGTTTGAACCATAGTCGTGATACAAGATTATCTTTATACTCTATTAGATGCTAGAGTTTGTTACATTTAAGTCCTATTATGCTTTGTGTTTTTGTGTTAGCTTTCTGTGTGTAAAGCAATAAGTATGCTTATCTTACTCAGTGTTTCTATATTCCTCTATGTAAAGTTGGTTACTATACATTAGAAATGCACACACGTACATAGTTATGTAGATTGTGATTGAAAGCTTGTTTTACACATACCACAGTATTGGTTTCCTAATATGCATGATAGGTTGTGAGTGGCAGTTTGTGGTTTGATTCATGTGTGGGCATTTATCAAAATTATTCGATGACTTTTGAATAAAAAAATTGAATTTTTTAGCATCTCAACAAGGTCCTTGACAAGTGTCTCGCCAGAGCCTTCACCTGACCCCTAGTGAGATGGTTGGAAAGGATCCTTGGAAAGGCTTTAATGAGGGTGACCATTAGTGGTTGTTGTTATTATAAATTCTTTCTCTTTTGGCTCTTCTTACCCATATTTTATGCACCAAAAATATGCCAAAATTTTCTCTAAAAATTACTTTTGAATCACACATTACTTTGAGAGTATTCTAGTGTTTATGCTATATCTATGTGCGTAAAATAGTGTGCTTGAATGTTAAAAAATCTTGACTATTTTACTATCTATATGAGAACAACACTGTGAGATTGGGTTGGATAGTTTTAGTGGTATTCCCAATTTTGTGTTTGTTCATGGTAAGTGCTTAAATGTGTTTCCCAATTTGGCTATGTACGCTACGTTGTTGAATGTATTTCCCATGGTGGTTGTTGATGGTTCATGATTGAGAATGTTTCTAATGTTTGATAGTTCATAGTTTACTTCACTTTACTGATCTGTGGTTACTAGTGATACTATATTGAGTAGTGTTGGCTTTGGAGAAAAGTCGAGTTCATGTGTCAGATCAAATAGTTACAAAGGTAGCAAGCGAAGGTCGCAGTAGGTAGTTTGGAAAAAGGTCCCAACTGATAGAGGTATTAGTGGTTTTATTTCTATCAAAATTGTATCTGTTTTATTATTTAGTGCATTTGTTTGATGCTGAGTGGAGCAACCCAAGGATGTTACCACATAGATAGGAGTTCTATATGGGTTTACCTCATTACATCTTATGTTATGCATGCTTTATTATTTGGCTAGTACAATCTAAGTTTAAATTATGTATGTTACAATATATCAAAGTTTAAACTCTGATTAGAAAGCTTTAATATTTTTACTTACCTTCTGTTGACTAAATATTATATCGATTGCTTAAATTTATCTAACTGCATATGATAATTATTTATTTATGTTGTTGTGATACATTTAGTGTTTAAATTTTCGCTCCTTGTGAGTTAGGGATGAGTATTTAAGGAGTTAGTATCTTCTTAACCTAATTGAATATAAGGTCTCAGACTCTTTCAATTGGTATTAGAACGGGTATAGTCTTTTAAGGCTTTACCACTCTGGTGTTGTTTTTTTAACTCACTCATCATACACACACATTTCTCTACGATGGACTCAGAGGAAAGAAGAAATGTAGGTAGAACTCCACTATTTTATGCCTATTAAAAATCTCATATGTGAGGCCTTCTTGTGGTTCTTTAGAGATTGTGTCTAGTTTCTAGTTGAGAACAGTTGGGCATATCCAAACAAAACCCTTCCTAATAATACTGTTATTTCTAAACCTATGATTGATTGGAAAAAATGAGGAAAGTAAGGAATCTGGGATTATATGCTATCATCAAGGCTATCACCCCATATGAATACTGAAGAACTCAAAGCTGCACAACTTCTAATTAAGCATGGGATATTTTGGAGATTACTCATGAAGGTAATTCTATAGCAAAGAGATCTAGAATTCTAAAGTTAAATAGAGAATTTGAACTCTATATTATGCAAGAGGATGAAACATTTGACAAGTTCTATATTCTGTTTTCAAACATTGTCAATTTTTCTTACAATTTAGGTAGATCTATTAGTGAGGAATTATTTTTTGAGAATATCATCGCTAGTCTCCCTTATCGGTTTCATGCCAAAGTAATGGTGATTGAGTCCATGTACAAGTTTGATAAAATCAGTATAAATGAGTTCTCATATATCTTCTTAACTGCTAATTTTGAGTTAATTAATTACTACTATTTATTTTTAATTCCTTTAAATTTGCTTTCTCAGAAACACAAACACAAAAACAAAAATTGATCTTTATTTCTTTTTAGTTTTAAAAATTAGTTTCTAATAACATAATTTCTGTATAAATGATTATTTCTTATTATTATATTACTTATTTACGATACGTATACTTACATACCTATTGCACACAATTCGAGTTGATTATATTTTTGGCACCGTTGATGAGGATTACAAATATTGAAAATTAATTTTTATTTTATTTTATTTTAATTAATTATTTATTTATTTTTCCTAATTTTAATTTTAATTAATTTATTTATTTTTAATTATGATATCTCTGTAGTGGTATTAGAAACATATATGGCTCTATTATATGAGCAAAGTCCATAAGAGAGAAAATTTTCCTTTAGATCCTAAAATTGAGCATACTTTGAGATTAATAAGAAAATAACAAGTTGTCACTCAAGTAGATGAAATGGCTAATCCATTAGAATTAAATATAATGAGTTAAATTTGAACAACCAAATACCTTTAATGGATGATAGGGAGAGAGCTATAAATGAATATGCCTTACCTATGTTGAAAAGACTGAATCTAAGTATTACAAGGCCAAAAATTCAAGATAATTAGTTTAAACTAAAGGTAATGATGTTTCAAATGTTACAAATAGTTGGACAATTCAGTGAATTATCAACAAAGGATCCTCATTTATATCTTAGATTGTTTATGAAGTTGGAGATTAATTCAAATTCAATGGTGTGATTGATGAGTCATTTAGGCTTAGATTGTTCCCTTACTCTTTGTGAGACCATGCTCAAGCTTGGATAAACTCTTTGCCATCTGATTCCATTACAACTTGAAATTATTTGGCATAAAATTCTTGATGAAACATTTCCCACAGCAAAGAATGCCAAGCTTAGGAATGACATCACCTTCTACAAACAATATGAAGGGGAATCTTACTATGGTATCCCTCATTGGATCCAAATGGAGAATTTTTACAATGGTCTCAATGTCCTAAAAGAACCATTTTTGGTGCATCTGCTAATAGATATTTTCTTGCCAAATCTTACAATTAAGCTTGTGATTTACTTTCGAAAATGGCTACTAATAATTATTAATGGCCAATGGATAGAATGAAAACCAAAAGAAGAATAGCCAAACTACATGAGATAAATAATATCACGGCAACTATAGCTCAAGTGTCATCTTTAGTAAGTCTTTTGAAGGCTCAAAACTCGCTAACGAGGATAAACTAAGTTCAAGATTCAGGGTTGTGCTGTGTCCTTTGTAGGGGAGCTCATTTGTTTGATAATTGTCCAAATAATATTGAATCGGCATGCTATATAGGTAGTGTAAACCAAAACAATAATCCATACTTGAACATATATAACCCAGGATGGAGATAACATCCAAATTTCTCTTGGAGTAATAACAACGATCAATGTGGTAAAAAATTCAACGGCCAATCATTTCCAACATTTAATTTTCAACAACCACAACAATCACAAGTCCAAGAGAAGAAGTCACCTATTGAGGATAATATAAATTCTTTAATGGGGATGTATTATATATATATATATATTAATGTAATATCTAGTTAGACTTGGCTTTACTTGAGGACAAGCAAAGAGTTAAGTTTGGGGTGTGATGACTTTATCAAAGTAGAGTCATTAGTGTACTTTTCTACTTAATATTTGTTTGTTTTATTCAATAAGTAGTAATTTTGGGGTTAAAAATATTAAATATGAGCTTTATAGAGAAAAGGGGTGAATATATTTTTCAAAAATTTTCTATAATTTTTATATATATATTTTTTATGAATTTTTAATGTAGAACTAATCAGAATGGATGTCATGCAAGCATGGGGGAGCCAATCATAGCACGCCATATGTACTGGGTGCCTTAGGCCTTGACACGTGTCGACATGCATCATCACATGATTTGTCCATTTATTCCATTGGGGTACCATGTAATTTGCATCCATGAATCATATAATGCCTTGTGGTGCTAACTTAGCACACATTGAACACGACTAGTCTGCCCTACCACGAGTTACTCACTAATTCATCTATTGATTCTCTTAGTGTCACAATTTCATTGGCCAGTTATGTTTATTTTTTTTCATCTAGCGCTTGATTTAAAGTTAATTTGATAGTCTATATTCCATCTGAGCCTAATTTAACCCCCTAATTGCTCCAATAACCCTAATGAGTCGAATATTAACAATTGTTTTATCAAATTTTGGAGCCAAGAAGAGAGAAAAATACCAAAAAAAGTTCAAAAGAAGATACAATTTTGGTGGGGATTCAAGAGGATATTGGTGCTGTAATTCAATAGATTGATTGTATTTATTCTTCTTCTCCTTTCTTTATCAATTTTTGTGTATTTCTTTATGAAGAAAATATGATATTTATAAGCAAAATCATGTCTACCTAATTTATTAATCTAGGGGTCTTATGAACCTAATTTTCTATCTGTGAAGTTTTATTGTTTTATCCCAACTATAATTTCAATTTAATTATATTATTTAATCTAATTTTAATGCTATTAATTGTTTGACTAACAATTGATTATAGAAGCAATTAAATAATTTGAGATAATTATTTAATTATTTGTCTTGATTAAATAATATGCATAGTTTTTAGGTAAAAATGTATGATTATTATGTACATGATCCATAACTGATGAACTTAATGATTAGTATGCAATTGAATTGACATGAGAGTGTGACTAAGTTAATTACTATATGGAGTGTCGTTTACTTAAGAGAGGAATACATACTAAGTTAGATTTAATTAATCATATAATTGATTGGTAATTATATTAGGGGTTTTAATGATTCATATGTTTAGAAAATTGGTGGATTAAATATTCTTAGATATTTTCTTATATATTTTCTTAGCTATCAATTTTGAGTTAATTAATTATTTCTATTTATTTTTAGTTCTTTTAATTTTGTTTTCTCAAAAACAAAAAAACAAAAAAAATTCATCTTTATTTCTTTTTGGTTTTAAAAATTAGTTTCTAATAACATAATCTCTGTAAAAACAATCTTTTTTTTGTTATTATATTACTTATTTGTGATACGTATACTTGTGTACCCATTGCACACAATTCCTGTCGATCAATTAAATCTTTGTATTATTAGATTAATTTCAAAAATATTTCACAGAGAATTGTGATAATTAGTTAGTTTTTTTCATAATTAGTATTTCGTGATTAAATGTTGAAATTGTAATGAATCTAAAATCGGTGTTTAAAAACCAAAAAGTGGAGACTACCTTGTGAGAATATATTTTGAGCTATTATCTTTCCATTCTTAGTGATAATATTTTTCTACTCTTTTAAACACCCTTCTTATAAATTTTAAATTACTAGATGATATATATAGGTCTTTGCATTGAATGTTAGGATTTTTACATTGAATGTTAGGATTTTTACATCTAATTAAGTGTCATATATTTATTTTTATTGTTTAAATTGAATGACTTTAGTAGAAATTGAAAGTATATGTCTTTCTATTTATTCATGAATTATTATGAATTCTAAAAAAAGGAAGAAGAATAGACATATTTGGGGTTACCTAAACCAATAAAAGAAAAGGCCACTTATTAACCACTCACTTTATCTTAAAAAATGTACAATATGTACATGAGTCCTCTCTATATAAAAAAGAAAAAGAGAGAAAAATCAATAGTATAAACTAAATACTATGATCCAAATATACCCTACAAATTTGGGAGAAATGGTTAAATACAAAAGAAAAGATAGGAAATATATCCCCAAGAAGTCATTTGCATTTTCTTCATCTCTTAAAGGAATATAACTTGAAATTTTTAGTTAATGAATTTGATTGATGTGTGAAAGTAATATGTTATTTTTATATATCCTATTATTTGATTCATTTCATAATATCGATATTATGCACTACTTTGAGTCTTTTATTCTTTAAACATATGCGAAACTATTAGTTCATTTCTATGCATAAACTCTATTCGCATATTCCTTTGAATTAGTACAGGAAACAATAGGATTAGTGTTATTGAGAGTATGTCTTATGAGCTTCGAGTCGAAGCGAATTCGGATTCCTTACACTGAGATTGAGTAAATTTAATATTAATAATTTTTTTGATTTGAATGCAAAAATGATTTTCTTTTAATTATTATAATAAACATTAAATGTTTAGTGTTTGGACGTGTTCTATGTGTATATGTCAAGGAGAATACCATATTAGTTTATGTAATGTTAAAGTGTAGACTGAATGTATTTATTAATTAATGCTTATTTGATGTATATTTTATGGCTGATCCTTGTAAGTTCCTGTGAACCCCCTAAATGATTGCCACATGTATATGCCTCTATATATATTTTCAATGCAATATTCAGGGCCACCTTTATTCATTGCACATTTATTATGTCTCTCTATATTTTCTCTCTTCCTCCAATAATTTGGCACTCAAATTGAGGCATGATTTTAAGACACGATCAATAAAGCTTGATGCCTCTTATCCCTTGGACTTATCATAACTTTGTATTAAGTTCACCTACCAAGAAAAATGCTAAAGTTATGGTTAAAACATAGGCCTTTGAAAGATCCAGGCTTTCTCAGGTTGAGATCGATATTAATAACCCTCTTGTTCCAGTAGAAAGAGCTATTAAAAAGGTGAACAATATTGTTGTCAAGCTATTACATCTTAATCAAGAATTTCTAACTTAATTTATAGAAATGAGCATATCTACGAAGGAGATGCAAAGTGAAATAAGGAGAGAAAATCATGAACTAAGAAGAAAAGTCAAAGAAATGAACCACAGACTCTCTACACAACCTTGGTTTGGACCTATTCGTGAGAATATTCTAATGATGAATGACAAAGATGATGAAATGAATAGGCTATTAGCCTAGCATGAGATAAATAGAGAGTTTCCTAACCAAGCAAACATGGCTAGTGATCGAGTAGATCAAAGAAAAATTCCAACTTAAGGGGTCGACACAATAAGTGCATGTCCATTGGAAGGGCTTGAGTTAGCATGAGAAGAAAATTTGTTGTGTCATAACAAGGTGTTGGCCTTGGAGGGGCAAATAAGGAAACATAATATAGTAAAATCCCAAACTAACCTTGACACTATGTGCAAGCAATTGGTTAGTTCCCCATTTTCTGAAGAACTACAGCTAAGTGAAATGTTAGAACAATAATCAGTTCTTGGACCCACTTGACACATACATGCCCATTATTTTCCTTTAGTGGTAGCATAATTTGATGATAGAAATCAAACATATAAAATCATGGAAAGATAAATAATTTATTACGTGGTTCTCCCTCAATGTGAGGCTTACATCCACGGGAACCAATGCAATTTCAATCCATTAGCAATAATGAGGAGCCTTTACAAAAGATTTAGCCCCTAACAACCATATCTTTCTTTCCTTTGAATCAAGAAAGATGAACATGAACTCTTAAAAAATGCTTTCTCTTATAAGCCTGTATCTCTCTAGAGTTCCATAGCTTATACAACTCAATTTCAAACCCTATAATCATATGTTATAGTTATATATAGAATACAAGTGATTACCACTTATTTGTAGTAGAGAAACCACCTTTTGGTACAAAATTCCACATATGATCATAGCCCTTCCAAGTAATGCTCTTGCTACGCATATAACCCTAGTGACATACCGTGCGCCATGTGATGTATATTGTCTATGCTACGTATATGTGTGTGTTGCGTGTTTTTCAACACACGAACTCGTGCAAGTATACACGGTCACAAGTAATAATATGATAAGTAAAATATCGTTCCCACAGAGATTTGTTACTAGTATTCGTTAATTATTAAAATTATTTCAACCTAATTTTATCCAAACAGTCGATAATTGATGCAGTTTGACTAACTAACTTTTATAACAGATTGCAAGAAAATTCTACGATTGCAGTTTTACCAAATTAATCCACTTGAATCATTATATTTTATCTTGATTTATGTTATCGTGTTTTAAGTTGTTAACCAAGAACTCCTAATTTATCCATATATCTCTTCCGAGCTCCATACAGAAACATCTAGTTAAAATGATTCACTATATTCCTATGCGAATTAAATTCAATCAGATTTATTAAGTTCTGAGTTCTCTAACAATTACACATACAATAAAAGTATATTTCTATCTCTTATGTATATACGTTATTTCATCACGAAAAGACACAAAAATGCCTTTTTCAAGTTTATTTAAATGTCACATATCGCTTAATTAATCTTCCGATAATTAAAAGCATTAAACACAGATAAAATAAACAACTTAAAACAAATTCCATAAATCATTCAAAAATATTTAATTCAAATTTCATAATTTACGCTACACTGCAATCCTAGAACAAATGTATTAGTTCATAGCAGAATTTAAAATTACAACACAACAAAAATAAAACATTGCAGAGAAAGAAAATTAAAAGAAAATAGATAAGAAAAAAAACTCTTTCACGATTCCTCAATGAAAAATAAATTTCATCCCTTTTCTTCTTCTTTGTTGTCTTCTTTCTCTGTAATTTCCCTAAGAAAATACAACATAAAATGTTAAATCAATACTCTGCGTGTTTGTGTAACACGCAAACAAGAAAAACAGAAAAATTAAAATGTTACAAGGAAGAAAAACTTGCAAGAACTGCTAGTTTTCTCCCAAGGTTTCGAGAGAAAAAGAAGAAAGAAAAATGCTCGAACTGGAAAACTAACTAAAAAAAAGAGAAGAAAAAAAATTCCATTTACGCGTATCCCCCATAAACATATATCCCCTATTTTTCTTTTTATTTTATTTTTATTTTTTTTATCATCAGTGGGGAACAACATTGTATGGGAGTAGCACGCGTAAACACACTCTGCAAATTTTTTGAATTTTTTTTCTTTTTCCGCATGCCACGTGTCACCACGTGATTCGCTGAGAGAACTGTAGTGCCACGTGGCATCTTTTCATTGGGCGGTAAGCCGGACGCATGAAGAACGCATCGCACACGATTTCTTCGGATTTGGAAGTGGTTAACGGCTGGAAGTGGGCGCTGATTCTGCGTTTTTATTTCACCAAATACATGCCACGTGTCATCATTTTATTCGCTGGAATATTTCTGAGACACGTGGCTGGTCATTTACCATTTGAAGAGTGAGGGTGCACGCCACTTGGATGGACCGCGTCACACAGGATTTTTACACGAGCGGCTCGGTGCGTGACAGCTTGGATGGACGCGCTTCAATCTGGACCGTTGATCTGATCCAACGGTCAGCGATCACCTCGGGGGAATCTGCGCAGCCGACATGTGGGGCCTACTCTGACGCCGGCCTGCACGACACGTGGGACCCACTGGCACGCCGAGCTGCGCGAAGATTCTACACACGATTTTTCCTCGTCTGGTTGTACTCGCCGAATCTGGACCGTTTAATTGATGATCGAACGGCGCGTGATGGACGTCGTGATTTGTGCGAGTGTGATTCTTTTCCTGCGCAGAAATTCAATTTTCTTAATTATATTTTGACCCACAAATATATTTCAAATTACATTTTCAACTTTTTTTAATTGCAATACAGCCCTTTTGGTAATTTAAATTAAATTTTAAACTTTTAATAATTGAAATTAAGCCCGACTTTAATTTAAATTATATTTTCAACTTTTATAAATTGCAATTAATCACTCTTTTATTTGAAATTATATTTTTTTGGGCAGAAATTTGCATTTAAGTACGTTTTGATACAAATTACTTAATTTTATTTAAAATATATAAAAAACAAGAAATACTAATTTATTAATCGAAAATTAACTAAAAACATCAAGAACATAGCAATTATAATTAATAAAATAGGTGAAAATAACTATATAAAATACGCTTATCAACACCCCCAAACTTAAGTTTTTGCTAGTCCTCGAGCAAAAGGAAGGAAATAAAACAAAGATAATCGCATTTAAAATAGTGATTTTCAAAATATTTCTTTTGTCTTTCGAAATTACATAACTCAAAGAAATAAAAGAATTTTATCTAAGCATCAAAATTAATTTAAAAGTATATCACATTTTCACAACGAATTTTAGTGCGTGTGTGAAGTCTTTTCATATTTCATTACATGCAATCCGGATCAGTTTATACAGATATAAAATCAAACAAATTGTCATGAAATCACAAATCTCATAAGTTTATTTTTCATTTCTCTCTCCACTAATGTAGACAAACACAAAACACAAAATCAATAGGACTTTATAAAGCTTGTAATGTATGGCTTAGGTAAGGGTAGGATAAAGGATAATATTTAGCTTAACTTTTCCCGAGCATAACATTTCAGGATTGAAAAAGATAATTCTATCATCACAATAATTACTTCCCAATTTGGGATTTATCATAACATACAATACCCTTTTTTTTTTCTTTTTTTGTTTTCTCTTTTTTTTTTTCACAGTATCCCTTTTTTTTTGGATATAACTTTAAATATTTACTAACAATTGTCACATGTTAGTGAGATAAGAACAATAGGTATATCTACACATATATATATATTTTAGATAGGTTTTTGAAATGAGAAAAATATATATGTAAACTTTGAAGCTCAAAAGGGGTATACTATGGATAATGTATGTCAAGGTAGATAGAAAGGCTCAAACGATCCAAAGATGGCCTAAATCATTTTCTTAGTTACATGTCATCTATAATTTCGCCTCGAGAGAAAATCAAACAAATTCTAAAAATTGTGACACCACAAAAATCAATCGAATTTCATACTCATATAAACCTTCTCTAAATTATCATAGCAACTCAAAAATCAAGACTAGTGCTCATGAATATTTATTCTTGTAAAATGAAACATACGTAAAAATTATTCATCACTTAGACAATATTCAAAATTTTTTTTTTAAAGAGATATGCATCATTTAAATCGAAGAAATAAAAATAAATCACTATTCATAGCAACATATCTTCAATCAACCAAACAAACAAAACTAGACGCGCAACAATATCAAGCAGTATTTCAAATAAGTTTAATCTCAACACCCCCGAACTTAATATGCACATTGTCCCCAATGTGTGAAAATTAAAGAACAAAGAAGATGTGTTAAAAGAAACTTCCCTGAATGGTGAGTTGACTTGTGAGATTGAAATCCAAAATTGTTTTACCTCCTCCGATTTACACCTATCAAAACAAAAAAAACAGAATGAAGAAATATGCAACTAATACATGTTCTAAAATACAATAAAAAATAAATAAATAAAAACTAAAACACATGGGTTGCCTCCCAAGAAGCGCTTGATTTAGAGTCATCAGGTTGACTGCCTTTCTCCTTGCTTTAGGTTGGATCAGATAAGAAAATGGTGGACTTTTGACGATCAATGTCACCCCCCCAATAATGTTTGAGTCTTTGCCCGTTCACTTGGAAGGTACTTTGTGATTCTTCACCTTTAATCTCAATAGCCCCATATGGGTGTACTTTGGTAATAATGAATGGCCCTGACCACTTAGATTTCAATTTTCCTGAGAAGAACTTCAAACGAGAATTGAAGAGCAATACTTTCTGTCCTAGTTCAAAGTGTCTATGCAAGATTTTGTTGTCATGCCACCTCTTCGTCTTTTCTTTATAAATCTCAGCATTTTCATATGCGTGTAAACGAATCTCATCCATCTCATTGAGTTGTAGGAGACGTCTTTCGCCAGCAGCGCCTAAATCAAAATTTAAATTCTTGATAGCCCAATACGCATGGTGCTCTAATTCAACCGGGAGATGACAAGCTTTCCCAAAAACCAACCGATATGGGGACATCCCAATGGGTGTCTTGTATGCTGTTCGATATGCCCAGAGTGCATCATCCAACCTCTTAGACCAATCCTTCCTTGAAGGATTTACCGTCTTCTCCAAAATCCTCTTCACCTCTCTATTTGATATCTCGACTTGTCCACTTGTTTGAGGATGATAAGCAGTTGCAATCTTGTGAGTGACACCGTATTTGGCAAGGAGGGTTTCAAAATATTTGTTGCAAAAATGAGTTCCCCCATCACTTATGATTGCCCTTGGGGTGCCAAATCGAGTGAAAATGTTTTTCTTTAGAAAATTCAGGACCACTTTGGAATCATTGGTAGGCAAGGGAATTGCTTCTACCCACTTAGAAACATAATCCACAGCAACCAAAATGTAGAGGTTGTTGTAGGACGAGATAAAAGGCCCCATGAAATCAATTCCCCAAACATCAAATATTTCTACCTCAAGAATGTTGTTTAAAGGCATCTCGTGTTTCTTAAAAATGTTACCAACTCTTTGGCACCTGTCACAGTGTGAAACAAAGAAATGTGCATCTTTAAACAAATTTGGCCAATAAAAACCAGATTGAAGAACCTTAGCCACAGTTCTTTCTTTTCCAAAATGGCCCCCATAGGCTGAAGAATGACAATGTTTAAGTATATTTTCAATTTCTTCCTTTGGGACACACCTTTTGATAATTTGATCTGCACAATGCTTAAACAAGTAAGGTTCATCCCATAAATAGTACTTAACATCGTGTAAGAATTTTTTCTTCTGTTGGAAAGATATTTCAGGTGGGAGCACATTGCTTACGATGTAATTAACATAGTCTGCGTACCATGGCACACTTCTATGATCAAAGGAAAACAATTGCTCATCAGGAAAAGTCTCACCAATGATAGTCTTGTCCACGGCTCCATCATTATTCTCCAATCTCGATAGATGATCGGCCACTTGATTTTCGGTTCCTTTCTTATCCTTGATCTCCAAATCAAATTCTTGAAGTAGGAGGATCCATCTAATCGATCTTGGTTTTGCATCTTTTTAGCCATTAGATATTTTATAGCGAGAATGATCAGTATAAACCGTCACTTTAGTTCCGATTAGGTAGGAGCGAAACTTTTCAAAAGCATATACAACAAAGAAGTAATTCTTTTTCGGTGGTAGCATAATTCATTTGAGCCTCGGTCAAAGTTTTCTTTGGCATAGTATATGGCATGAAAAACTCTCTTTTTCCGTTGTCCTAAAACAGCTCCTACCGCAAAATCACCGGCATCACACATAAGCTTAAAAGGTAGATTCCAATCTGTGCAACAATGATGGGAGCCGTGATCAACTTTTCTTTCAAAACCCGGAAAGTCGCAAAACACTTTTCGTCAAATGTGAATTTTGTATCTTTTTCCAAAAGATTACAAAGAGGCTTTGATATCTTGGAAAAATCTTTTATGAAACGCCTATAGAATCCTGCATGCCCAAGAAAGCTTCTAATTGCTTTCACCGATGTTGGAGGCGGTAGTTTCTCAATGGTTTCAATCTTTGCCCTATCCACTTCAATTCCTTTAGACGAAATTAGATGGCCGAGGATAACACCTTCTCCTACCATGAAGTGGCATTTTTCCCAATTTAAAACCAAGTTTGTTTCTTCGCATTTTTGTAGGACCAAAGAAAGGTTATGCAAGCACATATCAAATGAATCCCCAAAACTGAGAAGTCGTCCATAAATATCTCAATAAAATCTTCCACCATGCTTGAGAAGATAGCCATCATACACCTCTGAAAAGTGGTTGGAGCATTACACAATCCAAAAGGCATTCTTCGGAAAGCAAAAGTTCCATATGGACAGGTGAAAGTGGTCTTCTCTTGATCTTCAGGTCTCGATAGCAATTTGATTGTAACCAGAATAGCCATCCAAGAAACAATAGAAAGAATGTCCTGCCAATCTGTCTAGCATTTGGTCAATAAATGGAAGGGGAAAATGATCCTTTCGAGTGGCCTTGTTGAGCTTCCGATAATCCATGCATACCCGCCAACCTGTCACTTTCCTTGTGGGAATCAGCTCATTATTGCTATTAGTCTCCACTGTAATTCCTCCTTTCTTCGGAACACAATGGATTGGGCTGACCCAAGAGCTATCTGAAATAGGATAGATAATGCCTGCATCTAACCACTTAATGATTTCCTCTTTTACTACCTCCTTCATGATTGAATTCAAACGACGTTGATGCTCAATAGTAGGCTTGATATCTTCTTCAAACAAGATCTTGTGCATGCATATTGAAGGGCTAACTCCTTTAATGTCGCCTATAGACCATCCTAATGCTAGCTTGTAATTTCTCATCACTCTCAATAGCTTCTTTTCTTGATCGTCATCTAGATATGCTGAAATAATCACAGCATTGTAGTCATTTCACCCAAATAAGCATACCTTAGATGGGTAGGCGGTGGCTTAAGCTCTAATAATTGTTTCTACGTTTCCATAGATGGCTTCCCATAGGTAAGCTTAGATGGTGTTGCAACTTGTGATGCCTCTTCTTCGGTTTGCGGACTAAAGAGTTGTGGAGATGCTTTAAGTAACTTGAGATATTCAAGAGAATCAAAGTTATCAATAACATTGTCATTCACAAGTGCAAGTTCCAAAGCATCAAGATCTCGCTTTTCCCCGAAATTGTTTTCAACTAACGCATTCACCATGTCAACTCTAAAGCAATCATCGATTCTCTTGGAAATTTCATAGCTTTAAAGACATTGAAAGTTACCTCTTGGTCTTGAACTCTCATGGTGAGCTCACCTTTTTGAACATCAATCAAAGTCCTACCAGCTTGCTAAAAATGGTCTCCCCGAGAATAATAGGAATTTCTTTATCTTCCTCCATGTCAAGAATTATGAAATCTGCAGGAAAGATAAACTTGTCAACCTTTACAAGCACATCCTCTATAATGCCTCTCGGGTGTTTCGTAGACCTATCTGCAAGTTGAAGAGTTACGGTGGTCGGTTGTGCTTCTCCTAATCCAAGTCTTTGATAGATGGATAGTGGCATCAAATTAATGCTTGCACCCGGATCACACGTAGCTCTACCAAAAATTTCTCACCAATAGTACAAGGAATGGTGAAACTTCCTGGATCTTTAAGCTTAGGTGGTAGCTTCTTCTGAAGGATGGCACTACACTCCTCTGTGAGAGCAACTGTCTCAAAATCACCTAACCTTCTCTTCTTAGACAAAATGTCTTTCATGAATTTCACATAGCTAGGCATTTGCTCCAAGGCATCAGCGAAAGGAATGTTTATATGAAGTTTCTTAAATACTTCAAGAAACTTGGAGAATTGCTTATCAAGCTTTTGCTTATGGAAGCGTTGAGGAAATGGAATTGGTGGATTATAAGGCTTGAGATTATCTAACACTGGTTTTATTATCGGACTTTCTGTTAATTCATTCTCTTCAACCCTATGATTAGCCTTTTCTTGTTTTTCTGGGTCAACACCCTCAACAATAAGAGTCGGTGGAGAAATGGGTTTTTGTATTTCTTCTAACTCTTTTCCACTCCTCAATGTCACTGCCTTACAATGCTCTTTTCCCTCCCTTTTGGATTGATTTCAGTATCACTAGGTAAAGAACCTTGAGGGCGATTGTTGACAGCAGTAGCTAGTTGCCCCAATTGAACTTCGAGATTTCTAATAGATGTTGCCTGATTCTGGAGAATAGTCTCATTCTTAGCCATATATTGAGCAAACATATCTTCCAATGAAGGCTTTCTCTCCTGTTGTGGGACTTGGTTATGAAAACCTGGAGGGTGAGTGGGCTTCATAGAAGATGATTGGCCTTGATTATTACTCCAAGAAAAATTAGGATGATTCTTCCACCCTGGATTGTATGTGTTGGAATAGGGATTGTTTTGATTGTTTTGATTCCTACTATAATTGGAAACAAAATTGACAGATTCAGAGTTGTGAGGACATCTCTCACCTGCATGATTACCATTGCAAATTTCACATGCAACAAAAGGACTCAATAGAATGGACACCCATAGTATCCATCTTTTTCACCAAAGCAGATACTTGTGCGCTAAAGCAACATAGCATCAATCTCATGAATTCCAGCCGCTTTCTTAGGCAACATCCTCTCGATGGCCATTCATAACTATTTGAGGCCATTTCCTCTAATAAGTTGTATGCTTCATCAATTGATTTCCCATTAAAGCACCACCGTCATAAAGATCAATCATATTTCTAGTTTGACCCATCAAACTATTATAAAATGTTTGAACTTGAAGCCACTTCGGTAATCCGTGGTGAGGACATCTTCAAGTAGCTCCTTGTACCTCTCCCAAGCTTCATATAATGACTCGAGTCAAACCGCATAAAAGTGGTAATTTCATTCCTCATCCGTGCGGTCTTTCACGGTGGAAAATATTTGGCTAAAATTTTTTGAGCCAAATCCTCCCACGTAGTGATAGAACCACATGGTAATGAATTCAACCAACTCTTTGCCTTATCCCTAAGTGAAAAGGGAAAAAGTCTCAACCGAATAGCATCATCAGTGACTCTATTATGCCTAAATGTGTCGCAAATCTCAAGAAAATTTGATATATGGGAGTTTGGATCATCGTGGGGTAAACCACCAAATTGAACCGAGGTCTGAATCATATGAATTATTGCAGGCTTAATTTCAAAATTATTAGCTTGAATTGAAGGTCTCCTAATGCTTGATCGATGCCGCCAACCATGGCACCGCATAATCTCTTAAGGATCTTGGTTCTTCTACTGAATTTCATTATTCATAGCTAAATGTTCTAAGGTTTCTTGTTTATTATTTTTCTTTAAGTTCAAAATAGTTCTATGGATTTCTAGATCTAAGGGAACTAAGTCAAGATTTCTTATGCGTCGCATACAAAGTCCCACACTATCCAAAATTAAATCTAATACAATAAATTACATTTAAAACATAAATAAACACACAAATCCAAGCAAGTAAAAGTAAGCAATTAAACAAATAATATTTTTGTTTTTTTTTTTGAATTAAAATTAGATTAATTGGTATTAATATCAACAAAAATTAGTAAAATAAATCACCAAGAACGGCGCTCTAAAAACTTGTTGCGTGTTTTTCAACACACGAACTCGCAAGTATACACGGTCACAAGTAATAATATGATAAGTAAAATATCGCTGCCACAGAGATGTAGTACTAGTATTCGTTAATTATTAAAATTATTTCAACCTAATTTTATCCAAACAATATAATTGATGCGGTTTGACTAACTAACTTTTATAACAGATTGCAAGAAAATTCTAGGATTGCGCTTCATCAAATTAATCCACTTGAATCATTATATTTTATCTTGATTTATGTTGTCGTGTTTTAAGTTGTTAACCAAGAACTCCTAATTTATCCATATATCTCTTCCGAGCTCCATAGAGAAACATCTAGTTAAAATGATTCACTATATTCCTATGCGAATTAAATTCAACCAGATTTATTAAGTTCTGAGTTCTCTAACAGTTACACATACAATAAAAGTATATTTCTATCTCTTATGTATATACGTTATTTCATCACGAGCAGCACACAAAAATGCCTTTTTCAAGTTTATTTAAATGTCACATATCAGTTAATTAATCTTCCGATAATTAAAAGCATTAAACACAGATAAAATAAACAACTTAAAACAGTCCCATAAATCATTCAAAAATATTTAATTCAAATTTCATAATTTACGCTACACTGCAATCCTAGAACAAATGTATTAGTTCATAGCGTAATTTAAAATTACAACACAACAAAAATAAAACATTGCAGAGAAAGAAAATTAAAAGAAAATAGATAAGAAAAAACTCTTTCACGATTCCTCAATGAAAAATAAATTTCATCCCTTTTCTTCTTCTTTGTTGTCTTCTTTCTCTGTAATTTCCCTAAGAAAATACAACATAAAATGTTAAATCAATACTCTGCGTGTTTGTGTAACACGCAAACAAGAAAAACAGAAAAATTAAAATGTTACAAGGAAGAAAAACTTGCAAGAACTGCTAGTTTTCTCCCAAGGTTTCGAGAGAAAAAGAAGAAAGAAAAATGCTCGAACTGGAAAACTAACAAAAAAAAAGAAGAAAAAAAAATTCTCTTTACGCGTATCCCCCCATAAACATATATCCCCTATTTTTCTTTTTATTTATTTTTTATTTTTTTTTATCATCAGTGGGGAACAACATTGTATGGGAGTAGCACGCGTAAACACACTCTGCAAATTTTTTGAATTTTTTTCTTTTTCCGCATGCCACGTGTCACCACGTGATTCGCTGAGAGAACTGTAGTGCCACGTGGCAGCTTTTCATTGGGCGGTAAGCCGGACGCATGAAGAACGCATCGCACACGATTTCTTCGGATTTGGAAGTGGTTAACGGCTGGAAGTGGGCGCTGATTCTGCGTTTTTATTTCACCAAATACATGCCACGTGTCATCATTTTATTCGCTGGAATATTTCTGAGACACGTGGCTGGTCATTTACCATTTGAAGAGTGAGGGTGCACGCCACTTGGATGGACCGCGTCACACAGGATTTTTACACGAGCGGCTCGGTGCGGGACAGCTTGGATGGACGCGCTTCAATCTGGACCGTTGATCTGATCCAACGGTCAGCGATCACCTCGGGGGAATCTGCGCAGCCGACATGTGGGGCCCACTCTGACGCCGGCCTGCGCGACACGTGGGACCCACTGGCACGCCGAGCCGCGCGAAGATTCTACACGCGATTTTTCCTCGTCTGGTTGTACTCGCCGAATCTGGACCGTTTAATTGATGATCGAACGGCGCGTGATGGACGTCGTGATTTGTGCGAGTGTGATTCTTTTCCTGCGCAGAAAATTCAATTTTCTTAATTATATTTTGACCCACAAATATATTTCAAATTACATTTTCAACTTTTTTTAATTGCAATACAGCCCTTTTGGTAATTTAAATTAAATTTTAAACTTTTAATAATTGAAATTAAGCCCGACTTTAATTTAAATTATATTTTCAACTTTTATAAATTGCAATTAATCACTCTTTTATTTGAAATTATATTTTTGGGTACAAATTTGCATTTAAGTACGTTTTCGATACAAATTACTTAATTTTATTTAAAATATATAAAAAACAGTAAATACTAATTTATTAATCGAAAATTAACTAAAAACATCAAGAACATAACAATTATAATTAATAAAATAGGTGAAAATAACTATATAAAATACAGTTATCAGTGTGTCCCTGTAAGGCTTCTCTTTGTTGAAATCTGTCGAGCACTTGTTATCACATGTGTACATTGTGTGTTCCACAAATGCTTAAGCTTACTTATTGTAACCACCTTGGTGAGTATATTTGATGGATTGTCTTATATAGAAACCTTGGTCACTTTAACCAGTTCACTACTAATGATATCCTTGATGAAAGGTAGTCTTACATTGATGTGTTTTATCTTTTTATGGAACACTGGATTCCTTGATAAGTAGATTAAACTCTAATTATCACACTTGATGGACCCATTTATCCATAAAGCTTCCTTAACTACCTATATACATGCTAGGTATTCTACCTCGGTAGTGGAAAGAGCCATAATTGATTGCAAATTTCTCTTTCAACTCACAGTGTTTCCAAACTAGGTGAAGACATAACCAGTAAGTGACCTTCTTCGATCAAGATCTCTTATGAAATCAACATTGTGAACCCTTCTACCTTTACCACTCTAGTTGGATTTCTTCTAAAAATCAAACCTATATTTGAAGTCCCTTTTAGGTACCATAAGACCCACTTTACTCCTACCCAATGTTCCCTCCCACGCTTTGACATAAACCTATTTACAACATTGACTGAATAAGCTAAGTTTGGTTTTGTTGCAATCATAGCAAACATAAGGCTACTAACAACATTTGAGTAAGACATACTTGAAATTTCTTTTATCTCTAGATCAATTTTGGGAGATTGATATGTAGAAAGTTTAAAATGGGATGCTAGATGAGTTGAAACTGGTTTGGTTGATTCCTTTCCAAATTTCTTGAGCATCTTATCTGGATATCCAGTTTGAGTTGTTAACAACTCTCCATTCTTTCCATTTCTTGAAATCTACATACCAAGGATCTTCTCAGCCTTCCCTAAGTCTTTCATTTCGATCTCAATTTTCAAAAGCTATTTTAAATGCATCAAATCTTTAAGATCCTTTCTTGGTAACAACATGTCATCTACAAATAATAATAGATAGACTATGATCCCACTAATTTCCTTTCTGAAATAAACATAAGCTTCATACTCACATCTTTGAAACTTTAAATCAATTATAAAGCTATCAAACCTTTTGTACCATTGACATATGGACTATTCAAGTCCATATGATAATCTCTTCAAGACACATATGCCATTTTTTGGTTTCTTTATAAGCACCCATATGCCATTTTTTTATAGTGATTTCATTTCTTTAATCATTGCTTCTTCCCACCATCTTGCTTGTTTAAAAGACATAGCTTCTGCATAATTGTGTGGCTCAATTCTATCAATATCTTTACTAAATATAAGAGCTTGAGCAATGAAGTCAGCATGGCCATATCTCATTACTAGCCTGTCACTCTCCTTGGCCTATCTATAGCCACTGAATAGTCTTGAAGATATTGATGTTCAGTACCTGTAACATCCTTATGCTCACTGGTAGATGACTCTCTAGAATCAACATTGATTAGATCAAACTCATTACCATTAGTTCTCTCTTGTGCACCTTGATTTGATTTAGAGTTTCCAAGATGACTTTCCATCTCAATTGAGATAGGCTCCTTTTCTTTCTCAACAACTCGTTCAAACTTTTTACCATTCTACATAGCATTCTCTACAAAATTGACATTTCTACTATTAAAATACTTCTCTACTTTAGGATCCCAGAACCTATATCTCTTTACTCTATTAGGGTAGCCTAAAAAATAACCCTTTTGCTCTTGCTTGAAGCTTCCCTTCATTCATGTGAATGAAGAGTAGACATCGAGATACCTTAAGCTCACTATAATCAACAAGACTACCACTCCACATCTCTTCTAGAGTTTTAAAGGCAATTACTAAAAATGGTGATCTATTAATTAAGTGAGTAGCAGTTTAAACTACCTCAGCCCAAAATCTTTTAGATAGTTTAAAGTTAGAGAGTATTCACCTTACCTTGTTTAAGATGGTTCTATTCATGAGTTCCATTAAACCATTTTGTTAGAGAGCACCTGTTACTATCTTATGCCTCTAAATGCCACAATTCTTACATATCTTCTCAAACTCAACGTTGTAAAATTCCATCCCATTATTAGCTCTAAGCACCTTCATTCCTTTTCTTGTCTGATTTTCTAGTAGATCCTTATAGGATTGAAACTTAGCAAATGTCTCATCCTTGGTGTTCAAAATATAGGTCCCAACCTTCCTTAAGTAGTCATCAATCAGGCATAAATAATACCTTGATCTTCTTGCCATATATGTAGTGTTCATAAATTCCAATTATTGTAACCTTATCTCCTCCCATCACACCTTGTTTGTAGAGTTTATGAGAACTATATCACTGATATGCCTAAGCCTATTCTACCAAAGAGTAGTAACATGCTCTAATGAAATTGTCAAAGGATTTCCATGATCAAGAATTGTTTTTCCTTAGGGGATGTAAAGCCCATGTTTCCTTAAGCCCTTCATAACGACCAAAAATACCTCGAGTGCCTTCAATATTCCTTATTCTAATATGATTGAATAGCCTAAGACATCAAGCACTCTAAGAGAAATAAGATTCCTCCTTAAATTTGGCACATATCTTACATCAGATAATATCTTTATTGTGTCATCACTGAGCCTAAACTCAATGCAACCAATGCCTTTCACTTCCCTATCATAATTATTCCCAAGCAATACCTTTCTATGGTAACTTTCATTCAACTCCGTGAACCATTTATTTTTAAGGAACATGTGAAATGTGCACCTAGAATCCAACACCCACATAGTCGTACACTTTTCAGTTGTAACCACTAAAACATTAGACCTTTCATATTTTTCTTCCATAATACTTACATCAGCAATGCCTCTATTTTCAAAGTCATAGTTCTTACCCTTTCTTGATGGATAGTTCCTCTTGAAATGGCCTTCTTTATGACATATGAAGCACTTGAAATTTTTCTTGTTTCTGGACTTTAATATGGACTTCCTTCTCCCCTTGGACCCATCAATTCTCTTATTTGATCTCCCTCTTATGTAAAAGTCTTCACTAGTATCTCCTACTTTCTTAAACTTCTTGTGTTCAAGTTCCTAAGATATCAGAGATGAGATAACAAAATCGAGCTTTAGTTCTTCCTGTCCATACTTGATTAAGATTGTAATCAACTATATTTTTTTGATTAAGCTTGAAACTAAAGAGCCTTTCCTTCAAGATTTTTTTTTACAATGTCTTGTAATCATACAAAGTTTCAAGCCTTTCCCAAATCTCTTTGGCACTCTTCAAATCTTGAATTTACTATAGAACATTATCAACTAAGCACAACTCAATACCGCTACTTGCTTTCTTCAAGATTATCTTCTTTTCTTCCTCTTTAATTTAAGCAGGGAACACTTTATCAATAGCTAAGTCTAGCCATTCCATCAAACTTCTCAACATCTTACTTAGTGGTAGCCATTGATATCTTCAAATTTTTTTATGCCCTCAAGAAGATAAATAGTTCAAGAATTTTTTAGAAATGAAAAACTTAATTTCGAGTCCCTTGAACCTTTCTTGATTGCCACAGTTTGTGTCCTTGTAAGTTAATCTCTTAACCTTTTTTAATATACCACTAATTGTTAAGACAATCACCAGCTCTTGGACCCCCTTTCCACCGACACATGTCCACGAGTTTGACTTGAATGGAAGCCCAATTTGATAACTGAAAACAAGTACATGAAATCATAGAAAGTCATTGAATTTGTTACATGGTTCTTCCTTAATGTGAGGCGTAAATCCATAGGAACTAATACAGTTCCAATCCACTAGCAATGATAAGTAAACCTTACAACAAATTTACCTCTTTACAACCACATCTTTCTTGCCTTTGAACTCATAAAGATGAACATAAGTTCTCAAGAAATGCTCTTTTTACAAGCCTTTCTTTCTCTACAATTCCATAGCTTATACAACTCAATTTACTTCTCTACAATCATAAGTTATTGTTATATATATAATACAAGTGATTTTCTCTTATTTATAGCAAAGAAATCACCTTTCATACAACATTCCATATATGATCATAGCCTTGCCAAGTAATTCACCTACTGTGTGTATGGCCCCAGTGACATGCCACGCACCATGTGTTGTGCATTGCTTATACTGCACACATGCATGCCCGAGGCTACCCTTTGATGAAATCTTCTAAGCACTTGTTATCAACATGCCTTGAGATAAATGGGGTACGATTTTATGTAAGTCCTTTTTAGCTACCTTACATGATTCAGCCAACAAGTGATTTAGTGCCCTGAATTCCAATAGTATCATTTTTTTTCCTGAGTTTATCATATTGTTTGTAACCTATTATGCTAGTAACAAGCCCTTGAAGAAAAATCCGCACCATCTATTCTCCATAGTCCATAGTATGAATGAATCTATCAAAACATTTAAGAAAATATTTCACGAGGAGAAAAATATCTAATTGTCTAGACTTTATCATTGTTCATGCATTTAGAAGAAAAGTGTTAATAAGTTTGGATTTCTTTATGAAACTCACCCAGATGATACCTCAAACCATGCAAGAGGCCTATGATGAAGCGTAGAAGTGTGTTAACCTATGAACAAAGTTGAAATCGATCAAGAAAAATACTTTGATTACACCAAAGATAGTGAGAGGAAAGGAAAAAATGGAGTTAAACCCTAATAGGCCTAGGCAAATAGAGTACCAAAATAATAAGAGATTGTAGACAAAACTCTAGTTGAGGAAACTCATAGAACAAGAATCTAGGACCATGGGAAAAATCACTTTTTCTCTTTAGAGGCCCTTCTTGAGACTTAGTGTGGCCAAAGTGATTGTAAAGATGGAAGAAGAAAAAAATGTTATGTGGCCTCCCCGAATGAAGGCATCAAACAAAGACACTACTAAATGATGTGAATTTTATAAAGACATTGGACATGAGACCAGAGATTACATGCACTTGGAAAATAAAATCGAATAATTGCTATTGAAGGTTTACCTTGGTGAATTAGTAGGCAGCGGAAATCAAAGAAACAATGTAAGACCAATAAGAGAAGCATCCCGAGATGGTGTCGCTTTTGATGGGAGGAAAATTGCATGGTTAGATGAGAATGTCTGTATAATACACTCCATCCATTGAGGACTTGGCTTGAATAGAGAGTCCAACAATGCACGAAAAGGATATGCCAAGGAGGTTCGAAGTGAGATCAACACAGTTCTTTACAGCTTACATAGAAAGGATGCCACTACCCCAATAGCATTTAACAATGAAGACAAAGTAAATTATCTCATAAGGACCCTTTGATTGTGACCTTGAGAGTTGGACCATGTGACATTTGCCATATATTGGTAGATATAGGAAGTTCAGTCAACCTTTTATTCTTGTCCACACTCCATGCTTTGGGAGTGCGTGAAGAGGATGTCATAACAAAGAAAATGCCCCTAATTGGATTCAACAATAGCACAACCTACATCTTGGGAACCATCAAGTTACCCGTGATGTCTAAAGGAACTGTCATGATGGCAAACGTTTTTATGGTCAATGAACCTACCCATTACTATTTTATTCTAGGAAAACTTTGTATACATAAAATAAAGGCTATTCTATTTAATTATCATCAAGTAGTAAACCACCCTATCAAGGATGGTGTCATTGAAATTTGAGTAGACCTAGAAAAGACATGTAGTAGATATAACATGGCCATGAAATAAGTAAACACAAGATATCAATTAAAAGTCACTCAATGTGATAGAGCATCACTTAAGCCATCACTTGTGAGGATGATTAGCATAAATGAGTTTGAGTTGATTGAATTCATGAAGAAAGTTGGGCACTCAAGTTGAATTCGAACCTCAATGATGTGAGTGAGAGGGCTCTCATCGAATTCTCTAAAGTAGCTTAAATGTCTTTGCTTGGAAGCTTGAGGACATGCCAGGAAGTAACCCAAAGCTAATATCATGTAGATTGAATGTTAACTCTACCAAAAAGCCAGTGCAACAAAGGAAAAGGAAATTCTCAAGGGGGGAAAATGAAATCATCTAGACATAAGTTAGTTTGTAAAAAGAAAATTAAATTGTAAGAAAGGTGGATTACTCGACTTGGTTGTCAAATATGATCCTAGTCATATAGTCACGTGGTGCTCCTTGAATATGTGTAGATTTAATAGACTTGAACGAATCATGCTCAAAAGACTATTATCCATTTCCAAGATTGAGCATCTCATAGATGTAACAACTGCATATGATGTTAAGAGTTTCCTCGACACATATTTAGGTTATCACCAAATATACATAAGTCTTGAGGATGAAGAAAATATAGCCTTCACAAAAGAGTGTGGAACCTTTTACTATAAAAGGATGCCATTTGGTCTCAAAAATACAATGGTGACCTACCAAAGATTGGTGAATAAAATGTTCAAGGGTCTCCTTGAAAGGAACATGGAAGCATATGTAGATGACATGATGGTAAAAAATAAGCAACCTTTGAGCTATATTTTTTATCTCAATCAAGTATTTGGACTGATAAGGAATCATAAAATAAGGTTGAATCTAAAGAAGTGTGTGTTCATTTTAAGCTTAGGTAAATTCTTGAGTTATCTTATTTTTGCTTAGGGAATCGAAGCAAACCCCAACAAGATTAAAGCACTAGTGAGTATGAAATCTTCCTCTAATCTAAAGGGCATCCAACAAATGTATAGAAAAATCACCATATTAAAAAAATTCATAACAAGGTGTACTAGCAAATACCTCATCTTCTTCAAATTATTAAGGAAGAATACCTCAATTTTCTAGAATAAAGAGTGTGAAAATGATTTTTAGAACATAAATGCTTACCTCGATCAACCTTCTATCTTTATGAGCCCACTACCAGATGAGCTAGTGTATATGTACCTCACTGTCATTCCTCGAACTATATGTGCTATGTTATTGGTAGAAAGTAAGAAGATCCAACACCCTATAAACTACATCAGCTAAGTTCTCATGGATGCCAAAATAAAGTATCCAATGATTGATAATTTAACATTTACACTCAAGGTTACATCTCGTAAGTTGAGACAATATTTTAGTTCTCACTATATCATTGTTTTAACCTTATACACGTTGAATAATATTCTTAGTAGGATGGAAGTTTCTGTAAGGCTCACTCAAATTTCCAATCAAGCTTGGTGAGTATGATATAAAATTTTAACATCAAATAGTAATTAAGGCACAGGCCCACTACCAGATGAGCTAGTGTATATGTACCTCACTGTCATTCCTCGAACTATATTATCTATGTTATTGGTAGAAAGTAAGAAGATCCAACACCCTATAAACTACATCAGCTAAGTTCTCATGGATGCCAAAATAAATTATCCAATGATTGATAATTTAACATTTACGCTCAAGGTTACATCTCGTAAGTTGAGACAATATTTTAGTTCTCACTATATCATTGTTTTAACCTTATACACGTTGAATAATATTCTTAGTAGGATGGAAGTTTCTGTAAGGCTCACTCAAATTTCCAATCAAGCTTGGTGAGTATGATATAAAATTTTAACATCAAATAGTAATTAAGGCACAGGTTGTACTATATTTTGTTGCATAATACATTGAAAAAGATCACACCCCTAAGTCTGTCAATTGTGTCGTTACACCAGATAAGGAGAAAACACAGAAAAAATTTATAAATAGACCCAATAATTTCAAAGGGTCTGGTATTGGTGTGGTCATAATGAACAAGCAACCATCCACGAGTATTCAATCCAGATCACCTTTCTTGTGAAAAATAATGTTGTTGAGTATGAGGCTACAAATTTTGTGGTAATGATCACTACAAAGTTGGGCATGTAAAACCTTGATTTGTTCAATGACTTAAAGTTGGTTGTCAACCAATATGCTAGAATTTTCAAGGCAAAGGATGACAAGATGAGAAATACCTAGAAAGATTGAGACATGAATGTTCATTACTAAGAAGAGTCAAAATTCACCAAATTTCCAATAATAACAACTGTTATATTGATGCCTTGGCTACACTTGCTTCCATACATGACATAAAGAACTAAGAGTTGGTCAAAATTCCAGTTCTATCTGGATCTAGTCCATCTAAGGTTGAGAGAGTCATGAACCAAGTAGAGGACTTAGCGAAGTCATGGTTCAACCTGTTTATTAGGTATCTTAGCAATAAGACTGTCTCTGAAGATAAAAAGAAGGTACATGTCATGGTCAAAAACTTAAATAGATATTTCTTGTTAGATAGAAAACTATACAGAAAAACACCATCTGGACCCATATTCTTTTATGCTACTATTTAATAAAGCCAGAATATCGTCAAGAAGGCTCATGAGGTGAGTATGGATCTCACTTCAATGGTAGAAAATTATCACAAAGAATCAAGTCAAGGATACTACTGGCCTACCATATTAGCAGATAGCATAAAACACTTTCAAGTGTGTGAAAAATATCAAAGGTTTACAGGTATAAGAGTGGTTATTACTTTGGCTTTGTTCAAAGGTTTGAAAATCCAACGAATTGATGTAAATAATGAATTTCTCAATAGAGACTTGATTAAGAATGTATATATGACTTAACCCCTTGTGTTTGATGATGGTTCACGCTTGGTAGATAGGCTAAAAAGGGTTTTATATAGTCTCAAACAAACCCTATAAGGTTGGTATCCGAAATTATGTGCTTGCTTGATGGGTTTGGGTCTTTCTAACTCTAAATCAGATATCTCATTCTTTGTACAATCTTTTTCTACCTCATTTTTTATTGTCATGATTTATGTGGGTGATATCTTACTTATTGTTTAGATTCTAGCAAGGTTGACAAGTTGATTATGGATTTAAATGTTAGCTTTTCCTTGAAGGATTTGGGATTGTTTAACTATTTTTTGGGAATGGAAGTTACCTATCATTGTGACTCAATTCATCTTTATCAAGAGGTATATTAGTAAGCTGCTTGTTGTAGCTAGTTTAGATAATTATAAGTCATTCACTACTTTAATGAGTTAAGGTGTTGTGCTTGTTAAGACTGATGGTGTTGTGCTGAGTGATGCAACTACATATAGAAAATTCGTGGGTTCATTGCAATATCTCATATTGACCAACCTCATATTTCCTTTGTTATGAGTAAATTATGCCAATTTATAGCAGCCTCAAAAGATAGTCATTGTCTGATTCTCAAACATCTTTTTAAATACCTTAATGGCATAGTGTCTTCTGGTTTAAAATTCATTAAACTGGAGGGCTTGGACTTGGTGTTGTACTATAATGTTGATTATGCTAGCTATCTAATGATATAGACATAACATATGTGTTTTTTGTGTGTTCTTTGGAGGGTGTTTAGTGTCTTGAAAATCCATTAAACAGAAAGTAGTATCAAGGAGTAGTAATGAAATCGAATATCTTGCCATGGCTATTACTCTTATTGAGTTAATTTGGCTACAGTCATTTCTTACAGATTTTTCGTGGTATGTGTTGATCCTTTATTAGTAATTGATAGTTTAAGTGTTAAAGTACTTGCTCGTAACCTAGTTTTCCATATTAAGACCAAGTGCATAGAAATGGATCACAACTTCATTAGAGATAGAGTCATTCAGGGTCAACATGGATTGATTATGTTCTCTGTACTGATCAACTGGCTTATGCTTTCATGAAGCCATTTCCTTGTGTTAGTTTTTTATTCCTTAGGCCTAAACTATTGGTGTTGCCTCCACCATCAATTTGAAGGGATTGTTGGAGATTGAGAATATATGTGTGTTATCATGAGTTAGTGTGTAGTATAATGTATCTTAGAAGTAATTATAGCTAGTTTTTGTATATCCATTGTAAGCCTTACATGTGGTATGTTTGTTAAGACTAGTAGTACAAGTAGCTTGTAAACTAATCTTGTTTTGTATCTTTCTAATAACAAAAATTATATTCATCTTCTATAGTTTTCATTGTTGATCGAAACTTTTGAGGTTCTTGAAACAACCCTAACTCATTCATCCATAATTAAACTCTTTTTTTTTTCAATCGTTGAGGCTCCAATTAAACCAAATCTCAATAGTTTCATACTACTCCCACATCTTATCCCCTCTAACGACTCAAAATGAATTTGTTTATTAAATTAATTTTTTTAATAATGACACATAGTTAATTTTCATAATCCTCTCTCAATCCAACCTAACTCAAACCAATTCCTTCAACATTTTTTTAATTTGATCCATTTTTTCTTTTATTTTTCAATTTTTTATGTACTCATGTTTTATTGAATAAGCGCATATAATATAAAAATATATGTTTTTACACATATTATTGAACATAAGTCCTTTAACAAGGTATTTGAAATATATGTTGATTTGATAAATTTTTAACATTTTTTTAAACTGTTTACACCAAGTGAAAATGGACTGAAAGATGAGAATTATTTTTCAATTTTTTTGAATAATGAGTCATTAAAAACGTGGATTAAAGAAATCTAGTATCTCTTCATCTCATGATTGCCACTCGCGGTTTTAGATGTACTAGTATTATGCGCATTGTGTCAAATTGTTTTTCATGGTTGTCAAATTACGTTTTTTAAGTGAAGTTTTAAAAGTTTGAGAGTTAAATAATATGATTTAAAAGTTTTAGACTGATTGCGAATCTTCCGTGACCTTTTATTTGCTAAAAACATTATCACCAACCTAATGGTTTTGTTACATTAAGAACTTCAATCTAATTTTTTCTCATCCCATTAATAATATTGGCATAAAATAATATCACTTGAAAAAGAATAACACTAGTCATATAAAATTAAAAGTTACACGATCATTTTTTGTTAGAATTATTGATGGAATAAATGAAAGTTCTTAAATGTAACACATACCATTAGGTTGGCTAATTTTTATTCTTTTTTAACAATTAAAAAATTACGAATTAATAATAAATTAATTGGTAACATTTTTTGATTTTTTATTTATTTCAAAAACATAAAAAATTAAAAAAAATTGGTTTTTTTAATAAATTTTATTTTTTTAATCATTTATTTCCAATGATTTTTTATACGAAAGTTATAAGATTTTATTTATTTTTCACAAAAAATATTTTCTTTAAAATAAAAAAATTAATAAATCAAAGCATTTGATTAAAAAATATTGTTTTTAAATATTAATGAATCACCTTAAATTTTGTAAGTTATTTGTTAAAAAAATAATATCATAATTAAAAATTATTATCAAACATAATTAAAATAATTATTTAAAAATATAAAAAAATCAAAAGAAATCAAAATCATTATCAAATATATTTTTAACTTATTCATTTAAAAATTTATAAATTAATAAAATAGTCCCGAGACAAAATAAAATGACTTTTTTTTTTTTGCCATTAATTAATCGTTATAAGAATCTGGCTGCCGTCATAATAAACATTTTAAGTTGGGATCGGACTATACTCTATGTTATGTTATGAGAACAAATAAAATATGTGTTGGTAACATAAAAACGTGTTCGCCACATAGGGACTAATTGTATTTTTCTTATAAAAATGTTAAAAGATTTGGTAAACATTGCAAGTTATTTGTTAGAAAGGTAAGTATCGTAATTAAAAATTATTGTGAAATGTATTTGATTAAAACATTTACTTGAAAGAAATAAAAAATCAAAACCATTATCAAATTTATCATTAATTTGTTTATTTTAAAGTTTATAAATTTATATGTAAAATTGATAAAAGATTAAAAATTAATAAAATAATTAAACGAAAAAATAAAAGGAGTTTATATTTCTTGCTATAAATTAATTATTCTAACAATGTGGTAATCATAATAAACATCTTAGTTGGTATCTTCTCAAACGGAAATGTAAGGAAGTATGATCGGATTATACTCTATAATTATATTATGAGAAATATAAAATATGGGTTTATAATATAAAAATGTGTTTGTTACATAGGGACTAATAGTATTTTTCTTATGAAAATGTTAAAAGGATTGGTAAACAATGTAAGTTATTTGTTAAAAAAGTGAATATTATAATTTAAAGTTATTATTAAATGTATTTGATTAAAACAATTGATTAAAATAAATACATAAATACATAAAAAAAAATAGAAATCAAAATCATTATAGTTGTTTATTTAAAAATTTATAAATTTATATATGAAATTGATAAAGTTTAAAAACTAATAAAATAGTTTTAAAAAAATCAAAAAGGATATTTTTTTTTTTGATATTAATTAATTATTATAAGAATCGTGCTAATCATAAATCATCTTAAGTTAGTATCTTCTCAAATGAAAATGTAAAGAAATATGATTGGATTATACTCCTTATTATCATAACATATAAATGATGTGTTTATAATATAAAAATGTATTTGCGTTATTTTTACAGGTTGAATAAGTTTAATTTAGTTTGAATTAGTTAGTTTAAATTGATTAATTCTTAGTTTAAATTGAATTTAATTTGAATTATATGAGTTCGATCCAGATCAAACAGAAATATGTTAGCCAAACTGATTCAAATTAGTACGAATTTTTAATTGTATTTTTTTTTATTAATATGACTTCTTGATTTATAAATCAAAAAATAATTTTGATGATACTAAATCTCATTAATACAAAATTCATTATATGACGTAATAAAAATTGAGAAAAATGTTACAACAACTAGTCAATCTAAAAACAAAAGGCACAATTAACAACATCATGTTACATAATCATTCAAACATTATGGTGTATTCAAATGATATTTTTGTAGATTCTAATGAATTTATATTTTAAAAAATTTAGATGTATTCTTTTAAGATTTTTTAAGAATTTATAAAAGCTTACCTATATTCAATTAAAACTTTTCAAGACATTTTAAAAGTTTATAAAAGTCTAAAAAAATTTAGGTGTATTTAATTACTTTTTAAAAATTTATTGAAGTATTAACATATTCAAAATATCAATAACTTTTAAAAAGTTAAGTTTTTCATAAATTTTTGAAGATTTTAAGCATTTTTTTTTGTGTATAAACAAAATCTATCATCAATAACATATTCTTATGTAAGATTTTTGAAGACTTTTTTCTCAAACTCTTTTCTCTCTTTTTTTCCTTCTTTTTTTTTTGTTAATATATTTCTCACCTATTAACCTAATAAATTGACTTACAATTGACTATAAATTTTATTTTTATTTTTTATTTTTATAATTCTAACATACTAACTTTAAATGAATATTTTTTAATATAATTTTCTTTTAATAGCTATTAAAGACTAATGATCACCTAATAATAACGTTTATTATAATTTAAGTTGGGCACATACCTTTTTTCAATTAATGTAAACTCTTAATATTTTCACAGCTTAAAAAAGAATATAGTAGAATATATGTTTTATTAAATTTTTTAATAAAATACATGATAACATATGAATATTTTTTATAACTGTAAAGGATTTATTAAAAAATTATAAAATAATTAAAGTATTGTGAAAAAGTGTGAGTACGATAAAAAGTTAAAATATATTAAATTTTCTAAAAGATTATATAAATTTATGATAAAAGAAATCATACAAATCTATTCAAATTTATATAGAGTTTTTAAAAGTTTAATGAAGTATATGTTGAAGTTTTTAAAAATATATTAAAATTTGTAAACTTTTTAAAATTTAAAATCTATCAAAAAAATTTCTAAATCTTAATTGAATTTTTAAAATTTTAATTAAATATATGATGAAGTCTTAAAAAGTCTATTAGAGACTTTAAAATTTAAAATATATCAATGTCTCTCTAAATCCTAATCGAAACAACCTCTTAAAATTTAAAATAATTTAGATATCATACATAAAATTTGACATATATATTACAAAATCATAACATTTATTATTTGAGTTCGAGTTTACAGGTCGGCCAAATCAGCTTGATTTTTTCAAGCTATTTAAATTAGCTTGAATTTAATTTAATTCAAGTTTTTTAATTTTTCTTTCGATTAATCAGATTACAATATAAATTAATATAAATTATCATTCCTGATCACGAAAATTTTCTTATGATAATGTTAAAAGGGCTAGTAAATAAGCAATGACCAAATAGGACTAATGGTGTTTGCATTGAGTAATTGTCCACTTGATTCATTAATGATCCAATTATTTACGTTTAACCTCAATAAAAAATACATGTCTATTTTTTATAATATCAAAAAAAATATATTCATTTACTATAAGAAAAATAAATATATATATTTGTTCTGAATCTTATATTTTTATGGTTATTATTAATAAAATTAGTAAAGCTTTTCTTTTTGTTTTTGGATGTAATGGAATGGATAAATTTTGAGTATCAATATCAACACAAGTATTTTTGTTACTATTATAATAAATGTGAATTGTTTACTATATTTTTATAATTAATTACACATAAATATCGTTATTATTAGATAATATTATAATTGATGAATTATTAATTTTTTATTAAAAATTTCTTTTGTTTAGTCCCTAATATTTTAAAATAATATGCTACCCATATAATTTTAGAAAAATAATAAAAATATCATTTTTAAAATTTATAATTATAAAAATAATATTTATTTATATTTATCTTATAAATTTTCACTATTAATAAATTGACAAATTATTTCAATTTAAAAATTGTCCAATTTGATAGTATTAATTATCTGAAATAGTAGTATAATAGATAATAGTGTATATTTTACTTAAATAGCACTATCACCATGTTTTGAACTTTTGAGTTTAATTGTTTTGTCTTCGATTACCTTTATTTATTTTTAAATCTAATTTTTCCATCTAACTCACTCATATTGTTAGTTTTGATCAATTTTTTTAATCTTATTTTGTTTTTATCTATTTATAATCTTTCATAGTTATCATATGTGTATATATCTTACATATTATTCTTTCAAAAATATATATGTAAAACATACATACTTTTTCAAAAATATGTATATGAATTTTACATACTATACAGTATGTAAAACATAGATACTATTTTCAAAAATATGTATGTAAAGCTTACACACTCTTTCATAAACTATGAGTTTTATACTTTATTTGTGTTATGTAGATAAAATTGATATTTTTTTAACAAATTTATTATATTTAAGTAAAAAACTATATTATATACTGTTCAAAATGAACTACGATTATTAAGACTCAGTGCAACCATTTAGTCTCATTCAATATTGAAAAATATCTAGTTGAATCTAATTTAATATTATTAGATAATATTTTTATTATTATAAATTTTTTGTTTTTTTTATTTACCCATATTTTTCCCTTTATACAATTCTAGTAAATAGAATAAAGCCTGCATTTATGTTCGATAAATTATCACTAAAGTCTTTAACCTTTAACATATATTCACATATACCACTAACTTTTATAAAAAATGTTCCTCTTTCGATTTTTATAGTTAATATCACTAATGTCCTTGAATAGTTAACAATATTTAACTTCTTATCTATTGATGTATTTTTCTTTCCTATGGCTTGGATACCAAATTGTGACTAACTATTTTAGAACGATGGTTGTTACTTCATGCAAATTATTATTTAAAGGCAACCATTTAAGTGTCTTTTCAAAACATTCATTTATCTTTATAATTTTCCTTCTGTTTGTTTTTATACATACTTATGCTAGTTTCTTTGTATTCATTATCTTATTTATTAGTTTTATAAATGTTATAAATAAATATTTAATCATTCATGATCCTTAATTGACTTAGAATTATAATTATCATACTTGAATTTAACGGGTTCATCACGGTCTTCCTTCTGTTGTTCGTCTTATTTTGTTACACTTGATATACCTTAGCTTGTTCAAACCTTAATACCATATTGGTAATGGTGAACCTCTTGCATATGTACATGGTGAATCTCTTACATATGTACATGGCATAGTATCCAAATTAGATTTACTAGAGAATAAAAAAAGAGTAACTACACTCCATTTTATTCATAATATTAATAATTATTACAATTTGAAAAGCCAATTAAGAACTTTGAAGAGATTTTTAGCTCCTCATAGTTTCGAGATACAGAATTGCTAGATGAATAAATTTTAGAGTGACGAGTTTTATATTATTGAAGTTGTGTCCAACTAATGAAAATAAGGGTTACTTTTATAAGATAAGGAATCCATGTTTATAATATTGGAAATTTAATATGTTACCCCATTTCAATAATTCACCTAACTTTCTGCTTTTGACTTTTAAATTTAAGCTTTTCATTTGTAAATTCTACATCTTTATTCATCTTTGTCATTTTCTAATGACAATCCTTTTGATAATGCGGATGATGATACATCTTAATCTTCTTGATCTCTAATCCAGTAAATGCATTTATGATCCTTAGTGAGGGCCATATTACCTTGGGCCATATTGCCTTTGCATAAAAATAAAATACCTTTCTTGTTTCTTAACTGTAAGTAGTGAGGGTCATATTACCATGAGAAATGATTATAACTATACTAATTGAGTAATTTACCTTGACTTCAAAAGAATTGTTGATCTTAGAAGACAGAGTGCAAGTACCCTTGGTTTCGAAACTTCTCTATTAGTGTTGAAAATCCCTAATTTGATAAAATGGTAAGGACTAACACAACATTTTTTATTCCAATCCATAAGTGAAATAAAAAATTTAAGATAGACAAGCTTGTCACATGCTCTGATCTTTTTCCTAAAGTTCTTGATAACTTTCTTGAAATTTTTTTAAAAATAATTTAATTTATTTAAATTAATTCCTAGATATAGGTTCTTAATTAAATCTGCATGAAAAACTTTATGAGCAAAAATTGGATCAGCTCCTTCAAGAATATTATATTTACTGCCTATATGGAATTCTTTTCCTGTAAGTAAAATTTCATATCTTCAATATGTTATTGAGTAGATTTCTTGGTTAATTTATAGAGAAACAACCATTGTAATTTACTTAAATTCATGTATTAGTCTTTTCATCTTTGATAACTAATGTTATCCTGATGGATTTTTCCTTAATTAGTATTGGTGATCGTACTATCTTTACTATCTCTATAAGAGGTGTTTCTTTGAATAGTACTAGCGATTGTACCATTTTTCCTAGGGTCTTCATCCTGTTTGGTGGCAATGGCTGTTGTTGTAATGTTGTAGAGTAATTTTTAACTATATCTTTTGAAATTGATAGTTTTGGAACTCTAAAACTGACACAATTACCTTCAACTTCTATTCTATTAATGAAAGCTCTATAACTTATTGTATATAATCCAATATTAGGTTTGTTTGTTTCAAGCTAGTTCTTATAAATTCCTAATTTTTGATCATTATAGACCACAAAAGTCTTTATCTGATCTTGTTTAGACCAACTGAGCTTTTCTTGTTTCTTTTCAAAGGTGTTACTCTCATTTAAACTATTAGATTCTTCCTTCTCATTTCAAATTATTTATTTAGAAGTTTTATCTTCTTTAGAATGAATCTCTGAGGTAGAGCCATCTTTAGAGTTTTTGGACTTTAATGTTAATTTTGAACTGTTAAGTTCTTCCTATTTAATTCTTGTCTCCAAAAGAGACTTCTCTAGGTATAAAACCTAAAGTTGTTCCCATAGAATTCTTATCTAATTTTCCTTTATCTTGATCTTGATATCAAGATTTTCTATTTCTGAAAGAACAAAAATAGTTAAATGTATTAATTTTCTTCTAAAAGCATCTGCTAAACTATTATTTTTTCCTAAAAGATGTTCAACATCAAAAATTGTTGTAGTTAAATCATTGTTGTCATTCAACTAATCTTCATTTTTTATAATCACCTGTAATATTAGTCCTTAAAAATAACCAAAATTCGTGTTAATGGTACTGACAATGAATTTGAAATTTATTACATATAGTGTAAATTTTTTAATAGCTTTTTTTACTGTCAAGTTTTCTTTTTCATTACTGTGATAATTTAATTCTGTACCACGGAAAGATCCTAATGTATATCATTCACTTTGTGTTTAAAACTACACCCCAATATTCATATGAAGTATCTATTTCAATTATTATCTTATTATTTGGACCTGGATGGTATAGAGTTGGTAAATTTTTTACATGTTCTTTTACTTTATTCATGTAAAAATATCTTGTTCTATCCATTTCTAATCATAATCTATTTTCAATTTTATTACTAAAAGTTTTTACATTTCTGTAAATTTCTTGATGTATACTTTAACATATATTAAACATCTTAATAATCTTTGGAATTGGTTTTTGTCTTTTACTTCACTAGGAAACCCTTGAATATTATTTAATATGTGGGACTGTGGATTATGTTTTTCATCTTCAATTTATAACTCTAAATACTTAATTTTTTGCTGAGTAATTGCTACTTTCTTCTCAAAGAGTACAATACCTTTTACATTCTTATAGAATATTAATAATATTCAAATAATATTTATTTAATTCATTACTGAAAACCAAAATACTAATTACATACAAATATTTTGTAATTTCATAAAGATGTTATCCGTATACCTTTGGAAGACGCCCGAAGTTTGTTTTAATCTGAATGGTACAACGATCTATTGTAATTGTCATTGGAAGGCAACTAAATGACGTTAGTTTTTGAGATTCTCTATCCATTCTTATTTTTGAAAATTCACTTTTGCAATTAAAAGTTGAGTAGTATTTCTTCCCTTTTATTATTGATAATTATTCTTTTTTCTTTGTAATAAAGTATCAATCATCAATGGTTTCTTTACTCTATGCTTTGAAGTTTATTACCATTCTCTTTTTTATTCTTCTTCTTTTGGCTTCTTTTTTTTACTAAAAATGTTGATTTAGAATGGGTGAATTACTTGGTATTATGACTTTTAGTTCCAAAATTTCTTGAATTTGTTTTTTAAATTTGATCATATTTTCTGGAGTATAAATTATAGGTTTTACTCTAATGACTTTATTATGGGTCTTACTTTTATGTCAGTAGTCATTTTAGATTTATTTATTTTTGGATCTAAATGATTTTATGAGTTTATTGTATTTAACAATTTTCTAATACTAGTTAAGGCTTTATCCTCTTGAATTTCATTAAGAAAATTGTTTTGTTTCTATTCTATATCAATTAAAATCTTTTCTAATAAGGTCTTTATTGTAGCTTTGTATCTATCTTACGACGTTTTCTCTCTTTATGTTGTTGCATAAAAATTGGGTTTGATACAGTAAAAAAATTTCGTACTTTTAACACATAAATGGTTTCACCATCTAGTATTATGAGACTTATTTTGTCTAAATATTGTGCAAAAGATTGATTTCAGTTTAGAAAATTATTTTCTTTTGGTACTTGTTTTCAGAGTTCCTCTAGAAATACATATTTACTAACTACGTATACTAGCTCTTGTATCTATATATGCTTGTAAATGTAACTTGTGTAACTTTTAAATTTTTAATATAAGTACTGTTTGAATTTGTAATACTATAAAAGTCATTCATCTTCTAATAAAGAATATTTATTTTTGAGTCGGTTATTTCTTCATTAGTTTCTTTCAATAGATCAATACTACAAGATATCATCTATATTTGATTTCTCTATTGGTTTGAATTTTTTCTTAAAAGCTTCTTCTAAGATTTTTGCTTTCTGTGCAAAATTTATTTTTATATAAAAGCTTGTTAGTGCATTTATTAGCATAATGTCCTTCCTCATTACAGATCCAACATTAACATTTCTTTTTCCTTTATGGGCAATTTTTTTTTTGTTTTTTCGTGGCTTATACCTATTTTTTCCTAAAATATTTTTTTCTATAAGCTTCTTTGTTATATTTTCTCTTAGATTTTTGAAAGTTTTGTTTTCTAAATTTATATCTTTTGAATATTTTGTATTTTTTTATACTTTTGCTTGTAAGATTTTATGGTACATTCATATTTTTTTGGTATCTTAAAATCTCATGTATCATAATAGATTTTACTATTTCCTCTTATTTGTTTATATTCCTATCTTTTTTGACATTTAATGATTATATAATTTTTAAGAGTTCTTATTCTTTCTCCTAATGTGTATAGTATAGTTTTCATATTTTTTTTATTTCATCCTTCTTTTATAGTTTTATGTAATATTCCAAACAATTTTTGAAAAACTATTTTCTTATAAGTTTCTTGCATGGAAGGTGATAACTTATGATAATACATTTCATATTCATAAACAAAGGAATCTATATAACATATGTCACATATTCTTATATTTTTTAAATATCATTTGGCTTCATTAATTTTATATTCATTGGATTTAGTGATATGTCTATCTTTGTCTTCTCTAATAAATTTCTGATATATTTAATTTACTACAGTATCTAAGTATTGACCAATTATAAGAGCATTCTCTTGCATTTATAAATGTTGCTATTCTGTTAAATTTGTAAACTAATTTTTAACATGATTAGTTGAATTGTCCGCTAATGGTGAGGATATACCCATGATCATATATGTCTTATAACTCCTTTACAATTTACATTTATTTACTTTATGTTATTTTCCTTAAAATAAATCAAAAACTCCATTTATTAGTTGCAATTAATTTGATAATAAACTAGTAATTAGGAGTCAAAATTATTAATAATCCTTGTTAGTATGATAATATTTGATTGTGTGGTTGGAGAAGTTTGTATGATTACAATTATTTCATTAGACTATTTATCTAAGATTTTTTTCCTATCACTTATACAATCTAAATCTTAACAATCAATCTATAATTTTCATGAAGTTTTAATTCTGGTGGGACACTACATCTAGTTCCTTTATGTAACCCTTCTTCTATTTTGACTTGTTGTTTTCTTCTATAAGAAAGGCTAGGTTCTTATAGTCTTTGCCTAGTTCTTTTTTCTCTATGTAGGTCAGATAGTCCTTGATAAAGAACTGGTAATAAAATAGGTTTTATATGATTTTTTGGGATAATATTTTTTGGTTCAGAATTAGTTTTATTGACTATGTCATATTATTTTCATCTTTGTTTGTACAAAGTTTTTCATCATAATGTCTTCCTAATTCTTCACTTGTTAAGGTTAGCAAATTAACTATTTTTTTCTATATTTCTATTCTCACGGTCCATAAATAATTCTTCAAATTATTTTCTATATTTTATTAAACTAGGATTATAGCTTCTTCTTCTTTTCTCATTTTTTCTTTTCTCAATCCTAGGTATCAATGCATCTAATCTCCCATGTGATTTTTCTTTTAATCCTACAAATAGATTAAACTTATAAACTATCATTTCATTGTCTATAGGTATGTTATTTACATCACTTCTTAATTCTGTAAATTCCTTATATATGTCTTGTTATAATTTCTTGTTATAACTATATTATCTTATTGTTTATAACTTCTTTTTGTGTTTCATTTACGTCTTGTAAGGACTTGATGTTTGATTCTTATGCTATATATATATTTCTTTTGCTAAAATAATTAAAGCTTTCATTATTGTTATTTTTTAATATGCTTGTTAGGTTTCCATTGAAATTTAATTCCATATATTGTAGTTTATTTTTGAACATTATTAATGCCTTCATTTATTTAACTTATTATTTTAGATCTATCACCTATCTTTTTTTGTTAGAGCTTTCTTCTTCAAGATCTATAAACGTAAACCTTAATACATTACTTTTTCTTGCTACATTAAGTTTTCTTTTGGGTATCAAAGATTTTTCTTTAATATCTAAATTTTATTCTTCTCGTATTTCAAAGTCTATTAATATTTTTGATTTTATTATTTGTCTAATTTCTTGTAAAATTTTATCTATTTATATGAATTTATTTTGTCCATATATTGAACTATTATGACTGTCTATTAATAAATACATTACTCTGTATTATACTAAAAATAAATAATTTTTTTCTTTCATTAAATCTTCTTTTTCAAATTCATAGAGTAAATTTAATACTTGATTTAAGTTCTTATCATTAACATTAATGGTAAACTTAAGATATGCTGTGAATTTTAATTTTTGTTATTCTAAGTTTTCATGGATCATTCTATTATCTAACAGTGTCAATTTTATTGGTGTATCAATTTATTCTCTTAAACAAAATGTGTTTTTATTGATATTTAAATTCTTCTTAATTAATGTATCCAATTTTTCTTTTATACTTTCAGGATTTTTGATAGTTTATCAATAATGATTTCTTTGTCAATTAATGATAGATTATACTTTTCTTCTACGTTTGTAATACCAATACTCATTTATTTATTATTTATTCTATAATAAACTATATTTTTTCTTGAAAATATTTTCTTTATTCTTAAAAATGATGAATCTTTAAATTTATCTCTTTCCTTAACACTTAATCATGTTTCCTGTATTTCTTTAAGTTTCTTTTTATTAATTATAATTTCTTATGAGAAACATTTTAAGATGTCTTGCATTTCTATATCTATTATTTCTGGATGTTACATTATTTCTTAATTTTCTATTATTTTTATCATTTTTTATGTATAAAAAATATTATTCACTTTCTTTAACTTCAGCTAATATTATATCAAAACTTGGAGGTATTATTGATACAATTATTTTCTCGGGTTTGTTGTCTTTGTAATACCACAATTTTACTTTTAGAATTTTTTGTATTCAGATTTTTAAGGTGATACTTTAATAATACCCCATTTAAAAAAAATATAATAATTTAGTAAAGTTTGTCATTTAATTAGAGATTTCTCATATATACAGTAATACACATGTAATATTCAAATGTCATATTTGGATAATCAATTAATTTATTATCTTAAAATATTTTCTAAAAATTGTTTAATTAATTTATTATCCAAAAATATTCTTTGAATATTATACATGTATTAATGAACATGTGAAAATCTTAAACTAAATTATAAATTGCACCAAATTGATATTTTTAATAAAATTAAGGTATCACTAAGATACAATCTAAAAACTCTGGATAAAAAGAATACTAAATATAAAATAGTAAACTCTTCCATTTGCATATTGAAGGCATATTTAAGCCCACAATATTTTTGATCACTGGATATTCAAACTTGCTTGTATTTACGATATGAGATAAATCCACCCATTTTTGTTTCTTTTCAAATTATGAATGTTAGGACAACTTATTCTTTTATTATTTATATAAAAAAATTTATTCTTTTATTATAAAAATAATATAACAAGAATTAAATAATCAAAATTTTACACATTTTTATTTTTATTTTTATTTACTAATTTTATAGTTATTATTGTTTATTCTAAATACATTCATTAAAATAATATATCAATAATAATTGAAAAAATTAAAAATTAAAAATAAAATAAAATCTAATCATTTATTTTTATGTTGTATTTTTAATCAATAATTAAATTGTAAGAATAATTAATAAGAAAACTAAAAAAAAAGTAACATAACAAAAGGATTTTTTTGTACTTAAAATATTTATGTACTTTCATTATGGGTAGGCATTTTTTAACTAAAAAATTAATCAACTCGAGTCTAAGTAACCAAATCCATATATATTAGAGGTTGATTGGTCCAAATATGTCTAAAAAATATCAAAACTGACCTTATTAGGTTGGTTGAAGATCCAAAAATTAAAAAAATATATTTCAAAGCTTAATCGAGCCTATACTTTTAATACATATTAATTTTTAAAATATATTTTTAAATTATTCCTATATAAACATAAAATTTTCTCTCATCTCTCAAACTCTTCTCATTATCTCACTTACGTCTCACTCATTATCATTATGTATTTCTTATAAAAGAAAAATTAAAAAATAATATGAATATATATTGTAGCTTTATATGTAACTAGAATTTAATCATTTAATCAAATAGACTCAGCTTTGTATGAAGTGGATATAGTTATTCTAATAATTTGAAGAGAAGAGTTTAACAGTTTTTTTCTTAATCACAGGAATTGAAATGTTTTTTCTTGGATCCTTCAAAACTAAGAAAATCCCATTGTTAAAGGGCTAAGAAGTGACAATATTGAAGTTAACCTTTTACCTTTTGTTTATTTTTTACTTAGTAAATATATACAATGAGATATTGACTTTGGTAAGGTATAAAGTTGATTTCATTATTAAGTATTACATTAGAGTCATGATTAATTGAGCCTTATGTTATGATTATAGGTCAAAAATTGCCAATCCAACCTCCTTTGAACCAATCTTATAGGTTGGTTTTTGGGAGAGGGAGGAGGGTAATAGATCGGTTAAGGTTTTGGGTTTTTCAAAATCGCCAAGATAATTTTGGCTTATAAAATGGCTAAAAAACCAACAACCAACCTACGCCCACCCTTAATTTTCACAACCACTTTTAAAGGCATTGGTGAGCTTTAGTTGTAAGCATGAGTACATGACTTCATCTTTGATTTTTTTATGGGGTAGTTACCCATTGATCCTATGTCACTCGACTAGAAAGACAAAAATACCCGGTTCTTATGTCCAAATTCTAATTTTAGCACGTAACCTACCATAAATTTTGTAGAATGTTTTTTTACATCAATATCATGTATTTTAGTCGTAAGCGTGAGTACACGAGTTCACCTTTGATTTTTGAATAGTTTTATACGTACACATACACAATAAGATTATATCTCACAAACTGGGGTGAATATTTTAACCGCAAATAACTGAATTATAGTTATCTATAAAATCCAATAGTTTTTTTAAAAAATAACCATAACTAAACATATACTAATATTTTTTTATATACATATAATTATATAGAAAAATACACTTTTAATAATAAAACACACAATACTTTGATTAATTAGATTGAATTTTATTCATTCTTTTATATTTTATTCTACTTAAAAACATATGTTAAATTGTTAAAATATGAAAATTAATGTCAATATGTTAAATAATGCAATAGAGTAAGAATTATTTTAACATTTAATTTTTTAATCTAAATATATTTTTAAATAAATATTACAAAATAAGAAGCATGATTAAAATGTTCATTCCTATTTACCAATGTATCTATTTTTTATTGATTATCTCTATTATTAAATTAAACTGGACTCGGATTACTGAATAAGAAAAAAAACTAGTTTTTTTTTCTTCAGATAAAAATGATAATTTTGTTTGATGATTTTTGTGTTAATGATCGTCGTTTATTTAGTTTAACATTCTATTTTTTGTTAAATTAATGTAAAATCGTTAAATAGTTTCATTTCTATTCTACTACATGCATGGCATCAAATATATATTTAATCTTTCTATATGTTATGAACGTATATTTACTTTTTTTTAGATTTTGGAACATATATTTAATACATATTTTAAATATATTTTATGATATAAATTATGTTTTTATAATCACAAACATAAAAATATTTATATTATAAAATAAATGTTAGAAAATATTAAAGAAATTGAATATATGTGTAATGCATTTAAAAACATGCATTGGATACATATTTATAACATTGCAAAAATTTGAAATTTCTAGGATATGAATTATTGAGTATAATTTCGTACATCACATATGACAACTAAATAGTAGTTATAATCAGTAAATAATATTATGGGTCAAGTCCATTAAGTGCTAATTAATCATATAAGTATGATCGCAAGATAATTACTCTAAAGATATAGAGGTCTAATAATTATTCATTAATTATCTTAAAGAGATAATTAAGGATAGATATCTATAATACTACAACAAGTCAATCATATTAGGATAAGGGATAGTCATTAGGTCAATTCTTTCCCCATGTATACTCATATATACACACACAATAACAATAGATTGAATAAGTTTAATAACATATCAAGGATTTATAGCCAAACATTATATTTCTTGTCAATCATAGAGTGAGATCGTAGATATTCTCTAATCTTCGTCATTTTATTACTGCTTAAACATCAAAGTGCCAAAACTACCTGTATATGATGATCCGAGATCCTAACGGGTTGTTCTATTTTGTAGATCTTAAGAAGATACTCTTACTAATTATTGACGAAAATTGACATCAACATAAATTGTAACGAAACTCTAACCATAAAATATAGTTATTCTATGAAAAAATATTCACAAAGGATTTTGTCCAAAATTAATTGGTGTGTCGAAATTTTATAAAGAGTTAAAAAATGTTTCAAACTTTAAAAATATATTTTCTTTTAAATCAACAATCTACTAGCTATCAGTTATTGAACATTTTTTTAAAAGAAAATGTTTAAAAAGATTGTCTTTTTATTCATAGTAGAGCATAGTCAATTTTAGTAATTTGTTTTTGTCAATTTTTGCTCTATTTTATTGGATTTTGGTATATTTTTATTCATAATAATAAAAGTTGTCACTCACTTCTACTTTGGCCGGATAGATGAACGAAGATGTCAATATGCCATCGATGTAGGAGAAAAATGAAGATTTTGATATGTCGAAAGAAAGACCAACTCTTAATTTGGTCGATAAGGGGAGTAGATCAACAACCATGAATTGAATAAGAAACATGTAAAGGGTGAAAAACAAATGGAGAAAAATAAAAGTTTGACTAAGGTGACGTTTGGTTCGTGGAATGGAATCGAAATCGGAATCGGAATCGGAATCAGAATAAAATGGAATGGAAAGGAAACAATGCTGTTTGGTTTGACCAATGGAATCAAGCTCGGAATCAAGCTTACAATATTTGGTTTGCCACTGGAATGAAATGAAAAAAGCTATAAATGACCTTAATACCCCTACATGTTGTAAAGTTCAAATAATGTTATTTAATTACTATTTTTTCGTCAGAAAAAATACATTATTGAAATCATTATTTTTCTAAATAATTATTACTTAATTAAAAAGAAATATATTATTAAAATTATTATTTTTCTAAATAGGGTTTAGGGTTTTGAGGTTTGGGATGTGGGATTTAGGGTTTAGGGATTTAGGATTTGGGGTTATATTTGTGGGTTAAGGTTTATGGTTAAAATTATTATTTCTCTAAAAAAGGTTTAGGGTTTTAGAATTTTAGAATTTTGGATTTAGGGTTTAGGGTTTTAGGATTTATAATTTGGGGTTTAAGGTTTTGGGTTTTGAGATTTATGTTTTACGGTTTTAGGTTTTGGGATTTATGTTTTAGGGTTTAGGGATTTAGGGTTTAGGGTTTAGGGTTTAGGGATTTGTGGTTTAGGGTTTTGGAATTTTGGGTTTGAGAATTTAGGATTTGAGTTTAGAGTTATATTTTAGGTGAGGATAAAATTGGAAAAAAAAGTTTAGATGGGAATGGAATTATGATTACCAAAGGGGGAGAAGGAATTGTGATTCTTTCTCTTTTAGTAATCGATTCCATTCCGTCCGCCTATTCTGTCCAACCAAACACACAAAATGGAAAGAATCAATTCTGATTTCATTCCATTCCCTCCAACCAAACATGGGGTAAAGGTCTACCAATTGGTACGGGAGGATGCTTATTGGATTGATGATGTTGACAATCCTAATTAGCTAACCACAAGGCATATTGAAGCAATTGATGTAGTTAAAGATTTAATTATTCCTAGTGGGGATGCTTGGGATACTCAAATTATGAATGATACTTTTTGATTGGTAGATATTCAAAGGGTGATTCAAACTTCAAATATTGGAGGATAGATATAAGCTAGCTAGTATGGATGTTTGAAGTTCACCAAAATTATTCAATCAAAATTGGTAATCACTTGGTTGTATCTTTAAAGAAACATGAAACTTTGATTGTGAATGGTACGACGAATATTATAAGTTGCTTGGTTTTGGTTTCAACTCCTACTAAGGTGGATAGAAAAAGATAGAGGAAGGTTTGGAAATTAAAACTACCCAGCAAATTAAAAACATTTATTTGGCAATGCCTACATGATATCCTATCTATCCAAACTTCTCTTATACGAAAGGTATTAAAAGTTACAACAATTCACTTACTATTTTATTCTAAATTGACCAAGAAAATATTTGAAGATCCAAATTTTTTATTACAAATTAAAGATTTTTAGAGGTAGGTATTTAGAAGATATACTTTGTAATTTGGTTTTGATTTTTGTTATAAATTAACACTTGTGGAACCAAATTTGGATCTAATATTAGTTGCATAAATATATAATTACGGGTAACAGCAAAATAATAAGCAGTGAAAAAATGATACATAATGATTTAAGTGATTCAACTTTTCAATGTGAAAAGTTTACTCCACTAACGATAGCACATCGAGAAAAATCCACTTATAATCAAATAGAGATACAAATACCAATATTCAGAGAGCTTCACAAAATATACCAAAAACCAAAACACTCTACTAGAAAATAATTCCTATTAATTTACTGGTAATATATAGCAAGATAAATTAGAAAAAATTACTATTAAATCAAATATTACCAAACAAATGAGAGAAACTCCACCAACGACGGCAAAAATGGATAGTGTGTCCTTGGGGGTTGGTTTCCCTTTTTTTTCTTCTATTTGATAGCCTCTAAACTCTTATTCTTTATTTGTGAAAATATGCTCTCTTCTATATTTTGTTTTCAACTTTTATAGTAGTTGTAGAGAAAACAAAAAATATATATCCCACACAGTAATTTATACAATAGATGATTGCATGAATGATGGCGAGCAACTAGTGTCGGCAGAGGAAGAAGAGATTAACACTGTCCTCAACAAGCCACTAGAGCGGATCTGTGTTTGATGGAGAAGCTACTTTGGAGGTTGATGAGTGCCTAAAAAGCACTAAAATTACCATGATTTAATGTACTTTAATTGATTAAATAGATTTATATTTTTATGATTTTATCATATTTTTATATAAATTTGTCTTTTTAGAATCATGGGTATTTTTTATTATTTTTCAGGTATTTTAGTTCAAAAATAACTTAAAGACTTGAAGAAAAAAAATACTAGAGGTAATAAATCACAAATATATTGAGAAAATAAATGAGAAAAGGTCAAAAAGATGGAAAAATTGGACAAAATGGGTCAAAAATGTCAAAAAGGCCAAAATCGTGCACGTAATCATGTCGAGAAACCCGCGTAGCATGCCACATAACGCTGATCATCCGCCTACGCATCTGCACCTATCCATGCACGCCTACACACTCTTCGCTGTGTCCCACGCGTGCGCTAGCTGCCAATCTACCGAGCTTTTTGTGCCCCATACGCGTGCCAACCTATCCAAATTCAAATTTTGAAATATTTTCCCCCCCTTTTTTGGCCTTTTCTTCACCTATAAAATGACCATTTTTCCCATTGTAAAAGACAATTTTTTGAGCACTTTTTCTCTCTAGAAATTTTTTATTTTTTTTAAGTTTTTTAAGTTCTTCTCTTTTGGGATGAACTAACTATGTTTTTATAGATTTTTAGTTTTTTTTATTCAATACGTAGATATGTAAATCTGTTTGGAGGTTTTCCAGTAACAGAATTAACATCAAACTGTTGTAAGGATTCTTTTAAGGTATTATTTTAATGGATTCTTTACAATTATCATTTTATGTTATATTTAATTCTACTGTGATTAAATTTATCATGGCTGATTGTTTGTAAATATGATGTAATTATAACGTTATTATACGTGCGAAATACTAAATAGGTAAAACATTTGCATAAAATAAATTGATTTTATTTTTATTCAAGATTTTATATTAAGGATGTTAGAGTAATGCTCTTTTATTTGTTGGTACAATTGCCCGGTAGTTAGAGTGAAACTCTATTTCAAAAGTTTTTTTATAAGAATTATTTTTTAAAAATGTATTGATGACATATTTTCAATAATGATTTTAAAATTAGAAAGTTAGTACTTGGATATTTAAATTCTTAGGTTTAATTTGGACACCTTGAATAAAGTCTAATTATTTGACTACGCCTAAAGCTGTGATTAGATGATTTGCTACTTTTTTACCAATAAAGCTGAAATTTAATATTTAATTAATTAATAGACCCCGCCTAAGGATATTAGTTAGTTAATATTAAATAAAAGAATTTGGGTCCTGCCTAAGGACACTTTCATACCAAAAAGAGAAAACAACAAATATCAATTTATATATTTAATAACCTAAATAATATGAGCAAACATAATTAACTTAATTATTATATCCTTAAATACTTCACTGTTATGAATGATAAAATTTGTATTATTGTTTATTGAATCTATATTTATGTTTATGTTTATTTTTATGTTATTAGATTAGGAAACAAACAAACCAAAATATCGTGATAGGATGTTTAGGATTTAGTTTTGTTTTTAAGATTATGCATAATAAATTAAAAACCACATATATTCCTTCCTTAGATCGACCTTAGGAATATACTTATCATTTTCTATAAAATGATTCGTGCATTTGTGAGAGTTTTTACAAATAATAAAACCACAAAGGGTATTTCACAAGATCAGTATTTGCATTGTCGATCTTGTGATTCATTATCAGCAGCTAGGTCCTTCAACATGAACAAAACATATATATATACACACACAAAGATGCAAGGGTTTATTTAATATATGGGTTTTTGGGCCTGAATTGTTTTGGGCCAAATTAACAAATCTCTATATTGGCTCAAAACAAAAAACAAAGTTCTTAAAATATGAAATTCCCCGGATTACCAAATAACCGTTGTCCAAAATTCCGAAGGGTGATCATTTATTACAAACACCAATCAAGTCCAAGTAATGTTTAAACTTGTTAAATGAAACTGGTTTGGTTAACATATCAGCTAAATTCTCTATAGTAACTATCTTATTGACAATAATAGCACCCTGAGAGATCACGAACGAAGTGATATATGATATCAATATGTATGGTTCTTTCATGATACATAGTATTCTTGGTCAAATATATTGCACTTTGACTATCACAAAATATAACAGAAGTATCCTACTATAAGCCCAAATCACAAACCAAATCTCTAAGTCAAATGGCTTCTTTCACTCCTTCTACTACTACCATATATTCTGCCTCTGTTGTAGACAAAGCAACTATAAACTGTAAAGTAGCCTTTCAACTAATGGCATAATAGGAAAAAGTGAAGACATAACCTAGAAGAGATCTCCTTCTATCCAAATCACCAGCATAATTAGAGTTCACATGACCAATAACACTGCAACTAGTATTAGAACTTCCATCATATACCAAACCAAAATTAGATGTACCTCTCAAATACCGAAGTTTCCATTTCACTACTTGCCAATGACCCTTACCAAGATTACCCATATATTTGCTGACAACACTAACTGCATGTGAAATGTCTGGACGAGTACAAATCATAACGTACATCAAAATACTAATGATACTAGCATATGGAACCTGAGACATGTACTTCTCTTCTTCTTTTGATTGTGGTGACAAATCCTAAGAAAGCCTAAAATATGCAGCTAATGGAGTACTCACAAGTGTAGACTCTTTCATACCAAAGTCTTCAAGAAGTTTTTCAATATAAATTTTCTTAGTCAAATAAAGCTTACCTGCTTGTCTATCCCTATAAATTTCCATGCCCAAAATTTTCTTCGTTGTACCCAAATATTTCATCTCAAACTCACTACTAAGTTGAGACTTTAATTTCTAAATCTTAGACTTATTCTTAGAAGCAATAAGCATGTCATCAACATAAAGAAAAAAATAGATAGATGGACCATCATGAAATCTTTTATGATAAATATAGCTATTATAATAACTCCTAGAGTAACCATGATCAATCATAAAAGAATCAAATCATTTATACCACTACTTAGGATATTGCTTCAACCCATATAAAGACTTTTTCAATAAACAAACATGATCTTCTTTACTTGGAACAACAAACCCCTCTAATTGATGCATATATATTTGTTCTTCAAGCTCATCATGTAAGAAAGCTATCATGACATCAAGTTGTTCTAATTCCATGTCAAACAATGCAACCATAGTAAGGAATACACGAATAGAGCTATGTTTCACAATAGGTGAAAATACTTCATTGAAGTCAATACCTTTCTTCTGACAATAACCCTTTGCAACAACACGAGCCTTGAACCTAGTTGCTTCAACCTCGGGTATACCTTCCTTATTCTTGAAGACACATTTGTTTCCAACAATCTTTTGGCCCTTAGGCGGTATCACCAATTCCCAAGTATGATTCTTATAAAGTGATTCAATCTCTTCATTCATAGCAACCAGCCACTGAACAGACTCATCACAAGGGATAGCTTCATGATAACTAGAAGGTTCATGCACCTCAATAGACTCTGCCACAGACAGTGTAAAAGAAACAAAGTCTGCATCTGTGTACCTTTGAGGGCGTTAAATCTTATTCATTTACCTTTAGCAATACTATATGGTTACTCATGTTGCTCTTCTACTACATCATGAGTAGAATCATCTATATCATCCATAGATGGCTGATTTGAAGTACCCTTTTGCACTTGACTAGGAGCTCCACTCTCAAGCTCCACCCGCTCACTAACACCATGGTATTTACCTACAACAATAAACTCTTTTTTTCTTTTGCAATATGGAAAACTCATCAAACTTAACATCTCTACTAATCAAAAATTTAGGTGACTTGGGGTCAACACACCATAATTTATAACCTTTCACCCCAAAAGGATATCCTAAAAATATCAATTTAAATGCCCTAAGCTCAGGTTTACCATCATTAACATGAGCATAAGTAGGATAACCAAAAACTTTCAAATCATAATAATTAGCAAGAGTATGAGATAATACCTCAAACGGAGTCTTCAACTCAATTGGAGTTGATAGAGACCAATTCACTAAATAGAAGGCATGGTTACAAGCTTCAACACAAAAGGATTTATCCAAGTCAGCTTGAAAGAGCATACATCGAGCTCTTTCTAAGAGAATCCTATTCATATGTTCTGTTACTATGACGTATAGTGCGGTGTCTCACTATGCCATTTCTTTCACATAACTCATTAAACTAATTTTCACAAAATTCCAAACCATTGCAAGTTCACAAATGCTTGATTTTTTTGCTTGTTTGATTTTCTATACAAGCCTTGAATTTTACAAATTTTGAGAACGCATCATTCTTGTTCTTTAGAAAATACACCCAAACATGATGTTAGAAGTCATCAATAAAAGTCAACATATATCGAGCGTTTTATGGATGGTTGTATTAAACTTGCCCTTGCAATGCTTTCCATAGACACAGTGCTCACATAAATTAAGCTTCCTAGTTTTCTAACCACCAAGAAAACCCAATTTGCTCGAAATAGACATCCTTGCCTCACTCATATGCCCTAAAACATTTCCAATAATAGTGCTACCTTAAAGCATATAAAGGCCACATGACAATTTTCCTTTAATAACAACGAGAGCACCCTTACTAACTCTTAAAACTTCACCTTTAATTACATACTTGTAGCCATGTGAATCAAGAGTACCCAAAGATATCAAGTTCTTTTTCAAATCTGGAACATGATGAACATCTTTCAAAGTCCTAATAATACCATCATGCATCTTAATTCAGACAGTACCATTACCAATAACTTTGCAGGACATATTGTTTCCTATCAAGACAACATCTTCATCAATAGACTGATAAGAAGCAAATCAGTCCCTACTGGGGCACATATAGTAAGTATAACCCGAATTAAGAATCCAAACATCTCTAGGAGAACTAATAGATACTAATAGAACATTTTCACCAACGAAACTAGAACTATCTGCAACACCAGCAACATCATTAGTACCAAAAGACTTTGTGTTAGATTTTCCTTAACCTTTGAGTTTCGAAGAATTTACTTTCCAGTGCCTTTCCTAACGGTAATAGTTGTATTTATCCTTTCTTTTTCTAGATTTGGATCTAGACTTGTCTCTATTGTTGCTTGAGCCTTTTTCTTGATTTCTACCTTTGACAAATAAACAACTATTATTATTATTGTTGCTAGTAGACATCTTTTTCTTTAACTCTCTGGAATTCAAAGCTGCTTTGACATCTTCCAAAAAATAGTGTCTTGTTTATATATCATGGTATCAACAAAATGTTCAAATGAATGAGTTAAAAAACATAATAAAACTAAGGCCTCATCATCATCATCATCAATTTTAACACCACAATTTTTTAGATCATAAATAATTTTAATAAGTTCATGAAGATGATCGTATAAAGGTATACCTTCTGACATTCTGAATGTATACAAATGCTACTTCAAATATAATCTACTTGTTAAACACTTAGGCATATAAAAATTCTCCAATTTAAGCCATAACCTAGTGAGAGATTTTTCATTACCAACCTCGCATAGTACCTCATCAAATAAGAATAACTTAATTGAACTTAGAGCTTTTTCCATCAATGCATATTTTTCTTCATCAATCAATTTTTCTGACAATTTATACTTGCTTTCGTGTATCTTAACAAACCATTCTTTAACTAATACAACCTGCATCTTCATTCGCCAAAAATTGAAATCATTCTTACCATTGAATTTCTCAATTTCGTATTTTGTTGTCATGATAAAAAAACTCAATATTAAATAAATAGAAGCACAACCAGAAAATATGAAATTAATGAGATAACTAGAAGTTCAAAATAAATCCAAAAGAAAAAACTTGATCAGTTTTAATAAATAACAGAATAATTCAATGCTCTGATACCAATTTGTTATAAATTAGCCCTTGTAGAAGCGAAATTCAAGTCCAATATTAGTTGCACAAATATATAATTATGTGTAATAACAATTTAATAAACAATGAGAAAAATAAATAACACACAATGATTTAAGTAGTTCAACTTTTTAATATAAAAAGTCTACTTCACTAACGATAACATACTGAAAAAAATTCAATAATAATCAAATGGAAATATAAACACTAATATTCAGATAATTTTATAAAATATACCAAAAACTAAAACATTAACTCTCACTAATTTATCAATAATATATAACAAGATAAATTAAATAAATTTGTTATTAAATTATAAATTCTAGGAATGGCGTTAGAAATGGATAGCTTCTTTTATTCGACAGCCTCCAAACTCTTCTTCTCCATTTGTGAAAATCTGCTCTCATTCTTTATTTTGTTTTCAGCTTTGACAGCAGTTGTAGAGAAAACAAAAAAATTATATATCCCACGCAGCAGTTTATACAGTAGATGATTGCATGAATGATGATGAGCAACTGGTGTCGGCAGAGGAAGAAGAGATTAACAATGTTATCAGCAAGCCACTACAGCGAATCTGTGCTGGACGAAGAAGCTGCTTTGTTGGTCAGAAAACGCTGTGCTCGTAAGACAGTAGGATGGAGGTCGTGCGGCTGCTGGTCTTCTCTGTCACCTGCAGAAGTATATATATATATCCCCTTCTGCTCTGTTCTCTATTTTATGCTTCTGGCGGCTTTTTTTCTATTTTGGCAGGAACAAAACTTATATATATATATATATATATGGGTTTTTGAGCCAGAATTGTTTCGTGCAAATTTAACATTTTTATCAATAAAACGCTTGAAATTTGAGGGGAAAAAAATCTTTAAAGCTTTTATATCATTTTTAGATATTTTAAATTTTGGGTATACGAGTAATCTATTTTACGAAAAATCCCTTTAATTAAGTCTTAATCATGAATGTCGCGAAAATTTACCAATTTTATCATAAATATATATTAATGTATAATGTGTAATATAACTAAATATATGTATCTAAGATTAGAAAAAAAGTAAGTGTATATTTTATTTTATTATTTTATAATTAATTTAATTTTATACCTATCTTAAAATTTCAATCAAATAGTTGATGATTTAAAAAAAAAATCGTTTAATAACATAAAATAACTTTATTAATAAATGAAGTTATATATGTTTTTTTTATGTTAAATAATACAGTATATATATATTTTTTATAACTTATAATATATATTTTTAAAGATATTATAGGCAATAAAACAATTTGTTTCATTCCCAACAAAAAATAAAAGTATGGTAAAATATAAATAACAAAGTTTGCTTAAATATATATATATATATATATATATATATAATCACTCAACTTTATTTTGTTACTCTAAGATTAAAAATTAATTATAAATGATAAATATGCAGATATAATCTTCTTTTTATATTCATAATAATAAAAATTGAAATAATAAAATAGTGAAAATGAGAGAAAATGTACTAATGGTTCCCTTAATATGTGAAAAATATACTTCAATTTTATAATTTATGATTAGATATTTTTATAAAAATTAAAAAATTCAGCATACAAGTTAAACTTTAATTTTAAAATTAATATATATAACATAATTATTAGATCAATGTTTTATCAATGACATAAAATATACTTATTTTTTATAATAATATAAAAAATAATTATAACTCAAAGATTACATAAATTAAAAAAATTATATATCGTAATTATATTATAATCACAGTTAATATTATAATTTCTTATTTGATATAAATATGTGAAATTGATTATACCTATCAACAATATTACGTTATATTATTAATAATTTATTATAAATTTATAATAATTAGATTTTTTAAACGTGTGTTAAAAAATAAAATTTTTTTATATAAAATTGAGAAATTATAAAAAATAATATTCTTAAAAATTATAATAATTAAAAAATATTTTAATAATATTTAACGAATTTTAATTAAATGATATTTAATATTAAATATATTTAATTTTATAAATTTTAAAGATAATATTTCGTTCATTTTCTACAAGAATTTAACGTCACATGATAAGTACAGTTTTAAAATATTTTTTAATATTATTTAATTTTATAAAAATATTTATACGTAATTAAATTTAAATAATATAAATATAAAAATATTTATAAATTGATGTATTATTAAAATAGCGTCGAGTTTGAGTCTCGTTTACGCAAACCAAAGTGTGGGTCGTCTTATTCTCACTTTCTTATTACCCATTACTATAAAAGAACCCACACTTTCTCTCTATGATACGGTGCCCGCACCACCTCCATCTTTCTCATCTTTCCTTTTCCCTTTTTCTTTATTTCCAATTAGGAGCTCTCTCTCTCTTTTCCCTTGTTCTTGTTCTTGTTATCTCTTGATCTTGTTGAGCTCCTTTGTTATATTCTTTTTACTTTACAATGGACTATATAAAATTATAAATCCTTTGCACGAGTTGCTTAATTGAGTTGATATATTGTAGCCCAATTTGGTTGAATTCAAAATTTTTGGGCTCTTTCTACATAATAACTAGACTTAGCTTCATTTGCTTGTGTGAGTTGTGTACTAGGAGGAGGTATCTTCAAAAAATGGAGAAGCTTAATTTTGTAAAGAATGGTGTGCTTAGATTACCTCCAGGTTTTCGATTTCATCCCACTGATGAAGAGCTGCTTGTTCAGTACTTAAAGCGTAAGGTCATTTCCTGCCCATTACCTGCTTCTATAATTCCTGAAGTTGATGTTTGCAAGTCTGATCCTTGGGATTTGCCAGGTTGGTTTGTTAATTCAACATCGATATATACAGTTATTATCTTCGACTTAATTCTTAACTTAATAATTTCTTTAATGAAATTGAGCAGAAAATTGGAGAAATTAATGCTTTATTTTTTGGGTTTATTAGGTGATTTTGAGCAAGAAAGGTACTTCTTTAGTACAAGGGAAGCTAAGTATCCAAATGGAAACAGGTCAAATAGAGCCACAGGTTCTGGTTATTGGAAAGCAACTGGAATTGACAAACAAATTGTAGAATTTAAGGGAAACCAAGTTGTGGGAATGAAGAAAACTCTGGTTTTTTACAGAGGAAAACCTCCACATGGGTCTAGAACTGACTGGATTATGCATGAATATCGACTTGTTATTGCTAATACTAAAGCCTGCAATACCCCACAAGAGAAGAACTCAACCCAGGTGAACTAAGCTCTCTGTTCTGCTCAATCTTTTCAGTTTCTTAAAAAAAAAAAAAAAACATTTCATAGAATATATCCCATTTTTCTGGTTCATTATGTAGAATTGGGTCTTAAAGTTGTGATTTTTAATGCAGAGACCTGCTATGCCTGTTCCGAAGAACTGGGTTCTTTGCCGCATATTTTTCAAGAAAAGGGGAACTAATCGCAAACCCAGAATTAGTAGACCTATGTTGTACAATTTCATGACAAAGGGTAGGACCAATTTGAATATTGTCCCATGTTCGCCTTCTTCAGGTTCTAGTGGAATCACAGATGTCTCTTGTAATGAATCAGATGATCATGAAGAAAATAGTAGTTGCAATGGTTTTCCTTATTTTAGAAGAAAACAAAACAGTAGCTAATAAGTAATCAATTTTAATAGCAAACGTTTGAATCAATAATTGGGTTTCTGATCACTCAAAATCAGAGTTACTTTCTGAGAAATTGGGCCCTAATTTCGTCTCTGTGATCGGAGTAGCAATGCTATTTAACGAGAGTAATTTAAATAAAAGAAAAAAAATATTATTATCAAATCATATACCTTCACTTGAAAATCACGGATAGATTCATAATTATTGTTTAAAATTTTATTAATTTTTAATTATATAAGAAAAGTCAAAATGACCCTTCCTTTAATATGTATGTATTATTTAATCCATTGTTTTAAAAATTTATTATTTAATTCTTTTAAATATATAATTAATGTTAATTAAGAATAAATTAAAATATTTTAATTTAAATCTAAGCAATATTTTGAAGATTATTTTTTAAAATTCAAATTAAAAAAAATTAATATAGAGCTATAAAATGAAATGAGCAAAACCCTAAATGAAGCAACCGATAGATTTAAGCAATCCATCTACAAAACTAAAATGGATCATTCACGTGCTTTTTTGAGTCACCGACTCATTGTTGAGGTAAAATGAGTAAAAATAAAATAAATTTAACAAAATAAAATAATGATTTTGATAATTTAATGTGATTTACTCTTTAATTTAGATTATCTCCACGAGACAAAAGTTAAAAAATATTTTTTTCGTACTAATAAATTAATGGGTACAAAATTAAAGACAATACAATAAATTGAGATAAATCTAAAATAATGAAAGACAAGTGTTTTTCATATTCATTATTTTGTCACTCCCCTTTTAGGAAAAATATCTCAAATATTTTTCATATTTTTCTAAAATATTATCTCCTACTCTCTCTCACACACTACATTATTTTTCATTAAAAGAATTGTTTAGTTGGCTTTGTTTTGCTTCTATTCTTTTTGGTGTATCTCTATAAGGCAAAAGCATTATCTATTTATAAGCAAAATTGCCTATTCTTTACGTGGCCAAAAATTGGCCACGTAACTGGCCAAGTTTTAGCCACAATATATATATATATATTATTTTTTATTTGATGAAATTTGTTAAATGTGGTTGCACCTAAAATTTTTATTTTCTTCCCCTTTCATATGGGCAGTACCAACAAATATTTTCATCCTCGCTACATGGAAGGCTTCACCAATTCAACAACTAAATGACAATATTCAAAATTCTATTTGGGAAGAATTTTCGTCAACATGTCTGATCCATTTTTCTTTGTATGGATCTTCTTAAGTTGTAGTAGCTTCTTCTACATTATATCCCTAATCCAGTGATATCTCACATCAATATGTTTTGATCTCATATGAAATGAGACATTCTTTCCAAGGTGTATTGCACTATAACTATCACAAAATAGTTAGTAACTGTCTTTCTGCAACCCAAGTTATTTCAAGAACTTTTTCATCCATAACAATTCTTTACATGCTTTCGTTGCTGCTATAAACTCTGCTTTTGTAGTGGACAGTTCAAAGCATATTTGTAACTTTGACTACCATGGCATTTTCCCCCTGCAAATGTAATCAGGTAACCTAAAATGGATTTTCTAGAATCCACGTCGCCACCCACATCTACATCTGTGTATCCAACTAACACAGGTTTTTCATTTCCAAAACATAGGCATGTTTTGGAAGAACCTCAAAGATACATGAAAATCCATTTCATTGTAGCCCAATGTTCCTTTCCAAGATTTGAAAGGAATCTATTGACAATTTCAACTGCATGAGTGATATCTGACCGTGTACAAACCATGACACACATCAGACCTCTAACTGTTGAAGCATATATAACCTTTTCCATCTCTTCCTTCTCTTTGTTTGTAGAATGGTTGTGCTTAACACTTAGCTTAAATGATTAGCAAGAGGACAACTAATCGCTTTAGCCTTGTCCATATGAAATCTCTAAATTACTTTCTTAATGTACTTCTCCTATGACAACCATAATTTCTTGGCGCCTTTGTCGCTAATAATACTCATGCCAAGAATCTACTTTGGTAGCCCCAATTTTTTCCTGGAAAAAGACTTACTTAATTACTTTTTCAAGTTGTTGATTCTGGAAATATTTTGACCAATAATCAACATATCAACCATATAGAGCAAAAGAATAATGAAATCATCACCAGAGAATTTTTGCTCAAAAACACAATGGTCTGAAGTAGTCTTTTTGTAGCCTTGCTCCCCCATAATAGACTCAAACTTCTTGTACCATTGTCTCGGTGCCTGTTTTAAGTCGTAGATGATTTTATCCAATTTGCAAACATAATCATCTTTTCCCTTTTGTTTGAAACCCTCTGGTTGCTCCATGTATATCTTGTTTTTCAAGTCACTATATAGGAAGACAATTTCGACATTCATTTGCTCAACTTCTAAGTTAAGACTTGCTACTAACCCCAGCACAGTATGAATGGATGTCATTTTCACAACTAGTGAGAAAATCTTGTTAAAGTCAACTCCTTTTCTTTGGCTGAATCCTTTGACAACTAGTCTAGTTTTGTGGACTGGAATTATGTTCTTCATGCTTCACCCTGAACACCCATTTATTTTTCAAAGCGCTCTTCCCTTTGGGTAGCTTCATCAGCTTAAATTTTTTGTTCTCATGTAAAGACTTCATCTCATCTTGCATGGCTTCAATTTTTGTTTGGATTTGTCATCCATGGCTTCTTCATAAATCTCAAGTTCCCTTCATCAGTGAAAGTTACATACTCATTTGGAGGATATGTGATAGAGGGTTATCTCAGTTTATCACTTCTTCTCAATGGAATATGATAAGCTACAAGTGTTGGTGCTAGATAATGAACATCATTACCTCTCGTCTTCAAAACAAACTTCTATGGGAGTATCATCTTCATCAGGTGGATAAATCAAGTCTTCAACTCCAACTTGTCTTGGCACTAATATTGGAAGAATTAATTCCAAATCTGATGACATTAGAATTAGGGACATTCTTCTTCATTTTCACTATATCTTCAGTGACCTCATCTTCAACAAATACAATATCACGGCTCTTGACAAGTCTCTTTATAATCATATCATAAAATCTATAGCCAAATTAATCTTGATCATAGCCAATAAAAATACATTATCTTGTCTTGGTATGAAGTTTGGATCTCTCATCCTTGGGGATATGAACAAATGCTATGCAGCCAAACACTCGTAGATGATCATAGGAAACATCATTTCTTGACCACATTTTATCTGGAACATCCATCTTGAGAGGAGTACAGGGTCAAAGATTCAACACATGTGCAACTGTAAGTATGGCTTCACCCTAGAAAGTTTTAGGCAACTTTTCATGTGAGAATAGACATCTGATTCTCTCCATCAAAGTTCTATTTATCCTCTTAGCTAAGCCATTTAACTACAGTATCTTTGGAGGTGCCATTTGATGTCGAATACCATGCTTTTTGTAGTAAGCATGAAAATGTCCTATGTATTCTCCACCATTGTCTTTCTGAATGCATTTTAGCTTCTTTCCAATCTATCTCTCAACTGAGACATGAAATTCTTTAAAGACATCTAGCAGTTGATCCTTTGTCTTCAGAATATATACCCACATCTTCCTTGAATGATCATCAATGAAAGTCACAAAGCATTGAGCACTACCAAGTGACTTTGGCATTGGTCAACACAAATATGAATGAATCAGAACTAAAATATTATTCATTCTAGATGGAGGGGAACTCTTGAAAGAAACTCTCTTTTGCTTTCCTGCTAGACAATCAACACATTTCTCCAAATGTACTTTATCTGTTCCAGGTAGTATCTTTTTCCTGGCTAGACTTGTCATACCTTTTTCACCTATGTGATTGAGTTTCCTATGCCATAATTTAGCTGCATTGTTTTTCTCTATGAAATTTACTATTTTAGTGGAGAGCTTTGCTTGTATTATATACAGATTTGTATGCTTCTCACTTCTAGCCACTACTAAGGAGCCTTTTGTATGTTTCCATTTGTCATAAATGAAGGAGTTGCAATATCCTTCATTTGTAAGTTTGCGTACAGAGATCAAATTTAGGAGCATATATGGAATATGCCTGACATCCTTTAGAAATAGTTTGGTTCCATTCTCTGTTTCCAAAAAATATCTCCTTTGCCCACAACCTTTGATAGGCTTTCATTTTCCATTCTAACAACACCAAAACTTCCTAGTGTGTATGATGAGAAAAATTCTCTACACGATGTAGCGTGAATTGTAGCACCACAATCAATCACCTAGCTAGTGTCGTGTGATGCAAGATTGAAAAAATCTTCATCATAAACGATATTGAACTTGTCTATGATATTTGTTTGCTCATCATCACTACCATCGTCTTTCTTCACTGCCTTGCCTTTGTTCATTTCTTGTTCCTTCTTGAACACCTAGAAAAATTTCTTGATGTGATCCTTCCTCTTATAGTGATGGCATTCAGCATTGGCATATTTGTTTGATTTTCCTTTGCTCTTACCTCTGGGTTTCTATTCTTTGTACTATCTTTTTCCTCTGGACTCTGTGATAAGGGCTTGTGCTTCTGAATCTCTTTCCCTACTCTATTTCTCATATGACAATAGGGCTTCTACAATAACTTCAAACTCGATCTTGTCTTTCACATAAGTCAGAGTTGTTGTGAGATGATTATATGATAAGGGTAGTGATGCCATTAACATCACAACTTTCTCTTCACCCCTGAAAGCTTGTTAAGTGAGAAAGCTTGCTGTCGAAATCACTAACATGCTGGATTATACTTCTATTATCTTCCTTCCTCATCTAATATAGCTCATTCCATAAATAAAATTTATTGGCAAGGTTCTTTGACATGTACATGTTTTCTAGAGTCTCCCATGTTTCTTTTGCAGTCTTACAATTTTTTGATTTAATATTTTGCAAGACATTGTCTGAGAGATTTAGATGGATTGTATTGGCTGCAATCTCATCTAACTCCTCCCATTGTTCCTCGGTGATGGTTGCTACCTTCTTTTCTTTCCCCAGCAACACCTTATGAACCTTTTGTTGAATGAGAATATCCTTAATCCTCCTTTTTCATTAAAATAAATTTTTATTTCCATTAAATTTTTCAATATCTACTTTCTAGCTTTACATTTTTTTCACTGTGTTTCTTTTTTTGTAAATAAATATGTCTTGGACCTAATAAAATCTTTTTTGATGTGACAGATCAGTCTATGCTGTAACCATAGAGCATATTAAATTTTTTACTATACTAGCTTTGATACTAGTTGTTAGGGCACAATGGGTAAAAATAAAATAAAATTTAAAAAGTAAAATAATAATACCAACAATTTAATGTGGTTCACCCTTTGAAAAATATTTCTTGCACCAATAAAATTAATGGGTACAAAGTGAGAGGCAATACAACAAATTGAGATAAACCCAAAATAGTGACACACAAGTGTTTCCCAAACTCATTATTTTGTCATTTCCCTTTTAGAAAAAATATCCCAAATATTTTTCTAAAATATTCTCTCATACCACACACACAACACTATTTTTTATTAAAGAAAATTGTTCTTTTGCCTTTGCTTTGCTTATCTTCTTTTTGGTGTGTCTTTCCAAGTTATAAGCAAAATTACTTATCTCTTATATGGCCATAAATTGACCACGTAGCTAGTCAAATTTTAGCCATAAAAATATTTTTTTATTTGATGAATTTATCAAATGTGGTTGCACTTAAAATTTTTATTTTCTTCTCCTTCCATGTGAGCGGGACCTACACTCATCTCAGTATTGTTTTGTTTCGCTTTGCACCAATTGCCACCATGCAGACTAAAGTCTTTCAAGCTCGAAGTCAAGTTTTGGCAATATAACGACGATGATGACTCCAACACGGTATCCGCTCAACCTACAGTCCCTAAAGGTCATGTTCCTATCTACGTCGACAACAAGATGAAAATGTTCGTCGTTAGTGTCGAGGTTTTATTAAAAAAGAAGAGATTAAAATGACTAATATAACCTTATAAATAAATTTTAAAAAGTATTTATTCTCATAAATTATTAAAGTAATAATTAAATGATGAAGTTTTTTTTATTTTTAACCCTCTTTATACAAGTAAAATAATTAATTGATATTATTTATAACCAAAAGGACCACTTGATGCAAAACTTAAAATGGTACTTTACCCATCAATCAAATCTCCAAGAATATATTCAAACCTAAGATATGCTCAGATCCTAATACAAAATTTGATGCGATGAACCCATCAATCAAATTTGAAGCAACATTGTTCATCGCATCAAATTTGAGGTTATATTGTTCATTACACCAACACCTCTTATGATATTTTATTTTTTTAATTCTAAAAATATTATTAAATTTTTTATTATATATAATAAATTAAAATTAAATATATGATATAAAATAACTAAAAAAATTACTAATGTAACATAGAGTTAAAAATTTAAAATAATAATAATATATAATCGTTTGAATTTAATAATTGGTAAAAGAAAATAAAAAATATTTTATATTTATAAATAAATATACCTTTTAATGTAATATTTGATATTGTAGGTTACGAAGAATAAAAAAATTAATGTAATTTATAGTATAAAATAATACAAAATGATGGAGAGGGTTGGAGATGCACTAATTCTTTGACACTACTCCAACACCAGTATTCAAAAATGTGTGGAATCTTGTTCCAAGATGTCTAAGCATGTTATTCAAAAGCATTGGTTATATTTTTCCCGCACAGAATGATTGTTATTAAAATTCAATGCAGTAGTTTAGTGAAAGTTGGGGGGTTAAGTCTAAAATTACAAACAAGTCTTCGAAGGAGACAACTCTTCAAATTTGAGAAAAAATGAAGAGTAATGAAATTGAATCCATAATCTTAAATCCTTAAAAGCATATAAGATTTCTTGCAGTTTTTTTGTAGGTTTGCGTAAACGATACCTAGTAATTCAGAAGTTAGGAGAATTATGGTACACTATCATGCCAAATTTAGTATGGAGGGATTTCTAAGGAAAAGATGTTTAGCTTGTATAATTGTATTTGTTGGGTTTAATTTTAAATTTGGTATTTTATTTAGATAGGATATTTGGATGGTGTCTTTTTCATTTTAAGATCAAGAAAATGTTTTTATTTTTAATTTAAAATCCTTAACGACTCATCAATCTTTATTAATTGTATTGTATATATTATCACTATTACAATATTGATATATAGTTTCAGTTATAAGAACCGAAACCTAAGTGAAAGAGATCATGTTACCTATGACTTCGATTTTTTATAAGAATGAGTCCTTAAAAAATTAAGACCATAAGATATACTTATGTCATCGATCTTATTAAAAATTGAAACCATAAACATACCATTTAAACACTTTTTTCAATATAAATTAAAATAAATTGATAAATTGAGAAAATTAAAAATTATTATATTAAAATTAAAAGTAAAATTACATTTGAGAGTTTGTATATGCACTAAAACATAATAAAAATTTACTATAGTTAGTTAATTAAAGTGTTCTAAAATATAAAATACATGTAAAAAATTTACTAATATTAATACTAATCAAAGTTTACTAAAATTTCCAAATTATGAAATTCATGTAAAAAATAAATGATGCTGCTACTATTGCTCCTAACTTGCTAGTTTCAATCAAAAACTGGTAAAATGTAATCTCTAACTTACTGCTCTATAGCCACATATATGTAAATGTAATTGAGCATCGATCATCTATTAAAACCTATTTTATCATTCACTTTCCTAATTATAAGATTTAAAATCTCTAATCCCTTCTGTGTAGTAAATGTAATTGAGCAGCAATATGAAGATCATATAAAGAACTTGATACTCTGATTAGATTGAAAGGTACCATTATCAATGGTTGGTAATTACAACCAAAATTTGTTGGATCATAATTAGATCCAGAAACATTCAGGAAATCATATGAACGTAAATTTAAACATAGAGGAAACAAAAAGAGATTGAAAACATACCTCTTGTTATTGATCAAATTTTACCACTTTCACGGGAATTCTAATGAATTTTTGGTTTGATGCTTCTAAACCTTTCTTTGTTATCATGATGGTGTAGAGAACAATTCACTAAATATTAATTAAATTTTCTCTCAGTTTTCAATAGACAGAGTAGGTTTAGGGACCAAACTAAAATATATAAGCACGTCTCAAGTGATCTGTCCATCAAAGAGCAAATGGACGTGCACTTAAGGGGATGCAAAACGTGGGTGATGGAAGTTATGGACCAACTTCTACCAACTGTGGCCAACTGCTCAAATACTAGGTTGGTTACCGAGCATTTTGAAGAGAAAAAACCAACATTCTCACACTTGGTTCATATATTCCATCATTCAACTTTATGAGAAACATAACACATGAATCATGGCGATAGATCCTTTAATAACGAGTGTTATCTTTCATGTATCACGATACATTAGGCATCTCAAGCCCATACAACTTAATGAATAAACCAGATGTTTATTCGAGGTCCATCATAACTTAAGTATGTTTTCTTAAAATATATGAATAAACAAAATATGCGCATAAAATTAATGAGAAAAAATTAACTGAATAAGAGTTTCATTAATATTAACATTATGGAACCAAGTCCTATTCTTACTACATGATCCTTGAAATTCTTTAGTAGCATGCCTTTTGTCAAAGGATCAGCAATCATCAACATGTTCAATAACCACTTTCTTTTCCTTAATATGTTCTCTTATGGCAAAGTATTTGATGTCGATGTGCTTACTACAATTACTGCTTTTGTTGTTCTTGGCCATAAACACAATAACTGAGTTATCACAATAACTCTCAATGGCCTAGAAATAGAGTTAACTACTCTAAGCTTGGAAATGAAACTACTCTATAGTGGATGTAACAATCAAGGTCTGCTTCGCATTTCTCCAAGACATGGCTCCACCGACAAGCATGAAAATGTAACTAGATGTTGATTTTCGTGAATCAACATAGCCATCAAAGTCCACATCAGAGTAGCCAATCTCCAGATTGTCTGTTCGTCTATATATGAGTATGTAATCCTTTATTCCTTGAAGGTACCTCATGACTTTCTTTGTAGCTCTCAAGTGGTCAACACTTGGGTTACTTTGATATCTCTCTAGTATCCCAATAACAAAAGCAATGTCAAGTTTGGTGTAGACTTGAGCATACATCAAGCTTCCAACAACTGAAGCATATGGAATGGTTTTCATCTGTTCCCAATCGAGCTCATTTTTAGGGCATTGGTTTAGGCTAAATCTATCACCCTTCACAATGGGTGCCAATCTCGATGAACAACCTTCATCCGAAATCTCTCTAAAAATTTATTGATATAGGCATTTTAAGACAAACCCAAAATGCCTTAGGATCTATCCCTATGGATCTTAATGCGAATGACCTAAGATGCATCACCCATATCCTTCATATCAAAGTTCTTCTAGAGGAATTGTTTTACCTCATATAGCAAACCCTTATCATTGGTTGCAAGCAAAATATCATCCATATATAGCACCAAATAACAAATCTTGCTCCCACTGATCTTCTAGAATATATATTGAACCATGACGTTATCTTCAAAACCAAATGAAGTGATAACGTTATGGAATTTCAAATACTATTGACAGAAGCTTGTTTTAATCCATATATGGATTTGTTAAGCTTACAAACCAAGTGATCACCATTACTAGAGGAGAATCCTTCAGGTTGTTTCATGTAAACCTCTTCCTCTAGGTTATTATTAAGGAAAGAAATTTTCACATCCATTTGATGCAAATACAAGTCAAATTGGGAAACCAATTCCATGATTACACAAAGTGAATCTTTCTTGGATACAGGAGAGAATGTCTCCGTGTAGTCTATTTCCTCCCTTTGGGTGAATCCTTTGGCAACGAGTCTTGCCTTATATATCTCAATGTTGCCTTATAAGTCTTTCTATGTCTTGAAGACCCATTTACATCCAATGGATTTTATACCATTGGGAAACTTGAGAAGATCTTAGACTCAGTTAGACGCCATAGAATCCATCTCTTCTTTCATGACATTGTACCATATGTTTGAAACCTCAAAACTCATGGCCTGTGAAAACGTATTAGGATCATTTTCGGATCCAACATTGTAGTCACACTCTTGTAGATACACAATATAGTCACTAGGAATCTCCAATTTCCTTACTCTAGTAGATGTTCTTAATGATGCATCAATATTCTCCTGAGGAGTAGGATCATATTGTTTAGTTGGTTGTTCAACAACTTCAAGCATCTGTTGAACTTTAGCATCTATTGGATCAAGATTAACAACTTGTGGTACTTCCAAGATTGATTTTTCAACAAGTTTTTGTACTCGAGGCATGTTGTTAACAACAATGATCAGTCCATTATTTGAAATGGCACACTGAGCATCAGAATGATCTTTCTCAAGACCAATTCCCTAGGATTAATCACTCCGACTAATCAAGTCATTCTTAAGAAATTTTGAATTTCTTGATTTCACAAACCTAGTAATATGAGATGGATAATAAAACCTATATCCCTTAATCCTTTTGGCATATCCAACAAAATACCCACTTATGGTCCTTGGGTCCAACTTCATTTTTTATGGATTATAGATTCTTACTTCAGGCGGAAAACCCCAAATGCGTACATGTCGCAAACTCAGTTTCTAACCCTTGAATAAGTCAAAAGGTGTCTTTGGGACATCCTTGGTTGAAACTCGATTGAATATGTACGCATTTGTCTTAAAAGCTTTAGTACACAAGGACTCATGAGTTTGGTGCTAGAAAGCATGCTTCGCAGCATGTCCAATAATGTTTGGTTTCTCCTTTCAACTACTCCATTCTGGTCCTGAGAGCTTGGAAAACTATATTGGGCAACAATCCCATTCTCTTGAAGAAACCTTACAAATGGACCATGATGAGTGCTCAAAAAGCACTAAAATTACCATGATTTTATGCACATTAATTGATTAAAAATATATATATTTATATGATTTTATCATATATTTATATAAATCTGTCTTTTCAGAATCATGGGTATTTTTATTGTTTTTCAAATATTTTCGCTTAAAAACGTAACTTAAAGACTCAAAGAGGAATACTGGAGGCAATACATCACAAATATATTCATAAAATAAGTGAGGAAAAATCAACAAATATAGAAAAGTTGGACAAAATGGGTCAAAAAGGTCAAAAATGAGGAAATCGTGCACGTAGCAACCGAGCCGTACCGAACAACGCATACGCCACGCCAGCACAATGCCCAATCCGCATACGCCAGCCCTCCATTCCACACGCGCCCGTGCCCAGTCTGCGCCTCATCTACGCACGCTTGCGCCTATCTACTGGCGCTGCCGCGCCCACATCAACATGACGTCATCAGTATGACATCATCATTTACTACTTTGCGTTTTCTCAAATTTTAATCATTTTTTCACCCACCTTTTCTTCCTCTCCTCACCTATAAATACCCCCATTCTCTTCACTTCAAAACACACCTAAAAACACATCTCTTCTCTTCTCTTTCTTTCTCTCATTTCTTAGCTTTTAGCTTTTCTTAGTTTTAGAGTTCTTTTCTTTTTGAGAAGAACTAGTTATGTTTTTGTAATTTATTTTCTTTTTGATTCAATAAATGGAAGTGCAAATTACGTTTGGAGGTTTTCCAGCAACATGAATAACATCAAAGTACTGTAAGGATTTCATTTTCTTTACAGTTATTTTTTATGCTTTATTCTTACATGTTATATTTAATTTGTCTGTGATTAAATTTAACTTTTCTAGCTGTTTGTAAACATGATATAATAAAAACGTTGTTATGCTTGTGAAATATTAAATAGGTAAAAATCTCTAAAATGAATTGATTTTATTTTTATTCAAGATTTTATATTAAGAATGTTAGAGAGAAATATATTATTTTTCATTACAAACTTAAATCTGAATATTAGATTTTAAAGTTTAGTTATCCTGTCTAATTTAGAGTAGTGCTCTTTTATTTGTTGGTACAATCGCCCGGTAGTTAGAGTGAAGCTCTATTTTAAAAGTTTTTATAAGAATTATTATCTGAAAATATATTCACAACATGATTTCAGTAATGGTTTTAAAACTTGAAAGTTAGTACTAGGATAATATAATTCTTAGGTTTAATTTGGACACCTTGAATAAAGTTTAAACTGTCTAACCCCACCAAAGGTGGCATTTAAATGGTTCATTTTCAATATCTTAGAAAAAGAAATTAATTTAACTAACCAAATTAGTTATCAACCCCACTCATAGTTGTTAATTGATTTGTTTAGTTAACAAAGAATATCTAACCCTACCAAAGGTGGTATTCATATAAAAAAGAGAGAATCAATAAATATCAATTTATATCTTTAATAACCTAAATAATATGAGCAAGAATAATTAACTTAGTTATTATATCCATAAATACTCCACTATTTTAACAGATAAAATTTGCATAAATGTTTATTGAATCTCTATCTATGTTTATTTTTATGTCAGTAGATTAAAAACACAAAACCCAAAATATCGTGACAGGATGTTTAAGATTTAATTTCATTTTTAAAAGTTTGAATAATAAATTAAAAACCACATACATTCCTTCCTTAGATCGACCTTGGGAGTATACTTATCATTTTTCTACGAAATGATTCGTGCACTTGCGAGAGTTTTATAAATATAAAACCAAATTATCGGGCGCACTACGCGCGTTGGCCGACGCGGCTAGGCTACTGCGTGCGCGATTTCCTCCTTTTTGACATTTTTGATCCATTTTGTCCAATTTTTCCATATTTGTTGACTTTTCCTCATTTATTTTATGAATATATTTGTGATGTATTACCTACAGTATTCCTCTTTGAGTCTTTAAGTTATGTTTTTAAGCGAAAATACCTAAAAAATAATAAAAATACCCGTGATTCCGAAAAGACAGATTTATATAAATATATGATAAAATCGTTTAAATATATATTTTTAATCAATTAATGTGCATAAAATCATGGTAATTTTAGTGCTTTTTGAGCACTCATCAGACCACTTGCTTGTCCATTCTCAATGTATCTATCATAATACTCTCCGCCTCTATTCGATTTCACGATCTTAATTTGCTTGCCGCATTGTTTCTTCACTTTAGCTTTAAACACCTTAAAAGAATTTAGTGCTTCATTATTACTGTTAAGCAAGTAGAGACACATATATCCTGAGTAGTCATCTATGAAAGAGACGAAGTATTTATCATAGTATACATCCATGTTTGGACTATAAATGTCTGTGTGTATAATTTCCAATAATTTAGAGCTCTTCTTAGAACCCTTTTTCGACTTGTTAGTCTGCTTGCCCTTAATACAGTCTATACAAGTCTCAAAGTCACTAAAATCTAGAGCACTAACAACCCCATCATTTACCAACCTTTAAATTCTCTCAATGGATATATATCTCAATCTCCGATGCAATAACATAGAAGAGTCTTAGTTCACAACACATCGTTTAGTACCAATGTTTTCATGAATATGCATAGTGGTATGGTTGTCATCATTTTGCACATTAAGGAGAAAAAGACCATCAGACAAAGTATCATATCTAATAACATCATATTTATTAAATAAATTAAAACTAGAGTCTGAAAAGTTAAAGGAATAACCATCTGATACAAGTTTGGATACTGAAATTAAATTCTTAGAAAAAATGGGAATATAGAATGTCTTCTTCAAATTTGAAATGAAACCACTAATTAAAAAAAATTGTGCGTGCCAATGGCCTCCAGATGTGATGGCATCTTATTTCCTAGATAGATGCTATGCTCAGTTCCCACTAGTTTCCGTAGGTCTCGTAAGTCTTACAATGAATCGGTAACATGAATTTTAGAACCAGAATCAATCCACCATGTGTTATGATTAACATCAGTTATATTGGATTCATAACAAACAAATGAAAGTTTGAAAGTTGAGTACCTTTCTTATCAAGCCACTTCATGAACTTGGAGCATTATTTCTTAATATTCCCCTTCTTGCAAAAGAAGCACACAATCTCCTTCTTAATGTCCTTTTGAAGAGGGATGTTTCCCTTCCTCTTGTCTCTGGCTTGATCCCTTTTGTTGTTCTTCCCAAAGGTAGTAAAGTTCACATTTCCCTTTTCCTCCATAAGTAGCCTTCCCTCTTCTTGAACACAAATGGTCAAAAATTCATTGATCGACCATTTTTCCTTATGTGTGTTATAGGATATCTTAAAAGGGTCATACTACTAAGGTAAAGTACCAAGGATGTAGTGAACCAAGAAGGCCTTTGACATCTCAACCTCTAATGTTTTCAATTGGGCTGGAATATCCCTCATGCATATGAGATGATCACGCACACCCCTAATATTGGTAAGCCTCAGGGATGAAAAATGTATGATGATGGTGCTCACCATTGCTTTGTCTAAAGTGGTGAACTACTCATCCATAGCCTTTAGTTAGTCTTGGACCTTATTATACTGCTCGACATAGCCCTTAGTACCAGCTGATATTTTTGTCTTTATGAACATAACGGAGAGACGATTAGATCGCTCCCACTTATTATAAAGAACAATTGCATCTGGAGAGCTAGTTTTAGTTATTATAGAAGGCTCCTTCTTCCTAATGGTGTAATCTATGTCTATTCATCCCAAGTGAAGGATAACTCTCTCATTCTAGACCTTATAGTTTTCCTCTTTGAGCTCAGGAACATCACATTTCATATCAGAGTAATTAATAGGTTGAATTGCTGCAATAAAATAAATATACATGCTCATGTTACTAAATCCTTGGGCTCAATTATTGCATAAATCCATAAGCAATATTAATTTAATTTCAAATGTACAAATATTATCTATCTTGAAATTACATGTATGATAATATATCATACAAGAAAAAATAAATAATATAGGCACTAATTAAATTCATTAAGTGCCACTAACAATTAATTCCATTATGCATAAATTATTTAACCAAATTTCATATGTATAATTAATTACAAAATTTATACATACAAATACCAAAACAAATAATTTAAGTATAATGTATTTAAATAAATTTTAGTGTGCCCAAAATTTATTTAAATAAATGTCATATGTATAATAAATATTCTACATATGACAAACCTAAGTTAGATAATTAATCACATTAAAATTATATTCAAAATAATATTTATTATTTATTTTTAAATCAAATCAAATTTTGAATATATATATAAAAACATGTTTGATACAAAACATAACATCAGATTCATTGCAGCCCATTTGTCTGGGCGTTTATGTCTCACACAAGAGACCACGGTTTGAGTCCCACCAATAACATCATATTTGTTTTGGTTGAAAAATGACAAGTCGTTTTTCCCTTGTAGACGAAGTCGTATTCAACCTCCAACTGGGTCATGCGACCCAGTTTTGACTTGAACGGAGGCTCGACGGTTTCTATCAATTCCGATAACAAAATTTGGCATTCTTTTTATCAAAATTCTCATAATTTTATTTCCGAGTGATTCATGGTCTCAATTTAAATAAAAAATGTCAAAATAAAAAGAAGTTAATTAAAAGATTCCAATGGATGCGCACGGAAAATTGGAATTATTTTCTTCATGGTTTTTCAAGTTTCAATTCCCAAAATCACTCAAATATCAATACTAAGATAATTTATAATTTCCACAAGCATCAAACCCGAGCCAAATAAAAACCCATTTTTTTAGTTTCTCGATGAAACAGAGCAAAACAATGGTGTTTTCAAAACTGCTCTGATACCAAATGTTTGATCATAATTAGATCCAGAAACATTTAGGAAACCATATGAACGTAAATTTAAACACAGCAGAAGCAAAAAGGGATTGAAAACATACCTCTTACCATTGATCAAATTTCACAACTTTCATTTGAATTCTAATGGATTTTGGTTTTATGCTTCAAAACCTTTCTCTATTATCACGATGGTGTAGAGAACAATTCACTGAAGATTAATTAAATTTTCTCTCAGTTTTCAACAGACAAAGCAGGTTTATGGACCAAACTGAAATATATAAATACGTCTTAAGTGTTTTGTCCATCAAAGATAACATGGACGTGCGCTTAAGGGGTTGCAAAACATGGGTGATGGAATGATGGAAGTTATGGACCAACTTCTGCCAACTGTGGCCAACTGCTCAACTACTAGGTTGCTTGTCGAGCATTATGTAGAAAAAAAACCAAAAAAAGTCACCTTAAACAAATTGCAGTTCCAAACTCAACCTTCAAGTAGTGGTCTCAGCAATATAATAAAATTGTAACATATGCTTTTATCTTTCAAATACATAAAAGTTACTAAAATGTTTCATGAAAGCTCAAGACAGCATACCCCTTCGAAGGAACAAAGGAGAACTAATTTAGGAATTATTTCTCCTCCCAAATGCTCTTTGGTAATAAGACATAGTTCAGGCAATGAAAATATCTTGACACCAATGTCTGTCAACATTCCAACAGCAGCAAGCTGGCTGTAGTTAGGATTATCACCAATTGAGTTTATGTTGAGGCATGAGATTTCATACTCTAGCTGAATAAATTTCACTGGGTTCCATACACTAATGCCAATTTCTAAATAAACTATGTGCCTTCCTCCAGTTGCGAACAAAACCTGAAATCAATGAAACAAGCCAAAAAAAAATAGCATGTTTCATGAGTCACATCTAAAAGCTGATTATGAAAATATGATATAAAATTTTTATAATTTCTCTGTATAAGAAACACATGAAGCACACTCTTTGTAATGGCTCCACATGTTCTAAAAAATAAAATGTTTTCACATGTTAACTGCAATGTTTTAACCAAAAGTTATGGAAGACATTTTGATAATTTAAATTATGCCTAGTTCTAATTTAAAACCTACAACAAAGACAACCAAACCCGAGAAGCATTGGCAGTGGCAGCATTAATGAAATAGCCTGATTGAAGAGCCCATTCATGCCTTGGCTCAAATGTTTTAGAATTGACTAGACTTACAGAGCAAAAGCAAAAGTGCTTGGTGTTAGTTTGTGCCTTCTATGTTCTTATCAATTCTTCCACCAATGCGGAATTGTTTTGAAAAAAAAAAGTTTTTGACAAGATGTAAATGATAGAGAATGATCTAGAATTTCGCTAGGGGGATCAAACTGCAATGAATGTTGTAAAGTAACTTTGTGGTTGCTGTAGTATCTCTTGGAACAATGATATGTAGCAGGTGAACCCATAATGAACCTACTTTTGCATATCTGACACGACAGCCGAACAACAATTGGGAAACAAGAATCAAGTCCTTCAATGAAAATGGAGAGATCAATTCATTCAATGATCTCATTAACAACATGAATCAAAAAAGTCCAGAATATGTATATGCTTATACAATAACGAAATGCAAAAATAAGTATTTCATATGACTCTGTCATAGCTACAAGAACTTAGAAAATAAGTATCAGTTTAAAAATATGACAAAAGAAGATAAAAAGAAGAAATAAAACTTCAAGAGTTAGCAGTATCGAGGCATCACTTTTAAGTGAATACAAATATAAGCAAAGAGTTCTTTTTGCAATAAGGTAACCATAGAGAACTGACCTCACACCAAGGCAAAACATGCTCATCAACCATAGAGAACTGACCTCACACCAAGGCCATCACAGTTTAATATATGTACACAATTAGAGAAAGAGAAAGAGAGAGTGTTTGGCTTGAAGAAATAATGCTTCTAAGATATTTCATTGATAAAAAGGAGCCGGTGAAGGACTTGAAGCTAGACTCAATTAAATATACTTTTAACATATTTGTAAAGTAATAGTAGAAAATAGAATCATACACCAAAATATCGCTAGGTAAAGTACCTTATCTGAAGATATACATTCTAGCTCGAACCAGTTCAACCCAGCTTCCGTTGCTTGGTTTTTTACAGCAATAGGTAAGCTAGAAGCCTCATACGCACAAACTAGCGTCTCATCTATGTCCAGCATAACCTGTAGAGCACTTAATACTCAAAAACTCAACACTTCAAACTCATATTCCATTCTCACGATTAAATCTCTTCAATTACTATATTCAATGAAACTACTAATATACATGTTTTTTGGTATTATACTTGTGACAGGTATGCGGTTTAACCAATTATGATACCTCACTACTATATAGCGAGGTGATGCAGATGAAGACTTGATGAAGATCAAGGCCTGATCAGTCCAAAAGCACACAACTTAGCAAATTATGATACCTCGTTACTTTATAATAAGGTGATGGAGATCAAGACCTTATGATTTGAAGCTCTAGACCATAGAATGACCACGAATTTTTAACACCGTACTAGCGATCTAGGTGACTAATTTAGGAGTTGTAAGCAATTTGTATATAATGACATATTTATGTAAACGACTATGGTAACCTAGTTAATATAATTTGTATTGTATGTATATTATCATGTACTCTGGTCTCTGAACTCCTACCCTTGTAACTCATGTGTTTGTCTAGATATTATATATATACCTCTTTAATGAGGAGAATACATAATCTGTTCATATATCAATCTTTTCTACTTCTCACTAGAATCACTAGAATCCCTAACACATAAAATTCTCTCCAAACGATTGGCATCGTTTGTGGGAACTTAAATATTTCTAGTCCATAGTTATTAGCATTTGAGACCTGATATCATATCATTAAGAGAATTAATTTTTGTTTTGGAGACCAACACACCGCGGAATGGATTTCCCATTAGTAACTAGCAAACAAATTGATAATCTTGCCCCTCCTACTCAAGAATTTGATCTTAATGATAGGGCACATATCTCCTCACCCATTAGGTCGTTGTCGGATTGTGACCTAGGATTTGCTCCCTTAATCAGTGGAAATTAGCAAATCCTAACCCATTGCTATGTGACTAGACCTACCCAAGCAACACAGCACCTCATTAGTTCACTGAATTGTAGTTTAGAAAGTGCTTCCCTTGAAAGAGATACAATGATGAAGGGTCTTCAAAAAAAAATAAAAGAATTGTAGTAGACTTTCATAGAATGTCAAAGAGAGAGTAATAAGCTGAGATCGCAATTGGAACAGGAGGAGTGTTCAGAAACAAAGAGTTCATTTTACACACCTAGCCCCCTAATATTAAGTCAACCACCTAGGAGAAGACATGCATCCCATGTTCCCAATCCTTGCCAACACACAGGGATTGTAGAAAAATACCCATACATAACTTTTGATCCCTATTTTATTTTGGGGACATCCTAGGTGAATCCTACAACCCACGAGCACACAATCCAACTAGCATCCTTTTCAACTCCTTTGTATGACTCAAGCGATGTTCTAGATAAAAAGTTAAAAGATATGGAGGAGAAAATGTGGACCAAAGTAAATGATTGGCTTAAAGGACAAGAAAAACCAAGGCCCTTAAGTGACATAGAAACTGTTTGTAACTAGTTGTCAGCATCATCTTTTTTGGATGTCATTGAGCAGACGTTACCCCTCTCCAAAACTCAATGCTTCTAAATGTCTTGCCAATAAGGAGATGAAAGATCTAGTGGAGTATGTTCTTTAGTTTAAGATGACTATGGCTATCGTGAGCCTCCTAAAAGAAAAGTGAGAATAGGTGTATTGTAAGTTTTTTGTTGCCACTCTTCAAGAAACAACACAATAATAGTTTATGAAGCTGCCTCCTAAAAGAATAACTAGCTTTGACACCCTCGTCAAGGTATTTGTCATTAATTATGCTTTTAACAAACCTATCAGAAAGGAGTTTTACCACCTATTCTTGATAATCCAAAAGGAGGACAAGGCAATTGAGGCTTATATGAAGATATTTAAAACAAAAAAATGGAAATTAATCAATGCTTTGACTCCATAGCTATTGAATCTTTCCAAAAGGGAATCAAGCATGATACTAGCCTCTTCATTGAATTGACAAAAAATACTCCACAATCTTTGGATGTGGTTTATGAAAAAACGCTAAAATTTGTAAATGTGGAAAGGTTAATGAGATCCAACAAAGGGACAGTCAATAGAAACGTGAATAAACCTACCTCAAGTAGGAGAGAAGAGAATAAAAGGCCTGTTGGAGAAAAGTATTCTAATCTTCCTTGTTTTAAACCCGTGATTACACCAGGACTTGGGGTTGCGCCTTATCTCCTTTCAGAGGACCATTTCTATGAGTTACCCTAACGGAGGCGGTGCAACGAATGGAGCACCTTAACAATTTCAATTGGCCTCCAACCTTGAAGGCCCCACTTAGAAACCCTAACAAATATTGCGCATTCCATAAAGACAAGGGACATTGGACTAGGAATTGTTGGCACCTTAAGTGGGAGATCAAACATTTACTCTCAGAGGGATATCTATGGGATATTGTTGACAGAATGGGGAATTCTCAATAGGGAAATCAAAGGGGTGACAACTCTAACTAAAGAGTTAGGACACCTCCTAACCCAACTTATAGGGAGGCGAATTGGACCCATCTCGCCCCACTGGGGGATGTTCGTATAATGCATACTATACATGGTGGACGTATGATGGGCGGCCATAACAACAATTCTAGGAAGAGATATACCTAAGAGGCCCGAGACACAGATCGACTGGTCTATAGTTTGAGACCAGAGGGGCTCATTTACCCCTATCACCTTTAAAGGTCAAGAAGATCTACCACCTCACAATGACCCTTTTTTTCATCACTGTGAAGATCTCCCATTGTGAAGTATGTAGGATATTAGTCGACAATGGTAGTTCTTCAAATATGTTGTACTTATCCTCCTTATTAGACATTGGTATAGACCCTAAGGAGATTACCCAATAACAAATGTCGTTATTTGGATTTAATGGCAGCGTAACAATGTCAGTAGGGACTATATGCTTATCGGTCTATATGGAAGGAGCAATATATCTAACGAATTTTGTGGTTTTGAAAACCTCAAATCTTACAACACAACTTTGGGTCGCCTATGGATCCATAAGATGAAAGTAATGCCTTCTACATATCAACAACTTGTTAAATACCCTATTGTTGATGGGGTAAAGGAAATTACAGGATAGCAAGATAGAGCAAGGAGTTGTTACAGTGCAGCCATAAAGAATGCACTACCATACCGTTGAAATAGAAATCAAAGAATAAACACTATTTTAGTGAGAGAAAAATGCCACAAATAGGGGGACATATTGTGACTGAAAGCCATGATAATTATGATGTGATTAACATAGGGGAAATGGGGGGCGATATATCTATGAAGATCAATTCTAGACTACTCTCATTGTTGAAAGCCACTCTTATTGATTTTTTGTGGAATAATGCTGACTTCTTTGCATGGAGGCGTGAGAATATGCTCGGTATCAATCCGAGTATCATTTCTCATGAATTATGCCTCGAATTCACCAAGAAGTCGATCCAACAAAGAAAGCAAAAGTTTGCTAGAGACAAAAACGAAATCATGGAAGGGAAAGTTAATTCGTTGAAGAGTGTGGGTTGGGTTCATGAGGTTATATACCTAACATGGCTATCAAATATGGTATTGGTAAATAAATCAGGAGGTGAGCATCACATGTGTGTTGATTTCATTGACTTGAATATAGCGACACTAAAGGATTATTTCCCATTACCTAGTATTAATCAATTAGTAGATTCTATTGTTGGTTTTGATTCGATGAGTTTTATGGGTGCTTATTCGGGTTATCATCAAATCCAAATGCATCCCAGAGATGAAGAGAAAACAACTTTCATTACGGAAGAGGGAAAAATTTTCTACACAAGAATGCCTTTTGGCTTGAAAAATGCGGGTGCCACTTATCAAATAATAATGAACAAAATGTTTCAAGACCAAATTGGTCGAAACATAGTGGTATATGTTGATGATATGATGGTCAAAATCAAGTGCACCAAAAATCATATTTTTGATATTAAAGAAGTGTTTGCCATAATTAGGAATTACAAGATGCTAGTCAACCAGAAAAAATATATCTTTTGAGTCATCTCAGGGAAATTCTTAGGGTATTTAGTATCGTCTAGAGGCATAGAGGCCAACATTGACAAAATTTTGGCTTTGGTTAATATGAGATCCCCTAGTTGCCTTAAGGAAGTACAACAATTGAATGGTCGCATAGAAATACTAAGTCATTTCATCTCCAAATGCACTGAAAAATGTCTACCGTTCTTTCAGTTGTTGAAGAAAAATAAGGAATACATTTGAGATAGTGAGTGCGAACAATATTTTCAATCTATTAAGGATTATTTGGGAAAGACACCTCTATTAGCTAATCCTATGACGGGTGAGGAATTGTATATATACATGTCTTTCATGGAAAAATTCATCAGTGTAGTGTTGATATTCGATAGAGATGGAAAGAAACACCCGATGTATAATGTGAGCCATTCCTTGATGGGAGTGCAACAACAATATTCCCCATTGGATAAGTCATAATTCACGATAAGAATGACAACATGTAAACTCAGACACTATTTTGGTATCCACAAAATAATGGTTCTCCTTTCATACCCCATAAAAACATTTTGGGTAAACCGGTTCAGTCCACCCATCTCTGTCAAATAGTAATTCAGTTAAGTGAATTTGAGATACATTATAAGCCCTTATCGGCTATTAAGGGATAGGCTCTTGCAGAGTTCATCACTGAATGGACATAGGAGTGCACACATGAGTGTACACTAGTGCACACAATTTTAGAGCAAACTTCCATGGGGATAACACCTTCCTTCGTGATGGATCTATAGAAGGTGTATGTTGACGGAACGAGCAACTTGTGAGGATAATGGATTGGAATCGTTATATTCGCCCCAACAGGGTTTAATAGAACTGTGTCTATGTATCACTTTCTAGGAAACAAATAATGTGGCAAAATATGAGGTATTACTCTTAGCCATGCCTTAGTTAATAACCCTTAGAGAGAGTGTTAATCCATAGTGACTCACAGATGGTGGTAAATAAAGTGAACGATGATTTTGAGGCTAAAGATGAAAGGATGAAACTTTATGTACAAGAAGTGAAGAAAGTAAGGATCACATTTGAAGCCTTTGAAATTAAACAAATTCCTCGAGGAGGAAATGCCCATGCTAACTCCTTAGTCACGCTGGCATCTTCTGTGAATTGTGGTCTAAAAAGAGTGATCCTGGTATCCAATTTATCAATTCTAAGTATTGGGAAATGTGAAGTGAAGAACCAAACTCATTCAGATGTAAACTCTGCAACCCACATTTCTTGGTTAAACCCATACTTAGAGTACCTCATTAATGGCACCCTTCTAGAGGACAAGTACTTAGCTTGAAAGTTCACAACGAAAGCAAAAAAACTACATTGTCATTCAAGGAGTGTTATATCGCAAGAACTATGGTGGCCCATGGCTAAAATGTCTACCTACATCGGAAGCCCAGATGGTGTTGGGCGAATTACATGAAAAAAAATGCAAAGCCCATTCTGGAGGAAGGACTCTCTCGCAAAAAATCATCTAACAAGGTTATTATTGGCCTACCCTTCTCAAGGATTTCATATCTCACGCCAAAAGGTGTGACAGATTCCAAAGGCATGCTAACATGCCACATCAACCGATTAATGACTTGAAATCCATCGTTAGCCCATGGCCATTCCAGAAGTAGGGATTGGATATTATTAGGCTGTTACCCATTGCTATAGGCCAAAGGAAATTCCTTATAGTGGCAACTAATTACTTTTTTAAATGGATAGGGGCCTAACCTTTAGCACAAATTCAAGAGATGGATGTGGAAACTTTATATGGTGCAATATCATATGCAGTTATAGATTACCTCATGAATTAGTTGTTGATAATGGTAGGCAGTTCACAGATAAAAGGTTAATATCTTTTTGCATCGAAAAGGGAATCAAGTTGTCCCATTCCACCCCTTATAGACCACAGGAAAATGGTCAAGTCGAGTCGTCTAACAAAACGCTTATCAACATATTATGGAAAAATTTGAGGGGAGCCAAAAGTAAATGGGCGAATGAATTTCCCGATGTCCTTTGGGCTATAAGGACTACTCCTAGGGTATTAACAAGGGAGATTCCTTTTTCCGTCATTTATGGAACCAAAGCAGTTATACCCCCTAAGATACAAGAGCCCACTCTCATGTGGAGAATCACCCCAGACGATAACGATCATCTCATAAGCAAGGATCTTTTATTAGTTGAAGAAATAAGGAGGAAGCTTTGTTACAAATTGAGTCACAAAAAAGAGCAATTCAAAGGATGTATAATAAATTCATCAAACATAAGAGCTTCAATATATAGGAGTGGGTCTTGCGGAGATCATTAGGAAACAAAGTTGAAACTACAACCAAAAAGTTTGCTGCAACATGGCAAGGCTCATATTGAATATACGATATTACCTCGGGAGATCTTATTTGATAGACCATGATGGCATAAAGGAAGCATTAAGTTTGAATGGAGAATACCTCAAGCAATATTATGTATGAAGTTTTATATATTTGATGTATTGAGAAGTATGACATCTTTTGAGATCTACCCTGTGCTGTGAAATTCATTTAATGACCCCCTAAGTTGGAAGGATTTGACTAACCCCTCCACTTAGGATGCGAGATTCATCCCATGCCTCAAGATTGAGGGTGGATTCAACAGATCCCTCCCCACTTGAGATGCGGGATATGCCTCAAGGAGCACATGTAAGGGATTGGATTCTCACCCTTACATGTTTCCTATCTTGTGAAATTTCATTTGATGAACGCCTAAGTTGGAAGGAGTTGAATGACCTGCTCACTTGGGATGTAGGATTCATCCCATGGCTCATGATTGGAGGTGGAGTCAACAGACCTCCCTTACTTGAGATTCAGGATACATCCTAAGGAGCACATGTAAGGGAATGGATTCTCACCCTTACATGTTGCATATTTTGTGAAATTCATTTAATGACCCCCCTCCCGTTAAGTTGGAATAAGCTTACTGACCTTCCATTTGGGACGTGGGATTCATACTATGCCTTATGATTAGAGGTGGAATCCACTGACCCCTCCCCCTCACTTGATTTATGTGATACATCCTAAGAAAGAGATTTGAGTTCCATAGTGATTCTTCTCTTTAGGAAACATTTAGGAGTTAAAGTTATTTTCACTCTTAGATGTCCCATGTCCTTTACACAGTCCACACGATGACAACCTCATGATAGGAGGAAAGAGTCAATTGACCCCCCCCACTTGGGATGCAGGATTCATATCATGCCTCATGATTGGAGGAGGGAGTCCACTGACCCCCTACTTGAGACACAGGTTATGTTTTGCACCACTCTACAATGCAGTATTAATACGTGATCCACTCAACTCAAAATTCGTCCCGATAACATTCACACGACATATGATAACTCATTTTTATGATAATACATGATTTATATAAATAAATGGAGTTAAAATTATTTTTAGATGAATTACACTCACTAAGAAAATACATGTAAGCATTACAAACATAATAATAGAGCCTTATAAAAATTGGGTCACTTTCTAGCAGAAGGCACTTCAGAATATTCTACCATAGGACCTTTGCGAGTGTTTTTCTCAAGTGCTCTGTGTTTCCAATATTCAACCAATTTATGCAACCCATCTCGCTCCTCCTTATATCTATTTTATTCAAGATATATAAGCTTTAATTCCTCACGCATATCATCCAGCTCCTGCTCCATAGCTTCACAGTGAGTTTTTAACACAGATAGCACATGATCTACAAATTCGGCTATTTCTCGACATGTTTTTGCCTCTTTTTTTTGAATCTTTCACCAGTGCTATGGCCTGCGTTCAAGTAAAAAAAGATAAGATAGTAATAAATCATCTACAATTTATATATAGATATTTGAGTAGGTCAATTACATCGAGCATGCTAATGACTTGTATAATTTGGTATAATTTATCACTTCTCAACTTTAACTTTATATTAAGAGAAAATTATGGTGAATTCATTTATGTTAAATTTAATTCTAAACTATGCTTGATTTTCTATGTTAATTTGAATTATTTCTCTTCATGTTTGTTTGATTTATTCTAAGTTTAATGCTTCTAATTAACTGGGCATTAATTAGATGATTTTAGCCTTATGATTTACTATCGAAAAAGGGAATTATATATAGATCTAAAATATTTTGACATAGGTAAATATAGAGATCAAAAGACTTGTATAAACCTATGTAGTTTTAAAATCAATGGTCTTAATGTTTTCTTGCTTTATTAAATTGCATACTCTTGTGTAAATTAATGAACAAGAATATTTTCAATTGATTATCGAAAGAGGCTTTTGGATATTGTTTGGAGATTGCTAACAAATAGAGAGAATTAAATTCAATTAGCTAGATAAGTAAAGCGTAGTAAGGGATTTGGTGAATTTGATTTTCTAGAAGTTTTAGTCCCATTGATTTTATTCTCAAACAACAACTATATTTTCTTTAAATTAATTTTATTTTAAATTCCAATTACAACAACTTTAGTGATTTTTCTAGATAAAATCAAGATTAGTATAATTTGGGTATTTGTCAAAAGTAAGTTACCAATCCTTGAGGACAATACTCTTCTTATCACTTTATTATAAAACCACGATACTATGCACTTGCAGTTTTGCACCGATCAAGTTTTTGGCACCATATCCGGGGATTGTTTTTTATTTAGGCAATATTAATACAAAGTAATCTTGGTTTTAATTTAAAATTATATTTTAATTCAATTTTATTTTTATTTTTAATTTTTTTTCTATGTGTGTTTTTGATGTTGGATGTGGCATGCTAGAACTCGAAACATTATTCCTTTTGATCCATAGATTGAAAGAACCTTTAGATCACAAAGAAAGATGAAAGTACTAGCAGTGGATGATGGAGAACAAAATGCACAACTAGACACCTAGAAATATTATGTAAGGCCAATAGTGAATGATAATTACTCAGGTGTAAGATGCCAAACCATTAATGCCAATAATTTTAAGCTCAAACCAGTGTTGATTAGTATGGTGCAACAAGCCCAATTTAGCGAATCACCACTTTGATGATCCCAATATTCATTTGACGATGTTTTTGGAGATTTGTGACACTGTAAAGATGAATGGTGTTACTAAAGACACCATTAGACTAAGATTATTTCCCTTTTTATTGAGGGATAAGGCTAGAGGTTGGCTACAATCTCTACAACCAGGAAGCATCACTAGTTGGCAAGACATGGTAGAAAAGTTTCTTGCTAAATTCTTTCCACTTACAAAAATAGCCCAACTCATTACTGAGATTGGTCAATTCAGATAAAATGATTTTGAGACACTTTATGAAGCATGGGAAAGGTATAAAGATATGATTCTATATTGCCCTCAACATGGATTGTCGGATTGATTGCAAGTTCAGATGTTCTATTATGGGTTAAATGGACAAACTAGAACTATAGTTGATGCTACTTTTGGTGGAACTTTGATGTCAAAGACACCTAAAGGTGCTACTTCTCTTTTGGAAGAAATGACCTCAAACAACTATCAATGTCCAACTGAAAGATCTATGGCTAAGAAAGTTGTTGGGATTCATGAATTGGAGCCATTTGCTACTTATTCAAGTAGCTTTTCTATCTCATCATATTTTAGCCTTGACAACTCGAAGAATACCATATAGTACATAATATGTTACAGATTCAAGTATGATAGTTCCAATGAATGAAGCAAGTTAAGAACATGTTCGATACATCAATAATTGGAACTAAAACTATTGTGGTAAACCTATGCAAAATTACTACCATCCAAGGCTTCAAAATCATGAGAATTTTTCTTATGGAAACACAAAGAATGTGTTACAACCTTCTCCAGGGTTTGATAGTTAACCAAGCGAGAAGAAGATGTCACTTGAGGATGCCATGGTTTCCTTTGTTGAGGAGACTAAATCAAGGTTTAAAAATAATGATTCACAGATGGATAACATTGAGACTCATTTTGACAATATGGGAGCCACTATGAAAAATCTTGAAGTGCAAATTGGGAAACTAGCCACGACTATCAATGCCCAACAAAGAGGAACTTTTCCTAGCAATACAGAAGTGAATCCAAAGGAACAATGTAAGGCCAATACACTTAGGAGTGGAAGAGAAATTGAGAGATTACCATCAAAGGAAACCGAGTCCACCCTTATAGCTCCAAATAATGGCCAAAGCAATCATAAAGTAAAAGAAAAGAAGATTGTTGATGATACACTAAGAGAGACTAACATACCTCTATCAATTTCATTTCCTTGCAATCCTTCTATTCTTTCTACACCACTTCCTTATCCTCAATGCTTTAAAAAAAATTAGATAAGGAATTTTCTAAGTTTTTGGATATCTTTAAGAAAATTAACATAAATATTCCTTTTGTAGACCCCTTAGAACAGATGCCAAATTATGCCAAATTTTTGAAGGACATCATTTCCAAGAAGAGAAGATTGGAGGAGTTCGAAACAATGAAGCTTTATGAAGAATGTAGTGCCATTTTTCAAAAGAAATTACCTCAAAAATCAAAAGATCCATGGAGTTTCACTTTGCCTTGCACTTTTAGAAATTTATATTTTGATAAAGTTTTATGTGATCTTGGTGCTAGCATTAATCTCATGCCATTTTCTGTTTATAGGAAAATAGGAATTGGAGAGATGAAACAAACAACAATTTATTTGCAACTAGCAAACCGATCTATCAAGTATCCATGTGGAATCATAGAAGATGTATTGGTAAAGGTGGATAAATTTATTTTTCCTACTGATTTTGTAGTGTTAGATATGGATGAAGACCAAGATGTCCCACTAATTCTTGGCCAACCATCCTTGGCTACAGGAAGGGTTATAATGGATGTTTAAAAAGATGAGTTAACATTGAAAGTGAACAAGGAAGAAGTTACATTCAAAATCGATAAAGCTATGAGATATCCAGAAGATCCAAGCACTTTCTTTCAGGTAGATGTCATTGAGAAATGTGTAGTTAAAGCCTTTCAAGAAAATATACCGACTGATCACCTAGAACAATGTATCACTATTTCATCTCATGCTTATGGTTTTAATAACTCTACTAATTGTGAACCTGATTTACCTTTTTTTAGTGAAGAATTTATCCACTATGTATTTTCCTTGGAAGCATTGTAATAGGTTACATCATGTAGCATAGAAGTGGAGAGGCTGGAGCCAATGGTAGTAAAGACGGATTCTATAATCTCTACACAAACAATACAGTAAATTACAATTCTAAAGTTGAAACAGTTTTTTGATCATCTTCGCTATGCGTTCCTGGGTGTTAAGGAACCTTACAAAAGGTATAAGTCCATCCATTTGCATGCACAAAATTATAATGGAGGAACCATACAAAACATCAATTGAGCCCCAAAAGAGATTAAATCCAATAATGAAGGAAGTTGTGAGAGCTAAAATTTTGAAGCTTTTTAATGCTGGAATTATTTATGCTATTTTAGACAGCTCATGGATAAGTCCATTGCATGTTTTACCAAAAAGGGTGGAATAATGGTGGTGAAAAATAACAAAAATGAGTTTATTCCTACAAGAACAGTCATGGGTTGGCGTGTATGAATGGATTACCGTAAGTTGAACAAAGCAACAAGAAAGGATCATTTTCCAGCTCCATTCAATGATCAAATGTTAGATGGATTGGCCAAATATCCTTATTATTTCTTCTTAGATGGTTATTCGAGGTATAACCATATTGCCATAGCCCCCAAAGATCGGGAGAAAACTACATTCACATGCCTCTACGAAATTGCTTTTAGAAGGATGCCCTTTGGATTATGCACTACCTCAATAAAATTTCAACGTTGTATGATGGCTATTTTTTCAGATATGATTGAAGATATAATATAAATTTTCATAGATGAATTTTCAGTTGGAAAAGCATGCCATCTCCTTGTTGTGTTAGAGCATAAAGCTTTTTAGGCTGTAAACAAGTTTAATTTTGGTTTGACAGTAGCTGGGGAAAAGTGATGTCTTCAATTGAATGAGATGGATGAGTTCTGAAATGATGCGTATGAAAATGAAAAGATTTACAAAGAAAACACAAAGAAGTGGCATGACAAACAGATTCTTATCGGTAAGTTTGCTCTAGGACAACATGTTTTGCTCTTAAATTCACAACTAAAACTCTTCCCATGTAAGTTAAGATCAAGATGGATAGGTCCTTATACAATTGACAAAGTTCCACTTTTGGAGCAATAGACTTGAAGGAAAAAGCAAGGAATATATTCAAAGTTAACATTCAGAGATTGAAGCACTGTTATGGAGAACAAGTGGAGAGGAATTGTGCATTTATTCCTCTTAAAAATGCTAATTGATAAAGAATGAAAAGTCTGGTTGTAGACTATAAAACAAGCGCTTATGGGAGACAGCCTATAAAACTTTCTTTTGTTCTTTTATTTTATTGTATTTTATTATTATCTATTTAAATAATTTGGATTTTGATGCTAATTTATTTTGAAGGAATAAAAAGCTGAAAATTACAAACTAATGCAGGTCCACCATAAAATCAAGGAAGTTCCTTTCATTTCTTCTATCTATCTCACTTTTGAATTACAATGAGGACATTGTTTATTTTAAATTTGGGGGTGTCAACTCCTGTAGTCTTGAGTTGTTGGATTCTCTTATCAAGTATGTATTTGAGTATGATTGAGTTCGCTCTGAAATTTGTGATTGAGGATGGGTTTGAGAAATATTTTTCAAAATATGCTATTATGTCAGGTAGAGTTTTGTGGGTACTTTTATTTAAATCTTTGTCCTTGAAAATAATTGAGCACATAGTAAATTTTCCTCTACTCCATTTTTCCTATGAAGAGAAGGAGTTGAATTAATTGAGTTAGGAAAGTTCAATCTTGCTTTGCTCTAGAATCCGTTGATGGATCCTTGAGGAAAAATCCTAGTTGATACCAAATATTAGAGAAATGATCTATGGAATTTTTTTGTCACAACCAAAAAGCTTTCCCAGTTGTCCTAATTATCACGCCATCAATGCATGGTGTATTCCAATAGTTAACTCCCTTGAGCCTTATTTTACATAAACCATTATTTTTTTTCTTTTAACTACATAAACCATTTTCATTCTAAGCCTAAAAAACCATGAACTTACCTTAAATTTTGAGAAATTACTTTGGTGAAAATTTGCATTTAAAAAGAAAGTTCAAATTAAATAATCCACAATATGTTTGCTCTATTTGATTAAAGTGTGAAAATAAATAAATAAAGAAAGTGAAAGGAAAGAATAAAAAAAGGGTTAAAGTAGTTGAAATTAGTAAAGACTGTGAGTATCAAGGCAACCACATCTTCAAAAAAAAAAGTACTCCATTTATTAATTATAGATACAATATTTTCATCAATATAAGCATATTGTTGAGAAAAAGCTATAGTGTGAATCCTATGGATATTCTTATTTTTTTCTACCAAGTATTTTCCCAGTTTATTTTCATTTTCTATATCCATTTCTTTCTCATCCCTCACCTTGTGGCCTGTCATTACAACCTTGATTAAAGACCTTTTGATCTTTGAATTTGGTATTTGATTACATTAGTAGAGAGGATTTCTGAAAATTGGACTTATGAAGGTTTTGAGAGAATTCTTTTGATTTCAGTTGTTCTACTTTTATCTGAATTTGCTGATAGTTTGGAGTTAAATTGAATATTTCACACACACACTTAAAGACCTAGTTTTAGGTTGAAGTAAATGCCTACCTCTTGCTTGAAAAATTGTAGAATTTTTATTGATTTTCTTGCTATCTTTGATGTAAAAAAGTAAGTTTTATTAGTGATGAAATCTAAATTTAGATCATGGCTTGGTAAGTGGTGATAACTATCTTAGGGGTCCTGTTGACACTGTCTTCAATTGTCTTTTCTTTTATTTTCATTTTGTTTGAGGACAAACAAAGTTTTAAGTTTGGGGGTGTTTGATGGCTTGCATGATTTTCCATAATTTATCACTTCTCAACTTTAACTTTAGTATAATTTTATTTAATTTTTATTTTTTCTAGGTATGTTTTTTTAACGTTGGATACGCTGTGCTAGAACTCGAAACATTATTTCTTTTGGTCCAGAGATTGAAATAACCTTTAGATATTATTTCTTTTGATCCAAAGATTCAAATAACCTTTAGATCACAAAGAAAAAAAAAAGTATTAGCCATGGCTAAAGGAGAAGGCGGATAGCGAAGAAACAAAAAAAAAAGAATAAAAATGAGGGGAGCTGCCAACGAAGAGAAACAAAAGCTAAGAGAAAAGGTAGCACCACAATAAATAAATAAGTGAAAAAGAAGAAAGAACAACGTTGTAGATAGGAGAAAAATAGATTTGAGTGCAATAGAAAAACGTGAAAACATATTCTTTTTCCTAGTCAATTTTCTTCCAATTTCTCTAAGAAAATTATGGTGAATTCATTTATGTTAAATTTAATTTTTAGCATGAACTAATTTTTTTATTCTAAGAAAAAGATGTTATTTAATTCTGAACTATGCTTGATTTTCTATGTTAATTTGAATTATTTTTCTTCATGTTTGTGTAATTTATTCTAAGTTTAATGCTTCTAATTAACTGGGAATTAATTATATGATTTTAGTCTTGTGATTTACTATTGAAAGAGGGAGTTATATTATAGATCTGGAATATTTCGGCATAGGTAAATATAGAGATCGAAAGACTTGTATAAACCTATGTAGTTTTAAAATCATCGGTCTTAATGCTTTCTTGCTTTATTAAATTGCATACTCTTGTGTAAATTAATGAACATGAAATTTCCAATTGACTATCGAAAGAGGCTTTTGGATATTTTTTGGATATTTTTTAGATATTGCTAACAAATAGAGAAAATTAAATTCAATTAGCTATATGAGTAAAGCATAGTGAGGGATTAGGTGAAATCAAAGTTTTCTTCCCATTGATTATATTCTCAAACAACATCTTTATTTTATTTTTTCATATTTTCTTTAAATTAATTTTATTTTAAATTCCAATTACAAAAATTTTAGTGATTTTTTTAGTTAAAATTGAGATTAGTATAATTTGGGTATTTGTCAAAAGTAAGTTATCAATCCCTAAGGATGATACTCTTCTTATCATATGCTCCTGGCTATTATATGCCAGATTGTTCCTTTTTCTTGCTTACGGGCTTCGTAGATAGAAGGCCAATCTTCAGGCACCCCAAAGTGGTGATACAGTTCATCATGGGCATTAGGAATATTGAACATCTCACTTTTGAAAAGATGGTTGATACCACTGGCTTCACCCCATTATCTTCTAATGAGGTATATACTTTATAGTGGACTAATATCTTCCCTCAATAAAGACATTCCCTTGCCCAGTGGTAACTTATTAGATCGCAAGTTTTTTCATGGTAAGAGTGCATTTACACTACGACCATGCATCCTAATGTCGACTTGACTCAGCTTAGCCAGAGACCCCTTAGTCATAAGCTGAAGTGAACCATGGCTCACTTTGGATTTCTTACTCCTTTCACCCATCTGGGTGTTGGGGAGGAATTGATTCGCTTCCTCGCTAAGGTAAGGAGAGGTAGCTCATTTTCTTATATTGGGGGTGACTTGGGTAGCACACAAAGTTGTCTGGTTCACATTCTCGCTGTGGGTGGGTGAAGTAGATCGCTCTCCCACAATGAGGAGTTTTCTTGCAACTAGGAATGCCACCTCAATGGTGCAAGAAAAACATGATCCCATTTCAATCAAGTCATCCAAATTCACTTTGCTATAATCTATCCTTAAATGCCCATGGCCTTAGAAAAACTTTTGGAGTTTTCCAGGTAGGGTGTGATGTTATCAATTCTAATTATTAAGCACGGCCTCAGAGACTCAGAGCTAAACTTTCATAATCAGATAAATCATGCAAATAACAATGAGGGGGCATTAAATAGAAATGAAACTACATTTAATGAAATTAAATTCAAATTCCAAAATATTATTTACACATGTATTTTTCTATCATTACATTACAAAATATTAGAACAAGGCCTCTTCTATGGAGTGCTTCTTCAATCACACCTTCATGTTAATTACTATATACGGTCTCATTACTATAGGGTGAAGGTTATAGAGTATCATTTGGGGTGCATTAGATTAGCTACTTTGAAAATCTCGCATCAAGGTAAAATAAGGCACAGTCAAGTCTAACTTCTCGACTTGAGTTTTGAGACTCTTCACCACAAAACACACACCATTTCTGTAAGGTTTGGTGCACTCTGCTTTCAAGGTATATACCAAAGTTGAAAGGAAGTTCACTTGGTTTGACATTGTACACAGTTGGCCTTGCAAAGTGCGAGCTTTATCCTCAACCTCTTTACCAATCTGCTCAAAATGTTTAGCTTGCTACCCCTGTTCAAAACTATAGTTGTCCTCTTTTCTCAGTTTCTCAGTCTTGTCAAGTAGATCGCCATCCACCTTTAGAATTTTGGCTTTATACTCAGCTATTAGGGCATCCTTTTCCTTGGCATCCTTTTCATACTTTGCAATTTGCAAGTGACTAACTTATACCTTGCATTTATAACCCCTGAGGGACAGCTCGCCTTCTCTAGCTAAACACATTGCCTACAAAAATACACAAGTTAGTGATGTTATTATCTTAACTATACGCAGAAACGATGTAAAAATTTACCTCGATCATGCGATCAGCTATTAGTTCTTCATTTGAGCCCCCTCCTTCCTATGGGCTGCTTTAACCTAAGACTTCTCGGTGTTAATGCCAAAATGTTGGAACATATCCATTTTGAGATAAGTTTTCCCAAATATCCCATCACTGAAATACGTAACGAGGGTTTTCAACACCACGGCATTCTTTAAAATGACTTCTTCAAAAATGAAGTCGTCTATATCCATGGCTTTCATAAACGGGGTATATTCTTCCCTAACTTTCCTCTTCTTGATGGCCTCATGTCTGCGAGGAAAGGAAGACCCTGGATTACTAGACATAACTTAAGGTGTAATGACCTCTGTCATGAGCACGACCTTTACTGGTTCCATGAAGGGAACGTCCTCCCAGTTTGGTGAAAGGGACATAGGTTCCAAACGAGAATAAGTAGGACCCAAGTCCTACACACTAGAAATATCTATTAAATCCTCTAGGTTAATGTGTGAGTAATCCATACATATACAAAGAAAGTATAAAATTAATAAAATGATGCAAACCGTGAACTAAAAAAATACCTCATAAACAAAAGATGACCTTAATATTCATCTGTGTATTCCCTCCACACCCCAGACTTTTTTAGGCGAGCTATAGTTAGAATGTTTCAATATTTTTCACGCGAGGTATTATGTAGCTCGATCCTTCTAATCTTTCCTTTCCACTTGGATCTATTTTTCTCTATCAGGTCGTTCGCTATTAGAACATTAGGAATCTTTTCAATCTGATGTTTATCCTTAGTCCTATGAGTGAGTTCACCTCGACTCTCCTATTTATTTTTAGGGCAAGGAATTTTGGTGGTTGCCATCACAGGGATTCTAATAATGGGCACAGAACCCCATGAATACGATGTAGTAATCGCTTAGGATCCCAAAGTGGTGGGGAGAGCAAAAATGCTCTCCTTGATGGGTCCTCTATTATAGGCCTATTATCACTTCTCCCCATAATTTCAGAAGGTCATTTAATTTATAACAACCTCATTGGTAAATGACCTGAATCATTCGATATTTCTTTAGATGGATCCCTTCTCGAAGGCATGTCCATAGTAGGGACTTCCTCAGGAAGAGGATAACCACCTCCTTTCCCTTATGAGACATAGAAAATAAGATCAAGATCAAGAAATTACCTAAATTATATATAGGTTATTTGAGTTGTGATTTAAGGATGTAATAACGACTGGACTCCCAATTGATGTTGTTAAATAAATGAGCTGAAATTTCAACCAAGTGCTTTCCTAACGATCTAACCAAGAATAGGGTAATATCAAGGTAATTAATAGGTTGAAACTCTATAAAACAAATTTGACTAAGTTAAAACGGATATGGTAAAAGTAAATTTCCCTACTATTTATAAAGAAGATACGGATGTTGAAAGGTTTACCTAGTGACTAAAATTAATTAGGGGAATGTAATTCTTAACTAATAAGTAACTCTGTAACTAGGGGAATTCGTATTCTTCTTGAAGAGATCGTAATCCATTCAAAAATTCGTTGAATTATTATTCACAACGGCCTGACTATATGAGGATCAAACAACGAAGTACTATTCCCTCTACTTCTCAAAATCAAGGGAATAATGGAGTTAATGTTTAATATTATACATGTAGCAAGTACACGACTTAGATAATTATGAAATCTTACTACTATATAGCGAGGTAATGAAGATGAAGACTTGATAAAGATCAAGGCCTGGTGAGTCTGAAAGTATGCAACTTAGCAAATTATGATACCTCGCTACTTTATAGTGAGGTGATGGAGATCAAGGCTTGATGATTTGAAGCTCTACACCATAGAATGACCTCGACCCCCCAACATCGTACTAGCAACCTAGGTGACCAATTTAGGAGTCTCATGCAATCTGTATATAATGACCTATTTATGTAAACAATTGTGACAACCTAGTTAATATAAATTCTATTATATGTATTTTATCATGTATTCTAGTCGCTGAGCTCATACCCTTGTAACTCATGCAAACACATGCAAAGAATTCAAAAAATTCAAGTACATACTAAAAAGAAGTCTAAACATTCAAAAGAAAAGAAACACATCTATAAAAGTATGAAAATAATAAACATAAAAACAAAGAGAAGTTTCATAATTCAGCCTTTCTAATAACTACAAAAGCATATGCTATTTGAATTAGAAAGTTTCTCAAAATCATCAACTAAACAAAATCAGAAGGGAAAAAAATGTTTCCATAAACCTCTCGACACAGTGTTTGCAAGGGGAATCTCGACCAACATCAATAAGAACAGTAAATGACGTTGAAGAATCTAGGTCCAAAAGATTGACGACTTGTAAGGGCTTGAAAGCAGGAAAAGAAGAAGAGGAAGAGAGGAAAGGAAGATGGCTAAAAGCTCTGAGGATATGAAGGAAAATTTGGAAGATAAAGCCCAACCAATCCAAAAAAGCTCTCCATACTTGCAGTGTCTTCAGTGAGTACATCACCTTGCCTAGTTTGTCAATGAAATCAGAAAACTAGAACTAGAGAATCTGCTTGGAAATCAGCTACGCGAGCGAGAGGCCTGCAAGGGGAAGTGCACGATAGGACCGGGGAAGAGATAAAAGAGAGGGGAAAAGGAAGAAAAAATCCTCCATTTGGTCACGATCAAAATGGAAATTAACCATTCACTTGAGAAAAGGAAGAAAAAAAACAGAGAAGGAAAAAGAAAAAGATAGAGAAAAAAAAGAAAAAAAATGATATAACTTATTATCACATTTATTAATAAAAATTGATATTATATGTATACATTATAGTCTTTGTTTTTATTAGATCATGACCAAAACTTTATAGTCTCGATTTTTAAAAAAACCTAAAAACTAAGGCTAAATTTACGATAACATATATTAGTATTTTAATAGTGTATATACCTATTTATTATTATTATATAAACAAATTATGTAAAAAAGAAGTAAATAACAATACGTACTAAATTATGAATATATATATATATATATATATTAGATAACACCCTTGAAAAGTTTATGAGAATAAAATCCCTTTGCATATAGGCATTGTCTCCCAACTCTGCTGTAACATTGACCTGCCTTATAAAAATATCGTGATGTGCTACTTTCTAATGTACTTACAGTGATATAGGAAAATTCTTTAATAGAATAATTTTTTTATTATAATTTAAAGCATATAATAATACATATATATTATAATTTAATAAACTCTTTCTAAACAATGGACAACTCATAATTATTTTATCATTTTATATCATTAACATTACACTCAACATATAAGTGACCTATCACCTGGAAAAACCCACTACTCTTATATCTTAATATATGTACTTTTTACTCTAAATAATGTAACGGTTAAATAGTTATTATTGTAATTAATTGACCATATTACTGCATGTATGTACAAGTGTATATAACGAGCCGGCAAAAATTGACGAATTGTTAGACTAATATGCATGAGCCATGTGTTTCTATGAAGTTAGTTAGCATCACGTGGTTACAAGCCATGTGATCATTCTAGAATTGTTTAGAACTAGCCATGCAATTAATTACAATAAGCTTGTATCTCATTATAAATTAGAGGCAAACAACATATAGAAATTGTCTATTTTTGAAAAATTCGAATATGATTCGATTAAAACAAATTTAAAGATTTTCAATCCAAATCTGATCCGATGTTATAATCAATCCGAACTAATCCAAATTCAAACAAATCAGATTTTTTCGAATCAAATAAACTTAGATTGATATTAAAATTTATTTGTAAATTATTATCATATATAAAACAAGATATATAAAATTTAAATTTTAAATTGATATTTTTATAACAAATATCATTATTTATAATCACAACTAAAAAAATCAAAATATTAAGGAATATGTTTGTACAATTATGAAAATAATAATAAATTTTTATTTTTATTTTAAGCTAAAATAATAATTTAATATAATTATTGTATGTATAATATTTAAATATAACATATTATAAAATAAAATATGTATTTATTTATAATTTAATAGTTATTCGGTCCAGATCGATTCGAATTCGAACGGATAGTATAATTTTCAATCCGAATCCAATCCAACTATAAAATTTATCAATCCAATAGAATCTAAATTCGACAGATCAAATTAGATTTCTCAATTTAAGTAGATTGATCGAATTATTTGCTCACATCTACTATAAATGTCCCTCAATACATCAATATAGAATATGAATTTCCAAATGTATTTTAGTTACTTATCTTTCTTTCTTTCTCATCATTATTCTCTTTTCTTCTTCTTTTTTTCCCACCATTATTCTCTCTTCTTCTTCTTGTTTCTTTACTGCAACTCCTTCTAAGTTCTTCATGATATCAGAGTAAAAAAATGATGAATATACTTGGCTTGATTAAGATGTAAGCCATCACTAGTATGTGTAACATTCATTCGCAAAAAGAAACTCAAAAGACTAAGATCCTTAAAAGAAAATTGATAATTAAGTTTGGCAATCAGTTTAGTAATGAACTCATCATTATTGCTAGTAAGAAGAATATCATCCACATAAATGAGTATCACAACAAAGACACCATCTTGATCATAAATCAGCATATAAGCCTCTACATTTGATCCATGAAAGCCTAAATCAACTAGACATCTACTCAATTTCAAATACCAATTTTGGAGAGCTTATTAAAGGCCATAAATAACCTTCTACATTTTGCAGACATGAGAGGGAAATTGAGGATCCACAAAGCCAACAAACTAGCCCATATAAGCCTTTTCAAGAATATAACCAGAAGGATGTATTGACATCCAATTGTCTTATATTCTAGTGATGAAAGAGATCAAGACTCAAAACAATATGTATGGTAGTAGGTTTAACAATTGGATTACAAGCCTCAGTGTAATCTACTCCCTCAATTTGTTGAAACCCCATAGTAACCAATCTAGACTTATATTTGTCAAGGGAATCATCTACTTTTAGTTTAGTTCAAAAACCCCATTTATTGTCAATGATTTACTACCTATTGGAGGTGGAACAAGTTCCCATATCTCATTCTTAATTAGAGTGTTTTATTCAGTTTGCATAGCACTCTTCCATTGAGGAATTGTAAGTGCCTCTTTATCATTGGTAGGTTCATATAGAATACAAGAGAATAGGACTTCAGATTGAAAAAGGTCATGTTTAGCTCGATTGAGCATGGAATTTGTGTTAGAAACATAAGGTGGTCTATGTATACTAGTATTAGTTTGAGACAAATCACCATGTTTAGATAAAGGAATCTTAATAGAAAGATGAATACCATCAGGATTGAACACCTGGTATGTGTGAGATTGAGAGATAGTGTGAGGTGAGGAAAAGGACTCATCAACGGGTGAAGAAAGTGAGACAGTTAGTGGAATAAAAAATGGATTAGCAATTGGTTCAAAAAGAGTCAAAGGTGGGACAAATTATGCAGATGAATGTATAGAAGAAGAAGAAAAAGTGGTAGTATTAACAAAAAAAGAGATGGAGGGATAGAATTAGTGTAATTAGGGGATACAATACTAGGTGCAAAAGATTAAAGATGGTGTGATAGTGTTAGATACAAGTGAACTCAAGGAGGGAAAATTTCCTTCATTAAATATAACATAAGTTTAAATGTATATTTTCTTTGTGTTAGGATCCAAGCACCAAAAACCATTGTAATTGGTTGCATAACCCAAGAATACATAAGATAATGAATGAGCTTTAAGTTTATGATGGTTATAGAGTCGTAGATAAGTAAAACACAATGTATCAAACACTCTTATGTAAGAGTAGTCAAGTTTCACATGAAATAATAGCTCATATAGACTAATAAAACCAAGGATTTTGGAATACAGTCAATTAATTAAATGAGTAGCTATTTTAAATGCATATTTCCAATAGATCATAGGTACTCTAGATTGCATTACCATAGACAGACCAACCTCTACAACATGCATACTCTTACATTCCACAACACCATTATATGCTGGAATGTATGGACATGAAAACCTTTGTGTATAATTACCTTGAAACAAATGTTGTTCAAGATATTTCATCTTAGTACCACCATCACTTTGAAGACATTTAATCCTAGCATTAAACTATCTCTTATCATCGATTCAAAATGAAGAAAAAGTTGAGCTACTTGATTCTTATTGTTTAGATCATAGAGCCATTGATACCTTGTATAATCATCAACAAATAACAGAAAATACTTCATATTATTCACAGATTTAATTGAAGAATGTTCCCATAAGTCTATATGCACAATATCAAATGCATTATAGGATCTATGATGAACATTAGTCATGGGAAGTCTATGAGATTTACCTAGTTGAAAAGCACTACAAAGATCTAACAAACTATAAGGTACAATTGTTTTATTCATACTACTTGTAACTTGTTGAGCCACTAGATTGTAAGCATAATGATCAAGTCAATCATGCCACAAGGCATTAGAGAACTCAACTTTTTTGCACATCCTAACTATAACTCTATCTTATTTGCAATTGCGTCCAACTATGTTTACTCGATACAAGCCATTCTCAGTGTCCCTTATCAAAAGTGTATTCTTGGAAGTTAGATCCTTCACAGAGAAACCATTAGAGGAGAATTCAACATAAACACTATTGTCACAACATATTTTTTTTATTAGAAATAAGATTCTTCTCCAGCTGGGGTACACAAAGTAAATGTTTCAAACTGAGAGGCTGAGATGCACTAGGCAGACAAGCATGGCCATAAAGAGTGATAGGTATGGTAGAACCATTATCTAACTTAATTGAAGAGTTACTTGTGTAAGGCATATCTTCTTAAAGTACTAAGGAATCTGAGGTTAGATGATGAGTTGTTCCAATGTCCAGAAACTAGCACTTCAAATCAGAAGGTGTAGTTGTTGTAGAAGCAAGTAAAGCTAATGGTGATACACTGGATGATTGTTGCATATTTTGCATATACATAGTGAGATTTGAGTTGCAATTGTCTATCATAGCTTAAGTTTGAGAAAGATGAGCTTGAGGTAGTGGTCCTTAATATTTTTGCAAAGGAGCACATCCACTAATCTTGGACTTTTATTACTATATGCCCTATCTTTTTACAAATTTGGCATTGTATATTCTCAAATTTGGTATTCTTGTTATTATCATGATTATTATTGTTATTATAAGAAGTAGATGAAGTCATTGGAACATTAGAGTGTGGAAGTGGTATAGATGGTTTAGAGTTGATATAGAACTTGTTAGGATGAGCATAATTATCTTGAACTAAATGAGAATCAAGCAAGATCAACCTTTTACGCATTCTTATCCTAGTGAACACCTCATCAAGTGTCAGTATTCTTGATTTTTTTGTGGTAGTGGTAACCGGTAAGGTGTAATTAATGTCAAGACCACCAGGAAAATATATCATTTTCTCTCTATCAAAGAGTGTATCACCTGTAGCTAAGATGTGATCAATTAAGTCTTTTAAGGTACCTATATATTGCTCCATCGTTAGTTTACCTTTGTGCATTATCTATAATCACCACTGTAGATCCATAATCCTTTCTCGTGAATCATCATCAAATGCTTTATCCAATCCAATATTCTTAAGCTATGTTCCTCTCGATTAGGTACTTCAGAAAGCTTGTAGAAATTGATAATAGATCTAGTTTTTCATAGTACTATCCTACCTGTACCATAACAAATAATCAGGATTTTCTTCTAGAGTTTCTTGAGCTGAGAATGTTTCATCAGATGAAACTATTGTGATTGTTTTCTTCATGAATTGTTGTGGTGTATTGAAGAATCCTTCAATCAATTTGGGTAAGCCAAACAGCACTATACTTAGTTGTTCCTTCCAAATTAGATAGTTTGATTCATCCAATTCGAGAGGGAAATTTGGATGATAGAATAGGTTTGATAGTTAGGCAATATTGTTGCTTATATCCATATTGAAGAAACTAAAAAAAGGTTGAATTGCTTGTTATTGTTGAGATGTTGGATGTGTAGCTTTAGCAACTACACTGTTTTCTTGATTAGAGAAAGCGAAATGAGGTAAAGAAGTCATGGAAAGCTCTGATAACTACATTGAAAACATGATACTTCTAGAACAGATTGCAAACATAATGACTAAGGATTTGTCTACAACATATTTCTATGAAATTAAGAACAAAAATTTTTGTTCTTCCTAGGTCTCGAGGCGATACATCACAATATGCGAGCAAAACAAAGTGACATGATATGGCCTATAGCCTGTGGCCCTTATTGGGCCAAGCCATGTTGTCACGTTTATATGAAATTAAATTATATATATATATATATATATATATTATCAAATGTAAGCATAGTCCAATGCATAAAGTTAATATTAGTATATGAAAGATATGAGATTTGATTATCACTATCATATTTTTTACCAAATAATGGACTAAATTGACCACATGTCATATCGACCTATTAAGAATGTCCCGATAAACCAAGCACAACATGGACTATAAACGAGTCACAAGCCTGCATGACCCACTAATAAATGGACTAAATGCTGACACAACATGATAATTCACGGCCACTAACCTATTTAACACCTCTGACATGGATCATAATAAATATGTTATTTATTATTAACTAGAATGCTACTAGTATACTTAACCCAATTTTCATCCACAAAGTGATTTAATACTTTAATAATTATCTCAATCCTATCATTTTTACTAGTTTCTTTTGAGTGATTGGCTCCCAAACTATCTTCAATTTTTTAAGAAAAAATAAAAGCAACTTGGATTTACAAAATTGAAATTATTTATGGATTAAGAATAATAAAATTATGTTAATAGAAAACAAAATATCATGGATTAAGGAGAATGAATCAATTAATTTTTTATAGTTTGTATAAAATTTTGATGATAATACTCACATATTTTCAGTTTTAAGTCATCACATCAAAGGCTTTTTTGGTAAAAACATATTAGAATTATAATCCTTTATTATAAAAAATAGCTATATTATTCTCATCCATTGTAGAATTCATATTTCTTTCAAAAAATAAATTATGTTTTAACATAATTACTTTTTAGCATTAAAAGTTGCAAACGAACAAAGAAAAAATAAATAGTTATTACATTGTTATTTATCGGATTGATATCTCTAGACTATCCATATTTTTGTTTTAATGTCCTTTTTTATCCATGTTCTCAATTGAAACACAATAAATACACATATTTAGATTACGAGTATACATTTTGGTCAATTTCAATAGTAATGTTACCTTTAAGTTACCCTAATTCATTGATATTACAATTACAATTACAATTGACTAAAATATGTACTAAAAATATAAATAAGAATATTCCATGTGTTCTTTTGGTGTTTGCTCCTTCGTATAGATGAAATAAGCTAGGCTATTATAGTAAAGTTTCATTATGTTAATAAAAAATGGCTTGATAGTATGTTAACAAATTGATATATTGTAGAAACGAGAATTCAAAAGTTTTGGGACTTGAGAATGGAAAAAAAAGATCAAAAAATTCAATTTTCTTTCAAAAAGGGATGCGATCATGTTGAAGAAACAATTATCTCATTTGTAAACATATTTGGACAGGATTAAATATATGACGAGATTACCTTATATTGTAATAAAATTCCAATGAACTTAAGTAAAATATCTTCTTCTTTTCCCTTTCTAAAATGTGATCATTGTGTATCATTATTTTAAAATTTCATTAAAAAATTTATTAATCTTCCATTAATATTTTGTTTAATTTTTTCAAATTTTTATTTTTAATTGAACTCTAAGTAAGTAAACTCATTTTTAAATTTTTTTAGTAAATGAGATTAAAATATTATTTTTTAAGTAAAATAATAACTAAGATGGCCAAGTTTGAATTATTTTAGGTGCATAGATGGACTTATAGTTAAGCACATCAATTCGAAGATTACCAAGATCTTGTTGAATAACAATTCTCATTTATGATTTATAATTGAATAATTAGTTTTGTAATTTATGGTTTTTTGCAAGAATAATCACCAATGTGCTTGGTAACAATTTTTACTTAATGATTTTCAAGAAAAAAGCAAATATCACGTATAAGTTATTTGATAATGCTTATGTTTTTTCAAAAACTTAAAGATTAAGAAATTTGTTGCTTATTTTTTTTTACAAATTTTATGTTTTTAATCATTTTTTCAAATACTTATAAATAGAAAAATCATAATACTTGGTTTATGATAATGCTTATTTTTCATAATATTTGATAAAAATTATGAAGAAAAAAATCAAAAATCTAATTCAAAAATCTTATTTTTAAAGATTTATAAATCATCTCATATTTTGATAGTGATTTCTCAAAAAAAATCAAAATAAAAAATCGTTACTAAATATACCTGATTGAAAAAAATTAAAAATCTAGAATTAAAATTGTAATCAAACAAACCCTTAATTAATGATAAATGACTTAATATGTCAAATATCATTGAAAACCTTTTTATATAACTAAAACAGTGTCTCCTTATTGTGTATGTATATGATTTTTTTCATTAATTACTATCATATGACAAGTAGAATATGACAAATAATAAAGGTATATACTAGTATCAAAATTATAAACTAATATATCATTAGTACTTTACTTTATAAGGGGATACACCATTAGTACTTTTTGAAAAAACATATTTAAAAATGAGAAATGAGTGCACTAAAAAAATTAACAATGATAAAATAGTAAGTTTGCTATTTTTTAAAAAATATTCATTAGTTTTTTACATTGGTTAAACTTGATGAAACATATTTTTTATGATCATCTTAGATTAATTATGCTCTTTTTTAAAATAAAATGACTTATAGTGTACTCCTAAAAATATAATACTTTTGTGTACCTAAAGATAAGACACCATACCTAAGCCCCAAAAGAATACATAGTTTCAACTAGGGATGAGCAAAGGATGACACTATTTGTTTTTGATCAATTTGGATCCGATCCAATCCTAATCAGATATGAAGGTAATCAATCATAATCCAATCTAATGATGTAATCAATCTAAACTAATAACATATCAATTTTTTTTTATCAAATACAGTCAAATTAATGTTATAATTTATTTATTAATTATTATTATGTATAAAATATAATATATAACATTCAAATTTTAAATTTGAGTATTTGTAACAATTTATTATTTATAGTCACAACTAAGAAAATCAAAAAAATAATAAATATGTATATACAATTATTAAATTATTATAAACATTTATATTTATTATTTTAACTAAAATAGTAATATAATTATGATATATATAATATTTAAATATAACACATTATAGAACAAAATATTCATTTATTTATAATTTAATATTAATTCAGTTCAAATCAGATATAATAGATTATAAAATCTATCGATCCGAATCTAAACGTATTGTATATTTTTCAATTCGAATTTAATCCAATTACAAAATTTATCATTCCAATCTGATCCGACGAATCGAATCATACTTCTCAATTTAAAAGAATTGATCGAATTGTTTACTCATATAATTTTGGCATCGAAAATATTTCTTTGCTCCACCTGCTAATAACCAATACACTGGACGCAAACACTAACTAATACGTGAACAAAATACCAACTACCCCATTACCACCTCTAACATCAACCACCTCTAACATCAACCGCATTTGTTGTCAAAGGATAACGTTATTATCACAACAAATTCGTTTCTTTTTCACGTTGGTTGTTTCTGTAAAGTGGCACTTACAACTTCTGTAGGTAATACAACCCGAAAGTGAACACATTTTCAACTCGGTTACTTCATCTTCTACCTTGATATCTCATCCTAAAATCTAATATGATACAATAAGGATATTGAAATATAAAATTTTAGGATTGACCATCCCAAGAATAATAAAGAAGGGGAAGATTAGCAGCTATTACATTTTGTACAGATGAGATGATATTTTGCGAGGGGTTTGAGTTAGTTATATGATTGTAAACTCTTTACACGTATAACAAACTCCATTGACAATTTAATATTGCATATAAAGACCTTCAATTCTTTACCAAATCCGGTATAAAGATAGTACCTTCGATTCTTTGATTCGTGATACTGTCCCTGGATTTCTAAGGATAGCTCTAACTTCTGATACAATCCCATGCAAACCACCTGACATGCATACCTTGATGGCCTTGTCTAATGAGTTCTTTCTTATGTCTTTGTAAATTTGGGATCCCCCATTAGTGAGAAAGAATACCTGAATGCAGCACAAAACATAAATAGTTTTAGATTCAATCGACCAGCATGAAATATGATTTCTCAAAGAAGAAGAAACTCTACATGTACACTGGCCCTCAAACACCTCTAACATATAAACGAGAAAAAATATCTTACAGGATGTTTGTCCTGCAATGTTCTCATCAACAGAGCAGCATCAGGTTGAAAGCTTGAAAACATGATTGGTTTGTCTTTGGCGTAGTCATTCACCACCTATTTATGTACCAATAGATTTGGTAACTAAGAATACACGATAGAAGTCAAAGGACAATTGAACCAAAATTGGAAAACAAATAGACAACACAAGATGAATAGCAAAGCAGCATTTCTTCTAAAAATAAATTCAGTCTTAACCAACTTACCTGCTGTATTGCTTGAAGAACCTGCACGAGTTTTTCTTCAGTGTACACTACTTCGTCATCAAACTTCAATTCTATATTAAAACCTACTGACTTTTCAACATTTTGGAACGCCTCTTGCAGAGTACAAAGAGGAGCATCTATTTCGACCTTCCACTCAACAAATTTCCCATCAGCTTTCGATTTTCTAGATAGAGGCCTTCCAACCTAGATATACAACAATAACATGACGCATATAAATAGGAAACAGATTCACAGAATACCTAAACTGTTTCGTAAAGCCATTAGATGAAAATAGAGTGAAGCTTACTTTCCCGAACTCTTTTTGGGGGCCATAGGAGAGAAATTCATGAAGGGTAATAGCTGTAACTCTTTTATCAACAACTGAACCCTGTAAATTACAGCAAATCAAAACAGTCATTAGTTCTTGTTTGGATAAGTGGAATGCTTGACCTAAGTACCTACGACATAGGAGTACGACCTATCACGAGGTACTCTGCCCTAGGTACAAGAACTCAGAGTAAGAATTGACCAACAATGGAAAAATGTTACCCCGATGTAGCTCGGTTGGTATATGGACTGCAGAAGCCCAACCTCCACACTAGTTGTAGTGTTAGGATAGACATAATGCTTGACCTAGGTACCCACGACCAAGGGACATACGACCTATCATGAGGTACTCCACCCTAGGTACAAAACTGTGTAAGAAGTGACCAATGACCTTGGAAAAATGTTACCTCGATGTAGCCCGTTGGTGTATGGATTGGGGACTTGGCTTCAGTCGTGACGTGACTTCAACATGGGACAATATATCTTAGATATTCGAAAGATGTATAGGTATGACTTCACCTTGAGATAGTGAACTTGCCCCCACATCAGAAGTAGAAGTAGTTAGAATTGGTCGCATCATTAAGGTAGCAACATACCAGACTCAAGATGTCTATATATATGATCCTAAAAATCCATTGATGAGGATATGATACTCTTTCTAAACTCTATCTAGAGAACGGTGGAGTGAAAGAGATTAAATATTTTTATTGATTGTATCTTGAATGAATATTATTTGTGTACACTGATGTTTATTTAATACATTAATGAAATCAAAACAGAAATAAAAAATCTAAAATAATTATTTACAGATCATATTCTCTCTAATTGATTTATTATTATTTTTAATACTAAATCCCTAATAACTCAGCATTCTTCCTCAAGTTGGATCATAGATAAAAACCATGTTCAACTTGTTTATAAAATCCTCGAAACTTTGACGTGGAAGTCTTTTGGTAAAGATGTTTGTCGTTTGTTCTTATGTGGGAATGTAGGTCATGCAAATAATCATGTTCTCAATTTTCTTTATAATAAAATATTTATCCACTTCGGCATGTTATGTTCGATCAAATTGAACTGGATTGAGGAAAATGTTGATGCAGCTTTGTTATTACAATAAACTTTGAGTGGAACTTCACTTTTGATTTATAATTCTTCTAGGAGTTTCTTCAACCGTAACCCTTCACAAATCCCTGATGCAACTGTTCAAAATTCAATTTCAAAATTGTTTCTTGCTACTAATTTTTTTTTACTCTTCCATGTTACTAGGTTTCCTTATACAAAGATACACGATCCAATAGTAGATCTTTTACCTTCGATTGAACCCACCAATCTGCATCGAAAAAAACTTATTTGTTCAGTTTTCTTAATTATATACCTAAGAATTTTTTGCACAGTTTCTAGGTGAACTTCTTTTAGAGAATGCATATATTGGCTCACTACACTAACCACAAATACAAATGTCGGGTATTGTACGCGATATATATATTGATTTTACAATAAGTCTTTGATATCTATCTTTCTCTATTGGTTTTCCGTCATTCTCTCTTTTCATTCATGCTTCAATTGGGGTGTCGTTTAGTTTACTCCCAAACATACCAATCTCTATTAAGAGATCAAGAATATACTTTCGTTGGGAGACACTTATACCCTTTTTGATCTAGCAATTTTCATACCCATAATGTAACACATTTATGCTAAGTCTCTTACTTCGAATTCAGTGGTAAGAATCTTCTTTAGTTTTTCATTCTCGACTAAATTCTCTACTGTAATTTTATGTCATCAACATATACAATTAAAATTTTCCTTAACCCAACTTAAGAATGTTTGAAAAACATAGTGTAATATAAATGTTCTTATTGATAATCTTGGCTTTTTATCACTTTTATAAACCTATCAAATCACGCTCTAAGTAACTGTTTAAGTCCGTAGAGGGACTTATTTAGTTTGCATGCCACATTATTTCTAATACACCATTAAGAAAGATATTTTTTATGTCCAATTGTTGAAGGGTCCATACCAGATTCACTGCTAATGACAATAGGACCCGATTTGTATTTAACTTTGCTATTGGTACAAAGGTCTCTATGTAGTCAATACCATAGGTTTGACTAATCCTTTGGCAACCAGACGAGCTTTATAATATTCAACTGTCCCATCGGTCTTATATTTCACAATAAAGACCCACTTGTACCCAATTGGTTATTTTTTTCTTAATAAATTTTTCACATCCCAAGTTCTATTTTTTCTAGGGCTTGCAATTCTTCCATTATTGCTTTTCTCTACTCGTGAATTTCCCATGCCTCATAAGAATTACCTCGGTCGAAAGAAGACTCGAAGTTACTTGGATCCATCACCGGGTTAAACACTCTTAGTGTGTCAAGTGTGAGTTTCTCTTTATACTTTGATTTTGGCCTCCTTGAGTAAACAAGTATTTCCTTATCTATTTGTGTGTCTACATATTCCCTTGAGCCTAAGTTCCTTTCTGTAAATGGCACATTAGAGTAAGGTGATGTAACATGCTCATGATTAGTGTTTAGAATGGTGTTATCAGAAAAGGAGAGGTCGAAGCTAAAAAATCGATTTTTACACATTCTCCCCCTGAAAAGAGGTTTTGTAATAATATGGTATGGTTTCAAAGAATGTGACATCTAGGCTAGTGAAGATGTTCTTTGTAAATGGATCATAACATTTGTATCCTTTTTGGATAGGAGAATAGCTAATGAAAACACATTTGAGAGCTCTAAGATCTAGTTTACTTTGGTCGTCGTGGGAATGAATGTGTACAAAAGCCATACATCTAAATACTTTAAGTGAAATGTTTGAAATGAGACGAAAGATAAGAAAACACATTTTTAGTTTATAAATAGGTGTTTCAAAATAAAGGACACGGCTAGGTATTCTATTCATTAGATAAGCAGATGTTAACATGGCATCTCCCTAGAACATTTTTAACAAATTGGTGGTAAACATTAGAGCACATGCAACTTCTAGAAGGTGTATTTTTTCGCTCAGCGACTCCATTTTGTTTAGGAGTATAAACACATGAAGTTTGGTGGATAATTCCATGATTTTGAAGATAATTTTTGAGGAAGTTATTAAAATATTCGTTACAGTATCAGTATACAAGATTTGGATTTTGTTTTGAATTTGGTTTGGATCATTAAGTGAAAGTTAATAAATACAGTACGAATATAGGTTTTATCCTTTAAATAAACCCAACATACGCGAGTATGATCATTAATGAAAAACACAAAACATTACTTATAGGTACGGTTTACAATTCAAGACGATTCCATTAAATTACTGTGGATTATAATGAATGGTTTAGATGGTGTATATATATGGATTTCTGAAATGAGTCAGATGGTGTTTTGCAAGTTTACATACTTCATACTATAAATTAGACACTTCTTTATTTTCAATAAGAGATGGAAACAACCGTTTTAAATACTCAAAATTAGGATGACTTGGTCTAAAAATACCACAATAAAATTTCATTATTCCTATGGAAAGATGCAAAACTACAGTTTATAATTTGACATTGTTCACTCACATTGGCTATCTCAAAGTAATATAGTCTCTCACACTTCTAACACTACCAATCGTTTTCCTCAATGGTAGATCCTAAAATATACAAGATGAGGGAAAAAAATTTAACAAAGCAATTTGAATATTGTTAATTTACTAATAAATAATAAATTACACGACAAATTTGGGACATGAAGGACTGATTCAAGAGTTATAAAGTTACAAATTTCAATACTTTTTTTACCAGCAATGGGTGAAAGAGTGTCATCTATAGTTTTCACTTTAAGATTTCCACCACAAGGTAAATATGAAGAAAAAAGGTAATAATTACTGATCATATGATCTGACACACCAAAGTCAATAATCTAGTGATTTTTAATTTTGGATATAATGTTGAATACTTTTAGAAAATTACCTTTATGAGCAAGTGAACCAGAAGGAATATAATTGAAAAATTGACCTAATCTTTGAAATTTAGAGAATATTTTATAAAGTTGCTCCATTTGTTCTTAAGTTAAAATGTTTTTCTCCTTGAGATTTTTCAATATGATAATCCATAGTTGCTTAATAACTATGATTTTTATAATTCTACCTTGGTTTCTAATCTAGAGGTTTTCCATGTAGTTCCCAAAAAGTGTCCTTTGTGTGTATTTTTACGACAATGTTCACATAAAGGACTTTTTTTGTTGATTTTGACCATTACCCATCTAAGGCCCACGAGATAACATTTCATTTAATTCTGCCCCAACATGCCCACAATTATATGCATAGAACTCATCCCACCAGAATTAATGAAGTTGGGCCCACGATTATCCAGCTCCAAACAAGTGTCTAATTTTTCATGGCCTACGAGCCCATTTGACTAGTCTTTTGGCCCAACGCCTCTTGTGATAAAGGCTAATCCAACCCTATTCGAGTCATCTCTAACCTCATGAAGTATCACTGATCTCTTCTTCTCCTCGCGTCGAACTACCGAGAATACTTCTCATGTCAACGGCAATGGTTGATGGCCAAGGATCCTCCCCTCATGTCGTCGAGTTCTCTAGTAAGCCTAACCAAAAACTCGAACACCCTCTCATTTTTGAGTCTTTGTTTTTACTGAACACTATCAGTCACACTTCCACTCTTCTTCAAAACTCAAGTCCAACTCTTGCCATAGAATCACCATTTCAATTAATAACTTGTGACATCACAAGTCCCTTGTTTCAACTACCATAATTGAGTTTTGATTTCAAAAATTTGAGAGGAATTTTCTATATCAGAATACGTCTCACGACTAGCTATCCAGATGTCTTTTGCTATTAGAAGGAAGAGATAGGTTTTTCCTATCAAATATTTCATAGAGTGCACAAGCCACGAGATGATCATAGAGTTCTTGAATTTCCATTTTTCAAGACTAGCTAGACTATCCAAGCTTGGTCTTTTCATCTCAACTGTAAGATAACTCAGTTTTCCTTTATCCTCAACTATGAGTTTAATTGATTTTGCCCACTAATGATAGTTTGAGTTTCTCAATGTTGAGTTGTATAAATGAGTTATCGAATCCTCGATAGGTTGTTGAAGACATCTATTCTGTCTCTTTATTAATGTGATCAGAAAGACTCGATTCACTAATGTTTTCCTCCATTGCTGATAGGATTAGAGCAATTCAGCTCTGATACCACAAGGTGTAAAAGAGATTAAATACTTTTATTGACTGTATCTTGAATGAATATTATCTGTGTATATTGGAGTTTATATAATACATTAATTAAATCAAAACATAAAATAAAAAAATCTTTAATATTATAAATTATATTCTCTTTAACTTATTTATTCTTTTTTGAATACTAAATCCCTAATAATTTGGGATATCCATAAAATCCTATTGCACCGATAATTCTCCAAACAGTTCTTGTAAATTGTTCAAACAATTATGAGAGATGAGTTACCTAAAGTTGCTTGGAAAAAAGCATGAAGATGCTAGCACTCAATTAAGATTACAAGTGATAACTACCTAAGTGAAGGTAAAAGGTATCAAGAGAACGGTTCTTGATCAGTTGAAACTAGTGCATTATAAGACTGGTTTGAGGCCACTATGTATAGAACTAGTTAGTGCAATTGTGTAATATGTGTTTAGCTTTTAATCACTACTCTTGTGAGGCATGCCTATCTTTGTGTAGTGATAGCAGACTCCTTTAGACGGTAGAACAAGAAACCTACGTGTATGATTACAGGTTTTCCTTAATTAAGAACTGGTGTAATCAGGGAGGTATTGATCACTACTATTTGTAATATTTCATCTTCATAATGGATTGGAACTATGCTTGGTTCTCGGGAGGTAAGGTTCATATTCTATGAACGTTGAACCACATGAAATTGGTGTGTTTTATTTACTTTAATGTTGCAACATTTCTTATTTGCTTGGTTGCAAATATGCATCGAATCTATATGTTAGTAACATAGTTCAAGAACCGGTGACTCCCTAGCAATTAATGGTATCAGAACTTGTTTTCTTGACCCCAAGGAAGAGCAATGATCTTAGTTTCTTGAAGAACTATTAAGGAAGGGAAGTGTTGTGCAAGTTCTTGGAAGACTGTTATCAATATGACATCTATGAAGTATGAAGTAGAAAGGAAGATTTTCCTACAGATATGAAGCAGGATGTAAAGAAAACGAAGCTGAAAAAGCAAGTAATTGCATTGAATTATACCTCGTTGATAATGTCCTTTGGTATATTCAAGATCTTTAAACAAGGGAAATTTAGGGCAAACTAGGTACTCTCTATGATCATAACACCTTATCTAATTAGATTTTTTTAAGAGAGAAGTTATTTGACTTCAAGATGGATCAATATAAGACCCTAGAATTTAATTTATACCAATTTAAGATGATTAATACTCAGTTGAAAAACCTTACTAAAAGATTTTGGAAAATCAAGCAATCATATTATTGAATGCTTTACCAGAGGCCTATAGTAAATTAAAAACTGCTATAAAGTATGCCAAGGAAGAGTTGAAATTGAATTTTGTAGCATTATCCTTAAAGTCATGGGAACTCGAACATAAAAGATGGAGGAAAATTTTAAACTCAAGTGAATGGTTGTTTGTTAGGGAAAGATTAGAGAAAAAGAATGGCAACTACAAAGAAAAAAAGCACTCAAGATGAAAGTTCTTGAATAGAAAGCAATTAAGTGTTTCATATGTCACAAAGAATGACATTTTAAAAGAAATTGTCCACTAAGGAAGTCAAGAAACTCAAATGGTGATAATTCTAGTCATGTTGGAAATGCAAGTGTAGCTTCAGTAGAATATGATAGTTCTAATGTTCTTGCAATAAGCACAACAAAATCTGAAGTGAGGGTAATAGATTCTAGTTATTCTTTCCACATGTGTCCAACTAAAGAGTGATAATGGAAGATGCAAGAGAGAATGATTTTTACATGTTACGCATTATACATAACATGTGGTTCAATGTCGACTTTAACACTCAGTAATTTTGAAATTTGACACAAAAGATTTAATCACGGTAGTAAAAAGATACTATGAATTAAACAAACAAGAAATGATTAGTGGAATAGGTACTATAAACTTGGGTATATGTGAGTATTGTATCTATGAGAAAAAACCAAGGTAAAATTTGGCACTAGAAAACACACTACAAAGCAAATACTTGAATACATACATGTAGATTTATAGGGGCCATCACCAACACCCTCATTAGGTGGAAGCAAATACTATTTGAGCATTGTTGATGACTACTCAAGAAAAGTATGAACTTTTATACTTAAAAACAAGACTATACTTAAAGGTTCAAATCCTAAAAAACACCGGTAGAGAATCAAACAAGAAAGAGTAAAAGTGTTAAAAATAGATAATGGGTTAGAATGATGCAACTCAGAATTTGATAAATGGCTAGGCATTCCAGCAAACTATAGCAACTTGAGGGTATTTGGATGTTTAGCATACTCACATGTGAATGAAAGAAAGCTAAAACCTAGAACTAGGAAGTGTGCTTTCCTAGCTACCTAGAAGATGTAATACGTTATAGATTTTGGGACCTTGTGTCAAAGAAATGCTTTAACAGCAGAGATGTCACCTTTATTGAAAATACAACTCTTATAGATACAAAAGAAGACAAAACTGAGTATGCAAAAAAAAGGAGGCATTGAGTTTGAGGTGAAGCTTGCTAAAAAGGACCATTGTCAAATACTATTTCTAGAGAAAGTTGAATGGAGCCAAGTCAAAGAGAGTCAACTATTGAGCCTAAAAGACTGAATATGACTAGACCCTAGGAAAGAGACACATCAAAAACATAAGACTTAATTCACTAGTTAAAGATAGAGCTAAAAGAGTTTCAAAACCTAGGTTAAGATATGGACATACTAACTTAATTCCTTATGCATTTAGTATCAGTTATAGAAATTGAAAATACAAAATCCAAAACATACTCGGATGCAATTAAGAGTCCTAATGCTGAACAGTGGAAGCTTGCAATGTTAGAAGAGATAGACTCTCTAATGAAAAATGGAACATGGGCGTTAGTAAAGAAACCTCTAAAATCCAAAATGGTTGGTAGTAAATGGGTGTTCAAGCTAAAATAAGGTATTGAAGGGGTCAAACCATCAAGATACAAGAAAAGGGTGAGGACTCAAGGATATTCACAAAAAGAGGGGATAAACTATAATGAAGTATTTTCACCAATAGCTAAGTATACAATTATAAGGATTTTGCTTTCAATTGTGACTAAATTTGACCTACACTTGAACAAATTGATGTTAAAACAACATTCCTTCATGGGGAGAGTTCCAAGACAATGGTACAAAAGGTTCAATATCTTTATGCAAAAACTAAAATTTGAAAAATGTGAATATGATGCCTCCTTATATCTTAGGAAAGAAAGGAGTGGAAACATGATTTAACTACTACTCTATGTTAATGACATGTTACTTGCAAGTAAGAAGATGAAAGTCATAGTTTACAACACTCTTGAAGTTAGAATTTGAAATGAATGATTTGGGAAGTGCAACGAAAATTCTAGGTATGGAATTGAAAAGAGAAAGAGATCTAGGATGTATGTTTCCCAATCAAGCTACATTGAGAGAATATTGAATAAGTTTGGGATGTTCGAATCCAAGCCGGTGCCCTCCACCTCTAACTACTCATTTTAAATTTTCCATTGTTAATGCCCTAAGATCGAGGAAGAGAAGACTCAAATGGAAAATGTTCCCTAGTCAAATATTGTGGGTAGTTTAATGTATAACATGATTGGATCAAGGCTAGAATTAGCTCACTCAATAAGTGTTGTAAGTAGATATACGTTAAGCACAGGAAAACAGAATTGGGAAAGAGAAATGGATATTCAGATATCTAAAAGGACCTACAAAGTTGGGCATGGTATATGGGTAAGGAAATGCAAGCACAGGATGTGTGGTATGGTATACAAATGCTGACTTTGCTAGTGATCAAGACAGAAGAAGGTCTGTGACAAGATAATGCCCTAAGGTCGAGGAAAAGAAGACTCAAATGGAAAATGTTCCCTACTTAAATGCTATGGATAGTTTGATGTATGCCATAATTGGATCAAAGCCAGATTTAGCCCACTCAGTAAGTGCTGTGAGTAGATATATGTCAAACTTGGGAAAACAAAACTGGGAAAGAATGAAATGGATATTCAGATATCTAAAGGGAACTACAAAGTTGGGCTTGGTATATGAGCAAGGAAATGCAAGCACAGGATGTGTGGTATGGTATACAAATACTAACTTTGTTGATGATCAAGATATATGCATTCATAGTGTATGGTAATTTGGTGAGTTAGAAGAGCAACCTACAGTCAATTGTATCTCTATCGACTACAGAATCATAATATATAGACTATGAAGAGGCTATCAAAGAAGTCATTTGGGTCAGAGAGTTGGTGACAAATTAGAGTTGTATGGGGATGCAGTAACTATTATTGTGATAACCAAAGTGACATCTATCTTTCTAAGAACTCTGTGTTCTATGAAAGAACCAAACATATTAATATTAGGTTCTACTTTATCAAAGATACGATAGCACAAGGAATGGTGAAAATGGAGAAAATATTGATAGAAGAAAATCTCTCTGATATGTTAACAAAGGCACTAAATCCCAATAAGTTCAATCACTGTTTGGACTTGCTTGGAGTTATCAAGACCTAAGGCCACTTAGTGGCTGGAACCAAAGCACATTATGAAGGAAATGAAGACACTATGTGAAGCACAGTTTGTATCAAGGTGGAGAATGTGGATTGTTGAGACAAATGTGAGAGATGAGTTATCTACAGTTGCTTGGACAAAAGCATGTGAATGTTAGCACTTGAATAAAACTACAAGTGCGTAACTAACTATCTAAGTGAGACTTAAAGGTAACAAGAGAGAGGTTCTTGATAAGCTGAAACTAGTTTTAAGGCCTCTACATATAGAGCTAGTTAGTGAAATTGCAGAATATGCTTTTAGTTTTTAATCAAAACATGTAAAACCTCTCTACTCTTGTGAGTTGCGTGCCTATCTTTGTGTAGTAATAGTAGACTCCTTTAGACAATTAGATCAAGAAATCTGCATGTATGATTGCAGGCTTTCCTTAGTGAAGATTAGTGTAATCAGGGAGATATTAATCACTATTGTTTTAATATTTCATCTTCATAGTGGATTGGAACTGTGCTTGTGCTTGGCTCCCTTAGAGGCAAGGCTCATATTCTGTGGACACTAAACCACGTAAAAACTAGTGTTTGATTTACTTTAATGCCGTTAAATTTCTTGTTTGCTTGGTTGCACATATGCCTCGAATCTGATATGTTGATAGTATAGTTCAAGAACAGGTGATTTCCTAACACTTTTGATGCCTGGTAGTAAGATGGATTTGATATTTGTACGTACATAAGAGGGAAAGTCAATAAACTAACCTTCTCTTCCGTGAAGATGGAATTGTCATGGAAAATTATTGGACATTCATCTTTGGTCACCTACAAAAATAGGTTATTTTGTTTATAGTTTCATCTTAAAGGTTCTTTGCTCACCATATAGTTAGAACAAAGAAAACAAGAAAAACAGAAATAAGCAGACTATATACTACTTTAATTTGAGACTATATCCCAATACTCAAAGCAAGAATAGCTGGGTCTCATATCCCAAAAAACAAATAAGAAGAAGAAGAATATAAGGTTCCCGACACAGTATTTAGGGACTAAAATGAAAACCTTCACAGCAGGAAAAAAAACATAAAACCTTGAGTGAATAATTTACGGCTTCAAAATAAAATAAAGAAAAAGTTAATCCAATTCACAATAAGAATCGCTAGTCTTCAAAGCAAATTGGAAGGTTAAAATCCCCAAGATTTACAACATGATATGATGTACTCAATTACGTATTAACACAGATTATTTCAATATAAAAACTAACGTTCTTTTTTAGCTGAAATTAAATAAATAAATGCAAGATGAACTGATAAAGAATAGTGATTAGGCCAGTATTAAGGGGACAAATAGCGGTTCAATAACATGCTTATATTATTAGAATTATATGATGCTTGATATATAGGAGAAATGGCAGAGTTTCATCATTTATTTCATTGAGTTCATTATAAGTTGTTTCCATTAATCTTTTAGTTATAAAAAAGTAATCAATTAAAAAAATATTTTTTAATTAAACATTATATTTAAAAGTAATATTAAAATAACATAACTAATCTATTTTTTAAAATTAAATAATTACATTACTTATAACTCAAATAATATAATCTAAATAACTTCATGACTTTTTTCTTATATATATATATATATATATATATATATATAACACACTTATGTAAATCTTAACTTTATATTACTTATTACAAAAAGCACTTAAAAGAGGATTAAACCAGTGGAAATATAAGAAAAGGACGCGTAAATGGTTGATGAATGCTACAGGCGAAGCATATTCTTTAACATAAAAAAAAAAAAAAAAAGACTAGAGTTCCAGCGAATCAGCGACACGTATTTGTTACACTTAGAACACGTATAGCATTCAAACAATCAAAGTCTATTACGGACTGTGACAGACGATTTTTCAAGAAGATTACAGAGGCACCGCACCGTCACGTCACCGTTACCGTCAGCGTCAGATGTTATCACATAACAATTAACATATTGTCTACTAAAAATAAAATTTATATATCTAATTATGGCAATAGTAGTGATCCAATTATAATGATCACTTTTTTATATAGAAACAGTATATTAAATAATTATGGAATAAAATAATAAAAATTATTTTAATAATATTATTACAATTATTTTATTTTTACTATTATCGAATATATAAATTATTTATTATAATTTTTATTTTTATTCTATAAAATTATCATTAATTAATTTATATTAATTGTGATAATATATTTTTTTGACTTATAAGGAGAAAGAAGGGGGAATGGGGAATCTGACCTGAACATCGAACTCAATGAAATCAATTGGGAACTGATTCGCCGCATTGAATGAAAGATTGGAGTTTTGTTTAATTGATTTCATTCTTGAATCGGGAGAATGAAGAATGTTCATTCCGCTTCCTCTATGTCCCATTACCACGAACTTTCCGAATTGGAATTTGTTTTTCATGTCTCCGCCATATTCGTTTGACACCCAAACGACATCGAATCAGATTCTGGAAAAACAAGATTAATGTAAAGTGAATATGCAAAAGACTGACCTTCAGAGAAACAGATGGGCGCATATAGAGATAATGCGGCGGCGGCTTTTTTAGGGACTTGATCAAGAATCGGAATATCAGATACATGCGCGGTCTTGAGAGTCATTGTTACTATTTTTTTTCGAAATTTGAAGCAGTTTCAAGATACAATAGCAACTTCGATATATATTTGTTGGTAAGCTGGTTTGCTTTCGTTATGTATTTATGTCGTTTTCCATAAGAAGAATATATATATATATATATATATATATTCTCATACCTAATTAAATTTCCAAGTAATTTCAATAAACTTTCAAGATAGATATTTTTGTGATATTTTAATTTTTATTTAACATTCTTATATAAATATATTAAAAATCCTCAGCATAAAAAGAAAATGAAGAATAAGAATCTAAATGATATTTAAATATTTTTTATTTTTTGCAAATTTTTTTTATTTTATTATAAATAAGAAATTATAAACAACTAAACTAATAATACATATTTTATAATAAAAAAATTAAATCAATAAATAACAATAAAAATAAAATATAACCTTAATACAAGCTAATTTAAAATAATAAAAATAAATTATAAATAATTATATTTTTATAATTTACATAAATTATTCAAATATTTTTTAAAAAAGAAAAATTATTTATGTTTTAATAAAATAAAAACATAACTTTAAAATAAAATATAAAATATATAATTGATTAGTTTTATAACTAAATCATATATATATATATATATATATATATATATATATATTTTGGAGAATGGGTGAAGAATGTATCTTCATATTTGCCTCTTCTTGTATTAAAATATAAATGCCCGTTTTTCATTCCTTGTTTTTTCTCCGAATATATAATTTTTGTAGGAATTTACCCCCACAAAAAAAAATTGACAACCATAATTATAACGTTTTTTTTTTCTTTTTTGAAAAAATGTTTCTTTTATGAAAAAAGATTCATTGAAAATGAATGACAGTCATCATGTTTAACCTTCGAATCATCGACATATATAGAATAACAACGTGAGCTAACAAATGGTGCACATTTAAATCATTTTAATGGGTTGGTTAATCCTAGTAACGTACATGTAGCACTAATCACGGGTCCAATTAAGCTATCCCAAGCTAATTAATATTAGAGTTTATTGAAACGAAGTAAATTTCAAAGTTATTTAGCCCTATTGTAAAATCAATAGTACGTAGTAAGATTCATTTTTTGAAAAATTACGTCAAAATAACATTTATAAAACTTAAAACAAAAAATATATTAACTCAAAATTTTGAACGGATCTAATTAAATTAAATTTAATATTAAACGGATATAAATTATCACAGTTGAATTTAATCAATATCTAATTAAATAATATTCAATATAAAATAATATATTAAATTTTTTTATTTTTAAAATATATAAATTAAACATAAGTATTATTTGTATGATTATAAATATAATCAATATTTAACGTGTTCTAAAATCAATCAATAAAAATATCTTCAAATTTCATTTATATAGACATTAGGAGTAAGGACTCTTAAGTAACCTTGTTTTGCAAAAGTATTTTTAGTTTATTTATTTGTGAAAAATATATCATTTAAGGATAAAATTAACTATTCATTAAATATTTTGTTATATATAACGGAATATTACATATGACACATTTATTTTTGTGTTTTTTGATAGACATATATCTAATGAGTATATTTTCGTTAAAAAATTACTTAATTTTTTAACAAATTTTTTCTAAACTTAAATAAAATTTTCATCGTTAAATGTGTGACTTTGGATATTAGACAATAATTTTTTTAAAATAAAAAAAAATTCTTTTTAAAAAATTTGAATAGTTTTTTAAATTAAATATTAAATTTATATATATATATATACACGTCAAAAATATAAACATATATGTTAACAAAAAATTTGATGGAATTTTGTTATTTTTACTTAATTTATTTTTTATAAATAAATAGAATTAAATAACATATTTTTAACAAACTAACAAATTTATAAACACTTTTTAAAATAAAATAAAAATTAAGCTACTTAAAATTAACCATAACGGCTATCCACTCTTTTAAGAATTAACTAACCAAAACAAAACAAAAGACAGATAAATTTTTTTATAATATTTTTTTCTTTTCTTTCTATATAAAAGACAGGCAAAGTTACGAGCACAAGAACACTAGCCAAAACAAAAGATAGGCAGGAACAAATGAAAAAGTTACGAGCTTTCATTTATTATGATTTGGTTTCTTATGAATAATATTTTCTAATCAATTATAATTACATCTCATGAAATTTTAAAATGCATATTCTTAATGCATAAAAAATACAAACATACATTTTGCAGTAGGCGTCATATTTGCTAACAAAAAAAAAATTGGATATAAAATTATTTTTTTTATTGGCCATGTTTTTTACAAATAAATATACTTAAAAAATAATATATTTTTTAACAAACAAATAAATTGATAAACACCTTTCTTTTAAACTAAGCAACTTAAAATTAACCATAACGACTATCCACTCTTTTAAGAATTAACTAACCAAAACAGAATAAAAAGACATACAAAGTTACATGCACAAGAACACTAACCAAAATGAAAGATACGCACGAACAAACGAAAAAAGTTACGAGCTTCATTTCTTACGAATTGGACCTCTTACGATAATAATGTTTATTAATCATGTTCGGTTCACGTTAAGAGAAATAATAATAAAAATAATTGAGAGTATTTTTAATTTGATTTAATTTGATTATTAATATGTAATGATTACATTCTAACAATAATATGAGTGTTAATTCTTTTTACACCATCAAAAATACGTTCCTAATATTCTGTTTTTTCTACTCATTTGTAAAATAATTTATTTTTCTTATTTAAAAATAAAAAAATATTTTAATTTTATTACATCTATAATTTTATATTAATATTTATTATTATTTTGAATTTAATATTCAAACATTACTAATAATATTAATTTTATTAAATTTAATTTTTATTATCATTAATTAAAGGTGACCAAGAGGAAGATATTTACTCGTATACTTGCAACTTTCATGGATGTATTTAGAATTTGCCTATATCATCTAGGTATGTTTGTGCCATGGGTCTAGCTTCATCAAGTCACTTAGTCACCCTTCCTCTTGAAAGTCCCATTGCACTACTCTAGGCTTCTTTATTTATATTTTTGGTCGGATATGCTGGGCTTATTTGAAGGACCATAATAACATCTTTATAGGCAAAATATCATTGTTATTCTTAACTTTTATCATATCTTTATATATTTTTGACTTTTATTAAAAGAGTTGAAATGTTTTTTTTAGTTAATATCACTAATAAATTTAAATAGTTAACGATATTAACTTTTGATTTAATTATGTATTTTTTTATGACTCTAATACTAAATTATGACTAACTGTTTTATAACATTAATCATTATTTTATGTATATTATTAATTAAAAATAAATTTTTAAGTTTTTTATCAAAACGTTATTTTATTTTTATGATTTCTTTATGTTTATTCTCATATAAACTTATGGTTAGTTTTTTTGTATTTGTTTTCTTATTTATTAGTTTTATAAGTGTTTATAAATAAATATTTAATGAGTGATGATATTGAAAGAACTAGATTTGTTATTGGCACAATAATTTTAATTAATAATAATTTTATACAATAATAATAATGACATTGAAGTATATTTAATAGTAGGGCTATAATAGATAATTCACATATTTTTATTATAGTAATAAAAAATTTATTGTGGTAATATCATTATCCTAGTTAATTATTCAAAAAATTTAATTGACTTAGAATTATAATTATCATACTTAAATTTAATGGGTCTACTACGATCTTTCATTTTATTTTTTGTCTTTTTTTGTTACACTTAATATATCTCAGCTTTCTAAAACCTTAATACCCTTATGTAATGTTGAAATCTTTGCATCTGTATATATTATGGTGTCTAAATTAGACTTACTAGAAAGTAAAAAAAAAATGTCTATATATCATTTTATTCATAATATTAATGATTATTATAATTCTGAAAGCCAATTAAGAATCTTGAAGAAATTCTTAACTGCTCTTAATTTCTAGATACATAGTTTATAAATGAATAAGGTTCCTTATATAAGATAGGAAATCCATGTTTATAATAGTGAAAATTCATTATTTTACCTCTACTTTAATAACTCACCTAACTTCTACTTTTGGCTTTTGAATCTAAGCCTTTTATTTCCTTGGCAAATTCTATTGATTGAAGATGTGGGTTCTACATTTTATTTTTCTTGTTGTTTTCTATCGATAATCATTTTGATGACGTAGACGACGATTTATCTTCTTCTTCTTGATCTCTAATGTAGTAAATGCATTTGTGATTCCTAATGATTTTCTTGACGTAAAAAGAAAATATTTTTCTTATTTCTTAACAAATTTTCATATTATTACTGTTAAAATTTGTTTCAAACTTAACGATTGTCTTACCATCTTCTTTAGTGAAAGTCATATCGCTATGAAAATTTTTCTAACCTTACTTGTCAAGTAATATATTTTGACTTTAGAAGTTTTCTTAAGTTCATAGTAAATTTAACTTAGCATATGTCCTCTTAGAATACAGAGTTCGTATGTAATTGATGACTTGCATAATTTAGTATAATTTATCACTTCTCAACTTTAACTTAAGTATAATATTATTTATTTTTATTGATTTTAGACTTCATTGTTATTATTTAAATTTTATTGCAGATTTGAATATAATGAAAATCCAAAATTTTAGAAGCATATCATCTAAGAACTCTCAAATTTAAATTGATATATATATATATATATATATATATTAGATGAAGGAGAGAAGTAACATGATATAGAAGTAGGGGTGTGCAAAAAATCCGATCATCTGATTAATTCGATCTGTTAATTTTTTGACGGTTTCGATCCAATCATCGAATCAGATCGGATGGAATTTTTTTCAATCCGTTAAGTTCAGATCGGATGACAAATTTCACTATGTATCATCTAATCTGACTGAAAATACTTAAATATATATTTATATTTTATATATTAGTCATATTCTCATTGGTCTTTCCTATATTAGTCATATTTTAAGGTTTCTTTTAACTCAAATAAGTTTATGTCATGTGAAAATTTAAATTTTTTATTCAAAAATACCAAAAATAAAGTTAATTAAGTTTATTAGTTGGATTCATCGGATTGATCAGATTCAACCGATCTAATTCGAATAGATTACAGATCGAATTGCATCAGATTTGAAAGGTGATCAAATCGGTTACGGATTCGGATGTTTCAATCTGATCGGATGGTCGGATCAGATCAGTGATGAGTGCTCAAAAAGCACTAAAATTACCATGATTTTATGCACATTAATTGATTAAAAATATATATTTATATGATTTTATCATATATTTATATAAATTTGTCTTTTTCGGAATCACGAGTATTTTTATTGTTTTTCAGGTATTTTCGCTTAAAAACGCAACTTAAAGACACAAAGAGGAATACTGGAAGAAATACATCACAAATATATTAATAAATAAATGATAAAAGGTAAACAAATATGGAAAAATTGGACAAAATGAGTCAAAAAGGAGTAAATCGTGCCGCCGCACCGCCCAACTGCCTAGCCGCGCGCAGCCGTCCCCACGTCATGCTGACATCATCAATGGCGTCAGCAATCACCACTCCACGTTTCCACCATTTTTTCACCCACTTTTTCTCTCCATCCTCACCTATAAATACCCCCCTTTCTCTTCACTTCTAAACACACCTAAAACACACATCTTTTCTTCTCTTTCTTTCTCTCATTTCTTAGTTTTTTTAGTTTTTTCTAGTTTTTCTTAGTTAATTTTTCTTAGTTTTAGAGTTCTTCTCTTTTTGAGAAGAACTAATTATGTTTTTGTAATTTATTTGCTTTTCGATTCAATAAATGGGAGTGCAAATTCCATTTGGAGGTTTTCCGGCAATCGAAATAGCATCAAAGTACTGTAAGGATTTTATTTTCTTTACAATTATTTTTTATGTTTTATTCTTACATGTTATATTTAATTTGTCTGTGATTAAATTTAACTTTGATGGCTGTTTGTAAACATGATATAATAATAACGTTGTTATGCTTGCGAAATATTAAATAAGTAAAAATCTCTAAAATGAATTGATTTTATTTTTATTCAAGATTTTATATTAAGAATGTTAGAGAGAAATATATTATTTTTCATTACAAACTTAAATCTAAAAATTAGATTTTAAGGTTTAGTTATCCGGTTTGATTTAGAGTAGTGCTCTTTTATTTGTTGGTACAATCGCCCGGTAGTTAGAGTGAAGCTCTATTTCAAAAGTTTTTATAAGAATTATTATATGAAAATGTATTAACATGTTTTCAATAGTGGTTTTAAAACTTGAAAGTTAGTACTTTGCTAACTAAATTCTTAGGTTTAATTTGGATACCTTGAATAAAGTTTAAACTGTCTAACCACACCAAAGGTGGCATTTAAATGGTTCATTTTCAATTTCTTAGAAAAAAGAATTAATTTAATTAACCAAATTAGTTATCAACCCCACCCATAGGTGTTAATTGATTTCTTTAGTTAACAAAGAATATCTAACCCCACCAAAGGTGGTATTCATATAAAAAAGAGAGAATCAATAAATATCAATTCATATCTTTAATAACCTAAATAATATGAGCAAGCATAATTAACTTAGTTATTATATCCATAAATACTCTACTATTATAAAAGATAAAATTTGCATAAATGTTTATTGAATCTATGTTTATTTTTATGTCAGTAGATTAAAAACAGAAAACCCAAAATATCGTGACAAAATGTTTAAGATTTAATTTCGTTTTTAAAAGTTTGAATAATAAATTAAAAATCACATACATTCCTTCCTTAGATCGACCTTGGGAGTATACTTATCATTTTTTACGAAATGATTCGTGCACTTGGGAGAGTTTTATAAATATAAAACCAAATGAATGGCAAGATCGGCGATATCGGTTCTGCTCGATCAAGTTTTTGGCGCCGTTGCGAGGGAGGATATCACGTTTTTGGCGCCGTTGCCGGAGAAGGAATAGCGTTTTTAAATTATTTATCAAAATTTTAAAAACTTTTTGTGTTGTAATTAATTGTGATTTGTTTTATTTAAAAAAAACATAAACAAAAAAACTTAAATAAATTTTAAATAATAATAATAAAATAAAAAAATTATTTTATTTAATTATTTTCTTTTAAAAAAATAAAAAATAAAAAAATAAAAAAATAAAAATAAAAATAAAAATAAAAATAAATAAAAAAAATAAAAAAATTTCAAAAACTTGATTTTCAATTTTTTTTTATTATTATTTTTTTTAATTTATTTTTTTTCTTTTTTATTTTTCTTTTACCTTTTCAATTTTTTTTATTTTTTTTTATTTTTGGCTTAATTTTTAATTTAAATTTTATTTTTTTTATCTTAATTTTCGTTTAACTTAATTAAGTTAGATTTTTACTAAATTTTCGTTTAAGCTAATTAACTTAGGTTTTTAGTAACTTAATTAACTTATATTTTCATTAAGTTAATTAACCTACCTTTTTATTAATTTAATTAACTTAAATTTTAACTTAACTTAACTTAATTTTAATAGCAAAAAAAGTAAATATCTAAAGGAGTTCTGTCTAGGAGACTAGTTCTTGGAAGCTTTTGTGTCACTAGTCTTTCCTGGGAACGTTGCTCTGTCTAGGAGGATGGTTTTTAAGGAGCCTTTGCCCCACCATTCTTTCCTGGGAGAACTCTTGGCTAATACTAATTATGTTATTTTAACTTAGATATTATACTTTAAAACAAAAAAAAAATTCTGAAACTATCTTCAAAATTTTTAATTTTTAATTACAATCTAAAGAATTAGTTGTTTTGTTTGATCTAGGTACAATTGTGTTTTGATGCCTTTAATTATTTGATTTGTACCTAGACATGGATTATCTAAAACTCACAAGCATGTCCCTAGTTTTAAGTACAGAAAAATTTGAAAATCCATAGGACATGATTGAAAAAAGTATAGGTAGACAATCTTGTTTTACTTGTTGGTTTGATTGACTCATTGATGAGGGGACATTGAGTTTACTTAAAATGAAATCCCCAAGTTACGTCTTGCTAAGATGTTAAACTAAGCGCTGGATGGGAGACAACCCATCATTTTAGGTAATTTTCTCTTCTTTGTTTTATTGTTTATTTTAGTTTAATTACATTTGAATAATTTTAAAAATTGTTAAAACTAAAATTTTTTTGTTGAGATGTTAGAAATTCACAGCGATCTGTCTGTGTGAACTTTAATGAATATGATGGATGCACCTGCATTTCTCCATCACTGCTTGCAACATTCTCAAGAAATAGGTAATATTTTCTCTCTTTTCTTTTTACCTTTAATTTATAGTTGTTACATTGAGAACAATGTAAGTTTTAGGTTTGGGGTGGTGAAAAGTTACCATACTTAATTAAAAAAAGATTTAACAATTTTTTAAAAAAATAAAAAAAAATAATTTTTTTTTTCACATTTTCATTTTTATTGTATTTGGATTTATTTTTTTTATTGTGTGATTTAGTAATTTTTGGAATTTAAAAAAAAAATTTCTCACAAAAATTTATCATTTCTTTAAATCAAATTTAAGTAAATAGTTAAGTCTTTTGTACTGTTAGATTAATTTTTGAAAACATATCATGAAATATTTTGTAATTGTTTTTGATAATTTGTTAGTTTTTGTCATAACTAGTATTTCTTGATAAGATGTAGAAATTATATTAAACCCAAAATCGGTGTTTATGAATTTGTTTTACTGAAGACTACCTTTGTGAGATATAATTTGAGCCTAATTTCCCTTATTCAGAGTGAAATATATATTTTTTCTACTCCAAACACATTTCTTATTTCTTCAAATTTTTAGATGATCTCTATAGGCATTACATTGAATGTATGAATTTTTTCTCATCTTAATAGAGTGTCGTATATTTTTTATTATTATTTTTGCTTAGATTAAATGATTTGAGTAGAAATTGATAGTATATGCTTTTATCTCATTCATGCATGACTACTACAAAAAAAAAAGATATAGCTGGGGTTACCTAAACCAAATCAAACAGAAAAGCCACAAAATTAACCACTGACCAAAATCCTAAAAAAAAATGTACAATCTGTACATGAGTTGACTCTCTAAAAAAATGATATATATTGAAAAGTATCTTCAGAAAAATATAGAGAGATAAAGAATATATAGTATAATCTACATACTATGACCCTCATTACCCAAGATCCTAAAAAAAATGTACAATCTGTACATGGGTTGACTCTCTAAAAAATGATATATATTGAAAAATATCTTCAGAAAAATATAGAGAAATAAAGAATATATAGTATAATCTACATACTATGACCCACATTGCCTACAAAGTTGTGAGTAAAGGCTAATTACAAAAGAAAGATGAGGAAGTAATTTCCTAAAAAGTCATTGCACTTTCTTCATTTGTAAAAGGCATATATCTTGAAATTTTTTCTTAATGAGTTTGATTTATGCATGAAAATAATTTTTATATATGATATCTTTATAATTTATACATTTGATTCCTTCCATAAGATCAACGTCAAAATAACACTTTGAGCCTTTATTCTTTATACATATGCGAGCATATTAGTTCATTTCTATACATCAACTCTTTCGCATATAAATTAGTATGAGTGTTTGAACCTATAAGATTCAGTGTTTTGAGAGTATTAACTTGTGAGGAATAGAGTCGAAGCGAATTTGAATTCATGACACTGAAATTGGGTGAAATTAAATTGATACATTTTTGATATAAAATATGAAAATGATTTTTGACTAATTATTATAATAAATCATGATTGTTTAAGAAGATTAAAATAACTTGTGCTTGAGATTTTAATTATGATCTCAAAGGAGATTAAAAAGTATGAGACATTTTTGTGTTATGTTGTTTTCTTTTATTCTTAAAAATTAATTTTTGATTTTGTTGTAATTTTAGTTTTTAAGTTGTTGTTTTTATTATTTCTTTTAATTTTTGTATTTAGTTCAATGTTTGTGGGTATCATTACTGAAAACCCTCACGAGACTCAAACTCGTCCACTAGGGCAACCTAGGGGTTTAAAGGCTTGTTGCATAGGCAAAATGCAACCGTGTCAATCCACAGAAGTGATTTAAGATAGTTTAATTTTTAGTTTTTATCGCTTCTCTTGCTAAGGGACTAGCAAAAAGCTGGTTGGGGGTTGTGATGAGTGCTCAAAAAGCACTAAAATTACCATGATTTTATGCACATTTATTGATTAAAAATATATATATATTTATATGATTTTATCATATATTTATATAAATTTGTCTTTTTCTAAATCACATGTATTTTTATTGTTTTTCAGGTATTTTTGCTTAAAAATGCAACTTAAAGACACAAAGAGGAATACTGGAAGCAATACATCACAAATATATTAATAAATAAATGAGGAAAAGTCAACAAATATGGAAAAATTGGACAAAATGGGTCAAAAAGGAGTAAATCGCACCGCCCAGCTGCCCAGTCATGCCGAGAAGCCGCGCGCAGCGCGCTACATGCCCAGTCCGCGTGCCAGCTCTCCAATACGCCAGCTCTCCATTTGCACCCCAATCCGTGCGCAACCTTCCCCACGTCATGCTGACGTCATCAATGACGTTAGCAATCACCACTCCACGTTTTCATCATTTTTTAACATTTTTTCACCTACTTTTTCTCTCCATCCTCACCTATAAATACCCCCCTTCTCTTCACTTCTAAACACACCTAAAAACACATCTTCTCTTCTCTTTCTTTCTCTCATTTCTTAGTTTTTTAGTTTTTTCTAGTTTTTCTTAGTTAATTTTTCTTAGTTTTAGAGTTCTTCTCTTTTTGAGAAGAACTAATTATGTTTTTGTAATTTATTTGCTTTTCGATTCAATAAATGGGAGTGAAAATTCCATTTGGAGGTTTTCCGGCAATCGGAATAGCATCAAAGTACTATAAGGATTTTATTTTTGTTACAGTTATTTTTTATGCTTTATTCTTACATGTTATATTTAATTTGTCTGTGATTAAATTTAAATTTGATGGCTGTTTGTAAACATGATATAATAATAACGTTGTTATGCTTGCGAAATATTAAATAGGTAAAAATCTCTAAAATGAATTGATTTTATTTTTATTCAAGATTTTATATTAAGAATGTTAGAGAGAAATATATTATTTTTCATTACAAACTTAAATCTGAAAATTAGATTTTAAGGTTTAGTTATCCGGTCTGATTTAGAGTAGTGCTCTTTTATTTGTTGGTACAATCACCCGGTAGTTAGAGTGAAGCTCTATTTCAAAAGTTTTTATAAGAATTATTATATGAAAATGTATTAACAACATGTTTTCAATAGTGGTTTTAAAACTTGAAAGTTAGTACTTTGCTAACTAAATTCTTAGGTTTAATTTGGATACCTTGAATAAAGTTTAAACTGTCTAACCCCACCAAAGGTGGCATTTAAATGGTTCATTTTCAATTTCTTAGAAAAAAGAATTAATTTAATTAACCAAATTAGTTATCAACTCCACCCATAGGTGTTAATTTATTTCTTTAGTTAACAAAGAATATCTAACCCCACCAAAGGTGGTATTCATATAAAAAAGAGAGAATCAATAAATATCAATTCATATCTTTAATAACCTAAATAATATGAGCAAGCATAATTAACTTAGTTATTATATCCATAAATACTCTACTATTATAAAAGATAAAATTTGCATAAATGTTTATTGAATCTATGTTTATTTTTATGTTAGTAGATTAAAAACACAAAAGCCAAAATATCGTGACAGGATATTTAGGATTTAATTTCATTTTTAAAAGTTTGAATAATAAATTAAAAACCACATACATTCCTTCCTTAGATCGACCTTGGGAGTATACTTATCATTTTCTACAAAATGATTCGTGCACTTGCGAGAGTTTTATAAATATAAAATCAAATGAACGGCAGGATCGGCGATGTCGGTTCTGCCCTATCGTAGAGATATATATATAAGAGGAAAGAAAGAATGAAAATGAGTAGGGAGCCGTGAAGGAAGAAAAAAGAAGAAGAAAGAACAACGACCCAGATAGAAGAAAAATAGATTGGGGCGTAGCAGAAAAATGCAAAAGTAGATTCTTTTTGCGAGTAAATTTTCTTTCATTTCTTCTAAAAAATTTATGGTGAATTCGTTCATGTTAAAAATGACTTGCATAATTTGGCATAATTTATTACTTCTCAACTTTAAATTTAGTCTAATTTTATTTATTTTTGTTGATTTTACACTTCATTATTATTATTTTAATTTTATTGCATATTTGAAGATAATGAAAATCCAAAAATTAAGATTTATTTAAATTAAATTTAAATTAATATATATATTAATTAAATTATGGAAAAAAGTAACATGATATAGAATATTGGATGGATATATATATATCCATCCAATCTTTTATATCATGGGGGGGTGCATCGGATGTAAATTAGATTGAACCTGTATAAAATTAAAATCATTGGTCTTAATGCTTTCTTGCTTTATTAAATTACATACTCTTATGTAAATTAATTAACAAGAATATTTCCAATTGATTATCCAAAGGAACAATGCATGGTCATTACAATTAGGAGTAGAAGAGAAATTGAGAGTTCACCATCAAAGGAAATTGAGTCTACCCCTATAGCTCCAAACAATCGCCAAAGAAATAATAAAGTAGAAGAAGAGCAGATTATTGATGATATATTAAGAGAGACTAACATGTCTCAATCAATTTCCTTAGCTAACTATCCTCTTATTCTCTCTATTCCACTTCCTTATCCTCAACATTTTCAAAAATAAAAATTAGATAAGCAATATTCTAAGTTTTAGGATATCTTTAAGAAAATTCACATAAATATTCCTTTTGTAGATGTCTTGGAATAAATACCCAATTATGCCAAATTCTTGAAGGACATCATGTCCAAGAAAAGAAGGTTGGAGGAATTTGAAACAGTAAAGCTTTCTAAAGAATGTAGTGCCATTCTTCAAAAGAAATTACCTCAAAAATTAAAAGATCCAGGGAGTTTCACTTTACCTTGCATTATTGGAAATTAATTTTTTGATAAATTTTTATGTGATCTTGGTTCTAGTATTAATCTTATGCCAGTGTCTATTTATAGGAAATTGGGCTTGGAGAGATGAAACAAACAACAATTTCTTTGTAACTAGCAGATCAATTCAATCATAGAAGATGTATTGGTAAAGGTGGTTAAATTCATTTTTCCTACTAATTTTGTGGTGTTAGATATGGATGAATACCAAGTTATCCCACTAATTCTTGGCCGACCATTTTTGGCTACGGGAAGGGCTTTAATGGATGTTCAAAATGGTGAGTAAACATTGAGAATGAACAAGGAAGAGGTTACATTCAACATCTATGAAGCAATGATATTTTTAGAAGATCCAAGCACTTGCTTTCGGGTAGATGTTATTGAGCAATGTCTTGTAAAATCCTTTCAAGAGGATATGCCAACTGAGCACCTAGAACGATGTATCACCACTTCATCTCATGCTTATGATTTCAATAACTTTGCTATTTGTGAATTTGATTTACCTTTTGTTAGTGAAGAATTTCTCCACTATCTATTTGCCTTGGAAGCATTGCAACATGTTACATCATTTAGCAAAGAAGTGGCGAGGCTGGAGCCAATGATAACAAAGACGAATTATGTAATCTTTACAAAAAAGTGCAACAAAATACAACTCTAGAATTGAAGCAATTGCCTGAGCATCTTCGCTATGCATTCTTGGGTGATAGTTACACCTTTCTAGTGATTGTTGCGTCATCACTTACACCCGAAAAAGAGGAAAATTTACTACGTGTGTTAAGAGAGCATAGAACAGCCTTGGGATGGACTATCTCTGACATAAAGGTATAAGTCCATCCATTTACATGCATAAGATTCTAATGGAGGAACCTTACAAACCATCAATTGAGCCCCAAAGAAGATTAAATCCAGCAATGAAGGAAGTTGTGAGAGCTAAAATTTTGAAGCTCTTCAATGCTGGAATTATTTATGCTATTTCAAACAGCTCATGGGTAAGTTCAGTGTATCTTGTACCAAAAAATGGTGGAATGACAGTGGTGAAAAATGACAACAGTGAGCTTATTCCTACAAGAATAGTCATGGGTTGGCATGTACATATAGATTACCCCAATTTGAACAAAGCAACAAGGAAGGATCATTTTCCACTTTCATTCATTAATCAAATGTTAGATCAATTGGCTAGATATCCCTATTATTGCTTCTTAGATGGTTATTTGGGGTATAACTAGATTGTTATAGCCCTTGAAGATCAGAAGAAAACTACATTCACATGCCCCTATGGAACATTTGCTTCAAGAAGGATGCTCCTTGGATTGTGCAATGCCCCAACAACATTTCAACGTTGCATGATGGCTATCTTTTCAGATATGGTGGAAGATATAATGGAAATTTTCATGGATGACTTTTCGGTTGGAAAAGCATGTCATATCCCTGTTGAGTTGAAGCATAAAGCTTATTGGGTTATAAAGAAGTTTACTTTTGATTTGAAGGAAGCAAGGACAATGCAACTTCTTCAATTGAATGAAATGGATGAGTTCCGAAATTATGTGTATAAAAACACAAAGATCTACAAATAACGGACAAAAAAGTGGCATGACAAACAAATTCTTAGGCATGAGTTTTCTCCAAAACAACAGGTTTTTCTTTTCAATTCATGACTAAAACTCTTCCCGGGTAAGTTAAGATCAAGATGGACAGGTCCTTATACAATTGACAAAGTTTTCATTTTTGGAGTAATAGACTTAAAGGACTAGACATAGAATATATTCAGAGTTAACGGTTAGAGATTAAAACACTATTATGGAGAACAAGTGGAGAGGAATTGTGTATTTATTCCTCTTCAAAATCCTAATTGATGAAAATTGAAAAGTTTGGTTGTAGACTATAAAACAAGCGCTTATGGGAGGTAGCCCATAAAATTTTCTTTTGTTCTTTTATTTTATTTTATATTACTATTTGAATAATTTGGAATTTTATGCTGGTTTATTATGTAGGAATGAAAAGATGAAAATTACAAACTAATGTAGATCCACCATAAAATCAAGGAAGTTCCTTTCATTTCTTCAATCTGTCTCATTTTTAAATTACAATGAAAACATTGTTTAGTTTAAATTTGTGGGTGTCAACTCTTATAGTCTTGAGTTGTTGAATTCTCTTATCAAGCAAGTAATTGAGTATGATTGAATTCGCTATGACTTTGAAATTTGTGATTGAGGATGGTTTTGAGAAATATTTTTAAAAATTTGCTATTATGCTAGGCAAAGTTTTGTGGGTACTTTGATTTAAATATTTGTCCTTGAAAATAATTGAGCACATAGTAAACTTTTCTCTACTCTATTTTGCCTATAAATAGAATGAGTTGAATTAATTGGGTTAAGAAAGTTCAATCTTGCTTTTCTCTAGAATCCGTTGATGGATCCTTGAGGTGAAATTTTAATTGATACCAAATATTAGAGAAATGATCTAGGCAATTTTTTTGTCACAACCAAAAAAATTTTCCAACCGTCCTAATTATCACGCCATCATTGCATGGGATATTCTCATAGTCAACCTCTTGTGCCTTATTTTACATGAACCTTTATTTGTTCTTTTAACTAAATAAACTATTCTCATTATAAGCTTGAAAAACAATGAACTTACCTTAAATTTTGAGAAAATACTTTGCTAAAAATTTGTATTTAAAAAGAAAGTTCAAATTATCCACATTATGTTTGCTCTATTTGATTAAGGTGTGAAAAAAAAAAGAAATAAAGAAAGTGAAAAACAAGAATTGAAAAAGAGTTAAAGTGGTTGAAATGAATAAAGACTATGAGTATCAAGGCAACCATATCTTCATGTAAAAAAAAAGAAAAGAAAAGAAAAGAAGAAAAAGGAAAAGGAAAAAAAGCACTCTACTTATTGAGTATGACAACAATATTGTCATTAGTGTGAGCATATTGTTGAGAAAGAGCTATAGTGTGAATCCTATGGATATTCTTTTTATTTATTTTTTTTAACAAAGTATTTTCTCAGTTTGCTTTGATTTTCCATATCCATTTCTTTCTTAGCCCTCACCCTATGGCCAATCATTACAACCTTAATTAAAGACCTTTTCATCTATGATTTTGGTATTTGATTACATTAGTGGAGAGAATTTATGAAAATTGGACTTATAGAGTTAAGTTTTGAGAGAATTCTTTTGATTTTAGTTGTTTTACTTTTATCTGAATTTGCTGGTGGTTTGGAGTTAAATTTACTATTTCTCACAAATATACAAAGACTTATCTTTAGGTTGAAGTAAATGCTTAACTCTTGCTTGACAAATTACTGAATTTTTTATTGATTTTTCTGCTCTCTTCAATATAATAAGAGTAAGCTATTAGTGATGAAATCTAAATTCACATCATGACTTGGTGAGTGATGGTAGTTCTCTATAGGGTTTTTTTGACATTGTCTATAGTTGTCTTTTCTTTTATTTTCTTTTTGTTTGAGGACAAACAAAGTTTTAAGTTCGGAGCGTTTGATGACTTGCATAATTTGGCATAATTTATCACTTCTCAACTTTAACTTTAGTCTAATTTTATTTATTTTTATTGATTTTAGACTTCATTATTATTGATTTTAGACTTCATTATTATTATTTAAATTTTATTACAAATTTGAAGATAATGAAGATCTAAAATTTTAGAAATATATCACCTAAGGGCTCTCAAAATTAAATTAAGATTTATTTAAATCAAATTTAAATTAATATATATATATTAATTAGATTAAGAAGAGAAGTAACATGATATAGAAGATTGGATGGATATATATATATATATAAGGAATGTTGCATGGATATATATAAAAAGAAAAGAAAAGAAACTCGGAGATATATATATATATAAATCAAAGAGGAGAAAAAGAATTAAAAGGAGCAAAAATGCAGGGAGTCACGAAGGAAGAAAAGAAGTAGAAGAAAAATATATTGGAGCGCAATAGAAAAATGTAAAAGCAGATTCTTTTTGCGAGTTAATTTTCTTTTAATTCCTCTCAGAAAATTATAGTGAATTCGTTTATATTAAATTTAATTTTTAGCACGAACTAATTTTTTTTATTATAGGAAAAAGATGTAATTTAATTCTGAACTATGTTTGATTTTCTATGTTAATTTACATTATTTCTCTTCATATTTGTCTGATTTATTCTGGGTTTAATGCTTCTAATTAACTGGCCATTAATTAGATGATTTTAGTCTTGTGGTTTAGTATCGATAAAGTGAATTATATGATAGATTTGAAATATTTCGGTATAGGTAAATATACAGATTGAAAGAGTTGTATGAAGTTGTGTAGTATTAAAATCAAAAGAGGTTTTTGGATATTTTTTGGAGATTGCTAACAAACAGAGAAAATTAAATTAAATTAGCTAGATGAGTAAAGCATAGTGAGGGATTAGGTGAAATTGATTTCGTAGAAGTTTTCTTCCTATTAATTTGATTTTTGAACAACATATTTATTTTCTTTTTGCATATTTTCTTTAAATTGATTTAATTTAAATTTCAATTACAACAACCTTAGTGATTTTTCTAGATAAAATTGATATTAGTATAATTTTAGTATTTGTCAAAAGTTAGTTACCAATCTTTGAGGATGATATTCTTCTTATTACTTTATTACAAAACTACAATACTATTTACTTGCCGTTTTGTACCGATTAGTATAAAAAAAATTTGGAATATCTTTGGTTTTGTAACTTTCCTATTAATATTAGAAATCCCTAATTTGATAAAATTGTAGGAACTAACACAACATTCTTCATTCTAGTTCATAAGTGAACTGAAAAATCTAAAATAGATATGTTTGTCACCTGCTCTAATCTTCTTTTCTGAAGTTCTTGATAACCTTCTTGAAACTTTCAAAAAAATAATTTAATTCATTCAAATTAATTTCTGGATATAGGTTCTCAAATAAACATGCATTAAAAGCATTTTAAATAAAAATTATATCAACTCTTTTAAGAATATTAAATTTACTACCTGTAGGGAATTTTTTTCTATGGTGTAAAATTTCATATCTTCAATATGTTCTTGAGTAGATTTTCTAGCTTGTTTATAAAGGCTCAACCATTGTGATTTACTTATATTCTTGTATTTTTCATTTTCGTCTTTAATGACCAATGTATTCCTAGGGGATGCTTTCCTGAATAGTGCACGTGGTTGAACTATCTTTATTGTATCTATGAAAGGCATTTCTTTGAATAGTACTAGTGGCATACTATCTTTCCTAGGGTCTTAAACTTGCTTAGTGACAATGGTTGTTGTTGTTGTAATGCTACAGAGTAATTTTTAATTATATCCTCTAAAGTTATTAATTTTGGTACTCTATAATTGACATAATTGCTTTTAGCTTCTTTTCTATAAGTGAAAGCTCTGTGAGTAATTCTATTAAATCCAAGAATTTTTTTACTTGCTTCAGACCAGTTATTGTAAATTCTTAATTTTAGATCGTAATAAACCATATAAGTCATTTTCTAGTCTTTTTTTTGCTTCTTAAGCCCAATTGAGCTTTTCCTTTTTCTTTTCAAAAGTATTACTCTATTTTGAATTGTTAGGTTCTTGCTTCTCATTTTGGCTTATTTTTTAGAAGTTTACCTTCCTTTGAATGAATCTTTAAGGTGGATTCCTCTTTAGATTTTTTGGACTATAACGGTGGTTTTGAATTATTAAGTTCTTTCTATTTAATTCCTATCTCCAAAAGAGACTTCTCTATGAAACCTCGAGTTTTTCCTCAAAGATTCTTATATAATTTTTCTTTATCTTGATCTTATATTAAGATGTTCAATTCCTGTAAGAACAAAATAATTAAACATGTTAATTCTCTTGTAAGGACATCTGCTAAACTATTCTTATTTCCTGTAAGACATTCGACAAGCCACAGTTATCATTTAATTAATCTTCATTGTTTATATTCATTTACAATATTAGTTCTTAAAAAATAATCAAAAATATGGTTATCTATTCTAACAATGAATATATAACTTATTACTTATATTATAAATTTTTTAATAGCTTTTTTTGATAACTAGGTATTCATTTTCATTACCGTGATAATTTAATTCTGGATCATAGTAAGATCTTTATGTATATCTATAAAGATATTCATCTTTTTCATTTACTTTTTCTTTTAAAAATGCTCCCTAATATTTATATGAAGCACTTATTTCAATTATGATTATATCATCTGGACCTAGATGGTATAAAGTTGGTAAATTATTTACTTATGCTTTTACTTTATCCATATACAAAGTAACTTATTCTACCAATTTCCAAATATGTGTTAAACATCCTAAGATTCTTTCTAATTGATTTTTGTTTCTTATTTCAGGAGAAAATCCTTGAATATTATTAAGTAGATGGGGCGATATATTATGTTTTTCATATTTAATTCCGAACCCTAAATACTTAATTTTTTCTTGAGCAATTATTGTTGTCTTCTCAGAAAATACTATGTCTTCTTTCTTACATTCTTATAGAATACTAATAATATCTAAATGATGTTTAATTAATTCATTACTAAAAACCAAAATTTACTATGTAAACATGGTAAATATTTTGTAATTTCTCATATATCTTTAAAAGATACCTTGAGCTTATTTTAATCTGAATGGTACAACAGTTGATGAGTGCTTGAAAAGCACTAATATTACCTTGTTTATTTTCACTATAATGTCAAAAATAGATTTTATTTTTTCATAATTTTAATAAATATATGTTTTCAAAATTATGGATATGTTTTGTTGTTTTTAGGTATTTATTGATTGAAATTGATTAAAATGATAAACACTTGAAGAATTATACCTAAAAGCACTCGATGGTAACATAAGGGATTAAAGGAAAATATGTAAGCTTTACATGTAAATCCAACCAAATATAAGGGGTGAAATAAAAGAAAAATTGGAGAAATATATCAATTCAGGCTGCAACGAGGATACATGTGTGTAACGACGCAACCTTTTCAGATGTGATTTGACGAGTACCATAATCAATATGATCTGTGACGTGTATAAAAGTGGATACACAGCTTGCATTAATATTTCCCTCACGATCCATTATTTTCTCATTTTCTCAACATCTCTTCCTTATATAAATAGATCCCTTCAGAGTAGTATTAGACTCACCAACCAACTGAGTTTTGATTTGTAAAATAGTTTTTTGTAGTTTTTGTTTAGCAACTTAGGAATTTAGTTTATGCATGTTTTATATAGTAGTTTCTTCAATTTAATAAATAGTATATGTAGATCTGTTTGGAGGTTTTTCAGATACAGATCGGTACTAAAATGTTGTACATTGAAGGATACTTTTAAGATATAACTTTTAAATGAATTATTTTATTAACATGTTTAATTTTATGTATTGTTCTAAATGATATTTTTTATATACTAGCTATTTATTAAATTGACTATGCTTTGTTGAATTTTACTATAGGATATTAGTTATGTTGTTATGCTTATAAAATATTAATTTATGGAAATATTTTTATAAAATAAATTAAGTTTCATTTCTTCATTCAAGATTTATACAGAGTTTATTATAGAGAAATATATTAACGAACTATTTTTCATAATAATATGAAAGTTAGATTTTAGTATATGATTATCTAGATCTAATTTAGAATTATAGTTTATTTCAAAGATTTTTATAAGATTTATTATTGAAAAATATATCGAGACATATTTTTCATAATAAATTTAAAATCTAAAAGTTAGGTTCAGATACATTAATCTAAAATTTAATTTAAACACCTTGAATAAGAGTTTAAATTGATAGGTGATAGTTGTAATGGTTATCTAGTTTTGAGTGCTATTACCAGTCTATCTCATAATGATGCCAAAAACTTAATGTGCCAAAATTAGGAGTATAAATTTTTTATGATTCATAAAATAGCTTTCAAGCACACAAATCTCTTATAGAAAATGATAAGTATACTTCCAAGGTCGATCTAAAGAGGAATAATGTGATATTTAAATAATTTAATAAATATTTAGGCAATTAAAAATTTATCATGTAGTGAAGAATTTATGGGATACATTAACTAGTTAATTTTGCTTACTCAGTATTAAGTAGGTTATTAAAAATATGTTTATAAAAAAATTTCCTAACGAAGGGATAAATCTTGATATTAATCAATTATCAATTAAAGTCTTTTGGCGGAAATCAATAATTAATAGTTAACTAAATTATGCTTATTCCTAAAGAATTTATAAACCATTATGTTAATTTTTTGGCGGGACTATTAATTCTAACTCTTATCAAGGTGTTTAGGTTAGATTTTTAAGTATCTAAATACTAACTTTCAGATTTTAAATCTGTTGTGAAAATATGTCGTCAATATATTTTCTAATAATAAATCTTATAAAAATATTTGAAATAGAGTTCTCTAAATCACATCCAGAATATTTCATCTAACATCTAAGAGTTGACTCTAAATTAGATTTAGATAATTAAATCATAAATTTACCTATCTTATTTATTATGAAAAATACTTCATCGATATATTTTTCTTTTACAAACTTTATTCAAATCTTAATGAAGAAATACAAATTAATTCATTTTATAAAAATATTTAATCTACTTTCATATTTCACAAGAGTAATAACATTATTAATTTCTCAAATTATTTATAGACAAACATGCATATTTTAATAAATGATCAATAAATTAAACATAACATGTAAAATAATACATAAAGATAACCTTAAAAGAATATATTGAAATATACATTAATAGAATTTAAATACCATTTTTGTTTTGGAAAACCTCTAAACAAAATTATCAATATCGTTTATTGAATTGAAACAAGAATTACTACATGAACTAAAATTGTTCTAACTCTTAGTTGAGAGAAGAACTTGAAGCTGCAAAAAAGAAAAGCTAAGAAAGCTTAAAGGACTAAGAAATTATCTTAAGAATGAAGCAATGAGATATCATTTACAATAGAATTAAGGTCTTATTTATAGGCGTAAGAAAAGAGATAAATATGGATCAAATGATTGGCACTGCAGCATACATTTCTTTCATGTTGTGGCATACATAGGTTGTACACATTTTGGAGCTCGATCCACTACACTCGAGCCTCGACCTACAAAACGTTCACATTACAACCCACATCAATTATAGAAAGCGTGATTCTCAGTTCTTTTGTCTCGTGTCATGACTCATAAAACTTCCATGTTGTGGTCCATATTTTTCTGAACAAATTGATCCCTTATTTTCTTTGTACATCTTTTTTCATGGTTTGGAACATATGCTATCTTTTAAGTTTTTAAGCTGTAATGGAAGCCTTCAGATATATTCTTCAAGTGTTTGATCAATGAAATCTTTTTGAAGCTAAAATACCTAAAAAAATAACAAAATATACATGTGATTTCAAAAGGATAGATTTGTTTAAAATGATAATAAAACTAAGTAAATACAAATATATTTTATCATTAACATACATAAAATCATGATATATTAAATGCTTTGAGCACTTGTCACAAACTCCAACCAGTTTTTTGCTAGTCTCTTAGCAATAGTGATGAAAGTTAAAAACAAAAACTAGAATAAAATTAAACTAGCCTAAATCACTTTCATATATTGGCATGGTTACATTTAACGTATGCAACATTCCTTTAAACCTATAGGTTACCCTAGTAGACGAGTTTAAGATGCTAAAATTAAAAATAAATAACAAAAAGAATAAAAAACATATAAACAAATAAGATTTAAAACAAAGTAAAAAAGATAAAAAGAATAACAAAACTTCACATGTTTTTTTCTTCTAAGATTACAATTAAAATATATAATATAAGTTATTTTAATATTCTAAACATTCATGGTTTATTATAATAATTAGTTGAAAACCACTAATATATCAATATAAAATTTATCCAATATCAATGTATGGAATTCGAATTTACTTTAACTCTATCTTCACAAGGCACACTCTCAATAACACTAATTCTATTGGTTCAAGCACTCACTTAAAGAAATATGTTTGCATATGCATAAAGAAACAAAAATCCCAAATTTGTGCATAAATATTGATCTAATGAAAGGATTTTATAAAGAAATCACATACTACTTTCATACATCAATCAAATTAGCAAATAAAAATCTCAGTAATATGACTTTAGGAGACGAAGAAAATGCAATTCATTGGGTTATAATATTTAGTTTATACTATTCATTTTTCTCTCTTTTTATTATTATCATTTTTTATCTATCTCTTTTTTTTAAAGATATTATTTTCTAAGAAAAAGGACCCATATAGAGATTATAAATGTTTTGTATGATAAAGTGTAGCTAATTTGTGGCATTTTCTTTTATTGGTTTTATGTAACCACATATATGTCTTGCTTTTTTCTTTTTCTTTTTTTAGAAGCTAGTCATGTATGATCGAAGGAAATGACATATACTTTCAATTTCTACTTAAATAATTCAATTTAAGTAATAAAAATAAATATATGACACTTTATTAGATGTAAAAAAATCTAGCATTCAATCCAAAGATCTATAGATTTTATCTAGTAATTTAGAATTGATGAGAGGAGTTTAAAATATTAGAAAAATATTAAATTTCAGAATGGAAAGATAATGGATTAAAATATATTTTCACAAGGTAATATTCACTATTTAATTCCTAAACATCGATTTTGGATTTATCACAATTTCAATATGTTATCATGAATTACTAATCATGATAAAAATAACTAATTATCACATTATTCTATGAAATATTTTTAAAATTTAACTAACAATTCATAAACTTAATCATTTTATTAAAGTAAACTCAAAGACATGATAATTTTGTAAGAAAAAAATTTAAAATTAACCAAAAATTACTAATATAATAAAAATAAATAAAAGCACACAGAAAACAAGTAAAAATAAAAACAATGTAAAAATTTAAACATATATTTAAATAAAAATTTCAAATCAATACCATTTTATAATGTACCTTTTACCACCCTAACTTAAAATCTATATTACCCTCAATATAACAATTGTAATTAAAGTTAAAGATTTATGGGTAAAAAAGTTACCTATTTATTAATCTTGTACAAGGTTTGGTATGGAATTACAGGTGTATCCATCAATCCAAACATTTAAATTTTACACAGATGAAAACTGTATACTTCTCACAAATTTCAACAAGTAGTTATAAAGTTAACAATTCTAAACAATGTTCGTATAACAAGAAACAAAATTAAACAAAATAATTAACATAAAACAAAAACAAATACAATATCTAAAAAAAATAAAAGCTAAAGTTTCTAAAAACAAAAACAAAACAAAATACATAAATACTAATAAAACTCTAGAAAAAAAATTAAGAGCTCCTCCTCTATGTCATCCAAACCTTATTCTTTAGGTTGTTGTTGTTGTAATCTTTGTAAAGGTACAAAAGTGAAATCACAATGAGTATACTCGGGGGTTACTAAGTGGCTTGTATCCACCTCGAGATGACTCAATTGCAACCAATTTATTTCATACATTAACCAATTATGTTCCAATAGGTCATAAGGTTGTTGATTCAAGAATTCAACTTGTTAGGTGAAATAAGTTTGCTGGTATTCTTCCACATAGCTCCTTCTTTCACCAAAATTATGAAATTGTTCTTTCATATGACATTGTTGATGGAGGAATGACTCTTCTTTATCTTGGAACAATATTCATACCAGAAGTGAGCTCATCAAAATATACCAGGTTCAACAATTCACATGTTGTATAAAAACTTCACCTTTTGAATGGGGTACCTCTTACTTTTTTACATAAAGCAGTGATTAATTGAGGGAAAAGAAACTCATATGGTGACTATTTGCAGATAACTTAATCCTATAGTGAATTATGTTCCCTACATCCATAGGAATCTTGGATACAATTGCATACAATAAGATAGCCCTATCTTTATCAATAGTGCTATAATGTCTTGTAAGCACAAGTCTTGAACATACAAAGTATTACCAAATACGAGTAACTTTATCCAAATACTTCACTTCAAAATCCTTATGTTTATTACCAATATAAATCCATTTATTACCTTATATAATTAAGGTTTATAAAATTGTAGTATAATCCATATTATTTAAATATACTCACTTTCCCCAATATTCACTAAATAGTAATGAGTATTTATTTTATTAGGTCCAATTGGAACTAGTACATTCCTTAATAAAACTTGATTATCAACAACATCGAGAACATTAGCATAGAATTCTCGAATAATGGATTCAATAGTAGCCTTTAGATTTTTTGCAAATTTTTTTCAATCTAAGGCTTGCTATGACATCCGTAATCCTCTTAGGTCCAAAACTAAAATCCATTCCCGTCTTTGATATATATCTTTTATTCATTTCAACCATATTTTTAAAGTAAACTTTAGCCTCAAAACTGGAGAATTTAGACCTATTATATTCTTTCGAAGTGAAAACCCCTTTTCATTTCCTACTTTATTTTTGGTACCATATTCAACAATTTTAACAATATCTAAAAAATTAGGTGTTCACAAAATTTTCAAATAACAACACAAATTATTCAAATATTTTTTCTAACACATCTTTGTCCTAATTAGGGCTTTGAAACTCTAAAACAAAATCACAAATATTCCAAAAATTTCAAAGAATTTTATTTTAAGACTTAAGTTCTAAAAATTTATGAAAACTTATTTGTTTCGTTGTGGACTGAAGAACACCCCTCCTAAAAGATGAAGATTTCTTGATATTGTTAGAAATTTTTGAAACTTTCTTTGTTGAATGGGTAGGGAATTGTTAGAAAAGTGATTCTTGTGAAAGATTTTGAAAAATTATTGAATAAAGGTGGGATTTGTGAGGGTATTAAGGTGTTTGGTAGGAGAAAAAATTAGGTTTTTGTGTAGAAAGTGTGAGAAAATGAGAGAAAAGTGAGAATCTACGTGGAAAAAAGTATTTCAATCTAAATAATAAACGCAGGCTACGGGGTAGTAATATTCATGCCATGGCACGAATATTTTAAAATTTGAACATTTTGAAATAGAGAGTCCAATGACATGGCACAAAAAAAAGTATGTTGCGATGCACCTCAATGTGTTTTTCGCACTTGTTTTAACATTTTACCTCGGCCTCTTTTTTTAATAAGAAAATAAACACACAAAAATCTATAATAAAATAACAAAAAAAATCTATAATAAAATAACATACTTAAATAAAATAAATAAAACAATTATCTATTAAATGAAAATTAGTACAATAATAAAATAATGAGTTACCTCTCATCAATGACTATATTTATCATATTTAGTGAAACATTGTTTAGGGGATTTTATCTTTTTGCATACTCACAATCCCTACATTATTGAGTTCTATTTTCTTTTTGACCTTGTAGCTATTCCTTGCCTTGCTTTTACAAATTCTCAGTTTGTCGCTCTACTTGTACTTTTACCTTTTTAATGGAAGACTTCCTAGATTTAAATCTTTGATTTGTTTTGGAATGGTTGTCTCTGCTAACTTGAATAAATGCATTAAAGTTTTCCTCCAAAGTTAGCATATTAGAAGGATTTTTGAGCATTTTTTGGTAGAATATTTGGCTGATTGGTTTGAATTCTGGGCAAATGGAAGGATGTTCTGCCTCTAGGAGAAATTGGGATGATTCTTCCACCCTAGATTATAGGTATTACCCCAGTGCTAATACCTAGGTCTTAGTTGGTACCTCATAATACATTAACTTGCACTGGTCTAGCACTAGCTTCTTCATGATAGGGATATACATCAATATCATGTCCCAAGGTACTGCATTTACCACATTGTTCTTTATTTATTGTTGTATGTACTAGGAGAAGCACAACTTACTTGGTTATTTATGCAAGCTATATTTGAGCTTTAGTACTGGAGTCAATTTCATGGACTCTGGCTCTTCTCACTTTGAAGCTCTTTCGTTAGGAATTAACACCCAACATCTTAAAGAGATTGTAAGTCTCTAAGGTAGTCTTTTCTCCCATCGCTTCTCCAGTAGCATTGTCAACATTGAACTGACATTGTTATGTTAATCCATCATAAAAGAACTAGTTCTACAACGGTAGAGTATAACTGTGATAGGGGCATTGAGTGAGAAAGAGTTTGAACCTATCTCATGCGTCATGGAAAACTTCGCCATCCATTTGAGAGAAAGCTACAATCTTAGCTTTCAACTATGATGTTTTTTGACAGGAATAGAATTTTCTTATAAACATTTTGTAAACATCCTCCCAGATCATCAGGGAACTTGGGAGAATTGACATTAGTTGTGCTTTAGCTCAATCTTTTAGGGTGTAAGGGAAACACAACATTTTGAGTTGATCCTTGGTGAGTACAATGGTGGAGAATTTTTGGACTGTTGAGTAAAAGTTTTTAATGAAAGACAATGAGTCTTCATTATGTATTCCATTAAAGAAAGGTAATATGAAAAAATGAATGTTTCTCAATTCATAGTTCTGAGTTGTCTCACCCAGTTGGATTGAATTAGTAGTAGTGCCAATTACTAGCCTTGCATACTCCTTCATTACGGTTTCCTTTAGTGGTAGATTTTCCTTCATATTTTATGGTTCAAGCAAAGGATTAAGGTTTGGTTCACAAATTTGTTCTTCAAAAGGTAGTGAGACCCCAAAGTTTATCCTTCTTTATAGCCCATTGGTACTATGTATTTTATCTTTATACGTTGTGAAAGAGTATCCTAAGGACCTCTTACCTAGCATAAACATTTCAAAACAGAAATTAAATTCACTTGTCAAGTATATAAATAAATATACAAGTCTATAACACATTACATGTTTCTACACAGAAATGCTAAATATGTAGAAATTAAAAGAATACAATGATACACATATTAGTAAAAGAAAATAAACTATAAAACAAATAATTTATTATAAAAATACATAAACATAAAGTAAAAGATATAAAATAATAAAAGAGTTAATAAATAAAGAAAAAAATAAAATAAAATAAAATTTAAATTTTAAAATAAAAGAAAGAATTATTTTAAGAAAATACAATTAAATTAAAAAAAGAAAGTCGATAATTTTTTTTATAAATAAAATCTTAAATTTTTTAAATGTTTTGAGATTTTAAAATTATTATTATTATTGTTAAATAATTTTTTTCATTTTAAAAAATAAGAGAAAATTTAAAATTTAAAATATCCAAAATTAATTAATAACCTAGACATTTAAAATTTTAAATAAAAATCATAATATTTACAACACAACAAGCTTTTAAGATTTTGATAATAAAAATTTAAAAACATTATTCTTTCTCTGCAACGGTACCAAAAACATGATGCTTGTAAAGGTTATATAGTTTTTAGTGCTATTATCGATCTACTTGTTAATGATGCCAAAAAATTAATGTGCCAAAATTAGGCATATAAATTTTGTATGATTTATAAAATAGCTCTTAATTGCACAAATCAGTTATAAAAAATTATAAGTATATTTTCAAAGTCGATCTAGAAAAGAATCATGTGATATTTAAATAATTCAACAAATTCTTAAAAACAAAAATAAAATCTAAACTAATGACATAAAAATAAAGATAGATTAAATAAATATTTAAACAATTAAATATTTATCATACAGTTAAAAATTTATGGATATATTAGCTAGTTAATTATGCCTACCCAATATTAAGTAGGTTATTAAAACATGAATTAAGTTATTGATTTTTATTTTTTTATAAGAAATTATCCTAAGGAAGGGATCAATCTTGTTATTAATAAATTATTAATTGATGTCTTTTTATGAGAATCAATAATTGTTGGTTAATTAAATTATGCTTTATTCCTAACAAATTTATAAACCATTTAATTTAAGGTTTTATGTAAGGCTATTAATTTAAACTTTCATTAAGGTCAAGGTCTCTGAGTTAGGTTAATGATTTATGTATCTAAAATATAATTTTTAGATTTTTAATCTATTATGAAAAATATATCATCAATATATTTTCCAATATTAAATCTTATAAAAATCTTTGAAATAGAGTTATCTAAATCTAATCGAGAATATTTCATCTAATATCTAAGAGTTGACTCTAAATCATATTTAGATAATTAAATTCTAAATCTAAATTTCTTGTTTATTATGAAAAATACTTTGTCAATATTTTTTTATAAACTTTGTTTTAATCTTGATGAAGAAATAAAACTTAATTTATTCTATAAAAATGTTTAATCTGCTTTAATATTTTACATACCTAACAACATTACTAATATCCCATATTATTTATAGTAAGATATGCATATTTTAATAAATGATTAATAAATTAAGCATAACATGCAAAACAATACATAAAGATAATCTAAAAAGAATGCATTTAAATATACCTAATAGAATCTCAGTATCATTTTTGTTTCAAAAAACCTCCAAACAGAATTGTCAATACCATTATTGAATTGAAACTAGAATTAATACATAAACTAAAAATTTGCAACTCTCAATTGAGAGAAGGACTCATTACTACTAAAAGAAAAGCCAAGAAAGCTTAAGAGACTAAGAAATCAGCTCAAGAATGAAGCTATGTGATATTAAGGGTTTCCAAAAACCAAATCGAATCGAATTAAGCTGGAAAATTGAACCAAATCGGATTGGTTTGAATAGTTTTGCAAATCAAACGATTTGGTCCATTTTGTATTAATTAAAACTATTTTTCAAATGGTCTAGTTCGATTATATTAAATTTTAAACCAATCAGACCGGACTTGACCAGTTTTAATAATATATTAAATTTTCAATATTACTTCTCACAAACTGTTGATTAAATTTCTCATATTTTAATCAAAAGTATATCATTAGGTGTATCATATTTATGTATTATTAACCAGACCAAATCATTGAAAACCGTTAACCAAACCAGACCAAACAATTTGGTTCAATATTTTTAATAATCAAATGGTCCGGTCCAGTTTGGTTTAATTGTTTTTTACTCAAAATCAAACCAAACCGGACCGTGGACACCCCTATATGATATCATTTACAATAGAATTAGGGTCCTATTTATAGGTGTAGGAAAGAAGAAAAATATGGATCAAATGATTGGTTCTGTAGCATACAATTCTTTCACACCACGACATACATAGGTTGTACACATTTTAGAGCTCAATCCACTACATTTGCGTCGTGGCATATAACATTTTTCATGCCATGACCCACATCAATTATAGGACGTATGATTCTCAATCCTTTTGCCTCACATTTGATAAGTGCCCAAAAGCATAAAATGTATCGTGATTTTATGATTGCTAATTGATTAAATAAATTTTTGTTTATTTTTATTTTATACAAATCTATGTTTTTGAAATCATGATTATATTTTTTTAGGCATTTTAGCTTAAAAAGATAAAAATGATCAATATGTGAAAAATTATACTTGAACCACTCCCTTATAATGTTCAAAATCCTACAAAGTGAATCAGAATAAAGCAAACCGTGGTGTTTGTGTGCCACAGTAGGAGGCAACACGAACTGAGTATAACTTCCCTTGATTCTTCATCGACCATTGCATGAAATGAACTAACCCACATACTATCAATAATAGTATAAATGACTCTTACTTCTAAATTTTTTAGAATTTCCTTTTTAACACCTTTTGCATGATTAGGTTAAGTCTCACTTGGACCTCTTTCACCAGTTTAGCATCATCCTCGAGATTGATCTTATGCATATACAAAGCTAGACTAATGCCTCTAATATCCCCAATACTCCAACCTTTTGCTTTCTTGAATTTCTTAAGGGGATCTTAACAAGTTATTTTTCTTGGGTTGTGGTCAAAGTACAAGAAATAATAGCTAGATAAGTTTTTCCTTCTCCAAAAAACACATGTGTTTAGGTGTTTAGGTAAATCTTTTAGTTCTAGATTAGTTGGAGTGGAATCTTCCCTAGGGAACTAAAAGATTAGTAAGTGTTAGAATATGGCCCTTGTATTTGGTTTTGGGTATATGTTGGGTTATTGTTTGCTTTCCATTAAAGATTAGGGTGATAATAAGTGTTAGAATGATACCTTTGCATAAGATTGGCTTTCTTCAAGGTACCCACACTAGGATCTCCTGTAATTGAACAATCAATAGAACTATGCTCAATTGTACCATAAATTTCATATAGCCCTTTGTTTGAAATCTGATGGGTATTGAGGAATTGCACTTGCTTAGTTAATTATATAAGTTGCAAGGTCATTTTGTTCCCAAAGCCAACTTCATTGACCATTACTCTTCTTCCTCTAGTACTCTCTTGTTGCAAATTAGCACCCAACATCTCATATAGCTCATAAGTTTGCTATACTCCTATATCTTATTCTGTAGCATTATCAATAGTTGATGGAAATTGGTGTGTCAATCCATCATAAAAGAACAAGTTTTGTAAATAAAGTAGAAAGAAATGGTATAGGCATTAAGTCAAAAGGAGCTTAAATTTGTCCTAAGCCTTATGGAAGGGCTCTCCACCCATTTGGAAGAACCTTACTATCTTTTCCCTTAAGTCAAAAATCTTTTGATGAAAATAGAACCTACCCATAAATTTGTTGTAGATTGTCTTCCAAGTAGTTAATAAACTTGATTGTAAAGTAATGAACCAAGACTTAGTTCTATCATTCAGTATGTAAGGAAAACACCTCATCCTAAGCCGGTTTAGATCAATTCTCAGTAATGGAATTTTTTGCATAGTAGCATAAAAGTTTCTAATAAAATTCAAAGGATTTTCATTTGAGATATAGTGAAATAAAGGTAACAAGAAACAATGAACATTTTTCAATGCCAAATTCCATGTAATCTCTTCTAATCGTATGTAAGAAGTAGCATTGCCAATGATTGGTAGTACATACTCCTTCATCATTTTCTACTTATCTCCAACATCACCCATGTTTACTTTCATGTGCGATTATTCTTCCTCCTCTTGATTATATATGTCCATCTTTCTTGAAAATTGTTTTGAACCTGTAGATGTTAGCAATAAAAAGTATGAGTTCTTTTATCAAAGATCTCTTACCTTTTATACATTAATAATATAAAATTAATATAAGATAGTAGAGAACTTAGAACTAAAATAAGTACTATGGAAGTATTGATAAAAAACAATTATCTACAAGTTAGTAAAAAAGAAAAGAAAATCTATTATTTTGGAAATAAGTTAGTACATAGAAATGCTAAACACAAAATAATTAGCAAAAGAAAATAAAATAAAAATAAAAATAAAAAGAATTAAGTTAATAATTAAATAAATAAAATTAAATTAAATTAAGTTAATAAATAATTTAATTTTTAATTTTTTAAATTTTTTAGATTTTCATTTTTTAATTTTAAATAAAACAAATCACACATATTTACAAAACAAATTTTTTAAAGATTTTTGATAATTTAAAAAGCTGTCTTTCCGATAACGATACCAAAACTTGAAAGACAAATTTTATATTTGATAAATAGCTCGAAAATATATGAATTACTTTGTAAAAAGTAATAAGTATACTTTTAAGGTCAGACTAAATAGGAATTACGTGGTTTTAAATAATTCAACAAAACTCTTAAAAATGAAAAATAAAGCTAAATATTTTATCACAATTGTTTGGGCTTGAAAAATCTAATTAAAAGGAAAAAAAGGACAAAAAATAGATCAATTCACACAAATTACATGCAGATATATAATTAATAAATCAATGGAGAATTAATGAGATATTTAGCTAGTTGATTGTGTTAGGTAGAATAAATTAAGTTAATGAAATATAAGCTCAGATTATTGATTCTTTCTTATATGTACAAATAACACATTTAATCAAGTCACTATTTATTATTAATTAAATCACTTAATACCTTTAGTTGGGTCATCACTTAATTTAATTAAATTATGTTTATTTTCTAAGAAATTAACAAACTTTTTAATTTGTCATCTTCAGTCGGGCCGATAATTTAAATTTCTATTAAAATAGTCAAAATTAGATTTTAGATTGATGTATCTAAACCTAACTTTTAGATTTTAAATCTATTACAAAAAATATATTGTCAATATATTTTTAAATAATAAATCTTATAAAAATCTTTGGAATAGAATATAATTCTAAATTAGATTTAGATAAATATATCATAGATCTAATTTTTACATTTTAAATTTATTATGAAAATATGTCATCAATATACTTTTCAATAATAAACTTTATAAAAATCCTAAATGGAAAATAATTTGTGTGTAATAATTATTAAAAATGTTGGCCTAAATAATCCATACAAGCGTATCAATATAACTAAAATCCTATTATCATAATTAGCCAAACATGTTAAAAATAATAAATGATTATTTTTATTTATAACAAATTCAATAAATACAATATTGTTTACTAAATAGAAATAAGAATATATATTAGATTTATACCTAATAGATAGATGAACAGAAGTGTTCTACTCCACAAAAGAGGTATTAAATTTCGTAATATTCTCTAGATTTCAATAATAATTTCATCTTGCTTGATCTGGAATAACCCTCTATTATTGCCTCTTATTTGTGATTACTTAATCTAAACATAAAAAATAAAATTTATTTAGCTCTCAAAAACTTAGATAAGAACTTAAAAGAAAATTTCCTAAATAAATACTAAGTTGAAGATGCTACTACTCATCTGGGATTTGAGATGATTTGTAAACGAGGTGAAGGTCCTTTATATAGTTGAAGAAATGCTAAGAAAAAGAGAAAAGTAGTGGATCATGAGGGATTTTTCTTCGAGTACTGCGGCCTACTTCTATTCATGCTACGACCCACGTAGATTTTGATATGCGTGAAATTACGTTATGAGAAGGTCACGTCATGACACACATATATCCTCACTCTAATTCCTTTGTGTTTCATCCCTTACAAACTTGGTTGGTTTTACATGTAAGGCTTACATGTATTTATTCTCTTTATTCTTCTAGGTTGTAAATAAGTACTTTCAGGGAATATCCTTCAAGTGTTTATTATTTGAATCATTTTGAATCCAATAAATACTTGAAAACAACAAAACATATTCATGATTTTGAAAACATTAATTTGCTAAAATAATGATAAAATTATGTAAATGTAAATCTAATTTTGACATTAAAGTGTAAATAAATCTCGTAATATTTAGTGTCTTTCAAGCACTCATCAAGAGGGTGATAACTTATGATAATATATTTCATATTCATAAATAAAGGAATCTATATAAAATATGTCACATATTTTTATATTTGTTAAATGTCAATTGGCTTCCTCAATTTCATTTCACTGGATTCAGTGATATGTCTACCTTTATCTTCTTAAATAAATTGCTTATATATTTCACTTACTGTAGTATCTAAGTATTCCCTACCTTTGGAAACATTCCTCTATATTTGTAAATATTGTTGTTTTGTTAAATTTATAACGAAAATTTGACATTTTCTATCATTTTGTGAGCTTCTACGACTTTACAAGTTGAAGATTTTAATTGTGTGGTTGGAGAACTTTGTATGATTACATTCATACCACTAGACCATTCATGTAAGACTTTTTTCCTATCTTTTATACAATCTAAATCTAAAAGATCATATCTATAATTTTTATGAAGTTTAAATTCTAGTGGGATACTACATCTAGTTCCCCAATGTAATCATTCTTTCATTTTTAATTGTTGTTTTCTTTTACAAGAAAGGTTAGGTTCTTCTAACCTTTGCCTATTTCTTTCTTTTCTATATGGCTTATATGTTCCTTCTTGATAAGAAACTGGTAATAAAATTGGTTTCATATGATTTTTAAAATCATATTTTCTAGTTCAGAATCAGTTTTATTGATTATTGTCATGTCATCTTCAAATTTATTTGTACAAAGTCATCATAATTTATTTCTACCCCATCATCTCTTAGGGTTAACAAACTAACCAATTTTCTATGTCATTATTCTCAGAAATCATAAATTGTTCTTTTAATTCTATTATATATTTTATTAAATTGAGATTATAACTTCTTTTTTATATTTAGATTTTTCATCATCCTTTCTTTTCTCATTCCTAGGTATCAATGCATCTTATATTCTATGCGGTTCTTCTTTTAATCCTACAAATTGATCAAAATTTAACCTATGATTTCATTATCCCTAGGTATGTTGTTTATATTCCTTCTTAATTCTGTATTTCATTTATATCTTATAAGAACTTGATGTTTGATTCTTGTACTAGATCTATTTCTTCTACTAAAAGAATTAAAGTTTTTTATTATTGTTATTTGGTTTCTTGATATGCCTGTTAGGCTTCCATCAAAATCTAATTCTATATTATGTAGTTTGTTTTTGAACATTATTGGGATAATAATGATATCATTTTCTTACAAATATTACGTCATGGGCTAATACATTCATTATTTAAACTTCTTATTTTAAATATGTAATCTCTCTTTATTTGTTAAAGATTCTTGCTACATTATTTTTCTTCCTATATCAAAGGTTTTTTTAACATATAAGCTCCATTCTTCTGGTATTTCAAGGTCTGTTAATATTTTTGATTTTATTATTTATCCAATTTCTTGAAAAATGCTATCTATTTCTATGAATTCATTTTGTCTATATATTAAACTGTTGTGACTATTTGTTATGAGTATCCTACTATGTAGTGTACTAAAAATTGATGATTTTCTTTTTTTTTTATCAATACTCTTTCAAATTCATAGGCTAAACATAACACTTGATTTAAATTCTTATCATTAATATTAATGGCAAACCCAAGGTATGTTGTGAATTTTTAATTTATGGTATCTTAAGTTTTCATGAAAAATTCCTAATAAAGTATTTTTCTTATTTATTATTCTATTATCTAGAAGAGCTTATTTTATTGGTGTATCTATTCTTTATCTAAAATGTGCTTTTATTAATATTTAGATTCCTCATAAATGGATATATCTAATTTTTCTTTTATCTTTTTAGGTGATTTTTGATAGTTTATTCATAATTGTTTTTTTGTCAACTAATGGTATGTTATACCTATATTTTGCATCTGTAATATTAATAATCATTTCTTTATTAATTATTTCATAATAAACTACATATTTCCTTAGAGATATTTTTCTTATTCTTGAAAATGATGAATTTTTAAATCAATCTTATTCCTTAAGATTTAATTTTACTTTTTGTATTTCTTCAAATTTCTTTTTATAAATTACATTTTTTGTGAAAAATATCATGAGATGTCTTGTGTTTCTATTTTTATTATTTCTATCATTTTTTATGTATAAAAATTTACTATTTATTTTCGTTAACTTTAACTTCTGTTAAGTTTGAGGATATTTATGATATTTTTAAAACCTTAAGATATTTATAATTTTAATTCAAAACTTAGGGATATTATTGACGTTATCCCTCCTTTATATTGGACTTGTGTTTCACTGAATAGTATTTGTGTTTGTCTTTTGTTAGAGAAAAATACCTAAAGATTTCGTAATTTTTATACATAAAAATAATAAATATTTTTTTTACTATTAAATTTGATGAATTGTTCAAAAAATACTATCAAATTTTAATTTATTATTTTCTTACTATTAAATTTTATAAATGTAACAAAAATATCATCGATATACGTGTAATTTTTCAGTTAATTGATTGACGTCAATGATATTTTTGTAATATTTGACAAAGTTTAATGACATTGAGATAACAAAAAAGTTGATGATATATTTATAATAATTGCAATATTTGTAATATAGAAGTAACAAATCAAAATTTAATAGAGTTTTTTTAATAATTTTCAAAATTTGGTGATAGAAAAATCTATTTATTCTTATAAAAATTATACTTAGGTCATGTACTTATTTTTAGTAAAATTTTAATTATATTATTATTAAAAAGTAACTACACAATAACAAACTTAATTTGTTTAGGTTTCATTTTTTATTCTTATCGCTACTCTTTTACTTTAAATAAACTGTAATTAAAATAATTGAAAAAAATAAAAAATAAAAATAAAAGTATAATAATATAAAAGTATTTATTTGTGATCACATTTTAATAATAATATTATTAAATTGTTATAAAATTAAATATAATGATTAAGTATAATTTTTAGATTATTTGCGTTTTGAAGTCACCTTCCAGTTTAAGAATTGGTACATGACCACCTCTATTGCCTTCCACGTTTCACATTTCAGCGATAGAAAACATCTTGACGTTTAATGTGTGAAACTTGAAACAACGTGCATGCAGAAAGAGAAATTTTAATGAGGAACATTAAGTATATATTCAAATTTTCACATTTTTATACTTCATCTTTTCATATTGTTACATTTGTAAATATTATTTAAATATAAATTATTTTTTTAAAATTTTAAAATAATTTTAATATATATAACATTATAAAATATGTGTAAAAAATAAATATACATTTATGTTATATTATTATTTTTCAATTCGTAATGCATATTTATTTGCATTCAAAATATTTTATACGTGATAATTATAGAAGTTTAATTATCAACCGTTGCCTTGGTTTCTTAAGATTTGTGATTTAAAAAAAAATTTCTTAAGCTTAACTGTTGCCTACATTATTATAGTTGAATGACACTAATTAAAATCGCCCAAACCTAAGCCTAGGATTTGATACTAATGTTTGTATGTTATGTAATATTATTTCAAAAACATCTACTATTATTTTTTACATAAAGACTCTTAATCATTTCAGTTAAAACAGTTTAATTAATTTATTATTTTTTAAAATATTTTAGTTTTTTTTTATGAAAAAATAAGAGTAAAAAAATATGAATTTTTATTTTTATTTTTTTTAGTAGCAGTTGTTTTCTATTATTTTATAAAAGTGATATATCAAAAATAGTTAAAAAAAATATTATAAACAAATAAAAAAATAAAAAATTGATTATTTGTCATTGTTCTGTCATTCTTTTTAAATAAAAGAGCTAAAATAATACAAAAAATAATAAAATGACTAAAATATTATCATTAACATAACTAAAATACTTGTAATATCATAATTTTTTTTCAACAAAAGAATTCCAGCTATTAGAAAAACTTTAAATTCCAACTAGTGATGTACTTTTTTATTTTCTTTATATGTATATATTTTTATGGTCTGAATAACCATAAAAAAATAGTGAAAGCAAAATTTAAATGTGAAGAATTTCAATAATATCCTTTTAATCAACAAGTATACAGCTTACATTGTAAATTCGCCATCAATAGGGCCCATGTCATCCATGACATAATATATATCAATTAAAGTTTCATTAAAAGAAGTTCTTAATTTGAAATTCAAAAGCAGCAGCAGCCTCCCAGAAACTTCATAATGTTGCCGTGTGATCCATGCAACTCAATAAGCAACTTGTTTTTCTTTTCTTGATAATTAATGAATTTGATCTATCTGAATAAGCTAGTCCCGAATAATATGAATGGAAATGGATGTCGATATGTGCTTTATAAATGATGTATTAAATTTCTAGAAAAAAGAAAGAAAAAATGGTGGTATATATATAACAATTTAATCCTATTGTTATTGCTATTTAAAATGAGTAAACCTAATGAATTTTTAATCGGTTTGTATTGATTTTCTACCTAAATAATAATTTTGATAAAGATTATGGGTACTCTTGGTACCAAATCTTGATCTGTAGATGTTATTTCTAGCTACCTGAAGGTTAGAATGTTCGGTATGTGATTTTTGTTTCTATTTCACTTCGTAATTTGTTTGTCATTACGTGGGTCCTAAGTTACAGGTTGTGAACAAATGTGAAAAAGCTATTTCCCTCTAGATAGATGCTTCTATTATCCTTACATTAGATAAGAAAAAAAGGGTGGAGATGATTAATCTGTTGTAAATAAATTTATTGGCTGATCAGCAACACATTTACTATTTATTTTCCTAGTTTCTACTTTTCAGATGTTATGATAGTGGAAGCTGTGTGAATGCTCTTCCTAGATAGACTTATTGGGTTTCAAATTTAGGGTTTTCTATTTAGTGACTTGTTTTAATCTTTACACATGCAGGTTAAAATGAGGATTTTAATGGGAACATATACCCTCTCAACAGTTTAATATGATACATATTACAAGCGTGCCTAGGAGGTACCTTAATTGTAATTACTAAAAAGGCCTGATTAGATGAGTTTAAACTTCATGTCTCTTGACTCTCTTCAATATTGTGACTGTACTATTAGAATTATCATAATTATCATAAGGTATTCTATGAAATGTATAGCTAAAGAAACAAAGTTAATATAGTTGTTTGTTCTCGGTAAAGTCTGTTATGATATATTCTAAATCTATAACTAGTTATAAAGGTTTGTCCAGTCCCAGTCACATCAATGATTGTTTTAGTATTTCAAGTCAGGACTATTATTCAAAAAAGCTTCAAGACTGCCTTGGATGAATATGACTTCCTTATTTCACCTGCGGTTCCATCTGTTGCTTATAAAATTGGTATGCCACTCTATCTCTCTCATGTATTTCATTGTAGATTTACTCGGTCTTTTCAATAAATAATTAATTTTCATTTTTTTATAGGTGAAAAGAAGAATGATCCATTGGCTTGTGTTGGTTCCTGGTGTTGGTGTTGGTGTTGGTGCTTGGTGCTGGTGGCTGGTGTTGGTGCCTGTGATGGTGCCTAATGTTGGTGTTTGGAATTGGTGCCTGTGCTGGTGCCTAGTGTTGGTGCTGGTGTTGGTACCTGTGCTGGTGCTTGGTGCTGGTGCCTAGTGCTTGGTGTTGATGCCTAGTGCCTGGTGCATGTGCTAGTGCCTAGTGCTTGGTACATGTGCTGGTGCCTAGTGTTGGTGCTTGGTATTGGTGCCTGTGTTGGTGCTTGTGTTGGTGCCTAGTGTTGGTGTTGGTATTTGTGTTTGTGCCTGGTGTTGGTGCCTGGTGCTTGGTACTGATGTCTACCCACCTTGCCCACAACTACAAAGTGTCATTGGCCTTCCACCTCATACAGATCTCGGATTGATGACTTTTGTAATGGATAATGGCATCAACGGCCTTTAACTTGACCATAATGGCAAATGGGTTAGCATTCACCCCCTTCTAAATTCTTTTTTCGTCAACATATCTGATCATATACAAGTAAGGTGCATAGTACCTACTATTAATATAAGCTGTAACTTCTATATATCCATATCTTTAAATAAGTCCTAATAAAATTACTTGTAAATCTTAATAGGATTTTTTTAAATTAAAGATACTAACAAATAGGGAGTACAAGAGTGTTCTACATAGAGTATGTGTGAATAAGAAAGAAACAAGAATGAAACTCAATAGAATCCACAAACCTTTATGACACCAGCGCCTATGCATCAGCTCACCAACGCCTATACACCAGTTCAGTGGAACACTAGTGCCTATGTTATTTGCCTTTTTTTACACTTCTGTTGAAGTAGTTGTGGACTTGATTATGTTGGTTTGAAGTATAATATACACCAGCTCAGTGGCACACCTGCCTATGGTATTTTCCTTTTCTTTACACTTATGCTGAAGTCATTGTGGACTTGATTATGTTGATTTGAAGTATACTTATAAAGTTTTGTAATAGTAAAAAGTCAGTTTGTAATAGTAAGGATATTCTTTGTAACCATTGTAAATATTAGAATTAACTAGTAAGTTTTTATTATGTTTTAGTGTATAAGTTCTCAAATGTATTTACACTTTTAATTTTAATATAATATGATTTTTAATATTGTAATTAATAAATTTATATTGACTTTTAATATTATAATAAATAATTATATTTTTAATAAAATTTATGGCCATAGGGTATGTCTATGGTCTCAGTTATTGAAAAATTGAGACCATAGACATACCTTATGACCTCGGTTGTTGAAAGATCGAGGCCATAGCATACCGTATGACCTCGATTTTTAAAAACCAAGACCATATATATGTATTGTAGTAGTGACCCTAGGTTTACTATTAATATTCATGATAAAAATTTAAACCAAGTATTAAGTGTGATCTACGAATTTGAAAAAGAAGACTTAATGAATGAAGAAAATCATCAATTTTCAATACACTACATAGTAGGGTATTTATAACAAATAGTCACATTATTGCAATATATAGACAAAATAAATTCATAGAAATTGAAAAAATATTCCAAGAACTTAGTTAAATAATAAAACTAGAAATATTGACAGATTTTGAAATATCAAAGAAATGGTACTTAGACATAAAAGAAAACCCCTAATAATAGAAAGAAAAGGTAATGAAAGAAGAAATAGTAACATACCAAGATTTAAATTTATAGTATCTACAAGAGAAACTTCCAATAAAAGAAAAAATTCACGGAATTAAAACAAGAAGTTCAAAAAATGAAAACATTTGTTTATGATGTCATATTGATGATTCTACGAAAGTAGAGTCATTAGCACACTTTTTTAATTAATATTTATTTGTTTTATCAATAAATAGTATTTTGTGGCTAAAAATATTAAAATATAATTTTTTTAATGAAAAAGGGTGAAAATATAAGTTTTGGGATTTTTTTTGAAATTTTTATATATATTTTTTATGAATTTTTAACACATGGTCAATCAAGATCTGCCACGTGACTTGCCATGCAAGCAGAGGAATTGACTGGGTAAGCCACATAAATAGGGACAGAAAATCAAGTTACCCCATGTATGAGGATGACGAACCGCGTGCCATATGTCATCACAACATTCAATCCGAGTTCGGAGATTGGTCAAACCACCCTACCACATGTCACTAGGCCATTGCTCCCCACGTTCCACCCGTGCTCCACGTCATCCGTTTCAGCAAATAACGTTTCACCGCATGGTATTGACTCAACAGGAGTTGACTATGACCGTTTTCCCCTGCGACGCATCGCGCTCTGATTCACTTAGTGAATTTATGATGCCATGTGTCGCGTTGTGATTAGCTGGCATTGTCAATTTCATTTTTTGATCTCAACCCTTGATCTGAAGCTGATTTGACGGTATAGATCGTACTTGAGCTATATTTAAGCCTCTATTCACCCCATAAACCCAAAGGGGCCATCATTGGCATAATTATGGTCAATTTTTGGAGCTAAATAGAGAGAAAAATATAAAAAAATTTGAAGATATGACACAATTTTGGTAGAGATTCAAGAGGAGATTAATACTACAATTCAAGAGATTGATTGTATTTCTTCTTCTACTCTTTTCTTTATCAATTTATATGTCTTATTTTATGTAAAATATGAGATTTATTAACACAATTATGTGTAATTAATTTATTAATCTAGGGATCTTATGAACCCAATTTTTACCATGTGATGATCTAATATTTTACCTTAATTATAATTATAATTATAATTTAATTATATTATTCAATCTGATTTTTATGATATTAATTGTTTGGTCAACAATTTATATATAAAGGCAATTAAATAGATTTGAGAGAATTATTTAATTGTTTGTCTTGATTAAATAACATGCATAGTTTTTAAGCAGAGATGTATGATTCTTATGTATGTGATCCATAATTGATTAACTTAATGAGTAGTATGAAATTTAATTGGCATGAGAGTGTGATTAAATTAATTATTATATGGTGTGTAGTTTACTTGAGAAAGGAATACATACTAGGTTAAATTCAATTGATCATGTAATTAATTGATAATTATATTGGGGGAATTTTAGCGATTCACATGTTTAGAAAATTAAGGGATTAAGTATTCTTAGATATTTTCTCATATATCTTTTTAGTTACTAAATTTGATTTAATTAATTATTGTTATTTACTTTTAGTCATTTTAATTTTGTTTACTTCAAATATAAAAACACAAAAAAAATATTTTTTATTTTTTTAGTTTTAAAAATTAGTTTTTAATAAAATAATCTACGTGTGAACGATCTTTTCTTATCATTATATTACTTGTTGTGATACATATACTTACATATTCATTGCACACAATTCGTATGTGACGATCAAGTTTTTGATGTCGTTGTCGGGAATTATAAATATTAGAAATTAATAAATTTTTTATTTTTTTCTTTACTTTACTTTAATTTTAATTTACTTATTTTCTTTTTTTGACTTATTTATTTATTTATTTTTATTTTTAATTTATTGATATAGTTTTTTATTTTTACTTTTTAAATTTAGACACAACCTTAGTGATATTAGAAGCATATAGTAGAAAATGGCTAGTAATAATTATCAATTGTCAATGAACAAAATATAAGCCACAAGAAGAGTATGTGGTATGCATGAGGTAAATGATATCATGGCACTTACAACTCAAGTGTTATCTTTGGTAAATCTTTTAAGAGTGTCATGTGTGTTTTTGTGGAAGAGCTCATTTATTTGATAATTGTCCAAATAATCCCGAATACATATGCTATTTGGGTAATATGAATCGAAACAAAAATCTATACTCGAACACATATAACCTAGGATGGAGACAACATCTAAATTTCTCTTGGAGTAATAACAATAGTCAATGTGGTATTCAATTCAACCATCAATCATTTCCACCGCCTGGTTTTCAACAATAACAACAATCATAAGCCCAAGAGAAGAAGTCACCTACTAAGGATAATACAATTGCTTTAATGGGGATGATGAAAGACTTCATCCAATCAATAAATACAAAAGTATCCACTCAAGAGGCTTCAATTAGAAATTCAGAGAACCAAATGGAGCAACTCACTCAAGCTATAAATCAAAGGCTTCAAGGTAACCTTCCAAGTGACACAATTGTAAACCCAAGAAGAGAAGGTAAGGACTAGTGAACGCCATAGCCTTGAAGAGTGGTAAAAATTTAAAATAGGAACATAAGATAGAAAAGGATGAGGAGAAACAAGAAATTAACAAGGATGAGGAAGAACTAGTGGATAAAGTGAGCACTAAAAAGGAAATAATTCAGCTAAAAAAGAGCAACCTCTACAAACCCACTATTCCTTTCCCTCAAAGACTATAAAAGAAAAAGTTAGCTACACAGTTTTCAAAATTTCTAGAAGTCTTTAAGAAGCTGTACATAAACATACCATTGGCAGAGACACTTGAACAAATGTTGTCTTATGCCAAAATCATGAAGGATATACTATCAAAGAAAATGAGGCTTAGAGATAATGAAACTATAACCTTGACTGAAGGTTATAGGGTCATCCTTGATTGAAAACTACCACAAAAATTGAAAGATCCAGGTGGTTTTGACATCCCTTGCACTTTTGGGAACATCCGTTTTGGCAAGACATTATGTGACTTAGGTTCTAAGATTAACCTCATGCCATTATCGGTCTTCAAGAGATTGAAGGTTGGTAAAGTCAAACCCATTTCAATAACATTACAAATAAAAGATAGATTTATTAAGAGACCTTGGGGTGTGGTAGAATATTTGCTAGTAAAAGTAGACAAATTGATCTTTTCGACGAACTTCATTATGCTAGACATGGAAGAGGATCGTGAAATTCCTATCATACTTGGTTGTCCATTCTTAGCAACCAAAAAGGCACTCATTGATGTGCAAAACAGGTGAACTTACAATTAGAGTGCAAGATGAACAAATAATGTTTAAATTTGTTAAAGAATCTGAACCCTCTAATATTGATAATGCTAATGAATGCTTAAGGATAAATGTTACTGAATATGAGGACAACTTAAAAGAATCTATTGAGTTGCCTACACTTAAGACTATTACACGTGATGCTATGAACAAAGACATAAATTAACTAGAAAACAACTCAACCTCTTTTAAATTTGAAAGTATGGCAGCGAAGGTTGATATTGTGAACAGTGTGAACTTTTTGGAAGACGTGCCTCTCATGTGTGTATCAAAGGAAATTATGGAAAATTTTGAGATAGAGCTCAAACTATCATTTGAAGGGACACCAAGTTTAGACTTCACACTTTTACCCTGCTATCCTCAGTCAAGTATGAAAGTGAAAGAGTCCAATAGAGAGGTGAAAAAGATGATGAAAATACATAAATTGGATGAGTTACGGTGGAATGCTTATAAGAATGCTAAAAAGTTCAAAAAGAAAACAAAAATATGGCACGAGAAGAGAATTGAGCACCATGTTTATGAGTCAGAACATAAAGTATTATTGAACAAATCAAGACTTAAACTGTTTTCAAGCAAATTCAAAAGTAAATGGACACAAAGGGATGTGCCTTAGGACTTGATATGATCGTTTAGTCAAGGACATTAAACACAATGCTAGTTGGGAGGCAACCCAATGTTATATTACTTATATTTTCATTGTTTTTGTTTTGTAGGTGAATAAATGTGGAGAGCAATGACGCAATAAGAATGAACATTTAAACGATAGATGTGGTGTGCCAAGACAAATGTTATATTACGTAAGTTTGGGGTAGGGAACTTCATTCTCTATATTAGTATTTAGTATGCATTTTAAATTTTTAGGTAATTTTTTTTTAATTCTTAGGATGTTTTAATCATGAATTGGGTAGAAAATGAACAAATATATGGAAACTAAATGCATGCATGCTTGATATGAAACATATGAACTCAATGATAAAAATTGGTTGTCATGACTAGGATAAGAAATGTAACATATTTGTTAAGATATTTACATTAATCATGTAATATGCTTGCTAGTTTTAATTGAATTGATTCAAATTCTTATGCATATGTTCATGATTGATTTTGGTGTGCTTATTGAGAGAAAATTTGTAGTGAGTTATACGAGTTGATGAGATCTACCAAGTTTTAGAATCTATATGATCATCCTTTCACGCGAAATCCTAAATAGTATTTAGCAAGAGAAATGATTTAGGCCTTATTTGGATCGATTGAGCCTTTTAAGTTAACCATTGTTAGTATCCGTAGTCATCCATTTGAGCCTAACAAAGAAATTTTCATATCTTTAAGCCACATTTTATACCTAACCAATAAGCATTACCTTTACCATTGCACCTTTAGCTTATATGAAAATAAAAAAAATGCAATCATGTGTTATGCTATAGCGTAAGGTGAAATGTAACACACCCTAAAAAAAGAAAAAAAGAAGAAGCAAAGCTCACAACACAATTATCCCTCTAAAGAAAATAAAATAGAATTGAAAATAAGTTTGGGGTGTTGTGAAGTTACAAAAAAAAAAAAAAAAAAGATATGTCGAATAAAATAATATGAAAATAATTAAAAAATAGGGTGCACTCAAAGACCAAGTTAAATCTCAATTGTAGTTAAAAAGTACATGATGAACAAAAAGAAAACTAAGGTGTGTAAAGAGCCTAAATGTCTTCATTTATCATCCCCTACCTAAGCCTTTACAACCATGTAAAGTCCTTATTGATCTTTAACTAAGTGCATATTTATATTAGTGGAGAGGGATGTGAAAAATAGACTTATGAGACTTGTTCTAAGATTTAATTGTTTAGCATGCCTATACAGGTTGATTTCATGAGTGCATTGGATGATATCATGTGTAGCACACACACACAAATCAACTTGTCAAAAAACTTGCATATCCTTGTATTGATGGAATGTTGATTGATGAATATGTGAACCTCATTATCATAGGATTGTATAACTTTTGAGAGGAATACTTTTCATGAAAAATACATGTACTAATAGAAGTATATTTATGAATATACTACCCATGTGATTTTATTTAGTTATACTTGACTTTACTTGAGGAAAATCAAAGAGTTAAGTTTGGGGGTGTGATGACTCTACGAAAGTAGAGTCATTAGCACCATTTTTTTACTTAATATTTACTTGTTTTATTCAATAAATTTTTTTTGGGGCTAAAAATATTAAAATATAATTTTTTAATGAAAAGGGGTGAAAATATAATTATTGAAATTTTTATGAATTTTTAACTCAAAGTAAATTAAGAGCTGCCACGTGGCTTGCCACGTAAGTAGAGAAGCTTACTGGGTAACCATGTAGATGCCATGTAAGCAAGGATAGTGAATCACGTTACGCCACGTGTGAGAAGGATGAAGCTCGTGCCATGTGTTAGCACGACGTTCAATCCAAGTTTGGAGATTGGTCAAACCACCCTACCACGTGTTGCCATACCATTGCTCCACGTGTTCTACCCGTGCGCCACACCATCCGTTTTCATGAATCATGTTTCGTTGTATGGCAATGACTCTACAAGCATTGACTCTAACAAGTCTCTCCTACCATGCATCACGCTCTAATTCGCTCAGTGAATTTTTGATGCCACGTGTCACGTTGTATTTGGCTGGCGTTATCAGTTTTGCTTGTTTTATCTCAACACTTGATCTGAAGCTAATCTGAGAATCAAAATTGCACTTGAGCTATATTTATGCCCCTAATCACCCCATAAACCCGAAGGGTCATCTCTAGCATAATTTTTGTCAATTTTTGGAGCTAAAAATAGAGAAAAATACAAAAAAATTGAAGAAAGGACACAATTTTGGTAGAGATTCAAGGAGAGATTAATACTACAATTCAAAAGATTGATTGTATTTCTAATTCTGCTATTTTCTTTATCAATTTTTATGTCTTACTTTACAAAAAATATGAGTTTTATGAACACAATTTTGTGTAATTAATTTATTAATCTAGGGATCTTATGAACTCAATTTTTACCATATGATGATCTAATATTTTATCTCAATTATAATTATAATTTAATTATATTATTTAATCTGATTTTTATACTATTAATTGTTTGGCAAACAATATATCTATAAAAGCAATTAAATAGATTTGAAAGAATTATTTAATTGTTTGTCTTGATTAAATAACATACGTAATTTCTAGGCAGAAATGTATGATTTTTATGTATGTGATCCATAATTAATGAACTTAATGAGTAATATGTAATTTAATTGACATGAGAGTGTAATTAAATTAATTATTATATAGTGTGTACTTTACTTGAGAGAGGAATACATGATAGGTTAGATTCAAATGATCATGTAATTAATTGATAATTATATTGAGAGATTTTAGTGATTTACATGTTTATAAAATTAGGGGATTAAATATTCCTAGATATTTTTTTATATATCTTTTTAGTTACCAAATTTGATTTAATTAATTATTCTTATTTAGTTTTAGTTATTTTAATTTTGCTTCCTTAAAATATAAAAACACAAAAAAATTATTTTTTTATTTTTTTCAGTTTTAAAAATTAGTTTCTAATAAAATAATCTCTATGGTAACGATCTTTTCTTATCGTTATATTACTTGTTGCGATATGTATACTTGCGTATTCATTACACACACTTCATGTGTGATGATCACATATTAGGAAGAAAGTAATGTTTAAATACAGATTAAAAAATATACAATTAGAAATATATGAGAGCCTAGTAGGTGTAACAAAAAATCAAATAACATTAATAAATATTTTAAGACATCGAAAAGAGGAAATTGACTTAATCCAATAATCTATCAGGAAGTATATACAAGATGTAATTAAAACACAAAAGAAATTATTAATAAAAATAAAGGAATGTAGTTATAATAAATGATAACAAAATATACATATGGAATTTACAAAACTAATAAAAGATGTATATAACATGCATAAAAACAATGATATTATATGAATACAATCCTTTAGAATGATTAATGAAAGAACCACTTAGAAAATCGAACCCCTTGATATCTAGAAATGAGAGAAGAAAAAATGAAGAAAAAGATATGGTTCTAATTTAGTAGAATATAGAAAAGAATTAGAAGAACAATTTATGAACCTAAAAAAAGAGATATAGAAAAATTGGTAACTCTGTTAACTTTAACAGACATAGAACTAAAAATATATTATAATAAGAAAATTTGTACAAACAAAGAGGAAGATAATATGATAGTAATCAGTGAAACTGATTCTGAACCATAAATCATAACCCCAAAAGGTCATATAAAACCAATTTCATTACTAGTTCCTTACCAAAAAGAAACATGTGATCCACACAGGGAAGAAAGAAATAGACAAAAGTTAGGATAACTTATACTTCTAATAGTTGAAGACAACTACCCAAAATAGAATAATGATTATATTGAAAAATTAGAGGTAGTATTCTATAAGAATTCAACCTACATGAAAATTGTATATATGTTCTTTTAGATCTATATTATATAAGAGATAGGGAAAAACCTTAGACAATATGCTCTATAAGAGACAATAAAAGACCTTAGATCTATATTATATGTTCTTTCAGGGTTGTAATGACAGGCCATAAGGTGAGGGCCAAGAAAGAATTGATATGGAAAATTGAAGCAAATTGGGAAAATACTTGGTAGAAAGAACAAATATAAAAATATCCACAGGATTCACACGATAGCTCATTCTCAACAATATGTTCATGCTAATGACAATATTGTTGTTATCCTCAATAAATGGAATACTTTTCTTTTCTTTTTTCTTTTAAACAGCCACCTTGATACTCATAGCATTTTCTGATTTTCAACCACTTTAACCCTTTTTCGATTCTTGCATTTCACTTTCTTTTCTTTTCACACTTTGGTAAAATAGAGCAAACATAATGTGGATTATTTAATTTGAACTAACTTTCTCTTTAAATGCAAATTTTCACCAAATTATTTTATTAAAATTTAAGGTAAATTCTTGGTTTTTCAAGCTTAGAATGAGAATGATTTATATAGTTAAAATAAAAAGTAAGGCTTATGTAAAATAAGGCTTAAGGGAATTGACTATGAGAATACACCATGCAATGATGGAATGATAATCAGGAATGGCTGGAAAAGCATTTTGGTTGTGAAAAAAAAATTGCCTAGATCCTTTCTCTAATATTTGGTATCAATTAGGATTTTACTTCAAGGATCCATCAATGGATTCTAGAGCAAAGCAAGATTGAAAATTCCTGACTCGATTAATTCAATTCCTTCTCTTCATAGGCAATATGGAGCAGAGAAAAATTAACTATGTGCTCAATTATTTTCAAGGACAAAGATTTAAATCAAAGTACCCATAAAACTCTAGCTAACATAATAGCAAATTTTGAAAAAACATTCTCAAGACCATCCCCAATCACAAATTTCAGAGTCATAGCGAATTCAATCATACTCAAATACATGCTTAATAAGAGAATCCAACAACTCAAGACTATAGGAGTTTACACCCCCAAACTCAAACCAAACAATGTCCTCGTTGTAATTCAAAAGTGAGACAGATTAAGAAATGAATGGAACTTCCTTGGTTTTATGGTGGATCCGCATTAGTTTGTTATTTTCAGCTCTATATTCCTACAAAATAAACCAACATCAAAATTCAAATTATTCAAATAGATAATAAAAATAGAATAAAATAAAATAAAAGAATGGATGGACGTTTTATGGGCTACCTTTCATAAGCACTTGTTTTATAGTCTACAACCAGACTTTTCAATCTTTATCAATTAGGATTTTGAAGAGGAGTAAATGCACAATTCCTATACACTTGTTCTCCATAATAATGCTTCAATCTCTGACCGTTAACTCTGAATATATGTCATACCTTATCCTTTAAGTCTATTGCTCCAAAATTGGAAACTTTATCAATTGTATAGGAACCTATCCATCTTGATCTTAACTTACCAGGGAAGAGTTTTAGTCATGAATTAAAGAGTAAAACCTATTGTTTTGGAGCAAACTCACACCTATGAATCTGTTTCACATGCCACTTCTTTTGCCATTCTTTGTAGCTCTTTGCATTTTCATAAGAATCATTTTGGAACTCATCCATCTCATTCAATTGAAGAAGTTGCTCTTCCCCTGCTGCTTGTAAATCAAAATTAAACTTCTTTACATCCCAATAAGCTTTATGCTCAAACTTAATAGCGATATGACATGCTTTTCTAAACATTAATTGATAAGGAGATATCCTGATAAATGTTTTAAAAGATGTACTGTATACCCACAAAGCATTATCAAGCTTCTTTGCCTAATCCTTTTTATTGGTGTTGACCATCTTCTCAAGGATATTCTTTATTTCTCGATTTGAAATTCCAGCTTGGCCATTAGTTTGAGAATGGTAGGAAAGTGCTATCGTGTTCTTCACACAATATTTAGAGAGAAGGTTATCGAATAACTTGTTGCAAAGGTGGGTCTCTTCATCACTAATAATTGCTTGTGGGGTGCAAATCTTGTGAATATGTTCTTATTTAGAATTTGAGCACTACCTTTGTATCATTTTTTGTTGCGGAAATTGCCTCCCCCCACTTTGACATATAATCAACTATTAACAAGATATAAATAAAGCCAAAAGAAGGAGGAAAAAGATCCATAAAATCAATTCCTCAAACATCAAATAACTCAACCTCTAAGATATGTTTCGATGGTAACTCCTGATGTCTTGAAATATTTCCTATACGTTGGCACCAATCACAAGTTTTTACCAAAGTATAACTATCACGAAAAATAGAGGGCAAAAAGAAACCACTTTCAAGTACCTTAGTTGTTGTTCATGTTACTCCAAAATGTCCTCCATATGATGAGGAATGGCAAAGATGGAGAATGGCTTGCATATTCTCTTTAGGAACACATCTTTGGATGATTTGATCAAGTTATCTTTTGAAAAGCAAAGGCTCATCCTAAAAATAATATTTCACATCATGCAAAAACTTCTTGCATTGGTGGTAAGTAAGATCTGATGGAAATACCCTACATGATAGATAGTTTATAATATCAGCATACCAAGGAAGATTGATCTCATATGCAAACAACTGCTCATCAGGAAATGCTTCTTGGATCACTAAATCTGGTTTTACTTCCTCTTTCTCCAACTAAGAGAGATGTTCAGCAACTGAATTTTCACTTCCTTTCTTATCTTAATCTTCCAAATCTAATTCTTGAAAAAGAAGGATCCAATGAATTAGTTTAGGCTTAGCATCCTTCTTACCAAACAAAAAATGAAGTGCTGCATGATCAATGAACACTATCACCTTTATACCAATAAGGTAAGACTGAAATTTATCACAAGCAAACACCACATTAAGCATCTCCTTCTCTGTTGTTGTATAATTTAATTGGGCTTCATTCAATGTCTTACTTGCATAGTATATTGCCCTAAACAATTTGTATCACTTTTGTCCTAACACTGCTCCAATTGCAAAGTCACTTGCATCACACATGACATCAAAAGGTTGACTCCAATCAGATATAGTCATTACTGGTGATAAAATCAATTTCTCCTTGATTGCATTAAAGGCCTGCAAATAAACATCATCAAAGTAAAATGTAGAATTTTTTTCAAGAAGATTTCAAAAAGGTTTAGAGAGTTTAGAAAATTCCTTTATAAATGTTCTATAAAATCCCACATGTCCTAAAAAGCTTATGATTTCCTTCACATTCTTTAGAGGTGGTAGTTTTTCTATGGTTGCAGTTTTAACTCAATCAACCTCAATTCCTTTAGATGACACTCTATGGCTAAGCATGATCCCTTCTTAAAACATGAAATTACACTTCTCCGATTTTAGGACAAGATTTTTATCTTCACATCTCTCCAAAACAAGAGCTAAATTATGCAAAAGAATGATCAAAAGATATACCAAAAACCAAAAAATCATTGAGGAAATTTTTTATTATATCTTCCACCATATCAGAAAAGGTATCCATCATGCAACGTTGAAATGTTGATGGGGGATTGCACAATCTAAAAGAAAATGATCCATAGAGGCATGTGAATGTAGTTTTATCCTCATCTTCGAAGGCTATGGCAATTGATAGGTACAAAACTACAAGTGTACAATATCGTAGTTTTATAATAAAGTATTAAGAAAATTATCGTCCTAAGGGATTGGTAACTTATTTTTGACAATTACTAAAATTATATTAATATAAGTTTTATCTAGAAAAATCACTAAGGTTATTATAATTGAAATTTAAAATAAAATCAATTTAAAGAAAATATGCAAAAGAAAATAAAAATGTTTAAAGATCAAATTAATAGGAAGAAAACTTTTAGGAAATCCTTTACTATGCTTTACTCATCTACTTAATTGAATTTAATTCTCTTTGTTTGTTAGCAATATCCGAAAATATCCAAAAGCCTTTTTCGATAGTCAATTAGAAATATTCTTGTTCATTAATCTACACAAAAGTATGCAATTTAATAAAGTAAGAAAGCATTAAAACCAATAATTTTAAAACTACACATGTTCATACAAGTCTTTCGATCTCTATATTTACCTATGTCGAAATAGTTCAGATCGATCCTACAATTCCCTTCTTCGATCATAAATCACAAGATTAAAATCATCTAATTAATGGTCAGTTTAAAAGCATTAAACTCAAAATAAATTAGACAAATATGAAGACAAATAATTCAAATTAACTTAGAAAATGAAGCATAGTTTGAAAATAAATTATATTTTTTTCATATAATAAAGATAAATTAATTCATACTAAAAATTAAATTAAATATAAACGAATTCATTATAATTTTTTAAGAGAAATTGAATCGAAAAAAAAATCTACTTTCGTGTCTTCTGCCCGGTTTTCGTTCCATTTTTCCCAAATTTCTTTTTGCTTCTTTTCTCAGTTCTGAGCTGTTTTTTCTTCTCTTTTTTTAGTTTTTTTTTGTTCTCTTCGGTTCCGCGGCTGCTTTTTCTATTTTTTTTGTTTTCCTCTCGCCGTCTCTTTGCGCAGCTCTCTCTCTCTCTCTCTCTCTCTCTCTCTCTCTCTCTCTCTCTCTCTCTCTCTCTCTCTCTCTCTCTCTCTCTCTCTCTCTCTCTCTCTCTCTCTCTCTCTCTATATATATATATATATATATATATATATATATATATATATATATATATATATATATATATATATATATTAACCTATCCCATCCTCTATGCGTTTTTTTTTCACTCTTCCTATGTTATATATATATATAAACCTATCCCATGCTCTGTGCGTTTTTTTTCACTTTCCTCTCTTTTATATATATATATATATTAATTTAAATTTAATTTAAATAAATCTTAATTTAAATTTGATAGTTTTTAGATGATATATTTATAAAATTATAAATCTTCATTATTTTCAAATTTACAATAAAATTTAAATAATAATAATAAAATCTAAAATTAATAAAAAAAAAAATTAAACTAAAGTTAAAGTTGAGAAGTGATAAATTATGTCAAATTATATAAGTTATTAGCAATTTACTTATACTCCAAATAACCATCTAAGAAGCAATAATAGAGATATCTAATCAATCAATTTAACATTTGATCAATAAATAGAAGTGAAAAATAATCATTCCTTGTTGCTTTGTTCAACTTGCGGTAATCCATACATACACGCCAACCCGTGATTATTCTTATATGAATAAACTCATTGTTATCATTTTTTACCACCATCATTCCACCATTATTTGGTACAAATTGCACTGGACTTACCATGAGTTATCTAAAATAGCATAAATAATTACAGCATTGAAGAGCTTCAAAATTTCAACTCTCCAAACTTTCTTCATTGTTAGATTTAATCTTCTTTGAGGCTCAATTGATGGTTTATAAAGTTCCTCCATTAGAATCTTATGCATGCAAATGGAAGGACTTATATCTTTTATGTTAGAGATAGTCTATACTAAGGTTATTCTATGCTTCTATAACACACACTAACTTTTCCTCTTCTTTGGGTGTACGTGATGCCGCAACAATCATCGAAAATGTGTAACTATCACCCAAGAACATATAGTGAAGATACTCAAGCAATTGCTTTAACTTTGGATTGTTAGTTTGCTACACTGTTTCTATAGAGATTACAAAATTCATCTTTCCTACCATTAACTTTAGCCTCTCCACTTCTTTGCTAAATGGTGTAACCTGTTGTAATGCTTCAAAGGAAAATACATAGTGGAGATATTCTTCACTAACAAAAGGTAAATCAGATTCCCAAACAACAAAGTTATTAAAATTATAAGCATGAGATGAAGTGTTGATACATCGTTCTAGGTGATCGGCTGACATATCTTCTTGAAAGGCTTCTACTTCACATTATTCAATGATATATACCCGAAAGCAAGTGCTTGGATCTTTTGGAAATCTCATTTCTTTGTAGATGTTGAACGTAACCTCTTCCTTATTCACTCTTAATGTTAACTCACCCATTTGAACATCCATTAAAGCCCTTCTTATAGCCAAGAATAGTCGATCAAGAATTAGTGGCATATCTTGGTCTTCATCCATATCTAACACTACAAAATCAGCAAGAAAAATAAATTTATCCACCTTTACCAATACATCTTTTCTCATTCCAAGTGGATATTGATGGATTAGTTTGTTAGTTGCAAAGAAATGGTTGTTTGTTTCATCTCTTCAAGTCCCAATTATCTATAAACATACAGTGGCATAAGATTAATGCTAGCACTAAGATCATATAAAACTTTATCAAAAAATGAATTTTCAATAGGGCAAGAAAGAGTGAAACTCCCCGAATCTTTTAATTTTGGGTTAATTTCTTTTGAAGAATGGCACTACATTTTTCAAAAAGCTTCATTGTTTCAAACTCCTCTAACACTTTCTCCTTGGAAATGATGTCCTTCAGGAATTTGGCATAATTTGGCATCTGTTCCAAGGCATCTGCAAAAGAAATATTTATATGAATTTTTTTAAAATATCCTACAACTTAGAAAATTTCTTATCTAATTTTTGTTTTTGAAAGCGTTGAGGATAATGAAATGGAGTAGAGAAAATGGGAGGATTGTCGAGAAATTAAATTGATGAAGGCATGTCAGTCTCTCTTAGTGTATCATCAACAATCTTCTCTTCTTCTACTTTATAATTGCTTTGACCATTGTTCGGATCTATAGGGGTAGACTCAGTTTACTTTTATGGTGACCTCTCAATTTCTCTTCCATTCCTAAGTGTAATGGCCTTCCATTGTTCCTTTAGATTCACTTATGCATTGCTAGAAAAAGTTTCTCTTTGTTGGGTATTGATGTTTGTGGCTAGTTTCCCAATTTTCACTTCAAGATTTTTCATAATGGCTCCCATATTTCTATAATGAATCTCAATGTTATCTAGCCGTGAATCACTCTTTTTAAACCTTGTTTTGGCCCCCTCAACAAAGGAAACCATGACATCCTTAAATGACATCTTCTTCACGCTTGGTTGACTATTAAACCTTGGAAGAGGTTGCAACACATTCTTTGTGTTTCCATAAGAAAAATTCTCATGATTTTGAAGCCCTAGATGGTAGTAACTTGGCATAGGATTACCACTATAGTTGTAATTCTGGTTGTTGATGTATTGAACATGTTTCTGACTTGCTTCATTCATCGAAAATGTCATACTTAAAGTTGCAACATATTCTTCACTTTGTGGTATTCTGTAGGTTGTCAAGGATGAAACTTGATGAGATAAAGAAGTAACTTGAGCTAAAAGAGTAGCAAATAGCTCCAATTCATGAATCCAAGCAAATTTATTAGCCATAGAGATTTCAATTGGCCATTGATAGTTGTTTGAGGCCATTTCTTCCAAAAGAAAAGCAGCACCCTCAGTTTTCTTTGACATCAAAGTTCCATAAGAAGTAGCATCAACTATGGTTTTAGTTTTTCCATTTAACCCCTTATAAAACATCTAAACTTTCAACCAATATGAAAATCCATGCTGAGGGCAACGTTGAATCAAATCTTTATACCTTTCACAAGCTTCATAGAGTGTCTAAAAATCATTTTCCCTGAATTGAACAATCTCACTCCTTAGTTGGGTTGTTTTTGTAGGTGGAAAGAATTTAGCAAGAAACCTTTCTATCATATCTTTCCAACTAGTGATGCTTCACGGTTGTAAAGATTGTAGCTAACATTTGGCCTTGTCTCTCAATGAAAAAGGAAATAAGCTCAATCTAATGGTGTTTTCAGTATCAACATTCATCTATAGAGTGTCAAAAAGCACCAAAAACATCATCAAATGAATATTGGGATCATCAAGTGGCGATCCACTAAATTGGGCTTGTTGCACAATGCTGATCAATGCCAGTTTGAGCTCAAAATGATTGGCACTAATGCTCTGACATCTTACACCTGAGTAATTGTCATTGACAATTGATGAATGCTTAAAAAGCACTAAAATTACCATCATTTAATATAATTTAATTGATTAAATAGATTTATATTTGTATGATTTTATCATATTTTTATATAAATTTCTCTTTTTAGAATCACGGGTATTTTTATTCTTTTTTAGATATTTTCATTCAAAAATAATTTAAAGACTCAAATAAAAATACTAGAGGCACTACATCACAAATATGTTGAGAAAAGATATGAGGAAAAGTCAAAGCGATAGAAAAATTGAACAAAATGGGTCAAATGGTCAAAAATGAAAAAAAATGCTAAAATTCCACGTGTAGTCACCCAATCACACCAAAGTCCCACACGCGCAAGCACATGTCTGTGTTGAGTCTCGCGTTCCTACGACCAGGACACGCCCGACATGTAATGCACATCTTGCAAATACTTTGGTTTTATATTTGTAAAACTCTCTAAAGTGCACGAATCATTTAATAGAAAATGACAAATATACTCCTAAGGTCAATATGAGGAAGGAATATATGTGATTTTTAATTTATTATTCAAACTTTTAAAAACGAAATTAAATCTTAAACATCCTCTCACGATATTTTGGTTTTAAGTTTCCTAATCTAATAACATAAAAAAATAAACATACATATGGATTCAATAAACAATCATGCAAATCTTATTATTCATATCAATAGAGTATTTATGGATATAATAATTAAGTTAATTATACTTGCTCATATTATTTAGGTTATTAAAGATATAAATTGATATAAATTGATATTTATTGATTTTTTCTTTTTATATGAATACCACCTATGGTGGGGTTAGATATTCTTTGTTAATTAAACAAATCAATTAATATTTATGGGTAGGGTTGACAATTAATTTAGTTAATTAAATTAATTCTTTTTTTCTAAGAGGTTAAAAATAAACCATTTAAATGCCACCGAGTACTAACTTTCAAGTTTTAGAACTATTACTGAAAATATGTTGTCAATATATTTTCTAATAATAGTTCTTATTAAAAACTTTTGAAATAAAGTTTTACTCTAACTACCGTGCAATTGTACCAACAAATAAAAGAACACTACTCTAAATCAGATCGGATAATTAAACTTTAAAATCTAATTTTTCAGATTTAATTTTATAATGAAAAATAATATATTTCTCTCTAACATTCTTAATATAAAATCTTGAATAAAAAAAAATTAATTTATTTAATATTTCGCAAGCATAAAAACTTTATTACTATATCATATTTACAAATAGTCAGTCATGTTAAATTTAATCATAAACAAATTAAACATAATATATAAGAATAAAACATTAAAAAAACTATAAAGAATTCATTTTAAATTATATCTCAAAAGAATCCTTACAGAATTTTTATGATAATTTTGTTGCTAAAAAACATCCAAACGGATTTGCATTTCTGCTTATTGAATCAAAAACTAAAAATCTAAAAAAGCATAGCTAATTCTTTCTAAAAAAAGAAGAACTTTAAAATTAAAAACTAAAAAAGAAAACTTTCTAGAGAGAGAAATTTAGAGAGAGAATTGTGTGTTTCACAATGAGGGAGAGTGTCCTTTTATAGGTGAGGAAAAAGTCAAAAAAGGTAAGAAAATATTTTAAATGCGGTAGACAGAACTTTGACGCATGAGGGACACTAAGTGAGTGTGTGGAAATCAGTGCGACATGTGTTGGACATGTGTTGGTCATGTACCGGGCGTGTGATGGCTGCGCGCATGCGAACGTGTGTTGGCTACATGTGGGCATGTGCTGGCTACGTGTGAGCATGTTTTGGCGTGTGCGCACGGGACTCAGAGCAGATGGGCGGTTGCACACGAGAATTTGACATTTTTGACCCATTTTTTCCATTTTTTTTCATCCTTTTGACTTTTACTCATTTCTTTTCTCAATATATTTGTGATGTATTACCTCAAGTATTTTTCTTTTAATTTATTTTTGAACAAAAATACTTGAAAAATAATAAAAATACCCGTGATTTCGAAAAGATAAATTTATATAAAAATATGATAAAATTATATAAATATAAATCTATTTAATCAATTAAAATACATTAAATCATGGTAATATTAAGCTTTTTAAGCACTTATCAAAACACCTAACTTACTTCTTGCTAGTCCTATAACAAGAGAAACGATAAAAACTAAAATAAAAATTAAAAATTAAACTATCCTAATTCATTTCCGTGGATTGACATGGTTGCATCTAGTATATGAAACAAGTTGTTAAACCCCAAGGTTACCCTAGTAGACATGTTTAAGTCTTGTGAATGTTTTCAGTAATGATACCCACAAACATTAACAAAAAATTGAAAATAAAATAAGAAGTTAACTAAAAAAATAAAGAAATGAAATACAAAAATATATCATGATTATAATCTTCTTTAAATTTCATAATTAAAATCTTAAGCATATATTATTTCAATTTCTTATATATTCAAGATTTATTATAATAATTAGTTGAAAATAATTTTCATATTTCATATAAAAATGTATCAATTTAATTTCACCCAAACTTAGTGTCAAAATTTCAAATTTGCTTCGACTCTATTCCTTACAAGTTAATACTCTCAAAAATAATGAATCATATGGGTTCAACCACTCATACTAATTATATGTGAAAGAGTCGATGTATAGAAATGAACTAATATGTTTGCATATGTATAAAGAAGAAAGGCTCAAAGTTTTTTTTAACGTTGATCTCATGAAAGAAATCAAATGTAAGGATTTATAAAATATTATACATTACTTTCATGCATTTCATGCATCAAGCAAGTTCATCAAATAAAAATATCAAGTAATATGCCTTTTAGAAAATGTAGGAAAATGCAATGACTTCCTAAGGAATTACTTACTATATTTTCTTTTGCATTAAATCATTTCTCACAATTGTTTAGGCTTTTTGGATAATAGTATATAGATTATACTATTCATTTTCCTCTCTTTTTTTCAATTTTTTTCCTTTCTTTCTCTTATATTCTTTTTTTATAAGAGAATCCATTTTCTTAGAGAGTGGCTGGACCCATGTACAAATTGTACATTTTTTATATGGTAAGTTGAATAGTTAATATTTGGATTTTATTTTTGTATTTATATAGGTAACCCTAGATATATCTATATTTTAATAGAAGTCATGCATGAATGAAGAAATGCATATACTATCAATTTCTACTTATATCATTTAATCTAAGCAAATAAAACATAAATATATAACACTTCATTAAGATATAAAAATCCAGACATTCAATGCTAAGTTCTATAGAAATCATCGAATAATGCTGAAACAAAATAAGAAAAGTATTTAGAGTAGAAAAATAATATTTATCACACACAATAAAAGATAATGAGCTCAAAATATTTCTCAAGATGATAGTCTCCATTATTTGATTCATAACTACCAATTTTAGGTTAAATATAATTTTCAGACCTTATCAAGAAATAGTAATCATGATAAAAACTTAACCATTTACTTAAATTTGATTTTCAGAAATGATAAATTTTTGTGGGAAACTTTTTTAAAATTAATCCTAAAATTCTAAAAATTATTAAATCATATAAATAAAATCAAACACTAAAAATGAAAATATGAACATAAAAATTTTAAAATTGTTGAAATTAAGCATGGTGACTTTTCACCACCCCCAACCTAGAGCTTACATTGTCCTCAATGTAAAAATTGTAAATTAAAGATAACGAGAAAAGAGAAGAAAAATTACCCATTTCTTGAGAAAATGCAAGTAGTGATGGAGAAATGTAAGTGCATCCATTATGGTCATCATTGAAGTTTATAAAGACAAATCAATGTAAACTTCTAATATCACAACAAATATATTAGTTTTAAGAATTCTAAAATTATTCAATTGCAATTAAACTAAAATAAACCAAAAAAATTAAATAAATAAAAGAAAATTACCTAAAATGATGGGTTGCCTCCCATCCAACACTTAGTTTAGCGTCTTAGCAAGACGTAACTTAGGGGATTTCATTTTAAGTAGACTCAATGTTCCCATATCATTGAGTCAATCAAACCTACACGTAGGATAACTTTGTCTACCTATACTTTTAAGTCATGCCCTATGAATTTTCAAAAATTTATTTACTTAAAACTAGGGACATGATTGTGGGTTTTAGATTACTAATGAGCAAAACCGCCATTGTCGATCCTACCAATACTTTGGTTTTATATTTATAAAACTATCGCAGGTGCATGAATCATTTCATAGAAAATGATAAGTATACTTTCAAGGTCGATCTAAAGAAGAAATATATGCAGTTTTTAATTTATTATTCAAACTTTTAAAAACAAAATTAAATCTTAAACATCCTATCACTATATTTTGGGTTTTTGTGTGTTCCTAATCTAATAAGAACTATTATTCGAAAACTTTTTATTAAGAACTATTATTCAAATATATTTATATTTGCACAATTTTATCATCATTTTAACAAATCTATTTTTTTGAGAATCACATGTATGTTTTATTGTTTTTTAGTTATTTTTAGCTTCAAAGTGATTCAGCTTATCAACATTTGAAGAATAGTACCTGGAAGCACTGCATTGAAACCATGAAGAACTAAGACTAACATATGTAAAGCCTTACATATATTCCAAACCAATATGGTGGGATTAGATATTATTTGTTAATTAAATAAATCAATTAACACCTATATTAGGTGGGGTCAATAATCAATTTGGTTAATTAAATTAATTTCTTTTTTCTAAGAGATTGAATATGAACCATTTAAATGCCACCTTTGGTGCGGTTAAACAGTTTAAACTTTATTCAAGATGTCCAAATGAAATCTGAGAATCTAATTATTTGAGTACTAATTTTCAAGTTTTAAAACCATTACTGAAAACATGTTGTCAATACATTTTTTTTATAATAATTCTTATAAAAACTTTTGAAATAGAGATTTACTCTAACTACCGGGTGATTGTACCAACAAATAAAAGAGCACTATTCTAAATCAGATTGGATAATTAAACCTTAAAATCTAATTTTCAAATTTAATTTTGTAATGAAAAATAATATATTTCTCTTTAACATTCTTAATATAAAATCTTGAATAAAAACAAAATCAATTCATTTTAGAGATTTTTACCTATTTAATATTTTACAAGCATAACAACATCATTATTATATCATGTTTACAAATAGCCAACGATATTCAATTTAATCATAGAAAAATTAAATATAACATATAATAATAAAACATAAAAAATAACTGTAAAGAAAATAAATTCCTTATAGTACTTTGATGCTAATTTTGTTGCTGGAAAACCTCAAAACGAATTTGAATTTCCATTTATTGAATCAAAAAGCTAGAAATTTACAAAAACATAACTAGTTCTAATAAAATAACATTAAAACTAAAAACTAAAAAAACTAAGAATTATAAAGAAAGAGCTAAGAAACTAATTTATTGAGGTGTTTTTGGTGTGTTTTGTAATGAAAGAGATTAGGGTATTTATAGGTGAGGAGAAGGGTAAAAAGTGAAAAAAATGATAAATAAATGGAAAAAATGTGTAATAGGCAGACATTGATGTCATCGATGATGTAGAATAAATAGGTGCTGATGTAAGCACTGATGCAGGCAGTGGCGCGCACGGATTTGGCATATGAGGAATGGATGGGCATATGGGCGTGCACAAGTTCAGCGTGATTCAGACGGATGCACGTAGTTGGGCGTAGATGGGCGTGTAGATTTCAACATTATTTTGATGATGCGCGTAGATGGGCACAAATGTGTAGGAGGATGCTCGGCGTGATGTTGCTCATTGTGCGCATTTTTCGGCACGACTCGGCGGCTGCATGCACGATTTTAGCCTTTTTGATATTTTGGACCCATTTTGTCCAATTTTTCAATATTTTTTACTTTTTCTCATTTATTTTCTCAATATATTTGTGATGTATAACCTCCAGTATTTTTATTCGAGTCTTTAAGTTATTTGTTTGAAGCAAAAATACCTGAAAACAATAAAAATACCCGTGATTCTAAAAAGATAAATTTATATAAAAATATGATAAAATCATATAAATATAAATCTTTTTAATCAATTAAAGTACATAGCATTCATCAATAACCCACTTCTAGGTACAATTCAAATAACTAAGGCATCAAAACGCATTTATACCTAGATCTAACAAAGTAACTACCTCCTTTTATCACATATTATGATTAAAAACTTTGAAATTTTGGAGATAGCTTTAGAAATTTTACGTTCCTAGGAAAAACTAGTGGCACAAAGGCTTACAAGAACTAGTCTCCTAGACAGAACTCCCTTAGATCTTTAATTTTCATGTTATTAAAATCTTAGTTAATTAAGTTAATAAATTAAGTTAAATGAAAAATTTCAGTTAATTTCGTTAAAAAATTAAGTTAAGTAAAAATATAAATTAATTACATTAATAAATTAAACTAAGTGAAAATCTAAGTTAATTAAGTTAAATAAAAATCTAGGTTAATTAATTTCTTTTAATTTTTTATTTATTTTTTAAGAGCTCATTATTTAAATAATATTTTTTAAAATTAAAAAAAATTCTCTTTTTTATTTATTTATTTTTTTGATTTTTTTTAATTCAAAATAAATAAAAAATATCACAATTATTTAGAAGACAAAAAGTTTTCAAAATTTTGATAAATATTTAAAAACGCTAATTTTTCCCCAACAATGACGCCAAACATTTGATGAGACAAGATTGACAATGCAATACCGATCTTACAAATACATGTAGATATAAAATGACAAGTATACTCATAAGGTCGATCTAAGGAAGAATATATATGTAGTTTTTAATTTTTTATTCAAATTATTAAAAACGAAACTAAATCCTAAACATCCTGTCACGATATTTTAGTTTTGAGCTTCCTAGTCTAATAACATAAAAAAGTAAACATACATATAGTTTCAATAAACAATCATGCAAATTTTATCACTCATATTAGTGTAGTATTTATGGTTATAATAATTAAGTTAATTATACTTGCTCATATTATTTAGGTTATTAAATATATAAATTAATATTTATTGATTTTCCCTTTTTTATATGAATACCCCCTTTGGTAGGGTTAGATATTCTCTTTTAATTAAAAAAATCAATTAATACCAATGGGTGGAGTTGATAATTAATTTGGTTAATTAAATTAATTATCTTTTTTTAAGAAATTAAAAATGAAGCATTTAAATGCTACATTTGGTGGGGTTAGATAGTTTAAACTTTATTCAAGATGTCCAAATTAAACCTAAGAATTTAATTATTCGATTACTAACTTTCAAGTTTTAAAACCATTACTAAAAATATATTGTCAATACATTTTCGAATAATAGTTCTTACAAAAAAACTTTTGAAATAGAGCTTAACTCTAACTACCATGCGATTATACCAATAAATAAAACAACACTATTCTAAAGTAGAAAAGATAATTAAACTTGAAAATATAATTTTCATATTTAAGTTTGTAATGAAAAATAATATATTTCTCTCTAACATCCTTAATATAAAATCTTGAATAACAACAAAATTATTTTATTTTATAGAAATGTTTTACCTGTTTAATTTTTTGCAAGTATAACAACTTTATTATTATATCATATTTACAAACAGTCAGCTATGTTAAATAATTGTAAAGAATTTATTTTAAAATTATAACTCAAAAAAATACTTACAGAACTTTGATGCTAATTTTGTTGCTAGAAAACCTCCAAACGGATTTGTATTTTTACTTATTAAATCAAAAACTAAAAATCTATAAAAGAATAGCAAATTATTCTCAAAAAGAGAAGAACTTTAAAATTAAAAACTAAAAAAAGAAAACTTTCTAGAGAGAAAATAAGAGAGAAAAAAAGCTAAAAACTTGTGTTTTACAATAGGGAGATGACTCTTTTATAGGTGAGGAAAAGGCCAAACAAGGTAAGAAAATATTTCAAAAATTGATTTTTAACATGTTTGGATAGGCTAGCATGCATGTGGGGTGTAAACATTATGGTTGATGGGCATTTGGCTCATGCGGGCGTGCGCGGGACACATCGCAGAAGTGTGTTGGGGCACACAAGACACAACACGAGCGTTTATTGGCACGTGCAAAAATCAACATGGTATGTGCTACTAGGTGTGTGTTGGCTGCGCGCGTGTAGGCTTGTACTGAGCATGTGTCGGTTGTGTGGGGGCTTGTGCTAGGTGTGTTTTGGTCATCTACTGGTGAACGAGCGCATGAGACTCTGTGCAGATGGGTGACTATGCACGAGATTCCGGCCTTTTCGACATTTTTGACCGTTTTGACCCATTTTGTCCAATTTTTTCATCTTTTTTACTTTTTCTCATTTATTTTCTAAATATATTTGTGACGTATTGCCTCTAGTTTTTTCTTCGAGTCTTTAAGTAATTTTTGAACGAATATATCTGAAAAATAATAAAAATACTTGTGATTATAAAAAGAAAAATTTATATAAAAATATGATAAAATCATACAAATATAAATCTATTTAATCAATTAAAGTATATTAAATCAAGGTAATTTTAGTGTTTTTTAAGCACTTATCAATAACGGCACCAAAAACTTGATTTGTGCAAAATTACAAGTGCACATTATCGTAGTTTTCTAGTAAAGTAATAAGAAGAGTATCGTCCTTAGGAATTTGTAACTTACTTTTGGAAACTATCAAAATTATGTTAATCTCAATTTTATCTAGATAAGTCACTAAGGTTGTTGTAATTGAAATTAAAATTAAAATCAATTTAAAGAAAATGTGCAAAAGAAAATAAAGATGTTTGAAAATCAAATCAATGGGAAGAAAACTTCAAGAAAATCGATTCCACCTAATCCCTCACTATGCTTTACTCATCTAGATAATTGAATTTAATTATTTCTGTTTGTTAACAATCTCCAAAAAAAATCCAAAGGCCCCTTTCGACAATCAATTGAAAATATTATTGTTTATTAATTTAGACAAGAGTATGCAATATAACAAAACAAGAAAACATTAAGACCAATGATTTTAATACTACATAGGTTCATATAAGTCTTTCAATATCTATATTTACCTTCGCCAAAATATTTCAGATATATCCTCTAATTCCCTTTTTCGATAGCAAATCACAAGATTAAAATAATCTAATTAATGGCTAGTTAATTAGAAGCAATAAACTCATAATAAATCAGATAAACATGAAGAGAAATAATTCAAATTAACATGTGAAATCAAGCATAGTTTGGAATTAGATTACATCTTTTTCCTAGAATAAAAAATATTTAGGTCATGCTAAATATTAAATTCAACATTAACTAATTCACCATGATTCTTCTATGAATAATTGAAAGGAAAATGAGTCATAAAAAGAATCTGCTTTCGTGTTAATCTGTTCCAACATTCCCTGTTTCTTCTCTGCTTTTTCTTTTCTTTTTCTTTTCTGTGTTGCTAGTTTTTTATCCTTCTTCTTTCAGCTTATGCCTCCATCTACTTTCTATCTTATATATATATTGTATGCCCTTTTTTTTTTCTTTTTTCTATTTCATGCAAATCCTTTTTTCTTTAATTTTGATTTCAATAAATTTTCTTTTAATTTTGATTTCAATATATCGTGTGCTGGTGTTAGTGCTCTACGCTGGTGCTGGTGCACTGTACTGCGCTAGTGCTGGTGTTGGTGTGCTGGTCCATGGTGCTTGGTGTTGATGCTGATACAGGTATTAACTGGTGGAGAATTTTTTATCTGCATCATATGGGTACTCTTCTTTGTCTATGTTTACATATGTATTTATGCATCTGTCTCTCTTTTCTAAGCTCAGAGTACTTTGCAGTTTGCACCATAAATTTTGTAGTATTTATGAACTAAATTTCACACTATTGGAAAAGAGTAATATGTGGCTCTGTTGGAGTTATATTGATTGATGTTTTGCGTATTTGGCATTTGTGGCAGTATAAGAGCTTCTCAAACTAGTGTTTATATACCCTTCATTCAACGAATACTCAGATTCTCAAATGCTAATTCCCTTTTGAAGCTTTTATATGCTATTTTTTCAATTGATGCTCTATGTACTTTTGCATACAGAGAGGGATGATGTCAAAGTTTTATTTATATTTAGATTTATGATTCTTATAAATTAATGTAGAGAAGCTAATCTTGATTGATTGTAAGGATTTTTCATTTTATATCTTGTAGCAAATATTTCTTATAATTATACTATCACCTGCATTTTAACTTAACCATAATCATAATACTTATTGCATAGACAGGTCTGTTGTCATGTCAACTGGTCTCCTTAGGATTTTTAGTCGGGAGGTTGCTGAGCTTCCTTTAGTAGCTACAAGTAGAGAACATCAAGGAAAAGTAAGAATTCAGGAACATAAAGTGCTTTTAGATGGCTGTAAATACTGCCTTTTCTATTTTCTTATTAGGTTTTAAAACTAAATATTGTTCTTCTATTTGTAGGGTTATTTCCAAACATTGTTTTCATGTATAGTGAGGCTATTATGCTCCCTAAATGTGAAAAATCTGATGCTCCTTGCTCCCGAGGATGCTGAATCAATATGGATAAATAAATTAGGCTTCAGAAAGATGAGTGAGGAAAGGGTGAGTAGACTACATTTTCTGATCTCCTCCTTATAAATCTCCATTTTTTTTATATTTATTTTTTAATTCAGACAATTAGCCTTCAATATTTCTTAATTTGACAAATTTAGTTTAATTTTAATTTTTGTTAAATTGATTTAATGGGGTTATAATTAATTTTAACATAATTTGATTTTTAATTCATATGTTCTTCATCATATTTCAAAATCCATAATTTGGTTCATAACATGTAATAAATGTTTTAATTTAATTCTTAATCAGTCAATCATGTGATAGTTAAAGATAAATGTTTTTTATTTGGCTATCAAGGTAAGAAGTTAAGCTTTAAATTACTTCCAAATTGTGATAGTTTTCTTAACAATTTTCCTGTTCCAAACTGTGCCATTTTTTTGTTGAAACTGTGATACTTTATTTGCTGAAACTGTTATGATTTTCATGTTGGTGCTGCTGGTGTTGCTACTGCTACACGGCGTTGGTTCTACTACTAATGATGCTACTGCTACTGGTGCTACTACTAATGGTCTTTCTTTCTTTGCTCGTGTGGCGTTGATCTTCTTTAGTCTTCTTGTGTTGGTGGTGGTCTTTGGTGTTGGTGCTAGTGATGTTGGTGGTGGTGGTGCTGGTGCTACTGGTTGATTTGAAGTGCGCTTATAAATGCTTGTAATTAATAGTAAAAAGTCAGTTTGTAATAGTAAGTTTTTATTATGTTTTAGTGTATAATAAACTCTCAAATGTAATTATACTTTAATTTTAATATAATATGATTTTTAATATAATATGATTTTTAATATTATAATTAATAAATTTATTGTAATTTATATTGATTTTTAATATTTTAATTACTAAATTATTATTTTTATTTATGCATACCCTATGGCCTCGGTTATTGAAAAACTGAGGCCATAGACATGTCATATGGCCTCGGTCTTTCAATAATCGAGGCCATAGGTAACACTCTATGGTCTCTCTATACTTAGGCCTTGGTTCTTATAACTGTGGCAATAAGCTTATGGTCACGGTTAAAAATCGAGGTCATATGTATGTTTTTTAGTAGTGTAGACATGGAAGAGGACCGTGACATTCCTATCATACTTGGTGGTCCATTCTTAGCAATCGGAAGAGCATTCATTGATGTACAAAAAAGTGAACTTGTAATGAGAGTGCAAGATGAACAAGTAATATTTAAAGTTTTTAAAGAATCTGAATCCCTTAATATTGATAATGCTAATGAATGTATAAGGATAAATGCTACTGATTATGGGAATAGATTAAAAGAATCTATTGAGTCGTCCAAAATTAACACTTTAACACATGCTGCTGTAAACAAGGACATAAACTCACTAGAAAACAACTCAACCTATTATAACTTTGAAAGTATGGCATTGACGGTTGATATTGTGGATTGTGTTATCTTTTTGGAGGATGCGCCTCTCATGTGTGTATGAAAGGCGATTATGGAAAATTTGGATATAGCATTTAAGCTTAAACCATCAATTGAAGAACCACCAAGTTTAGACCCTACACTTTTACCCTTCTATCCTCACTCAAGTATGAAAGTGAAAGAGTCCAATAGAGAGGTGAAAAAGCTGTTAGAAATACATAAATTGGATGAGTTACGGTGGAATGCTTATAAGAATTCCAAGAAGTTCAAAAGGAAAACAAAAATATGGCATGAAAAGAGAATTGAGCACCGTATTTGCAAGCCAAAACATAAAGTATTATTGAACAAATCAAGACTCAAGCTGTTTTAGGCAAACTCAAAAGTAAATGGATACAAAGGGATGTGCCTTAGGACTTGATAGGATCGTCTAGTCAAGGACGTTAAACGTGATGCTGGTTGGGAGGAAACCCAACGTTATTTTATTTATATTTTCTTTGTTTTTGTTTTATAGGTGAATAAATGTATAGAGCAATGGTGCAACAAGAATGAGCATTTCAGTGACAAATGTGGTGTGCCATGATTAAGAGAGTTTTTTTTCTTTTACCTTTTCAGATTAATATGTGCACATTGGGGATAATGTATAATGTAAGTTTGGGGGAGAGAACTTCAGTCTCTACATTAGTATTTAGTATGCATTTTAAATTTTTAGGAATTTTGTTTTAATTTTTAGTTGTTTTTAATCATGATTTTGGTAGAAATTGATAAATATATGAAAACTAAATGCATGCATGCTTGTTATGAAACATATGAACTCAATGATAAAAATTGGTTGTCATGACTAGGATAAGGAATGTAACATATTTGTTAAGATATTTACATTAATCATATTATATTCTTGCTAGTTTTGATTGGATTGATTCAAATTTTTATTCACATGTTCATGATTGATTTTGGTATTCTTATTGAGAGAAAATTTGTAGTAAGTTATACAAGTTGATGAGATCTACCAAGTTTTAAAATCTATTTGATCATCTCTTGAGGTGAAATCCTAAATAGTATTTTAGCAAGAGAAATGATTTAGGCCTTATTTGGATCGATTAAGCCTTTCAAGCTAACCATTCTTAATATCTTTAGTCTTCCATTTGAGCTTAACAAAGAAAATTTCATATCTTTAAGCCATATTTAATGCCTAAATAATAAGTATTGCCTTTACCCTTTCACCTTTATAGCTTGTATGAAAAGAAAAAAAAATCCAATCATGTGTTATGCTTTAGAGTAAGGTGAAATGTAATGCACCCTATATAAAAAAAGAGCGAAACTCACAACACAATTATCCCTCTAAAGAAAAGAAAATAAAATTGAAAATAAGTTTAGGAGTGTTGTGAAGTTAAAATAAAAAAAAGAGAAAAAAAAGATGAAAAAAATATATGAAAAGAATATCAAAAAAGAGTGCACTAAAATATCAAATAAAAACTCAATTGTAGTTAAAAAGTGCATGATGAAAAAAAGCTAATGTGTGGAAAGAGCCTTAAATGTTTTCATTTATCGACCCCTACCTAAGCCTTACATTACAACCATGTAAAGTCCTTATTGATCTTGAGCTAAGTGTATATTTATATTAGTGGAGAGGGATGTTAAAAATAAACTTATGAGACTTGTTCTAAGATTGAATTTATTAGCATGCTCATATAGGTTGATTTCATATGTGCATTGGATGATATCATGTGCAACACACACACACGAATCAATTTGTCAAAAACCTTCCATATTCTTATATTGATGGAACGTTGATTGATGAATATGTGAACCTTTTTATCATAGGATTGTATGACTTTTGAGAGGGATAGTTTTGGTAAAATATGCATATACTAATAAAAGTATATTTATGAATATACTACCCAAGTTATTTTATTTAGTTATACTTAGCTTTATTTGAGGACAAGCAAAGATTTAAGTTTAGGGGTGTGATGACTTTATGAAAGTAGAGTGTGAGGGTACTTTTTTACTTAATATTTACTTGTTTTATTTAATAAATAATATTTTTATGGCCAAAAAAATTAAAATATAAATTTTTTAGTGAAAATATGATTTTTGAGATTTTTTATGAATTTTTAACACAGGATCACTCAAAAGTTGCCACGTGGCATACCACGCAAACAAAGGAGCTGGCTGGGCAAGCCATGCGGACTCCACGCAAGCACAAAGAGTAAATCATGTTATGCTACATGTGAGGAGGACGAAACGCATGCCATGTGTCATCACGACATTCAATCTGAGTTCGGAAATTGGTCAACACGCCATGCCATGTGTTGATATGGAATTGCTCTGCGCATTCCACCCGTGAGCCACGCTATCCATTTCCTCAAATAACATCATGGCACGTGCCGCTAACTCAGCGAGCATTGACTATAACTGGGCTCCCCTACCATGCGTCGCTCCTAGATTCGCCCAATGAATTTTTGATGCCACGTGTTATGCTGTGAAGCTTATCTGAATGTCCAGATCGCACTTGAGCTTTATTTAAGCCCCTAATCACTCCATAAATCCTAATTTTCCTCCATTAGCATAATTTTGGTCATTTTTTGGACCTAAAAAGAGAGAAAATTACAAAAAAATCAAAAGAAGACATAATTTTGGTAGAGATTCAAGAGGAAATTAATATTACAGTTCATGAGATTGATTGTATTTCTTTTTCTACTCTTTTTTTATTAATTTTATGTATTTCTTTATGAAAACTATGAGTTTTATGAACATAATTATGTGTAATTAATTTATTAAACTAGGGATCTTATGAACCCAATTTTCACCATGTGATGATCTAAAATTTTACCCAAATTATACACTACTACAAAATGTGGCATTTAAGTCGATACATAGCATAGCATAGTAGAGTCAGTTGACGTGTCGAATCAATGCTACACCTAGGAGGTAGCGTCGGTTGACATGGTGAACCGACGCTATCCACATGTGTAGTGTCGGTTGACACGTAGAACCAACACTACGTCCACGTGTAGCATCGGTTTGACACGTCAACCAATGCTACGAACTACATGCATAACGTCGGTTGACATGTAGAATCGACGCTACACACGTGGATATTTCCTTTTCTCTTCTTTCTTCCCCAGACATAAACTATTTCAAACGTTACATAACTCTCAAAAACCCAAAACCTACCTCCATTTCTCCTCCAATCTTTTTCATTTTCTGGCCACCTATGACCACCAATTATAGCACTGGTTAGTGGGTTTTCTTACTCTCTAACTTATCTTTTAGATCCCTTTTTTTATAGAAAAATACTCAAATTTTTTATACCTATTTCTCACTTACAAAACACCATTTTTTCTTCATTTCTTTCATTTTGTCACTTCATTTACTCTTGTAAGTATTTCTATTAATACTACGTACTTATTATTCATTTTTTTTTGCTATTATGTGTTATATTTATATGTATAAAGTTTTGTATTATATATGTAGGTTTTGTATTATAACATCAGGATAAAAATATGATGATCTTGAATAACATAGAAAAACATCATATTAATTTTTCTGCTATTAATTAATATTTAATTTTTCAATTATTTGTATTATTTAAACTATTTGTTAAACAATTTTTTGTTTTTTCTGCTATTATGCAGTGATCGAATATAAGTTTTAATTTGAGTATAATAGAAAATGAGTAAATTTTGTAAAAAAATTAAAAATTTAAGTCAACTAACTTTAATAGTTCGTTTTGTAGTAGTGATAATTTTAATTTAATTATATTATTTAATCTGATATTTATGTTATTAATTATTTGGCCAACAATTTATCTATAGAGGCAATTAAATATATCTAAGAGAATCGTTTAATTGTTTGTCTTGATTAAATAACATGTATAGTTTCTAGGTAGAGATGTATGATTCTTATGTATGTGATCCATAATTGATGAACTTAATGAGTAGTATACAATTTAATTGGCATGAGAGTGTGATTAAATTAATTACTATGTGGTTTGTAGTTTACTTGAGAGATGAATACATGCTTGGTCAGATTCAATTGATCATGTAATTAATTGATAATTATATTGAGGAGATTTTAGCAATTCGTATGTCTAGAAAATTGAGAGATTAAGTATTCCTAGATATTTTCTCATATATCTTTTTAGTCACAAAATCTGATTTAATTAATTATTGCTATTTACTTTTAGTTATTTTAATTTTTCTTCCTTAAAATATAAAAACACAAAAAAAAAATGATTTTTATTATTTTTAGTTTTAAAAATTAGTTTCTAATAAAATAATCTATGTGAGAACGATATTTTCTTATCATTATATTACTTGTTACAAAACTTATACTTACATATTCATTGTACACACTTCGTGTGTGGTGATCAGGGTGCGATGAATATTCATCGCGAAGAACCTTCTTTCCTCATGATTGAAGCAGTCTTTGAATCTTTCTCAACTAGGCTGAAGGTCTCGTGACACCTCCTTACTCCTCTACTCGAACCAACTTTCCAAGCTAACCATCGCACTCCATAAGTTCTTTATGTCATCACTAACATCGGCAGTGGTTTGGTTACCAGACATCGCCATCTGAATTATAGCTCAAACCAAGCTCTGATACCAAATTATAATGCAACAAGAATTCAAAATAAGAATTGAAATTATGATTGTATTGAAATAAAAGAAAAACTCGTTAGTTGATCTTATAAGGGTTTACAAAACACTAAAAATGACTAAAAATTGACAAAGAAAATTGTGTATCCACTAGCCAACCCAAGTGTGGTTTTATAGGCACTACGCCTAACGGTCCCCTTGCACCTAGGCACTCATCTACGCAACCCATGTGTGCTAATGGCCAAGTGTGCACTGCACAAATAAGAAACATGGTTCTAGTTATTTCTATTACAACAAAAAGAAACCATTTATTTCTTTTACAAAGAAAAGAAAGATAATTTAGTTTCTAATCTATCCAATTTGCATCAAAACCACTAAGGGTAGGGATTCAAGCAAAGAAGTGAATACTATTATTATCAACAATGAAATTTCAAGTTCTGATCAAGAAGAAGTGACTTTGTTATCCAAGAATTTTACAAGATTCTTCTAAAATAGGAAGATCTCTTTTGGTGGAGTTAGAAGAGCATCTCAAGTAAAAAAAATACTTGAAATCAATGAAGAATGATGATGACTCCAAAGATGAGTCAAAAAACAACATCAAAGAAACTATATTAGTAATATTAAGTGCTTTGAGTGTGGGGGGCAAGGTCATATTGCTACAAACTAATTTTCTAAGTAAAAACACATGAGTAAGCATGATGTGATGGTTAAGGTTACTATTTTAGATAGTAGCTACAATGGTGATGAGGATGATACTAACTTCTTAGCCTTAATAACTTTGAAAAATGTGGAAAATCCTTCCACTACACCTTCACAGGGCCAAGAAGTTATTATAGACGATGATAATGATCAAAATGAGTTATTGGACACGTACAATGAGCTCTTGAGAGAGCATATTAAATCTAAGAAAGCCAAGAAAAAGGCTTTGGAAAGCCTTGATGAAATAGAAAAATAAGCGAGTTGAAAGTCGCTTTTGAGGAAAAGAAGTCCTCAATTAACAATGATTAGAGTGATCTCACAAACAAGTGTGAGATTATACAGAAAAATATTCTGATTTGCAAGAAATTTTTATGCAAATCATGCCAAGTTGAAGCTTTTAGAGGATGACTTAAACAAATCTAAGATGTGCAAAGCTACTCCTGTGTATGCTAGTTCCAATCCTTCCTCTTATTAGACTACTTAAATTGATCTCTTGAGGAAGTAGAAAATTGTTCTTGAAAGTATAAAAAAAAGCATTTGGTATACGCTCTGATTGAAAAAGAAGAAGAACTTAAGAAGCTTTATGCAAAAATCAACATTCGCAACAATTTTGCAACTACCTTGAATCTTTCCTTTAGGAAAAAAAGAAGGAGATTTTATTAGATATTTAAAGGATAAGCTCTTAGTGAGTGAGAAAAAGCTTGCTCATTCATCATCTGTGGTTAATAAGATGATGTTTAGGTCCCAAACACTGAATGAGATCATCAATAGTTCCATGTTCTTTAGTGACAAAAGAGAAATTGGGTTTGAAGAAAGGTTGTCTACTTATACTGGTATTGTTCCCATATTTGTCAAGTCTACTACCCAAAACCTCAAGATGAAGTCTATCGCAATCATCCCAAAATATAATTTGGTTGATACATCACATCCTTCCTCCTCTAGCAAGCTAAACACCTCACCTTCTACAAGTTCTTCCTATTATACTAGTGGTGGTCTCTGGCCCTTACCAACTATTTTTTTATCCTATATGTCACCACAATGGTGAATGTGTGCATATGAGGCAAAACTATGGGAAATTAACTTTTCATCCTTATGTGAGAGTTAATGTGAGTACATCTTCCTCTTCTTTCCCTTCGCATGTTACTCCTTGGAATTAGATACCTAGATTTTCTCTCTCGTCTACAGGTTTGTGCCATGTGTGGCACTATTGGCTACATTACTAAGAAATGTTCTAGATATATCCAGAGTACCTCACAGACTTTTCCTCCTTATCCCCCCTCTGTCTATATGAATTATGTGCAATGAATAGTAAGTATAGGTGATCGGTGCAAAACTACAAGTGTACAATATCGTAGTTTTATAATAAAATGATAAGAAAAATATCATTTTCAAGGATTGGTAACTTATTTTGATAAATACCAAAATTATATTAATCTTAATTTTATCTAGAGAAGTCACTAAAGTTGTTGTAATTGAAATTTAAAATAAAATTAATTTAAGTAAATATGCAAAAGAAGATAAAGATATTGTTCGAAAATTAAATTAATGGGAAGAAAACTTTTAAGAAATCAATTTCATCTAATCTCTCCCTATGCTTAATATCCAGAAGCCTCTTTCGATTGTCAATTGAAAATAATCGTATTCATTAATTTACACAAGAATATGCAATTTAATAAAGCAAAAAATCATTAAGAAAAATGATTTTTAAAACTACACAAGTTCATACAAGTCTTTCGATCTACATATTTACCTATGTCGAAATATTACAAATCTATCATATAATTCTCTTTTTCGATAGTAAATCATAAGACTAAAATTATCTAATTAATGGTTAGTTAATTATAAGCATTAAACTCAAAATAAATCAAAAAAACATGAATATAAATTATTCAAATTAACATAGAAAATTAAACATAATTCAGATTAAATTACATCTTTTTCTTATAATAATAAAAAAATTAATTCATTATATTTAACATAAATAAATTTATCATAATTCTTTGAGAGGAATGGAAAGAAAATTAATTCGTAAAAATAATCTAGTTTCGCTTTTTCCGGTTACGCTAAGTCAATTTTTCTTTATCTTCTGAATCTCCCTCTTTCCTGCGCTTCTGCTTTTTTTATTTTCTGTTCTCTTCGCAGTTCCGTCTGGCGGCTACCTACTGTTCTTTTCTTTTTTCTTTTTTATCTCCTCTTCCACCGGCTACTCTTCTCCTCTTATATATATATATATATATTAAAACCTATCAGCCTTCTCTATCCCCTCTTGGTCAGTTTCCTTTATTTATCTCTCTTTTTTACCGTCATATATATATCCCACTCTCTTTTATATATATATATATATATATAAATTTAAATTAGAGAGTAATTAAATGATATGTTTCTAAAATTTTGAATCTTCGTTATTTTTAAATCTATAATAAAATTTAAATAATAATAATAAAGTCTAAATTCGATAAAAAAAATAAATAAAATTAGACTAAAGTTAAAGTTAAAAAATAATAAATTATGTTAAATTATCAAGTCATCAAACACCCCTAAATTTAAAATTTTATTTGTCCTCAAACAAAAAGAAAATAAAAGAAAAGACAATTGTAGATTGTATCAACAAGACTCCATAGATAACTACTATTACTCATCAAGTTATGATTTAAATTTAGATTTCATTACTTATAATTTACTCTTTTTATATTGAAGATAACAAGAAAATCAATCAAAATTTAACAATTTTTCAAACAAGAATTAAGCATTTACTTTAAATTAAAGCTACGTCTTTGAGAGTGTGTTTGTGAAATAATCAATTTAACTCCAAACCACTAGCAAATTCAGATAAAAGTAGAAAAACTGAAATCAAAAAAATTCTCTCAAAACTTAACTCCATAAGTCTAATTTTTAGAAATCATCTCCACTAATGTAATCAAATACCAAAATCATAGATCAAAAGGTCTTCAATCAAGGTTGTAATGATAGGCCATAGGGTGAGAGCTAAGAAAGAAATGAATATAGAAAATCAAGCAAACTAGGAAAATACTTGGTATAATAGAAACAATAAAAAGAATATCTATAGAATTCACACTAAAGCTCTTTCTCGACAATATACTCATACTGGCGACAATATTGTTACCATACTTAATAAGTGGTGTACTCTTTTTTTTCCTTTTTTTTTCTTTTTTTTTTCACCTTGATACTCAATAAATGGGATGCGTTTTTACTTTTCTTCTTCTTCTTCTTCTTCTTCTTCTTTTGGTGTGGTTGTCTTGACACTCATAGTGTTTACTAATTTCAACCACTTTTATCATTTTTTGATTCTTGCCTTTCACTTTCTTTCTTTCTTCTTTTTTTTTGCTTTCTTTGATCAAATAGAGCAAATATAATGTGAATTATTTAATTTGAACTAACTTTCTCTTTAAATACAAATTTTCACCAAAATATTTTCTCAAAATTTAAGGTAAGTTCATGATTTTTCAAGCTTAGATGAGAATGATTTATGTAGTTAAAGGAACAAATAAGGCTTATGTAAAATAAGACTCAAGGGGGTTGACTATGAGAATACACCAGGCAATGATGGTGTGATAATTAGGACGGTTGGGAAATCTTTTTGGTTGTGACAAAATAAAATTGCCTAGATCATTTCTCTAATATTTGGTATTAATTAGGATTTCGCCTAAAGAATCCATCAACAAATTCTAAAGCATAGCAAGATTAAACTTTCCTAACTGAGTTAATTCAACTCCTTATCTTCATAGGCAACATGGAGTAGGAAAAAATTTACTATGTCCTCGATTATTTTCAAGGACAAAGATTTAAATCAAAGTATCCACAAAAATCTAACTAACATAATAGTAGATTTTGAAAAAATTCTCAAAACCATCCTCAATCACAAATTCAAAGTCATAGCGAATTCAATCATACTCAAAATATACTTGATAAGAAAATTCAATAACTCAAGACTATAAGATTTGACACCCCTAAACTTAAACTAAACAATGTCCTCATTGTAATTGAAAAGTGAGATAGATAGAAGAAATGAAAGGAACTTCCCTGGTTTTATGGTGGATCCGCATTAGTTTGTAATTTTTAGATTTTTATTCCTGCAAAATAAACTAGCATCAAAATCCGAACTATTCAAATAAAAAAATAAAATAAATAATAAAATAAAGTTGTATAGATTGCCTCCCATAAGCGCTTGTTTTATAGTCTACAACCAAACTTTTCAATCTTTATCAATCAGGATTTCGAAGAGGAATAAATGCACAATTCCTTTTCACTTGTTCTTCATAATAGTGCTTCAATCTCTCACTGATAATTTTAAATATATTCCATGCCTTGTCTTTCAAGTTTATTGCTCCAAAAGTGGAAACTTTGTCAATTGTATAAGGACCTGTCCATGCATCTTGATCTTAACTTACCTGGGAAGAGTTTTAGTCGTGAATTGAAAATCAAAACCTACTATCCTAGCGCAAACTCACGCCTAATAATTTGTTTGTCATGCCACTTCTTTGTCCTTCTAAAAGAAAATATTCAAGAGAGGCATGTGAATGTAGTTTTCTCCTGATCTTTGGGGGCTTTGGCAATCTAGTTATAACCCGAATAACCATCTAAGAAGAAATAATAGGGATATTTGGCCAATCGATCTAGCATTTCATCAATGAATGAAGGTGGAAAATGATCCTTCCCTGTTGCTTTGTTCAACTTGTGGTAATCCATACATACACACAAACCCGTGACTGTTCTTATAGGAATAAGCTCATTGTTGTCTTTTTCACCACCATCATTCCACCTTTTTTTGGTACAACATGCACTGGACTTACCCATGATTTGTCTGAAATAGCATAAATAATTCCAGCATTGAAAAGCTTTAAAATTTTAGCTCTCTCAACTTCCTTCATTGATGGATTTAATCTTCTTTGGGGCTCAATTGATGGTTCGTAAGATTCCTCTATTAGAATCTTGTGTATACAAATGGATGGATTTATACCTTTTATGTCAAAGATAGTCCATCCCAAGGCTGTTTTATGCTCCCTTAATACACGTAGTAAATTTTCCTCTTGTTTGGGAATAAGTGATGCCATAAAAATCACTAGAAAGGTGTAATTTTCACTCAAGAACATGTAGCGAAGATGCTCAGACAATTGCTTCAACTCTGGAGTTGTACTTTGCTGCAGTTTTTTGGTAGAGATTACAGAATCCGTCTTTGTTACCATTGGCTCTAGCCTCTCTACTTTAGGGCCAAATGATGTAACCTACTGCAATACTTCAAAGGCAAATACATAGTGGAGAAATTATTCACTAACAAAAGGTAAATCAGGTTCACAAAAAACATAGTTATTAAAATCATAAGCATGAGATGAAGTGGTGATATATCATTCTAGGTGATCGATTGACATATCTTCTTGAAAGGCTTTTACTACACATTGCTTAATGACATCTACTCGAAAGCAAGTGTTTTGATCTTTTGGAAATCTTATAGCTTCATAGATGTTGAATGTAACCTCTTCCTTATTCACTCTCAATGTTAACTCACTCTTTTGAACATCTATTAAAGCCCTTCTCGTAACCAAGAATGGTCGGCCAAGAATTAATGAGACATCTTGGTCTTCATCCATATTTAACACCACAAAATCAGTAGGAAAATGAATTTATTCACCTTTATCAATACATCTTCTATGATTCCACGTGGATACTTGATAGATCGGTCTGCTAGTTGTAAATAAATTGTTGTTTGTTTCATCTCTCCAAGTCCCAATTTCCTATAAATAGACAGTGTCATAAGATTAATGCTAGCACCAAGATCACATAAAACTTTATCAAAAAATGAATTTCCAATAGTGCAAGGCAAAGTGAAACTCTCTGGATCTTTTAATTTTTAAGGTAATTTCTTTTAAAGAATGAAACTACATTCTTTAAAAAGCTTCACTATTTCAAACCCCTCCAATCTTTTCTTCTTGGAAATGATGTCCTTCAAAAATTTGGCATAATTTGGCATCTGTTCGAAAGCTTCTACAAAAAGAATATTTATGTGAATCTTCTTAAAAATATCCAAAAACTTAGAATTTTTTTTTTATCTAATTTATGTTTTTGAAAACGTTGAGGATAAGAAAGTGGAGTAGAGAGAATATGAGCATTGTCAGGAAATGAAATTGATGGAAGCATGTAAACCTCTCTTAGTGTATCATCAACAATCTCCTTTTCTTCTACTTTATTATTACTTTGGCCATTATTTGGAGCTATAGGGGTGGACTCAGTTTCCTTTGATGGTGGCCTCTCAATTTCTCTTCCACTCCTAAGTGTAATGACATTGCATTGTTCCTTTGGATTCACTTTTGTATTGCTAGGAAAAGTTCCTCTTTGTTGAGCATTGATGGTTGTGGCTAGTTTCTCAATTTACACTTCAAGATTTTTCATAGTGGCTCCCATATTGTTACAATGAGTCTCAATGTTATCCAGCCACGAATCATTCTTTTTAAACATTGATTTGGTCTCCTCAACAAAGGAAACCATGGCATTCTCAAGTGACATCTTCTTCTCACTTGGTTGACTATCAAACCCTGGAGAAGGTTGTAGCACATTATTTGTGTTTCCATAAGAAAAATTTTCATGATTTCAAAGCCTTAGATGGTAGTAATTTGGCATAGGATCACCACGATAATTGTAGTTCTAATTGTCGATGTATTGAACCTGCTCTTGACTCGATTCATTCATCGAAATTGTCATACTTGAAGTTCCAATATATTCTACACTTTGTGATATTCTTTGAGTTGTTAAGGCAGAAATTTGATGAGATAGATAAGCTACTTGAGCTGAAAGGGGAGCAAACGGCTCCAATTCATGAATCCCAGCAACTTCTTAACCATTGATCTTTTAGTTGGCCATTGATAGTTGTTTGAGGCAATTTCTTCCAAAAGATAAGTAGCATCTTCAGGTGTTTTTGACATCAAAGTTCCGCTAGAAGCAGCATCAACTATGGTTCTAGTTTGCCCATTTAACCCATTATAGAACATCTGAATTTGCAACCAATCTAGCAATCCATGCTGAGGGCAACACCGAATCATATCTTTATACCTTTCCCATGCTTCATAGAATGTCTCAAAATCATTTTGTTTGAATTGACCAATCTCACTCTTGAGTTGGGCTATTTTTGCAGGTGGATAGAATTTAGCAAGAAAATTTTCTACCATATCCTACCAACTAGTGATGCTTCCCGGTTGTAAAGATTGTAGCCAACCTCTGGTCCTATCCCTCAATGAAAAAATAAAAAATCTTAGTCTTATTATGTCTTCAATAACACCATTCATCTTTATAGTGTCACAAATCTCCAAGAACATCGTCAAATGAATATTGGGGTCATCAAGTAGCAATTCGCTAAATTGGGCTTATTGCACCATGCTGATCAACGCTGGTTCAAACTCAAAATTATTGACATTAATGGTTTGGCATAATCCATCAAGATGTGTGGTTATGCATTCTGTTCTCCTTCAGTCATAGATAGTACTTTCTTCTTTCTTTGTGATCTAAAGGTTCTTTCAATCTCCGGATCAAAAGGAATAATGTTTCGAGTTCTAGCACAGCGTGTTCAACGTCAAAAACACACCCAAAGAAAAATGAAAAAAAAATAAAAATAAAATATGATTCTAAATTAAAACTAAGATTACTATGTATCAATATTGGCAAAAATAAGAAAAAATCAATCCCCGACAATGGCACCAAAAACTTGATCGGTGCAAAACTCCAAATGCATAGTATCGTAGTTTTATAATAAAGTGATAAGAAATCACTTTATTAATATTGGTAACTTATTTTTGAAAAATACCAAAAGTATATTAATCTTAAATTTATCTAAAGAAATCACTAATGTTATTGTAATTGGAATTTAAAATAAATTTAATCTAAAGAAAATATGAAAAAGAAAATAAAGATATTGTTCGAAAATCAAATCAATAGGAATAAAACTTCTTGGAAATCGATTTCAGCTAATCCCTCACTATGTTTTACTCATCTATCTAATTGAATTTAATCATCTCTGTTTGTTAGTAATTTCCAAAAATATTAAAAAGCCTCTTTCAATAGTCAATTGAAAATAATCTTGTTCATTAATTTACACAAGAGTATGCAATTTAATAAAGCAAGAAAGCATTAAGACCAATGATTTTTAAAAATACACAGGTTTATAGAAGTCTTTCAATCTATATATTTACCTATGTCGAAATATTTCAGATCTATCCTATAATTTCCTCTTTCTATAGTAAATCACAAGACTAAAATCATCTAATTAATAACCAGTAAATTATAAGCATTAAACTCCGAAAAATCAAACAAATATGAAGAGAAATAATTCAAATTAACATAGAAAATCAAGTATAGTTCAAAACTAAATTACATTTTTTTCTTATAATAAAGATAAATTAGTTTATGCTAAAACTTAAATTAAACATAAACAAATTTATTATAATTTTTTGAGAAAAATTGAAAAAAAAAATTAACTCCAAAAAAAAAACCTGCTTTCATCGCTGATCTCTCTCCTTTCTGTGCTGTTCTTTCTATTTTTTTTTTGTTTTATTCTTGCGACGTCTGCTTTTTCTATTTTTTTCTTTTTCTCCAAACGGTGGTCATCTCCTCTGTTATTCCACTCCCTCATGCCTTTAACTATATATATATATTAATCCCCCCGTTTTCTTCTTTTGTCGTTCTTTTCTTTTATATATACACTACTACAGAAATAGGCATTAAAGTCGGTTCGTTGAACCGACTTTAAATTGAGCGACTTAAAATGTAAAGTCGGTTCATCGCATGAACCGACTTTACATTTTAAGTTGGTTCACGCGATGAACCGACTTTACCCATATATTTTATGATTTTTTTTATTTTTATTCTCATTTTTCGTATTATTCAATATATATATAGCATAAAAAACTAAAATATAAATAATAATACAAATAATTAAAAATTTAAGTATATTTAATTACTTAATAATTAAATTTATTACAAAAACAAATAATGTATATATAATACATATAGTTAACTTAAATTATAAATAAAATAATGTCGTCAAAGTGTAATTGGATGCGATCGAGTTAGCTTGGTTGGCTTAGATCTTGATTGGCCTTCACAAGCATTATGACAAAAAAATAGCTAATCTATATAACAATTCATATTCCCCTACATACATGAGCACGTAAAACATCCATCAAACAAGCAGTCTAAACTTCAGACATACGAATGAAGAACTTAAATCATTATAAATATTACAATCAAAAAGAGATTACCACGTACAGCGACATTCGACGAACTCATATTAGCACTTTATTAATCATTTGTCTATAAATATGAAGTTATCTGGAATCTCTACTAGTATTTTTTAATGCTATAATAAACTCTAAATATGAAATCAAGTGTAACTCCGATTTCTTACTTGGCTTGTGTGAGTTTTGGTGCCCTTAAACATATGGAATAAGTTCATAGGCACCAAAACTCATACAAACCAAGAAACAAATCAGAGTTATGTACACTTGATTTGTCCATTTAGAGTTCATTATAGCATTAAATTTACTAGCAGAGATTCCAGATAAATTCATATTTATAAACAAATGATTAATAAAGTGCTAATATGAGTTCGTAACGAAAGTAAGAAAGAGAGATGAGATGTAGTTTGGGCCAAAAATAGGTCCATAAAACAATGAATTCCCCTAAATACATGAGCATATAATCATCCATCAAACAAGTGATTTCAGACATAGGAATAGATAGAGAAATTAAATCATTAAAAAATTTACTGTTATGTTGTCATATGATATTCAAGATCATCAGAATCTTCTCTTCATTCTTCTTGTGATGATATAATTTGAAGCATGTGTTCTACCCATTCCTCTCGTAAATCATCAAAACTTTGTTGGTCGTAGCCCATCTTGTTCCAACCAAAGAACTACATGTATTTAAAATCAAAATAAGAATATAATTTCATTTATTTACAAAAACAAACTCAAATATGTTAAAAACTTTTATGTATATGGGTAAAAGATATTACCACATCATCAATTGGAATTTTGATATTTGTGATGATTTCGCTCATAAACTTCATGACATAATAACCACACATGACTCCATTATTTTGTTATGAAACCTACAAAAAACAAGTGTACATGAATTTTCATATTCGAACATCTTTATTATTCAATTGTAAAATTAATTAAATTATTAATATTGACTTATACATACCATAACTTTTGTCCAAATAAGCTTATGAGATTTTTTAAGGGCAATGTCCTTAAACTTGTTCCATAACTTCCATGCCCTATAACTCTTACATTTCAACAACTGCTTTTGTATCTTTACTCAGTTCTATGGAAGTTGAGTCACAGTACCAAGCATGATTATTAAACAGATCAATGATTACCAACATCCAATGATCTTGGCCTTGTTCAAACCTTAATGGTCAAGGGATTATCAACTTTTGATTTCTGTTAAGCGTTAATGCTCTATCACATAATTGTTTAGCTCTGATGCTAACATCCTTCTCTTGATATTGATTGACATATGAAGAATCATAGAACATTGCTAAATGTGATGAGTGATTATGTTGAAGTCGATAATAGCACGCCCTATATAAAAGATATATATATATATATATAATTAGATAATATAAATATAATTATATATGTTCTGCATAAATAAAAGAAAAATAAATAGATTGAGGACTCACCTTGTCCACACTTGAATTATACTTAAATCGATCATTTGATATTCAAATAGTTGCAATAAGCACTCGATCGATATATAAATTTGGCCGAGGTCTACACCAAAAATTTCTATAGGAAGTGGCACAGTCCATCCATCATTTATGCTAGATGCCCTCCCAACAATAGTCATCAAAGTGCCAAGATTTCTGCTGAAGCTTAACGCATAAATATGACTATACTTTTTCCAAGGCTTCTTCTTGAATGACTTGGGGTGCGATGATTGGCCACTAGACATAGATTTAGCACGAGATACTTGCTTCGTATCTCTTAAATGTGTCGCATTTAAGAGTTCTGGTATAATAGACTAAAAAAAGTATTATATATATATTTTTTAGTAACAATATAAGATATAATAAAATAATAGTAGCAAACAAGTGTTATCTTTTAAGTTAAAAAATAGTACCACGTCAAAATTTAGAACAACTTGAATCGACGGCCAAGCCACATATCTTGTCAACTCTTGGATTGTGGTAGCATCAGAAGGCACAGGTAGTGGACAATCATGAAACAATGATTGATCAATTACTATTCGCCAATGATTAGGCAAATATTGATTATGAATCATCCGATCATCGCTCAATTGTTGTACCATTCCAATAGCAACATAGTCTGTTAATGAAGGATGTTTCAACAAACATTTCATATTCTGTAAAAAATTTAAGTGTTACATATAAAAAATAAAACATATAATAAGAATTGAAAAATAATAGATTATATACACCAGAAATTAAAATCTTACCACATATGATTCATCAAATAGAAGAGTACTCTCATGTGGGGTAGCTATTGGATGTACATTCTCACCAAAACGTTCATCATGGTTTGATTTATGGTAAGAATGTGCAGATTTCATTAGAGAAAATGAACCACTACTTGATTGCATATGCATTCCTGGCATATAGTGAGAACCAATAGGATGGCTATATCCCATACTAGATGTAGTTTGAGCACAATGAGATTGCGTGGATGGCATGCCTGGCATGGATGGTGGCGTACCTGTCATGTATGGTGGCATGCTTGGCATGGATTGTGGCATGCCTAGCATGGATGGTGGTATGCCTGGCATGGATGGTTGCATGCTTGGCCAATATGGCATGCCCTGGTTGTAGCATGATGACATGGCTGACATTTGTTGTGATTGATGTTCTTTTAGAGTGGCAATCTCACTTATCACTGAGGCCTTAAAGGAGTTGAATTCTTCTTCAATTTTAGTGTACTTCTCCTTACTTACTGTCTGAGGCTTTTGCTTTGGAATGTTAAAATACTCCATAGAACCATCATATTGGCTACCTCCCCTAACACGACCAGGATGCTCGCGTCCGAATGCATGATATAAAGCATATCTCCCAGGCTCTTTGATTATTTCACCCCTGGATATTTTTTCTTGAACAGCTCTCTACAAATAATAAAACACACAAACATATCATTCATTATTACATCAATTATTAAATATCATTAAGACTTTTTATCAACCGAAATTACTAACTAACTTATTTAATTGTTCTTCTCCTCGCTGAGTCATCGGTCTTGAATTCTTCGTTTTGGGAGTCTTTGTTTTTATGTAAAATTTAGTTCGGGTAACAGGTCTACCCAATTCAGCTTCCTACATAAATTATGAAAATTTTATTAACAATGACATGAAATTAAATTGAGAAAAATAAATATAAAAATATTTATAAATTAAGACAAATTAATAATACCATTCTATATCTAACTTCAAGATTTGAAGACCTCCCAGTACGGTTAGGAAGAATGTTATGCATTTGTACATTCTGATGATCTTCCCTAATAATTTGAAATTCATCTGAACGTCTATAATCCACAAAGTCTTTCCAAACTTGAGGTGTAATCCAGGGGTGTCCTTCAGGGATTTTGTAGATCTCATTCTCATCAAGTGTTTCCAAATATGGAAACACATAATTTCTTGCCAATCTGGAAGTCTTGTATTCCTTCCACGCCTTATTTGCAATCTTATAACACTTGCACTTCCAACTATCATCGACTTTGTAATGATTATGTAAAAACACAGTACAAAAGATTAGATATAATACACCTAATATAATATATATATTGATTATAAAATATAAGCGACTTACACAAATGGTTATCCATATTTTTAACTTTTATGCATCATCAACCTCAGAACAATCATTCATATTGATTGGTATACTGGACTTTGCAAGTCGACCAATAGAGGATTTCAATTGTTGACCATTTTCCCCTATTGGATTACCAGTAGCATCAAATAGAACAGGTATTCTATCATCTGGGTTAAGTGGAGCATCAGGTATATTCGCCCAACCCCTTATTTTCAAATACCCCAATGGATCATTTGGATCGACAAGCTCTGTTATCCGAATATCCATGAAATATCTACAGACAATGAAGAAATATAAATTAATTGACAATTTTAGGAACATACATATATATAAGAGTTATTACAACAATATAGGACATACGTTATGTTTAATTAGGTTGTTGATTGTATACATATATTCCTTCACAATCACTTCGAGCTGATGACGAAGAATCATCATCATCAATTAGATCATCACATACATTAGGCAATTTATTTGAGAAATTACTAATATTGGTTAATGTATAAAGCATAGATTCATCATCTTCTACAACATCACAATGGTAAAACTCTTTTTGTGGAGGCGTTAACACAACAGACCATCTTGGATCAATTTGATCGCTCACGTAAAATACTTGTTTTGCATGAAGTGCTAACGTGAAAGGATCATCAGTGTGACTTATCCTGGATAAATTTACAAGGGGTAAATCCAAAATCATCTATTTTATATCCAACATTGATAACATCTTCGACCCAATCACACAAGAAAACTGTTTCATGGAAGACCTCATAATCCAATTCCCAAATCTCTTGTATTATACCATAATATGTTCTATCAGAAAGTACAGGATTAACATCTTTTGAACTGGTAAATTGCATAGTTTGTGCAACCATCTTCACCCCACTATTTTGATTTACTCGGACTTTGTCCCTAGCTTGAGTCATAAACCTCGATCCATTTATTGTGAAACTATAAAATGATTTGACATTGAATTTTGGACATTGTTCAAGCCATTGTAAACTTTCTGATATTTTATGATTGGGTTTCTTGAGTTCATCTCGAATCTATGTATACAAAAACACAAAATGTGTTTAGAGCAAAGTTTTAAAACATTGAATAGATCTAGGAAGATACATGCATGAATTTTTGTTTGTGACACTTACATAGTTGCGAAACCAATTAATAAGCTCTCGCTTATGTTCATCATACAACCATTTTTCTCCTCCTTTTTTTATAACGAGGATCGATCTTCAATAAGTTTAAATGCATCCTGTAATGTTATTAAATATATATTAAGTTATGTATCATCATTAATAGTTAAATAAAAAATGACTTTTGCAATCATGAAATAATGAACATCACTTACCCTATGTACGATTGTGCCTCATTATTATTTACCAAAATGATTTGGTGTGCTTTTTCCCATCGAGTGCGATCAATAAATAATTTCTTACTTCCACCAAGCATAGGGTTACCTACTTGGATCATGTGACATTCTAAGAACAACTTGTGCGTAGGATTCCCAATTTCAGTGCAACCACTAAAGTATTCAGAACAAAACTCAATGGCCTCTTCAGCAATGTAGCGTTCCACCATGCATCCTTCAGGTCGATTTTTATTATTTACATATCCTTTAAGGACTTGCATATATCTCTCAAAAGGATGCATCCACCTTAAGTAAGTAGGACCACACAATTGAACCTCTCGAACTAAATGAACACATAAGTGAATCATTATATCGAAGAAAGAAGGAGGAAAATATTTTTCAATTAGACACAAAGTCTCTACAACATCTTTCTGTAAAGAATTTAACTCGCCAATTGATATAGATTTCTTTCATATTGTATTAAAGAATGAACAAAGCCAAATTATTGATAATCGAACATGTTTTGGAAGAATTGATCTAATAGCAACTGATAATAACTATTGCATTAAGATATGACAATCATGTGATTTCAATCCATACAGTCTCTTATCGGTGATAGACACAAAATTTCTTAAGTTGGATGAGTAACCATCAGGAACTTTCACACCCTCCAAACATTTACAAAACACATCCTTCTCTTTTGTTGACATTTTATATGATGCTAGTGGTAAGTATGTTTGATTCTTATCATTTTCCACCCTTGGTTCCAATTCAGGTCGTATGCCTAGTTTCTTTAAATCCAATCTTGCTTTAATTCCATCCTTTGTTTTTCCAGGTATATTAAGTAAAGTACCAATCAAGCTCTCACATACATTCTTCTCAATGTGCATGACATCTAAGATGTGACGAATGTGTAGGTCTTTCCAATAAGGTAATTCCCAAAATATTGATTTTTTTTCAACAACCATGGTAAGTCGGTTCAAACTCTTTTTCATTTTCACCCAATTCATTAGTTGACCTCTTTCGTTTCCCTACCTTAGTGAGTTTTTTTTCATTTTTCCATATCATTTGAATGTCATCCCATTCAATTGCCTTAATATCTCAATACCTCGCAAAGGTCAAGTTACATGATCATGATCTTCTTTACCATCGAATGGTTTCTTTTGGTATCTAAACTTGTGTCCAGATGGCAATAATCTTCTATGTATTCTATAAGACATCTTTCGTCGGTGAACAAGATAAGTTGCAGAAGTTCCATCACTACATATAGGACATTCCTTGTAATTTTTTTTCATGTCCTGATAAGTTTCCATAGGCAGGAAAATCATTAATTGTCCATAAAAGGACCCCCTTCAAGTTAAAGTGTTCTTCTTTATGTGCATTGTAAACATTTACACCATCATTCCACAACGTCTTTAAATCATCTATCAGAGGCTGCAAATATACATCAATATCAACACCGGGTTGTTTCGGTCCTGAGATCAATAATGTTAACATCATGAATTTTCTTTTCATACACAACCAGGGAGGAAGGTTGTATGTTACCATAATTACTGGCCAACAACTATATCTACTACTGAGGGAACTATGTGGATTAATTTCATCAGCAGCAATGGCAAGACGAAGATTGCACGGATTAGATGAAAATTGAGGAGATAAATTATCTACTACTTTCTAATTTGGAGAATCACAAGGATGACGTAGCATCCCATCATCAGATCGATTATCTGAATGCCAAGTCAACATCTTTGATGTATATTTACTATTGAACAACCTTTGAAAGCGAGGAATCGGAGGAAAGTACCAAAGAACCTTTGCAGGCACGCCTTTCTTATGTGTTGTACTCTCATTTGTACCATGCTTCCATCTCGATTCTTTACACATAGGACATTCATGTAATGTCTCATATTTTTTTTCTATAAAGAATGCAATCATTAGGACAAGCGTGAATTTTATGATATTCCATGCCAAATCGACTAAGAGATTTCTTCACTTCATACATTGAAGATGACAATTCAATACCCTCAGGAAACACATCGACTAGTAGATTTAGTAATTCTGTGAATCCCTTGTCAGAAAAACCATGTTTTGCCTTCACATTGTACAAATGAACCAATCTCGACATTTTAGTGTATTTTTTGCATTTTGGATACAACGGTTTTTCGGCATCTTCTATAAGTTTATTAAAGGTTTCGGGATCATCTTCACGTAATTCATCTTCAACACCATGAAACACATTTTCTGTCTGTACATTATGATAAGATGTATGTAATCCACTCACATTCTTATTTATTTTTTTCCTCATGAGTATTATCAATATTTTCTCCATGATAATACCAACATTTATAGCTCAATAGAATACCATTATGGATAAGGTGATACTTAACCTCATCAAATTCATGAAATCGCTCATTTTTACATTTAACACATGGGCATCGAATCATACTAGTTCCAGTATTACTATTTCTACAAGCAAATTCCATGAAACTTTCAACTCCAGAAATATAGTCTTGCTCAATTCTACACTTTGACATCCAAGATTTGTCCATTTTCTATTAATGACACTAATTAAACATATTACTTAATTATGTATACAATGAATATATTTCAAGTATTATTATATATAAATTTTCTAATTATTAGAATATATATCAAAACATACATAATACAAAACAATTATCATTTTAATCATTCTACAAAACTATTTCTATACAAATTAAAAAATAAGCAACATGTTAGCATGTATATATAAAAACCAATCACTTTGGTTGATTCTAATTTCTAAGCATGTTACTGTATCATAATTAAAAAGTAATATTAATTATATGTATATAACATTCTATAGAAGTATATAGGGACTACTATATATAGTAACATATTTAACATTTTAACACATAAGTAGCATATATAAATAAAAATAATAATACTACTTAGTTTTTAGTTATTATTTGATTTTTATTAATATATATATATATATTATTTAAATTATTGAGTTTATAAATATATATTTATAATTTTTTTAAGAGTCAATAGATAGCACGTATAACTTTTATACCAATATAATTTCTTACAAATTTAAAAAAACATATTATTTTTCCTCTATTCACTACTTAATAAAATATAATTATTTATATATAAATAAATTTATCCACGCATAATAAACCCACAACATTTCAGATATTATTTTCACATAAAATAAGTCAAACATAATAACAAGCAAAATAAAAAACATACCTAAATCAAAAATTTATACAAAATATAAAACAAACTGAATAATAAGCTGCAAAATTCTACTTAATAAAATATAATTATTTATAATATATAAATAAATTTATCCATGCACAGTAAATATATATAATCCATTAAACCCACAACATTTCAGATATTATTTCCACATAAAATAAGTCAAACATAATAACAAACAAAATAAAAAACATACCTAAATAAAAAATTTATACAGAAAATGGGTATAAATTTTTTGTCATATTTCGCTCAAAAAATAATAGATCTGAAAGATAATGAGAAGAGGAATATAACTTACAAAACAACGTTGCAAATGGTGGTCAGAGGTGGCCAGAAATTTAGAAAGAAGGTGGCACGCGGTGTAGATTTTGGGAGAAAATGGAGGAGAGAGAGGAAGAAAATGGGGTTCTGCGTAAAAATTGACCTGAATTTGGATATATTAGGTGGATAGCATCGGTTGACGTAGAGAACCGACGCTATCCGTGTGTGTAGCGTCGGTTGACATGGTGAACCGATGCTATCCACGTGGGTAGTGTCGGTTGATGTGGCGAACCGACGCTACGTCACGTGGATAGTGTCGGTTCGCCATGTTAACCGATGCTACCCACGTGATGTAGCGTCGATTGACTTGTAGAACCGACGCCATCCACGTGGGTAGCGTCGGGTCCCCACATCAACTGACGCTACGTCCAACGTGGATAGCGTTGGTTCTACACCGAACCGACTTTAAATTCATTATAAGTCTATATATATATATATTTATTTATTTAAAATCTGTTTTAAATAAAACTTAATTTAAATTTAGGAGTCCTTAAATGATATGCTTTTAAAATTTTGAATCTTCATTATCTTCAAATCTGTAATAAAATTTAAATAATAAAAATGAAGTCTAAAATCAATAAATATTAAATAAAATTATACTAAAGTTTAAAGTTGAGAAGTGATAATTTATGTCAAATTATGGAAGTCATCACATGTAGTAGGACTCATAAGCATCATTCATCTATGCATAATGCATCATATTCAATGATGAATGGAAATTATAATAACGTGTTCAAAAATTCTACTAAGAAGCACGAAATCTTAAGTTCAAAGAGGCAAGTAAAATTCAATACTTTTAATGCTAAGACTCATTATCATCATCCTACTATACATACTGCATCTTCATTTGGGATGAATGAGAAAAGTATAGCTAATTTCAAGAACAAGCCTATGAAACCTAAGTTTGTTGAGTCTAAACCCAACGATATAGAGAAACCAAAATGTAAGAAAATGTGGGTTAAGAAATGTTATTTTTTCCTAGTCACTTGATCGTCTTTTATTCCTTCATCTAGGTATTTTTGTTAGAGTCCTTAAATGACCCTAAGTAAGTAATCTTTATTGTATTTATTTTATTTATTAGTTAAAACAAAAAAACAGATAGAGATGTAGGATCCTTATTTAGCCAACACGGTATTGAACTTATACTTACATATATATAACTTCATTCTTAGTGACTCAACTCATTTTGATATTTATTGTATAATTGATTCTACAATTTTGACTTATGCACACACATATTCTTGTACATGTGATGATCGATGTTGACATAAACTTATTCACACACTCACGAACACACATATATGCTATGCTTTAAGTTTATGAATTTTCTTGAAAGACTCTAGAAATTCAACTAATCTTGACTGTAAAATTGTGTTAAGTTATATTTCTTACTTTCTAAAACTTTACCGTATAAAGGCACCTAGTATTAAGAGGGCTACCTACTGTAATGTGTGAAGCTACCACAGTGAACGGAGAGGACTACCTCACAACTAGTGTGAAAGTCATCATACGAGGTTTATAGCTCGTGTAAAAAAAAGATTGTGCAAAAAACAACTACTTATAAAACTTGTACTTAGAATGCATAAAAAGAAAGAGCCAATTGAGGTTTAAAAAAAGAAAAAAATATTATTTTCTCATTTATAAAATAAAAAAATGTAAGTCCTCTTTTAGTAGATATATTTTATTTTGTGAGATTGAAGACTCGATCATAATTTTATATAATAGGTGATATTTTTTTCCTTTCGAGTCTTTCTTGATTGGTCATAAATAAATTAATTCGTATATTAGTGGAGTTTAAACATATACACTGCTTTTAAGTAAATGTCAATATGTCATTATATGTGCTTGTGTGCCTCTTTTACTCTACTTGCTTATTTATATAATAAATAATCAAAATTTGAGTTAAAAACTGGTGAGTTCTCAATTAGTTATGTGCTCGTTTATGATTAAATGAGTTTAATACCTTATGTGGCTATTTATGCAAATTTAAAAATAAAAAAAAATCATATTTTTTTTCATTTACATCCTCTTTTCATTTATTACATTTTTAATTGATTTCTAAATTAGAGAGTCATAGAACTTAGGGGGATTTTATAGCACATTACACTTTTGCATTATTCTAATTTTACGTTGCTCTATCTTTAGGAGGAGTTTAGCTTTATTGCTTTGTTTAATATTTTCTCCTTCTCGTATGTCAAAAAGAGGGAGAGAATAATGTGTTTTACTTTCAAGTTTTTATTTTGTTATGCATATAGGGGGAGAACATATTTAAATAAGTTTGATTGGTATGAATGCACACTACATGATTATTCTTTGCACTTCACTTATTTTTATGTAAACTGAACTAATGTACAATGAGGCTTTCAATCCATATTGTTGTTTGCTTTACCTATATCATTTCAGTTACTTACAAGTTTATCAAGTTGCAGCAAAGATGGATTCACCGGGCCATAAGATAGTTCCATTATGGAGTCTAGGACATCATGGTATTTATATCTTATTTTTATAAGTGTCATGTAGTAAGTGAGAAGTTTTGCCACACGAAAATGCCAAAATGGGAGTTTGTAAGGACTATGAGTGTTGACTATTTTCGTGGACAAAATATTTATCTGTAAATTTGTTTTTAGACATACTATCAAGTCTATCAAGAAAAGCCAAACAAATGCTCGAGTTTCAGATAATTGTACTTTTGGTATATATTTGATAACTACGATACATGATTACATTTTGATTTAATAGCACATGCTTATAAATCTGAAATTATATTTAGTGCTAAAATATGGAATAAGATATGCTAAAATATTAGATAAGATATACTCTAAATTATAGCTGAAATATTTAGCATAAAAGATAACATAAAATCTATTTTAAAATAACTCTTCTTTAAATAGGAATCTTCTTAATTAGTAAGTATTACTAATCCTATTTATAATAGAAAATATATTTATCAATCATATAAGAATTTTATTAATTAATGAGTATTACTAATTGATAATTGTATATTATACAGTTATTTTGTCCATTTTATTAATTATAATTGCTATGTTCTTAATATTTTTAGTTAATTTTAATATATTAAATTAATATTTACAATTAGTTTCTTAAGAAATATATTTTTAAGAAAATTAAAGAATTTGAATCGAAAAATAACTTAATTGTAAATAATAAAAGTATAAAAATATAATTTAAATTAAAAGAGTGCTTAATAACAATTAGCAGAAGTCTAAAATATAATTTGAATTAAAATAGGGTTTAATTGTAATTAACGAAAGTTTAAAAGTAAATTTGAATTAAATTCGAGGGCTAAAATGCAATTAAAGAAGCGTGTATTACAGAAGTGACATAAGCGATTGGACATGTTTCCCGGATGCAAGCTGCACGGTGCGTAGAATGGGGCCCACCTACCGTGCATGCCGGCATAAAGGGTGGGACCCACGTGCCTGCACAAGAACTATTCCAACGAATGAGAAGATGCCACGTGTCTCGAATATTCTTTCACCAAATCAAATGCTGACACCTGGCATGAGTTCGTTAAAACAAACTCGTAGAATCGGCGCAAGCTTTTCCAACTAGTTATGTGGGACCCACATGTCTTGCTTGCAATATTCCCGTGCGGCACGATCCACGTGCATCCTTTCCTCACCACGAATTAAAAGATGCCATATGTCTCGATTATTCTTTTAGCCAATTAGATGTTGACACGTGGCATATGTGATTTTAAACAAAAAAAATCCAAAAACACTCACGTTGTCCACTGTAATCATCCCAACTTTTTACACGCGTGACTGGGTGTCTCAAGAATTTTATCTCCCAAGCGTGTATTAATTATTATTTTCGATGTAATATTTGTCTCCTTTGTGTCTAGAAAAATATATTTTATGATGTATTTTTTTTAGAGAGTTGGAGCTATAAATAGGGGATTTTTGCAATAAATTTAGGGGGTTGGAAAGTTGGATTGTGGAACACATAGAAGCCATTTTTAGCTTCTGTTGAGTTTCTATGTGGGCCAAAAGTTTAGAGAGCAGAGATGATAAAATTCTAATTTTCTTTTGTTATTCTGCAGCTAATATTCCTTAAGTTCTGTAATTTTAATTTTGTTTATGAAGTAATTAAATTTTTCTAGGGTTGTTGTGTCGCTAAATTTATGAAGCTTGGATTTAATTATTTTTGAAAGATTTATGAGATTTTTAATTTGTTTATTCTATTTGTGCTTAATGTTTTTGATTATTGGAAAATTTATCAATTGATCTGTGGCAGTTAAATAAACTTGGAAGATGCATTTTTGTGTATTGCTCATGGATAGAATAACATGTATATATAAGGGATAAGAATATACCTTTATTTTATGTATGACTATTTGATAACTTTGAACATAATGAATCTTGGTGAATTTAATTCTCATAGGAATATAGTGAATTATTTTAGCGAGATGTGTCTATATGGAGCTCGGAAGAGATGTATGGATAAAATTAGGAGTTTTTGACTGACAAATTAAACTTACAAAAAAATATAAATCAAGAGGGAATAATATGATTCGAGTGGATTAATTTGGTGAAACTGCACTTATTTATTGTTTACAAAAATTATTTTGTTAAAACTTCCATCAATTTTTGTTTGTTTGGATATAATCAGAGTGAAACAATTTTAGTACTTAACAAACTATAGTAACAAATCTCCGTGGGAACGATATTTTACTTATCAATTTTATTACTTGTGATCGTGTATACTTGCACGTTTTTATGTTCTCCTAAAGAGAACAAGTTTTGATATTTTACTTATCAATTTTATTGCTTGTAACCGTGTATACTTGCACGTTTTTATGTTCTCTTAAAAGAGATAATACTAATATCATATTTGTAATAGAAAATATATTTATCAATTACATAGGATTAAAGATTTTAATTATTACTATAAATAAAACTCATTACTCATTGTTTCAATCAACCACACAAGAACATTATTCTATTATTCTTAATTTTTCTATCTTATTTTACAAATATAATAAGATCGTAATTTTTTAGGCTTCTTTATTTAGTTAATTTATCAAATATTGGTGGTTATATTTGATTGATTAATAAGCCTAATTAGTTTATGATATTTTGATAATATGTTCTTGTGGCTTCTTCTTTATTTTTGTTCTCAAATTATTAGATAAAATAATTATTTTTGTCATATCATAGTTATTTGATTTGATTATTAATCTTTAAAGAAGCTATTTTTATTGAACTTGTGCTTGATTTATTTGCTCTAGGATTTACTAATTGATTTGATTTAAGTGACATATGTTTTGAATCATCTAGTTAGGATTATTCATTATTAAATCCATTCTAGAACACACATGAGCACTTGTGTTTTTGTGCTAACCATTTAGCAGTTAATTCGGGAACATATCTGATTGGCGAAAAACTTATTGGAACGTTAGTTTGGAAACCGCTCACGCTAATATTGAAAACTGTGAAAACAGAGCAAGGGCTCGTAAGTAAGGTACATTGGGGCAGTATTCTAGGGAGGGTATCATAAGAATGAGTTTGTACTTAAATATTTGTTTTTCATAGTAAAAAGTGAGGTGGTTCGGTAGACCAATGGTTTTCCTCTTAGGTCATGCTTATGGCCTAAGTTGTTTCTACCTAAAAATATCGTGTGTTATTTTTTTATTTTTATACTTATTTTTACACTCGATTACATGTCCGACCACTTTATTTAGGTTATTAAATTATAAATTGATAAAAATTAAAAATAAATTATTCAACTCTTTATTATAAATTTTTAAAATTGAATGTCAAATATCTCAAATAGTTACAACATTTAGTGTATATGATGTAATCAGTTAAGTATTAACACAGATTACTTCAATATAAAAATTAGTATACTAGCTGAAAATAAATAAATTCCAGTTCAACAGATAAAGAAACTAGAGAACGACAAAAGAAAAAAAATTATTTGTTACTAGAACAGTGATTATGCCTGTATTAACGTGACCAATAGTGGTTCAATAACATGCTTATATTATTAGAATTATTTGATGCTTGATATATAATTATATATAACTCGCTTATAGATGCTTTGGTCGATCTTTAACTTTACGTTAATAAAAGTTAATTTTGATTTTTATATTATCTAAAATATTTCATTTTATAACCTTTTTTTTTTGTTACAATTCACTACTTATGTTATTAGAGTTTCTTTCCATCAACAATTTCACTCATCTAATTTCTCAAATTCTAAGAGATATGGATTTTAAAACTTTAAATAGATTCGAGAATTGAGTTATAATAAAAGAAAAAGATAGTGTTGAAATAATGAATTTTTAAATTTTTTTTTAATAAAATAATTAATTGAAAGAGATAGTAAGAACATAAATAATTCATTATAATAAAAAAATTTACTAAATCGTAAACTTTCACATAATATATCATTTATCCTTATTAGAAAAATCACTCAAAAGAGAATCAAACAAGCATAAATTTAAGAAAAAGACTCGTAAAAGGTACATGAATGCTACATACAAACCATATTCGTTTAACATTAAAAAAGTAGAGTTGCAGCGAGTCAACAACACGTATTTGTCACGCTTAGAACACGCATAGCATTCAAACAATCAAACAAAGTCTATATGGGACTATGATAGACGATTTACAAGAAGATTATGCACTGTGTCATCACCGTAAGATGTTATTGCATAACAATTAACATAATATCCACTAAAAATAAATTTTATAGATCTAATTATGACAATAGTTAGGGATGTCATCACCAAAGCTGTTGATTTTATACTAATCTTATCTGATCCGACCTTTCAATCAAATTGAAGCATTCTAATTCATAACCGATCCAATCACGTGTCAAATTCGATACAATCTGATCCGTAATTTATTCGGATTAGATCAGTTGAATCCGATCAATCTGTAACCTATTCAAATTAGATTAGTTGAATCCGATCAATTAGACCAATAAACTTAATTAACTGTATTTTTTGTATTTTTGAATAAAAAATTTAAATTTTCTTATTTGAACTAAAAGAAACCTTAAAATATCAAATAAAAAGGTTAACATAAGACTCAAAGAGTCAAACCTATATAAAAATAATAATACAATTCCAATTATAATAGTCATTTTAATAAAATTAACAATTCGTTCAAATAATAAACAAAATAATAGTTCACAATAATCTAAAGCTAAATTAAGTTTATCATTTCATTTTTAACATTCATCGAGCATCTTGAAAATAATCTTGGGTCTTGAGTCTTGAGAACAATAGCAAAAAACTTTAGTGTTTCATTACCTATTAGCCATAGTTTAAAAAATGTTAGAAAATTGATAACTAAATATATATATATATATATAATATACAAAATGCATAAGAAATAAAAAATTATATATCATACTTAATAAGGGTAATATCTTTAATGTCTCCCAATATATCTACAAAATAGAAGACAAAAGAAAGTGATGAAAATATTAAAATATCAATCATAAGGGAATGCTATCAATTAATAATAAAAATTAAAATAATATTACCTACTTCAATTGTTTCAATATCATCAAGTGACTCATAATTGTTAATTATTGGTGACGAACGAATCCAGTTTTGAGTACAAATAAGTGCTTGGACAATTTTTAGGGACAATAATAATCTAAAAGGATCAATAACTCATCCTCTAATAGAAAATGCAAACTCAGAAGTTACAATTGATATAGGTATAACTCAAACATCTTTGGCAACCTTAGAAAGAACCTTGTACCTCCATGAGTTCACCTTCCATCAACCTAAAAGATCAAAAGACTCATCATCCACATCACATGTCTCACCCAAATATTTATCTACTTTAGTTTGGTTGTCTATCTTTTTCATCTTTGATACGCTTTTTATAATGATCCATCCACGGTGAAAATGTATCAATGCTACAACTATCCACTTCTTTTGTGTTTAAAACTTGTGAGTATATAACTTGCATATTTGTAGAATACAAAACTAAATACTGATCAAACATATTGTCCAAAGTTTGTCTAAATTTTTTCATCATCTGAACAACCATAATATCATCTTCATTGCACAAAAGATACAAACAAATTCTCAAACCTTGTTCCTCACGTCTTGGATCAAGCAAAATTGCAATAAATAAAAAATCATTCATCTTTTCTACCCTTTTCCAATATTTATTGAACTTTGTTTTTTGTTTCTTACGTCATTTTGCTTAACATAAAATCTGTATTTTCACACTAGAAACTCAACTGGTTGTGTATGACGCAAATTTGATTCAAAAATAAATTTGAAGTAACATACATAGAACTAGAAAATCTCAATGATGCATCATAAAATATTTTCAAAAATCTCACAAATACATGAGCATAAAACCAATCAAACATATCAGGAGTTTTGCAACTATCCTTTACAATATTGAACTCTTGCTTAAATATGACATCATCATCTTTTAAATACTTAAAAGCTTTATGAAATCTTATTGTAGCTTCTAACATTAAGTAGGTGGAATTCCACCTTGTTACTACATCCAAACATAAAAAAGTTTATTAGTATCAATCTTTTCTTGCTCTACACAATCCTTAAATTTTAACAACCTTAAAGGTGATCCTTTAACATATTTCACAACTTCTCTTATCTTATGCTTGAATCATGTTCTTTCAAGCCCTCTCTCACAACTAAATTCAAAATATAAGTTGCACAACTCATATGCATATGTTGACCATCTAGTATTGCACTTCCCTAATTGTTCACTTTTTTTATGCAAGTAAGAAACTAGTGTATTATTTGAATAAGCATTATCCACAGTAACAGTAAATACCTTATCAATTCCCCAATCTAACAAGCATTGATCAATTTCTTTCTCAAACATATCACCTTTATGGCTAGGAACTACACAAAAATTTAAGATTCTTTGTTTAGAGTTTTTAACTATCATCGATGAAGTGTACAGTAAGACATATAATTCAAATTTTGTGCAGAAGTCCATATGATAGTAGTCAAACAAAATCTTTGAAATGACTTAGAGAAAAATTCTTTCAATTTATCTTTTTTCCTTTAAGAAAAAACTCAAGCAATCTCGCGCAACAATGACACGAGAAAGAACTTGGAACCATGGTTCCAAAACTCTACTATACTTCTTAAATCCTTCATTCTCAACATAACTAAATGGAAATTCATCAACTATAATCATTTCTGTAAGTGCAAGCCTACAAGCCTCAATACTAAATATGTGTGCAACAATTACACCTTCTTTATTGTATGTGACATTTTCAAAAGCTAGTCTTTTGCTTCTTCTTAGATCTACGAGTAAATAATTTACATTGCATAGAAATATGAGCATTTAAGTTTAATTTACCAGAATAATTTACATTGCATAGAAATATGAACATTTAAGTTTAGTGTACCACACTTGTTAGATACATACACATACTCCCTTGAATAATATTTACATCTCGCCTTTCGATCTAAGCCTGTACCCACTATATCAAAATGTTTCCAAGCAGGAGAAGGAGATTTAGAAGACTATCACTTACATTTTCCATCATAGCTATCTGTGAAAGGTTCATGTTTGTTATTCAATGATAGATCTTTAATTTCTAGTGGAGCATTTTGTGGACTATTATCTTGATTTTCAACATCTTAGACAACGCTTGCACTTCCGATGGTTACAGGTGGACTACTCATAGTAGGAATGTTTTTCCATCTAAAATAAATTACAAAAATAAATAAATAATTCAACAAAACATAAGTATAAGTGTATAATGGTAAAATCTATAATTCTAAAATAAGTAGTTAAAAAACATTTATACATTAGACGATGACATTGAGTATGAATCCGTTGTGGTTGTTTTCCGTATCAACTAGCTAACCAAATGCACCTATTTAATACCACATTTGAAACAATTCCAACATTAAGTCTAGAACAAACATGAGCAGAGTTCACTATCATACAAAAATTAATAATGAAGAAGCAGATGATAATACTAGACTTTGAATCGAAAATAGGAAAACTCATAAAACTCATCATCACAAGAAGTCCATCATTCATTCTCAAATTATCACAACAAGTTCATCTTTCAAACAAAAACACACACAGACATATATGCTTGGAAAATATATACATACATATACGTTGAAAACTAATTAATACATGCACCATTCAAATCAAGTTAATTAAAGATCACTACATAGCTTATAATAATTATACTATAAGCTCTAAACCTTAAATACATATATAAGTACGTACACAAAATGTTATAACTAGTAAGTGGACATGCACCAATATTGGATCCAAAGAGAAATCATGAAAAAGAGCTTCCAGCTTACTTGAACAATATCATTATGGTGCAGTAAACCATTAAATGTTCCTCTTATCTCCCCCAAATCACTAGTTCCCAATACGTTTCACCAAATGTTCTCTAAACGTATATAAACGATAGATAAAGAGGAGTTAAGAACATGCAACAACATAAGAGAATATTTGTTTCCATTAATGTATTTTTAGAGTTACTTCCTAGTAAGCTCATAAGCTGACAATTTCTCCTAAATTAAGAACTCAAAAAGAAAATAATACAAGTTAGTAGATAAAGAAAAACTTTGTTTCTATGGAAAAATCAAGTAAAAAAGAAAGTGATTTAGTGGAGCATCTAGTACACACATAAAAGCTTATTTTTTTTACTTAAAGAAATACACTTTACAGACCCCGATACCTACCAAAATATATAACTAAAGCAAGTAAAAATGACACTCAGAGGTAGTTACCAAGATCTCTGCAAATCACTTAATATTTCGTTCTTAAATGTGCCTTAAGAAATATAGAAGATAAAACTCAACAAGCAATGCTAATCCGCACTCTAATTTTATTTTGGCTTAAGATCTCCACCCCATCTTTTAGTACACCTTAATGATCAACAAAATAAAACCTTCTTCTTACCCCCTAAATTTGAATTGCAAATACCAACCACCCTCTAAGAGTAGTAAATGCTAGTTACTTTCCAAGCTAATACATTAGTTCAAATCCCTCCACCTCCATTTGTAGCTTCATTTAAAAAAAATTGAATAGCATATCGGTAGTGAAATCAAATAAAAACGTTTTCCCAATTTGGAAAGAAAAAATTGAATAGCAATTTGGAAAAAAAATTGTGGCTTTACAATATGGACTTAGGTAAGGATATTCAATTCAAAAATTATCTTCTTTTGTCCCAAATTATCTCATCAATAAATAGAATCAAACAAATGAGTACTTAACTAACTTATAATTTATATCCAAAAATCACTTTGACCACACCCCAAATCTAAGAATCAATGAGCTTTTTTTTTGCTAGAAGAAGAACCCATGAGCTTAGAACACAATTATACATAATAAAGACCGTTAACAATGGTTTCCACAATATTTATGCAATTTAATAAAGCATGTTATAGCTGGATATACGCAAACAGCGACAACTACACACTAAAATCATCGTATAATTTACTTGCTCTAAAGCTGTTAAAACACAAGAGAAAGAATGAAAATTAAAATTTTACCGTAATAAAAATTGAAATTTTCACTGTATATTAACCAAAACAGATCTAATGGTTGAAAATTATTCTGTATATTATAAATCATATCGAAAACTCATCATAATCAAACAATTAGTTCAAAATTTAATAACCAAATAAACCCAAAAATCTAATTGAAGCACTCACTAAAAACATCAATGAATTAGGTGGTAAAGCCAAGACTCGAGAGTCTCAGAGATACAATATAATCTCAATTCTTTGAGACGAGGACGACAGATGTAGAGACAAGGACAACAGATAAAGAGACGAGGATGACGAGCCGACGACACATGTAGAACAGCAGAGGGGCAAGGGCAAAGCTGAGACTCGAGAGCAGTAGAGATACAATCTAATATCAACTCTTTGAGACGAGAATTATAGACGTAGAGATGAGGACGACAGATGAAGTGATAAAGACGACAAACCGATGATACACGTAGAGCGACAAAGAGGCAAGGGTAGAGAATGACAGAGATACAATCAATGAATTTGAGTGATAATTGATTCGTGTTTCATACTTTCATTTATATACCTGTGCTTAGGGTATTTAATTTTGTTAATATGTGATATGGTGTATAATGAAAATAACAATGATTAATGACGATATAATTCATGTATAAATATAAATATATATTTAATTATTTTCGGTCGGATTGGATGATACATAGTAAAATATGTTATTCGATCCAAACTTAACAGATTAAAAAAAAATTTCATTCGATCCGATCTGATGGTGGGAATGAAATCTTCAAAAAATTGACAAATCAAATTAGATTAATCAGATTAATCAGATGATCGAATTTTTTGCACATTCTTAATAATAGTAGTGTTCCAATTACAATTAGCATTTCTATAATCCATAAAGTTATTGTGATATAACATTGGGTAAAATTATAAATTTTTGTATCCTTATAATAGCGTTTGGAGTAAGAAGGAAGGGAAGGGGGGATCTGACCTGAACATCGAACTCAATGATATCGATTGGGAACTGATTGGCCGTATCGAATGAAAGAAGGGAATTTTCTTTAATTGATTTCATTCTTGTATCGGAGGAATGAAGAATGTTCATTCCGCTTACTCTATGTCCCATTACCACGAATTAATTTTCCGAATTGGAATTTGCTTTTCATGTCTCCGCCATATTCATTCACTCTGGCCTGTTTATTCGTTTAAAAGTCAAACAACGCCGAATCAGATTCTGGGAAAACAAGATCAATGTAAATTGAATATGCAAAAGACTAACCTTGGGAGAAGCAGGAGGGCGTAAATAGAGATAATGCGGCAGCGACATTTTCAGGGTCTTGATCGAGAATTGGAACATCAGATACATGCACGGTCTTGAGAGTCATTGATAATATGGTTTTTTGTAAATTTGAAGCAGTTTCAAGATTCAATAGCAATTTCTATATATATTTGTTGGATCACCCGACCGAAGTTCGTTTGTTCTTTATTGGGAAAACTATTTATGCTATTTAGAGCGACTCGGCAACGTACGGAAATAACAGAGTTAAGCATGGGTCTGGTTTGCTTTCGTTATGTCATCCATAAAAAACAATTTTTTTCAATATCTAATTAAATTTCCAAATAATTTCTATAAACTTTCCAGATAGATATTTTCGTGTATAAACGAGGTTATGTAATGTAATTAAATCATAAATTTTTTATTAATAAATGTGTGAGATAATATAGATAATAAATTTTTTAAATTAAGAAAAAATTCTTAAAAAATTTAAATTTTTTTAAATTAAATATTAATTTTTTATGTATATATTTATTAAAAATATAAATATGTGTCACAGCTAATAACGAAAAATAGGATGAATTAAAATTCATTTTATCATTACTTCACACACTTTTCTAAAACAAATAAATTTAAACAATACAATTTATTTATTTAATTAACAAAGAAAATTATAAACACCTCTTTTTAGAATTAATCAACCAAAACAAAACAAAACAAAAGGCGTAGGCAAAGTTACGAGCACTAGAACACTAATCAAAGCAAAAAGATGGGTAGGAACAAATGAAAAAGTTACGAGCACTCATTTCTTATGAATTGGAACTCTTATGAATAATATTTTTCTAATCAATCCTAATTAATCTCATGAAATTTAAAGTACATATTGTTAAGGTATAAAAACATTAATTTAATTCACTTTAATAATAATAATAATTTAAAATATTTTATCTTTAATTTAATTGTTAATTTATAATATTTATATTCCAATTATTCCATCCCTCGGTAAATTTGCTAAAATATTTTATTTTACTTACATATTTTTATAATACTTTATTATTATTTTTAATTTTATATTAATATTTATTATTATTTTTAATTTTATATTAATATTTATTATTATTTTAATACATCGATGATATAAACCAAATAATAATAATAATAATAATAATTTTATTAAATTTAATTTTTATTATTATTCTCGTTATTATTAAATTTCTATTTTACTAAAAAAAAACATAATATATATATATATATAGAAAGTATGTACTTGTCTAGTTGCAACTTTGATGGATGTATTTAGCGGTTACCTATATTCTCTAGGTATGTTTCTACCATGGGTCTAACTTTATCAAGTCACTTAGTTACCTTCTTCTTGAAAGTCCCATTACACTACTCTGGGCTTCTTTATTTATATTTATTGGTCAGATACGCTGGGCTTATTTGAAGTACATTAATGACGTCCTTTGTATTGGATCTGTCTTTCGTTGGTAATTTGTGTTGTGTTTAGTAAGGAAAAACAACCTAGAGATTTCTTGCTTATTATTAAAAAAAAAATATTATTGATTTTTAAGAATTATTATAAAAATACTATCATATTTTTATGTATTATTTTTATACAATTAAATTTTATAAATCTTATAAAAATATCATCAATTTTTTTGTTAATTTAATACTGTTAAACTTTACAAATATAACAAAAGTATCATCCACGTATGTGTAACTTGTCGTTAACTCTTGTTGATTTATTAATGTCGATAATATTTTTGTAATATTTTATAAATTTTAATAGTATGTAAGTAACAAAAAAAATAATTTGATAATATTTTTGTAATAATTATAAAATTTAATTGTATGAAAATAATAAATCAAAATTTGATTATATATTTATAACTCCTCTTAAAGTTTGGTATTAGAAAAATCTATTTACTCTTAATAAAATAATATTTAGGTCCTGTAAATATTTTTTTATGATAATTTAGTTATATTATTATTTAAAGTTATCCGATAATAACATAATTAATTTTTTCATCTCATCTTTTGTTTTTTACTTATATTAGGGAGAATTTTTTTTAACTTGAATAAGTTATAATTTAAAGAATTAAATAAAAAATAATGAAAATATAAAAAAAAATTATTTTTTAATAATAGGATGGTTAAATTATCATAAAATTTAAATATTATTTTTAAAATAAATATAATAATTTTGTATTTATTCTTCACTTTAAAATTAAATACTCTTAAATTTGTAGACTTTATAAACTTTTAAAAAGTCTTACAAAATTTTAATTGAATACAACTAAATTTTTATAAATTCATAAAAAGTCCTAAATAAATAACCTTAAACTTTTAAAAAATTTAAAATTCATTAAAATCTAAAAAAAATCGTATTTAAATACACCCTTGTAAGTATATATAAATTTATAAACTTTTATATGTATATTTTTATGTTGTGACACTTGTTAATAATATCTAAAACATGAAACATTTTTTTAATTTTTAAAATAATTTTAACAAGTTACATGATATAAAATTGTGTGGAAGAGTAAGTAAAAATTTACTTTATATTAATATTTCTAAATTCTAAATGCATATTTATTATTTGCATTCAGGGTACTTTATATGATCCAGACGCTCTTAATTCACTGCTTCAACAAAAAAAATTCCAACTACTAGTACAAAAACTGTAAATTTTCAAGCACATTAATTCCACTTACAATAATAGAATTGTGGTGTGTTTTTTTTTTATTTTTTATGATCCTAATAAAAAATACCAGTAGTATTTTGTTTAATTTAATTTCTCTGGAATTCTTTTGGAACAAAAATATTAATTAAAAGGAAAATTTAAACGTAAAGAATATTTCCTAATTAATTAACAAGATTGATAAATAACATCCTTTTAATCGACAAGTAAATTCGCCATCAAAAGGGCCCATGTCATCCATGACATAATGTATATCGATTCAAGCTTCATTAAAAAGGAGGAAGTTTAATATAATTACAGTCCTAGCTCCCAAACTCTGAAATTCAAAAGCTGCATGCAGCCATCAAGTTGCCAAACCTCATAATGTTGCCCTGTGATCCATGCAACTCAATAAGCAACTTATTTTGATTTTTCTTGATAATCAATGAATTTGATGATCTTTCTGAATATGCTATTACGTACAGAATAATATATATGAGTGGACATTGGATGTCGATATGTGATTTATATTTTCACAACTCAAATTTTTATGATGATATATATATATATATATTACAAGTTTATCAAAAAAAAATTTTAAATGATGACAATGTTAACCTTTAAATATAGATAGATAGATAGATAGATAGATAGATAGATAGGTTTTTTCAATGCATTCAAATTACAACACTGTAATCATCATACAATGAATTATACAATAATTTTAATATATATCATGCATAAAAGATAATTAATTTTAATGTTATAATTAATATGCAATATTGTTAGGAAAATAACAAAATAATGGTAAAATTATTATCTTATAAATTGTATAATGATAAGAATTACTTCTTCTCATTTTAAATTACAAGTTTTATTCCCATCAACTATATATTTTAATATAAAATAATATATATATATATATATATATAATTAGCAATAATATTACTAACAAAAACTCTCATTTTCAATCTTATTATCTTAATTGTCAAAATATTTTTTTAATTAATTAGGTACGAAAGAAACAGAAATCACTTGAACTTACTGGAAACACACTGTGAATCAATAATAAAAAATGAAATGAAATCCAAAGTTGCCATATTTCGATCAAATAGGCAACTTGCAGACATTAATTACAATTGCTCACTTCGCTTTCACGTACTCACCGAGTCAAAAATGCAGAAATATATAATTGACAAGTAACACATCTTTATTCAGCACTCTTTATTGTCGTATAACTATTTAGTAAATTAAAGTATTCATCTTTCTTACTACTACAACGTACAAACCCTGAGAGTTACAAGCCAGTTAAGAGCATTCTAGAATTCATAGAAACAATAGTATAAGAATATATTAAATCGATAAAAAAAACATAATTTGATAATTTATTTAAATTCACGAAAAATATCACATATTATAAAACTGAATAAAAAATATACAAAATACAGATACAGATTTTTTCATCAATAATATCTCTAAAATATTTTCACAAACTCATAAAAAATTCTTACACTAATAAGTATTTTCTCTTTTTGATTGCATATGTTCTCTTTAATTTTCCTAAAACTTCTAATTTTAATAATTTTAACTCTTTTATATTTATAGATAAAATTAGACTAAATATTAAGCTTATAATATAATTGCCTTTAGAAAAAGTGCAAGTCATCAATTTGAAAAAATGTTACCTATATATCGTATATTTTTGTTAATATAAGTTATTGTTCTCATCTTAAATTCTTAAGTATCCCTTATCTTTATAAAAATAAAGTAAGAAGCTAACTTTGCTACATCACATATTTTTGCCCCCATGGTACTTAATATTATCTTTATTGAATGAGTGTTTTTATTTTATTTATAATTTTGAAATTTTGAAATATAATAATAAATTATTTTTTTGTTTATTCCTTTTTCGTGTAAGGGGACCATCTTAAAACACATTTCAACGAGATTATTAGACAATCAAAAACAGTATGATTAGAATTTATCATTAATTTGTATATAAATTTAAAGTCATTATCTTTTATTATTATAAATAAAGAAGGACGATTATATTTTTTTTATCATAATTTAATATTATTATTAAAAAACAACTACATCAAAATAAATGATAATTTTTTATGTTTTGATTTTTTGATTTTTATTTATTTATTTTTAATTCTTTAAGTTATAACTTATGCAAGTTAAAACAATATTTATCTAATATAATTGAAAAAAATTAACTTTATTTTTGTAAGATCATTCTTTAATAATAATAAAATAAAATTATTAAAAGTAACATTTTAAAAGAAAATAAGGAAACTAACAGTATTTTTCTCTATAAATAGTTTACTTTAAATAAATAGTCCAATTTTTTTATTATATCAACCAACATATAAATACAACACAAACCTAATATTCACGCAACACGACATGAATATCACGTCTAATTTAATGAGAAAATGAAATAAATATTTTCTAAATAACATGTCATGAAACACTTTTTCTATCTTAATTAATTTTATATTTATCAATATTATTATTATTATTATTTTTCATTAATTATGCTTAATTCATAAAAATTCAATTCACTTCTCTGCAATCATCTTAGTTGTAATTTTTATTATATATTTATAATAGAGTGTGTCTATATCATCACGTATAAAATGGATTTTAATACATATAAATAGATTTTCTTAATAAATACTTTCTTTTCTTTCGTATATTTTAATAACTTTAATTCATTAATATTAGAAAATTTTAATTAATACTCAAAAACTAATTAGTTCAAATTCTTAACATCATTTTAGATTATCTTGCAATTTAACAAGTTTTTAATGTTTTAACTACATAAATTATGAAGAAAAAATATTTTTTATGATGTTCATAAAATAAATTTGATCATTCATTTTAAATTTATTAACTTTTAAGACTAACTAATTTAGTAATAGATTTTGTGTCATGATGGATAAAAAGTAATAAATATTATTTACTCTAACAATATTTTAAAATAAAATCGCAGTCATAATAATATGAATAAATAACTAATTTATTTGTGTTTTTATTTTTATTACTACAAAAATCACTTTTTGGGTAGCTATTAACCATCCAAAAGGTCTTTTAAACATTTGTTTTTTTAGTTGCAACAGTTATTTATGAAGGTATCCCAAAAACACATTTCGAATGAGGAGTGTTTTTGGAACGATTATTAACTGTTCTAATAGATAAATAACCTTCCAAGAGATTTTTTTTAAATATAAAAATTCAATGGTATAATTTAATTAATTTAAAAGTTTCCAAAAATGAATATATATTGAAAAACAAATCTAATTTTGTTTACTAAAATATTTCTATGAAGCATTTAACGTGCTTAGTTATCAAAATATATCTATATATATATCAACCTCTAAACTTTAGTCGTTATTATTTTTTTAATACTGTTATAGCTTTCTTACTTTCTCATTAGTTGTTCGTCAAATTTTTTTTTAAGTTTCCTTTACCTTTTAAATAACCAAACAAATTTTAAAATATCATTATAATAAAATATATCATACTCTTACAAATATTTATATTTTAAAGTTTCATGGTATATTATATTTACATTATTATATTTAAATAGTTATTTTAATTACATAAAAAATATTATACATATAATCTTTAATATTAATATATTAATAGTGATAATTCATATCATTTAAACTTATCTTCAACCAATTTATTTATGAACAAATAAAAATTTAATTAAATTTATCATTTTAATGTTCATTTTATGTCATAACAAGTAAAAAATAGTAAACTAATATATATTATTTTTAAGTAAAAAGTACTTAAATTTAATTAGATTGTAATTATAGTGTTGACTTAGTATTAAAAATTTATTAAATAATTTCACTTATATTTATCCACTAATATTTTACTTGTTAAATGAGATTATGTCAATCTTTTCATAAATATAACATCAAATAATTCATACTTATATTACATTTAAATTATATATCATTATCATAAATTATCATATTTATTATTCATAAAATAATAACTATTATTTATTAATTTTAATAGTGATTCTTCCGACCTTTCTACGAAAAATTGTGACATACAATTTTCAACTTTTTTTTAATAAAAAAAAACAATCTAATGTTTTATATCATGTAAGAAAATATTCACCTCAAAAAATTTGAGATTACAAACAAACTAATGTATATACTAAAAAATTATTTTTTAAATTATATATTAATTTAAATAATTTTCTCAAAATGAATAAATTTAATAATGCAATTACACTATACATCTATCAATTATAAAATAATAATTATTTTTTATTTATATAAAAAATTAATTAATTATTTATTTTAAGTATATTCTTACAAATCATCTTATAAATTCTTTTAACATCAATTTTCACATTTTTATAATAAAAACAACCTAAAAATATATATTTAAAGATTTACTTTTTATTTTATTATATAAAATAAAAATATTTAGGACAATAATAACTATTATTCGATAATTAATACAATTATATACGTATCAAATTTGAAACATGGTTCCAGAACTAGTATGTTTAAAACCAATGATAATATCTTTAAGTAACACTTAATAATTAGTTAAAAGTTACAAAATTTAGAGCAATTTTTAATACATATCTTCACTTCAAATCTAAGTTTACACACATGCAAAATGTTATCAATGACATTAAAACAAACAAAAAAATAGTAGTGAGACCTATTTACTAACGATTAGTAATTAATTATAAAATTTTAGAATCACTCTTACACCAAAGAACCAATGATATCATCATCTCAATATCTATTTATTTTGTTAGATTATGTATTTGTACACCAATCTCATGACCAAATAACAATTTCTTCCATTGTATACATCCTTTCCCTACAAACTATATATATTAATTTTTCATGTTAAAGATGATGACATAACATTTTATTTCAGCAAATTAATTAATTATTTGAGTCATATATCAACTACATTAAGTACCAAGCCAATACCTTATAATTTTTACATGAATTTTATTTATTTCAAACTATAATTAACACTAGAATCCAATCACTCCAAAACATCTTAAAAACGAAGCCACTATATCTCAAACGAGACAACAATTCAACCTATTTTCTAATTCCATTTAGCTATATGAATCACAATGTAAAGAAAAAAGAATAATCTAAATATTATCTTTTGCCTTGTCTCTCATTTTCTTGCTTCCTAAAGTCAATATTTCAAGCCTTAATTTCGTCCTTGCTTGTGACAGATGGTGTTAAATACATACCCATGCTAAGTCTGCAACGTCCTTGTAAATGCTCAAGACCATAATCAAATCATTCCTAAATCATATGTAACAACATTACATATATTTGAAAAGAAAAAAAATTACATATGTAATGACACATTAAGCACTACTACAATACATACATATGATCTCAGTTTTTAACCTTAATTGTAGATCTATGACCACGGTTATAAGAACTAAGGCTTAAGTGAGAAAAATCATAAACTGTTACTTATAACCTCGGTTTAAATAACCTCAGCCATAGACATATCTTATAGCTTGGTTTTTAAATAATCAAGAAGATAGAGCATGTCTATGGCCGACGTTATTTAAAAATCGAGGCAATATGATATATCTATGGCCCCGGTCTTTCAATAACCAAGGCCATAAACATATCTTATGACCATAAATTTAAATAAAAATATAATTATTAATTACAATATTAAAAGTCAATATAAATTACAATAAATTTATTATTAAAATATTAAAAATCATATTATATTAAAATTAAAAGTACAATTACATTTGAAATTTTATACACTAAAACATAATAAAAGCTTACTAGCTGATTCTACTATTTAGAATGACTATGAAAAATAGCCTTACTATTACAAATTGACTTTTTACTATTAAAAGAATTTATAAATGAACTTCAAATCAATATAATCAAGTCTACAACGACTTCCATATAAGTGTAAAGAAAAGGCAAATACCATATGTTGGGAAATTATGCAAATTTTCGATAAGCCAGATTTATGAGAAAGTAAAATAGATAAAATAACACACAAATTTGATAACGAAGTTTGGAAAATTTTGCTTATATCTCCGGACCTGTTGTAGATCTTTCTATTGAAAAAGGAGATAAATTGTACGGTATTTACAACACTCACAACTCACAACCCAATTACACCCAAGAAAATTGCTCTCAATTTTCTCTCACTAAAGCTTTTTTCTAATCTTTTCTCTCAATTGAAATGATCATTTGATGATTAATTCATTACAATTATATATCTATTTATATGGAGATTCACTCATTGAATTACTCTGTAAATTAAGGGTTCTTTGAAATACTCCGTAAATTAAGGGTTCTTTGAATTACTTCTTGAATTAAGCCTTAATTTGCTCCTTGAATTAAGGTTAATTATTTAGCAATCTCTCACTTGAAGACTGATTCCAATCTATCTTCACACCTCGATCAATACATTAGCTTTTCTAGTCTTGTTACTCTAGCAAACCAACTAAAGTTGAGCACAACTTCAGTTTGTCAATAGTCACCACCTTTGTCAATATATCCGCTGGATTTTTGCTTCCTTGAATCTTCTCCAATATTAACACATCATCTTTCAATAGAGATCTGATGAAGTGATAACAAAGCCTAATATTCTTGTTTTTAGAATGAAATGTTGTATTCTTCGCCATGTGTATTGCATTTTTACCATCACTATGCAGAATATTCTTCTCCTATTTGAATCCCAATTCAGTTAACAAACCTTGAAGCCATATCATCTCTTTACTAGCTTCAGTCACTGCTACATACTCAGCCTCTATAGTGGATAGAATGACAATCTTCTGTATCTGTGGCATCCAACTAACAACTGTAGTTCCAACAGTAAATATATAACCGGTGGTACTTCTTCGGTGATCAACTTCACCTCCAAAGTCTACGTTTACGCAATCTTGTACTCTTAAATCTCCTTTACTAAAGTACAAAAACTTCTCTATGGTGCCTCATAGATATCTCAAAATCCACTTGACTACTTCCCAATAAGTTTTTCCTATATTTGACATAAATCTAGTAACAACTCCCACTACATGGCCAAAGTTTGGTCTCGTACAAACCATCGTGTACATCAAACTTCCAATGGCTGAGGCATAAGGAACCTTAGCCATGAATTCTCTCTCTTCCTCCATCTGAGGGTGCTAATCCTTGGATAGGAAAAAGTGACTGGCCAAGGGTGTGCTAACTAGCTTGGTGTCACCCATGTTGAATCTCTACGAAACACAATTGAGGTACTCTGCCTGAGATAACTACAAGGATCCTCTCTTCTTATTTCTTGTGATTTGCATTGCAATAATCTTCTTTGCTAGACCCAAGTCTTTCATTTCAAACTCCTTTAACTTCAACCTTCTGATATCATCCATATCTGAACATGCTACTAACATATCATCAACATAAAGTAGTAAAATGATATAACTGGATCTATATCTCTTGAAGTAGCAAAAGTGGTCGACATTGCACTTCTGGAAACTCTCCTTGTACATGAAGCTGTCAAACTTTCTAAACCATTATCTCAGGGCTTGTTTCAAGCCATACAAAATCTTCTTAAGTCTACACACCATGTTCTTCTTCCCTCTTTCTAAAAAACCTTCTGGCTGATACATGTATATCTCCTCATCTAAGTCTCTCCATAAAGGAATGCAATCTTCATATCCAACTATTCAAGATGAAGATCTTCAATGGCTACAATACTCAACGTTGATATGATAGTATTGAGCTTCACAACGGGAGCAAAAATGTCAGTGTAGTCAATTCCTTCCTTCTGTTGAAATCCTTTGAAAACTAGTTGGGCTTTGTATCTTTTAGAACCATCATGGTCCTTTTTCATCCAGTACACCCATTTGTTGTGAAGTGCCTTCTTCCACATGGGTAACTCAACTAGTTCCCATGTCTAGTTGGAAATGAGAGATTTTATTTCTTCTTTCATGGTAAGCTCTCATTAGTTAGAATTTTGAGTCTGACAAGCTTCATCATAACATTCAGGCTCCCCTCCATCTGTCAGTAACATATAGTTCATGTATCTCCTATTAGGCATATAAGGTCGAGAATACCTTCTCAATACAGGAGTTGGAGTAAGAGACTGTGGTATCTTGGACTACTATGTACTACTCTGTCTAACGAGTTCCTTTGGCTGAGGACTTGTTACAATTGGTTTGTAACGAAACTATTTGAGATATCGTATGCATCTACAAATACTGACTCATTCTGGTCTGAGTCATTGGCGTATGTTTTATGCATATCCTTATACATCACCCTTTCGTTGAAAATCACATCTATACTACGTATCACTTTCTTTCTTTTGTCATCCCAAATGTGGTAGCCAAACTCATCCTCACCATAGCTGATGAAGATGCATTTCTTGGATTTGAGATTAAGCTTATTTTTTCCTTGATCATTGATATGCACAAATTCTACATTGTCAAAAACTTTTAGATGTGATAGTTTTACCTTTTTTCTACTCCATACCTCCTATGGTATTCTGTGCTCTAATAGAATAGATGGGCCTCGATTGATCAAATAAGTTGTCGCATGGACTGATTCTGCCCAGAATTACTTCGGTAGACCTAACTGTATACGAATACTTCAGGCTCTTTTTGTCAACGTTCAATTCATACGCTCAACTACACCATTGTGTTAAGGCGTGCCTGGCACAATTCTTTCTATTTTGATCTCGTGCTCATAGTAGAAATTTTTGAATATGGTGTCTTTATATTCACCACTATTGTCGATTCTAAGCTTTTTCATCTTCAAACCTATCTCATTTTCAACCATAGCTTTCTATCTTTTGAAAGCCTCAAATACTTCAAACTTATGCTTTAGAAAGTAAACTCATACCTTCCGAGAGTGATCATTGATGAAATTCATGAAGTAGGGTTTCCCACCAATGGATGAGACAGTTATTGGTCCCCAAACATCAGAATGAATGAGCTCTAGCATTTCCTTCTTTAGGGTTCTACCACTTGTCCGAAAGCTGACTCTCTTTTTATTTCCAAGTATGCAATCTTCGCACATGTCTATCTCTTTTGATTGTAGACCTGGAAGTTTTCCCTTTGAGTGCATAATCTCCATCCTCTTCTCACTCATGTGGCCTAGTCTCTAGTGCCACAAATTTGGTGTTTCATTGCATGTTGCATCTACGATCAAACAACGTGCCCCTATTTTCATGTAAAAAGTGTCACTCTTCTTTTCTCGAGCAACTGTCATTGCACCCTTTGAAATCTTCCAATCATCACCATGGAAGATCATAGTTTAGCCTTCACTAGCCAACTGCCCTATTGAGATTAAGTTCCTTCTTAGGTCGGGAATATGTCTGACATCCTTCAGTTCCCAAACAAACTTGCTCAACTTAATATTCACTACACCTTTGCCAATAATAGCACACGGTTGATGATCACCAAGATATACCTTTATAAGGTTTACGGGGACATATTTTTCAAAGAATTATTTTTATGAAGTAGAATGGAACGATGCTCCAGAGTCTAACACACAAGATTCTTCCTTTCTCTCCAAAGAGCATATCAATGAATCATCTCCTCCTAAGGTGGAAGTAACATTTATCTTTGCCTTCACTTGTTGGTCCTTCGATGCACTCTCCCACAATTCCAACATTCGATAGTCTTCGAGCTATGAGAATTATTGGGACTCTTGGATTTGGACTTCTTGTCCTTTGATCTACCACGTCTATTCCCTCTGGTTGAATTTATACCTCTTGACTCTATATGAAAGACTGAAGAGGTTGACGATTCACCCGACTCTCTATGTCGAATCTCTTCATCGAGAACAAGATCACGAACATCATCAAATTTCAACTTATGGCTTCTAGACGAGCTACCCACATTTATGACTGTGTTGTGAATGTGTTGAGTTCATTGAGATGTTGAGTTATCGATGTGCCTTCCTTCATCCATAAATTGAACAAACGCCTCATCAGATGTACTTTTTGAGGCCAATGGCTTCTCATACATATTGGAGAGAGTTATCATAAGACCCACCGTGGTCTTTTCCTTTGCTATGTTGAAAGTAACATTGTGAGATAGCGTCAATCGAATAACTCTAAGGGCTTGTCTGTCTAAAAGATTCCAATCTTCTTCCTTTATAGTCTCTAGCTTCTTCCCTGAGAGAGGTTCATATATATTTTTATGATATCAATAATCCTCTATCGGTATTTTCCAAAACCTAAAATCTGTGCCATCAAATTTCTTGAGTTTCACCTTTGCTTCATCTGTAGCCATTGCTCCCACTCAAATTTGACTTCCTTGGGATCATTTCTAACTATTCCTATGAACCACCGTGTATTAGAACACCTTCGTCGACAAACCAATAACATCGACAATTTACTATTCATATGAATAGTAACCTTGTAGAAAATTGATAGAAATCACCACAAAAGCTCTGACACTAGTTGTTAGAAAATTACACAAATTCTCGATAAGCTAGATTTATGAGAAAGAAAAATAGACAAAATAACACACAAATTTGATAACGGAATTCGTCCAATTTTTCTTACGTCTTCGGACCTACTGTAGATAATTTTACTATAATAAGAAGAAATTATACAAGGTGTTTACAATACTTACAACTCACAACCCAATTACACCCAAGAACATTTCTCTGAATTTTCTCTGACTAAATCTTTTTTTTTTCTAAGCTTTTCTCTCAATTGAAATGATCATTTGATGATTAATTCATTACAATTATACATCTATTTATAGGGAGATTCACTCATTGAATTACTCTTTAAATTAAGGGTTCCTTGAATTGCTTCTTGAATTAAGCTTTAATTTACTCCTTGAATTAAGGTCAATTATTCAACACCATAGGCGGTGGTGTGCTGGTGCATAGGTGCTAGTGCATAGCCATTGGTGCACTGATGAGTTTGTGCATTGGTGAACTAGTGCATAGGTGTTGGTGCACTGGTGCATAGGCACTGGTATGCTAGTAATCTGGTGCATAGAAGCTGGTATGCTGATAAGTTGGTGCATAGGCGCTGGTGAGCTAGTGCATAGGCGTTGGTGCGTTGGTGTATAGGCAATGGTATACTAGTAATTTGGTGCATAGGAGTTTGTATGCTAGTGAGCTGGTGCATAAGCGCTGGTGAGCTAGTGCATAGGCGTTAATGCGCTGGTGCATAGGCGATGATGTGTTGGTGCGTTGGTGCCCTGCCATGAATGAAGAAAACATCATACTTAATAATAAACACAAGAACACTTAAATTTGTCACATATCACTCCTCAAAAGGGAGCTAGATTATATTGACAAATTCCTAAGCAATAATAAGCATTTTTTCTACAATAGAGCCCATGAATTTCAAGATGATCAATCAATTGATTGCTACAATGATGGGCACTCAGTAGTCAAGACACCATTCTAGTTCTTGGCTTGCAACGTTAAGAAATTGTCCCATACACTTGTTAAAGAATGGATACCGTTTCTGAAAGCTAAAACTACTTCAAGAAGTAAAAAACAACAATAGTAAAATTAGCATAATATGTTAGTCTTATGTTATAGGGAATCAATGCAAATAGAAACTCTATTAGAACAGCAAAATTAAAAATATTACCTTGCCATCGCTCACAATTCAGAACAGTAGAACTTTCTAAGGCCTCCCAACAGGATGGTAAGGCAAAGATGAGCCAAAAAAGGTAGAAATTGGCCTCCTTATAAAAGGATCGTTTAAGAGTGTAGCCGTAGTTAGGTGATGATTTGGATTTACTTATATGCACTGTAAGATAAAATCTCGTGCATAATGTCGGCATCGATCTGTTGATTGAAGGAAATGGTTATGTCAAAACCAAGAGGAAGAAAAGGATCTTAAAGTCCTACCACGATAGAAAAAAGAAATAAAGGAAGAAGGGACGTGGAAGGGTGAGAGAGAATCTTCTGTTTTCAAAGTAATAATACCATAAGAAGAATAATCCTGATCCTTCCAAGAAAAGAAATCAAAAGTCCATGCATACTTTAAGTATGATGAAGGTAATAAAAACAAAAAAGGAAAGAAAGAAACTAATTATAAATTTATAAATGTCACATACTATCCCAAGCTCAAAGTATGGAATTTTTTGAGTTAACATCTCGAACATAGTGCACCCAAGGCTCCATATATCAATTGGAATCCTATACGCTTACCCTTTCCATTAACAACCTGCACAATCATATCTTAGTAAAGAAATATACTGACATTTTTAGACACCATACATTCCACAAACTATACCAAGTGACCTTCCAACAAATTTTCATAACCCATCTAAGAAATATCCAACATCCAAATTGCTCAACATAAGCAAGCCTTCAGGCAACTAGAAATAACCTCTACAGATCAAGATTTGGTACCAAGAGTAATTTATAATAGAAAATATTCATTAGGTTTACTCATTCTAAATAGCAATAACAATATAATAGAATATATGAGTTGATGTTACCTGTAATAATGATGAGGAGCTGCTAGAGGCAAGGACAAGGGCTGGGAACGCCATGCAAGGGTGGAGAATAGGGTTTGAGTAGAGAAAAGAAGTGAGAAACTCTTAAATGTAGCATAATATTATTAATAAATATAGGGTTTGAATAGAGGCTATGAATGTCATGCTAAAACCAAACTCGGGCTTACTAAGCGAGCAAATACTCGTCCTTATCTTTGAGACCATTAAATGAGACATTTGAACACTCTGTTTAATGGTGTCTATTAGCAGAAAGTTTCAAGTAGTGACTAAGAGACTACTATGGTGAGAGCTCTTTATGTATCGAGCAACAAGAATGGTCACTAGATTGATTCACGAAGGACCTAAAGGCAGAGTAAACGGAGGGTGGGATGCACTCACCAAGCTTATGTTTTTCTATTGTGGATGCGAGTCAACTTGACATTTTAGAGTGAGTCGACTATTATGGGGTCACTTCCAGAAGGTTTGTCGGTCGAAAACATCAGATACCTCTAAGTTTCTTAAGTAAGAGATGTAGAGGAGATATATTGTCACACTGGTGTAGAAGTGGGAAAAGAAGTGGTGAATAGGATTTGAGTAAAGAAAAGAAGTGGGAAAAGAGAGAGAGACCTTTTGGTAGAATAACCACTTAGGAGTGGAAAAAAGAGGAAAAAGAAAAAAAATTATAAAAAAATTTGGTGTTTTGTGTAAAAGAGAGAAAATTTATAGAATATGTCTATGGCCTCAATTTTTAAAAAACTGAGGCTAAATTTCTAAGACCATATGAATGTATTGTAGTAGTGAAGAAGTGTATACTAGTAGCTAGATACAAGCAATTAAGCTAACTAGCTAAGGATATACATAAATAATGTAACTAGACACGCTAGGAAACCTATAATAAATTTATTATCCATAATTATATATAATCAAATAACCATAAAGAATATTCTATGAATATAAAATTATGAATTTATTTTTTCCATATACAACAATAAAAAATTTGATAGAAATAAAAGATGAACAAAAATCATGAAACGAAAAGGGAAAAAAATTGTGTAAAGACATCAACCATTCACTTTCTAGTCTAATATGTCATCCTTTTCCAAGGTTTCTTCAAGTTCTCGATGGCACAATTCTCTATAACAAGAATCAATAAAAAGCATAAAGAATTGTAGGTAGCTTGGGGCTATTTAAAAAATATAACCTCAAGCTACATACAATATATCAATAGATAGTATAAAGAATTGTGAAATTTACATAGTATTTTATACAAGCAAAAGATAGTGACGTAAATCTATTTGTTTCAATGATGTAGTGTACCAGCACATGTCCCACATTGCTTAAGAAGTTAAGTGGTAATGTACTTATAAGGGGTGAGTACTCTCTAAATGACATGACGCATTTTAGGGTTTCTCCTTAGAAGCAAAGCCGTGAGATCCCACTGAATTGTCAAGTCATGACTGTAAGCCCACTGAACTTGTAGTTATGGACCAAAGTAGACAATCCCATGCCACATGGAGTAGGTTCCGTTCTGCTGTAAGTGGACGGATTAATTGTCTTGTAACAATTGGTATCATAACCATGATCTTATTGTGCCATGTGGGCTTCCGTTCTTACGAGGACGTAAGACTCCCAAAGTGAAAGTGTATGATGCATTATGCCTACACGTGTCCCACATTTCTTAGGAAGCTAAGTGGTCATGTGCTTATAAGGAGTGAGTACTCTCTAAATAGTATGACACGTTTTGGGATTTCTCCCTAAAAGCAAAGTCATGCGATCCAACTGAAATGTCAAGTCATGACCATGAACCTACTGAACTTGTAGTTATGGACCAAAGCAAGAAGAAGACGAAGGACTGAGAAGATTGCACATATAGAAGCAAATGGAAAATATATTCTATTACTTGCTAGATTTTGTATTTAATTACAATGCTATTTAATATCATATGTATATAATACTCTAGACTATAACTAGCTATGACATGACATGACAAACTATAATAAATTGATCACACATTGTAATTAGAACAAGCACACATACATTGTATCTGACATCTTTCCATAAGCTCATGGCCTTGGAAGGACATTAGGCTTGGTTCTAAGTTGTGAGAAACTTGAGCTAGCTAATGTCTTATTCACTATGTATGCAATTTGTTCTTGAGATGGAACATACTTAACCTATAAAATTCCAGATAATATCTTCTCATGAATAAAATAAAAATCCATTTCTAAGTGTTTGATTTTAGCATGAAATGCAAGATGCTTTGTAATATAACTTCCATCAACATTATCACAATACACTATTGGCACCTCATGTAATACAATCTTCAATTTAGCAAGGACCGTTTGAATCCATGCATATAAGCTCACACATTGCATTAGCAAGAGCTTTCAACTTAGTTTTAGTTGATGAGCAAAATACCACCTTTTGCTTCCCCAAGTGTCATGACACCAAAGAGTTCCCAAGATAGATGCAATAGCTCTCTATGGATCTCTTATCATTACTACTAGATACCCACTCATCGTATGTATAGGCAGATACACTCAAACTTTGAGACTTTTGAAGCATGAAACCATGGTTTAAGGAACCTTTTAGATATCTAAGTAAACGTTTTGTAGCAACCCAATGAGTAATGATAGGTCTCTGAAAAAATGAATACAACTTACTTACAGAAAAACTTATCTCAAGTCTAGTAAGTGTGCATATTAAAGTGCACCAACTACAATTCTGTACAATATGGAGACATCAGGAAAAGGCTTGGAAAGTTGTTGACTGGCCACTATTGGTGTAGAGACAGATTTGATGTCATGTAGGTGCACTCTATCAAACAAGTATTTATATATTTCATTTGAGACAAATGCAACCATACTTTGAGTTTGTCATTCAACTCATAAAAAGAAGCTTAAATCACCCAAATCCTTGAGATCACCCATTGCCAGAAAGTAAGAAAATCAAGCTGTGTAGAAAAAGAGTGATGTAGCTTTTGATACCATATTAAGTTTCAATAAGAGAATATTAGTAAGGAAAACTGATTAATATATTCTCTGAGTAATTCTATTACAACAACTCCTATATATAGAGTCCATACCTCTACATGACTAATGGTTATAAAAAACTTGTCCACTTTATCCAACTAATAGCAAACTGACTATTACATGTATTAGAATTAATTATTCTTCTTAATCTTATTAGAGATGGCAAAAAAAATCAATCAAATAGAAGCTCCGTAGATCGATCCGATCCATGATCCGATTGGATTAAGTCATTGTGGATAAAAAATGGATAAATTATTATCCAATTTGGGTGTTAGTGGATCAGTTCGGATCATGATTTTTTCAGGTCGGTCCATTCCAGATCCATTTGTTAAAAAAATTAAAAAAATAGAACCAGTTTCATTCCAGATCCATTCTAGATCGGATTAGAGCCATTCGCTAGTCGCCACCGATCCTAGGTCCTACACAAATCATGGTGTTCCTGCTGCTCTGCAAGTTTTCATTGCCTCCAATAACATCTCAGATCTAGTAAGTCTCCCCATTTCAGCATATCAATCTCAATATTGCAACAATAATGGAACCAGCATCTGATGTGCGTGAGAAACACCATAAGGAATTGGTCTCTTAGGGATGTATAGTCCGTAAGATTGAACATGTTTGTTAAGTCCCACATTGGTTAAGAGTAAGGCAATAGTATTGCTTATAAGTTTGGGCAATCCTCTAACTCATAAGCTAGCTTTTGGGTTCAGAGTTAGGCCTGGGTTTCTAAGTTGGTATCAAAGCTAGACTATTGGCTTCTTCGTACTCCCATTGGCCCTCGTGCTGTAAATCCGGACCGTGCCATAAATCCAGACTCTAGCCGATGTGGAGGAGGGATGTTAAGTCCCACATTGGCTAAGAGTAAGGCAATAGTATTGCTTATAAGTTTGGGCAATCCTCTAACTCACAAACTATATTTTGGGTTCAGAGTTAGGCCTGGGTTTCTAAGTCCGTTTACGCATCCGAAAGCCAAACCCAATTTTCTTTGGCTTATTACATTATCAATTAATCTAAGCATCGTATATGGATTCTGGAAGTATGTTATTTTTTGCTTTTGGGTTTGTTACATGTATATGCATTACACATGTTTGCTTTTATGTCTCTGTCAATGCCTTTTCTGGTTACTAAGCTTTTGTTTATTGTTTGTTGGCTCAAAGTATATATGTTTTTGTGTATGGGTGATGCATAATTTTTTTTCCTCCGCTCAATAAGAATCAGTAATGTTGGACAAGATCTTAATGTCAGAACTATGTATAAAAACACTTCTAATTTATGGACTATTATTCTGTGTTTGGTTGGAGTGAATGAAAAGGAATTAGAATTAATTTCTTCTATTTGTGTTTTTAGTTGGGTTGAAAAATAAGTCAAGAATGAAATCGATTTATAAAGGAAAAGGAATCACGATTTTTTCTCCCTTTTAAGAATCATGAGTTCATTCTCATCTCAATTTTTTTTTCAATTTTAATTCAAACCCTAAATCCCAAAACACAAACCCAAAACCCTAAACCATAAACCCTAAATCCCATATCCTAAAATCCTAAACCCTAAATCCCATATCCTAAAATCCTAAACCCTAAAACCCAAATCCTAAAACCCTAAACCCTAAACCCTAAATCCCAAATCCCAAAACACTAAACACTAAACCCTAAACCCTAAAACCTAAATCCCAAAAGCCTAAACCCTAAATCCTAAAACCCCAAATCCTAAAACTTAAAACCCTAAATCCCAAAACTCAAAACCCTAAACCCTAAACCCCAAATCTCAAATCTCTAAACCTTAAACCCTAAACCCTAAACCCCAAATCCCAAATCGTAAAACCCTAAACCTTAAATCCAAAATCCCAAATTCTAAAACCCTAAACCCTATTTAGAAAAATAATAATTTTAACCCTAAACCTTAACCCACAAATATAACCCTAAACCCTAAACCCCAAATTCTAAATCCTTAAATCCCGAAATCTCAAACCTCAAAACCCTAAATACTATTTAAAAAAATAATAATTTTAATAATATATTTTCTTTTTAAGTAATAATTATTTCAATAATGTATTTTGTCTGACAAAAAAATAATAATTAAATGATATTATTTAAACTCTACTGAATATAGGGACATTTAAGTAATATACAGTTTTTTTCATTTCATTTCAGTGGTAAATCAAACACTATAATACTGATTCCTTCTTTGATTCCAATGGTTAAACCAAATAACATTTTTTCCTTTCCATTCCGATTCTAATTTTGATTCTGATTCCATTTTGTGAACCAAACACCACCTTAGTGTTCAAAATTCTACATGATCAAAAGTTTATTTATCATTTTTGTAATATTGCAATGTTTGAATGCTATTTATAGGAACATGCTCAAAATATTATACTTTAAACAGTGAAAATATCTGTGAGTGTGACGATCTTGTTTGAACTATTATTTGTTGTTGGTTTTGGCATGGATAATCTATCTGACAATTCTTCAATATCTTTGTATGATTATCCACTTCTAGAAAATCTAGCACAACCTAATCAAAACTTGAAGGAAACGCAATCAAAACTTGAAGGACATCCAATATAATCATAGCACAATGGTATTTACACGAGCAAATTGAAGTAGTGATAATTCTGAGAAAAAAATGAAATCCACTTCTTGGAACTCTTATAAAAGGAAACAAATCAATGGAAAGTGGAAGGCTATTTGCATGTATTGTAATCGACACTTGGTAGGAAAAACTAAAAAAGGGATGACCCACTACCATACAAAAAGATCCTGTGTAGGAAAAGAGGAGGACGAGACAAAACAAACAACACTGAAAGCAAGTAGAATTGCCTTCAATAGTCCTCAACTACAAGTTATGCACTTTGATCCAGAAGTTGTAAGGTTTGAGTTAACAAACATGATTATTCTTTGTAAGTATTCATTATCAATGTTTGATCACGAGGGATTAAAATGTACTTTCATTCTCTTCAACCTTTATTTAAGATTGTTTGTACAAAAACTTGATAGTTAAATTTTGTAAATTTATAATAAGTTTGTAAGTACACGAATCACTTGTAAAAAGCGATAAATATACTTCTAATGTCGATCTAAGGAAGAATTACGTGATTTTAAATAATTTAACAAATCTCTTAAAAATAAAAACGAAAAGTAAACCTAAATATTTTGTTACGATATTTTAGTTTTGAAAATATTAATCTAAAGACAAAAATGATAAAAGAATAAAAGATAGATTTTCTCACATAAATTACAAGCAGATATGCAATTTATAAATCAATGGAGAATCTACGGGATATTTAGTTAGTTAACTATATTTGGTATAATTAATTACGTTAATGCAATATAAATCTATATTATTTATTCTTTTTATATGTATAAATAATGTATTTGATCGAGTCACTATTTGTTATTAATTAAATCACTTAATATCTTCAATCAGATCGTCAGTTAATTTAATTAAATTATGTCTATTGTTTAAGGAATTAATAAACCATCTAACTTGATACATTTGTTAAATTTACCAATTTAAACTCATATTCAAGCTATCTAAATTAGATCTAAATTGATGTATCTGAAACCAAGTTTTATATTTAAAATCTCTTACAAAAATAGTGTTAATATATTTCTCAATAATGAACTTTGTAAAAATCTTAAAATATAAAATAATTTTTTTTAAATAATAATTAAAAATATTCTTTTAAATAATTTATATAAATATATCAACATAACTAAAATCTCATTATTAAATTATTTATAACAATTTTAAGATATACAATATTATTTATTGATAAGAAATAAGAATATAAATCAGATTAATAATCAAAAGATAGATAGATGAATATGCCTACTCCACATAAGAGATATTGATCTTCACAGTATTCCCTAGATCATAGCAATGATTTCGTATCACTTGATTTAAAAAATCTTCATTTTATTGCATCTTATTTATGATAACTTAATCTAAATAGTGTATAAACTAAACATAAAATTAAAGAAAACAAAAATGTGTAGTTGAAAGAAAACTAAAGAAAATTGAAAATAACCATGGCGACCACACTACACATATCTCAAAACTAAAGAAAAAGGTCTCTTTTATAGTTGAGCCGCCAGAGGGCTTCATGAAAGGAAAAAAACTCACACATCGTGGTCCACATTTATCCATGCCATTGCCTATAATGTGTAGTTCTTTTCTTGATTTCAAATAGAAAGGGTCACACAGTGGCCCCAAATTTTTTCTCTACAGCATAACATAAACTGCGTGAATTTGATTTTAAACAATGATGAGTGCATCGATGTCCAATGTAGTCCATGTCGTGGCCCGCAATGCTTGATTCCATTTCTTATTTTTACCCTTTTACAATTGGTAGCCTTACATGTATTATTATTTTAATCTTCTAAGATGCAAAGAATTGCTTTCAAGCATAATTTTTTATGTGTTGTTCAATTTATCAAATTGAAGTTAAAAATATCAGAAAAGTAACAAAAAATATCCATGATTTTGAATACATAAATTTGCATAAACAATAATAAAATTAAGCATATTTAAATCTATTTATTAAGTTTAAGTGCAAATAAACCATGAAATATTAATGTTCTATAAGCATTCATTAAGAAATGTAATTAAGAATAATATTCTAAAGATTTATGAGGTGAAAAGGAGAAGATTATAGAGTTGCTAGAAAATAACTTAAGCAGCATTGCCTCTAATCAAAAGAAAGGTTATATAGCTACAACTACTCATTATAGATGAATCTTGGAACCACAAATGTCATATTTTGAAGTTTATGTATGTGCCTTGTACGCATGATGGTGAAACCATTAGGGATATGTTGATGGAGTCTTTAGAAGAGTGGAAAATTGATCACAAGCTATCAAGCTTAATTTTAGATAATTGTTCTACTAATGACTCTCTCATAGATCTTATTAAAGAAAAACTTCCATGTAATTCACATCTTTTGGGTGGTTCTTTATTGCATATGTGATGTTATACACATGTTTTAAATTTAATTGTGAAAGATGGACTAGAAGTAATTGAGGATGGGCTTGATAGGATCCATGATAGTATTGGTCACACACTCTAAAATGAAAATAAAAGTACGAAGAACAAGCTAAGCAGTTTGATTCTCCTTGTAGGAAAAAGCTCGCTCTTGATTGCAGAAAAATATATAATTCAACCTATGTCATGTTATCTATTAATTTAGCTTACCATAATGTCTTTCCAAGTATGAAGTAACTTGATACTCGATATTAAGCTTAACGTCTTGATACTGATTGAGAGTTAGCTGATGAGGTTTGCCAAAGGTTGAAGTTATTCTACGAGGTGATATAGACGTTTTTTGGTACTAAATATCCAACTGCCAACTTAGTGTTTCCAAATATTTGTGAGGTTATGATGCACAAAAACTTGATAGTAAAATTTTATATATTTATAAAAAAACTCACAAATACAATAATCACTTATAATAACTTATAAGTATATTTTCAAGGTTGGTCTAAAATTGAACTACGTGGTTTTAAATAATTCAACAAATTTTTTAAAAAACACAAAAAATAAACCTAAACATTTTATCACATATTTTATTTTGAACATATTAATTTAATGATAAAAATAATAAAAAATAGAAATAAGATTGATTCAAATAATTCTAGATAGATAAGCAATTAATAACCAATGAAAATTTATGAAAATAATTAGTTATAGAAAATTAAAGATATAAATTAAGGTTATTGATTTTTTCTTTTATGTATGAAAATGTCTTTTGGGGAAATCAGTTTCTTTATTAATCAAATCAATTAAAGTCTTTTGACGAGAATGAGTAATTGATTAAATTAAATTAAGTTGTATTCCTAAGGAAATAAAAAATCATTTAAATTAATACTCTTGATGAGACTATCAATTTAAACTCTTATTCGAGATATCAAAATTATATACTAAAACCTATCTTTCATATTTTAAATCTATTACAAAAAATATATCGTTAATATATTAATCAATAATAAACCTTTTAGAAATCTTGAATAAAGAAATAATCTCAAACATGGCAACAAAACTAATGTTCCATGGTAATAATCAGCCACACATGCTCATATGTAATAAATGATCAATAAATTAAAAATAGCATTCAAAAAAAGACCAAAGATTGAATCTGTATATAATTGAATACAAATAAAATAAGTACCTCAATGTATTTTTTGATGTATAGATATCTTTATTGTTATTTGTGATATGAAAAACCTCCAAATGTTCTACCTCTTACTATTATTAAATCTAACCTCTTGTAAAAACTAAATAAAAATAATGTTGTAACTCTAAAAACTAAAAAACCTGTCGAAAACTATGGATACACACTTAAAAACCTAAACATAACATTATATTTATTACTAAGGCTAGCCAAGAAGGGCTTCAATTCACAAAATTCATCAAGCATCGTGACCCACTATTATCCACACTACAATTCAAGACCCCAAATAGGTCACGTTATGACCCAACATTTCTACATCGCAACATAGATATAAAGATATGCCAAATGAATTCAAGCAGTGAGGAGTGCGCCGTGACCCAGCTATTTCTTGGTTGAGGCCCGCAATGCTCAACTTTACTTATTGTTTTCACTCATTTCAAACTGATTAGATCACATGTAAGCCTTACATATATTGTTCTTTTAAGCTTCAAAGGTGCAATTGAGTACTTTAGGTGTGATTCATCATGTGTTGATTAATTTATCAATTTATAAGTTAAAAATACTTGAAATAAAACAAAAAATATTTGTGATTTTGAATATATAGATTTGCTTAAATAATGATAAAATCATGTATTCTCAAGTCTATTTATTACATTTAAGTACAATAAAATCATGAAATATTATTTGGTTTTTAAGCACTTATTAGGTTAGGTTATCGCTATTAAATTGACCAATGTTGGAACATGAAAAAAATCATATCTATGGCGTCAAGTATGAGTACTAAATTTGAAAAATATTAGAATGTTTTTAATGGTGTGATGGATGTGAAAACCATTTTAGACCCAAGTTACAAGATGAGATTAATTAAGTACTATCTTCTTAAGATTTATGGGATTTTTTCTTAGGAGCATGTTGCTAGAATACTTCATGTGCTATAACTTATTTATCGAATATCAACAAGCAGATCAAGGCTAGAAGAGAGAAACCTAATTGATGTTTTGAGTCCTCATAACTTTTAGGATACATTGCTCCTATGGAATATACTGATGTTTTGTTAGACTATTACTTGTACATATAAAGGATAACATGTTTTGATCAAGTTAAGTCTGAATTGGAAGTCTACCTGGAGGAACTCTACGTAGAAAACCTATTCATTTTATCACTATAAACTAATGTGATTTTGATATCATAGCTTGGTGGAAGACGAATGCATTTAAATATCCTATTTTATAAAGAATGGCTAGAGATATTTTAGTGATAAATGTGTCTACAATAACTTCATAATCGAATTATTGAATTTTAGTACAAGTGAGAGAGTTGTGTTGAAGTATCATAGTAGACTTCACTATGACATAATAAAAGCTCTTATGTGTGTTTAAGATTGTTTATAGGTGAAGATGAATGCTATAATCTATCATATATTTTATTTTTATTTTATCTTTTCCATTGGAATTATTATTTTTTTGAAACATTCATTTAAGTATTATTAAGTGTACATTTTTGAACTCTTTAAGATAAAACTACTTGTAATTTTTTCAAATACAAAGATGAAGATAGAGATGAGGAAAATGGAGAAGATAGAAATACAATCTTTATTGCTAAAGTGAACTGTAATTGAATTTGAGAATTGATTTCCTAACTTAATTTTTTTTTTATAAAAGTAATTTAATTATTATGTTTGCTTATTTAATAGGATCTAATTGCATTAGGTGATCGATGAAAATCTTCGGATACATAGGTTTTTGACAATGGTGAAAATCTTGGGATAATGTTCTCCTTCCAACTAAAGATATGATGTTTTAACAATGTGGTAGAATCTTTTGCGGATCACTACTTCATCTTGGGGCTTTTGTCATGTATAGTTTCATCAACTCTAAAATATGATATGTAAAGTTGTAAATATACATGTATTTTGAGAAATTATTAAATATTTTGTGATTTTATGTTAAATGTGATATACAAAAACTATGAGAAATTATCAAGCATATATCGGAACAATTTTAATACTTATGATTATTTGACACAACAAGTTATTCATGTGGTTTTATAATAATTTTTGTATTTTGGTGACATTATTAAGTTTGAAAAGGTATCCAACAAAAGATGATAATGATTAATTTATATATGTGTGATGGTAAATCTAGATAAGAAAATCTTAATATTCTAATTGTCTTTGATATTTGAAATTATTTTATAACAAATACAAGGGTTTTGATGTAAGAAATTTTAAATAAAATAACTTTAAGTATAGGATTTAGGGTTTAGAGTTTATGGTTATATTTGTGGGTTAAGGTTCAGGGTTAAAATTAATATTTTTCTATATAAAGTTTAAGGTTTGGGGGTTTAAAATTTAGGATTTAGGATTTAGGATATAAAAAATAGAGTTTAAGGTTATATTTGAGGTTGAGATAAATTGAAACAAAAAATTAAAATGGGAATGGAATTATGATTCCTTAAGAAAGAGTAGGAAGGAATTGATTCCATTTAATTCTCAATTTTATGCCCAATTAAATATAAAATTTGAAGGAATCAATTATAATTTCATTACATTTTAGTCAACTAAACACCACCTAAGACTTCGAATAATTAACTAGAAAAAATTATAATTATTTATATCATTTAAGATAAATGATTGCATATAAAAATGATAAATATTTATAATCTAAATAATTTTTAATATTTTAAATACTAATAATTATTTACTTAATGTATAAAAAATGAATCTTAATTAAGTTATACAATAACAAAGAGCAATAATAGTTATTACTTTAAAATATGTGTTTAATTTTGTCCAAAAATTGTAAAACTTGACATATACTTTTTGTACATTATAGAGAGAAAAATGTCATATAAATCTCTTAAATTAGGTTAATTATGTCATTTAGTCACTTAAATTAGAAAAAAATATCATTTAATCTTTTATTTTTATAAAAAAGAAAAATTAAGGTTCAATTATATTATTTTAATAATTTTTTATTAAAATATTATTATTTTTTAAGTGATTAACATGATTGAAACTTGATTCTTTAACAATTATAAATTCACAATTAACATTAAAAAACATAAAAAATATTTATTTTTAATATTTGTTAATTGTCGCTATTTTATTTTAATGTTTTATTAATTTTTAATTTTTATTAAAAAATAAAAAATATATTTAAATTTTTTTAAAAAAATTTCTATTGTTTTTTATATTAAATTTAACTTTTATTTTTATTAAAAACTCGAATATTAATCACGTTTTAATTACTTATAATATTTTAATAAAAAATTATTAAAATAATATAATTTTTATTTAATTAATTTTTTTATAAATTTAAGGGATATCTTTTTCGATCCAATGAATAATCTAATATAATATTTTTTTAAGATATCACCTATTATCATATAATAATAGATACGAATATATGACTAATTGTGAAGGTTTTGATTTGCGATGGACCGCACAACCCAAGTACGTACTTCAATCATAATCCTCATCATCACCATATTATTTGGCTTTGTATTTACTGTTCATTCGATAAGCTAGCGTATCTTGAATTTATAAATACACTCTCATAGAAAACAATCATAGAAATAATTTATATTAAATTAATATTTAATTAATATTTAATTCATTTTACGTAGTATTATTACTTTTCAACCTAATTTTATTATAAAAATTTATTTAAATTAATATTTGATTTATTTTTATATTTTATAAATAAATAAATCTATTTTTAATTTGATATTAAAAGAAAAAATTAAAATATATAATTTTAGAATTAAGTAAATATGATCTAAATTTATAGTAAAAAATATGAGTGTATAAAATTATACGAATAAGATATTTAATAATATATAACAAATATTGTGTAAGTGTATACTTTCAATACCACCAGATCAAATTGTGGACTTTACTGAATACGATCTCAAAACCCTGAAGTAGTAAACTACTTCAAATATAAGACGACACCACCCCATATGATTTAAATTAAATAGCATTCTTTGCAGATTCAAGGACATCTTATTAATTTTAGCTTGATAACATATAATTTGATATTTTATTAAAATTTAAGGTTATTTTTGATAATAATTTTGATTTGTGTTTTATAATTTTTATCAAATTAATTATTAATTATGTATGTTTGATATTTAATTTTTAAGAAATTAGTCGATTCTTTTAAGTGTTAATTTATTATGTAATTGTAAAATAATAAAATTTAAAATAACTGATTAAGTAAAAAATTAGATACGTCACTTAAAGATAAATAACATCGTATAAAAAAGATAAATAATTATAACCTAAAAATTTATCAATATTAGTTACTAATAATTTATCATTTAATTTATATTACTTAATTGATAAAAAAAATGAGACTTAAAATAATTAATAAAAAAATAACAATTATTTATCTTACTTAAAATAAATATTCTTTATATATATATATATATATATATATATATATATAATTATCAATATTTTAACTATTAATAATTTATTAATTAATTAATAATTTTTTTAAATAAGAGTAACAATAGTTATTACTATAAATTATAAAATCTGTGGACAATTTTGTTAAAAAAAAATTTAATACATGATTTAAATTTTTATATATAATATAGATAGATTAATCACATAAAATATATAATTTGATTCATAAATATTTCAAAATAGTATTTTTATTATATTTTTTATTTATAATTTTTTCCATTTTCATCAAACTAAAAAGTAAGTAAAACCTTATGACTTTCGTGTATATATAACTAAAAAATAAGTAAAATCTTATGACTTTCGTGTATGTATATATAATTAAAAAATAAGTAAAATATTATGATTTTAGTATCTATGTATATATTAGAAGAAAATTTATAAAAATATAAAATTATAGATAATAATTAATTTTTTTCTTAATTATCTAAGTTATTGAGAAAATAGAAATTACAAAAGTTTACTAAATATTTATACTAATTTTTATTTTTTAAAAACTATTGAGTAAAAATTGTAATAAAATAATTAAAAATTAAAAATTAATTGTTTAATTATAAATCATAAATCAAAATCATTTTCATGCACTAATCAACTAAAAAAAGCTCATTGAAGTTGTATAATTATTAAAAAATAAATACATTAATCCTATAATTATTAAATTAGATATTAAAGATCTCGTAATTTTTTCAAAATAAACACTTTAATCCATTAAGGTATGAGTTAGACATTTTTAATCCAATAATTTATTAAAATGATGACTTATAATCCATTAAAAGTGTAACAAATGATAACTTTTGATATTTAATTTTTATAAATAACAAGACTATGTAACCAATCTAAAAATTAAGTAATTAAATTACTCATTTTAAAAAATTAAGAAATTTTAATAATTATAAAATTAAATTATTTAAATTCAATAATTATTTCATCATCCCAAAATTAATTGATGACAAAGATATATTTCTTTTTTCCTTCAAATCTGTCAAGCATATCCGATTGCTTGCATGGAGAGATAGAGATATAATTGTAACTTGATTTCAACCACGTACTATAAAAGGACATAAAAGTTGTGAAACATTATCTTGATCTTCAACTTCAATGCCATTTCTTTTCTATCTTTATAACCTTTTGTTTTAATAATTGAATTCCCTTTTACTATACATACTAAGCCTTTGAGCATATATATTTACGAAAAGATGACGTTATGAGACTTATTAATAATGGAAATTATATTTATTTGTAAAAATATTGCCTACTTTTCATGAATCTATAAAAGCTTACCGTTACCTTCACTGTTAGTTAAATTAGTGTTAGTTAATATGCCCGAAGATATAAGCTTAAATATTTGTCTAGATATTTAATGATAAATTCAAATTTTGATCGTAATTTATGTTGAGTAAAATTTACAATAAACTTGGATCTAAATAATTAAATAAATTATTTGTATTATACTCATTATAATATATTTCAAAAACAATTCACAAATTAAAGAGAAATACAAACACTTAAAGGGAAAGTTCTTAACGCACTCTCAAACTAAGAATATAAAAACTTATTTATTTTTGATGAAATGATTAAACCAAATGTAAGGTAGACTATTTATAGTCCTCACCATGCAATCTACACCACACAAATATAAAACTAAGAAGTAATTCTAGATACACAAATATTATCTACACACTTCTATTTTCTATATCCTTAAACCACCCTATTTATTCATTCTTGAACCACCCTATTTATTCATTCTTCAACCACCCTATTTATTCATTCTTCAACTACCCTATTTTTTCATTCTTCAACCATCCTATTTATTTATCCTTCAACTACCCTACTTATTCATCATTCAACCACTTCATTTATTTCTCTACATCCTTCAACCACTCCATTTCTTTTCCTACATCCTTCAATCACTTCATTTATTATGTTAGTGTTGATTTTCAACACTCCACCTCAACACTAACTCCTACTATTTTTACTGTGTCAAGCTGACAGTGAAACATTTTGAACTTACCAACGCTTAAGCTTTTTGTGAACAAGTTCGCAACTTGATCATATGTCTTGATTTGTCTCATCTCAATTTCTTCTTACAGAATATTTTCTCTGATAAAGTGATAGTGCACTTCAACATGCTTAGTTCTTGAATGAAATACTAGATTTTCTATCAAACGAATTGCCAACTAATTGTCACAGTATAACTAAACTGCATAATCTATTGGTTGTTGTAGATTGTTTATTAGCTACATCAACCATGTACTCTTTTTAGTTGCCTTTGTCGCTGCTCGATACTTAGGTTCAGTAGTTGATATGATACTGTCAGTTGTCTCTTGCTACACCAAGAAATCGTTCCAGAACCAAACTTAAACACATACCCAGTTGTTGATCTCCTGCATAGTCAGCCTCGCAGAAACCAACTAACTTGTCGTCTCCACCTTTCTTGTACAAAAGACCATAGTCAATTGTACTCTTTACATATCTCAGTATTCGTGGAACTGCTTTCAAATGAGGCTTCTTTAGATTTTGCATGTACCGACTCATTACACTAACTGCATAAGAAATGTCAGGTCGAGTTATGGTTAAGTAGATTAGACTGCCTACCACATATTTTCCTTCATGTGCACACATTTTGGCATTTGGTTCTATCGACATCGAAATTAGTTTGCATTCAAGCATTCTGAACCTCTTCATCAAATCTTTGGAATATTTTTGTTGACAAAAAAAGTATTCCTTCTTATTAGCAGTCAACCTCTAGACCAAGGAAGTGCTTGACCTATCTAAGTTTCTTCATCTGGAAACAGACTGATAAATTCTCTTTTGGTCAAAGAATTTATGCCTCATCATCACCAATTATGATTAAATCATCTACGTACACTAGTACGATAGCTAGCTTTCCTTCATTGGCTTTGATAAACAAGCTGGAATCTGCAGGTGTTACTGAATAACCACTTTATGTTAAAAATTCAACAATCTTACCTTACCATGCCCTAGGTGCCTGTTTCAATCCGCAAAGTGCTTTTCGCAACTTACACACATATTCAGAATGATCTTGGCTCTAAAAATTCATTGGTTGGATCATGTAGATCTCTCGATCCAGCTCTCCATGAAAAAAAGTATTCTTCACATCCATTTGCCGTAAATTCTAGTCTTTGTTGGCTGCAAGTGCAATTAGGACTCATACAGTTGTAAGTTTTTCCACCAGACTAAACGTTTAATCATAGGCTAGTCCGTACTATTGAGAGAAACTACGAGCTACCAATCGTGCCTTGTATCTCTTAATTGACCCATCTGGACAATGCTTTTTCTTGTAAACCCATTTACAGGATATGGGTTTCACATCTCCTAGTTTTCGTACCAGATCCCAAGTTTAATTTTGTTGAAGTGCATCGATCTCTTCTTTCATAGTTATTGTCCACTCAAATCTTTGTAATGCTTCTTTGAACGTCTCAGGTTCTATTGCTTCTTCAACTATGGTTGCATTGGCATATTTGGGATTTGGATTTCTTGTTCTTATTGACCTACGAAGTTGAGATTGTGGAGTTGATTCTTCCTTTTCACTATGCTGACCTTCTTCATTTAATTGTTAATATATGACAGTTTGCCAAGGATTCTGAGTTACTCTTTGTTTGGCACCATTATCGTTTGGATCTCTGGATTCATCTAAACTTGGTTGAGGAAGTCTGTTGATCACAAAGGTTGTAGTCATCATCGCTTCAGCCCAAAACCTTTCAGGTACATTCTTTTCATGTAGCATACTCCGAAAAATTTCTACAAGATGCCGATTTTTCTCTCTACACCATTTTGTTGGGGAGTGTTGGCACAAATGTACTATGACATATTCGACATTCCCTTAAGTATTGAAAGAACTCGCTTGACCTATATTATACGTCGTTGTCTGTATGTAAGCAACTAATCTTCTTTCCAACTTCTCCTTCAGTTGACTCTCTGAACTCTTTAAACTTTGAGAATACGTCATATTTTTTTTCATAGAGAAAATCCACACATATCTTGAGAAGTCATTAATGAATATCACCATGTATCGCATACCGCTAATTGATGGTTACTTAACATGACCGAATACATTAGAATGAACTGACTCCAATGGTTCTTTTACTTTGAACTTTGATTCCTCCTACGAAAATTGGTGAGCTTTACCATACTAGCATCCTACATGGACTGTGTCTGTTCGCATGTCTAGTTGAGAAAGCCCTTTAAGCATCGACTTCTTCACCATCATATTTAGCTTGGAATAGCTAACATGACCTAACTACATGCCATAGATTTGTTGTCTTATTTCTTCTTGTCCTATCTATATATGCAGATTATGTTGATATCCTTTAGATTGATTCCAATCATTGCCCCTCCATTGTCGACGTTTCTGAGATTTTGAGATCACGATACACCTTCACATCTCAAGGACCGAATAAGATATAGTGGCCTGATGATGTCAATTGAGCCACAGATAACAAGTTTTTCTTCATTCTTGGGACATGATAAACATCTTGAATTGGTACCTGGTTAGTACTATATCGAGGTGTAACTATCGTCTTACCGATGTGGGCTATCGACAACCTTGAGTTGTTAGCTATCACCACTACACAACCTCCCTTGTACTCAAACATGTTTTCCAACTTTTTTTTATCACCTGTCATATGATTTGAGCAGCCTGAATTTATGATCCAGTAATTCTTATAGTCAATATGTTTTGATGTTGTCACCATAAGAGCTAATTCTTCTTCCTTTGTAGCGAATAATGCTTCAGCATCCCAACCATCTTTGCTATGCTCCTTAGAGCTAGAAGTAGTTGTATTAATTTCAACAAGATTCTTCTTACTCCAACAATCTTTTTCCATATGACCCATCTTTCCGCAGTTGTAACATTCACCATCAAATTTGCTACTGTTATTGTGGTTCTTCCAAGCTCCCCCTGGATGAAAGCCTTTATTTCTTGAGGAATTATTCCTTTATCGGCATTGATAAGAGTCAAATTATTGCATTTTTGTTATGATTTAAATGTTAATATTTGTGTGAAAATTGCGTTTATTTGATTATTTAATCCACAAATGTCATTTCACGGGTATTTCGTGTTTAAAGTGCAATTTCAGGTGAAATCATAATTTTGGAGAAGTTTGGGACAAATTTCTATGAACGGGATTGAGTGCAAATAAAAAGAAAACAAAATTTCAAAATTTGGAATTTCGCCGCCGGCTAGAATATTCTCGCCGCCGGCGAAAACCTTACGGAGAATACGTTGAGCAAAGCAATCTCGCCGCCGGCCAATTTAAGCTCGCCGCCGGCGAAAATCCTACAGAAAGCACGGAGAAAATCTTCCCGAGAGCACAAAATTTGGCAAATTCATCTCGCCGCCGGCCAAATTATCTCACCGCCGGCCAAATGCATCTAGCCTCCGGCCACATTATTTTGGCCGTCGGCCAAAATCGAAAACCCAAAAAAATTTATTTTCCAGAAAACTCGCCGCGGCGAGAATAATGTCGCCGCCGGCGAGTTTCGTCCGAAAACAGATTTTTTGGTTGTTTTGTTCCAAAATTACCCCCCCAAACCCTAGATCTATATATATAATATGATGGAAAAAGAGGGGGACGGAAGAAAGCAGAGTTCAAAGGCATTTTTGGAGAAGAGAAGGAAATTTTGGAGAAACTTGAAGGATCTTCACCATTGTTGCTACCAAGCCTTCATCTTCTAGAGTTTTTTTTTATCTCTTCTCCTTAGTTTTTATTTTCTGCAGTTTATTCATATTTGTTATTCATGGATTCAATTGAAATAATGGTTGTTCTTATTTCCGTTATGAACTAATTCGTTTTTGCTAAGGCTATGATGTAGTTAGATCAAGGAAATCTGATTTCTTTTGTTATGGTTATATGAATTCATTATTTTCAAGTCGAGTATTTATTTCCATGCTTAATGCTTTTAAATTTCTGATCAAGATTTAGATGATTTGTTGCATTATATTGAGACCGAGAGGAGATGTGTAATGAATGCTTCTTGTGATAAATACCGTATGTTGAATGCGAGTTTGACACCTAATGCATGATGTATGTGGTTATTCTAGAAATTCCATAAATCGTAATGTGCTTATTTGTGATTAAATCTTCATAGAAATATAGTCGGTTTTCATAGATAAGTAATTCTAATATAACTTGAGAAAGAGTATTAGATAAGTTTGGGTTTTTCAACCATCACTTTTAGCTTTGATTCTCATATAACATGACTTGAAATCGGATTGAATTGATTTAGCGAAATCAAATGCCTTAGCGTTTTTAATCGTTAGTGAACAACATTTAATTTTGCTATTTGCGTTTTGTTTTATGTTAATTTTCTTTTTAAACAATTTCAACAATTCAGTTTTCAAATAAAATTAGGGTTAGTCGATTTCGGTACTTAGTAACGCCATTCCTTGTGGGTTCGATATCCGTACTTTTGTACACTTTATTACTTGAACGATTCGTACACTTGCAAAAATAAGCATCAAGTTTTTGGCGCCGTTGCCGGGGAATGGTTTGATTTTATTAATATCGATACTACCTAATCTTAGTTTTAATTTGAAGTTAATTTTCTTTATCTTTCTTTCATTTTTAATTTTGTTTATTTTGCTGTTTTATTTTATTTATCAAAAAAAAAAGTAACTTTGTGTTGTTTTTGTGTTAGTTGATTTTCTGGTTGCAGGATTTGTGTATGAGACGTACAAGAAGCCTTAACCTTTTTCCACTTGATCCAGAGATTGATAGAACATATAGGCGTCTAAACCGAGAGAGAAGACGTTCAACCTCAGCTCCTAATAGACAATCAACCATGGATCCACCATTTGTTGAGGGAGGTGGAAATCGTAGAGCTTTGAGAGATTATGTTGCGCCTAATGTTGCTGGAACTATTTCGGGTATAAGAAGGCCAACTATTCAAGCCAATAACTTTGAGATAAAACCATCCTTTATCCAAATGGTTCAATCAAATCAGTTTGGGGGAATGTCAAAGGATGATCCAAATGCACATATTGCTTACTTTCTAGAGGTGTGTGATCTTTATAAGATAAATGGTGTGTCCGAAGATGCTGTAAGATTGAGGGTTTTTCCTTTTTCACTTCGGGATAAAGCCAAGGAGTGACTAAACTCATTACCACCAGGATCAATTACAACATGGAATGAATTGGTTCAGAAATTCTTATCCAAGTTCTTTCCTCCTGCTAAGACAGCAAAATTAAGGAATGAAATCACATCCTTTACACAATATGACCAAGAATCATTGTATGAAGCTTGGGAAAGATTCAAAGAAATGTTGAGAAAATGCCCACATCATGGTATATCAATTTGGCTACAAGTCTCTACATTTTATAATGGGTTGGTTTCAAACTATCGTGCAATGATTGATCTTTGCCGGTGGAGGATCTTTAATGGGAAAAACACCGGAGGATGCTCATGAGTTGTTAGAGGTTATGGCAGAAAACAACAATCAGTGGCATTCAGAGCGGGTAATTGCAAAAAGACCAGCAGTAGTGCATGAAATTGATTCAGTGAATGCTTTTTTGGCTCAAGTTGCTGTTCTTTCAAGAAAGATGGATTCTTTATCCTCCAAATTTGAATCCAAACCAACTGCACAATGTGATTTATGTGGTGGAAATCATGCTAGCATCGAGTGCCAAGTTGGAAATCCATTTGCTTCACCAAATGCTGAGCAAGCAAATTATGTTTCAAATTTCCAAAAACCTCAACATAACCCATACTCGAACACCTACAATCCAGGTTGGAGAAATCATCCAAATTTGTCATGGGGAAATAACCAAGGGGGATTCAAACCATCATCATCTTCCTACCAATCCCAAGAGAAAAAACAAACAAATTTGGAAGAAATTTTAGGAAAGTTCATTGAGGAGACAAGAGCAAATTTTAGAAATCAAGAGGCAATCAACAGGGACATACAAAACCAACTGGGGCAGCTTTCAAAGCAGATTGCAGAAAGGTCTCAAGGATCACTACCTAGTGACACAATAAATCCCACAGAGCATGTAAAGGCTATCACATTGAGAAGTGGAAAAGAACTTGAGAATCAGAAGAAATCGGAGAAAAAGATGGAAGAATCTAAAGAAAAGCCATCAAGATCCCAAGATATTCAACCTTCCCCATATGCAAAATATGAGCCTCCTATCCCATATCCTCAAAGATTGAATAAGAAAAAGCTTGATAATCAATTTGATAAATTTCTGGATATTTTTAAGAAATTGCATATTAACATTCCTTTTGCAGAGATGTTGGAACAAATGCCCAAATATGCAAAATTCATGAAGGAAATCCTATCAAAAAAGAGGAGGCTGGGAGATAATGAAACTGTCATGCTAAATGAGGAGTGCAGTGCAGTTCTTTAAAGAAAACTGCCACAGAAATTGAAAGACCCAGGGAGTTTTACTATACCTTGTACTATAGGAAGTTGCAATTTTGATAAAGTCCTATGTGATTTAGGAGCAAGCATTAATTTGATGCCACTTTCTGTTTTCAGGAAACTAGGCCTGGGAGAAATGAAGCCCACTTCAATATCTTTACAATTAGCGGATCGATCGGTGAAATATCCTCTAGGGGTAATTGAGGATGTTTTAATTAAAGTCGGCAAGTTTATTTTCCCTGTAGATTTCGTGGTGCTTGACATGGAGGAAGATAGAGAGATACCGTTGATATTGGGGAGACCGTTCCTTGCAACTGGAAGAACATTGATTGATGTTCAGCAAGGAAAGCTCATTCTACGGGTGCAAGATGAACAAATAACTTTTGATGTTTTTGAAGAAATAAAATCTCCAAGTGATGTACATTCTTGTTTTCAAATTAACACTCTTGACGGGTTAATCTCGGAAACTTTTGAGGAGATAACTCCATTGCTACCACTAGAAGCTGGCCTTGTGAAATCTGCAACAATTGAGGAGGAAGATGAGGGGACGAGACAATGTTCTGGATTACTGGCAGCACCTAATGAATATTTATGCAGTGATGGAACATTTAAGGAGTTGGGAACAAATGAAACTCCAACCTCAATGGTAAAGAATAGAGCCAACAAGATTGAGCTAAACCCATTGCCATCCCATCTAAAAAAATAAAAAATTTCTTACGTTCACCACCGGCGAGGGCAGTTTCACCGCCGGCGGAAAGGAGATCTCTCTTCCCTTTCTTACATTGAGGACAATGTAAGGTTTTGGTTGGGGGTGCGGTAAACGGTAAATCTTTTCTCCCCTTCATTTTTAGTAGTTTTGTTTGTGTGTTTAGTTGTGTTTAATTTTAATTTTCCATTTATTTTTCTGCATTTTGATTTAATTTTTTTATTATTTTATTTCTTTAGTGTCTTATTTTATTATTATTATTTTTATTTTATTTGCATTTTACTTGTTTTAATTTGCACGTTGATGATAATAATGTGATTGTGATAACAAGTAGCTGTTAGAAGACATTAAATTTTGCTTTGGTTTAAAGAGAATTTCAAATGTTGATTTTACCTAGTTGGCGACTCTTTTGGTATGTGGTATGATTTGGTTGATTAGTCTAAATGCTTAGAGAAGTCTTATGTGTGAATTTTGCATGGACATTTTTGTGATCTCAACAAACTCTAGAACTCATTTGAAAACCTCTTGAGGCGAAATAATTTGGAATTGCACTGTTTAGGATATGATGTAGGCCATTTTTGGATCGATTGTGCCATTTTAAGCCTACCTTGTTATCTTTATATCACTAGTAACCTCTTTGAGCCATTTAAATATATTGTTAGCCTTACTTTTCTTTCTTTTTGCCTTATATAACCTACCTTCTATTGAGCCAAAAATATATATATATATATATATATATATATATAATTCCTACCTTATTTGTTAAGAGCACTTAATTTTGAACACAAACTTTTCAAGAGGAATTGGAGAAATCTTCCACATATATTGGAAGAAATTGGTTGGGGGTTATGTCTTTTCAAGAGCAATTAGAGTAAGGATGATGAAAAAAAAATCATATATATTGGAAGAAAGTAGTTGGCTTTTCAAAGAGCAATTGAGTAAAAAAAAAAAAAGAGAAAAGAAAAAAAAAGAAAAAAAAGAGAAAAGAAAAAAGAAAAAAGAAGAAGAAGAAGAAAGCCTTCACATTCTAGTAAATAAAAGAGTGTTAGTGATGGATGTACTAAGGTGAAAGATTGAGGAAGAACTTTGTTTATCTGTGGAAAAATGGGTTATGATCGGAAGAAACAATTTGGGTTAAATGGTGTTATTCTTTTACTTAATTGGTTGTGTTTAATCTAATAAGTGCCCTTATTTGTATTTTGACACTTCCCGTTCTTTCTTAACCAAATACCTAAGCCTAACATTACAAGCCTCGTAAAGTCCTATTGATCCAAAGTGGTGTATTTTTCTTCATTAGTGGAGAGAGGTTTGAAAAGTGAGCCTATGGAGTTTGAGATTTCACCTTTTTGTTTGTGGATGTTGTGCATAATATTATCTGGGTATTATGGCTAATGGTTTGTGGTTTGATGGATGTTTAAGAGTCAATAACAAAAGTGAAATTGGCATTTGAGATTTCTTAAAGCTTAGGTGACATTTAATTATTCTATATGTTGGGTGTTATTTACAATTTTTGAGACATTTGTGCAAGTTATTTGTTATGTGATTTTATTGTTTTAAGTTAGGATAGTTATAGGTAAGATGTTTGTGGGTATCATCACTAGAAGCCCTCACGAGACTACAACTCGTCCTACTAGGGCCACCTAGGGGTTTAAAGGCTTATTGCATACGCTTAATGTAATGTCGTAAATAGAATAAATTTCCTTTGAATTTTTCTTTTAATGTCTCCTTTGAAATTATTCATAGATCGCTTTTCTTGCTAGAGACTAGCAAGAAGCTGGTTGGGGGTTGTTGATAAGAGTCAAATTATTGCATTTTTGTTATGATTTAAATGTTGATATTTGTGTAAAAATTGCGTTTATTTGATTATTTAATCCACAAATGTCATTTCACGGGTATTTCGTGTTTAAAGTGCAATTTCAGGTGAAATCATAATTTTGGAGAAGTTTGGGACAAATTTCTATGAACGGGATTGAGTGCAAATAAAAAGAAAACAAAATTTCAAAATTTGGAATTTCGCCGCCGGCTAGAATATTCTCGCCGCCGGCGAAAACCTTACGGAGAATACGTTGAGCAAAGCAATCTCGCCACCGGCCAATTTAAGCTCGCCGCCGGCCAATTCATTCTCGCCGCCGGCGAAAATCCTACAGAAAGCACGGCGAAAATCTTCCCGAGAGCACAAAATTTGGCAAATTCATCTCGCCGCCGGCCAAATTATCTCACCGCCGGCCAAATGCATCTAGCCGCCGGCCACATTATTTTGGCCGTCGGCCAAAATCGAAAACCCAAAAAAATTTATTTTCCAGAAAACTCGCCGCGGCGAGAATAATGTCGCCGCCGGCGAGTTTCGTCCAAAAACAGATTTTTTGGTTGTTTTGTTCCAAAATTGCCCCCCAAACCCTAGATCTATATATATAATATGATGGAAAAAGAGGGGGACGGAAGAAAGCAGAGTTCAAAGGCATTTTTGGAGAAGAGAAGGAAATTTTGGAGAAACTTGAAGGATCTTCACCATTGTTGCTACCAAGCCTTCATCTTCTAGAGTTTTTTTATCTCTTCTCCTTAGTTTTTATTTTCTGCAGTTTATTCATATTTGTTATTCATGGATTCAATTGAAATAATGGTTGTTCTTATTTTCGTTATGAACTAATTCGTTTTTGCTAAGGCTATGATGTAGTTAGATCAAGGAAATCTGATTTCTTTTGTTATGGTTATATGAATTCATTGTTTTCAAGTCGAGTATTTATTTCCATGCTTAATGCTTTTAAATTTCTGATCAAGATTTAGATGATTTGTTGCATTATATTGAGACCGAACGGAGATGTGTAATGAATGCTTCTTGTGATAAATACCGTATGTTGAATGCGAGTTTGACACCTAATGCATGATGTATGTGGTTATTCCAGAAATTCCATAAATCGTAATGTGCTTATTTGTGATTAAATCTTCATAGAAATATAGTCGGTTTTCATAGATAAGTAATTCTAATATAACTTGAGAAAGAGTATTAGATAAGTTTGGGTTTTTCAACCATCACTTTTAGCTTTGATTCTCATATAACATGACTTGAAATCGGATTGAATTGATTTAGCGAAATCAAATGCCTTAGCGTTTTTAATCGTTAGTGAACAACATTTAATTTTGCTATTTGCGTTTTGTTTTATGTTAATTTTCTTTTTAAACAATTTCAACAATTCAGTTTTCAAATAAAATTAGGGTTAGTCGATTTCGGTACTTAGTAACGCCATTCCTTGTGGGTTCGATATCCGTACTTTTGTACACTTTATTACTTGAACGATTCGTACACTTGCGAAAATATGCATTAAGTTTTCATTTTTATATCCATTTCCATTGTATCGCTTAAAAATGTCTCTGCTTTTGTTGGTGTAGAGTGCTTCTTCTTCACCCTTAAGCGAGACTCCTCCCATTTGCTTAGCCATTGCTTCTTGACTTGCCAGCAAATTCTCAAACTCAATAAGACATGGTTGTGTCAGCCATCCATGTATAGCGTTAACAAACCCTCGATATTCAGGTCTTAAACCATGGATAATTATTCTCTTTATCCTAGTTTTCCTAATAGGAGCTTTCAGATCTAACTCTAAAATTTCACGGCATAACGACTTTACCTTGTGAAAGTATTGGGAAATCTTCATATCACGTTGTGCCATCGATAACAACTCGTTCTCCAAAAGTTGTAGTCTTGTATCATTCTTCTTTGAAAAGAGTGTAACAAGAGTGTCTTATGCTTCTTTCGGTGTTTTGGCATCCCAATTATGCTCTAACATTTCTTCTTCAAATGCGGTCTTTAAAGCAAACATAGTGTTTTCTTGCTTTAATTTTCCACTTTTGCAAGATTCTGTTTACATCTTCCACTGTTGGTTGTGTAACTTTGTCACCACCAACAACCTCCCACAAGTCTATATCTTGTAGGTAAGACTCTATATATGTTTCTCATGTGTTATAGTTTTTGTTCTTGAGCTTCTTAATTCCTCCAACTACTTGAAGGTCACTCATCGTGTTGGTAAGACTTTGACTATACCGAACACGCTTAACTAAGAAACTTGTAGAGTACCAAACTCCTCACAATTCAAGATAGTTCCACTAAAAACGATCATTGACTGTCCCACTCTAATATCAATTGTTAAGTATAATTTAGAATATACAACTCTAAATTTACTACTATTGGATCCAAACAATTAAACAAATTACTTGTATTATACCCACTATAACACTTTTCAAAGGCAACTCACAAATTGAAGAGAAATACAAACACTCAAAGAGAAAGCTCTCAACTCACATTCAAACTATGAATACAAAGACTTTTTTTTTTATGGAATGATTAAACCAAATGTAAGGTAAACTATTTATAGTCCTCACAATGTAATCTATATTATACAAATATAAAACTAAGAAATAATTCTAGCCACACAAATATTATCTACATCCTTCAATCACCCTATTTATTCATCCTTCAAACACCCTATTTATTTTTCTACATATTTTAATCACTCTATTTATTTTTTCAAATCCTTTCGTCACTTTATTTATTATGTTGTGTTGATTTTCAACAATTTAAAATTATAATAAATATAATGATTCTATAAATTTAAATTTATATAATTAAACACATAAATTGAAATAACATGTTCACGACTTACTTTGACGAGATTTTTTTAACTCAAAAAAATATAAAAGCTTAAAGTTAGAGATAAAAGACAGACAAAAATGTAAAGCGGTAAAGGGCTAGTTTCCCATTCATTGATACTTTAATTTTTAATAATTAGTCGAATTGCAGACACAAAGCAAAAGATATGTTCACCTTTTTTTCTTCTTTAATCCTCTTTTATTATTATTTTCAATTATTTATAAGCCGCCCGTGAACCGGTAATTTTATCAAATATAATCGAATCAATGTGAATTAAGAGATAATAAATTATTCAACTAATTTATTTAAATTAATAAATTTAATTTAATTTATTGAATTCGTAACACATTAGATCAGATTAGATCGATAAATTTTATAATCGAAAATTCAGATTAAAAATTATATAATCTCTTTATATTTGAATTGATAAATTTTATAATCCGTTGTATATAATTTGGATCGAATTATTATTAAATTATAAATAAATATACATATTATTTTATAATATATTATATTTAAATATTATACATATCATAATTATATTAAATTATTATTTTAGTTTAAAAAATAAACATAAATACTTATAATAATTTAATAATTGTACAAATATACTTCTCATTTTTTTTAAAATTTTTTAGTTGTGATCATAAATAATAATATTTGTTACAAAATATCAATTGAAAATTTAAAATTGTATACTTCGTATTTTATATATGACAATAATTTCTAAATAAATTTTAATATTAATCTGACTTGATCTGATCCGAAAAATTAAATTTATTTGAATTTGAATTAATTTGGATTAATTATAATATCACATTGAATTTAAATTTAAAATTTTCAAATCCATTCGAATCGAATCGAATCGAATTCGAATTAGAATTAACGAAAAATATAATTTTAATCTATTGTTCACCCCTAATGACCAACAAATGAAAGTGAATTATATTTTGAAATATCAGGGGTTATGAAATATATGAGTTAGTATATGAACTATGAAACTTTCTAATTAATCATTTAGTATTCATTGAATAAAAAGAGTTTAAATTATCTATTTTATTTCAACATTAAATATATTTTAATAATATTATTAAAATAATAATAAATTCAATTATATCAATATTATTACCTAAATATTTTTACATAATAAATCTTAAATCTATGTTATATTATTAATTGTAAAATAAGTTACCACTTAGCTAACTTAGCTTATATGCTTGGTAATGGTTTGAGTTTGTTTAACAAAATCTTCTTTTATCACAAAATAATTATCAATTTTTATTTTAAGAAAAATTGTTAAAGAATTCGAGATTCAGCTGGTGATAATCAACACATTAGTTGGAAACAGTCCCCAACAGATCGGTGGGAAGGAACTGACTGTCCAAGAACATGTCCCTCTATAATTGTGTTTGTTTTTAATTATTATAATTTTGTTTTTCTTTTGTGTAAATAAGTTATAAACATTCGTTTATTCATCATCAATAAAATCATTTCTTACATGGTATCAGAGCTTAGGAAGTAATTCTCAGAAAATTCAGCTCACACAAAAACTTTTTCTTCTTTTCAAATTATGTTTTTTTTTCAAAACCAATTTCGATCCACAAAAATAATTTCAATTTCATCCCATTATAATATCTAGAAAATTTTGAGCAATCTGTAATTAATTTCAAGCCAAAACATCAACACACGCGCTCACACGCACCTTGCCTGAGTTCACCGACGTTCCATGCGTCAACATGCACTAGCTGTTGAGGAAGACGACTCAAACGACACGTTGTTCAACGTGCCTTTGACGCAAATGACGCATCGTTCGTCCGGTTCGTTCTTCCATCCAGTTCGGTCTCCATCCGGTTCAGTGCTCCAACGTTGTAGCCACCGTTCAAGCCACTCCAGACGTCGGTTCACCAAATTTCTGACCAGTTCTAGGGTTGAAATTTCCGTTTCTGTAATCCTTGACTTATTTTCTATAAAATAAAGCATATTTCAGTTCATTATTTGTTTCATAAACAATCATTGTTGTCTAAAACACACTAAATCCTATCCTATTTTTTCAAATTTTTCACACAAAAAATCATGTCTGAAACTACCAATGAAATTCGTACACAATATCCTTACAAAAATTACCCACAAATGAACTCACATCTCAAGTGCAATCAATGCAACAATATCGGCCACAATTGTAAAAGCTATCGAAATCACCTTAAATGTGATTTATGTGGTCTTAATGAACACAATTATAAAAACTGTCGAAAACGCCTCAAATGTGATTTTTGTGGTTTGAATAGACATTACATCAACATGTGTCGGAAGAAAAAGGTCAATTCAAGATAAGAAAGATGCAAGTTATGACTTCCCCTCCAAAGCTCACCATACTAATCTTCAGGAAAGCAACTCCAACACAAGGACACCATCCTACAACCTTACATACGCCCAATATCATGAGCTTCTTACACTTCTCAATCAAGCCAAATCAGGTAGCATGGTAAGACAAATGACTACTTCTTCAGGTAACATATCATGTGTGAATGTTTTTCATTCAAAAACCTGTTGGATTCTTGATACAGGAGCAACTGATCACATGGTTTGTTCTCAAAACCTTATGAGTTCCAACATTCTAGTCACTAATCGGCATCTGCATTTACCTGACAATTCACTTGCCCGTGTCACACATATCGGCACCGTACATTTCTCCAATAATTTCATACTTCATAATGTCTTATGTGTTCCCTCCTTCAAATTAAACTTGGTTTCAATAACCAAACTAACTCAAACTACACTTTGTCATGTCACCTTCACTAATAATATATGTTTTGTTCAGGACAAATGCTCGAGGAAGATGATTGGGATGAGAACTGAGAAAACAAGACTATACTACCTGACTATTTCGAAGAAGGCTGGATTTTCTCTGTTTCAAGTACTACTCCAACCAACCCTCATCTATGGCATCAACGACTTGGTCATCTATCTAATAATAATTTGTGTGAGCTTTCTCTTTTCATCAACATACATTTTTGTTCTATTAGTGATTGTTCTATTTGTCCACTAGCTAAGCAAACTCGTAGTCCATTCCCTTTAAGCTCCATCAATACAAAAACACCTTTTGAACTGATTTATGTTGATATTTGGGATAGATATCACATTTCAGCACTTAATGGAGCACATTATTTCCTTACTATTGTTGATGACTACTCAAGATGCACATGAGTCTATCTCTTAAACACTAAATATGATACACGTACATTTCTCACCACCTTCATTAATATTGTTGAAACACAATTTGCATCCAAAGTTAAAATCATTTGTAGTGATAATGAACCAGAATTCTCTATGACCGAGTTGTTTTCTAGCGAAGGAATCCTACATCATACCAGTTGTGTCTCTACCCCTCAACAAAATGGTGTTGCTGAACGCAAACATCGTCACCTTCTCAATGTGGCTCGTGCATTGCTCTTCCAAGCCAACCTCCCTAAACAATTCTGGGGAGATGCCATCCTTACAGCTACATACCTCATAAATCGTACTCCAATACCTATTCTCAAGGGTAAAACACCATTTGAAATCATTTTTCACAAAGTTCCTAGGTATGAACATCTACATGTCTTTGGTTCTCTTTGCTTTGCATCTGCATATCATGATCGACCTACCAAGTTCGATGCTAGATCACATCGATGCATATTCATTGGGTATCCATCTGGGACAAAAGGTTATCAAGTCTACAATCTAGAAACATGCAAAACTTTTGTGTCTCATGATGTTATCTTTCATGAACATGTGTTTCCTTATTTCACTTCCGCTATCAATACTCCAACTTTATTAATTCCATCAGAAAATACTATTTATGATGACATACCTAACATTCGTCAATCAACCACTCCAAATACATCACTTCATCATACACCATCTTTCCTTCCAATAATCGACTCAGACATTCTTCATCTTCAAAATTCATCCCCTGAAACATCATCATCAACTTCTGCACCACACATGACTCCTCCAACACCAGTCATACATAGGCTTCACCGATCCACCAATGTTCCTAGCTACCTTCACAAGTATCATGTAGAAGCTTACTTACCTTCTCGGTCCTTCCCTTCGTCTAACTTAGCATCATCCAAAGACAAAGGTACTTCTCATTCTCTATCTCATGTACTTACTTATGATCGATTATCACCTACACATCGTGCCTTTGCTACTTATATTTCCATTCTCAAGGAACCAACCACCTTTGCTGAAGCTTTCAAAAATCCAAAATGGCGGCTTGCCATGAAACAAGAACTGGATGCTCTTGAAACTAATGACACTTGGATGCTTCAATAGCTTCCTCCAAATAAGAAACCAGTTGGTTGTAAATGGGTCTACAAAATCAAGTATAATCCTGATGGTTCTGTGGAATGATATAAGGCTCGGTTAGTGACCAAAGGATACAGTCAGATTGAAGATTTTGACTACCAAGAAACTTTTGCATCAGTAGCCAAACTTGTCACTGTTCGTCTTTTTCTTATCGTTGCTGCTTTTCAAAATTGGCATCTTTGACAACTCAATGTCAACAATGCTTTTCTCTATGGTGATCTTCATGAAGATGTCTACATGTCCCTCCCACCTAGATTCAGACGAAAAGGGGAAACACGAGTATGTAAGCTACACAAATCCTTGTATGAACTCAAACAAGCCTCACGACAATGGTTCATCAAGCGATCAATAATACTTAAGCTAGCTGGTTTTAACCAATCCAAGTATGATCACTCACTATTCATCCGAACCCATAGTAATTCCTTCTCTGCTCTTCTTATCTATGTAGATGATATAATCATAACAGGAAACAATGTACAAGACATTGAAGAAACTAAGAATCATCTCATGCGACAATTCAAGCTAAAAGATCTCAGTGAATTAAAGTATTTTTTGGGCATAGAAGTTTCACGTTCCAAGAAGGGAATTGTTTGTCACAATGCAAGTACGCACTTAAAATATTGGAGGACATGGGTTATCTTGGTGCCAAATCTGTCAATTCACCTATGGAACAAAATTTATCCCTCGGCAAGGTTGAAGGGGAATTCATCAGTAACCTCACATCCTATCGAAGACTTGTTGAGAGATTAATATACTTGACCATCACAAGACCCGACTTAGTGTATGTTGCTCACATTCTCAGTCAATATATGGATAAACCACGTCAACAACATTTGGAAGCAGCTAAACGAGTGCTACAATATGTCAAGAACACACTAGGGCAATGTCTCTTTTTCTCAGCAACTAGTTCATTACAACTAAATGCTTTTTGTGACGCAGATTGGGCTAAATGTACAGACACACGATGATAAACCACAGGATATTGTATATTTCTTGGAAACTTGCTAATTTCTTGGAAGACTAAGAATCAAAATACGGTCTCATGATCAAGTGCAAAGGTAGAATACCGCTCTATGGTAGCAGCCTATTGCGAAGTAACCTGGTTACGATACATTTTGGATGATTTGGGTATCAAACACTCCCAACCAACCAAGTTATATTGTGACAATCAAGTAGCCCTTCACATTGCATCAAATTCAGTGTTTCATGAACGAACCAAACACATAGAGATCGATTGTCATATAGTAAGAGAAAAGATTCAAGTTGGAATGATCAAGACTTATCATATCTCCATATTAGAGCAATCAGTAGATATATTTACCAAATCCCTGAGTTTTTCACAGTTCTCGAGCTTACTTAAGCTTACTTAATAAGTTAGGAATAATTAACATATATTCCAACTTGAGGGGGAATGTTAAAGAACTCGAGATCCAACTAGTGACAACCAACAAACCAGCTGAAAACAGCCACCAACAGATTATTGAGGAGGAATAGGTTGTCTAATAACATGTCCCTCCATAATTGTGTTTATTTTTAATTATTACAATTTTGTTTTTCTTTTGTATAAATAGGTTGTAAACATTCGTTTATTTATCATCAATAAAATCATTTCTTACAAGAACTTATTTAAAATATAATTTTTTTAATAGAAGCATAAAAAAATATTTTAATTTTCTTGGTTTTTCAAATAAAAAATAAATATAATACAATTACAAGTTTTTGCATATCAGCATTCAACCACAATCTTCAACAATTATTATCTTTAACCACAATATATCTTTAATTAATTTAATCCCAATCAAGTCATACTCTAGCTTTGAAACTACAATAAATATCGATCCAAGGCTTTCGGTATATATACTCCTTGCAAATTAATCCCCCAAAACAAATCCAACCAGATAATAAAAACATGTAACCCTTAATTCCCTTGCTTCTCGACTGTATATTATCTTTGCCCATTCGTAGTGATCAGTGTGGTTTCGAATTTTCATTCATGTAGTTTAAAATAATTAATTAATATATCAATCATGTATTTCAAAATAAATTTATATTGATTGAATATATATATATATATATATATGTATGTTTTTTTTTTATTTTAATTTATCACCTTCTTTTTTGAATAATAAATACATCTCTCCTGGCCTCAATAACCTTATAACCACAAAAAATAAAAGAAATGCACCTAGAAAAACACAAAGACATAGCTGGATACCCTGAACTACACGAAACCTCTATAGTTGCATGAACTATCATGAACCACTAATAAACAAAGAGAAACAGAATGAAATAAAAGCTTTTCTAACACTGTACGTACGTGTGTGTGGTTGTGCGTGTAAATAAGAAAATTAAGAAGAAAGAGATTTCTTAAAATGTGTAAGTATTAAAAAAATAATAAATAATATCATCTATTAGTTGGTATCAATATATATATATATATATAATAGCATGAAATGTTGCTTTTATAAAAAATATATATATATGATCATGAAAATATTGTATATTGTGGATAATAATAACATGAATTTGAATAAAACCATATTTGAAAGTCGTACCTTATACTTTCTTATTTTTGTTTGTTTTTGATTTACGAAATTATGTAAAAATTGTAATTTTTTAACACACGCTTTGAATCTCATATATATATATAGACTCTTAGACTCTTAGCTTACGTGTCAATAGCCTATTTTATACGTTGAAGGAAAGATAAATGTTAGGTATTACTTAAATAAGAAGTGACATGCTCCTACTCTAATTTGAAAAGTTAAAGATCGGTCAAATTATATATGTCATATACATCAAATATAATATGTATTTTAACGTAATATATCAAATAATTAATTGTCAATGGCAAAGTATTTAAATTTTCATTTTTTTAAATTAAATCCCTATTTCTTTAAAATATATATTTTAATATTATTTTTATTATAATATAGACAATTTATTTTAAAAAATTATTAGATTAATAAAAATAACACGTATAAAACAGATAGGTTTTATTTAATATGTATTTTATATAAAATAACCAAAATGGGTATATTTAAATATCAAAATCTACCTACCATGCCAATTCAATTTAACTTATTTCTCTCTCTCTCTTTTTGTGCCTCTCTCTTTCTCATAGTTTCTCTTAATTTTTTCATTCTCTGTCTTTGTACTATTCTTTCTCTTTTTCAATCTTTTTTTTTTTCTTAAATAATTTTGCATAGTAATAAAAAAAAGAAGATTTTACTTTTTATTGATCTCCCCAATAATTCAACATAAGTAAAAAAAAAAATTGCTATAAATTCATTCAATTGATATTAAAAAATGGAAGGAAAAAGTCGGGCAGGGAGGAAGAAATCGGATGTATTAATTTCTATATATTTTTTTACGAAAAGTGCATTTTTTCCTTCAAAACTTACATGAGAGAGGTTAGAAGTTTTAACACCATTTTAACAGTTTTGTGTATAATTAATATATCAAAAATATACCTATTGTGATAAAAATGATATTAAAGTTTAGAAAAATGTTGTGAAATTCTTGTAATCGTTACAAAATTAGTAAATTAATCTCATAATATTATTGGATTAGAGATTAAATGTCTTAAAAATTTTTAAAATGAGCATTTTATTTTAATAATTTATAAGTTAGATACTATTAATTTTATTATTATAAAACATAATTATTTTTAATTCTATAATTTATTAAAATGTAAACTTATAATCTATTAAAAATATAAAAATGACATATTTAATACTAATTTGTATAAATAATAAAATATAGGTGTCAATTCAAAAATTATAATAATAAAGGATTAATTTTTAAAAATTATAGAACCTTTAATACTAATCTAATATTTATGTAACTAAAATATACCTTTTAAATTAAAAAAAAAGAGATATTAAAGGAGTTTTATCCTCTGATATGAGTGTAAAGATGTCTATGGATTCTTCTAGATCATCACATCAATTCATATTATTATTAGATTAGCCTAAGATCCTCTGATATGAGTAACGTTGAGAGATGTCTTTTTGTCAATCGGGAGAGTGAGAGAAATAAATGATAATGATAATGATAATAATAATTTCATAATTATTTTATTATTATTATAACCAAAAAATTTGAAATTTAAATTTTATATCTATTAATAATAATACATCATTATTATGTAAATATTAACTCACCTATTTTTTTAATAATAAAAATAATATATTTATAATTTATAACTATAAAAATTAATATTTTTTAATCTATTTTATAAATGTATACTAATAAAAAATTATAACATATTATTTTATAATAAAATTTACTTAATTGAATTTTATTTAAATCGAATTATAATTTTTTAAATTTATTTAATTTTAAATTATGTTTAATTAAATTTTATTAAATATTATGGTCTCTTATTTTTGTTATTACATATTTTAATAATATTTTTTGTAATTTTCTTTTTTCATCGAATTTCCTATTTGTTGAGTTAAAATGTAAAAAAATTCGCATTTCACGCTTTAACATGGAGCCTTCTCATTATGTAAAATCATATATTAGTCAAATTGAAATGTTGGTTTATATATATATATATATATATATATATTCACGTGCATTTGCCGTTTAAAATTTACACATGTTAAAATAATTTTAAAATAGAAAAGTAATTCAATTTTTTTAAAAAAATTATGATGTATTTTATATTATAATTAATATAAATTTAAATTTATATATATTTAACATTTGTTTCATACTAATTAAAATAAAGAAAAAAAATCAGTTAGAGATATGAAAAAAAAATTGAAAAAGAACGTGTAGTTGTCTAACTTCAGAATCCTCTTACATCAAGCATTTGTTTTTTTAATATCGCTAAACTATTACATCGAGCATGTTAATGGGCTTAAATGAATATGTCAACTTGATTGAAGACAAATCATACATCCCTAGAAACTTATTTAAAAAATCACATGTCACCTTTTCTTTCTTCTTTTTTCTTCCTAATTTTAGTTTGTAATTTTATGTAGTCATAATAATAAATATATTAACAAAAATAATTAAAAATATAAATATTTGTTACATAAAAAATGAATATGTTATATATCTGTATTTTTATAACACTAATATCATACAAAATTATACACCAAAAATATAATAATTGAATTACTCCTATAGTTACAGCCACAAATATCATTGTCATTTTTGTTTAAACACTATGGCTTAATTCTTTATTTTTTTTTAGCTAAAAAGATTATTTTATCCCAAACAAGATTTAAACCTACCATATTCAGTTTGCCATAACATTACTCATGTCATTGAGTGATTTGACCCACTAACTTGAGAGAAATATTTTGATTGGATTCACTAATTAGCTAGACCGAAAACATTTTAACAGTAGTAATTTGAATCTCAAGTCTTTTGAGTATAAACACCAAAAAAAAAAAAAATACCCAATATATTTTTATTGTATTATTTAAACTTTAATTATTTAAAATGTAAGATTATTTTTACCTTAAAAATACCTTTTTTTATGTGAACAAAGTCTATTGATATTTTGTTTATAATAATAATAACGATTATAAAAAAGTATATATAATTAGAAAGCAATTCACTTATCATAATTTTAACATGTGATTTTGTGTTATTAATTAATGTAAAATATATTAATACAATGTTTATTTTCTAATTTTGTCATATGCTCTGGTATATTGGTGCTACTAGAAATTAACTCTTAAAATTATAGACATGTTTGTTAATGTATATATCTAGTATCTGTTAATATATATATCTGTTAATGTATATCTAGTTACTTTAGAGATATCTATGTCTAGTTACCTTAGACATATTTAGTTTACGTGTAACTCTTATATAAAGGCATCATGTACATTCTTTTGAAAATAGAATAGAATACAATTATTAAGTATTTCTAACGTGGTATCAGAGCCACTACTTTTATTTTTCTATTAATAGTCCTGTCTTTAGTGGTGTTACTCCACCCTTATAACTTTCGTTGTCACAACAGTCGCTGCAACCACTCACCATTGAACCTCCGACCTCTTTCAGCCGTTGTCCTTAGGTTCCAAGCCTACAATCGTCGTTGTTGAGGAGTCCCATAACACATAGCCCACTGCAATCACCTTCGTCACTGTGCATCTTGCTCTGACAACCTTTCTGCAGATATCATTGTGATGGGCTCGACCAAATCTACACGCTCCCTTACACGCCACTCAAAGGAACTGTACGTCTTTTTCACGTGCCGCCACTGAAACCAAATTCCGCCATGCATCCTACTCCGACAACCTCTCTTCAGATTCTACTGTGATCGGCTCGACCAGATCTACACAACCGTCGACGTCTCACAATTATCGAAGTCCGCATGCGCTGCCATTTGGTCCGGTGACACATCCCTAAGGTTGATATCATCATTACCTTGTATTGACGTCACCATCGACCAAACTACTGGTTGTCGTTGACCATTGACCTGGCCTGTTGACCGTTGACTTATTGCAATTCAGGTCATCTTTGTCTAGTTTTTTCGCGTAGACCTCATTTTTGTAGCTCGTTTTTGCATATTGTGTTTCCAAATGGATAAAAATGATGTTTTTATTCCTTGCCCCATCAATACTATATTGGAGGGGACCAAGAATTACTTATGATGGTCTCAAGCTATGCGCAGTTTTCTTAAGGGTCGCATGCTCTGGCATTACTGTACTGGTGTAATTACCATTCCTGTCAAAGGAGTAAGTGAAGAAGATGCTACACTCCTTGGTCGCATGATTGAATGTGATAGTCACAACCATGATCCTCACATGGATTCGGAATACTTCCATTCCCCCCATCTCCAATCTGTTAGGCAGTTTTGATAATGCCAAATCAGCATAGGATATGTTGGTCCAATGTACTCCACTAATCACGAATCCATGAAATATCAGTTAGTAGTTGAATTGCATCAATTTTGACAGGAACTAGGGCAATCCATCAATGACTATTATGATCAGCTTCGCTTCCTTTGGGACCAAATTGACCTTTGAGATCCAATTTGGGCATACTCAACGAATGCTCAGCAATATGATACAGTTAGGGATGAATTTCGTCTTTATTAGTTCCTGATGTCACTTCACAAGGACTTTGAGCCCATCTGAGGTTAGCTTCTTAATCGTAGTCCTCTTCCCTCTCTTGATACTGTTGTAAATGAGTTGGTTAAAGAAGAAGCTCAGCTTGCAACCCTTCAAGCCCAAAATAAGTTCAATGTTTTGGCTATTACTCTTTCTACTCCTGCCATTGAGCAACCTCAACAATCAGGTGATTCCTCTGGCTCTAACAATCATCGCAGGTAGAGCAACAAAAGGTTCTGCAATTATTGCAAGCGACATGGCCACACCATTGAGACTTGTTACCGTCGCAACAAATTTATTGTTGTTGTTGCTAATACTGAGCCTACTATGCCGATGCCTTCTAGTTCAGCAGAGTCCTAGTCTTCTGGATCCACTATCAACCTCTCCCTCACTGAACTGCAAAAGATCATAACTCAGGCTGTTCAAATGGCTGGTAATGCATCTGTTTCCACTACTTTCTCAGTTTTGCATGGTAAGTCTCAAACTTGGCCTTTTGATTCTACATGTTGTAATCACATGACACCTCACTCATCTTTATTCTCCAAACTTGACCATGTACCACATCCTCTTAATATTCATATAGCTAATGGTTCCACCATACATGGGAATATTCTAGATTTTATTTCAACCTCTACCCTCTCTGTTCCTGGGGTCTTCCATGTACCTGACCTATCTTATAATTTATGCTCTGTGGGAAAATTAGTTGAACTAGGATATTGCCTTATTTTTTACTATTCTGAGTGTATTGTATAGGATCCGAGGATGAGGCAAGAGCTTGGGACCGATCCTAGGGTTAGGCGTATGTTTCCTGTGAACAATCTTTATCTTCCACTTGTTGCTCCTGCCTCTATTGCTACTGCAGCTACTATAGTTCTTCCTTACCTTCTCTTGCACTTTAGTATTCTTGTCTTGGTCATGTCTCATCCACTCGGGTACAACAGTTAGCTTCTAAAGGCCTGTTGGGTTCTGTATCTAAAGACAATTTTGATTATACTTCATACCAGTTAGGAAAACAGTCAACTTTACCTTTCAATAATAGTGAATCTATCTATAATAGTATTTTTGAGTTAATTCATTCTGATGTTTGGGGACCTTCTCCTGTTATTAGTATTGGTGGATCTCGATATTTTGTTGTTTTTATTGATGATTATTCTCGTTATAGTTGGATCTTTCCAATGAAAGATCGTTCTGAAATCTTACCAATATATAATAACTTTGTAAAAATGGTTGAAACACAATTCTCCAAACATATCAAAACTTTTTGATATGATAATGCTCTTGAATATACTCAAAATTCTTTTCAAGCTCTGTTACATTCCTATGGCACTATACATCATCTAACTTGTCTAGGAACCTCTCAAAAAAATGGTCGAGTAAAAATAAAACTTCGTCACATTCTAGACACTGTTTGTGCTCTTCTTCTTTCTGCCAAAGTTCCTGCCCCATTTTGGGGTGAAGCCGCTCTTCATGTTGTTCATGCCATTAATCGCATTCCAAGTGTTTTCATTCATAATCAGACTCTGTATGAGCACCTTTTTGGGTCATCCCCCGACTATTATTACCTTCACTCATTCGGATCTACCTGTTTCATTCTTCTTCAGCCTCATGAACACAAAAAACTTGAGCCTCGATCTAGACTTTGTTGTTTTCTTAGTTATGGTGAAACTCAAATAGGGAATCAATGTTATGATCATGTCTCGCATCGTCTTCGTGTTTCCCGTAACGTAATCTTTTGGGAACATATCTTATTTGTTAAACGTTTTTCCCTAACTAACTCAAATGTTTTAGAAATCTTTCCAAATGAGTCTCATGTTCCTTCTACAGATACTCTTGATCCTCCTTTGGACTTCTTTATTCAATCCTCATATATTTTTGATGATTCTCCTAGACAGGTTGTAAAAGAACAGGTTGATGACAAGCTACCCCACCTTGGGCATAGGTCCCCTGCTCCTACTCAGACTAAAGATCCTCCACTCAACCCGGGTAAGATCCATTCCTGCACATTTACTTGACTATCATTATTACACTGCCCTTGCTACACTCTATGAGCCTCACACCTATCGTGAGGCATCTACTAACCCTTTATGGCAGATTGCAATGAAAGAAGAAATTGATGCATTAACCAAAAACTATACTTGGGATCTGGTTACTCTCCCTCCTATTTAGTCTGTGGTTGGTTATAAGTGGATCTATAAGATAAAGACTCGCTCTGATGGGTCCATCGAGCGCTACAAGGCTTGTCTTGTAGCAAAATGTTTTACACAAGAGCATGTGATTGATTATGAAGAGACTTTTGCTCCAATTGCCCGTATTTCCTTTGTTCGTACCCTCTTAATTGTTGCCGCTGCTAGTAAATGAGACCTTTTTCATATGGATTTTAAAAATGCATTCCTTAATGGGGATTTGCATGAAGAAGTCTATATGCAATCTCCTCCTGGTCTTTCTGTTGAAACAAACAAGGTTTGTCGCCTTCGATGTGCACTTTATGGCCTTAAACAAGCTCCACGAGCGTGGTTTGCCAATTTCAACTCCACCATTCTTCGCTTAGGTTACACTGCCAGTCCTTATAATGCTACCTTATTTCTTCGTCGCAATGATAAAGGCACCACTTTTCTTCTCTTATATATGGATGATATGATCATAACTAGTGATGATCTCAATGGCATTCAAGAACTCAAGGATTTTCTTAGTCAATAGTTTGAGATGAACGACCTTGGACATCTCAACTATTTCTTGGGTCTTGAGATCACTCGTTCCATAGATGGTCTTTATATTACTCAAGCCAAGTATGCATCTGACCTCTTATCTCAAGCTGGACTCACTGATAGTAAGACTGTTAACACTCTAGTTGAACGAGTGGAGGAACCATTGTCTAATCCTTCTTTTTACAGACAATTAGCTGGCAGCCTAGTTTATCTTAGAGTTACTCGTCCAGATATTTCTTATGTTGTTCATCAGGTGAGCCAGTATCTGTTTGCTCTACGATTGACTCACTATGCTACTGTTCTACGTATTCTACGATACTTGAAGGGCACTATCTTCCATGGATTTTCTACTCAACTCAGTCTCCTCTAGTACTTCGTGCATTCTCTGATATTGATTGGGGAGGAGATCCCACTGATTGTAGGTCCACTACAGATTATTGCTTTCTCCTTGATTCTTCTTTGATTTCTTGGAGAAATAAGAAACAAACTTTTGTAGCCCGTTCCAATACTGAAGCATAATATCATGCTCTTGTTGATACCACATCTGAGATCCTTTGGATACGATGGATTCTTAAGGATTTAGGTATGTCTACATCCTCTGTTACTTCCCTTTATTATGACAATCAGAGTGCTATTCATATTGCTCACAACGATCAACTTGTAGATATCTTCATTAAGGTATTTCCTAAAAGACGCACTCGTAATTTGGTTGACAACCTCAAACTGGTCTCACATCCACCTTGAGTTTAAGGGAGTTATTAATGTATATCTAATAACAGATTAAATATGTATTTGTTAATGTATATATATACTAATATATATCTAGTTACTTTAGGCATATCTAGTTTACATGTAATTTCTATATAAAGATAACATGTATATTCCTTTAAAAACAGAATAAAATATAATTATTAAGTATTTTTAACAATATTAAATCGTTAATATTATGCAAAGTAATTAAATTATTACTCGAAACAATTAACAATTAATGTAATATCACTGAACAGATAATTATAAATCAAACTAGTTGCATGTGATACTATGATAGGAGCGATCCTTTTCTCATACAAAAGAAAATTACATTGTTCACTTTGTGTATAAACTCACTTTGCTCTACTAAAGGCTCACTTCTAAATTTGGGTCAGTAAACAAGTATGCCTTGTACATAATATTGTGTGCAAACGTTATTTAATTATTATTGTTAATATTTTTTAATCAATTTATTTTTATTATTAAAATAACTTCTTATTAATTATATAAATCCCAAAAATTAGTTCCTTTTGAAATGAAAATATAAATTGTGTAAATAATAAGTTAAATTATAACTTTATTCACTTATTCAGGATATTTTCTTATAACTTAAATATTTCAATTAAATTAATTAACTTTTGATAAAATAGTTTATTAAAAAATATTTTAAAAATATTAAAATTATAAATTAAATTTTTGTACAACATTAGTAGTTAAATTAATATTTACTCTTAAGTAATTAAACAAAAAAAACAGAATGTTTATAATTTGGGGATAATACCACCTCACTTAATTAGTGAGTGATAAAATAACATCTCTAAAATCAAAGGGTGTTTACATGGAAAAAAAAGAAAAGAAAAAGAAAAAGGAGATATATTAATAAAATATTAATTTTTTACTTATATTTTTTATATTGTGTTATATATATATTAAAGTTATTTTAAAAATTAAATAAATAATTAATTTTATAAATAATATTAATACGTGCGCATAAAAATAAATATAAAGTTACGTATCTATAGCATTCTTTCAAAATACGTAACCACGTGGGTGTGGTGAATGAAATAATGATACCTTAACTACGATTGCTCCACCTGTCATCCCTCCTGCAATGAGTTTAATGCGCACACTCACTTCCCTCCATAATATTACTACTGTTTTTTTTTTTTTTCCCTGTCATTAATTTGTAGTGTGTATAAATAGGGAGGTGGTGATAAGCAAATCCTAGCTCATTTCCTTCATATTTTTCTATCCATCAGATTTGGGTTTTAGAGGAAGAGAGAGATCCATTAGAATTTTCTAATTAGCATGCAACTGATCATAATTAGCAGCGTTTTGATTTCCAAACTAGAGCTTTATTAATTGTCCATTATTAAAAAGCGATCGAGCAAGCAAGAAAAGCAGTAGTCTTTAGGCTTTATTTAGCTAAAGAATTTGCCATAATGAGTTTTGACCACACTTGGGCATTTACTTTTGGAATTCTAGGTAAAACATTCTTCTTCTTTATTTCTTTGATTTGTATGATGTTTTTTTTTCTCTCTTTTATTTATTACTAATTATAAGTACGATGGTCATAATTATCAAATATATTAATTCTGTTTAATTTGTAAGGCTTGAAGAAGCCTGATAAGCTCAGAGCTAGCTAGTATTAGCCATGCATGTGTTTGGTTTTTGGTTCCATATATTAGTTTCTTCTTCTTCTTCTTCTTCTTCTTCTTCTTTTGGATTGTTAAGTGTTGTATATCACTCTTGTTTGTTGTTCTCGTGTTCTTCTTGATCGATAAGTTATGAGTAGTACTAGTAAGTTTCATTTATTTGTCATTTTGGCATCAAATCTTCTTAATTATTAATTTTCTACTTTTTATCCGTCATATTTGTAAGGTAACTTAACACTTGAAACTCAATCATTAGAATTATGTTGTTTTTACATGACTTGTACTATGTTAAAATTTACTATATATCCAAGTTCTTAATGGTACCATTTTTCAACGCCCAATTAAATAACCAGGTAATTATATTAACTTCAACATTAAATTTTATTGTGATAATTGCAGGTAATATCATATCTTTTTTGGTATTCCTAGCCCCAATGTAAGTAACTCTCAATAATATTAACCCTTATTTTTCTATTTATGTAAAAAGTTAGCTTCCACTTTTTAACGCGCAAAATAATAATATTGTTTATACATACAAAAAAAAAAAATAGTGGTCGTTGTATTAATGAGTGATATAGATCGACTAATCATAATTTTGTATATATTTTGCTATACAGAACAACATTTTATAGAGTATGGAAGAAAAAATCAACGGAAGGATTTCATTCAGTACCATATCTAGTGGCGCTGTTTAGTTCGATGTTATGGTTGTACTATGCCATGCTTAAAAAAGATGCTATGCTTCTCATCACCATTAACTCATTCGGATGTGTTATTGAGATCATCTATATCTCTATTTTCGTTACTTATGCTCCAAAGGAGGCCAGGGTAATTATATTTAGACCTAGCTAATTCCTTCTTCTTCTTCTTCTTCTTCTTCTTCTTCTTCTTCTTCTTCTTCTTCTTCTTCTTCTTCTTCTTCTTCTTCTTTAATTTGTGTGTTTTGAACAACCCTCTAATTGTTTTTTCTTCTTTGTTTTGAAAAATTGCAGAAGTTAACTCTGAAACTATTGGGTTTCATGAACCTAGGGATGATAGCTTTGATCTTTGTAGTTGTACAGTTTGCTGTAAAAAGTGAATACAGAATCCAAGTTCTGGGTTGGATTTGTGTAGCCATTTCTCTCAGTGTTTTTGCAGCACCCTTGAGCATTGTGGTAAGCATACATGCATGCATATTTTTTTGCTGATTTTTAATTTTAAAAAGGTTAAATAATAAATTCTAAATTTTTAGTTTTAATTAATTTGTAGTCTCAGGTTATTCGAACAAAGAGCGTGGAATTTTTACCATTTAGCTTGTCATTTTTTCTCACATTAAGTGCAGTAATGTGGTTCGGTTATGGTTTATCTCTCAAAGACATATGTATCGCTGTAAGTAAATATTAAATATGTATATATATTATTTGCATGTGACAAGTTTCAACATTTTTTTTTTTTGTGACATTAATTTTGATATTTGGTCTCATGTCCTGATTTAAAATCTGTAGGTCCCAAATGTGTTGGGTTTTGTCTTGGGATTACTTCAGATGTTGCTCTATGCAATTTACAGAGGAAATGATAATGACGATAAAAATCTCAAGACTAAAAAAGAGAAGGAGAAGCTACCAGAAAATGTTGTTAGAAACATAGTGGTTTTAAACACAACACCAACATCTGATGAATTTCAAGTTGTGGATCCTAAATCAAAAGATATTGAAAATCAGGTGGTGAATGAGAAAACAGTAGATCTAGACTAATTGCAAAAATACAGAACACCTAATTAGAAAAAGCATGGAGCTAATTAATAGTCGTTGAAGCTGGTGCAGTACTTTAGAAATTAATAGAAAGTTCATGATAGATCTTCCATCTGCTAGCTAGATATTCTTCTTTTTGGATTCCTTTCTTCAATCTAAGTGCTAATGATGAAGATATATATTATTATATGATTGAAAAGCTAGCTATGCCTTCAATTTGCAAATTAAATATTATTGTTTTTCTGCATGTAACTACTTTAAACTTAATATATCATATATATGGCGATCTGATGATACCACTTCAGGTCGATTTGTACAATTTATCGTGTTATTGATTTCATCTTTTTATTACTTTTAGCAGTAAACCACAAATCCAAAAGATGGTCCCGACGACTTTTTTATCTTTTTTTCTTTACTACAAATGGACGAGCTTTGAATTAGTAATATAATTTGTAAAAATGGATAATAATATTTTAATTAATAATTATTTATCTATTATAATTATACTATAATTTATATTTTTTTTCTTGCTTTTAGAAAAATAACTAAGCAAAATATAATACATCTTTCCGTGTGGTAAATTAAGTGGTTATTGTCGGTCATAATAATTGATTGAGTTCGAACTCAAATGTCTAAAAAATCATATCGTTATAATATAAACACAAAATTAAATATATTGAAATATATTTATGATTGAAATATAATGAATGATAATACAAGTATAAATACAGAATATGAGAATTTGTTTTTTTAGGAAAAATGTTTTTAAGAAAAGTATATTAGTTGCATACAACTAATATACCATTAATGATGATTTATTAATACTTTTCCTCAAGTTGACGCATAAATATCGATCATGCCCAACTTGCTTAGTGAGTCGTATAATGTCTTCTTGGAAACTTCTTTGGTAAGCATATCTACAAGTTGCTCTTCAGTGGAAACAAAAGGAAAGCTAATAAGTTTGACATCTAGCTTTTCTTTTATAAAGTGACGATCAACCTCTACATGTTTAGTGCGATCATGTTGTACTAGATTTTGTGATATATCAATGGCTGCCCGATTGTCGCAATACAACTGCATAGTATTTTTGAGTTCGAAACCCAAATCAAATAACAAAGTTCTTATCCGCAGTAATTCACAAACCCCATGAGCCATACCTCTATACTCAGCCTCAGCACTAGATCGCGTCACCACTTTCTACTTTTTACTTTTCCATGTAACCAAATTTCCTCCCACAAAGGTGAAATAACCCGATGTTGACTTTCTATCCGTAATACCTCCTACCCAATCTGCATCTGTGAAGCCATAGACTTCAAGAGGATTGTTGTGTTTAGAGAACATTACTCCTATTCTTGGAGCCGATTTCAAATACCTTAAAATTCTCAAAATAACATTCATGTGGTTCTCACTTGGATTATGTATGAACTGACTCACCACACTTACTACATATGCAACATCTGGTCTAGTATGAGCCAAGTAAATCAAACGCCCAACCAATCTCTGATAGCAAGCTCGATCAGTTGGTATCTGATCTGGATACTCTACTAAACAATGGTTTTGCTCAATAGGAGTATCAATAGGTTTGCAATCCAACATACATGTCTCTGTTAGTAGATCAATAATGTACTTCCTCTGACATAGATATATTCCTTTTCTTCCCCTAGCTACCTCAATTCCTAAGAAGTACTTTAGTTCACCTAAGTCCTTCATCTCGAATTTAGAGGTTAGTTGTTTTTATAATTTATCCATCTCAACAGTATCATCACCAGTGATTACCATATCATCAACATAAATGATTAGGGTTGTTACCATCCCTCGTTGATGTTTGAGAAATAAAGTGTGGTCTGAATTACTCTGTCTGTAACCAACCTTCTGCATCAACTGTGAAAACCTTCGAAGCCAGGCTCGAGGGGATTGCTTAAGACCATACAAAGACTTCCTCAATTTGCATACAAAATTACCAGGAGAATCAACTACATACCCAGGTGGAAGACTCATGTACACCTCCTCGGCTAATTCTCCATGAAGAAACGCATTCTTGACATTAAACTATCGAAGTGGCCAGTTTAGGCTAGCGGCAAGTGAGAGTAGAACCCGAATAGTGTTCATTTTGGCAACAGGAGAAAAAGTCTCATCGTAGTCTACACCATACGTTTGAGTAAACCCTTTTGCTACAAGACGAGCTTTATACCGATTTATAGATCCATCACCATTATGTTTTACAGTAAACACCCATCGACAACCAACTGCCTTTTTTCCTTGTGGTGGTGGCACAAGTTGCCAAGTATCCTTCTTCTATAACGCCTTCATCTCTTCAGTCATTGCCTTTCTCCATATTGGATCTCCCAACGCATCCTGCACTTTGTTAGGTACTAATACACCAGATATTTGATTCACAAATGATTTATATGACTTAGATAATCTTTTAGTGGACATGTAATTGGCTACTGTGTATTTTGATTTTGCATGAATATTTGGTTCATACCTTTTGGCTAGTTGACCTCGAGTAGACCTATTTGGTAACACATACTGTCCAACATTAGACTCAATGTTATTAGTATCAGTGGGTGTACATACCTCAGATGAGTGACCTTCAGTACTAGAGAGTTGTTGATCAGGGGTAGGAGTAATACCTGAGGGAATAGTTGTGTCTTCAACTTCATTTGCTGTAAGCGAATTTGGTGCTTGAATACTTGGAGCATCTGCTTCTTCGATGACTAGATTCAATGGATTAGGAATCTCATCTGGTCTCATTGAAACATCAGTTGGTGATTCTTCTAATTCCTCCCCCTCACCATGATATGGTTCTTCGAAATATGTATTCTCCCCCTGATGAGCATTATCAGGTGAGGAAAAATAACTCATGTCCTCAAAGAAGGTAACATCCATAGTGACATAATACTTTCTGGTCGGTGGATGGAAGCACTTGTACCCTTTCTGATAACCTTCATAACCAACAAACACACATTTAATTGCCTGGGCATCTAATTTAGACCTTTGATTTTTAGCAACATGCACAAAAGCAACACAACCAAATACACGGGCAGGAAGATTATAGAAGGATGACAATGAGACGTAAGATGCGAGAATCTGAAATGAGATTTTTCCGTTAAGGACACTAGACGGGAGACGATTGATGAGATGGGCAGAATCTTGTACAACATCACCCCAAAGATATTTTGGCATATAAGCACTAAATAGGAGTGCACGAGCCATATCAAGTAAATGACAATTTTTTTCTTTTAGACACTCCATTTTGTTCCGGTGTTTGCGGACAAGTAGTTTGGTGAAGAATCCCATGTGTTTTGAAAAAATCTTGAAAAACATGATTAATATATTCCTCCCCCCCCCCCCCCCCCCTCATTGTCAGAACAGAGGATCCAAATGATGCCATTGTATTGTGTTTGAACGAAGGTATGAAAAGTTTGAAAAACTGAAAAGACTTCATCTTTTGTTCTAAGAAGAGAAATCCACGATAACCTTGTACAATCATCGATAAACGAAACAAAATATCTCATACCCGATATAGTGGGCTCTTTAGATGGTCCCCAAACATCAGAATGAATTAATTCAAAAGGAATAGTACTTTTATTAGAAATACTAGGAGAATAAGTAATACGATGGATCTTGGCCAAAACACAAGTCTCACAATGTAAAACAGTCTCACTAACACCAATAAATAAAGTGGGCATGGATTTTTTCATAAGACTAAAAGACAGATGCCCTAAGCGGCGATGCCACAACCAAATTTCACTTAGCTTATCAGAACTAGAAGTCAATGTAGTGCGTGCCCGTGCTCCTGGTTTCTCCCCTGCATAGTTCTGATCCAAATGGAACAATCTGCCCCTCAAATACCCTCAACCAATTGTTTTCCTGGTAAGAAGATCCTGAAAAATCACATACGTAGGATAAAAGGTTACAGAACATTTAGACTCAATATTCAACTGTGGGACAGATATTAAGTGATGAGATAAGTCAGGTACATATAAAACATTATGGAGCTGTAAAGATGGAGTGATATGAACTGATCCCTTTCCTAAGACAGAAAAGGCCTCACCGTTAGTGTTCGTAACATAAGACACTAGTGGGGAAGATAACTCATTAAAATAAGATTTACCATAAGTCATATGATTAGATGCACTAGAATCAATAATCCAAGTATTAGACCCAACAGAGTGAGAAACATTTAAGGTCATACCAATCTTACCACAACCAACTATTGAAGTTGTAGGGATACCTCCACATTCCATAGGATGATCCTGTCCAGTTACTCTATAGTAGTTTGGTTCTTGGACAATTTGCACTGCAGCTGCTTTTGCTTTAGAACGATGATGTTGTCGTTTTGTTCCATAGTAGTCTGCTTTTGATTGCAAGTGTGGATACAGTTTCCAACAAGTCTCATGAAGATGCCCCCGTTCATTGCAATAAGAGCAGTGAGAACGAGGGCGATTGGTAAAGCCTGGTGGAGGTCCTTACTGATGAAGTGGAATTGAATTTTGTTGCTAGAGAAGAGGTTCCTTTGATTTGCCTTGAATGGCTAGGCTTGATACCTCAACTTGTGCCTGATGAAGACTTTCCTGTTGAGATTCGTCTTTACGGATTTATGTAAAGGCGGTAGTCAAGCTCGGAGGGTCTGACATTCGAAGCAATTCAGCTTTAGCACTATTACATATTGTATCAAGGCCTCTTAAAAATGCATGTATTCGTTTAAGCTCCTTCTCCTTTTGGTACCATAAAAGGTCTTCTTGATTTTTAATTTTGCACGGGGGTTTCTGGTCAATTTTAGCCCATACATTCTTCAGCTTGGTAAAAAGCATAGATACTGGTTGCCCATTTTACTGCATACCAGCAGCTTTGCACATGAGTTCATAAACTTGAATAAAGTCAGGCTCATTTGTATAAAGATCACTTAAGGTATTCCATATAGCCTCAACAGTTTCACATTCCTCCACCATTTGTAATATATCATCAGTGATGGCTCTAAATAAATTGACATTACAAAACCATCATCATCTTCCCACCTAGTATAGGCTTTTACATCATCTTGACTAGGAGTTCTTATTGATCTAGATACATGTCCCATCTTATGCATCCCACGAAGATAAACAGACATAACTTTTTTCCATGTTCAAAAATTGGTACCAATAAGTTTAGTACCCCCGAAAGAACCAATTTCTGAACTCTTAACAGAGACTTCAAATTTTGGAACTTCATTAATTCTAGAAACCTGATATTGTCTTAAATCTTCTATTGAAATAAAAAATATTGTGCAGCGGAATAAAAATTTTGGATTTTTTTTAGGCCGGACTGAACTGTGGATTGGGCTAGTAAGTGGGTTATCTAATTATTAAGTGGTTTGATGGGATGATAGGCTGATAGGCTGATAGGCTTAGACATAGGATAGAGCTGAGTGAATGTTATTAAAAAATTGAAAGCTGAAAAAATGAAAAAAGACACTACGGGGTAAATATTACTCACAAAAGAACATAGAGCAGTGCGGGAGCTGGTGTGCGGACGACGCGGGAGCTGGTGCACGAATGGCACAAATGGCTAGTCTTGTGAAGTAGACAGCAGGCGGTTGGTCATGACGACTAGACAAGTGGAATGACTGGCCTTGATGGACAACGGATCTGCAACGACAATGCTAACTGGACAGTGTGAGAAGATTAACGGCACTACATAAAAATACTAACGGTGGTACTACTACTGATGGCAATGCTACTACTAACGGCAGCGTTGCTGCTTGGGAACTGGTAAAAAGAAATTTTTTTTCTTTCCCACTTTGATACCAAGTTGAATATACTGAAATATATATTTACAATTGAAATATAATGAATGATGATACAAATATAAATACAAGAAATAAGAATCTACTTTTTAGGAAAAATGATTTTAAGAAAAGTATATTAATTGTATACAGTTGATAAATACAACTAATATATCATTAATGATGATTTATTAACACATAATTCATAACTATATCAAATTTTATAAACTAATTACAAGGCAAGTGTGTAAATTATAATATTTTTAAAATTTTAAAATTTTATATACTAATTAAATACACGTGTGTACATTATAATATTTTTTAAATTTTAAGTACAAATTTTTGTGTTGAAAAATGCATATGGAAAATTGATATAGTAAATATTGTTAATAAACTAATGTAGGAAAGTATATTCTTAGTATTATTAATATATATATATATATATATTTATGATGTTTAGTTTAAATTTATTTTAAAATTTAAAATAATAAGTTATGTTATTATTTTAGTCATATTGTAAAAACTTATTTTAAAGGAACAGAGGATCTTTGTTTTTGCTAGGGTATACCTGTTTGATCGTTAAACTTAAAAAAATTATTTTCTATTTTAAAAAATAAAATATTAGTTTTAAAAATAAATCCAGTCATTTGCCCTTGTTTTTAAGTAACTGTTTTGAAAAATTATGTGAACTAAAAAAATAAAATATTAAAAGCATATCAACCATATTTTCACTATTCTAAAAAAAAAAACAAATCAAAAATACGGAAAAGACTTTTTATGTGGTGGTGATTTTTCCTTTCGTTCTCCTACTGAGGCGGTGATTTCGTGATATATATATATATATATATTAACGCATGATAGGCGAGGCTTTTTAAGGCGAGAGAACAAAAAAAAGTAGTAGTAAGCTGACGAAGTTATCAAACTTACTTATTATTATCAAATAGTATTTATTAATTAATTAAATAATTTTCTTTCAATTTTTTGTATTAATATATTTTAAAAATAATTATACTATGAATTTATCATATACTATCTATATTATAAAATAGATATTTAATAATCTTAAATTAATATAAAAAATAAAAATTATAAAAAATATTCAAATAATAAAATGGGATAAAAGACTATTTTTATTCTTACTATTTATGTTTTTAACTTTTGGCTCGATAGGGTAGGATAAATTATGAATACCTTCGTCAATATTTATTTAAATTTTTTTATCAATAAAAATATTTTTATGATTCATTTTTTTAATTAAAATATAAAATTTATTATTAAAATTATACAATAAAAATAAGTTTTTAAAATAATGTGGTCAAACAATAACACAATATTTTTTTTAAAATATAATCAAACACTTTATTATTTTTATAAACTATAAAAATTATTTTTATGTTATGATTTGAAAATAATTTTTAAGTTAGCAAACCAAACAAGTTATAAATTCTTATGAAACTTGTGAACAACGTGTGTGTTAATGCGAGTTATATTGAGTAACGTTGTTTATTTATTTCTTTTTTACATAGTAAAAACTTTCATTGATGTATGAACTTGTTATTATTTAGAAATTAAGAGATAATACTTTAATACAAATCATGAAATTAACAATAGAGCAGCAGTGAACATCATGCACTCAAAGCAACAATACAGCACCACAACAATTTATTACCATACAATGTAACAAAAATTGAGTATACGCGCATACAAGTATACAAATGGTAAAAAAAAAAAAAGCCTGAATATATGCGCATTTAACACTAATGGAGGGGAGGTAAAGTTTAAGCAGAGACAAAAAAAAGAAATACTCCACAAGAAATAAAATAAAACTCATCCTAAAGGTAGCACGGTAAATAGTACAATTTAATACATTTTTTATATTTTATAACCATTTAGCTTTTTAATTATAAAATTGTAACATATACAATAACAAATAACTAAATTTTTATTTTATTTTTCATATTTTTTCAATTGTTATTGATATATAAATTATATAAATTGTTTCTAGCATAGAAAATAATTACTGAATTTTTTTTAACATTTAAATAAAAAAAATTCAATTTTTTATAACAAAATTACTAAATTGTTATGAAAAATAACAAATTGACATATAAAATCCGATTGCATTTTTGTTCTCTCCTAACGAGTTTCCTCTCTAGTGGAGGATAGAAGATTCGCTAGCTGTTGAAGATAGAGTATTGATGAGTGAGAGAACATGAGAAAAAGAGGAGAGGGAAGAGAGGGAAGAGAGATTGAATGGGAGAAAGAAAAAAAAAAGATTAAAAGAGACAATTCACAGTCGTATACAAAGCGAAAGGTAAGATGTCAACGAACTTAGAAAATGGCTATAAAGTATGTCAACTGCTTTAGATAATGTTGTGGGAAAAGATCACATAATACAGACAACAATTGGCTTCTTACAAAATTTTTGAAAATACGCTCTGTAGCGTCCTTCCGTTCCAGCTATACTAGCAATATAATGTACAATCTCAACATGATTTGTTGTTGTTCATGGCCATCATCACCTTCTTCGAGTTTATCGTGAAACAAAAAATGAGGAGGAAGAAATTAAATTAAGAAAAAGGCTAAATCAGAAATCTTTCTAGCACCATTTTGCTCAAATTGATCCTTCTAACACAAATTTTATATTCAAAGAGAGACAGAACAGCTTTAAGGTTTCTGCAGCAGGATATGTTAAGATGTATAGAAAGGAGTCAAGTTGTAAGCTTGTAATCTTGTGCATTGTACATTATGGTACTAAAGGTTACTGCCATCAGAACTTCCTTGCACACTCTGTCGCCTTTTGTCTCGCCAATTTGCCCCCCACATTTTGGCCTCAGCCACTGCTCGTTCCCTTTCTAAGTCTTTGTTCAACATCCTTGCTGTCTCTTTTGGGGAATCATCCTTCTCAGATCCCTCTAAATTCCATCTACGTCCCACTTCTTCATTCTTGAGTATCCTTCCACCTGTCTCATCTCTGCTTCTTTTATCATCCTTCTCTATAGAACCTCTGTTTCCATGTCCTGATGTTGTATTAGCATCATATGCATGATTGGCAAGGTAAGAGAGAGCAGTGACCACATCCCCAATCAGAGGACGACTCGCAGCTTGTTCTTGAATGCACATTGATGCAACAGCCAAAGCTTGATATAATCCTCGCACTGGATAGCAACCTTGTAGCAGGGGATCTACCAATTTTGAAAATTTTCGACGATCATTGAATAATGGGCGTGCCTGCACATACATTAACCACCAACTACTCAATTATTCCTGGCCCATAATCTGCACAACAGCTAAAAGAAGGAGGAAATTACCCATACGACAAGGTTCTGCTCCCCATGGGGTCGCATGCTATCAATGGCTCTACGTCCAGTAATCAGCTCTAAGAAGACTACCCCAAAACTGTAGACGTCAGACTTCACTGTTAATTGTCCGGTCATTGCATACTCGGGAGCACAGTATCCATATGTGCCCATGACTCTGGTTGATACATGTGACTTGTCTCCAGTAGGGCCAAGCTTTGCTAGCCCAAAATCAGAAAGCTTTGGATGAAATCCTTCATCCAGTAGTATGTTGGATGATTTAAAGTCTCGATAAATAACTGGAGGGCTTGCTTTGTCATGCAGGTATTCCAAACCTTTGGCTGCACCAGCAGCTATTTTCATCCTTGTGTTCCAATCTAACGGTTCTTTATCAGATGGAAGATCTGTAGCAACATATAAAATATGCAAGTGAATATATTATGCTCAAAGAGCTGTGTATAATAATAGTACTAATTATTATATTTCACAAAATGAGGAAATCATTTGGGGAAGAGAAGTCTATTACAGACTTGGCAACTTGAGCACAAGAAACTAACATCCAATAGCACCACTAAGAAGCATGGCCAACTCATCCATTTATTGACGTTTACTTGCATCTAACCCCCACTAAATCCTTTTCACCAAAGACACTCTACACTGAGGTTCATTTTGGCTCAAGTTTATCCTTGTTGGAACTTAATATAGTATGAAATTATCAGCCAATGTCACCTTACAATGTTTGATCTCAGAATTGCATGGGAAAAAATGGTAGGAAAAATGAGTCAAAAAAGAGAAAATAAAGGTTTAAATTTTCAAGAAAAGTTTTACGAACTCTTTCTCTTCAAATAGTAATCAATTCATAAATAATATATTGCATTATTTGATTCTCTCCCTTTTCTTTCTAACCCCTCATTTTCCTCACCATTTTTTATCATACAAATTTAATATGGTTCTAATTGAAGAGATACTCAAATCTGAATTTTCAAATGTTGAAAAAAATATGCAATCCAACCATTGACATGCAAATCTTACCTGCTTTTTATTATTAGTCTGTAAGCCTAGTCTTTTCTCCCACCATATTAAAAACAGAAAATAGAAATATATAAGTATTCAAATGTTGGAATTTATGGTATTTTAAATCATTCTAGGATAAAAAAATTTAACCTGCTTTCTTATTAACATAAATATGCCAATCATGCTTTCCATTTACAAACGGTCAAGTAAATCAACATACTACTCTAACAAGATTCCGCAGCACTCAATCACAATTTAATTAAAAAAAAAAGAACTCAGTATTACAAGAAAAGAAAACAGTGTGAAAATATGTTACCAAGAAGATGATCTTCCAATGATCCGAAAGGCATAAATTCATAAACAAGAAGCCGTTGGTCCCCATCAGCACAATAACCAATCAAATTCACAAGATTTGGGTGATGTAGAAGGCTGAGCATGAGCACCTCAACCAGAAATTCTCTGTTTCCCTGAAGACCATTCCTATCCAATTGTTTAACAGCAACAACCTGTGGAAGCCATATATTGTAAAGTTACTATATACTATAAGATTAAATATACAAGTTCAATTTCTTAGAAAAAAAATTGTATAGGCAGGTCTTCCCCTGAGTCTCTCTCTGTTTTTCGAGCATAATTTAAAAACTCAAACAAATGGATACATGTGCATAAATAGTTCAGAATTTAAAAACTAGGCTCCCAAGCAAAATTTCAAAACAAGTCATGTTCATTAATATTGTATAAATTTATTGTTAGAACAGGATACCGATTGCAAGAACTCAAAAACAAACCTCAACTTCATTGGAAGGCAAATTGGAGTCTATCTACATACATGTACAAAAGACTAGTCACTCTCTATTTTTCCTCCATTTCATGTATTTTGATGGTCAGTTTGATTCAAAGTGTAATTTCATCTAGTTAGTATACAAAATACTAACTCCTTTTTCCTTGTTCTTATACTTCGTTCATGATGTGTGAACCTGTACGGTTCTTACCAAGAGCTAACATATAAAAGAAAATTTAGAAGATGTTTTCTTGTTCCGTATACAATTGTAAATTTATAGAACAATCAAAGAATTTACCTGACCAGTGCTCTCGAGTCGGCCCTTGTAAACATGACCAAACCCCCCTTCCCCTATGAAGGATTCAGGCCTGAAATTATTGGTTGCTGCTGCAAGCTCACGAAATGTGAAGGTGTGTGCAGCAATCTGGACACCAGGCCCAACCTTAGGAACCGACAATTCCCTTTTAGAGTTTCCATTACTTCTTAATCTAAGTCTATCTGGTCCTGCCAAAGCCCTCATCAAAACGTAGTGCTAGTCCATTAGTGATATGTTGTTTCAAATAATGAACAGATCAAGAAAATACCTTGAATTTTGCAAGATTACAGAACAAATAGATCAATTGCACTCTCCATAGAGAAAATTCAATCCAACTAAAAGTAAAATCACAGGCAAGTATTGAAGGAGTACTTCGTAAATTTTTGCAAGGATAAGTTTTAGTAAATTTAGATGGGCTATCAGCTAAATTTAATGAATCGAGCTAAGAGTAACTATATCAGTAATCCACAGTTTAAAAAAAACACAAAACTTTCAAAGCCACAGCACTCCAATCAGATCTATACTAACATTCAAATGCATCATGAGATCTAATTCTACAATAGAAAGAAATACCACTCATGAAAAGTGTCGAAATCTGGTGGGGTCTACCTATAACATCCTAAATCTAAGGCACATAAACCTCATCGAATAAAGCAATCAAGGAGCAATGAAGGAAACCAAGTAATCAAAACTTAAGCAAGAAGAAGCGTTATCAATACGTTCATCAATAAAACCGAATCAAATGGACAAAACCCAGATCCGAAAAATCAATTACATAATTAATTGTAGAAATACCAAAAACGAGGGCATATTTATAACTTCTAAGGGAAGAACAATAACAAGTTACTTACCAGACGGCAGTTTGGAGAGGTTAGAGTTTGCTGCTGGTTTGCCCAGCTTTGGATCATCGCTTTGCTTCTCTGGATTCAGCTTCTGTTCCTCCTTCGACTCGAAACACGGAAAACAACCCATTTTCCCAAATCAATCGACAACCCCCCTGATCCTTTCCCCTTGTTTCTCCAACAGTTTATCCAAAAGAAACAAACTGAAAAAGAAAATCCAATCAAAACTCAATAGCTCATACTTCAATCCAAATTTTGACTATCGTCCGCGATACTCTTATCCAAAATTCTGGATGTTTATATCTACGCGAACAAAGCGTGAATCCGAGGATACCAAAGGACAAAGCAAATGAATCCAAGTTCTGAAGCACCAAAAACGATGAACAAAGAAAAGAGAGAAATGGTTGATGAATATAGTTAATTAGCAATAAAAGAGACTTGAAATTGAAAAGCCGGCTTCGCTTGGCTTAGTTTTGCTTCACATCCCAACCTTATATTTCCACTTCCACCCAGAACAGCAATAATCCTGATGGAATGTTATGCTTATATCATATGCTCTCTCCTCCTCTCCCTCTTCCTCTTTCTTTGACCAAAATAAAAATATAAACTTTCTCTTCACTTGCTAAAAAAGTTAAATAATTAAATTAATATTTAGAAATATAATTTTTTAATAATAATAAACTTACTATTATTAGATAGGAATTTTTTTAATAAAAAAATCGGAAAAATATCTTTTTTTCTCTTCACTATCTTAACAATTTTCTTTTGATGTATAAAATTTATATTTTAAAAAAATTAATAAAATCTAACTCCAAATATTAGCAACACCCATAAAAGTAATACTCCTCAATTACCTGAATAATTTTATATAATTTCGGTGGGACAACACGTCACTAATCTATATATACATTTGACACCATTAAATAATTTATTGTGAAACTTGTAATAATTTTAAATAACGTAAACTTTTTTAATGAATTTTTTAATTATTTAATAAAATAAAAATAATAATATTACCTTTTAAGAGTAATAAGAAAATAATATTACCTCTTAATCAATCAAATTTTATCAAATTATTTATAATAATATTTATGATATATAATAATGTTATTAAATATATATGATATTATAATAATATTTATAATAATATCTATGATATATAATAATGTTATTAAATATATATTATATTTTTTAATAAATTTTTTAATTATTTAATAAAATAAAAATAAAAAATATTACTTTTTAAGAGTAATAGGAAAATAATATTACCTCTTAATCAATCAAATTTTATCAAATTATTTATAATAATATTTATGATATATAATAATGTTATTAATATATATTATATTATAATAATATTTATGATAATATCTATGATATATAATAATATCTATAATATACAATAATAATATTAAATATATAAAATGCCTTTAATATTGAATGCTTGAATCATATTTTCAAATTTTCATAATTGGCATGTATATATAATAATGTCATTAAATATATAAAAAGCATATGATTTTAAATGATTGAATCATATTTCCAAGTTTTTCAAAATCTCATGTCGAATATTGTATATATATACACGTAAATACCTATATATTATACATTATTATATAAAATTAAATTATTTAAAAATAATTTATTAAGGCTCAAATAATTTAAATTTTAATATATCAGTTGGTTTCTAACGTGTAAAGATAAAAAGAACCATAGGAAAAAATAAAAAATTCTCTAAAAAATAAGGATAGATTTAAGAGATTAATTATTAAATTAAAGAATTAATTACTAGTTATTTAATTGTTACGATTATGTATTTATATATTTGATTCTTAATAATATAACATGAATGTTTATAAATGGCTTCTTTAATTAAAGATTTTTGTTAAAAATGATTTTATTTTAATTTGTGATATAGATCTTCTTTATGTTTAATTATTAAAAATTAAATTTATTTTTGATTTATTATAATTTTGATGTTTTTAAATACGATGATTTTGGTTTTAGCATTATTAGATTAAGAATAATTATTGTTGTATTTTAAAAATTATGGTTTTAAATTTAAAAATTATTTATAATTATAATTATTTTATTTGAGTTTGAGAAAGATTTTTTTAAATATTTATTATGATTTAAAAAAATCATAGAAAACTGTACAGAAATAGATTCGGTTTCATACAAATCCTCTCTTTATCTTTTTATATGATGTTTTTTTTGTCATATTGGTTTCTGGTTTGATGCAAATCTCCTCTTTATCTTTTTATATAATGTTTTTTTTGTCATATAGGTTTCTGGTTTGATGATGTTTCTGGATTTGGATGGTGCTTGCACAGAGAAGACATTATCTTGATAATATGAATAGTTTAATTACTGTGGATTCAGGCATTCGTATTTAGCATCGGCTGAATAAAGACCGATCATATATGGTTTTTTATATAATGCAACTAGGGCTTTTTTTTATTGTAAATAGGATTTTTTTTATATTGCAATTAGAATTTTGATTAATGCATAATTAAAAAAATCCTATAAATATTTTTTTAAAGCTCAAAAATAATGTTAACAATTAATAATTGATTTAATTTGTGATTCTTACTTAATGTATTGAATTGAATTCCAAAAATAATTTTATTTTTTAAAAACTTACAAATAATTTTAAAAAAAATTACAATTATTTTATAAATTTAAAGAAAACTTTTATGTGCTTAAAAGATATGAATTTGAGTTATGGGTCAAAATATAGATATAGGTTTTATAATCCAATAAGAATCGATCGTTAATCATCATTGATCAATGTTAATTAACGTTGATCATTTACTTTAAATAAAAAATTTGATATAATTTTAAATTCAAATATTAATATTATATATATATATATATATATATATATTTAAATAAACTAATTGAAATGACATGTTATCAAAGTGACATCTTTCGTAAAAATAATTTATTTTAGAATATAAATAATTATGTGCATATAATTTATATGAATATGAATTGATCAAATAAAGATTGATATTTGAAATAACTATATGAACTCTTGTGGTAATAAACTTTGTGATAATTGTTCAATTTTTTTTACATGTGAATAACAATTTAACACAAAGTAAAATTTATTGTTTGACATCTTTATATTGTGAGTGTTTGTTTATTATATCAAGATATCACTTACGAGTTAATATTGTTGTCTAAAGATAAAAAAATTAATAGAGTTTACGATATCTTAATATGAGATTTACCTTTATTTGAATTTATTATCTGATTTAAAGAGCTATGTGATCTTATTTTGTTGTTTATTGTTTTTTGGATTCAATTATAAAACAATCATGCTAATATTACTCACAACATCATTTCTATTTCTATTCTAAATGGCGTTGTGTTAAAGGACACTAATTTCAAGTCATGGTAAGAGAATCTCTTTACAGATAAAGAGTACTACTTTGATAAAAAGAAGGAAAAATGAAAGATAAAAAAAGACTAAATTGCATATGTATGATGATTTTGAAGAAGGTCATTTTGGATACATTCAAAAGCACAATATATGAAAAAATGATTACTATTAAGAATTTCATTACGAACTTTGAAAAGAGGCTTGTCAATAATAAAAAGGTTGAAATATGTACGCTATTAATAAGTTTAATTTCAATGAGATATATGGACAAAGGCAATATCAGGGACTTAAGCTAAAGTTCTTTAAGGACTTGTTAGTACACCTAGTTTGGATATCTCTTCCAACACATTTCAACAAGTTTAAGGTGAGTTGCATTGTCAAAAAGAGATTTAGTCTCTAAATGGGTTCATCTCATATTGAGCTTAGAAAGAAAAAAGACTAAAGCAAGATAAGACGAAGAGTATTCACCTAAACTCAACCTCTAGGTATAAGAACAAGGGAAAGAAAATAAAGAAAGATAAGGAAGCTATAATTAAGTAACAATGTATAAAAGGAAAATTAACAAGTGAAAATTTGTCTATTATGACATAAAAGATTATGATGTATCTCTAAACCTAGAATAGTATGACTTTTGTTTTGATAAAATTTTAGACTCTAAGATTTCATAAACTTTGATATTTGTGTTAATCGTATAAAGAGGTAACGAAACAATAAAAAAAGATTTGAAACCAATAAGACTTTAGAAGTATTAAAACTTACTTATATAGATATTTATAGGGTATTTTCGATTAGAATGATTAACAATATTTTATAATATTTATAAAATTTTTTTTAGATATAATTATTTATTTTTCATTCACGAAAAGTCATGGACATTAGATGTGTTTAAAAATTATAAATTTAAGGTAAGAATTAACTTAATAAAAACATCACATCTTATAATGGTTGTGAGTATTACGAGAGATATAACACACATTAGATGTGTTTAAAAATTATAAATTTAAGGTAAGAATTAACTTAATAAAAGCATCAAAAGCATCACATCTTATAATGGTTATGAGTATTACTAGAGATATGATAATAGAATGGGGTAGCTTTTTATATATATATATATTTTTTTATAAATGGCTTCATGGTGTAATTCTTTTAGCCCAATGTCTTAACATTATGATTTCTAAACAGATTTATTAGGAATGAGTTCACTTCCTTATTTAATTTTGTGCCTAAAGCTTGTAACGTGCGTAATATTATTTTTAAAATTAAAAAAATGATTTTTTTGTTTGTTTTAATTACATTGCAAAATTCTCGTTGCAAATAGAATTTTATATTAAGTCTTTCACGTAGTTTATATAATTATTTTCGTATAACATAAAAGGTTCATGTAAGGTTGATAGTTTTGTACTTTAATTTGTGTACTTGTGTTTAAAAATAATTTAATTGGATACATTTATAAATATATTATTAAATTAATATGTTTGTACAGTTGAATTAAATTTATCTTATTTTTATTATTAAATTATAAAAATATTTTATTGATATAGTTATATCAATTTTTCCTTCATTGATAATTAAAAATATTAAAAAAATGAACGATCTTGTTTGTTAGTTAACATATATAATCACAGATCCTGAAAGCAGATTACGACAAATAAAGAATGAAACCTTCTAATCCCATAAAAGGAAATCTTCTTTACCAGTTATTTAACATATGATTTTTGAAGAGTTCTATGCCTACCATGGCTACTCTTTTTTGCTTTCTTTCCTTTTTGAACCTCTTTTATCCTTTACATCTTCAACATGCCCAGGAATTCTATGTCTTCTCTCTTCTTTTTTTTTTTTTTTTTTTGCGTTTAAGGTGTTTTCTTTTTCTTCAACTTTCTTAATCTCTGAGCAGAAATCGAAGAGAAGGACCCAGATCGCCACGTGTATTTTGGAGATCGAACTTGGATTTCCACCATCATTCTTTTTTCTAAATTAAATCACTCAAAATTTCTCTTGATTCAGAAGGACAATCAATATTTAGTATATCCTTGTGTTTTTCTTACTATATATATGACGCTTTAGATAATTTATTTTGGGTTTAGTATCACTACCCATGAGAACATCCAACAAGGTGCTAAAAACTGTATCATCTTTTGGATGTCACAGGGTGCTTATTTGTTTAACAACTAAAGGGGAAGATGGTGAACATTTATTTATTTTTTTATATATATATTTTTCTGATTTTTTTATTTTTATTTTCAACGATAAAAAGACATAAATTAATAATGGTACATTTTTGAGATCATACTGAAAATAACATAAAATTTAATTCAATAATATAAACTATACATAAGTTTTTTTTTTAAGAGTAAAGAGAAATCAGATCCTATACTTTAACATATAGATCATATTGATTATTATTAAATTTTAAAATATAAAATCCCTGTTATTTAAAAAAAAAAAGAGACAAAAAACCAAAAAAATCAGATTATGTACCAAACACATGACTTACATTCTTAAAAACATTTTTGGTTTAACTATTTATATAAAGTACAATCTCGAAATTAAAAACAAAAAACAAAAACAAAACCAGCGTATCTAGCTACCAACATCCCTGGAGAAGGAAGATTCGCAAAAAAAAAAAAAAAAAACAAGAATTAGGAAAGAGGACTAGCCCTATTGTCGAAAAAGTAATCTGGAATGGTTGTTGTACAGAATGTTAATTATATCACTTCAAAGAAACATAACTCTTCAGACACTGAATCCACTGACTCTCAAAATAAATCTCCACTACTACAAAATTTTACAAAATTATGTATTTGTATTTTTACATCGGTTGTAAGAACATCCTATGTAAATATAGCTAAATTAAAACCAACCCAAATATTATAAATAAAATTAAATAAATATTATTAAAAAATTTGTGCTTAGAAGGTCATTAAGTCATCCGAGCGGACTTGTTGGGTTTCATCCTTGACGACAAATGTGCCTAAAAATGGATCTAAAAATACATTGACTAATGAACAACAAGCATTACTTTGATGGGAAAATTAAATATTATAAAAAGTTAAATTTATATTTAATAAATATCAGTTAAACTATTTATTTTTATTTAGAAAATAAATTGAGAGAAGTTATATAAATGTGATTTTCAAAATAAACTTGAAATTAATGCTTTGTTTTGCGCATTTGATTTAGATTACCCAAGACGTGAGGAGAACTTCATAATATGTGAGTCAAATACAATATCATCATATTTTTAGACAAAAACAAGAAAATGTGTCAATGAAAGAACATATTAATTTAGTGAGTGTATAATTTATTATATTCAAATTGTATATTATATTTGACTTATAATTAATCACTAATTAATATTGATTATAATTTTAAGATAATAAGTGCTTGATGAAAGATATAATAAATGAAAAATATATTGTTATTGAATCCATATCACCAAGTTAAAGAGGTCTCATGCATCAAATTGTTATTGAAAATAATTATAGGATCACAATAGAGAAGGTTTATGAACTTGTGTTCTTATTGCCAATTTCAAATAACTATCGTAAAACATTAATAGAGCTAAAATGTTCATTTTTAACTTGGCCTCTTCATCTAATTCATCTAAATGATGATCGAGTAAGATTTGCATTTAACTTATTGAAATATATATAAAAGTTATTTTATAAATTATATTTTAAGTTCTTATCATTTTATACGTAGGCTTTTGTTTAAGAATTAAGCCATTAAGAGGATATTAACATCACTTGTGATAAATATTCGTCGAGCTCCCAAGGTAATATAGGGATGATAGAGAAAAACAAAAGTTGGTATCAAATTATGTGGATTTTATGTCATGAAGTTCATGAATGAAATCATACACAATTTATCAACACCTATTATGAAATTACATTTAAGTTTTCTAATTTTAATTTATTTATTTGTATTTTAACAATATTTTGTAAATTATATCAACAATTGAATGTTGATTCTTTCTTATTTATAATAGAATAAAATAGACATTTCATATAAGAACATATATTTAGATAAACTTCAAGAGTCAAAATATATATCATCCTTATATATATAAGGAAAAAAAAGTTTGATTAAGTCTGTTATTTTTAACGAACTTTAGTTTCCTTACTTATTAGGTGAGACAATAAAAGTTTGATAAATTTTCAAAAGTATATGTTCATTTTGTAAATGAAATGAATTTATGCTATCACACTTAATAAATACGGGTCTAAAATATTTTTTTGTTAATTCGTTAAAGGTAACGAACTTAGATGACTATTCTTCCGTTCCTTAATTACTTTTGTATTTATAACATTTTATAACTTGTTTTTGAACTTAATAATAATATTTAACGTAATTTTTAAAATTTTTGTTTACTATATAAATTTGTATAGGATGTTGAATTACAAAATTTTTATGCATGCAGGTAAGATATATAATACAAATTAGGTAGTTTTAAAAATAGGAATTGAAAAATCTTCATCTATTTTATGCAAAATCAATGCAAATTTTACGTATATTTTTTAAACTAACCAAAGCATCATTTACGTCGATTGTATACAAAACTGAAGCACATTTTGTGTCGATTATTCCAAATTAATGTAAAATTTGCTATATTTTCATTTGCATCATTTTTATCAAACCAACACAAAACATGATTTTTAGTGTAAAAAATGACTCGATCATATTTTAAAATTATAATACTAATGCAGCTTACCTAAAAAGTTACAAAAATAAAGTATATAAATTACGTAATTACACGACTAAAATGACCATCTATTTAGAAATCTCAAAGATCATTGAAAAGACTAAGATGTCGAACTGTAATCATTATACATAAGATAAGGAAACAGACATTGGACATGAGCAAGCATTTCAAAACTTGTTACTTATAAATGATGATGATCACAAGCATGTTGTTGACCATGGTATGTTTGCAATAGTTGGAGGGTGCATGATTATTTTAGTCTTATAATAATGTGATTTATATTTTTTGGTTCTGTAATTTTTTGGTGAGTTTTATTAGTTCTATAATTTAAAAATATAATTAATTAAGTTAATTTTTTAAAAAATTAGAAATTTTTCAAAGTTAAAATAAAAATTATATATTTTATTAATAAAAAAATAGTTAAAAAACCCTCCCGCTCTCATCTCTCTATTTTTCTCTCTCTTTCTTTCTCCCTCTTTTTCTCTCCCTCCCTCCCTCACTACCCCTCTACTCTTTCTCTCTATCTTTTTTTTATCATTATTTTATTAATAAAATTAAAAAATAAGATTGAAAAAGAAAGATTGAGTAGGAGAAAGAGAATGATTGAGAAAGAAAGGGAGAGAGAGAAAGGAAGAAGAGTAGAAATTATGCGTGTTTTTTAATTAATAATATAATTTTTATCTTATCTTTAAAAAATTTAAATTTTAAATATTTTTTATTTAATTCATCTTACTTTTAAATTAAATTATTAATATAATTCATTTAAAAAATTACAAAATTAAAATATATAAATCATATAATTATAAGACTCCAACAACTCAATACTTTAGGTTTTTTTTCTTTTTAAGTTTGGGAGAAATTTTAAAAATACATTTAAAAATAATTAAACTAAGAATGTCCTTATAATATGACTCAAATGCTTAATACGTGACTCTATTTATATTACGGTAAGATCATTGTGATATATTTTTTTAAATTAATAAAGCTTTTATACTTCATTTAATGGTAGCAAGAATTATAATTTCCTTTAATTTTCGATTAATTAGTTTCTTATTACGTGAATAATCAAACCCACGAATTGCCTCTACTTGACGCTAGTGCCATCCACTAATGATAGCACCTGATTCTTCGAAATGGTTGATAATTGAAGCTTGAATAACCAAGAGATTCGTGTGTCTTATATAAGAGAAAAATATTAACATCTAATATTAAAAAACAAATATTACGTAAAGAAAATTAGATGATAAGTAAGAATAATAAGAGAACATGCATCTTGTTTTCCCTTATTCTAACGGTTTATGATATACAGTATTTTTCTTAGCTACCATATGAAATATAATATTTAAACTCATAAGCACTATTTTTAATATTCTGACACCTTGGAGATCCTTTCTTTAAATTTAAATGATTTTAAAATATACTTGAAAAACAATTAAACTATCCAAAGAAACGAACACTACTTTTATAGAATTATTGTTTAAAATATCTCCGATTGAAGAGATACTTCTATTTTAACCTATTTTATGATTTTACTTGCATGTTAAATCTTTTTTTTTTTAACTTTTATACATATATTCAAAAATACAATTAAATATTATAAGAATTCTTGTATATTTGACAATAGACGATAGATGGACCACCAACACACCGTGCTACACCTCAAAGAAACAAATATTAGATAAAAAAAATTTACTCTTCCACATTTTCAAATGAACTTTGTTTTTTGAATGCATAGTCGGATATTAGCATAAATTAGTTATTGAACCAAATAATGTTGGTTAAGTATAACATGTGTTAAATCAGGTATATTTTTCCTATTCTAAATAATTACTATTTATAAATATTATAATTTAGATGAATAAAACTTAAAGTAACCTAACAAAATAATGTTATTGGAAATATAATGTTAAAAGAAACTAAAACAGATATTAAATAAAATATTAAAGCATAAAAATAAAAATACTAGAAATTTAACGAGATTCGGTATAAATGTTACCTATGTCCTTGCGCGTTGTGGACCACTTCCACTATCTTCAAATAGGATGAACTCAAAAAATTACAACTGATTGGACAAGATTGAGCTAATCAATTACCCATACCAAAGAGAGAAAAATATAAAAATTTTGGAACTTTTTCAAATGGTTCCTAATCCATGTGGAACTTTTTTAAAGTGCTCACTAAGAAGGTATACAATAAATTTCCACCTTAGCGACTTAGTGATTCTCAAACGATTTCTTCAATATCTAGATCAACAACATCAGTGCCAACTTAAATTTGCAGGGTGTTAATTAAGTCCAAACAATGTTTGAACTTGATTATTGTCATCACCTTGGTCATCATATCTATATGACTATCTATAGTATTAATCTTCTGAATTAGTACTCCATCTTCTTCAATAATCTCTCGCACAAAATGGTAACGAACGTCAATATGCTTTGTACGTGCATGATAGACTTGATTCTTTGCTAAATGAATAGCACTTTGTCTGTCAAGTTTGCATTAATCAAAATTCTATTCACAAGTCTTCAAGCAAACCTCGTAACCAAATAACTTCCTTCACAGCTTCTGTAACTTCTATGTACTCTGCCTTTATAGTAGACAAAGCAACTATAGACTACAAGGTAGATTTCCAACTGATTAGTGCTCTAGCAAAAGTAAACATATATAATATTTAGAATATACTGTAGAATCCATTTCATAGCCAACCAATGTCCTTTACTAGGATCATGAATGTACATACTTACAGCTCCAACCGTATATGAAATGTCAGGTCTCGTATACACCATTGCACACATCAAACTACCAATCACATTAGCATATAGAACCTTTGCCATGTATTCTCGTTTTGCATCATTCTTAGAAGACAATTGAGCACTAAGCTTGAACTGAGGAACAAGCAAAGTACTTACAGGTTTTGTTTGTTCATTCACCCAAAATGTTGTAGCACCTTCTCCAAATATTGACTCTAGGTCAAATAAAGCTTCCTCTTCTTCATGTCTCTGCTTATCTCTATGTCGAGAATCTTCTTAGCTTATCCCAAATCTTTCATCTCATACTTCTAACTTAGTAGAGCCATTAACCTCTCAATTTTTGCTTGGCTCTTTGATGCAATCAATATATCATCGATTTGTAATAGGAGATAGATGAAATACTCATCTTGTAGCTTGTGAAAACACACACAATGATCATGTGTGCTTCTAGTATACTTCTGTTGCAACATAAACTGATCAAATTGCTTGCATCACTACCATAGAGATTGCTTCTATCCATATAACGATTTGTTCAGTTTGCAAACCCAATTCTATTTACCAGCAACATTAAACCCTTATGGCTAAGTGATGAGTGCTCAAAAAGCACTAAAATTACCATGATTTTATGCACATTAATTGATTAAAAATATATATATTTATATGTTTTATCATATATTTATATAAATTTGTCTTTTTTAGAATCACGGGTATTTTTATTGTTTTTTAGGTATTTCTGCTTAAAACATAACTTAAAGACTCAAAGAGGAATACTAGAAGCAATACATCACAAATATATTAATAAATAAAGAAATGTCAACAAATATGGAAAAATTGGACAAAATGGGTCAAAAAGGTCAAAAATGTCAAAAAAGAGGAAAACGCGCACGGAGCCACCCAGCCCGCGCGCGCGGCTCCACACTCCCGCGTGCGTAGCTCCACACTCCCGCGCGTGCAGCTCCACACTCCCGCGCGCGCCTTGCTCCAGTTTCGCGTGCGCCTAGCTCCCGTTCCGTGGGCACCACTGCGCACCCCTGCTGCTGTCCGCACGCGCCGTTGCCATCTCGCCCCATTTTCGCGTGCAGCCGCCCCACGTCATGCTGACGTCATCAAATGATGTTAGCAATCACTACTCCGCATTTTCACCATTTTTTCACCCACTTTTTCTCTCCATCCTCACCTATAAATACCCTTCTCTTCACTTCATACCACACCTCAAAACACACTTCTCTTCTCTTTCTTTCTCTCATTTCTTAGTTTTTTTAGTTTTTCTAGTTTTTCTTAGTTTTTAGCTTTTCTTAGTTAGTTTTTCTTAGTTTTAGAGTTCTTCTCTTTTTGAGAAGAACTAGTTATGTTTTTGTAATTTATTAGCTTTTTGATTCAATAAATGGGAGTGCAAATTTCGCTTTGAGGTTTTCCAACAACAGGAATATCATCGAAGTTTTGTAAGGATTTTATTTTCTTTGCAGTTATTTTTTATGTTTTATTCTTACATGTTATATTTAATTTGTCTGTGATTAAATTTAACTGTGCTGGCTATTTGTAAACATGATATAATAATAACGTTGTTATGCTTGCGAAATATTAAATATGTAAAAATCTCTAAAATGAATTGATTTTGTTTTTATTCAAGATTTTATATTAAGAATGTTAGAGAGAAATATATTATTTTTCATTACAAACTTAAATCTGAAAATTAGATTTTAAGGTTTAGTTATCCAGTCTGATTTAGAGTAATGCTCTTTTATTTGTTGGTACAATCGCCCGGTAGTTAGAGTGAAGCTCTATTTCAAAAGTTTTTATAAGAATTATTATCTGAAAATGTATTGACAACATGTTTTCAGTAGTGGTTTTAAAACTTGAAAGTTAGTACTCGGATAATTAAATTCTTATGTTTAATTTGGACAGCTTGAATAAAGTTTAAACTGTCTAACCCCACCAAAGGTGGCATTTAAATGGTTCATTTTCAATCTCTTAGAAAAAGCAATTAATTTAATTAACCAAATTAGTTATCAACCCCACCCATAGGTGTTAATTGATTTGTTTAGTTAACAAAGAATATCTAACCCCACCAAAGGTGGTATTCATATAAAAAAGAGAGAATCAATAAATATCAATTCCTATCTTTAATAACCTAAATAATTTGAGCTAGCATAATTAACTTAGTTATTATATCCATAAATACTCCACTATTTTAAATGATAAAATTTGCATAAATATTTATTGAATCTATGTTTATTTTTATGTTATTAGATTAGAAACACAAAACCCCAAAATATCGTGACAGGATGTTTAGGATTTAATTTTGTTTTAAAATTTTTGAATAATAAATTAAAAACCACATACATTCCTTCCTTAGATCGACCTTGGGAGTATACTTATCATTTTCTACGAAATGATTCGTGCACTTGCGAGAGTTTTATAAATAAATAAAACCAAAGTATCGGCAGGATCGACGATGTCGGTTCTGCCCGATCACTAAGACACATAGATTTCCTCTTCCAAGTCACCATGTAGAAATGCGATCTTCACATCAAGTTGAACTAGTTCCAAATCCAAATATGCTACCAAAGCCAACAAAATTCTAATGGAGGAATGCTTTATAACTGGAGAAAATATCCCATTATAGTTGATTCTCTCCTTCTGAGCATAGCCCTTAGCCACTGACCTTGCCTTGTAGCAAACACCTTCTTTGTTAGGAAATCCTTCTTTCTTTGCATACACCCATTTTCATCTAATTTCCTTCTTGCCCTTAGGTAGTTGGGTTAATTTCCATGTCTTATTCTCTTGAATAGACAACAGTTCTTCATCCATGGCTTCCTTCTATTTTTCAACATCAAGATTTCTGATTGCTTATTTATATGTGGAAGAAACATCATCATGCACAACTGAAAGTACACAGACCATCGTATTTTTAAACTAAGCAGGTAGATCTTCCATATCCTTATATCAAGCAGGTATTGATGAGTGCTTAAAAAGCACTAAAATTATAATGATTTAATATACTCTAATTGATTAAATATATTTATAGTTGTATGATTTTATCATATTTTTATATAAATTTGTCTTTTCGAAATCATGAGTATTTTTATTGTTTTTTAGGTATTTCTGTTAAAAACAATAATTTAAAAACTTGAAAAAAATACTGGAGGTAATCACAAATATGTTGAGAAAAAGTGAGGAAAAGTTAAAACAAATGGAAAATTGGAAAAATGGACAAAAGTGCTCAGTTACGCGCGTAGGCTCGCTCATTCACACCAAGTCCCGCGCGTGCGCTCACACCCAGCACACACCCGTGCACATCCAACACATGCCCAACATACGCCTATCTCATACGTGCAAAGGCCCATCTATTGCAAATCTCACCCCCACACGCGTGTCAGCTTGTCCAAACGCGTCCAAAATGAATTTGGAAATATTTTCCCACCTTTTTTCACCTTTTCCTCATCTATAAAGGACCCTTTCCCCCATTGCAAAAATCATCCCTCAAATCCCTCAAAATATCTTCTCTATCTAGCTTTCTCTCTCTAGTTTTTAGTTTTTTTAGTTTTAAAGTTCTCTTTTTAAGAAGAACTAGTTATGTAATTATAGATTTTTAGTTTTTGATTCAATAAACGAAAATGCAAATCCGTTTGGAGGTTTTCCAGCAACAGAATTAGCATGAAAGTTCTATAAGGAGTTTTTGAGGTATAATTTTAAAATGAATTCTTTACAGTTATTTTTAATGTTTATTCTTATATGTTATGCTTAATTTTTCTGTGATTGAATTTAATATGGCTAGCTGTTTGTAAATATGATATAATAATTACGTTGTTATGCTTCAAAATATTAAATAGGTAAAACATTTCTATAAAATAATTTGATTTTTTTATTAAAGATTTTATATTAAGGATATTAGAGAGAAATATATTATTTTTCATTACAAACTTAAATCTAAAAATTAGATTATAAGGTTTAATTATTCGGTCTGATTTAGAGTAATGCTCTTTTTTTGTTGGTACAATCGTCGAGTAGTTAAAATAAAACTCTATTTCAAAAGTTTTTTATAAGAACTATTATTTGAAAATGTATTGACAACATATTTTTAGTATTGATTTTAAAACTTGAAAGTTAGTATTGGGATAATTAATTCTTAAATTTAATTTGAAAACTTTGAATAAAATTTAAAATGTCTAACCCCACCAAATGTGACATTTAAATAGTACATTTTCAATCTCTTAGAAAAAAAATTAATTTAATTAACTAAATTAATTATCGACCAACTCATAGATGTTAATTGATTTGTTTAATTAACAAAGAATATCTAACCCCACCGAATGTTGTATTCATATAAAAAAGAGAGAATAAATAAATATCAATTTATATCTTTAATAACCTAAATAATATGAGCAAACATAATTAACTTAATTATTATATCTATAAATATTCCACTGTTATGAATGATAAAACTTTGCATGATTATTTATTGAATCATATCTATATTTATTTTTTTGTTATTAGATTAGGAAATACAAAAATCAAAATATCGTGACAAGATGTTTAAGATTTAATTTTTTTTAAGTTTGAATAATAAATTAAAAATCACATATATTCTTTTCTTAGATCGACCTTGGAAGTATACTTGTAATTTTTATAAAATAATTCGTGCATTTGCAAGAGTTTTACAAATATATAACCAAAGTATCTAGCAAGATCATTATTGCTAATTCGATGCTTGTGTTGTCATTTATCAAGTTTTTGGCACCGTTGTTAGGAAATCAATAGCGTTTTTAAATTATTTATCAAAATTTTGAAAACATTTTGTGTTGTAAATAATTGTGATGTTTTTATTTTTTTTGTGTTAAAAATAAATTTCAAATTTCAAATTTTAAAAAAATTTAAACTTTATTTTATTTAATTAATTTTTAACTTTCACTTGAAATTTTAATGTAAAAAAGAACTAAATTAACTTAGATTTTCATTTAACTTAATTTATTAACTTAGATTTTCAGTTAACTTAATTTATTAATTTAGATTTTCAGTTAACCTCATTTATTTACTTAATTGACTTAAATTTTCACGTAACTTAATTTATTAACTTAATTAACTTAGATTTTAACTTAACTTAATTTATTATTTTAAATAACTTAGATTTTAACTTAACTTAATTTATGAACTTAATTAACTTTGATTTTAATAGCATGAAAAGTAAAGATCTAAGGGAATTTTGTCTAAGAGATTAGTTCTTGGAAGACTTTGTGCCACTAACTTTCTTATGAATGTTGCTCTGTCTAAGAGGATGGTTTTAAGGAGGCATTGCCCCACCATTCTTTCATGGGAGTACTCTTGGTAATATTGATTATGTTTTTTAATTTAAAGATTATAATAAAATAAAATAAAATAAAAAATTGCTGAAGCTATCTAAAAAATTTCAAAGTTTTTAATCACAAATTGTAATAAAAGGAGGTAGTTGCTTTGTTAGATCTAGGTATAGTTTTGTTTTGATACTTTAGTTATTTGACTTGCACCTAAAATTAGTTTGTCTAAGACCCACAATCATGTCCCTAATTTTAAGTAAATAAAATTTTGAAAATCCGTATGACATGACTTAAAAAGTATAGGTAGAGAAACTTGTCCTACCTATAGGTTTGATTGACTTAGTGATGTGGGTACATTAAGTTTACTTAAAATTAAATCTCTCAAGTTATGTCTTACTAAGACATTAAACTAAGCACTGGATGGGAGGCAACCCATCATTTTAGGTAATTTTCTTTTGTTTATTTTAGTTCAATTGCATGTGAATAATTTTAGAATTGATAAAGTTAAAAATATTTATTGAGATATTAAAAGTTCATAGCGATCTTTCTATGTAAACTTTAATAATGAACATGATGGATGCACCTGCATTTCTCCATCACTACTTGCACATTCTCAGAAAATAAGTTACTTTTACTCTCGTTTCTCTTTATCTTTAATTTACAATTGTTATATTGAGAACAATGTAAGTTCTAGGTTGGGGGTGGTGAAAAGTTAACATACTTAATTTCAAAAAATTTAACAATTTTAAATTTTTTATGTTCACATTTTCATTTTTATTGTGTTTTCTTTTATTTTCTTTGTATGGTTTAGTAATTTTTAGAATTTTAGGATTAGTTTTTAAAAATTTTCTTACAAAAATTTATCATTTCTTTAAATCAAATTTAAGTAAATAGTTAAGTCTTTTACATTGTTAGATTAATTTTTTGAAAACATATCATGGAGCATAAGGTAATTAGTTAGTTTTTGTCATGACTAGTATTTCTTGATAAGATGTATATTAAACCCAAAATCGGTGTTTAGAAATAAAATAGTGGAGACTACCTTTGTGAGAAATATTTTGAGCCCATTATCCTTTATTTTCAGTGATAAATATTATTTTTTCTACTCTAAATACTTTTCTTATTTCTTCAATATTATTAGATGATCTCTATAGGAATTAACATTGAATGTCTGGATTATTACATCTTAATGAAGTGTTATATATTTATTTGCTTAGATTAAATGATTTAATCTAAGTATAACTTCCATTAAAAAAAGATATATCTAGGTTACCTATAAAAATACAAATAAAAAAACCAAATATTAACAACTCATCTTATCATATAAAAATGTACAATCTATACATGAGCTCACTCTCTAAAAAAATATATTCTCTTAAAAATAGGAATATAAGAGAAATAAAAAAATAAAAAAGAGGAAAATGAATAGTATAATCTATATACTATGACCCAAAAGCCTAGACAATTGTGAGAAATAGTTTAATGCAAAAGAAAATATAGGAAGTAATTCTTTAAGAAGACATTGCATTTTCCTACATATACTAAAAGACATATTACTTGATATTTTTATTTGATGAATTTGATTGATGCATGAAAGTAATGGATAATATTTTATAAATCCTTACATTTGATTCCTTTCATGAGATCAACGTTAAAATAACACTTTAAGTCTTTCTTATTTATACATATGCAAACATATTATTTCATTTTTATACATAAACTCTTTTGCATATTAATTAGTATAAGTGTTTGAACTTATAGGATTTAATGTTTTTGTGAGTATTGACTTGTGAGGAATAGACTCGAAGTAAATTTAAATTTCTAACACTAAAATTGGGTAAATTTAAATTAAAACATTTTACAAATGAAGTATGAAAATGATTTTCAACTAATTACTATTATAAACTATGACTGTTCAAAAAGTTGAAAATAACTTATGCTTTATATTTTCATTTCTTTATTTTATTTTTGTCTTTTTACTTTATTTTAAATTTTAGTTAACTTCTTATTTTATTTGTTTTATTTTGTTTTTATTTTTTTGTTGTTAATGTTTGTGGGTATCATTATTGAAAATCCTCATGAGACTTAAACTTGTCCACTAAGGAAACCTAGGGGTTTAATGGCTTGTTGCATATTCTAAATACCACCGTATCAATCTACGAAAGTGATTTAAGATAGTTTAATTTTTAGTTTTTACCGCTTCTCTTGCTAAATAACTAGCAAGAAACTGGATGAGGGTTGTGATAAGTGCTTAAAAAAATACTAAAATTACCATGATTTAATGTACTTTAATTGATTAAATAGATTTATATTTGTATGATTTTATCATATTTTTATATAAATTTTTCTTTTCGAGATCATGGGTATTTTTTTGTTTTTCAAGTATTTTTGTTCAACAAAATAATTCAAAAACTCAAAGAAAAATATTGGAGGCAAGACATCACAAATATATTGAGAAAAAAATGGAGAAAAGACAAAACAAATGGAAAAATGGACAAAAGTGCCCAGTCGTGGGCGCAACCGCACCCATTCATGTCGAGTCCAGTAAGCACACATCTAGCACAGGCTCGTGCATAGCTAGTACACGCCCATCACATGATCGTGTGTAGCCAGCATACGACCAATACACATGTGCGCCAAGTCCTGCGTGTGCCACCACACGCATGCACTAAATCCCATGCACACCGACACACACACGTGTCTGTCTCGAGGACACCAATGCCCGTATACCACAAATCTTGCCCCCATACACGTTCCAGCCTATCCAAATGCATCCAAAATCAAATTTTGAAATAATTCCCACCTTTTTTAGCCTCTTCCTCATCTATAAGAGGACCCTATCCCCTATTGTAAAAATCATCCCTCAAATCCCTCAAAATCTCTTCTCTCTATCTTTAGCTTTCTCTCTCTAGTTTTTAGTTTTTTTAGTTTTAAAGTTCTCTTTTTGAGAAGAACTAGTTATGCTTATATAGATTTTTAGTTTTTAATTCAATAAATGGAAATGCAAATCCGTTTAGTGGTTTTCTAGCAACATAATTAACATTAAAGTTTTGTAAGGATTCTTTTGAGATATAATTTTAAAATGAATTATTGTTTACAGTTATTTTTTATATTTTATTTTTATATGTTATGTTTAATTTATCTATGATTGAATTTAACATGGCTCACTGTTTGTAAATATTAAATAATAATAATATTGTTATGCTTGCGAAATATTAAATAGGTAAAACATTTCTATAAAATAAATTAAATTTTTTATTCAAGATTTTATATTAAGGATATTATAGAGAAATATATTATTTCATTACAAACTTAAATGTGAAAATTAGATTATAAAGTTTAATTATTCGGTCTGATTTAGAGTAATACTTTTTTATTTGTTGGTACAATCGCCCAATAATTAGAGTGAAACTCTATTTCAAATGTTTTTTTATAAGAACTATTATTCAAAAATGTATTGACAACATATTTTTAGTATTGGTTTTAAAACTTAAAAGTTATTAATTGGATAATTAAATTCTTAGATTTAATTTGAAAACCTTGAATAAAGTTTAAAATGTCTAATCCCACCAAATGTGACATTTAAATGGTTCATTTTCAATCTTTTAGAAAAATAAATTAATTTAATTAACTAAATTAGTTATCGACCCCACTCATAGGTGTTAATTGATTTGTTTAATTAACAAAAATATTTAAACCCACCAAATGTTGTATTCAAATAAAAAAGAGAATCAATAAATATCAATTTCTATATTTAATAACCTAAATAATATGAGCAAGCATAATTAATTTAATTATTATATCCATAAATACTCAACTGTTATGAATGATAAAAAGGTGCATGATTATTTATTGAATCATATCTATGTTTATTTTTTTTGTTATTTGATTAGGAAACACAAAAATCAAAATACGGTGACAAGATGTTTAAGATTTAATTTCCTTTTTAAAAGTTTGAATAATAAATTAAAAACCACATATATTCCTTTCTTAGATCGACCTTGGGAGTATACTTGTCATTTTCTATAAAATGATTCTTGCACTTGCGAGAGTTTTACAAATATAAAACCAAAGTATCAACAAGATTGATATTGTTAACCCGATGTCGGTCTTGTCTTCATCAAGTATCTTGACATTTTGTCATCGTGGTCTATCAATTGTAATTTCTCCTTGTTGTTGTGGAGGTTCTTGGGCTAAAACATATTCTTCATCTTATTCATCTTCTACTAATAGAGGATCAGCTTCTGTCTTATCTCCACCAATTGGGTTAACGATTTTGATTTTAAATTGCACCTGTTTTGGAGTTTCTCTGCCTGCTGCAAAGTGCCATTGATATTCTCAGTTACCTTTCTCAACAAGACAGATTCATGAAAGGTAACATTTCTACTGAAGATTATCTTTTTTCATTTCAAGACACCATAAATGATATTCCTTAGAACTAGAGGCGATCCCAAAAAAAAATATGTTTTCTTTGCTATTGGATCCAACTTGACATGATATTATGCAATAGAACTAAACACATGTAAGAAATCGTAATGTCTTACAGGTTTTCCAGGCCATACCTCCATAGGCGTTTTGCCTTCAAGAGCAAACGATTGTAGACAATTGACAAGATGACACACATACATCACAACCTCAGCCTAACCCAGCATTTGATAACATACATCAAACTTTCTCCAGCAAAGTTCAGTTCATACATTCTGCAACTCTGTTCTATCATGGTGTTTTTCAAATAGTGAAGTGTCGCACGATCCTTTCTTCACAAACTTTCATAAATAGATCATTTGTGTACTTAGTGTTATTATCAGACCAAAAACGCTTGATCTTTCTACCAATGTGAGTCTTGATCATCTTTTTTCACTTGAGAAAAATTCCTAGCATTTCATCCTTCTTCTTCATATTAAATTATGACTATTTAAACTTGTTTAATATTAACGTCGTTTAATTAAATTAAATTAAATATTATTTGAGTGTAATTATTGTTATATATTATAAATTTGAGTGGTATTATTTTTTGTAATTTTTCAAAAAAAAAATTACAAAAATAATCTCTAAAATTTTAAACAACAAAAAATAAAATTATTTGTTTGAACTTGGGAAGTGAAAGAGCCCAATTTTTATTGTTTGAAATTTAAGGTTATTAGATTTAGTTTTGAAAAAAACTGGGAGTAGTTGATTTCAAATGAAAAGCCATATTAAGGTAATAGTATGTTAACGTGGCTCGACTCTTAGTTCATGTAAGGAGTACCCGTCACATATATGTATGAGAATCTAAGATCAGCCTAATGTAAAGATTAATTTAATATATGTAATCAGGAGATTGTTTTCACGTGAGATCAGTGGCCATATAATATTTACCCTTTTCTGGTCCAACGTAAGTGATATAGTAACTGTAATAACCATTTAGGTGTAGGATTTTATATTGGAAAATTACGTCATTGTGATTTCGAAGAGCACGAAGATTTTGTTACATGAGTTAATGCTATAGAATTGTTGTAGAATTTGTCATGGTTAAATTTGATTTGTGTTGGATTGGGAAATTGTGTAGCTTGATTGTTTCGTATATATTTTAAAAAATCAAATAGATATAATCAACACATAGTTACGTATATATTTTATTATTTAAATTAAAAATAAATATTAATAACTTAATACATATTTATAAAATGTCAATAATATTCTGAATAATTATATATTAATTAATTTAATATTTAAATATTAATTAATCGATATTAGTTATGTATATTTATATCATTTTCATTAAAACCTTTAAATAGGTTACCATGAACAAAAAAAGGCACACATAGATGTATAACCTAATACCTAAGCTCACCACTCATCCTCTCAAACTCTATCTGATCTTAGTTTTTCTCTCAAAAACTGACTTAAGTATCAGAATAGATATGATATCATTAGTATCGTCATTTTTGATATGGTTTTTGCAGTGATTTATAGGTTTACATGTCCAGAGAACATCTGGCACTGTCTGTAGAAAAAACAATTTGGTGTTAAATCGATTAAGATAGAAAAATCAAGAATATTTGAAGTGTTTTTCGAGTTCTTTGCTTTATTCATTGCGTTCTTAATTCAATTCTATCCTAACAACATGTTTGATATGTTGATAAATAGAATGAGCTCCCAACATGTTCTTGATGACATCTCATCCTTCCGACAGCTCCATGGCATGATTAACACCAAGGAGCAGCTCACTACCCTCAGTGTGCTCAAAAGAATGGGAACACCCAATAGGATCTCAATTTCCTTCATTCTAGATTACTAACTCGAGCACCTCAGATCCAAATTAGGCAATAGACTCTCAATGAGGGATTCCCATGAGCTGGATCATAGGCTAGTCATGTCCCGATCATTGAACCAACTAAGGAGAAAAGACTTCTTACGCTTTCAGAATAGGAACTACACGAGGCTACACAAGAAGAGCTTCATCAGCCTACCTTGGTATAAATACCTAGAATAGGCATCTAGTCATCCGCCTAGAAAATGTATTCCAATATGCACTATAATGAGATAGCCAATCAAGGCCAGCCAAGCAAAGTAGTCAAGTAGACTATCCTTATAGACAGAGTAGCCAGATAGAGCATCTAGGTAAACCAACCAGGCATACTACCCTAGTTTACCAAACATTAGTTAGCTTTGAGCTTCTATAACTCCAAAAACTAATTATATAATCCATCTAATAATGATCACCATTGGTGCAGACATGTGTAGTTTAAATTAGATTTTCCTGGCTTGCCTTGAAGAACAACCCCAAGGCTAGACGATCGATGTAATCAAGTTAGAACCGCCATGCCAATGATGTCGTTGATCTTGAGGTAGATGTCCATAGCTATAATTATTAGATATACATCACTCCAAGAAAGTAGATATTCACATAGGAAGGAAGATTAGGCCTTAGTAGGAAAAGATGCACCTTAAAGGCCTATGCTATCTAGAACACTACCTCTAAAGTTATGCTTTCCAGAATGTCACATTTTAGGGTTTATAATCTAGGATGTCACCACCTAGGTCTTGTTAGACTTGATGGATTGCTATCTTCTAGGTCATGTTACTTAGACAAGTTACCTTCCAAGTTGTATCACCCAGCTTGTCATCCTCTAAATTGTGGATCCAAGCCACACTTGATGAATGTGGATCCAAGCCACACTTGATGAATATGGATGCAAACCATATGAAGTAATTATGAATCCATGTTATGCTTGATGAGACAAATACATTACTTTCCATGAAGTGATTTATGGTGTCATTGTCCCAAGATAAAAATTCCAGGTTACTGCCATCTTGGCCAAGCCAAACTAGAAGCAACTGCTTGTTACCATTCTAGATATGCGACCAACATTGCATCCAAAATATGAAATTGTTGAAAAAATCATAAATGAAGGCACTTCCTATGAGGGTCATCCATTCTTGAATTTCTCTATATTAAGCATGCTTAATTGTGAAGTTCCAATGAGTGGTTAACCACCCTTTTAGAAATCAACTATTGATTAGAAGAGAAGCAACAAGTAATTTGACTTCATCTCTCCAATAGGTAAAAATATTTCTTTACCAATGATGAAGAATTTTGAATCCTGAGATACTCATCGTACAAACATGATAATCATTATCTCAAGAGCACGTCACCTTCCTATCCATTCATCCAATTACAACTACCCCCAAGCGGGGTAGAACTTTAACTAGAAGTCCACAAATAAAAGTGGAATCCAAAAGCAAGTGTTTGCGACACAACTGATTCCAAATGTTCTTTAAATGGGGAGATCTAGGATCTCACCACTCATAAAAAAACATTGCAAGAACAAACTCAAGAAGATTGAATAGAAAAATCAACTTCAGATTATCACTTTTAAAACTACCATCTCCCATCCAGGGGCTTAAAACCACTTAAGCTTTAAATGAGTAGAACTAAAAGAAACTTCCATTCCAAGTCAGATGCACTTAGAAGGTTAGCATTAACTACTTAGAGCTACTCAAGGGTATTAGCTTGGACAAGATCCAACCACTAGAATTTAGTTAAACTATCTAGAAGATATCCAGATAGGATGTGAGAAGTAAAAGGGTATGCTAAGAGTGTATTCAAAAAATTCATCCATGTCTACACTTGGGGAACTTGGAAAAACCCCATTGGCTTACTAGTTCTTCATTTGGACTTAGGAAGTCAAATGCCTCTCCAAGCATGTTCTACCTAGTAAAAGCATTATCCATCTTGACACTTATGCGATGACTTTAATATTCACCCTAAAATGTTCTACTCTTTATCCAACGTACCCAATATCAATTGGGAATTAGAGAACACCCACATTAGGATAAGGATCCAAAAAAGCATTGTTATCTAAAGTTGAGGTTTATTGAACTTGCAACCATGGTCAATTGCAAAATCATTCAAACTAACCCTAGATTTGCATCAAGGTGTGATTGCCCCTATTTTCTATGGTGGCTTAAAAGTGAACACACACCTCCCTTGAATCTAGTAGCCATACTCGGGAAAATTAGGAACTAGACTTGTCCTACATTGGATTAGGAAGGATACTCTTTTGTAAAACCATGTAGCAACCACCACCACATTGGGGCTTGGTGCACGACATCATCCATCCATCATCTTAATGGAAAATTTCCTGTGCAAGAAAGGAACCAAGCTCAAAACACTTTCCATACCCACAATTACTATAGTTTAGGATCTAGGCTAACTCACTTAGCTTTTTCAAACCATTTCCTTAAATGGATCAAATTTGGTGCAAAGAAAGAAGTAGGCCCAAAACTCTTTTGATACCCACAGTGACTGTAATCTAAAATCAAGGTAGTGGCATATTTAGTGCTAAACCATTCTCTCAATACAACACTTCCTATGCTAAAATGGAAGCGAGTTCAGAACTTCTTCAACACCCACAATGACTGTGACCTAGATCAAGCCAAGGTCATCCAACCATTGTCTTAATAGACAAAGTCTTGCACAGGAAAGGTAAAGGTCCCTAAACTAGCTTACTTAGCTTTTCTAGACCATTACCTCAATGTTACATTTCTTGTGTGGAAATAGAAAAGGGCCCAAAACCTCTTTGGTACCGATAACGAATGTAATCCAAGATCAAGATAGTAGCATACTTAACACTAAGACCATTGTCTTAATGGATTGCTTCTTGTGTAGAAATGGAAGCGGGCTCAATACACCTTCAGCATCCATAGCAATCGTGACCCAGAATGAAGAAAATGTCTTCCATTTCCATAATGGATCACTTCCTATGCAAAAAAGAAGAGAGCCAAAAACCCCTTCAGCACCCATAATGATTATGATTTAGGATTAAGGCGATAGTACTAAATTGTTATCTTAATGGATCACTTCATGTGTGGAAACAGAATGAGCTAAACACCCTTTCGGTACCCACAACGAATATGACCTAGGATCAAGACACTAGTTCTCATTGTCTCAATGATCACTTCTTGTGCAGAAACGAAAGCAAGCTTAGCCCTTTTTGGCAAGTATAAATATTATGGCCCAAGATCAAGACAATGTCTTTCGTCACCTTAATAGATCACTTATTGTACGGAAATAGAAGCATGCCAAAAACCTCTTTGGGACTTACATGGATTATGATCCAAGATCAAGAAGATGGCACTTCTAATCATTCTTTTAATGGACCAAGTCTTGTGCAAAAGAAGAATTAAGATAGAACTCCTTTAACACCTACAATGACTGTGATCAAAGATCAAGACAAATTGAAATAAAAAAACTAATGTCTTAATGGACTAATTTTGATGTGAAAAAAAAGTTGGGATATAATCCATCTGGCACCTATAATTGCTGCAATCTTGGATCATGACATTGGTAAACTCAAAATCAGGACACCAATGTCTTATTGGGATAAGCCTTGTGCAAAAAAACAATGTTGGGAAAAAATTCCTTTGTCATCCACAATGATTGTGATCCAGAATCACGACATTAGCCAACTTAAAATCAGGACACACATGTCTTAATGGGCTTAGTCTTATATGAAAAATGAAGTTCAATGTTGATAATCTAGAATCTAGAGATTGGAACCGGAAAATGTTTACCAAGTGATGAAGCAGGGCACAACTTCTTTCACACCTGACAAGATTATTCCCAAGAGTTAGAAATTTGCACCAAATTTCCAACGATGTTGTGTGATGAGATCACTAAAACTAATATAATTCCCCAAGGAAAAAGATGAAGGTAACACCTTTACAAGAATGAGATCCAGAGAATGGTCATTGCTTGCTATACTCAAGAAGTCCACTAAGAAAGGGCTAGGACATTGGAAGTTTGGACCACTTGTTTTCAAAAATGAAACATCTTAAAACACTTGGGAAGGCTAGAAATATTTTTGAGAACTTAGAAAGATCAAAAAACTTCTCGGGCACTTAGGAAGATCAGAAAATTTTTAAGGCACTTGGGAAGACCATAAAACATCCTTGGAACTTAGGAAGACTAGAAAATTTTAGAAGCTTGGGAACATAGTAGAGCATCCAAAATAAGTGGATTTACAAAAATTCAAATTGAGAAAAAATTAGATTGAGGAAAAGTTGGATTCAGAAAATTTAGATTCAAAAAAGGTTGGATTCTAAAAAATATAGATTCATAGAAAGTTGGATTTAGAAAAATTTTCCTTCATAAAAAAGTTAGTAGTGAGAAAATTTTTAAGTTAGTAGAAAAAATGACAAAAAAATTGAAGTTTAGGTAAGTTCTGTTATGAAAACATCACATGACCAATAAGATGGCAATGGTCATCAAACCCCACACCAGGATCCGTGACTAATAGCAAATTGCTTGCCATATCTGTAGTTGATGAAACCTAACCAATTGCTCGAACATTGACCAACCACTGTCTGATCAACCATCTATAATGTCAATTCTAAACTATTTGGTCATATCTCACAATTGATGCATTGTATACAAAATTCAAGACAAAACACTAGAAAGCTCTTGGTCTTATCTCTAAGACTTTTGAATTTGGACTTCATAAGATGTGTCACATGCCATCACGCGCTAGTGGATGAGTGGTTATGAAACCTTCAATTCTGGTGGGCAAAAATAGGCTCATGAGAATAGACCAAAAATGGACCTGGTTTACCATGATTTATATTAAGTCCCACATCGACCAAGAGTAAGGAAAAAGTGTTGCTTATAAGTCTGGGCAACCCTCTAACTAACAAGCTGGCTTTTGGGTTCAGAGTTAGGCTTGGATTTCTAAGTTGGTATCAAAGCTAGGCTCTTGGCTTTTTCACCCCCCATCGGTCCTTGTGCCATAAATTTGGACTCTAACCGATGTAGAGGGGGGATGCTAAGTCCCACATCGGCCAAAAGTAAGGCAACAGTGCTTCTTATAAGTCTGAGCAACCCTCTAACTAACAAGCTAGCTTTTGGGTTCAAAGTTAGGTCATAATTTCTAAGTTGGTATCAGAGTTAGGCTCTTGGCTTCTTCACCCCCATCGGTCCTTGTGCGGTAAATCCAGACTGTACCATAAATCCAAACTCTAGCAGATGTGGAGGGGGATGTTAAGTCCCACATTGGCTAGGGACAATTCTTCCGTTGCACACACAAGTTGGCTTTTGGGTTCAAAGTTAGGCCTGGATTACTAAGTTGGTATCAAAGTTAGGCTTTTGGCTTCTTCACCCTCCATCGATCCTTGTGCCATAAATCTGGATTCTAGCCAATATGGATGGGGGATGTTAAGTCCCACATTAGCCAAGAGTAAGACACCAGTACTGCTTATAAGTCCAGGTAACCCTCTAACTCATAAGCTGAATTTTGGGTTCAGAGTTAGGCCTAGATTTCTAAGTATTTAGACTGGTCTTGAGATCCAAGATCGATCCTGAGACCTTAGATGAAGGGGCTTCTGACTAACCTATCTTGTAGCTAGCAGACCAATTGATCAATAGACCAAAGTAGTGTACCCATCTTCAGTTATGAGCGACAGTTGACCCTTATAACTTTGACTATTCATATCTCATAATCTAGAGATCAAATTCAAGCTAGGGACATATCGTTAGAAATATTATAATCTCAAACTTATTTTCATGCAACTTAAATCAAGATATTAACTACAAAAATTCTAAAGAAAGCAACTATACCTACCATAGTCATCTTGGGTCATTGGGGTTGACTCTTCCTAATCCATCGTCTAACTCCCAAAAAGTTTACAAAAATGACTAAGTTGTTTCCTAGGAGTCCCATGATCACTAAGTATAGAGAATACCAATGGTCCATGCCCCAATAGTACATTTAGCCAAGTGTTATCTCAATGCAATGGTATGCCAATAACAAGGTGCATACCCTACGTTACCAAGTTGCATGTTACGCATCACCAAGAGTGAAGCTTTGCATCACCAAGTTGTGTACCCCATATCAACCAAGACGTGTGGATTACAATAACAAGGTGTAGGCCCTGCATCAACTAAGGTGTATACCCTTCATCAAACAAGATATGTGTCATGCATCACTAAGATTAAGTGTGATCTCCCAAGGTTGCAAAAATAACATATGTGATCTCCCAAGATCGCAAAATTAATAAGTGTGATCTTCCAAGACCATTCAAACGCTTAGTTTCATACGAGGCTTACATAAGTGCTAAGGTTTTTCTCTTTCTCCAAGTTCCAAAATGAATGCAAGGTTAATTACAAGGGATATAGAGGTTCCACGTTAACAAGCATAACACAAATTGCAAAGTAAAGTATGAAACAAAAAAAATCCAAAAAAAGTGCTAATATTATTTCATTCAAAGTTCAATGCTTATGGAACCACAAAGTAAAAAGCAAGTCCAAACACTTTGGCCAAAAACAAAAAATACTATGAAGCAAAAACTAAGGTATTATTGGCACATATCCTAAGTCTTATAATGATCATCCCTGTCGGCATCCTCAGACAAAACAATAGTAATGGGTGTTGCTTGCATTGTTCCCTAAGTCATGGAAACTGCCTAGGGTTGGCTCTCACTTCTAGTATCAGTAGATATCTAGACTGTTACTCTAGATGGGGTTTCACTCCCTTCAATTTGAGCAACAATAAAACAATACTAAGAGTAGGTTGAAGTAGAAAATAATCTCCAATTTTTCTCCATAGAGCTTCAACTTTAGCTTCAAAATAAATTTATAAGTGAAGTTGAAAGTGATCAGGTCTATATATTGATTGGAGAGGATCTAGCAAAATCATGATAAAAAGATATCATATTTTGGAAGTGAGGCCTGTAAATTCGTAGCTGACTTTATTCCTAAACTTTGATCGATTATAACTTTCCAATCGAGACTTTGATTGAAGCACTATAACTATTGTTGGAAAGCTTGTGACCTCAAGGTTATTATGACATAACGATGTTTGAGGTATCAGTTATATAGTTAAGCCAATAAGCGTTAGAGCTAACTATCCCTGAGTCCATTGTACTTGGGTGAGATAACTTGACTACCTATCTCGTCAAAAGCGGTCCAAGCATCCTAAAGGTCTTTTGTTGGATAGGAAAATTACCAGGTTCGCATAATCCTATTTGATGGTTCATGTCGACTTTGAAAAGTCAAATGAATACATTCAATGCACAATCAAGTATATTTTTTATTATTTAAATTTAAAATAAATATTAATGATTCAATCTGAAAGGTCATTAATACTATAAGTAATTATATAGTAATTAATTTAATATGTAAATATTAATTAATCGATATTAGTTATTTACGATTACGTCAAAACCTTTAAATATGTTATCATAAATAAAAAATGTATGCATAGATGCGTAACCTAAAGCTTGATCTCACCATTTAAAATCTCTCCAACTCTTTCAAACTCCCTTTGATTTGAGCTTTTATCTCAGAAATTGACTTAGTATTGGAGCGTATCCGACATCGACTGCGTAACCTAAAGCTTGAGCTCATCATTTAAAATCTCTCAAACTCTTTTAAACTCCCTTTGATTTGAGTTTTTATCTTATAAATTGACTTAGTATCAGAGCGTATCCAACATCGAGTATCGTCTCTTTTGACATGATTTTCTAATGATTTATAGAAAATATGATTTAATAGAAATCGAATTCAAGTTGAATTAAAATATGTAGCTACAAATTAATTTCATCAAATTAGAATATAGTGGTTGAAATAGTTCGAGATTGAAAGGTTAGAACTTTTTTTCTTTTTAATATTATAAAAACTAGATTATTTGTATATCAATGGATTGTGAATGTTTAAATTATTTTATTTGCAGTCAACTCTTTGAAACACCAAAATTCAAATTCAAGAGAGAATAGTTAGATTGATGGGAAATTCCACCTTAAGGTACATCCATTTATAAACAAGTATCTCTATATTTTATTTATTTGTTATAATAAAAATTATATCTTGAAATGACATTGACCTATTTGACATTATATGCATTGCTACTAAAGGTTTATGCTATAGTTTGGCCTTTTGCGTTGGGTTGAGGTTGAGATAGAAACTTTCCTTACTCTTGTAATATGAGAGCGTTGGTCAGTTAGGTGATATGAATTTTGATTTCTTTGTTATCCTTTACTACTTGTGTAAGTACGACCTTGAACTTTTGGTTAGTTTTACCTTGTGCCTCCATAAATGACTATAATGATTCCTCTAAAGGATTCCTATTCGATCATGCATTATATTAATGTGTTGTGTGATTTCTTTGTGGCTCAATTTTCTAGTTTTCTTAGGCTGTATGAGTTAGTCAAACTTCCAATTGAAGTTTGAATTGTTTCTCTATCCAAGATTGTATGTTTCTATGTAAGGTGAATAAGGTTTTCTAAAAATTCCTATGTTGTTACATTGTTCTTTATAAACCCATTTTCATCTCATTATAGGTTGGGTAATTTTGTGTTAAGTGTTCTACTACCCCACAAATAAAGTATGTACCCCTGTAATCATATGAGTAGTCATACTATCTTTCATTTTTATGGCCTTTAATTCCTTAGAAAAAACTTTTAGTTGAGCTTTAAGGTTGTCCTCTTCTCTTAGATGGTAGATTTCAATTGATTGCCACCTATTAGTGCTATCATTAGTGCCAAGTCCTATTCATATAAAGGCTTTCTTAGTTAACTCATTCAGGTAGTCTATGAATTTATCAAGGTATTTTTGGAGAAACCTGCTATTGCTATTGCACATCAATTTATAAATTTATGCTCCCTAATTATGAGTCCATCATAAAAGTAGCTAATTAAGAACCAACTTTCGTACTCATAGTGTGAGCATATGTTTAGTAACTCTTTGCACGTCTCCTAAGCTTGGTACATTTTTCACTAACTTTTTAGGAAAAGATTGAGATATATCTTTTAAAGTTATTGATCTTATGGTGGGGGAAGCATTTATTAAAAAATGATTGGGTCATTTTCACCCATGTACCTATGGATCTCGGTCTCAAAGAGTATAACCCACTTTTTAATTTGTCTTTTAGGAAGAAAGGGAAAAATTTCAACTTGACAGAGTCTATAACATTTTGTTGGCCATGAAAGGTGGCCGTTATCTTTTCAAATTCCCTATTATGTAAATATGGATTTTCACTATCTATGCCATGAAAAGTGTGCAAGAGTTGTATCATTTCATACTTGAAATTCATTTATGATATGTTAGGGAGAAACATTATGCATGATGGTGTGGTTGTGCGGGTAGTGTGGAGGTAGTAGGATTATCCTCGTGGTCACTAATATTTTCAAAACTAGAGGATAAGTTAGAAGAATGAAATTTAATTAAAAATAATCTTAATTCTATTCTTTTTAAAACCTACCTCTTTCGTCTCTAGATCGATTTATATCGTTTAGGACCCTCTTTTTTTAATTTTTTTCTTTTTGTATTTTTTTGAGTTTTTAAATTTCATTTAATGACTTTTCTATTCATAAAAGAGATAATAACACACTATTATATAAGGACAATTTGATAATTGAGACAAATGGCTCGAGTTAAGAAAGTGATTTTAAACGCAACAGTTACGTTCTCGATAGATCATCAATCAATCTAACATCTTGATCGATCGAACTGAACTTCTATTAATCTAGTCCCAAACAATGGCAACCCGAGAGCACCTAAATTGAACTCGATCGATCTAGCTTTAGAAATTGCAACTCAAGAGCACCTAGATTGAACTCGATTTAGAACATTGATCAATCGACCTTAACCTCAATCGATTGAGTAACACTTTACACAACGCATTATTGTGTGCATGAATCTAGTTCTAAACGTGTTAGGGTATAAGTTTATACCTTATATACATCAATTTGAATTTCGGTAATTTATTTGACTTTAAATAACATACATTATAACACGTGCAAAAACTAATTATACTTAATCATTTTATACACCAAATAACTTTAACATTCATAAACTATATAATATCTTTCATTTTTGTTGTTCACCGATATCTAATTCTCTGTTTCTAACTCTGTTTTGTTCCCATTCTCTCTATTTTAAGCTTTCTTCAAATGTTGTTGAAAAACTTGTTCCAATGTATCCTTATACACACAAGCGTACTTAGATAGTTCCCCACATAACTTATCAATGGGTGTACTGCACCACCAGGTTCCGGAGTTGTACCATTGTCACTCTAGATTGAATTCTTAAGAATATAGAAAATACTCACCGCTGCCTCACCGAGCCGTCTTTTTGTCGCACCGACTTCTAATATCAAATCCTTGGCAATCTCTGCTGGATATGAATCATCAAATGACTGAATCAGATCTCCTAGAGTCTTATACATGTCTAAAATCCCAAACAATTTTTCAGGCAAACGCTTTATTAACCCCACTGCTTCTGCAAAATTGAGAAGTTGTATAACGACGGCACGTTCCACGTTGGTGAATAGGCTCTGAGATATAGAAAGATGGTTAGAGAAGACGGAAAAACAAAGTTTGTACTCGCCGGGTAAGAAGATGGTGGAGGATTGTTTAATGACGTTTATCCAATTAACGATTTCTCCTTCTATTGATTCCCATGGCATTTTTGTTACACTTCGATGCATATGCTTTCATGGCCTAGCTAGTTTGTTAATTGTTGATTTGAAAGCGTTATGCTTAGATATGCTGTACAATATGCAACATTTTGTTTTGTTTTGTATTCCGATAAGATCATTGTTGTTACAATTTTGTTCATTTTAGAAATTGTTTCAGGTAAGAAGGATTGGAATTCTTGCTCTTCTTCTGGTTTTCTTTCTGTAATTATGACTGAACTCTTTGTCAGAAAAGGACGTTGCTTGTTTGTTTAAAGCAGATATCATATCTGGATTATACGAAATTCACCAAATTCGCTGAAAGATTAGAAAGATGATTCAAAGATTCAAAAAATGAGCAATCGTTCATCTGGTTTGTTACAAAATTTTGTATTAGAATTGACACGTTGGTAATTGGTGATTGTGGAATCTAACTTATCTTATAATAACTCCACGCAGTTTGGAACGTATGGCAGATTTGGTGTATTTTGTTCTTCGCATACAAATTCTGCAAGAAATGACTCAACACAGAGAGAAGTTGAATTTGATTTACCAGAGGGAATGGAAAAGGAAATTCATGGCTAAAGCGAGAGGAATTTTGTTTTTGAAATTCTCTCTTCCCTATCCCTTTCTTTAGGAATTTTATTTTTTTATTTTAATTGAGGGTGAGTTTTCATTAAATTATTATTTATGTAGTTTAATTTTTTAAATTAAATTTATATCATTTAAAAATATATCAATAAAAAATAAATTATTTTATTTTATTATTTTTATTAAAAAATTATTATTTTTTAAGTAATTAAAATACATACAATAAAAATAAAATATTTAATAATAAATATTAAAAAAATATTTTATAATATTTTATATTAATTATCACTTCAATATTATTAAAAATTTGTATTTTAATTTTAATTTATCTATTTTTAATAATTAAAAATTAAATAATATTATTTGTTATAATACGGAGAATTAAATAACCAAATAAACTACAACGCATTTTTCTTTATTTCTTTATTATTAAAATTTGTTGGGGACGATTTTAAGATAATTAATTAATAATAATTTTATTTAATAATATTTATAATAATTTAAAATTATTAATTAATAATAAAAATAATATAATATTATATTAATATCATTATTTTTATGGATGTAATATAATCACGTTTCTATTATTTTTCCTTAAAACGAGTATTTGAGTTACATAATTTATAAAATAAATATTATTAATTATATTATTATAAATTATGATCATTTTTTATCTATCAAAATTATTACAATTGAGTACAAAAATATTTATTACATAATATTAAAGGTTATGATTAAATAAGTTTTATATAATAATGTGTTTGTTTGTAAAATGAGATCATACTATATGAAATAAAAGCTCTATGATTATGTTGAAATTCTTTTATTTCAAACTAAAAATATTTTTTAAAAAAATGTAAGAAAATATAAAAATAAATAAATATTTATTCAGATAAATTTTTATAATAAAATTACTTTAATACGTAAGAACTTACGTAAAATAAATTAATTAATATTTTAAATATACTTATCAACGATTTTATTTTCTTATATTATATAGGTATCACCAAGTATTATACAGATTAATTATAATACAATTCAATACAGTTAATTTTAATACAATTATATTTAGTATTTTTAATATGATTCATCAAATATGGGCATGTTTGCTACACAATTTTAAAGACTCTCACTATGTAATTTTTATACAATTATATGAATGACTATAAAGTGAGACCGTATTCTATAGAATACAAATTGTACGGTTATATAAAAATTTAATACAAGTGACAGATGTGGGTATAAACCATACTTGATACTTTACCTAATTTGTTTGAAATTTTTAATTATAAAATTAATTTAAATAAATCAAGTTGAGTGCAAGGGTTACTTTAGGAAGTAATTTTTGTTTTAATTAATTATAGGTCTTTTATCTTTAGCAATTTTTATTTTAGTTAATTATGGACCTTTTATGTTTAACAATTTTTGTTTTAGTAAATTGTGACCTTTTTATTTGAAGGTTTTTAGGCTTTTAGTCTTTTATTTTTTTTAAGGTTGGATTAGATCCAATCTACAACTAAATAGACCCATTAAATTCATTTTATCTAAGGTTTTTTTTCATTTAGGGTTTGTTGCGTATAAAGAAAAAGAGCTATGTAATTTGGAGGCAATATGAATATTCATTAATGAAAAGAATATTTTAAAAAGTTTCTTATTTTACTTTCTTGTGTTCTTGATTGAATACTTGAATTCGACTTATCAAAAGGAGTGATAATCTTTTGTGGCATCTTCAAGTTTGAGTTTTAAGGACTTTGCTTCCTTAAGATTCTAATCTGATCATCTTGAACGCTTTCTTAACAAATCAATTGTTTCTATTCATCTGAATTCGTAGATTCCTAACTTGTTCACCTACAATGTCTGCATCAACTTACCTGTATAAATCTAAGATCCTACGTAAAAACCTGATAACTGTATTTTATATAGTTATTTTCATCTATTTTATTAATTATAATTGCTATTGTTAAATCTCAAATTGGGAAGTATTTATTGTGATGATAGAAGGTATCTTGTGTCAATCCTAAAATGATGTGTTTGGGAAAATGTTTGAGCTAAATATTATCTTTTATCCTGCCTTTACCTAAGCCATACATTACAAGCTTAATAAAGTCCTATTGATTTTGTGTTTTGTGTTTGTCTACATTAATGGATAGAAAAATGAAAAATAAACTTATGAGATTTATGATTTCATTAAAAATTAATTGCGTTCATATTTGCATAAATTGATCCGGATTGCATGTGATGAAATATGAAAAGACTTCACACACACACACAAATTCATTGTGAAAATGTAATATACTTTTAGATTGATTTCAATACTTAGATAAAATTCTTTTATTTCTTTGAGTTATGTTATTTGAAATGATCAAAAAAAGAAATATTTTGAAAATCGCTATTTTAAATGCTTGTATCCATGTTTTATTTCTTTCATTTTGCTCGAGAACTAGCAAAATCTTAAGTTTGGGGGTGTGATAACTGTATTTTATATAGTTATTTTCATCTATTTTATTAATTATAATTGTTATGTTCTTGACATTTTTAGTTAATTTTAATGAAATAAATTAATATTTACTGTTTATTTTTTAAGAAATATATTTTTAAGAAAATTAAAGAATTTGAATCGAAAAAGTACTTAATTGCAAATATATGTCTGAAAATATAATTTAAATTAAAAGAGTGCTTAATTGCAATTAACAAAAGTCTAAAATATAATTTGAATTAAATAGGGCTTAATTGTAATTATCAAAAGTTGAAAAGTTAATTAAATTAGAAAAGGGTTTAATTACAATTAAAGAAAGTTTAAAAGTTAATTTGAATTAAATTGGAGGGCTAAACTATAATTAAGGAAATTTATTTTCTGCGTAGGAAAAAGAGGCAACTCGCGCAATCACCAACGCGCGACACCAACCGTTCGATCAAGAAATGAACGACTACAATGAGGTGCGTGGAACTAGACAAGACAAAAGAGAGTGGACGCGGGTATTCAGGTGCACGTTGCTTGGTGCTGAGTAGGGCCCACCTGTCGTGCAGGCCGACGTGCAGGGTGGGACCCATGTGTCTGCCCAAATAAATTGTCCTGAGCTACGTGGTTCAGATGGATATCGTGCGCCATGATATGGCAACTAATCAGGAATTGCCATGTGTCTCGAATATTATTTCAACAAATTAGGATCTGACACGTGGCATGTGTTGATTAAAATAAAAACACGGAAACGACGCACGTTTCCAGCCGTGCCTGCGTCTACCACGTGTCTTCAAAGCATTTTTCCCCTGAGTCGCGTTCCTCGTGAGTCCGTTCCTCACATCGTATGAAAGGCTGCCACATGTCTTTATTAATCTTTCATCCAATCCTACGCTGACACGTGGTAGAGGGTTTGAATTAAAAAATAAATCCACACACGGTGCGCTATACATTGTGAAGAATATTTCTTGTCCCCCACGCGGAATTATTTATTATTTTCGACATACGTTTTTGTCCCCCCGCGTGTAGAGAGAAATATATTTTAAAATGTATTTATTTTTTAGAGATTTGATATTATAAATAGGGGATTATTATGATAAATTTAGAGTTTTTGTTTTAGGTTCGTTTTGGGGTTGGCCTATGGAACACGCAGAAGCCATTTTTGGCTTCTGTTGTGTTCTACGTGTGCCAAATATTTAAGAGCACATGAAGTTTTAATTTTCTTAGTGTTCTGTAAATGATATTCCTTAAATACTGTAATTTTAATTTTTATTTATGAAGTAATTTAATTTTTCTAGGGTTGCATTTTATCTAAATTTATGAAGCTTAAGTTTAATTATTTTTGAATGATTTATTAACTTTTTAATTTGTTTATTCTATTTGTGCTTAATGCTTTTGATTATTGGAAAATTTATCAATTGATCTGTAGCACTCAAATAAACTAGAATAACATGTATATATTGCTCATGGATAGAATAACATATATATATGAAGGATATGAATATACCTTTATCGTATGTGTGGCCATTTGAGAACTTAGAACGTAATGAATCTTGGCGAATTTAATTCTTATAAGAATATAGTGAATTAATTTAACGAGGTGTGTTTATACGGAGCTCGGAAGAGATGTATGGATAAAATTAGAAGTTTTTGGTTGACAAATTAAATTTACAAAAAATAAAAATAAAGAGAAAATGATATGATTTGAGTGGACTAATTTGGTGAAAACTGCAATCCTAAAATTTTCTTTTATTTTGTTATAAAACTCTTTAGTTAACTTGTTCTAATTAACGATTGTTTTGGATAAAATGAGAGTGAAATAATTTTAGTACTCAACAAACTGTAGTAACAAATCTCCGTGAGAACGATAACTTACTTATCAAATTTATTATTTATGATCGTGTATACTTACACGAATTTATGTTCTCCAAAAGAGACAACAAAACTCTTAAATTAAATTAAAATTATTGGAAAAGAAACTTATCACCTATTCTACAATTGTTTATATTTATATTAACTGTTCGTTGCTTCTTTATTTTTTGATTTACTCTATCAGGAAGTGAAGAAGTTGATTACCACACATTTCTTTTTGTTTCTGTTTCTTCTTTTTCACCAAACATTAATGTATAATTACTAATTATGTTCTTATTTCTCCTTGACGCTAGAGTTCAATGTTTAATCAGCACCAAACTCAAATCCATGGCAAGTTGGTTTTCTTCTTCTTCACTAATGGAAAAAGCACTTTAATTCCAAAATTGACGTCCATCTTATTTAATAAGATAAATATTACATTGAAATAACAATTTAATCATACACAACTTAAGAATTGAATCAAATCAGTTAGGGTATGGCCTTTGTCCAATGAAAGTTTTTCATCTGAGTTGCGCCGAGTATTTAACAAATTGAACTTTTAGTTTTTTATTGTTTTTCCTGTAAGTAAGAATATATGAGAAAATCAGAGAAGAACATGTGGTATAATCAGATTTTTTTGTTCTTAAATTTCCTAAGAATGTGTAAGTAGTAATGGAGAAATGCAGGTGCATCCATTATGTTCATTAAAGTACATATAGACAGATCGTTGTGAACTTCTAACATTTCAACAAATATTTTTAGTTTTAACAATTTTAAAATTATTCAAATGTAATTAAACTTAAATAAACAATAGAAATTAAATAAATAAAATAAATAAAATAAAATTACCTAAAATGATGGGTTGCCTCCCATCCAGCACTTCCTTTAACTTCTTAGCAAGACGTAACTTGTGGATTGCATTTTAAGTAAACTCAATGTCCCCACATCATTGAGTCAATCAAACCTACATATAAGACAAGATTGTCTACCTATACTTTTTCAGTCATGCCCTATTGATTTTCAAATTTTTCTGTACTTAAAACTAAGGGCATGCTTAAGGGTTTTAGATAACCAACATCTAGGTGCAAATCAAATAATTAAGGTATCAAAACACAATTGTACCTAGATCAAACAAAGCAACTAACTCCTTAGATTGTAATTAAAACTTTAAAATTTTGGAGTTAGTTTCATAAAAAAAAATTTAAGATAAAATAACATAATCAATATTAACCAATAGTGCTCCCAAGAAAGAATGGTGGTGCAAAGACTCCTTAAAAACTATCCTTCTAGACAGAACAACGTTCCTAGGAAAGACTAGTGGCACAAAGGTTTCTAAAAACTAATCTCCTAGACAGAACTCCCTTAGATCTTTACTTTTCATGCTATTAAGTTAATTAAGTTAAGTTAAGTAAAAATTTAAGTTAATTAAGTTAATAAAAATATATGTAATATAAGTTAATGAAAATCAAAATTAATTAAGTTAGTAAACAAAAACTAAGTTAATTAAAAAACTAAGTTAATTAAGTTAAATAAAAATAAATTAGTAAAAATTTAAGTTAATTAAGTTAAACAAAAATTAAGATAAAACATAGTTAAGTTAAAGGAAAAAAATAAATTAAAAATTAAACCAAATAAAAATAAAATAAAAAAATTGAAAAAGGTAAAAATAAAAAAAAGTGAAAATGTTTTTTTATTCATATTTTTTAATTTTAAAAAATAAAATTAAGATTTCAAATAAATAAATAAAATTAAATGAAATAAAAAACTTAAAATTAAATGAAAATTAAAAATTAAATTTTTTTTTTATTTTTTATTTTTTTTAAGAAAATAATAAAAAAACCTTTTTTTTTCATTTAAAATTTATTTAAGTTTTCTTTTTAATTCAAATTTCAAATTGCAAAATTATTTTACTATTAACGCTATAATTATTATTATTATTATTTTTTAAATTTAACATTATTAATTTTTTTTATTTATTACGAAATTGGAAATAATTTTTTTTGTTTTTTTGTTATTATTATTATTTTTACTATTCATGAATGGTAATTATTTTTTTTACTTCAAATTTCAAATTGCAAAATTATTTTCCTATTAACGTTATAATAATAATTATTATTTTTTTACAATTTAAAATTATTAATTTTTTATTTATTTATTATGAAATTTGAAATTAGAATATTTTTTTGTTTTTTTATTTATGAACGTTAAATTTATTATTATTATTATTATTTTTAATTATTTTAATTTTTAAATTTTTTTTTGTTATTATTTTTTTTACTATTCATGAATGGTAAGTTTTTTTTGCTTCAATTTTCAAATTTCAAATTTTTTTTACTATTTACGCTATAATTTTTATTTATTTATTTATTTTTAATTAAAATTTCTAAATTTTTTTTTGTTTTTTTTAACTCGAACAAAAATCACAATTATTTACTGTACAATTTTTTTTAAATTTTAATAAATAATTTAAAAACGTTATTCCTTCCCTGGCAACGGCGCCAAAAACTTAATAAGCTGAACCGACATCACCGATCCTGTCAATACTTTGGTTTTATATTTATAAAACTCTCGCAAGTGTACGAATCATTTCGTAGAAAATGATAAGTATACTCCCAAGGTCGATCTAAGGAAGAAATATATGTGGTTTTTAATTTATTATTCAAACTTTTAAAAACGAAATTAAATCCTAAACATCCTGTCACGATATTTTAGTTTTTGTGTTTCTAATCTAATCACATAATAATAAACATAGATACAGATTCAATAAATATTTATGCAAATTTTATCATTAATAATAGTGGAGTATTTATGGATATAATAACTAATTTAATTATGCTTGCACATATTATTTAGGTTATTAAAGATATGAATTGATATTTATTGATTCTCCCATTTTTTTATGAATACCACCTTTGGTGGGGTTAGATATTCTTTGTTAACTAAACAAATAAATTAACACCAATGGATGAGGTTGATAATTAATTTGGTTAATTAAATTAATTCATTTTTCTAAGAGATTGAAAATGAACCATTTAAATGCCACATTTGGTAGGGTTAGACAGTTTAAACTTTATTCAAGGTGTCCAAATTAAACCTAAGAATTTAATTATCCGAGTACTAACTTTCAAATTTTAAAACCACTACTGAAAACATATTGTCAACACATTTTCAGATAATAATTCTTATAAAACTTTTGAAATAGAGCTTCACTCTAACTACTGAGCGATTGTACCAACAAATAAAAGAGCACTACTTTAAATCAGACCGGATAATTAAACCTTAAAACCTAATTTTCAAATTTAAGTTTGTAATGAAAATAATATATTTCTCTCTAACATTCTTAATATAAAATCTTGAATAAAAATAAAATCAATTCATGTTGGAGATTTTTACCTATTTAATATTTCACAAACATAACAATGTTATTATTATATCATGTTTACAAACAGCCAACAAAGTTAAATTTAATCACATTAAATATAATATGTAAGAATAAAGCAAAAAAAAATAAATGTAAAGAAAATAATATCCTTACAGTACTTTGTTGCTATTCTCGTTGCTGGAAAACCTCCAAACAGAATTTTCACTCCCATTTATTGAATCGAAAAACAAATAAATTACAAAAACATAACTAGTTATTCTCAAAAAGAGTAGAACTCTAAAACTAGAAAAACTAATTAAGGAAAAACTAAAAACTAAGAAAAACTAAAAAAAGAAAGAAAGAAAGAGATGAGAAGATGTCATTTTAGGTGTGTTTAGTAATGAAGAGAATGAGGGTATTTGAGTCTTTAAGTTACATTTTTAAGCGAAAATACCTGAAAAAAATAAAAATACCCGTGATTCCGAAAAGACAGATTTATATAAATATATATATTTTTAATCAATTAATGTGCATAAAATCATGGTAATTTTAGTGCTTTTTGAGCACTCATCACCCGTCTACTGAGATTTTTGCACCACATACGCTCGCCAACCTGTCTAAATGCGTCCAAATTCAAATTTTGAAATATTTTCCCCCCTTTTTTGGCCTTTCCCTATCTATAAAAGGACCCTCTTTCTCATTCCAAAACACACAATTTTCTGAGTTTTTTCTCTCTCTAGAAATTTTTATTTTTTTATTTTTTATTTTAATGTTCTTCTCTTTTTGAGAGGAACTAGTTATGTTTTTATAAATTTTTACGTTTTGATTTAATAAACAGATTTGTAAATCCATTTGGAGGTTTTCCAGCAACAAAATTAACATTAAAATGTAATAAGGATTATTTTATGGTATTATTTTAATGGATTTTTTACAGTTATTTTTTATGTTTTATTCTTGTATGTTATATTTAATTTATCTGTGATTAAATTTAACATAGTTGGCTATTTGTAAATATGATATAATTATAATATTGTTATGCTTGCGAGTAATGCTCTTTTATTTGTTGGTATAATCGCCCGATAGTTAGAGTGAAACTCTATTTCATTTTTTTTTAAGAATTATTATTCGAAAATGTATTGATGACATATTTTCAATAATGGTTTTGAAACTTGAAAGTTAGTACTTGGAAAGTTAAATTCTTAGGTTTAATTTGGACATCTTGAATAAAGTCTAATTATTTGACTCTGCCTAAAGTTGTGATTAGATGATTTTCTATTTTCTTATAAATAAAACTTAAATTTAATATTTAATTAATTAATAGGCCCCGCCTAAGGATATTAGTTAGTTAATATTAAATAAAATAATTTGGGCCCCGTCTAAGAACACTTTCATACCAAAAAGAGAAAATCAACAAATACAATTTATATATTTAATAACCTAAATAATTTGAGCAATCATAATTAACTTAATTCTTATATCCTTAAATACTCCACAATTATAAAATGATAAATATTTGCATGATTGTTTATTGAATCTATAACTATGTTTATGTTTATTTTTATATTATTAGATTGGGAAACAAACAAACAAAAATATCATGACAGGATGTTTAGGATTTAATTTTGTTTTTAAGATTTTGAATAATAAATTAAAAACCACATATATTCCTTCCTTAGATCGACCTTGAAAGTATACTTACTATTTTCTATAAAATGATTCGTGCACTTGCGAGAGTTTTACAAATAATAAAACCACAAAAGGGTATTTTCGCAAGACCAACATTTGTAATGTCGGTCTTGCGATTCATTCATCACTTAACCTCATCAACATCATGAAATCGCTCATTTATACATTTAACACATGGGTATCGAATCATACTAATTTCATTATTAATATTTCTACAAACAAATTCCAAGAAACTTTCAACTCTAGAAATGTAGTCCTACTCAATTCTACACTTTGATATCCAAGATTTGTCCATTTTCTATTAATGACATTAAGCATATTAAATATGTATCCAACCAATATATTTCAGATATTATTATATATGAATTCCTTAATTATTAAAATATCTATTAAAACATCATATAAAAATAAATACATAAAAATCAAACATAATAAATATATACACATAAATATAATTATATGAAATTGATTGTAATTACTAATAATAATATGCCACATCATTTGAGTTAATTTTAAATTTAAGATATATAAAACAAAATTTATATAACAATTTTGTGATGATTAATATTTTTTTAAATAAGTACACTACTTCAAATCTAAATTTTTAATGAGCATCATATTGTTGAATCATGTCTTTTCCATTTCATATTAGCAAAAATAAATAAATTAAAAACAAACCTTAAATCATAGTCATAAATATATAAATTTATTTCATTACGAAAATTTATACAAAACCTACATAATAAAAATAATAACATACATATAATACAAAACCTATATATATAATACAAAAATTTATACACATTAATAATAACATATAATATACAAAAATAAATAAATAAATACGAATAATAAGTGTGTAGGATTAATAGAAATACTTACAAGAGTAAATAAAGTAACAAAATCAAGGAAATGAAAAAAATTGTGTTTTGTAAGTGAGAAAATAGGTATAAATTTTTTGAGTATTTTGTTCAAAAAAATAGGGGATCTAGAAGATAAGTTGGAGAGGAAGAAAACCCACTAAATGGCACTGGAATTGGTGGTCATAGGTGGTCAGAAAATGAGGAGGAATGGAGGAGGTTTTGGGTTTTTGAGAGTTATGTAGCTAGCGTTGGAATATTGTTTCTGTCTAATCGGGAAAAAAAGAGAGATCGAAAATGAAAATATTCACGTATGTAGCGTCAGTTGATGTGTAGAACTGACGCTACACATAGGACATAGCGTCGGTTCTACATGTCAACCAACATTACACACATGGATAGTGTCGGTTGACACGTAGGATCGACGCTATGTCCTACGTGTAGCATTGATTCTATATGTCAAATGACGCTACAATCTAAGTATTTTAAGTCAGTTTTTTAGCGAATTGACTTTAAATTTATTATAAGTCAGTTTTTACCGAAATCGACTTTAGATCTTGACTTAAATGACCACTTTTATAGTAGTGGAGATGTATTCTGAGGAAGAACAAGACATTGGTGATGACGGTTGGAATGTGTGAGAGCAACAAGTAAAGAGTGAGTTCTTTGTTGGGTCTGTGTGTGTTTGGGCAGTACATGCAAGATGTATTATTATTTTAGTGACAATATATCTTCATTAAAAACAATCATGATGGTTCAACGAATTTTTCTAATTTCAAACCATCACGATGTCTTATTATTATTTTAGTGATCATAGATAAAATATATTGATATTAAAAGTTTTAAAACATTATAATTTTCGAAACATTATGGACAATATCAAATATATTTTCATCGTAATTATAAATCAGACTTATAACGCACCTCTCTACTTAATCACTTTGTTACAACAATTTTTATTGTTGTGTACAATGTTATTATAATTAATTACATACCTCGGTGAAATTGTTGTTTGGTTTCTTTAATGAAAATTTATAATAAAAGTTAAAATTTAATTTGTGTCAATATAATACTCCACTATATTTATCATTATTATTATATTTATCATTATTATTGAAATATCAGTATACCACTAGCTAACAAGCCTTTTGTTTTAGTCATGATTCTCATGATTTATACAAACATTCACTACTAAAATAGTGATCTTTGACTACAAAAATTTAGCCACTGTTTTTTTTTTAATCAATGTCTTAGGATTTTGGTCACGATCTAATAAAATTTGTGACATAATACATATATATATATATATAATCTCGATTTTTACTAGTAACCATTACTATAAGTTAAATTATAAAAATTACTTAAATATCACTACTATAATATATGTCTTTGGTCTCAGGATTTTAGCTTCAGTTTTTTAAAAACAAAGGCCATAGGATTTTGACCACGGTTTAATAAAAACCAAGACTATAGTGTATACATATCAGCTTAGTTTTATCAGTAATCGTGGTTATAAGTTGAATTACAAAAATTATATATATATATATAAACAAATTTATATAGTCATGATTATAATTAAAATAATAGTATTTTCATTATTTTTAAAATCAAACTAAAATAATATACTGTATGTCATTTATTTAAAAGAAATATAAAAATTACTTTACAATTTTTTTATTTTTCTCTATTATTAATTTAATTTAATGTATTTTATTTCTTTTATAATATATATATCAAATTTTTTCACTCTTTTTTTTCTCTCATTCTTCCTTTTTCCTCTCTTTTTATCACTTTTTTTTTCTTTTTAATTCCCTTCACTCGTATATATATATATAGGTTCTTTAATTAATATTAATTCACATCCCCCCTCTTACTCATCAGCTTCCTAAATTTCTAGCCTCCCGAGCTCGCGTGTATCATCCTTTTCATCGAGTAGCGCAATGCCTCGTGAAATTTCACTATCTCCCCTATCAGCTCCTCCTCTTCCACCAGTTCACTCATTTTTCTTTCCTTTTTCGACCGATACCAATATATCACTCGACAGTTATAGTAGCTCCCTTTCCCCTTTCTTCTTTCTTTTCTCTCTTTTTTTTCTTTTCCTTTTCCCCTGTTCGAACCTCGTGGGTTGGCCATTTGTAGTATCGTTGCTCCCGATAATATATATGAGCTCTTTAATTAATATTAATTCATATCCCCCCTCTCACTCATCAGCTATAGCTTTTTCCTAAATTTTTGGCCTCCCGAGCTCGCGTGTATTGTCTCTCTCACCGAGCAGCATCGTGCCTCATAAATTTCATTATCTCCCCCAACAACTCCTCCTCGTCCAACAGTTTGCTCATTTTTCTTTCATTTTTCAACCGATACTGGTATCTCGCTTGATAGATATAGTAGCTCATTTTCCCTTTTCTTCTTTTTTTTCTCTTTTTTTTCTTTTCCTTTTCCTCTATTTGCACCTTGTCGGCCGACCATTTGTACTATCGTTGCTTGCGACCCACCTCTGGGTATGTATGATACCCTTTTTTTTACCATATCAATTCATAAATGTGTTGATTATTAATGGATTTAGGTCTACGCATAATATAGTTTAATTAGGGTTATGCATTTCATGTATGAATCTATATTTCTTGCTGTAATTTCTTAGGGTAAGGTATTTTGTGCACGTATTGAACATCATGTATGTATAATGAGTCATTTCTTAGGATTAGACAGTGTTATTTTCTTCTCCTATTATTTGATAATTGCCTTTGAATTTGTTTTCATTGTATTGAATAAGAACAGAGTTGTAACATAGAGATTTAGGATCTAACTATTGTTACTCATTTTAGATTTTGGAACTATGTATACATGTTGACACTATACTTATTTGTCTTTACAGAAAAGCCATTTGTTGTAGTTTATTCTCTTTTTAATTTGAATCAATATATATATATATATATATATATATATATATATATTGTGTGATTTCCATTCACTACTCAAGATCACTAACTCTTGACAATCAAAAAAATATTAAAATTTTACTTAATATAACATATTTTAAACTTATAATAATAAAAATAACATTCTTATTTTGAATATAAAAATATATGAGTTAGTATTTTATTTTTATTATTATAAATTTTAAAAATATTAATTTTGTGATTTTTTTAAAAATATATTCGACGTAATAAAAATAAGGTTTCATGATTGAAGTATAAATTATGACTAGAGTACCCTATTTAAAAAGTAGGGTAGGGTAGCATATTGAGAGGCATAAAATTTTTATTTGATTGCCTTAATCTTTTCAATCAAGTGTATACTTGTATTTTTTTCCTTCTATTTTTTCTAACCCAATACATGTGTTGTGTCATTTAGAATGGATAAGTCTTGGATGCATTAGCCAAGATTTTCATAAGATTATTTAAAAGGAGTAGAAGTATTTTTGAATTTTTCTTGGTTAAATGCCACAAATGATAAGCCTATTTAATGTCCTTGTAAAGATTACATAAACATAGAATTTCATAATATTGATGATATACGAGATCATCTTATTTGTAAAGGGATTGTTCAAACTTATACAAATTGGTATATGCATAAAAAATCCCTAATTCAAAAGGATGATGAAACAAACACACCACTAAACCGTCAAATCAAATCCATAGATATGGAGGATTCCTCCATTGAGATGGTAAATGCAATAAAAAATGAACCCAACATAAATCAAGATGAATTTAACAAGTTGTTAGAAGATGTAGAGAAATTGTTTTATCCCAGTTGCACAAATTTCACCAAGTTCTCGACAATAGTGAAATTATACAACCTTAAAGTGAAACATGGATTCTCTGATGTCGGGTTCACTGCAATATTAAAGTTAACTCATGAAATGCTCCCAAAGATAAATGAGTTACCTACTTCTACGTATGAAATAAAAAAAACATTGAGTAAGTTTGGTATTGAGTATGTAAAGATTCACGGTTGTTCAAATGATTGTATCTTTATAGGAAACAATATGAAAATGCTACTCAATGTTCAGAGTGTGGTACTTCAAGGTGGAAGCCTACATCAAATGGTAATGAAGTAAAAGAAGGAGTGCCAACTAAAGTGCTTTGGTACTTCCCACCAATACCTCGTTTTAAGAGAATGTTTAAAAGTAAAGAGACATCAAAGATGATGACGTGACATGCAGATAACAAATCCATGGATGGTATTTTGTGTCATCTAGTAAATTCCTCGTGTTGGAAGGTAGTAGATGAAAAATGACCAGATTTTGGGTCGAAGCCTAGGAATTTGCGTCTTGCTATTGCTGCTGATGGGATCAACCCTCACAGCCATCTAAGTAGTAGATACAGTTGTTGGCTAGTGATTATTATCACATATAACCTTCCTTCTTGGTTATGCATGAAAATGAAGTTTATGATGCTTTCCATGTTAATTTCCGGACCAAAACATCCAGATAATGACATTGATGTCTACTTGGAGCCTCTTATTGATAACTTGAAGAAAATTTGGGATGAAGGAATTGATGTGTATGACTCATACAAAAAGGAGTACTTCAATCTTAAAGTAGTGGTATTGTGGACAATAAATGATTTTCTGGCTTATGGAAATTTTTGTGAACATGTGACCAAGGGGTACAATGCATGTCTAGTATACAGTGAGAAAACTTATGCTCAATATCTATTACATTCAAAAAATATTTCTTTTGCTAGACATATCTGATTCTTTCCAAAAGAGTATAAGTTTCAATCTCGAAATAAAGGTGTAAGTAACAATGAAGAAGAAGATACTCCAGTGGCTTTGTAGGGAGAAGAAGTGTTACACAAATTACAAGGTATGATCTTCGAGAAGTTAGGAAAACGGGACTTAGTTCTGAAAGCAACAGCTAAATTACAACGAAAATTAAGAGGAATAAGAAAAGGAAAATAAATGCAAAAAGAATAAGGTAGTCTAAGGAAAAAAAATTCAAAATGATTGCAAAGAAGAAGGTAAAAAATGACAACGATGACAAATGTTGGAAGAAGATGTCAATTTTTTGGAAGTTTCCTTATTGGGAAACATTGCCTATACGCCATTTACTATATGTGATACACATAGAAAAAAATGTATGTGATACTCTAATTGGAACACTTCTTGATATTCTTTTTAAAACAAAGGATGGTATTGTTGCCTGCTTGGATCTAAAAGAATTGGGAATTAGAAAAGAACTGGATCCAATTAAAAAGGGATCATAGGTTAAGTTGCCTCCTACTTGTTTTACATTTTCTAAGGATGAAAAGATAACATTTTGCAAATTTTTATTGGGATTGAAAGTTCCCGAAGGTTACTCGTCAAATGTTAAAAACCTAGTATCAATGAAAGACTTAAAGTTATATGGTTTAAAATCACATGATTTTCATACTCTTATTCAAAAATTGTTGCCGGTGGCAATTAGATTCTTCTAAAGCATGTTCGTTGTGAAATCACTCGTCTTTGTTGAGACATTATGTTTACTTGAAAATTATTTTCCACCTTCACTTTTTGATATCATGGTTCACTTAATTGTTCAAGTTGTTAGAGAAGAGCAGTTATATGGTCCTGTATACATGCCATTGATGTATCCTAGTTGAGTGTTATATTGCAGAAGAAGCTATTGAGTTTTGCTCTGAGTATCTATCTGGTGTATCCATGATTGGAATCTGACAGCCTAGGTTTTCATTGGGTTGTGGTTTAGAGAATATTGGTGAACCAATAAGTTCAAGCTTAGTTGAAACCATCATATAAGTTCAATGGGAACAAAGTCATCGTTTGGTGGTTCCAAACAATAAAGAGATTGCACCATACATAAGGTAAAAATGGTTTCATTTAAATCTACATTTCATAATTTCTTAAATTTTCTTTTCATATGTTACTCACATTACTCGTATTTAATAGGATGTAAATGGATATGTTAAAGGCAGATCCTCAGAACATGAGAAAAGGAGAGAAATGGTTTCAAGATGAACACAATTGTAATTTTATTTATTGGTTTCGAGATAAAGTTATGGACGAGTTAAGTGTCCCCAATAATTCCATCACATAAACTATAAGGTGGCTAGAAAATGAGCTGCGGTATGATGCTATCAAGTATCCTGGATATGTTATAAATGGTTTTCAATTTACAACAAAGGCAAGGGATGAAGTTCGTGTTAATCAAAATAATGGGGTTATGTTAAATGCTTAAGCTTTTATATTTGCAAGTTCTAAGGATAAAAACCCAATACTATCTGAAAGGACTTATTATGGAGTTATTCAAGAAGTTTGGGAGTTAGAATATCATATGTTTCGTGTTCCAATATTCTTGTGTGACTAGGTTGAGGATAATTAAAATGAAATTTGTAAGAGCGAATTAGGATTGACTCTTGTTAACTTTGGTAAGATAGGTCATCGAGATGACCCATTCATCATGACCACCCATGCTAACCAAGTATTCTATGTAGAAGATCCTACAGACACAAAGTGGTCAGTTGTGTTGATATTACTTAAGCAAGAGTTTTATCACAAAGAGGAAGAATTAAATGAAATTTTGTCTGAATATGGATCTTTTACAAGCAATATACCTAACTCAAATGATGCTAATGATTTAGAAGATGATAATTCAATATATATGCGCAATGATTGTGAGCTAACTTGGATTGATTGAGGACGATAAAATTTTCTTTGTTCGCAATGTTTTTGTTAAATATGCATCGTAAAAATATTATGTGTTTGTTTCTATTTACAACTTACATCTATAATTATAATTTTATTATTTCTTTTCTATTATAAATTGATATATATATTCATTCAAAATGTTTTCATTCTTTGTCTATAGGTATATGGATCCTAATGAGATTGTTGACGATCGTGACAAAGATGAAAGAGTTAGGAACTAACACGACTCTGTTGATGAAAATAGTTCTACAAATGATTATACTTCTTTAGATACGGAAAGACCATCTAAAAGAAGAAAAAAAAAGTTAAAAATAAAAGAGGTATAACAAAGATGAAGAAAATTGCTAAATCAACGTGCACAGAAAAAATTACAATTGAATTTGATAATGAGTGCAACTGATAGGCAAAACCGACATCGCCGATCTTGCCAATACTTTGGTTTTATATTTATAAAACTCTCGCAAGTGCATTCATTTCGTAGAAAATGATAAGTATACTCCCAAGGTCGATCTAAGGAAGGAATATATGTGGTTTTTAATTTATTATTCAAACTTTTAAAAACAAAATTAAATCCTAAACATCCTATCACGATATTTTAGTTTTTCTGTTTCTAATCTAATAACATAAAAATAAACATAGATACAGATTCAATAAATATTTATACAAATTTTATCATTTATAATAGTGGAGTATTTATAGATATAATAACTAAGTTAATTATGCTTGATCATATTATTTAGGTTATTAAAGATATGAATTGAAATTTATTGATTCTCTCTTTTTTATATGAATATCACCTTTGGTGGGGTTAGATATTCTTTGTTAACTAAACAAATCAATTAACACCTATGGGTGGGGTTGATAACTAATTTGGTTAATTAAATTAATTCATTTTTCTAAGAGATTGAAAATGAACCATTTAAATGCCACCTTTGGTAGGGTTAGACAATTTAAACTTTATTCAAGGTGTCCAAATTAAACCTAAGAATTTAATTATCCGAGTACTAACTTTCAAGTTTTAAAACCACTACTGAAAACATATTGTCAACACATTTTCAGATAATAATTCTTATAAAAACTTTTGAAATAGAACTTCACTCTAACTACCGAGCGATTGTACCAACAAATAAAAGAGCACTACTCTAAATAAGACCGGATAACTAAACCTTAAAATTTAATTTTTAGATTTAAGTTTGTAATGAAAAATAATATATTTCTCTCTAACATTCTTAATATAAAATCTTGAATAAAAATAAAATCAATTCATTTTGGAGATTTTTACCTATTTAATATTTCACAAGCATAACAACGTTATTATTATATCATGTTTACAAATAGCCAACAAAGTTAAATTTAATCATAGACAAATTAAATATAACATATAAGAATAAAAAATAAAAAATAACTATAAATAAAATAAAAGCCTTACAATACTTTGATGTTATTCCTGTTGTTGGAAAACCTTCAAATGAAATTTGCACTTCCATTTATTGAATCAAAAAGAAAATAAATTACAAAAACATAATTAGTTCTTCTCTAAAAGAGAAGAACTCTAAAACTAAGAAAAACTAACTAAAAAAAGCTAAAAAAAACTAAGAAAAACTAAAAAAACTAAGAAATGGAGAGAAAGAAAGAGAAAAAATATGTTTTTGAGGTGTGTTTTGAAGTGAAGAGAACGAGGGTGTTTATAGGTGAGGAGGGGAAGAAAAAGTGGGTGAAAAAATGATTAAAAATGGAGAAAATACAGAGTAGTGAATGATGATGTCATATTGCTGACATCATGGTGGTATGGGCGCGGCGGCGCGCACAGATGGGTGCAGCGGTGCGCGCGGATGAGGCAGATGGGCGCAGGCATATGCAGACTGGGCGTTGTGCTAGTACGGTACGCGCATTGCTCGGCGCGGCTGGGCGCGCTGCGCGTATTGGCCACCACGGCTGGGCAGTTGCGTGCGCGAAATCCTCCCTTTTGACCCATTTTGTCCAATTTTTTCATCTTTTTTGACTTCTCCTCATTTAATTTATGAATATATTTGTGATGTATTGCCTCCGGTATTTTTCTTTCAGTCTTTAAGTTACTTTTTTAAGCAAAAATACCTGAAAAAAATAAAAATACCTATGATTTTGAAAAGATAGATTTATATAAATATATGATAAAATCGTATAAATAAATATATTTTTAATCAATTAACGTGCATAAAATCATGGTAATTTTAGTACTTTTTGAGCACTCATCAGCTACCTAATTGGAAAGAAGGGATCAAAAATGATTAGTTGGATATGTGTGTTAGGAAAAACAATGATTAGGATTCTTTGTGATGATTGGCGGAAGGAAGTTTCTGAAGAAGAAAAAGACATGATATAGGGAACATTGAATGTAAGTATATATATTGCACTTGTACTTTTTGGTCCTTCCTTATTTAGTTTTATTGTTAAATTTTTGTGTGAATTTATAGGAAAAGTACAATCTTCCAAAGGCATACAAACGTAAGTGCCGTAAGATGGTTCTTTCGAGATGCAAGACATTCAAAAAGAATTTGAGGAAAAAATACATTAAGCCTTATTTGGACCCATTAAATGAGAAGAAGCTATACAAACCACCTAAAAAGTATGAATGTGTACACAATGATTGGCATGCGTTTGTGAATTACACACGATCTGAGAAATTCAAGGTATTATTGAATACAAAAGTATAAATATTATCATTGAATATTTTTTGTTATATACCCTAACAACCCTATTCATATATGTGATCTTATTAGAAATCAAGTTGCGAACATGTTCAGTTGATGAAGCATAATGAATATAATCATCATACAGGAAGAATGGGGTTTTCCAACCTAAGAATTCAATTGGTGAGTCATTAAAATTAAGTTTGAAAGATAATTAGTTAGATATTTGGGTATACAATGTTTTTGTAACTCATTATACATATAATTAGTTAGATATTTGGGTATGCCTAGAAAGTGCACTAATTATCCTTCCAATGAAATGGTAAATATCTTAAATGAGATAATGTTAATGAAGGAAAAGCTTGCAAGCTTTGATACCATGAAGGCAGAGATAGATGCACTAAGAGCTGAATTACTAAGAGATAGGAGTGTAGGACACTCAAGCCATTATCCAGAACAAAATCATCCAATTGATAGTTCCAATAGGACTCCTTGTACAAAAACAATTATACCTACATCTACACCACACATCCAACGAATCGTCACTCCTCCCGATGTGCCTACATTTCATATGAGATTAGTTGTAAGTAATCTTCAATATTCATTCTTTTTCATATTTTAATTTTGATTTGTGTAGTGTTTAAGTCATAGTATATATGTTTGTTCTAATACTGTATAGGGAATAAATTGTTTGCTTGCATATGAGACACCATCTCGTATTATGGCACGTGTGAGGGTAGGTCATTCCTCTAGTGGTTTTGTCATGGAAAATATTTGAACGGGAGTTGGAAGGTTTCCATTGTGGATGATATTGAAAAACATTGTGTCTTACTTATACCAACAAGGGGAAAAAATATAGTTACAGAAGCAGTCAATTCATTTGTTGCTTGGCCTCCACATCTTGTCATTTTAGGAAAGGAAGCAGTAAGGATATTTTCCTTACCTTTTATATATTGTTTTCATTGTTGATTAATTTTAAAATATAAATATAATTTTATTAGATTTATTCATATTGTGAATAAATAGGATTTGAGTAAAGAGAAATCAAAGTTACCTATTACCATTTGCAACAAAAAAGAAAACTCAAAGGAAAAATCGATGGACAAAATAGCTTCTAAGAAGCCTGCTTTGGTACCAACAAAAAATAAATTTCATATACATGTGACCAAACTAGTGGTTTTCCTAAACATGTTAGATTTCTTATAGTTGCATGCTCATCTGCATCTTCAATTAATGATCTTACTGTTAAAGTTCCAATGAAAGTTCAAATTTTAGGCAATGAATTGCCTATTTTTCTATTAGTTGAGTGTGTAGAACAATTTTACACAAAGGTGGAGATTGTCTATTCAGTTATCAAATTATGGATACGGTTAGTTTATTTGATTTTAATTCATTTTTAATTTTATGATAAGTTAAAAGTTACTCACATATATATTTTATTTTGATTATTATTTTGTCATTAATTTTTGAACTTATTTCATAGGCGATACTATGATGAGTTGAAAAAGAAACATTTGAATGATGTGATTAAATTTATTGATCCAAGTTGGTTGTATGTCATTAAGAAGAAGAAAACATGTACTCAAATTGCGAGACAAGTTTTTGAAAGGATGCAAAATACTCAAAAGGGAGATAAGTGGATTATTCCCTATAATGGAGGGTAAGTGGATTGTTATAACATTTATGAAAAATTATGTTATGTAATCAAGTGTATTTACGAATATATATCTTATTATAAATTGATTTAGGTACCATTGGATCTTAATTGTGTATGAGCCATTCAAAAATACCATTTATTATTTGGATTCAATGTGGAGTGAAGTGCTCTCTAATATTGAAAACATTATGAATGAGTAAGTTATATTTTTTTAATTTAATGTTCTTGTAAACAGTAAGTTCAATGTATCTTCACAAGTAACTCTTATTTATTTTTCCTTCATTAAATAGAGTTCATATTATGTTGAATGGTCATTAAAATCGAAGGTCTCAAGGTTTACCAATATGGTATAGAATGAGAGTAAGTTATAAATGTATGGTTTATTAAACTCCATAAATTCAACCTTGTAGATTTTTCATATCTATTTATATTCACTATAAGTACTAACAATATTTATTGATAATATCTATGTAATATCTTTTTAATTAGATAATATATATTAAGCTTACAATTCAATTTTTGTTCTAATGTACAGTGTCCTAAGAAAGATGATTTGGTAACTTGTGGGTATTATGTCCTTATGTTTATGAGGATAATTATTGCCAATCCACTTGCTTCTATTATTGACTTGGTAATAATTTAAGTAATTTTGTGTATTTTTATTTCTTGTTTTAATTTTGATTTCAATTCTTTATTTATCAAATGTGTGTACATTGCAGCTTAATCATGAAGGAACTTACACTGATACTGAACTTGATGAGAAGCGGAATGAGTTGGTAGAATTCACAAATCGATTCTTACAGCTATAACTCACCATATAGTAAAATAAAACGCTAAGGTGAATACTTATACAACTAATTTTTGTTTGTATTGATTTCTAATTCCATCTGTTTGTATAGATAACAAGATAATATATCAAGTTATGAGATTGAGGTGGAATTTTAGAGGAAATCAAGCCATATTTTTTAGAAGGGTTGTTAGTGGATATGATGTGGGATGTTCATGATTGGTTTTTTAATCGAAAATCTGGATTTCCTGTTTCATTTTTAGAACAAGAAGTGGATTGGATAGTAGACTTTTGTAGGAAGATAAGATTTTGGAGCAAAAAGATCAAGATAATAATACTGATGTTGTTATTGATATGGGTAGTACTAAATAATAATGTTGTTGTGGTTATTGATATGGGCAGTAATAAATAATAATGTTGATGTTGTTATTGATATAAGTAGTACTAAATAATAATATTGCTACTGTTATTGATATGGGTAGTACTAATTTCGTTGAATTGTCTCTCAAGTTTTTGTATTAGATCGAGTACCATAAATTTACTTAGAGGCTAGATATGCATTCCAACTTTCACTCTTGAATAGGTTGAAGAACTTATTATGGATCATTTGCTGTATATGCAGGAATAGATTTAGATTGAAGAACTTATTGTGAAAATATGAGGTATTACTTATATTCATGGAATCTGGATATTGGTATGCTTATATTCACAGGTACTGTCACACGGTGTCATTTATTATAGACAGTTCTATGATACTATAATCATGGTGTAATTAACCTATATATCAAGAATAAATAAGTAGAGAGGACTCTCGTGTTCTAGATGTTATATATGCATGATTATATTCATGGAATCTAGATGTTGGTATGCTCATATATAGTAGATGCTTATATTCATAGGTACTGTCATACGGTGTCATTTATTATAGACATTTTTTTGACACTATAATCATGGTGTAACCTATATATTAAGAATAAATAAGTAGAGATGACTCTTATGTTCTTGATGTTATATATGCAGGATTATATTCATGGAATCTGGATGTTGGTATGCTCATACTAGATGCTAATTTTTTTATGAGAAAATTAATGCACATAGTAGATGTTGTCAATGACCTTTCCTCTGTCTCTCTGTTATGCGTAATTGATATGGGTAGTGCTAAAAAATAATGTTGTTGTTGTTATTGATATGAACAGTACTAAATAATAATGTTGTTGCTGTTATTGATATGTGTAGTACTAAATAATAATGTTGATGTTGTTATTTATACGAGTAGTATTAATTTCGTTGAATTGTCTCTCAAGTTTTCATATTAGATCGAGTACCATAAATTTATTTAGTGGCTAGATATGCATTCCAACTTTCACTGTTGAACAGGTTGAAGAACTTATTATGGACCATTTGTTGTATATTTAGGAATAGATGTAGATTGAAGAACTTATTACCAAAATCTGAGGTATTGCTTATATTCATGGAATCTGAATGTTGTTATGCTCATATATAGTAGATGTTTATATTCATAGGTACTATCACGCAGTGTCATTTATTATAGATAGTTCTATGACACTATAATCATGGTGTAATTAACCTATATATTAAGAGTAATTAAGTAGAGATGACTCTTGTGTTTTGGATGTTGTATATGCATGATTATATTCATGGAATCTGGATGTTGGTATGTTCATATATAGTAGATGCTTATATTCACAGGTACTGTCACATGATGTCATTTATATTTAGACATTTTTATGACAATATAATCATAGTGTAACCTATATATTAAGAATAAATAAGTACAGAGGACTCTTGTGTTCTCGATGTTGTATATGCAGGATTATATTCTTGGAATATGGATGTTGGTATGCTCATACTAGATGTTGTTTTTTTATGAGGAAATTAATGCACATAATAGATGCTATCAAGGACAAAGATTTTGAGGAAAAGCATTACAATGAGATATGTAAAATATTTTCAGATTGATTTAGATTGTAGACAATTTGATTAGTTATATTAATAAAGTTTTTTCATATGTATTTTTATATTTTTTGAACACTTTAATTAGCTTGTTTTTATTATATATGTTTTAGTGTATCGATCTATTAAACTGTTAATGTAATATCTCTTTTAAGTTTAATATAATTACTCTTAATTTTCTCAATTTATTTTAATTTATATTTGAAAATTAGCTTAATTGAGATGTATAGAATTTTGGTTTAAGTGTAACTGAAACAATAGATATAATTTCGATTACAAGTCTATTCCCTCAGTTATTAGAGAACCGAGGCCATAGAGTTTATCAATGATCTTGGTTATTAAAAATTGAGATCATAGGTCGTTACCTTTGGTCTCTCTCACTTAGGCCTTGGTTCTTATAACCGTGCTCATAGACCTACGGTCACGGTTAAAAACTGAAGTCATATGTATGTATTGTAGTAGTGTATATATAAACAAATTTATATAATCATAAATATTAAATGATTGTGATCTAATTAAAATAATAGAGTCTCATTTTTTAAAACCAAAATCAAATATTATATTATGTATGTTATTCATTTAAAAAATATATAATTTTTTTTTTCATTTTCTGCTTAATTAATTTCATATATTTTCTCTGTATTACACCACGTTAAAAATTTTCCTTTTTCCCTATCTTTTCTTTCTATTTTTTCCCCTTTCTTGCTTTTCTTTACCCAACTTCTTTTTTTTCCTTCTCTTTCCCTAGCCTCCCAGCTTCTCTTTTCTTTTTCCTTGTGTTTTCAATCGTAATCCATCTCAACTCCACCCAGCTCCGACTGTACCCATCTTCGACTATACCCAGCTCCACTGTATCCTATCTATTTCTTACTAGCCCTGGTTTCATGTAACATTTTCTAGTGTTTCTCGATCAGCTACCTCCATTGCTTCTCATTCCAATCTAGTACGTTCATTCATGTTTCTGGCTTCTCCATTCCTAGCCCAACATCTTAGCCCGGTGCCCCATCCAGTTCTCGAATGTTTCCTAACTTCAGTTGGATCATCAATTTCCAGTAACCAGCCTCCACTTCCAGTAATGTTTTGTGTTTTTTTTCTATGTATTTTCAATAAAATTCTTTATTTATTTTTCCTTTAAACATTGATCTTGTTTTCTTTCTTTAATTTAGTATAAACTAATCTAATTGGAAGGAAGCTTCATCGAATTGCATTTTATTTAGGGCCTTATTCTAGTCCACCATATACATTTTGTGTGAGAATTTGGTGCTTTATTCCTCACATATACATTCTATGTGTGAATTGATGTTTTAAAGTCTCCCATTACATTCCAAAGTATTGGAGCAAGTCTTCAAGCTTTTAAGGCTTTTCTAGGATTCCCTAAAATCCTAAGCAATAAATTAGGTTTCCAAATTACTATCCCTAAATGAAGGGCATAGTTGGATATTCTGAAGAGTCCAAGTCAAGTTGAAGCTAACAACAAAGAAAATAGAACTGTAGTTTGATAAGTTATTTTCATTTCGTAATGATTTATGAAAAAACAGATGCTTTTTCTGATGGGTCCTAATTGAGTAGAACTACAATCTTCAATTATAATGATCTATTTATAGTTTCCTTCTTGCTTATATTCCCTATTCTCCTTACAAATGAATTGGCTTCAAATTTCAGATTTAACTATTACAGGGTTCAGCTCATACTAGTCCAGCTTTATCACCAACTGAAGTTTTGGTCGTAATCCATAGTATTAATCTTGAGAAAGATGGCCTTCCACTTAAAAAATTATGTTTTTGCTTTGTCCAATTCCTAAGACCTTTAACATAAGATTCTTAACATTTGTAGTCTCATGTTTCTTATTGTGATCATGTTGGTGTTACACAGCTTTGGTCCTTCATGCCATATTTTACAAATATTGATTGTGTCAACATTCAGGAGATATTAAGGTCATATGATATTTTAATTACAATCTAAGCCCATAAAACATTTTTCACAGGATGGAATGCATAGGGAAATTCAACCTCATCTTGTATATCTCCTAAAGATGGCTGCCCGAGGGTAGCCTGTTTCTATTTATGGTATTTATAGTTTGAAGAAAATGTCTTATTTTATAGGGTAGATCATCTTTTAAAGGAGATCATGGCTAATGGTGAATCTCCAATGTGAAGCCAAAATATCCTACTACTGTTTTTCCTTCAGTTTTGTATTCTTACTGATTGTCATATTACCTATAAAAACACTTCATAGATTTCTTATTCCATATACCTTTGGTATTATGTATTTCATTTTTTAAGTTTTTGTCTCCGATCATTGTAATTGGATATATCTAATTTTATTTAAAGAACTATTGGATTACTCAAGTTGTTAACTTCAAGAATATTTATATTTTCATTCTCCTTCATAAAACTACATGAGATAAAAGACAAGGTTGTCTTTCTCTTAGTATTAGCATGTTCTGCATAATTTCAAATATTTAAGCAGTTTTTTTTGCAAATTATTTTAGGATCAAGCTCAGAGATTGATCGTGTTCTCAAGCTGATACTTATGTGGTCAATTGTTCATGTTATTAGCTTGTATATTTTGTTTTCCATCTCCCATTTTTCTGTATGCATGTGTCTAATTGATATCTTGGAGCTATATTTTCCTAGTGTACAGAAATTTTGTCTTTAATATGTGATTGTAAGTTTATAACTTCAAGTATACTGAATACATTATTTCAAATAATATAATATATTGAAGCTTAAGTTTAATGCAACTATGAATCTCATTGAAATAAAATGGAACTCCAATTGTTCAGTCGATTATGTATTTGTATGAGATTGTAAGAGTGACTTTTAGCTTCAGGAAAAATTTGAAGACTCTCTGACTATAAACTACTTATATTGCCTAATGGTTTTTAACTCTACTTACTTTCTATCCCTATAATTTTTGGCTACTGGATAGAGCCCTAGTTTTTGTGTCCTTCTTTGTCGTTAGTCGCTTCGTTTTTATTATTTATCTAGATAGATTTGGAGACTAAAGGTGTATAGAACATATAATTTAAAACTTCAAACTCATCAACTGGTAATTAATATGATCCAGCCTTTTAAACTTGATATTCTTATGCAGTCATATTAGTTATCTATTTCAATTGCATCTGCTTTGTCGTTTAGGAAGCTGCTGAAGGCATGAAAGCACTAGAACTAGTTGCTTCTGAAGAAAATGATCTTAATTCTGCAGTTAGCTATAGTTCTAAGGAGATTCATGATTCTGAGACATCTGAAAATGCTAGAAACTTGACAAATATCTTAGGAGGACATAGAAAAGGGTGGTAACGTAAGGTACGTTTGTTCTATTTTTGTCTTTACTAGTATCTAACTTTCTTTATTATGGTCTTCTTTATTCAAATATCAGAAAGCAATGATGACAATGGTGCAGTTGTATTTCAATTTCACCAAAGAGAAACTCCATACACGTAGAGGGAAAAGGTTTGCATCTAATAATTAATTATTATTACCAAGCATCTTTGTTTAGCTAAAGCCAAATGGTTTCAGTATTACTGATTTTAGAATCATTATGGTGAGTGCTATTAATCTAATATTTTGCTTTTAGAAGCTGCTAATATCCTATACTATATACACAATTATGTTCAGTTTGAGCAGATTGCTTACTTAGTTGTTATTACATCACATGTGATGGGTACATCATAGAAGTGGTGGAGTAACAATTAGATAAAAATTTGTTCAATTATTTCATATTTTAATGAGATAACTGTTAGGCTATTGTTATTGAACCCGTAGGTGACACTATCTTCATCTAGTATATATTTCTTATATTTGGATCAATATTTGTGGTTGCACTTTCTATAGTTATGCTAATATTTTCTGCACTTATTGTCCTCACTCGATGTTTGTATACTTTTAAAGTGGATATGTGATATAAAAACATGTAAATTATATAACATCTATTGCTGCATAAGTCTACGTGTGTCTTATGGTCGTTTTCCCCTAAACTTTTATATATGTGAGCTATAGGAGCTATCATGATTGAATTGTTTAGTCTTTAGCCTTTATTTCCTAATGCTAGGTATGTTTATCCATCAAACTTATAAAATTGCAATGATACATTTATTGGTTGTTCAAGCTAGATAATAAGATAACAATTTCTCAAACTTTCCCCACTTTGTTCTTGCAATGAAGCAGATGAGATTTACAAAATATGTAGTGTGATAGGTAGTCCAACAAAAGATTCCTATGTCCATATTTAAGACTTTGTGTATACCATGCTTTCTCATGAAACTTTGCTATATTTTCTTATATTAGAGATAGTTTAACAATGTTGATCCATACTTATATAAATTTTTAAGCATGTAGGTTAGGTTTTCATGCATTTCTCTTAATTTTCACTATGTTTGATATTCCCTTTACTTTTACCATCATAGCTACCAAGCATCCATCTGTCTGTCCTGATTCCATCTACTAGTGACGATGCACGTAGCCTTATTAAGGTAAGCTTCATGGCCTACATGTAATCTATAGCGTGGCTTAAATTTGTTAATCTGGTTTGCTTATTAGATGGGTTGCAATCATCTTCTAATGCTGCCCTTTTCACCATGCTTAAATATCATAATTAGAATGTAGAAGTTATTTGCATGCATCTGCACACTAATCTAACTGATATCTTAGAGCCATAATTTGCTAATGTACAAAAATTTTGTTAGCTGCTTCTTAACGTGTGATTGTAAGTTTGTAACTTCAAGTATACTGAATATACTCTTTCAAATAATATAATATGTTGAATCTTAAGTTTAATGCATCCGTGAATCTCATTGAAATGAAATGGAGCTCTAATGTTTAGTTGATTCTGTATTTGTATGAGACTGTCTTCAAAAATTCAGCTTATTAATATTTTCATAACATTTCAGGTTTAGAACTGAAAGTTTTTACTTGGACCATTGATTGAGGAGATGTTTGTAGAGCCATTAAATGCTATTTTAGTTAGGTTTTTGAGTCATATTAATAAACACTTGGCTGAAGCTTCTTATGTAGTCTTTCATCACATTTGATTAGTATTGTCATTGATAAATTTTTTCCATGTATTTCATATTTTGGAACACTTTAATTAGCTATATCTAGGAAACCTTTATTATGTTTTAGTGTATATATATAAACTCTCAAATATAATTACACTTTTAATTTTAATATAATATGATTTTTAATATTATAATTGATAAATTTATTGTAATTTATATTGAAATGGGGTTAATTGAGATGTATATGGTCACAGTTTAAGTGTAATTGAGACAATAGACATACAATTTGGTCACAGTTATATAAAAGACTAAGACCAAATGAGATCTCTATGGCCTCGATCTTTTAAAGACCGTGACCAAATGACATGTCTATGATCTCGGTTTTTTAAAGACTGTGACAAGTGGTATATTTATGACCTCGATCTTTTACAAAATCACGACTAAATGATATGTCTATGGTCATGGTTTTATAAAAGACTGAGACCAAATAGTATGTCTATGGTTTCAATTTTTTATAAAACTATGACCAAATAGTATACCTATGGTTTTGGTTAAAAATCGAGATCATAGGTAAGAGTTTATAATCTCTCTTACTTAGGCTTTGGATTTTATAACCGTGATCATAGATCTACAAGCACGGTTAAAAATCGAAACCATATATCAATTTTATAGTGGTGGTTTGAAAACATCACACATTGTGTACGTGTTAAAGTAATCATGAAAAATGCAAAAGTGGGTTTTTTTAATAACTCATGTAATGTGGTATAACATAAATAGTGTATATAATATTTTTTTACACGTAGCCTTCCTCTTGTGTTTTCTTGTTCTTTTTTTTTTTTTGACATGGGGACTCTTTTATTTTTAATAATTCTCATAACGTGGTTGTACCATAAATAGTATATAAATTTTTTTTTGTACACGTAGCCTTCCAGTATTCAATCCATTACTTTATGAGACTAGCTAAATGCTATTTAGCATGATTTGCTTTGGCGAATGACCATCAAAATTGTGTATATGAGAATGATTAATGAGCTTTGAAAAAATAAATGAAACTAAAAAGCATAAATATTATTGATGTAAGTCATGTTTTATCATGAATTATGATGATAAAAAAATTTCCATACAAAGGAGCCACAAGGCTTTGGCAATCAATTTCTCATTTTAATTTAGGTCGCAATGTGATTGCAATCTTTGGCATCCATCACCATTATTAACGATACAACTGCACGGTCTCCTTAATTAGCGGTTCATATAGGTTTGCCCATAAGAATCAACATTCTTACATTTTAAGGCAAATATTTAATTATTTCATCTAAAGATCCATAGTCTCCTTATTACATCATTTGTAAGTTTAATTTGTTAACTAATTAAAATTAGAGAAATTTTTAAATACTATACGTTATATGTCATGTATTAATGGGGGCAGAGCCATGCCAAATTTCTGTAAGGGGTCAAGTTGGCCCGAAGTTGGAATTCATTTTAAGGGGAGTTAGGAGCAATCAAACTTTGAGTTATAAATTATTTAGTGATAAATAAAATTATATTTTATAAAATAGATAAATATAAAATGTTTTCTAAAATACAAAAAATTATATTAATTATTTTATTTTTATTTATTTATATATAATAATAACAAGTATTATTACAATAGGATGTGTCAAATGTAAAATTTTATTTTTAAAAATGTTAAAAACTATACACTACTAAAACAAATTATCAAACTGGAGGCGTGGCACATCCCAATCCCCTTAACTCCAAACACAATGTATTAGTATTATTCATTAATTTTGTCCACATTTTTAACATATTTTTCTTTTTTATAAAAATAATAAATGGTATAAGATAAATATGTTATATTATGTGTTAATGTATCTTTTATATACAATTATCTCTCCTAAGATTAGCAAGATAACAATGAACTAAAGAATAAATTAAATATTGTTTTTGTAATTTTTAGGGAAAAAAAGCATATATGAAGAGTCTAAAAAAGAGAAAATATAGTATTAGAAATGAACATACCCATATAGAGGAGGTTTGTTATGTTCACTCAACACTAGCAATTAAAGAAAGAAACAAAAGTAATAATAAGCTATTGAATATTTTATTTTGAGATATATAACAATCATTCTAGTTTAGCAAAAAATGAAAAAAAATTGGATAACAACAATTCTATATAAACATAAACATTCAATTTGGAAAAGAAAAACATATCAGACTCATACGATCACATTGAAAAAACAAATATGTTACATATCAATAAAATCTTTTTAGAAATTCAAAGAGTTTTATACATGGGTAACAAGATACAAAAATAAGTGGTTTTATTTATAAGGATTATAAGTATCGGTTATTTTCATGGACAAAATATGTACACGTAAGCTTGTTTTTAAACTCGCTCTCGAGTCTATCAAGTAAAGTCGAAGAAACATCAAAATTTCAGATAGTCATACTTCAGGTATATCTGTTATAATTATAACACATAGAATTGTACTCACGCATTTAATTGCACATAAATCTAGAATTATTTTTGCTGCTAAAATATAGAATAAGATATATGTTAAACTATTATATAAGATATATCCTAAATTATAGGCTAAACTTTAACCTAAAAGATAGCATAAAATATACTTTAAAAGAACTTCTTTAAATATGAGTCTTTTTAATTAACGAGTTTACTTTAAAGAACTCTTCTTTAAATATGAGTCTTCTTAATTAACGAGTTTACTTTAAATAACTCTTCTTTAAATAGAAGTCTTCTTAATTAATGAGTATTACTAATCATATTTGTAATAGAAAATATATTTATCAATTACATAGGAGTCTTCTTAATTAGTGAGTATTACTAATCCTATTTATAATAAAAAAAATATTTATCAATTACATAAGATTAAGGGTTTTAATTTTTTCAATAAATAAAACTCATTGCTCATTGTTTCAATCAACCACACAAGAGCATTATTCTTTTTCTCTTAATATCTCTCTTATTTTGCAAATATAAGATCATAATTTCTTAGACTTCTTTATTTAATTAATCTATCAAATATTGGTGATTATGTTTTATTAATAAGCCTAATTAGTTTATGATATTTTGATTATATGTTATTATAACTTCTTCTTTATTTTTGTTCTTGAATTGTTAGATATTGTGCTTATCATATCATAATTATTTGATTTAATTATTTATTTTTAAAGAAGTTATTTTCATTGAACTTGTGCTTAATCTTTTTGCTTTAGGATTTGCTAGTTGATTTGATTTAAGTGATATATGTCTTGAATCATCTAGTTAGGATTTTTCATTATAAAATCTATTCTAGAACATACACATGCACTTGTGTTTTTTGTGCTAACCCTTTTGTAGTTGATTCATGAACATATTTGATTGGCAAAGAGCTTATTGGAATGTTGGTTTAGAAACCGCTCACGCTAATATTGGAAATTGTGAAAACATAGCAATGACTTGTAAGTAAGGTACATTGGGGAAGTATCTTAGGGAGGGTAGCATAAGACCAAGTTTATACTTGAACATTTTTTTTCATAGTGGAAAGTTAGATGGTCTCATGGACATGTGGTTTTCTCTTAGGTCATGTTTATGGTCTAAGTTGTTTCCACTTAAAAATATCGTGCGTTATTCTTTTATTTTCGTACTTTATTCCTACACATGATTGCATACCTGATCGCTTTGTTTAGGATATTAAATTATAAATTGTTAAAAATTAAAAATAACCTATCAATCCCCTTTAGATTAATTAGGTCTATGATTTATAAACTTTCATTATTTACCAAACAAAAATAGTTAGCAGAAATATAAAGTTGTTACTTTTGTCCAGTATGTTATAATCCCACCTTGGTTTTGTATTATTTTTTCAAGAAACTTTTAACCTATAAACAAGCAAACTAATTCCATGTACAAGAATTCAAGATTAATTGAATACTTTTCTTATTAAAGAAAGTTGTCTTTTTTTTCTTTTCTTCTAATCCTAATACTTTAAGAATAATCCCTTTCTTCTTTCCTTTTTTGTTTTTATTTTTTTATATTTAAGACAGAGGATAATCTCTAAGCTAATCATACTTTAAAATTATTAGAATAATCAACTAGAAATAAAGGAAATTAGCTAGTCTAGTCCTACTTTATGGTTATTAGAGTGCTCGTCTACTTGGAGATTCTTACTAGACTAAGTTCGATCTATTCTAGATTTTTCATAGTGTTTGTATTGTTAATTTGTTTCTTTGAGTTGGTGTTATCACAAATACGATAATTTCTTATTTGAGAGTGAGTCTAGTTAATTTAAACTTTATTCACTTATTTTATATTTGGACTTTTGTTGTACATCAGGTGGTATCCAAGTGAGATTCATTTGGATTAAATACATAGTAGAAGAGTTCAGGAAAAGAATTTCAAAAATATCTTTAAGAGATGAATCAAATTTTGATAAAATTATTGCAACATTGACATTATTAAAGAAACGTATGAATGAAGTTCCTGTTCAAAAAGATTATAGACAAATTTAAAATTAAGATCTTGCTTGAATGTGAAATATGATCCAACAAACGCTAAAAATGAGCTATAAAATAAGAAAGACTCGCCCAAACCTTTAAAAGTGGAGGAGACATCTTTTAAAACCAAGGTTCTTAAGATGGTTTTGACCAAAGATAAAATTGATCATTTTATTGAGCCTCAAAAACATACAATAGAAATTAAGTAAATTCAAGATGGACAACTCTCGAAGAGGAAATGTCTACAAAAGGTGAGTTCACACTATATTTCAAAATTATGGAACTTGTTGCTAGTCATTAATTCCAAGTGTTGAGTAACTATTCCTATCAAAGAAAACCAACTATTTGATGCTAAATTAAATCTTGTCTCAAAGAAGTCAGACTTTGTAAAGCATCTTGAGAAATCGAATCATATTGTATTATGGTCAAATTTGTTGAAAAGAGTATTCATATTTTTTAATAATAAATAAAAAATACTCTTGGACAATAATTTTTCATCATTAGTATTTTTTCAACGTTATTTACAATTGAAACAAACACCAAATATATAAAGTTGTAGTTTTTGATTTTTTTTGTAATAATCGAAAATCTATTTTGTGATTGTTTTTCTCTAACGCTATAGGCTACATTGGGTACTAATTACAAATAAAGTATATGAGAATACTTGTTAAGAGCCTCTTAAATCCTATAATTTTTGTAAATAAGCATTTAATTTTCACAATTTTTAATTAGGACATTACTGGTGCCTTAACTTTTGGTAAAGGTGCCACATTAGTTCATAATTGTTTTTAATAATGATTAATAACAATTCTAAAATTTATAAAAATAAAAATAATAACCTTGTAATATTAAATGAGATTAAATATGATGAAGTTCATGATTGAAAATATCTAAATTGTTGCAATTTAACTCGAATGATATTTAATATGAAATGATAAATTAGATTTTTTTTAATAATAACCTAATAATATTAAATGAGATTAAATTAAATGAAGTTAGTGATTGAAAATGTCTAAATAGTTACAATTTAACATAAAATGATATTTAATGTGAAATAATAAATTAAACTTTTTTTAATAATCAAATATATAGGTTTGACATAAGATATGTTGTTTTGTATTATAAAATTTAAGAAAATGTTATTTTTATTATTTTAAAAAAAATCAACACATTAGTGTTTTTTATTTAAATATACATTTTATTTATCGGAGAGGATCTCATATGTACTTTTAATACTTATGGTATCTATGTATACCTTTTAAAAAACTTATTGAAGATCGATTCTCGTTATAAAAAAAGAGGAGAAAAATGGTTGTATGATAAACATAAGCGAGAGCTTATTAATTGGTTTTGTAACCATGTAAGTGTCACATACAAAAAATCATTAGTACTTAGATCTATGCAATGTTTTAAAACTTTGCTTTAAACACATTTCATATTTTTGTATACATAGATTCGAGATGAACTCAAGAAACTCAATCATAAAATAACAAAAAGTTTAGAATGGCTTGCACATGGTCCAAAATTCAATGTCTAATCATTTTTTAATTTCACAATAAATCGATCGAGGTTTACAACTCAAGCTAGAGACAAAGTCCGAGTAAATCAGAATAGTGGTGTGAAGATGGTTGCACAAACTATGCAATTTGCCAGTTCAAAAGATGATAATCCTGTACTTTTTGATAGAACATATTATGGTATAATTCAAGAGATTTGGAAATTAGATTATGAGATCTTCCATGAAACAATTTTCTTGTGTGATTGCGTCGAAGATGTTATAAATGTTGGATATAAAATAGATGATTTTTGATTTACCCTTGTAAATTTATCCAAGATAAGTCACACTGATGATCCTTTCACGTTAACACTTCATACAAAACAAGTATTTTACGTGAGCGATCAAATTGACATAAGATGGTCTGTTATGTTAATGCCTCCACAAAAAGAGTTTTACCATTGTGATTCTTTAGAAGGTGACAACCCTATGCTTGATACGTTAACCAATATTAGTAATTTCTCAAACAAATTTCCTAATATATGTGATGATCTAGTTGATGACGATGATTTTTCGTCATGGGCTAGAAGTGATTGTGAAGGAATATATGTATACGATCAACAACCTAATTAAACATAACGTATGTTTTATATTTTCGTAATAACTCTTGGATGTTTATATATATGTATGTTCCTAAAATTTTCAATTAATTTATATTTCTTAATTGTTTATAGATATTTCATGGATCCTTGGGTAATAGAGCTTGTAGATCCAAATGATCCATTGGGGCATTTGAAAAGAAGGGGTTGAGCGAATATACCTGATGCTCCACGTAATCTCATGGCTATCAAACTATATCCAGTATGGGATATAGTCATCCTATTGGTCCTCCCTTTATGCCAAGAATGCATATGCAATCTAGTAGTGGTTCATTTTCTCCAATGCAATTTGCGCATTATTATCGTCAATCACATCACGATGAACGTTTTGGTGAGAATGTACATCCAATATCTACCCTATATGGGAGTCCTCCTCTATTTGATGAATCATATGTGGTAAGATTTTAATTTCTAGTATAGATAATCTATTATTTTTATTTCTTATTATATGTTATATTTATTATATATAACACTTGATTTTTTTACAGAATATGAAATGTTTGTTGAAACATCCTTCATCAACGGACTTTGTTGCTATTGGAACGGTACAACAATTGAGCGATGATAAGATGATTCATAATCAATATTTGCCTAATCATTAGCAAATAGTAATTGATCAATCATTACTCCATGTTTGTCCACTACCTGTGCATTCTGATGCTATCACAATCCAAGAGGCAGTTGGACAATATGTGGCTTGGCTATCGATTCAAGTTGTTCTAAATTTTGACGTGGTACTATTTTTTAACCTAAAAGATAACACTTGTTTACTATTATTATTTTATTATATCTTTTATTGTTACTAACATATATAATACTTTTTCTTTAGTCTATTATACTAGAACTCTTAAATGCGGCACATTTAAGAGATACGAAGCAAGTATCTCGTGCTAAATCTATGTTTAGTGGCCAATCATTGCGCAATAAGTCATTCAAGAAGAAGCCTTGGAAAAAGTATAGTTATGATTATGCTTTAAACTTCAGTAGAAATCTTGACGATTTGATGACTATTATTACGAGGGCATCTAGCATAAATGATGGATGAACTGTGCCACTTCCTATAGAAATTTCTGGTGTAGACCTTGACCAAACTTATATTTCGATCGAGTACATATTACAACTATTTGAATATCAAATAATCGATTGAAGTATAATTCATGTGTGGACAAGGTGAGTCCCCAATCTGTTTATTTTCTTTCATTTATGTAGAACATATATAATTATATTTATATTATCTAATTACTTATATATATTTCTTTTATATAGGGCATGTGATTATTGACTTCAACATAATCACTCATCACATTTAGCAATGTTCTATGATTCTTCATAGGTCAATAAATATCAAGAGAAGGATGTTAGCATCAGAGCTAAATGATTATGTGATAGGACATTAACGCTTAACAGAAATCAAAATTTGATAATCCCTTGGCCACTAAGGTTTGAAGAAGGCAAAGATCATTGGATGTTGGTAATCCTTGATCTGTTCAATAATCATGCTTGGTACTGTGACTCAGCTTCCATGGATTATTATCGCAAATACCCCTAAGGTTTTACATTTCTTCAAAATTAATATATATATATATATAAACAAAAAAAAATTAGCAATGTCTTATAATAAAAAAATAATTTGTATTGTGGTATATAATATTAGATTTGTCCTATAACTTCTAACATTTTTTTTTGTTTATAGTTCAAAAGATAACTACTCATCATGTATTAAAAATTGAAACTTAAATATTTTACCAACTAAACCAAATTTCCAAATCTATATAATTATATGTTTGTTGGTTTAAACATTTACCACAAATTCACACTACTAAAATATGTGCTTTTGGTCTCGAGATTTTAGCCTCGATTTTTTTTAAAACCGAAACCATAGGGTTTTGACCACGATTTGATAAAAACCAAGGCTATAGTGTATACATATAGTCTTGGTTTTATCAGTAACCGTGGCTATGAATTACAAAAAATATTTAAATATATATAAACAAATTTATATAGCCACAATTATTAAATGACTGTGAGTATAATTAAAATAATAGAGTTTTCAATATTAAAATACTGTATATCATTCATTTAAAAGAAATACAAAAATTACTTTATAATTTTTTTATTTTTCTCTATTATTAATTTAATTTAATTTATGTTTATTTCTTTTATAATATATATATATATATATATCAAATTTTTTCACTCTTTTTTTTCTCCCTCCTTTCTTTTTCCCTATTTTTTTCACTTTTTTTTTCAAAATTTTATAATTAATAATTTCGTTGGCTCTCTCACGCGCGTGCTAAGTAATATATATATATATATATATATATATATATATATATATTAATATATAATTTTTAATATATATATATATATATATCATATGTTTAATATATTAATTCCAATCCCTAGCCCAATCTCGAGAACCAAAGTTTACTCTGGCGTCCATCTCCCACAGTTCAATCTCAATTCGTTCGTTCCTCTCACCGAGCATCGTCGTACTGCACCGCACCTCAAAAAATTGTCGACTTACAGTAGCTCCTCATTTCCAACACCTCCCTCGACTTACAAGAGCTCCTTTCCCTCGCCTCTCTTCTTGTTTTCTCTCTGTGTCTTTTCTATTCATATTCCCCTGTTTGTACCTCATCGGCCGACCATTTGTAGTGTCGTCACTCAAAACCCAACTTCGGGTAAGTGTGATACCCTCTTTTTTTACAATATCAATTCATATATGTGTTGATTCTTAGTGGATTAGTTCTATGCATGATACATTTTAGTTAGGGTTATTTATTTCATATATGAATCTATATTTCTTAGGATGTATAATGAGTCATTTCTTAGGATTAGATAGTGTTATACAAACCGTCTCCTGTTATCTGATAATTTCCTCTACATTTTTTTTCATTGTATTGCATAATAATATATTTGTAACATTTTTAGGGATTTAGGAACTGACTATTGTTGTTGAGTTTAGATTTTGGAAGTATGTTTATATACATAACGATAAGCCTATACAAATTTTCCTTTGTAGAAAAGCTAGTCGATTTGTTGTAGTTTATTCTCTTTTTAATTTGAATCAATATATATAAATACCAGTTTACAGAAAAGCCTATTGTTACTCATCTTTTTGAATCAATCAAAAAAATATTAAATTTTTACTTAAAATAATACATTTTAATCGAATACTAATAAAAATAACATTGTTTATATTAGTTAGTATTTTATTTTTACAATTATAATTTTAAAAATATCAATTTTATGATTTTTTAAAAATATATACGATGTAATAAAAATAAGGTTTCATGATTGAAATAAAAATTATGACTAAAGTACCCTATTTTAAAAGTAAGGTAGGGTAGCATATTGAGATGCATAAAACTTTCATTTGATTGCTGCCTTAATCTTTTCAATCCAAGTGTCTACTTAGAGGCTAGATATGGATAGTACTAAATAATAATATTGTTGTTGTTATTGATATGGGTATTGCTGATTTTGTTGAATTGTCTCTCAATTTTTCATTTTATATCAAGTATCATAAATTTACTTAGAGGCTATATAAGCCTTCCATGATTTTCACTCTTGAACAGGTTGAAGAACTACTTATTATGAACCATTTGTTGTATATGCAGGAATAGATGTAGATTGAAGAACTTATTGTGTAAATATAAGGTATTGCTTATATTCATGTAATCTGGATGTTGATATGTTCATATATAGTAGATGTTTATATTCATAGGTATTATCCCACAGTGTCATTTATTATAGACATTTTTATGACATTATAATCATGATGTAACCTATATATTAAGAATAAATAAGTAGAGAAGACTATTGTGTTTTGTATATTGTACATGTAGGATTTTATTCATGGAATTTGGATGTTGGTATGCTCATACTAGATGCTATTTTTTTATGAGGAAATTAATGCTTGCTGCCAAGGAATGGGACATACAATATTTTCAGATTGATTTAGATTGTAGACAATATGATTAGTTAGCAGCCTTAAAGTTCTTTCATGTATTTTTTATATTCTTGGAACACTTTAATTAACTAGTTTTTATTATATGTGTTTTATTGTATCGTTCTATTAAACTCTTAATGTAATATCTCTCTTAAATTTAATATAATTAATCTTAATTTTTTTAATTTTCTCAATTTATTTTAATTTATATTTGAAATTAAGCGTAATTGAAATAATAATTATCATTTTGATTACAAGTCTATGGCCTCGGTTATAATAAAACTGAGGCCATAGGAAATGACCTTTGGTCTCTCTCACTTAGACCTCGATTCTTATAATCGTGGTCATAGAGATATGGTCACGGTTAAAAATCGAGACCATAAATACATATTTTAGTAGTGTCACATATTGATTTAATATTAATTTTAATTAATTATTTTGATAATTATCTTTTAATGTAATGATATATTCTTTAAATAGATATATAAAGATTTGTGATCCAATTTTATCCAATGTAAATGAATGTGTGTAACATGTTCTAAAAAATAGTCTCTTTTAAGTGTAATAATATTATTACAATAAAAAAAATATAAATATCTATTTTATGTTTAATATTAATTATATCTTAATAAAATTATTATTAAATAAATTATTTTTATAATATTAATAAAATTTATTTTAACAACACTACTATTTTATTTTAATTAAAAATAATAATTTGTTTCGTGCGTTAAATTGTACTGAATGGTCACCTAACTACCTTCAACTCGTGTATTTAATGCTTTTGATAAGTATGAATTAAAAAAATATGTACTCAAAGAATAAATATTAAGTATACACAAATATGTAAAAAATGCTTGAAATTATGAATTTTAGAATCATGATTACATCATTTTTTTTCATTTGATTTAAATATTTATTTTACTTTTATTTATTTTTCTTAATTCAGATGGTTGAAAAGTAATGATAAGAAACATGACTATAAAATTTTATTACCTTGCATTACTCCAGTTTGCACTCAATTTTTATTCATATTAATAATGTGTTACGTGATACAATAATTTTAAAAATCATAAAGTTATATCCTCTTAAAAACAATTATGTCAAGTATCACATTATAATACTGTAAGTGTAAATTTAAATGTGAATTTCTAAGTACGTGGAGAATTATTTATGTATTAGGGATTTTAGAGAAATGTTACAGAGAAACAAAACCAAATCCTTTATTTATTTCATTTATGAGATATATATAGATACATAAAGGATAGGTTTTATTGTTACAATGGTAGGTGTTTTGTTCGAGATGTCAAAGCTGAGCTTTACATGATAAATTTATAAAGGATAAATAGTTCGTTATTTTAAATCGTTTCTACTCAAGTCTTTGAAGAAGATTTGGATAATTATGCCCAAGGTCTTGTTCATTAGGCTAGCATTAGATCTTATTCATAAGGTCTTATGTCACTTAGTCTACCCAAGGTTCTCTTATTAAAACTGAATCAATTATTTTTAAGGACTAGGTCGCCATGTATGGAATTTTAAATGATAAGGTTATATTCATTATATGAACGAGATATCTCGGATTGTTAGGGTTACATACTTACTACCTAGATAATACCAAACATTAACTCTCATATTCCCTAAACTTTGAGAAGTTTAGGGAATATTCAAGAAGTAAGTGTTCGATTTCCATGACTCTTCACATTCTCCTTATGTGTGATAAATAGTAAAAACCTTTTTACCATTTATCATTTTTTTAAACTTATAATTTCCTATCAAAAAATCTAAACCAACTATTCAAATTCTCAAGCCAAAATTATGTGAATCCAAACCGTTGTAGTAAGACTTTGCTTGAAAATAAGTCCATTAACTTACAAATATTTTGAAGCCATTCTCTAGATAATTTCCCTGTTTTTTTAATGTCTTCCACTGATAAAGGAAAAAAATAGCACGCCCAACATCCTTGGATCCTCTAAGGATTTTCCTTCATGTCATACTAAGAGTGTTTCCCTAAGAATAGAAACATCTCAAGATCCTTCTTGGGACTCTGTTTGGTTATAATCAAATCTAGATCAAGCTGAAAGATCTTTAGATCCCACGATAGGTCGTGGTAACGGAATTGGTAAAACTAGCAGTATGCCAGTGAAATAAAATATTCTAGCTTTCCCCCGTTTCCTCTAGATTGTATCTAGCCTCATCTTTGTCCTTACAAGGTCTCGTATCTATAATCAAGATTCCTAAGAATACAACAAAGGTACTCCATCCTAAGAAAAAGCGTGACTCTAAGGGTGAGCCCACCCATAGAACCAAAGATAAACATCAGATCGAGAAAATGCCAAGTGAGCTAGACGTTGATGATTTGGTACAAATAGGCAGATAATACAACATTCCACCTTGATTAGGGATGATGCCCATTCCTTGCCAACTCTTTGATACCGATGATCCTCCTACATGATGGTGGGTTATCCATTTAGCTACATTCAAAATAAGACTCCGATGTCTTTTTCCAAGAAATGTGTCTTGTTTCCTTAATATATTTGACATCAACCTCACTCAATTTAACCCTAATGAATGGTGGACTTTATTTGTGCCTATCAATTGTTTCTGGGGAGCACAGAGTGGACTTCACAGATTGTAATCAAGACTCCCTGATAGCACCTCGGGTTGGAAATAAAAATATTTTATAATACAGAAGATTTTTGGGGTGATAGGGTCAAATTCCTAGTTTGCAACTCATGGAATCATAACTTTAATACAACCTAATCTCATATAAGCGAGATAATTAATAAGTTGGGTTTTGATAGTATAGAAAAAATAAGGAGAATCGAGCTCTAAAATACAAAAAAAGAGACTTATAAAGATATTCTCACAGTTGTTCACTTTTGGAGATCCGGTGTATAGAAGGACTATAATGATGAATATATAGGTTATTCCTTTATAACGAGGTTCAAAATTTTAATGATCTAATTCATTAACTAATGGAGTATTCATTTTCATTTTTGCAGATATAGACTACTCAATAGTAGATTTAGAAAACCTGATTGATACATAGAGTGTGTACAACTTGGAGTCCACATACCCAAGGGTCATCTACATATTGCCTTCATAAATTGAAGACTCAGCTGATTGGATGACAAAACAACTAAAGTTCCATCCTTACCCATAACAAACATTTTGAGCATCCTTAGCTCATCATCTTTACCACCCTTCTATGTGACCTCAAAAAAGAGGAAAGTAAGTGAGACTTCAAATCCCCAGATTCAAGCTATATATCTGGATGACTTCAAGTTTGACGAAGTCATTTTGAAAGACGTCATGGTATTGGATAACCTGGTTACTTACTTTTATGAAGGTTTCTTTGGGCAGCCTGATTTGATGAGAGACCTCTTAAGTCACTTCATGAGTAATGCTAAATGGAACATGGTTAGAGAAGCTAGTAAGAGGGAAGGATCATCTAATGGAGAGATGATGGAAGATCTTCTAATAGAGTTAAAACACTTTTCACCTTGCAATTCACCTCACCATTAGATTTTTTTCTTATTTTGACTTGTGTTTTCTAGGTTTTATCATTGCATCCAATAATTTGTGATGAGTAATATCCATACATGTTAGGGTGTTTTTATGCTAGACTTATCAAGAAAATATCAGCTTCTTGTGGCGTCCTTCCCTTCAAATTAATGGTGAGTAATATCCATTGATTTGTGGAGAAACGCTTTGCTTTATAATATGAAAATTAGCTAGGTGGTTGTTAGGCTTCATGGACTTCCTAGGAGCATTTTTTTATAGGGATGTTAAATTCCTTAGTAATTTTTGGAAAATGCTTTTGGCATGTCATAAAACCAGTTAGCCATTAATGTGGAGGAGTTGTTCTTTAAGAAGGTTATTAGGCTTTATGGAGTTCTTATGAGCATTGTGTTTGATAGGGATGTTGAATTCCTTAGTTATCTTTAGGCTAAAATGGGCACTAAACTCTTGTTGTTGACTACTTGTCACCCACAAACTGAGGTAGTCAATAGGATGCTATCCACTTTACTTAGGGTGGTAATAAAAAGAAATTTGAAAAATTAGGAGTATTGTTTACCTTTTGTTGAATTTTCTTATAACTGGAGTGTGCATTCAATTACTCAACATTCATCATTCAAAATTGTTTATGGTTTCAATCCACTAACTCCTTTGGACTTATTGCATATACCTATTTCAGAGATGACTAACTTAGATGGTAACAGGACGACCAAAATGGTGAAGAAACTCTATGAACGCATTCATGAGAAAATTAAGAAGATAAATGAGGATTATGCTCATAGGGCCAACAAAGAATGGAGAAGAGTCATTTTTAATCCTAGTGATTAGGTTTGGGTGCATATGAGGAAGGAATGTTGCCCCCAAAAATGACGGTCTAAGTTGGAACCTTAGGGATATGGACATTTCCAAGTGATCGGGTGAATTAACGATAATTCCTACAAAATTGATCTTTCTGGTGAGTATAATGTTAGTAGCTTATTTAATATTTGAGATCTTTCTCTTTTTGATTATGTAGGTGATGATTTGAGGATGAATGCTTTTGAAGAGAAGAGGGAATAATGAGAATCATGGAGCCACACAAATCCCAATTGGATCAATCACAAGGTCTAGGAGGCTTTAAATTAGCTCATTCAAGAGATCATTCATAAAAAAATGTTAGCCAAAATGAGAGTGTAAGGATTGGGAAAATCCTAGCTTGGAAATTAGGGAAAAAATTTCAAAATTGGACAAGGCACATCACACCTTTGTCGCGCGTTTTGGACTGTTTTATTTTTCAACCCTTGGTTGAAATCAAGGGTTGTGATGTAATATTTTCTAGGGTTTGCTTGTATGCTATAAATGCTCATTTTTAGCTCATTCTTGCTCTTTAAGCAACTTATCAAGGGATTGGCAACCATTGTGGCTTTGTTTAGAATCCAAGCATTTATGGTGAAGACAAAAATGAATAGCTAGAAAAAGATACTAAAAATTCAAAGAGAACTATGAAATGAAATCCAAAGATAAAAACAACGACATGGAATTCAAAGAAGATAAGTAAACCAAAGAAGAATATCAAAAAAATAAAAATCACACAACAAGAATATTTTTGTTCCACAAAGATAAGGAAAAAAATCAAATTTGGAATCCAAAGGAAAATATTTTTTCTTTTTATTTTGAAACCAAGACTCGAAAAAAATAGATGAAGATAGATAACTAGTTTTTAGAAACCAAGGCTATGAAACCATATTATGGGGACCCTTTAGGGGGATAACCCTAGGAACACACGGACTCAAAGGAATAGGAACCATTGAATTGCTAAGAACATGTTGAAGATGATCAAATTAGAACCCTAAGGAAATAAAGGCCTTAAAACCATATCTTGATACTGCACAAAGGATGATCGCTCCCTTTGATAAGTGAAATTCAAGTATTCAACCAAGAACACAAGATGGCAAAGAAAAAGATTTCTAAATTATATTTTTCATTAATGATATTCGTTGTTCCTCCAAATTACATAGTTGCTGCGTTTTTATAAGAACCCTTATAAGAAATTCCAACTCAAACTAAAAATAAACTCTAGGCACAAGTTCAACCCTAATGGTCTTATTTAGTTGTGGAATAGGCCTAATCCATCCTAACAAATAAAAAAGTAAAAAAACTTATTATAAATAAAACATAAAAAGCCCACAATTAACTAAAACAAAAATTGCTTCTAGATCTATTCATAGTCATTGGATGACCAATTCCTTGCAAAAGATCTTGAGAATATTTGGAAACATAAACTTCATTAGCACCTCAATCTCTATTACCTATGAAACCATGAACTCAAAGGAATGGGAACAATCGATTTGCTAGGAACGTAATGAAGGTGATCGGATTAAAACCTTAAGGAAACAAAGTTCTTAAAACCCTAACCTTGAGGTTCCACAAAGATTGATCACTCCCTTTGATAATTTGAATTCAAGCATTCAATCGAGAACAAAAGAAGGCAAAGAAAAAAGATTTCTAAAATAATCTTGATAAATGATCAAAATGTTCTTTTTTAAAATTACAATACTCCCTCTTTTTATAAGAAACAAACCATAAAAAAAAACCTAAACAAATTGGGCCTAATCAATCCTTAAAAAATAAAACTAAAAAGACTTATGATAAATAAAACATAAAAGATCCACAGTTAACTAAAATGAAAATTGCATCCTAAATTAATCCTTGCATCCAACTTGATCTTCTAAATCTATCTCTTGCATAACAAGATAATTGATTATACTTGGTGAAGCTTTGAAATCCTTGAATTTAGTTTTAGATTCTTCTACCATAAATTTTGTATTGAACTTCCATTATCAAGACTTGCAAAGCTTCCTTCATCCTCTTTATCTTTGCCCTAATCTGGACCTCCACTTCCTTGCAAAGTATCTTAAGAATATTTGGTAACATCAACTTGATTCGTACCTTGAACTCCATTATTCCCCTCCTCTTTGAAAAGATTCATCCTCAAATCACCTATATCAAACAAATATAAATTGGCGACATTAAATGTTGGACTAACATTACCATATTCACTTGGAAAATCTATCTTGTAGGCGTTATCCTTTATCTGTTCCAAGACTTGAAAAGTCCATCTTCTCGAGGGTGCAATTTTGATTTCCATTGTGTGGGAAACCTCTCCTTATGTATGTGCACCCAAACCCAATCTCCAGGTAGGAAAACAACCCTCAAATTCCCTTATTGGCTTGCTTAGCATATTGCTCATTCTTCCTTTCAATGTTGGTCTGAACTCTAGCATGTAAATCCTTCACAAAATTATCCTTTTTCTTACGATCAAGATTAGCATGCTCATTAGTAAGCAAAGGTAAAATATCAATAGGCGTTAAAGGTTTAAAGCCAAAAACAATTTCAAAAGGAGAAAATGAAGAAGTAGTAAGAACAGTCCTATTATATTCAAACTCAATGTGTTGCAAACACTTCTCCCACTGCCTTGTATTAATTTGAATGATAGCATGCATCAAAATAGTAAGTGTCATATTAACTACTTCAGTTTGACCATCCTTTTGAGGATGTGTAATAGTAGAAAATAACAGTTTAGTTCTTATTTTATTCCATAAAGTGTGCAAAAATTGACTTAGGAACTTTACATCTCTATCACTAACAATTGTCTTAGGTAACCCATGCAAATGAATCATTCTTTAAAGAACAAATCAGCAATATGTGTTCCATCATTGGTTTTAGAACGTGCAATAAAATAAGCCATTTTACTAAACCTGTCAACAACAAAAAATATGCTATCCTTACCACTTTGAGTCTTTGGTAATCCCAAAATAAAATCCTTAGATATATCAATCCAAGATGGATTAGGCACAGGTAAAAAGGTATACCGCCATGTTGTTTTAACTTTAGATTTTGCTTTCCGACGTGTAATGCATTTTTTACAAATAGATTCCACATCAAGCTTTATATTAGGCCAATAAAAATGCTTATGTAAAATATCTAAAGTCATCAGAACACCAAAGTGACCCATCATGATCAGAATGAATGAGGAATTCCCTTGACCACTAGTAATGCTACCATGTTTGAATAGTTCTCATAGATGCATAAAGATCCTTGTCCTAAGTAGGATTATATAACACTGGCCCACTTAGCTTTTTGCTAAAATAAGTAATTGGCTTGGAATCCTGTATGAAAAAAGCTCCTATGCCAATCCCGAATGCATCACATTTTATCTCAATGGCTTTATCAAAGTTAGGGAAAAACAACAAAAGTGCATTAGTTAGCTTATCTTTTAAAGTTTTTATAGTTTGATCATGCACATCATCCCACTTAAAAATAACATTATTTTTAACAAGTTTATTCAAATGTGCAGTAATAGAACTAAAATATTTAACAAACCTTCGATAAAAACTCACTAATCAATGAAAAATTCTTACCTGGTTTGCAATCTTAGGTATAGGCCAATCCCTTATTGCCCTTACCTTTTCTTTATCAATACTAATACCCTGTGACCTAACAAAAAATCTAAGAAACACAACATATTCCATGCAAAACATGCTCTTCTTAATATTAGCTTACAATTTCTTCTCTCTCAACATAATAAAAATAGCATGCAAGTTTTCCACATATTCATCCAAATTTTTGCTACAAACTAAAATATCATCAAAGTAAACTACTACAAATTTTCTCATAAAAGAAACCAAATATGTAATGGAGATCAAGGTGTTGATCAAGTTGATGTTCCCAAATGTTGATCAATTTGATGTTATGAAATATTGTCAAGATCTTTTGTAAGGAATTAGTAGTCCAATGATTAGGGATTGATTTGCAAGATTAAGTTAGGTGCAAGGATTACTTTAGGAAATAATTGTTTTATTATTTAATTCCTTTCTTTTATGTTTAATTTATCATAATTTTTCTTAGTCTTCTATTTTTAAGGATTGATTAGGCTCAATCCACCAATAATTAGGCCCATTTCATCTAGGTTTTTTTAGGGCTTGAATTTTTGCCTAGGGTTTTCGTTAGACTTGAATTTATGTCTAGGTTTTTTATGAGGGTTTGTTGTTATTAAAATGTAGAAGCTTTGTAATCTTAGGAATAGGTTCATCAGCCACTCCATTTTGTTTTTCATAGTGAATATTGTTTGGAGAGAATTTCATGTATTAGGAATTCTAGTGATTTTTAAAGAGAAATAAGAATTTTGACAAAATGAACAGATCTTGTATTCTCCCCATTAAAGAGGTATAAATAGCACTTACTAAACAGGTGTTAAGGTTATATAGGTTGGAGCTCTCAAACGGCTAAAATATATATAATTCAGCTCCTAACAAATCAAGTTGCTATAAGTGTTACATAAATAGACCTTTGTATACATACCGCTTGAGGTTTTATATTAAGATGTGTACTAGGTTGCCAAGATAGTATCTGGGCCATTAAGACAATATCCAGGGTGTTTACTTAGGTCAAGTCTTGATCCTCATGTCGTTTTTTAAAGAGGCTATCCTTATCATGGGCGAGGTATCTTGGTCGCTAGGGTCGAGTACCTATTACATAAATAATATGAAACATTAACTCCCTTATTTCCTTGATTTTGGTAAGGCAAGGGAATAACACTTCGTTGCCTGACCCTTGTATGACTTAGGTTGTTATGAATAGAAGGTTTGATTTAGTGGGATATTTAATAGATTATGACCTCTTCATGCTTTATACAAACTCTCCTAATTGTGAGATTATCAGGCCGTTAAGAGTATATTCTCATTATTAATTTGAGTTTCAAGGGGTAAACTCTTCAACCTCTCCTTAGGTCTTATTATTAACTCTAAAATTAGGTTTCCATTAAGTGCTGCATAATTAGGTCATCATATAAGTGTTGCTTAAGGTCTCATATGCAGAAGTGACCCAGGCCATTTACTTTTGCCAGGTCTTGGCCATCAGATCTTGACTCTCAAGTCTTAGTCGTCAAGTTTCTAGGTGAATGCTACTACACCTTTCCATTATCGCAAAGGAACAATTGAGTAGTCCTTACGAACAAGGAGATTAGGCCTTGAAATTGGAAAGCATATATTTGAGTCCTTATTGAGCACACATCAATATTTAAACTCCTCAATAGTACATCTCCTATTAGCGAGCTCCTCACTAGTTTAGGACGAGTTCATTTATTTCGTAGGCATGGATTATACAAAGATTGACCTTGAAGATTTGATCAATGTTTGGTACGTATGACCTATAGCCCATAATACCAAGGACTAGTTGAAATATATTCTCTACTGAAATTCCAGTTGTGTAGCCTGAGAAGTTGGACTTTAATTATGTGTCATTACACCATGATGTGGTCCTTTCAAACTAGTAGGAGTAAAGCACCTCCTTGTAGTGGAAATATGTCTCATATACCCTAACTACCTTTTAAAATAGTAAAAATGCCAACAAGGAGTCACCTTTCATAAGTATCAAGGTAAACCAGGGACCTATATGCCCTATCTCACTAAGTGCAAAATCTATGAATTACCATGTCTATATTACTTCTAATATTGAAGTAGTGGAGTGAACTGAGGTCCCTTTCGAAAAAAATGGGGGAACTTGTTAGAAGAAATAAGTAGCCCACATTCGAATGCAATATACAAGGGTGAAATATTGGCCCAAAGTTAGATGCGACAGGCAAGGGCAAAATATCCAACCCCTCACATGCGCTTCTATAAAAGGAGCGCACATTAGCAAACTCGAAAGGAGACATGCAAGGGTGAAATATCCAATCCCTCATATGTGCTTCCATAAAAGGGGTACACATTGACGAACTTAAAAGGAGACATACAAGGGTGAAATATCCAATCCCTCATATGTGTTTCCATAAAGAGGGTTACACATTGACAAACTTGAAAGGAGACATGCAAGGGTGAAATATCCAATCCCTCACATGTGCTTCCATAAAAAAAATGGTTCACCGTGGAACTCAAGTCTCTTTCTTAGGATGTATTTTGGATTGTGAGTAGATCACTTAATAGTGCTTGCATTTTTACTGTGTTGAAACATATCTCGCGTCTCAAGTGGGGGGTCAGTGGACTCCTTCTTCCAATCATGGGGTGGTCGTTGTGTTTACTATTCACGGAACATGATACATCTAATAGCGAAATTGAATTCAACTCCTAAACGTGTCCAAAAGAGGAGGTTCACTATGGAACTCAAAGCTCTTTCTTGATACTTAACTAGCATCTCAAGTAGGGGGTTAGTAGACTCCACCTCCAATCATGAGGCATGGGACGTATCCCTCATCCTAAGTTGAGGGTCAATTGAATCCTTCTTCCAACTTAGGGGGCCATTAAATGAATTTCACGAGATAGGCAACATGCAAGGGTGAAAATCTGACCCTTTACATGCACTCTTTCTTGAAGAATTAATTGCATTAATATTGTGCAAGATATGAAACATGTGAGGTTGAAAAATCCTACCCCTCACATGCACTCATATTTTTTTTTGCATGAATAAACAGTCAATATGTGTTCATATTTTTTTGACATGAATAAATATTCAATATTTTGGCAATGTTAATTAAATACTTGAAGCATTCGAGTTCATACTTCGACCTTACATGTCCAAATAAAATATGGTACTGAATTTATAAGAACTTCCTCTGTATTTGGATAATAAATTGGTAGCTTACACAATATATGGAGTGAGTAATCCCACTGTATAATAATTTCAAAAATAATCTTTCTTGCAATGTTGGGATAAATAATACAACTAGATAAAGCCAGTAATACTGAGAATGAATTACCGATATATTTGTCATGTAATGTTGGGAGAGTAGCCCAAACTACTTAAGAGTTTTGTCAACTTGTAGTTACTTAAAGTAGAATAAACTCATTCTTGCAATTAAAGAGGTACAATGATTGTAGGTTCCTACTCTAATGGAGCTAGAGTGATCATTCCTTATAGAAGCGTTATCCATGGCGATACCTTGTTGAATGGCGAACTATTATGAGAAACACAAGGTGGAGGACCTCGGTTGGATGTGAAATATAAGTACCAACTATGTATGTTTTGAAAAATACAATTATGACAACACAAGTAAAGTTTACATGACATACCTTGTTAATGGATCTTATGAAATAGTCTTCAAAGATCGAAGTATTTTCATATAATTCCTTTCTTTTTTAGAAAATGAATTATATGACAATAGTCCTCTCATAATTCCTTTTCGAGATGCATGAATCACACAGATTCTCGCTTGGTGCATCATAAGCTTTCCTTAATTTGTTTGAAACCCCATCCTTACGGTTACGGTGATATAGTCACTATTTGGGGTCTCTAGATGAAAACTCTTATTTGATAAATTGTCATTCGGGTCGACTCCAATAAGGTCAACCCCTCAAATGTAATGATCATTTGAGACCATATATCTTTACTGTACTTGATCTAGGAATTTCTGACTGGAAAACTAGAAGCCATGGTTGCCCAAAAAATAACTCTAGGACATATACCAAGATCTTAGGCCTTGTAACTGTCCGTAATTGTTTCCATGCCTTTGATCAAGGGGTACCAACCCCAAATTCAAATAACTGATAGTTTTCTTACAAAATAGTAGAAATAAGATGACAAATGGTGGCTATTGGTGCCTCTTCTTCTATAGCATAACAATCTAATCCAACTCTGATAAAGCTAAGAATAGTTTGTGATTCCACCTTAATCACTATTTTTCAAAAACCATCCACAATCGCATAAACTATGCTTATAAAGATGGTCTATAATAAATCCATAATAGGCATCAAAAAACTTGACATTGGAACCGCTGCGTTTAGAATATCCAAATTTTTTAGAACATCCACAACTCGGAAATCACGAAACCATGAGGGCCAGGATGATATTAATCATACAAACTCTCAAGCCAAGGGCACCTTTCTCCTCCAACTAGTCAGTAATAGTCATAATCTCTTCAAGTTGCAAGGTGATCACAATTATAGCAAGAAAACTTCATATCTGGGAATTTTAATTTACATTCCCTTCCCCAATCTATTAAAGGATCTTATCAAAGTATGAATAAGAGCACCGTAGTTGGGGTGTATAAGAACAAGTACTCATTAATTTCTAACAAACATCTTGAGCTTAACAAATCTGCCAACTCCTACTTAAAGGGACCCTCTACTTCAACTCTTACTGGCAGAGGAAGCTTATCTTCTCACTGCCAAAATATAGACAGTACCAACTCACTATTCACACACCAGTATAACCATGTGAAATAGCAATGATTCCAATGGCATCTGGACCGTAGTATTTCCAAAAGTCATTGTAGAAATACCAACGCAAAGCAATTCAAAAATTACCTACATGGTCCATTCATCTATAGAAATTGACCCAACATGAATTGGCCAAGAATCAAGTTGAAAAGATGCAGACCATGACACTTGGGTCGAGCTTATTCAAACACCCAAAAAGAAATGACCAGAATAATTCATTCTCCATATATGAGTATGAGTTGGTCTGTAGTGATGAACTCACCTTTTTCATGCCAGAATTAATTGTAGACTGGAAGAGGCAATAGAGGTCGTTGATAGAGCAATTGAAGAGGTACCAGGGGAAATAGCCCTCAAAGTATTCACGGTCTACATCAGCCGTGTAGTAGGATTCTCTAAAAAACGCATGAACAAAAAAATAATTCATTATATTAAATTAATTAAATAATAATCTTTGATTTAAAAATTTTCCATGATTATAATAAATATTTAACTAATCATGAAATTCGCAAAATCCAAAAACAAACTAAATATTCTATCATATATAAATATAGATAGAGCAGAGAAAATAATTTGACTTTGATTGATCATTGAAGTCAAATGAATCAAAGTAACCAATGTTCCCTTTTCAATCTCCCTTCAAGAATCTTCAAGAATGATACAACAATAATTTTTCTCAATTTTTGTGACTTTTGGCAACTCCCTCTAGGGTGTTTTTTAGATATTTAAACGAGAAAATTAGGTTTCTAGGCTTATTAAACCAAAACTGTTAAATGAGAGAAAATAGATACAGATTACTATGCTACGTGTCACAAAGAGAGAAAACTTGGTGAACATGGTCAAATGGCATTACGCGTCCTTAACATGGCATGCAAAGAGCTATCAGTTTATTGTGCAAGTGGATGGAGAAAGTTATGAGGGGTGAGGCATTGATTGGACGACATGCGGTGGGATAAGGAGGTGACACAGAATGTTCATTGGGTTGTGTTTTTCTAAGTTCACCCATAGACTTGTACAAGTTAATCCACCTCTATCCAAAAAATATACACAAAAAATCTAGAAAATTTATATTTTCTAATAAATACAAAGTAAACAACTATAGCATATGAGAATACTAAAATAAGTATAAATATAAAAGAAATGATATGTAAAAATATGTATAAAATATTACGTATCATGCCTAAGTGACCTCCTTCACTAGAATCCATCTTGATAGACGTGGGTGTGTGTATAAGAGGGAGATAAGTGATCAACATCGGATTGATTAAGCCTAATAGAGATTACTTGCATAATTTAACATATCACTTCTCAATTTTAATTTTAGTCTAATTTTATTTATTTTTATTGATTTTAGACTTCATTATTATTATTTAAATTTTATTGCAGATTTGGAAAGAAAATAAAGATCCAAAATTTTATAAGTATATTATCTAAAGACTCTCAAATTTCAAGGAAGATTTATCTAAATATAAAAAGAAAGCTAAAAAAATGGCAAAAACAGAAGGCAATGTTTAACTATATATATATTAGATTGAGAAGAAAACAAGAAAAGAACAACACCATGAACGCAAAAGAGAAAAATAAAAAAGAGAACGCAAAAGAAAAGAAAAATCTGGAACATATTGACGCAAAAGAAAATTCTATTTGCGATTCATTTTCCTTTCAATTCCTCTCATACAAATTATGGTGAGCTCGTTTATGCTAATTTAATTTTTAGCATAAATTAAATTTTATTTATTCTAAGAAAAATATGTAATCTAATTCTAAACTATGCTTGATTTTCTATGTTAAATTTGAATTATTTTTCTTCATGTTTGTCTGATTTATTTTGAGTTTATTGCTTTTAATTAAGTGGTCATTAATTAGATGATTTTAATCTTATGATTTACTATAAAAAGAGAGAATTATAGGATAGATCTAGAATATTTTAACATAAGTAAAAATAGAGATTTAAAGACTTTTATGAACTTGTGTAGTATTAAAACCATTAGTCTTAATGCTTTCTTGCTTTATTAAATTTCATACTCTTATGTAAATTGATGATCAAGAATGTTTCCAATTGACTATTGAAAGAGACTTTTGGATGTTTTTTGGAGATTGCTAACAAACAAAGAGAAATAAATTCAATTAGCTAAATGGGTAAAGCATAGTGAGGGATTAGGTTAAATAGATTTTCTAGAAGTTTTCTTCCAATTGATTTGATTTTCCAACATTATTTTTTTTGCACATTTTCTTTAAATTGATTTTATTTTAAATTCTAATTACAACAACCTTAGTGACTTCTCTATATAAAATTGAGATTAGTATAATTTTGCTATTTTTCAAAAGTAAGTTATCAAACCCTAAGAACAATATTCTTCTAATCACTTTACTATAAAACTATGATACTATGCACTTATAGTTTTGCACCAATCAAGTTTTTGGTGCCGTTGTTGGGGATTGATTTCTTATTATTAAGTCTGATATAAAGTAATCTTGATTTTAATTTAGAATTATATTTCATTTATTTATATTTTTTATTTTTCTCTAGGTGTGTTTTTCGACGTTGAATGCACCATGCTATAACTCAAAACATTATTCCTTTTGATCCAGAGATTGAAAAAACCTTTAGATCATGCAGAAAGAAGAAAATACTAGTCATGGTTGAAGGATAACATAATGCACAGTTATGCACCTTGAAGGATTATGTAAGGCCAATTGTGAATGAAAATTACTCAAGTGTAACATGTTAGGCCATTAATTCCAATAATTTGGGGCTCAATCCTATATTGATTAGCATGGTGCAACAAGCCCAATTTAGCATATTTTCACTTGATAATCCCAATATTCATTTGGTGATGTTTTTTGAAATTTATGACACTATAAAGATGAATGGTGTTACTAAAGACATCATTAGACTAAGATTTTTTCCTTTTTCATTGAGGGACAAGTCTAGAGATTTGCTACAATCTCTATAACCGGGAAGCATTACTAGTTAGCAAGACATGGCAAAAAAGTTTCTTGCTAAATTCTTTCCACCTACAAAAACAACCCAACTTAGGAGTGAGATTGGTCAATTTAGGCAAAATTATTTTGAGACACTCTATGAAGCATGGGAAAGATATAAAGATATGATTCGGCGATGCCCTTAGCATGGATTTTGGAATTGGTTTCAAGTTCAGATGTTCTATAATGGGTTAAATGTGCAAACTAGAACTATAGTTAATGTTACTTCTGGGGGAATTTTGATGTCAAAGACGACTAAGGGTGATACTTTTCTTTTGGAAGAAATGGCCTTAAACAACTATCGATGGCCAATTGAAAGATCTATGGCTAAGAAAGTTACTGGGATTCATGATTTGGAACAGTTTGCTACCCTTTCAACTCAAGTTGCTTCTCTATCTCATTAGATTTTAGCACTAACAACCCAAAGAACACCACAAAGTCCAGATTATGTTGCAGATTCAAGTATGATAGTTTCGATGAATGAATCAAGTCAAGAACATGTTCAATACATAAAAAACCAAAACTACAACTATCGTGCTAATCCTATGCCAAATTACTACCATCCAGGGCTTCAAAATCATGAGAATTTTTCTTATGGAACATAAAGAATGTGTTGCAACCTCCTCCAAGGTTTGATAGTTAACCAAGTGAGAAAAAGATGTCACTTGAGGATGTCATGGTTTCCTTTGTTGAGGAGACCAAATCAAGGTTTAAAAGGAGTGATTCACAATTGGATAACATTGAGACTCATTGTAACAATATGTGAGCCACACAGAAAAATCTTGAAGTGTAAATTGGGAAACTAGCCATAACCATGAATGCCCAATAAAGAGGAACTTTTCCAAACAATACAGAAGTGAATCCAAAGGAACAATGTAAGGCCATTACACTTTAGAGTGGAAGAGAAATTGAGAGGTTACCATCAAAGGAAACCGAGTCCACCCCTATAGCTCCAAACAATGGTTAAAGCAATAATAAAGTAGAAGAAGAAGAGATTGTTGATGATACACTAAGAGAGACTGACATGCCTCCATCAATTTCATTCCCTAAAAATCCTGATATTCTCTCTACTCCATTTCCCTATCCTCAACGCTTTCAAAAACAAAAATTAGATAAGCAATTTTCTAAGTTTTTGGATATCTTTAAGAAAATTCACATCAATATTCCCTTTGCAGATGCCTTGGAACAGATGCCAAATTATGTCAAATTATTAAAGGACATCATTATTAAGAATAGAAGGTTGGAGGAGTTCAAAATAGTGAAGCTTTCTGAAGAGTGTAGTACCATTCTTCAGAAGAAATTTCCTTAAAAATTAAAAGATTTAGAGAGCTTCACTTTTCCTTGCACTATTGGAAATTCATTTTTTGATAAAGTTTTATATGATCTTGGTGCTAGCATTAATCTTATGCCACTATCTATTTATAAGAAATTGGGACTTGGAGAGATGAAATAAACAACCATTTCTTTGAAACTAGTAGGCTGATCCATCAATTATCCATATGGAATCATAGAAGATACATTGGTAAATGTGGATAAATTTATTTTTCCTACTAATTTTGTCGTGTTAGATATGTATGAAAACTAAGATGTCCCACTAATTCTTGGACGACCATTCTTAGCTACGGGAAAGGCTTTAATAAATGTTCAAAAGGGTGAGTTAAGATTGAGAGTGAACAAGGAAGAGGTTACATTCAATATCTACAATTCCATTATATTTCCAGAAGATCCAAACACTTGCTTTCGGGTAGATGTCATTGGGCAATGTATAGTAAAAATATTTCAAGAGAATGTGATAACCAATCACCTAGAATGATGTATCATCACTTCATCTCATGCTTATGATTTTAATAACTCTACTGTTAGTGAATCTGATTTACCTTTTGTTAGTGAAGAATTTCTCCACTATGTATTTTTCTTGGATGTATTGTAGTAGGTTACATCATGTAGCAAAGAACTAGAGAAGCTAGAGCCAATGGTAGCAAAGATGGATCCTTTAATCTCTAAAGAAAAAGTGCAGAAAATTACAACTCCAGAGTTGAAGCAATTGCCTGAGTAGTTTTGCTTTGCGTTCTTGGGTCATAGTTACACCATTTGAGTGATTATTGTGGCGTTACTTAGATCGGAAGAAGAATAAAAGTTGTTATGTGTGTTAATAGAGCATAGAACAGCTTTAGGATGGACTATCTCTAACATAATAGGTATAAGTCCTTCCATTTTCATACACAAGATTCTAATGGGGGAGCTTTACAAACCATCAATTAAGCCCCAAAGAAGATTAAATCCAACAATAAAGGAAGTTGTGAGAGTTTAAATTTTGAAGCTCCTTAATGTTGGAATTATTTATGCTATTTCAGACAGCTTATGGATAAGTCCAGTGCAGGTTGTACCAAAAAAGGGTGGAATAACGGTGGTGAAAAATGACAACAATGAGATTATTCCTACAAGAACAATTATGGGTTGATGTGTATGTATGGATTTCCATAAGTTGAACAAAGCAGCAAGGAAGGATAATTTTTCACTAACATTCATTAATCAAATGTTAGATCGATTGGCCAAATATCCCTTTTATTGCTTCTTATATGGTTATTCGGGGTATAACCAGATTTCCATAGCCCTTGAAGATCATAAGAAAACTACATTCACATACCCTTATGGAACATTTTCTTTTAGAAGGATGCCCTTTGGATTGTGCAATGCCCCAACAACATTTCAACATTAGATGATGGCTATTTTTTTTATATGGTGGAAGATATAATTGAAATTTTCATGGATTAATTTTTAGTTGGAAAAGCATGTCATCTCCCTGTTGAGTTGGAGCATAAAGTGTATTTGTCTATAAAGAAGTTTAATTTTGATTGAAGGCAGCAGGGGAAAAGTGACTTCTTCAATTCAACGAGATGGATGAGTTTCGAAACGATGCTTAGGAAAATACAAAGATCTACAAATAACGAACAAAGAAGTGGCATCACAAACAGATACTTAGGTGTGAGTTTTCTCCAAGATAGTACGTTTTACTCTTCAATTCAAGACTAAAAATCTTACCGAGTAAGTTAAGATCAAGATGGATAGGTCCTTATACAATTGACAAAGTTTCCACTTTTGGAGCAATAGACTTGAAGGATAAGGTAGGGAATATATTTAGAGTTAATAGACAGAGATTGAAGCACTAATATAGAGAATAAGTGGAGAGGAATTGTGCTTAGGAAAGGTAGCACAAAAAACTTTTTTTTATTCATCTAATTTATTTTATTCTATTATTATCTATTTGAATAATTTGGATTTTTATGTTGGTTTATTTTGTAGGAATAAAGAGTTGAAAATTATAAACTAATGTAGATCTACCATAAAACCAAGGAAGTTCCTTTCATTTTTAAATCTGTTTCACTTTTGAATTACAATGAGGAAATTGTTTGGTTTAAGTTTAAGGGTGTAAAATCCTATAGTCTTGAGTTGTTAGATTCTCTTATCAAGCATGTGTTTGACTATGATTGAATTTGCTATGACTCTGAAATTGTTTTTAGGATGGTTTTGAGAAAAAAATTCAAAATCTACTATTATGTTAGGTAGAGTTTTATGGGTACTTTGATTAAATCTTTTTCCTTGAAAATAATTGAGTACATATTCAATTTTAACCCCCTTGAGCCTTATTTTACATAAGCATTTATTTGTTCTTATAACTACATAAACCATGCACATTCTTAGCCTGAAAAACCATGAATTTACCTTAAATTTTGAGAAAATACTTTGGTGAAAATTTGCATTTTAAAAGAATGTTAGTTCAAATTAAATAATCAACATTATGTTTACTCTATTTGGTCAAAGTGTGAAATTAGTAAAGACTATAAGTATCAAGGAAATAACACCAAAAAAAGCACTCCACTTATTGAATATGGAAACAATATTGTTATCAGTATGAGCCTATTGACGAGAAAGAGCTATAGTGTGAATCCTATGGATATTCTTTTTATTGTTTTTTCTACCAAGTATTTTCCCAGTTTGCTTTGATTTTCCCTATCATTATAACTTTGATTAAAGACCTTTTGATCTCTAATTTTGGTGTTTGATTATATTAGTGGAGAGAATTTATGAAAATTAGACTTATGGAGTTAAGTTTTGAGAGAATTCTTTTTATTTCAGTTGTTCTATTTTTATCTGAATTTGTTGGTGGTTTGGAGTTAAATTTACTATTTTACACACACACTCAAGGACTTAGCTTTAGGTTAAAGTAAATGCTTAACTCTTTCTTGACAAATTGTTGAATTTTTTATTGATTTTCTTGCTATCTTCGATGTAAAAAGAGTAAGTTACTAGTGATGAAATCTAAATTCAGATCATAGCTTGGTGAGTGATGATAGCTCTCTATGGGTCTAGTTGATATTGTTTATAATAGTCTTTTATTTTATTTTATTTTTTTTATTTCTCATTTCTCAATTTTAACTTTAGTCTAATTTTATTTTTTTTTTATAGATTTTAGACTTCAATATTATTATTTAAATTTTATTGCAAATTTGGAAAGAAAATGAAGATACAAAAGATCCAAAATTTTAGAACCATATTGTCTAAGGATTCTCAAATTTAAATTAAGATATATTTAAATAAAGATTTATCTAAATTTAAAAAGAAAGTTGAAAAAAAAGTGCAGAAAGAGGAGGCAACATTTGACTATATATATATATATATTAGATTGAGAAGAAAACAAGAAAAGAATAGTGCCGCTAGCACAGAAGAGAAACAGAAAAGTGGAACGTAGAAGAGAAGAAAAATCTGGAACAAATTAATGCGAAATAAAATTCTTTTTGCGATTCATTTTCCTTTCAATTCCTCTTGTAAAAATGATGGTGAACTCGTTTATGTTAAATTTAAATTTTAGCATGAACTAAATTTTCTTTATTCTAGGAAAAAGATGTAATCTAATTCTAAACTATGCTTGATTTTCTATGTTATTTTGAATTATTTCTCTTTATGTTTGTCTAATTTATTCTGAGTTTATTACTTCTAATTAACTAGCCATTAATTACATGATTTACTATTGAAAGAGAGAATTATAAGATAGATCTTGAATATATCTGCATAGGTAAATATAAAGATCGAAAGACTTGTATAAACCTGTGCAGTATGAAAATCATTAGTCTTAATGTTTTCTTGTTTTATTAAATTACATACTGTTGTGTAAATTGATGAACAAGAATGTTTCACATTTACTGGCAAAAGAGGATTTTGGATGTTTTTGGAGATTGCTAACAAATAGAGAGAATTAAATTCAATTACTTAGATGAGTAAAGCATAGTGAGGGACTAAGTGAAATCGATTTCCTAGAAATTTTCTTCCCATTGATTTGATTTTCGAACAACATTTTTATTTTCTTTTGCACATGTTCTTTAAATTGACTTTATTTTAAATTCCAATTACAACAACCTTAGTGACTTCTCTAGATAAAGTTGAGATTAGCATAATTTTGGTATTTGTCAAAAGATAGTTACCAATTCCTAAGGACGATAATTTCTTAACACTTCACTATAAAACTATGACATTGTGCACTTGTAGTTTTGCACCAATCAAATAGGGTGTACCCATTCTAGTATTAACTAAAAGTTCACACTTTGTACACAACCAAGAAGAGGGTGTAATACGAACACCTTAAGAACTCAAAACTCTTTCTCACAACAAAAACAAATAAAATAAAAAAAACATTAAATAGTTAGAAAGTATAAGCATGCGATAACATAAAAGCAGCAAATAAAGAATAGTTTTTTCATCACAATCAATACATTCTATGTGGGAACATATTCAATATCAACTCTAATTGTACTAATAACACATAATGATAATGTATACCTTTTCTCCAACTCACAACCCTTGATACTTCATATATTTTATAATTTTGAAAATTTCTCATCTAATTTCTTTTCTTTAACATGTAAACTAAATAACCATAACAAAGTAAGTATACTTCCAACTATTAGTTTACATTTAAACTAGTTATCAACTTTTTATTCTAGTCATCGTCTTACCTATAAAGTTTAACAATTCTTTTGACATTTCAAAGTACATGTTTTTACTCTACATGTATGATTTCTTTTCTCACAGTGTATTATATAGGAAATTTATCACTACACTACTAAAAATCATATACATGGTCTCAGACCTATGGTCACGGTTTTTATAAAAATCGAGACCATATCGTTTTGGTCTCGGTTTAATAAAAACCAAGGCTATAGGATATGTTTATGGCCTCGATTTTTATTAATAACTGTGGCCATAAGTTATATTAATTTTTTTTCTTCATGTTTTCTCTTTTTTTTCTTTCCTTCTCTCTTTCTCTTTTTCTTTTTTTTCCTTCTCCCATGCCCTCTCTCTTTCTTTTTTTCTTTTTTTCTTTCTTCCTTTTTCTCCTAAATCTAAAATTTCATTTTTCCATATCTGATTCTTCCTCTTCCTACTCTTCCCAGCTCATTGGTTCGGTGGTCATTGTTCGATGGGTCGTTGTTTGCTGGTTCGTTGGCCACTAGGTCATTATTCGCTGTTCGTTGGACGCTGAACGCTATTCGCTAGTCGCTGGACGCTGGTTGCTGGTCACTGGACACTAGTTGCTGGTATTGGTGCACTGTGCTGGTATTGGTGCGCTGTGCTAGTGCTCTGCGCTGGTGCTAGTGCGCTATGTTGGTGGTGCACTGCGCTGGTACTGGTGCGCTATACAAGTACTGGTGCACTACGCTAGTACTAGTGCGTTGTGTTGGTGCGCTTGTTGTATTTGGTGTCTTTGTCTTTGGTCTTTGGTCTTATTTGGTGCTAGTGCTCTACGATGGTGTTGGTGCGTTCTTGTTGGTGTTGGTGCATTCTTATTTGGTGTTGGTCTACACTGGAGTTACGATGCGGTCTGCTTGGTCTTTGGTGTCTTTGGTCCATAGTGCCTGGTACGTTGGTCCATGGTGCCTGGTGCCTGGTGTTGATGCTAATATAGGTATTAACTGGTGGAGAAATTTTTTTCTACATCACACGAGTACTCTTTTTTTGTGTCTGTTTACATGTGTATTTATGCATCTGTCTCTCTTTTTTGGCAAGCTTGACTTGCTATTGAAACAGTGTTGATCAAAATATCAATGTCCTTACTTTTCATCTCCTTTAATGCAAAAGCTAGTGTTCTTTTCAGGACGTGTTAAAAACTTACTATATTAGTTTACACTGTGAATAATGTCATAACATGTTGTTTTTCTATTGCCATATTCTTTCCTTTTCTTTTTAAGATGACTTTGCCGAAAATAATTGAAAATATTAATATCATGATTTCAAGTAGGGAATTATTTCAGATGGAATGGTTGTTTCTATAAAGAAGCTTTTCTTCAATACCAGGCAATGGGTAGATCATTTTTTTAATGAAGTCAATTTGATTAGCGGCATCCATCACAAAAACCTGGTAAAATTTTTGGGATGCACCATTATAGGCCTTGAAAGCCTTCTTGTTTATGAATATGTTCCAAATCAAAGCCTACATGATTACTTTTTCAGAGGTACTATTGGCTTTAAAATCTGTCATCTTTTCATGTATGGCTACGTTCTTTTCTTTTACTTATTCCTCTTTTGATTGTTGTTAAATTGATTGTTATTGGTACTATTGTTGTTAAATTGATTTAAATCTCCCTACTGTTGGTGCTACACTGCTGGTTCTGCTAGTGCTACTAGTGTTGGTGCTGGTGCTGCTGGCTCTACGCTACTAGTGTTGCTGATAATGTTGTGCCAGTCTTTATTGTTGTGCTCTTTAGTCTTCTTCACGTCATTTCTTGGTGTTGGTAATACTAATTTTTTTTCTTGTTTTAGTGTATAATAAACTCTCAAATGTAATTATAGTTTTAATTTTAATATAATATGATTTTTAATATTGTAATTAATAATTTTATTGTAATTTATATTGATTTTTAATATTGTAATTACTAATTGTATTTTTTGTAATTTATGTATACCTTATGGCCTCACTTATTAGAAAACTGAGGCCATAGGTACACCCTATGGCCTCATTTAAAAACTGAGGCCATAGGTCATTACCTATGGTCTCTCTCACTTAGGCCTCGGTTCTTATAATCGTGGTCATAGAGGTTTGACATATATTTACGCATGCCTATGAGATTTGTAAAAAGAGCTTTAATCTCCCTGAGGTTTTTAGTTAATATCCTTAATTCCCTTGAAAGGTTAATAGCATTAAGTTTTTGTCCAATGATGTATTTTTCTTTTCTATGGCTCTAATACCAAATTATGGCTAGCTATTTTACAAGGCTAGCTGTTACTTTTTGCATATTATTATTTAAAGGAAAATCTTTAAGTTTTGATGCAAACAAAGGAGCTAGACATGTCAATCATACAAGTGGGAATGGAGCTAAATTTGCATAAGACTCTTTGTCACTTCCTAGTGGCCCAATTACAAGACTTAGAGCCAAATGTTTCAAGGAAGCACTAAATGGGCTAATTCATGAGAATTGGGATAATTCTAAAATGACAAAGACGTACTCAAATAATAATCAAGGCCTAGTCCATGTTATCAAAGCAATTGAAGAGGCTTATTAGCTTGAAAATTCATAGCCAACATTGTTTGACCATTAAAGGGTGTGAATTTGGAGAGTTTCAAGAATATTATGACATCCAAACAATTGAAGAAGCATATTATCATGCAAATTCGTAGCCAAAAATGTTTGACAATTAAAGAGTGTGATTTTGAAGAGTTTTAAGAATATTAAATAAGAGAATAACTTGGTCTTGGCTAGACATGTTAAAATACATGGAATCTAATTATTTAGCTATTTATTGGTTGTGTTTACAAGTCCAAATTGACTGTTTTAAGAATTCCAAAATAGCCATTTATTAGCTATCTTTAAAATTCAATAAATAGCTATTTTTAGCTGTATTTAGAAGACTAAGAGTCCAAAAAAGGTGAAGTACTTTTTTAGTCTAATTTTTGTGCTATAATTATGACTTTGCCTATTCTTGAAGGGTTGTTCCAAGTATAAAGAGGAGTCCTATGAATTCAAAGATCAGATTGGAATTATTAAGTAAATCATCTTCTTGTGAGGTGTTGTGTTCCTCTTAGTTCTTAAAAGAACTCTTGACCTTATCAAGTTAATCTTGTGGTGTTCAAAAAACCAAACTTATCACCTTGAATTCTTCAGAAAATCCATAGGTTTTCTTAGTGTGGCGTTTCAATCCTTCGTACTCTTGATTTTCATCTTGTTAGATAATGGGTTAAGACTCCACAAATCTTGTCTTCACGATCTTGGTATTTCTATCCGTCATTGGTATCGAGTTTCATCACAATTGTTAGTGGGGTTCGTACAAAATAAAAACTATACAAGTTCAATTAGAAATTCTTAGTACACAAGAGGAAAATTTCTCAATTCATATCATTTCTCCATACACGATTCTAAAAAAACAAAAAATAACAAAATTCTTCCTGTCAATCTTGTTTCTCTCCTTATTGAAGTTCTTGATTTTTTTATGAGTATTGGTTGTTTCTCATTTTTGAATTGCTGCTGGATTGTTTCAAATTAGTTTCTTGAAGTTCAATTAAGAATTAAAGAAGACACAAAGGAGTGGAAAAGGGCAAGAGTGTATGAGACCATAAGAGGATAAAATCTGTTTAGAGTGCGAAACAAGAGTGCAAGTGTATAAAGTTTTGAGTGGAATACATGAGGGAGTGCTTGTGAGGATTCTAACCTTGTTTTGTAGATTCTAAACATGTCAAATAATCAAGAAAAAGATACAACAGAAGAATGTCGAAAACCCACAGTTACGAACCTCCAAATGCAAGCATTGTTAAGGGAGATGATGCGTATGATGAGAGCTGAATTAGAGCCTATTCAGGAGAGGATAGATGGGGTAGAATAAGGGACTCATAGGGGACAACAACAAGACATCCCCAATATACAACAAGGAAGAGGCAGAGATGAAGGAGCTTGATGAGCCATATTTGAACCAGGGTAGGTTAAAGTATGGGTATGGGAATAGAGAAGCTAGGATGGGTAGGCCTAGGAGGGATAATGATTTAGGAAACATAAAGATTAAAATCCCATCTTTTCAAGGTAGAAATGACCTTGAAGTTTATGTGGAGTGGGAAACTAAAATGGAGATGGTGTTTGATTGTCACAATTATTTAGAGTTAAAGATGGTTAAGTTGGCTGCAATTGAATTTATTGATTATGCTATTATTTGGTGGGATCAATTACAAATTAATAAGAGGAATATAGAGCCATATGTGGACACTTGGGAGGAGATGAAAATCCTTATAAGGAAGCGGTTTGTACCCAATCACTATTATAGGGGATTGTATCAAAAGTTGCAAAGGTTAACTCAAGGTTCCAAGAGTATGGATGAGTATTACAAGGAGATGGAGGTAGCTATGATCCGGCCTAATGTAGAAGAGGATCGGGAAGCCATTATGGCTAGATTTTTATACCATTTAAATCGTGAGATTGCAGACATAGTTGAGATGCAACACTATGTTGAGTTGATAGATATGGTACTGATCGGGCAGAACCGACATCGTCGATCTTGCCCGTTACTTTGGTTTTATTTATCTATAAAACTCTCGCAAGTGCACGAATCATTTCGTAGAAACTGATAAGTATACTCCCAAGGTCGATCTAAGGAAGGAATGTATGTGGTTTTTAATTTATTATTCAAACTTTTAAAAACGAAATTAAATCCTAAACATCCTGTCACGATATTTTGGGGTTTTGTGTTTTTAATCTACTTACATAAAAATAAACATAGATTCAATAAACATTTATGCAAATTTTATCATTTATAATGGTGGAGTATTTATGAATATAATAATTAAGTAAATTATGCTTGCTCATATTAATTAGGTTATTAAATATATGAATTGATATTTATTGATTCTCTCTTTTTTATACGAATACCACCTTTGGTGGGGTTAGATATTCTTTGTTAACTAAACAAATCAATTAACACCTATGGGTGGGGTTGATAACTAATTTGGTTAATTAAATTAATTCCTTTTTCTAAGAGATTGAAAATGAACCATTTAAATGCCACCTTTGGTGGGGTTAGACAGTTTAAACTTTATTCAAGGTATCCAAATTAAACCTAAGAATTTAATTATCCGAGTACTAACTTTCAAGTTTTAAAACCACTACTGAAAACATGTTGTCAATACATTTTCAGATAATAATTCTTATAAAAACTTTTGAAATAGAGCTTCACTCTAATTACCGGGCGATTGTACCAACAAATAAAAGAGCACTACTCTAAATTAGACCGGATAACTAAACCTTAAAATCTAATTTTTAGATTGAAGTTTGTAATGAAAAATAATATATTTCTCTCTAACATTCTTAATATAAAATCTTGAATAAAAATAAAATCAATTCATTTTAGAGATTTTTACCTATTAAATATTTCGCAAGCATAACAACGTTATTATTATATCATGTTTACAAATAGCCAACACAGTTAAATTTAATCACAGACAAATTAAATATAACATGTAAGAATAAAGCATAAAAAATAACTGTAAAGAAAATAAAATCCTTACAGAACTTCGATGTTATTCCCGTTGCTGGAAAACCTCCAAGCGGAATTTGCACTCCCATTTATTGAATCGAAAAGCTAATAAATTACAAAAACATAACTAGTTCTTCCCAAAAAGGGAAGAACTCTAAAACTAAGAGAAATTAACTAAGAACAACTAAAAACTAAGAAAGAAACTAAGAAAAGCTTAAAAACTAAGAAATGAGAGAAAGAAAGAGAAGAGAAGAATGGTTTTGAGGTGTGGTATGAAGTGAAGAGAAGGGGTGTATTTATAGGTGAGGATGGAGAGAAAAAGTGGGGGAAAATGTTAAAAAATGGTAGAAACGCGGAGTAGTGATTGCTGATGTCATTTGATGATGTCAGCATGACGTGGGGGGTGGCTACGCGTAAAAATGGGGCGCAGATGGGCAGCGGCGCACGTAGAATGGAGCTAGGGCGCGCAGGGCGCGCGCGGGAGTAGCAGTTGGATGCGCAGGGGCGCGCGCGGACAAGCAGCAGCGCGCTCGGGCGTGCGCGGAACTACAGCATGGCGCGCGCGGGCGTGGGCGTGAGACGACAGCATGGCGCGCGCGGCTGGGCGCTGGCGCGCGCAAGATTGGGCGCGCGGCTGGGCAGCTGGGCGGCGTGGCGGCGCGATTTCCTCCTTTTTGACATTTTTGACATTTTTGACCCATTTTGTCTAATTTTTCGATATTTGTTGACCTTTCCTTATTTATTTATTAATATATTTGTGATGTATTGCTTCCAGTATTCCTCTTTGAGTCTTTAAGTTACGTTTTTAAGCAAAAATACCTGAAAAACAATAAAAATACCCGTGATTTCGAAAAAGACAAATTTATATAAATATATGATAAAACATATAAATATATATATTTTTAATCAATTAATGTGCATAAAATCATGGTAATTTTAGTGCTTTTTGAGCACTCATCAGGTACACCAAGCTATAAAGGTGGAGGAACAATTAAAACGAAAGGGATTCACTAGGAGAGGACAACTTATAGCTGCCACAATTTCATGGAAGATAGTTCTAAAAAGGGATGAGCAGCTACAAAATAAGCCAAAACATAAACTATCTAAGAATGACAACTCAAAGACTGTCACTAATTCAGGTAACACCAATACATCAAGTTCTAAAACACGTGATCTTAAGTATTTTAAATGTTGGGGGTGAGGACACATAGCTAGCCAATGTGTGAACAAAATGACGATGGTGATAAATGCTTATGGAGAGCTTGAGTCAGAGAATGAGGAAGAGGTAGATGATGATGATGTACCATCTTTGGAGGATGTCGATAATGAGCAAAATGTTGTGGTTTGATATTTATTAGTAGCAAGGCGAGTTCTCAATGTGCAGGTTAAAAAGGAAGAAAGTAACCAAAGGGAGAACTTGTTTCATACTCGGGTGCTTTATAAATAACAAAGTTTGCAGTGTCATTATCGATGGCAGAAGTTGCACAAATGTTACCAGCACTAATTTGGTGGAGAAATTGGCATTAACTACCTTGAAACATCCTCAACCTTATCGAATTCAGTGGAAATATGAAAATGGCGAAGTCAAGGTGACAAAACAAGTGATGGTGGCATTATCCATTGGAAAATATGAGGATAAGGTGCTTTGTGATATGGTTCCTATACACGCATGCCATTTATTGTTGGGGAGACCATTGTAGTATGATCTAGGGGTTATGCATGATGGATTCACAAATAAGTATTCTTTCCCTCTTAAAGGGAAACCTATTAATATTCTGCCATTAACTCCTAAATAAGTCAGGGAGAACCAATTAAAGTTACAAAGATCAAATGAAAAAAAAAGAGTTAAAAAAAGAGAGAAAAACATTGATTAGAGTGAACAGAAAAGAGAGAGGATTTCAACCATAGTGAGAACAAGAGAGAAAAAATTCAATTATATTGCAAAAAAAGTAAGATCAAGAGAGCATTATTTTCACATCAGCCCCTTATTGTACTCATGTACAAGGGAGCTCTTTTATGTACTAATGATCTCGTCGGTGCATTATCAAGTGATATTTTTTTATCTTTTGTAGGAGTTTGAAGATGTCTTTCCTTAAGAGGTATCTTATGGTTTACCTCCAATCCGAAGGATTAAACATAAAATTGGCTTCATACCTGGTGCATCAATTCCAAACCGACTTACTTATAGGAGTAATCCTATAGAGACCAAGGAACTTCAGAGGCAAGTAAGTGAATTATTAGAGAAGGGGTATGTGCGTGAAAGCATGAGTCCTTGTATGGTTCCAGTGCTATTAGTTCTTAAGAAGAATGGAACATGGAGGATGTGTGTTGATTGCCAAGTCATCAACAACATAATGGTAAAGTATCATCATCCTATTCCAATATTAGATGATATGTTGGATGAATTGCATGGTTCTTGTGTCTTTACAAAAATTGATCTTAAGAGTGGATATCATCAGATTAGGATGAAGGAAGGTAACGAATGGAAAACTAATTTCAAGACTAAATATGGTTTGTATAAGTGGTTAGTGATACCTTTCGGTTTAACTAATGCTCCAAGAACATTTATCCGTTTGATGAATAATGTTTTACATGCATTTATTAGTAGATTTATAGTTGTGTATTTTTATGATATCCTAATTTATAGCAAAAATTTGGAAGAACGTGTAATGCATTTGAAATCTATTTTGGAAATTTTAAGGAAAGAAAGGTTGTTTTCTAACTTCAAGAAGTGCACCTTTTGCATGGATAAGCTTGTGTTTCTTGGTTTTGTTGTTAGTAAGAGAGGAATTGAGGTGTATGAGGAAAAGGTGAAGGCAATCCAAGAGTGGTCATCGCCTACAACAATCAACCAAGTGAGGAGTTTCCATGGCTTAGCTAGTTTCTATAGACGATTTGTACATGATTTTAGTAGCTTAGCTACATCTCTTACTAAAGTCATCAAGAAAAATATATTGTTTAAGTGGGGGAAAGAACAAGAAAAGGCATTTTATCTAATCAAAGAAAAGTTAACTAACTTTGTCAAAACTTTTGAAATTGAGTGTGATGCTTCAGGAATAGGTATTGTAGCTTTTTTGATGCAAGAAGGCCGTCCAATTGTTTATTTTAGTGAAAAGTTGGGGCAGCCCTAAATTACCCCACTTATGATAAGGAGTTGTATGCCTTGGTAAGGGCTTTGGAAAATTGGAAACATTATCTATGGCCAAAGGAATTTGTGATTCACACAAATCATGAATCTTTGAAGCATTTGAAAGGACAACAAAGGTTGAACAAACACCATGCCAAGTGGGTGGAATTCATTGAAACATTTCCTTATATGATCAGATACAAGCAAGGTAAGGAAAATAGGGTGGCTAATGCATTGTCCCAAAGGTATGCTTTACTCTCCATTTTAGATAAGAAACTACTTGGCTTTAAATATATTAAAGATTTGTATGCACAAGATACTGATTTTAGTGATGTATTCAATGCATGTGAAAATGTGGCATTTGGTAGGTTTTATAGGCATAATGGATTTTTGTTTCGATAAAATAAGTTGTGTATGCCTATGTGTTCTTTGCGTGAATTGCTTGTGAGAGAAGATCATGGTGGTTGTTTGATGGGTCTTAAGACTTTAGGAATTTTGCATGATCATTTTTTTTGGCCTCATATGAAACATGATATGGAAAGAATTTGTGAGAAGTGTATCACATGTAAATAGGCTAAGTCTAAGTTGCAACCTCATGGTTTGTACACCCCTTTGCCAATACCTAGTGAACCTTGGACTGATATTTCTATGGACTTTGTTTTTGGTTTACCTAGGACAAAAAGGGGGAGAGATTCAATTTTTGTGGTTGTAGATAGATTTTCCAAGATGGCACACTTCATTACATGTCATAAAATTGATGATACATCACATATAGATTATTTGTTCTTCAAAGAGATTATTAGGTTATATGGTATGCCTAGGACCATTTTTTCTGATACAGATGCAAAATTTTTGAGTTACTTTTGGAAGACTTTGTGAGGAAAGTTGGGAACCAATTTTTTGTTTTCTACTACTTGTCATTCACAGACAGATGGCCAAACTGAAGTAATAAATAGAACTTTGCCTTATTTGTTTTGTGCTATCATTAAAAAAAACTTGAAAACATGGGAAGATTGTTTGCAACATGTTGAATTTGCTTACAATCGAAGTGCACATTCTACATCTAAGTTTTCACAATTTTAAATTGTTTATGGCTTTAACCCATTGTCACCATTGGATTTAACTTCTTTAACTTTGAGTGAATGTGTGAACTTAGATGGGAAGAAGAAAGCAGAATTGATAAAAATGATTCATGAAAAGGCACGGCTGAATATTGAAAAGAGGACCAAATAATATGTCCAACAAGCCAACAAGGGACGCAAGAAGGTAATGTTAGAACCAAGAGATTGGGCTTGCTTTCACTTAAGAAATGACCATTTTCTGGAGAAACGACGTTCAAAACTCCTAACTCGGGGTGACGGACTATTTCAAGTAGTGGAACCCATAAATGATAATGCCTACAAGCTTTACTTACCAAGTGAGTATGGTGTCAGAGCAAGCTTTAATGTTATTGATTTGTCTACTTTCAACTTCGGTGATGATTTGAGGACAAATCCTTCTCAAGAAGGGGAGAATGATGCAAACCAAGGATATGGACATGTCAATCATATAAGTGGGAATGGAGCTGAATTTGTACAAGACCCTTTGTCACTTGCTAGTGGCCCAATTACAAGACTTAGAGCCAAATGTTTCAAGGAAGCACTAAATGGAATGATCTATGAGAATTAGGATGATTCTAAAATGACAGAGATGTACTCAAATAATAATCAAGGCCTAGTCCATGTCATCAAAGCAATTGAAGAGGCTTATTAGCTTGAAAATTCATAGCCAACATTGTTTGACCATTAAAGGGTGGGAATTTGAAGAGTTTCAAGAATATTATGACATCCAAACAATTGAAGAAGCTTATTAGCATGCAAATTCATAGAGAACAATGTTTGACTATTAAAGAGTGTGAATTTGAAGAGTTTTAAGAATATTAAATAGGAGAATAACTTGGTCTTGGTTGGACATGTTAAAATACATTGAATATAGTCATTTAGTTATTTATTAGTTATGTTTACAAGGCCAAATTAGTTTTTTTAAGAAGTCCAAAATAGCCATTTATTAGCTATCTTTAAAATTCAATAAATAGCTATTTTTTAGCTGTATTTAGAATATTAAGAGTCCAAAAAGGTAAAGAACTTGTTTAGTATAATTTTTGTGCTGTAATTATGACTTTGCCTATTCTTGGAGGGTTGTTCCAAGTATAAAAAGGAGTGCTACGAATTTTGAAGATCATATTGGAATTATTAAGTAAATTATCTTCTTGTGAGGTATTGTGTTCCACTTAGTTCTTAAAAGAACTCTTGAACTTATCAAGTTAATCTTGTGGCGTTCAAACAACCAAACTTATCACCCTGAATTCTTGAGGGAATCCTTAGGTTTTCTTGGTGTAGCATTTCAATCCTTCTTAGTCTTTATTTTCATCTTGTTAGGTGATGGGTTACAATAAATATTGTCTTCATTATCTTGGGGTTTCGATCCGTCATTGTTATCGGATTTCATCACAATTGTTGGTGGGGTTCGTATCAAGTTTCTTATTAAAACATTATTTTAACTTTATAATTTTCTTATGTCTATTTTCATACAGACTTATGGCTAGTTTATGTTCCTTCATTTTCTTATTTATTAGTTTTATAAATGTTATAAATAAATATTTAATCATCCAAGATCCTTAATTGACTTAGAATTATAATTATCATACCTGAATTTAATAGGTCCATCATAACCTTCCCTTCCATTGTTCATCTTCTTCTTTTACACCTAATATTCTTTAGCTTGTTCAAGCCTTAATACCTTCCTAGTAATGGCAGAACTCTTGAATCTATGCATAGTATGGTATCCAAATTAGATTTACTAGAGAATAGAAAAATAATGATTGCACTTTATTTTATTCATAATATTAACTACTATTACAAAAGCCAACTAAAAACCTTAAAGAGATTCTTAGCATCTCAAAGTTTCTAAATACATAGTTTCTAAATGAATAATTTTTAGAGTAGAGAGTTTTCTATTGGTAAAGTTGTGTCCAACAAATGAAAATAATGATTCTTTTTATAAGAGAATTCTTGTTTACAATAGTGAGAAATCATTATTTTACCAGTACTTTAATAATTCACTAACTTTCTACTTTTGACTTTTAAATTTAAGCCTATCATTTCATTGGCATGATTTATCGATTGAAAATGTGGGTTTTACATCTTTATTCATTTTTGTTATTTTTTATCGATAGTCCTTTTGATGGCTGATGAACGAAATCGGGGATAATACTGATTTTATAAGTACTATTCATTTTAAATTTTATTAATTCTCGCAAGTATATGAATCATTTATAAAAATGATAAGTATACTCTCAAGGTCGATTCAAAGAAGTAATATTGTGTGGTTTTTAAATATTATTTAAAAAAAATTAAAAACATAAGCCTAAATATTCTGCCACAATGATTTATTTTTTGAAAAAACTAATCTAATGCATATAATAATTCAATAATTATGTTTGCTCATATTTTTAGGTTATTAAATATATAAATTGATATTTATTGATTTTCTCTTTTTTGGTATATAAGTGTCCTTAGGCGATTCTTTTGTTTAATATTAATTAAATAATATCCTTAGGTGAGGCCTATTAATTAATTAAGTGTAAAATTTATGCTTTATTTCTTAGAAAATATCAAACCATCTAATCACACCTTTAGTAGAGTCAGTTAATTAGACTTTATTCAAGGTTTTCAAATTAAACTTAAGAATTTAACTATCTGAAAAATAACTTCCAAGTTTTAAAACTATTTAAGAAAATATGTTGTCAATACATTTTCAAACAATAATTCTTTGTAAAAAACCCTTTGAAATAGAGCTTCACTCTAAATATCCAAATAATTAAATCTAAAATAAAAGAGTTCATATGGAATATAGAGTTCCTAAAATATCAATTTTTTTTAGTTCATGATAAATTTGACTTAGCATCTGTCCTCCTCTTAGAATAGAGAGTTTATATGTATTGAATTCCTTTTTAAGAAGAATTTGGAATTCTCTTTTGATGTTGGAAACCTCTAACTTAATAAAATAGTAAGGAATAACACAACATTCTTCAATCTTGTCAATAAAAGAACTAAAAAATCTAAGATAGATAAACTTGTCTCCTACTTTGACCTTCTTCTTGAAGTTCTTTGATGAGTGCTTAAAAAACACTAAAATTTCCATGATTTAATGTACTTTAATTGATTAAAAATATTTATATTTGTATGATTTTATTATATTTTTATATAAATTTGTCTTTTCGAAATCATGAGTACTTTTATTGTTTTTTTAGGTATTTTCTCTTCAAAAATAATTTAAAGACTCGAAGAAAAATAATTAAGGCAATACATCACAAATATATTGAAAGAAAATGAGGAAAAGTCAAAAAATGGAGAAAAGGACAAAATGGCCAAAATCTAATGCGCATCATGTCGATCCCATACGGAGTAGTGCCAATTCACCCTGAAAGCCCACGTACAGCCATACCCATTCACGCTACAATTTTACACGTATCCGAGTGTGCATCATGCCTAAATCTTACGCATGTTAGTGCCTGTATGAACATCTATTTATACCGTGAATCCAGCACGTGTGAGTGCATTTTCGACCATGATTCCAACCCATTCGCACGCGTCTACACCCCACATGTATGCTAGCTTGTCCAATATGCATTTATGATCATTTTTAAAGATATTTTTCCACTTTTTTAGCTTTTTCCTCACTTATAAAAGACCACTCTCCCCCATTGTAGAAAACACACCTTAAGACACAATTTTTCAACTCTTTCTCTCTCCAGCTTTCTTTCTCTAGAAATTTTTATTAGTTTTTAGTTTTAAAGTTCTTCTCTTTTTTAGAAGAACTAGCTATACTTTTATAGATTTTTAGTTTTTTATTCAATAAACGGAAATGCAAATTCGTTTGGAGGTTTTGCAACAACATAATTAGCATCAAAGTTTTGTAAGGTTTCTTTTGAGCTATAATTTGAAATAAATTATTTAATGTTATTTTTTATGTTTTATTCTTATATGTTATGTTTAATTTAACTATGATTAAATTTAGCATGACTGGATGTTTGTAAATATGGTATAATAATAACGTTGTTATACTTGGAAAATATTAAATATGTAAAACATCTCTATAAAATTAATTGATTTTCTTTTTATTCAAGATTTTATATTAAAGATGTTAGAGAGAAATATATTATTTTTCATTACAAACTTAAATTTGAAAATTATATTTTAAGATTTAGTTATTCGATCTCATTTATAGTATTGTTTTTATATGTTCGTACAATCGCCCGATAGTTAGAGTGAAGCTCTATATCAAAAGTTTTTATAAGAATTATTATTCAAAAATGTATTGACAACATATTTTTAGTAATGGGTTTTAAACTTGAAAGTTAGTATTCGGATAATTAAATTCTTAAATTTAATTTGGACACCTTTAATAAAGTTTAAAATGTCTAGTCCTACCAAATGTGGCATTTAAATGATTCATTTTCAATCTCTTAGTAAAAAATAATTAATTTAATTAACCAAATTAATTATCGACCTCACCCATAGGTGTTAATTGATTTGTTCAATTAACAAATAATATATAATTCTCTTTTAATTTTTAATTTTAATTTTTAATTGTAAGTTTTAATATTATTTTAATTTTTAAATAATTTTTTTTACTTTTTTTTTAATTTTCTCTTAATTTTAAATTTATTTTAAAAAATATTATTTAATTCTTAATATAAAAAAATAATTTATTAACTTAATTAATTTAGATTTGGACTAACTTAATTTATTAACTTAGATTTTAATAGCATGAAAAGTAAAGATTTAAGGGAGTTCTGTCTAAAGGACTAATTCTTGTAAGTTGTTGTGCCACTAGTCTTTCTTAGGAATGTTACTCTGTCTAAGATGATGGTTTTTAAAGAGATTTTTCTCCACCATTTTTTCCTGGGAGCATTCTTAGTTAATACTGATTTTGTTATTTAACTAAGAGCTTATCATAAAATAAAATAAAAGATAAAAAAATATGTAGCTATATCCAAAATTTTAAAGTTTTTAATCACAATTTGTGACATAAGGAGGTAATTGCTTTGTTAGATCTAGGTACAACTGTGTTTTGATGCTTTAGTTATTTGACTTGCACCTAGAAGTGGGTTATCTAAAACCCACATTCATGTCCCTAGTTTTAAGTAAATAAAATTTTGAAAATTCATAGAGCATGACTTAAAAAGTATAGGTAGACAAACTTGTCCTCTCTGTAGGTTTGATTGACTTAATGATGTGGGGATATTGAGTTTACTTAAAATAAAATTCCCCAAGTTACGTCTTGCTAATAAGTTAAACTAAGCGCTGGATGAGAGGAAATCCATCATTTTTTGTCATTTTTTTATTTAATTTATGTTGTTTATTTTAGTTTGATTGAATGTGAATAATTTTAGAATTATTAAAACTAAAAATATTTGTTGAGATATTAGAAGTTCACAGCGATTTGTCTGTGTGAACTTTAATGATGAACATGATGGATGCACGTGCATTTCTCCATCATTACTTGCACATTTATAAAATAGGTAACTTTTCTTTTCTTTTCTCTTTATTTTAATTTATAATTGTTACATTGAGGACAAGTAAGTTCTAAGTTGGGGGTGGTGAAAAATTGCTATGCTTAATTTTAAAAAATTTAACAATTTTAAAAAACTTTTATGTTCACATTTTCATTTTTATTGTGTTTGATTTTATTTTGTTTCTGTGGTTTCGTAATTTTTAGAATTTTGGAATTAGTATTAAAAAAATTCTCACAAAAAATTATCATTTATTTAAATCAAATTTAAGTAAATAGTTAAGTCTTTTGCACTGTTAGATTAATTTTTAAAAACATATCGTGGAGTATATGGTAATTAGTTAGTTTTTGTTATGATTAGTATTTCTTGATAAGATGTGGAAATTATATTAAACCTAAAATTGGTGTTTAGGAATCAAATAGTGGAGACTACCCTTGTGAGGTATAATTTGAGCCTAATTTCCTTTATTCTGAATGAAATATATTTTTTCTACTCCAAACACATTTCATATTTCTTCAAAATTTTAGATGATCTCTATAGGTATTAGCATTGAATGTATGAATTTTTTTTCTCATCTTAATAGAGTGTTGTTTATATATATATTTTTTCATTTGTTTAGATTAAATGATTTAAGTAGAAATTGATAGTATATGCCTTTATCTCATTCATGCATGATTTCTACCAAAAAAAAAAGACATATCTGGGGTTACCTAAACTAAAATCAAATAGAAAATCTATAAATTAACCACTCACCAAAATCTTAAAAAAATGTACAATCTATATATGGGTTCACTCTCTAAAAAATATATATAAAAAAATCTCTTAAAAATAGAGAGATAAAGATTATATAGTATAATCTACATTCTATGACCTACAGAGTTGTGAGTAAAGGCTAATTATAAAAGAAAGTTATAGGAAGTCAATCCCTAGAAGTCATTGCATTTATTTTTCCTACACTTCTAAAATTCATATATCTTGAAATTTTTTCTTAATGTGTTTGATTGATACATAAAAATAATTTTTATATATGATATCTTTATAATTTATACATTCAATTCCTTTCATGAGATCAACGTTAAAATAACACTTTGAGTCTTTCTTATTTATACATATGCGAACATATTAGTTTATTTTTATACATAAACTATTTAGCATATAAATTAGTATGAGTGTTTTAAACCATAGGATTCAGTGTTTTGAGAGTATTGACTTGTGGGGAATAGAGTTGAAGTGAATTCATATTCTTGACACTAAATTTGGGTTAAATTAAATTGATACATTTTTTATATGAAATATGAAAACGATTATCAACTAATTATTATAATAAATCATGACTATTTAAGAAGATGAAAATAACTTATGCTTTAGACTGTAATTATCATCCTAAAGGATATTAAAAAGTATGAGACATATTTGTTTTCCGTTTCGTTTTGTTTTGTTTTGTTTTATTCATAAGTTAATTTTTTTTATTTTTTATTTTGTTGTCATTTTAGTTCTTTGAGTTATTTTTTTGATTTGTTTATTTTTAATATTTCTTTTAATTTTTACATTTAGTTCAATGTTTATGGGTTTCATTACTGAAAAACTCTCATGAGACTCAAACTAGTCCACTAGGGCAATCTAGGAATTTAAAGGCTTGTTGCATACGCTAAATGCAACCGTGTTAATCCACAGAAGTGATTTAGGATAGTTTAAATTTTAGTTTTTACCACTTCTCTTACTAGAGGTTAGTAAGAAGCTAGTTTGGTATTGTGATGAGTGCTTAAAAAGCACCAAAATTACCATGATTTAATATACTTTAATTGATTAAAAATATTTATATTTGTATGATTTTATCATATTTTTATATAAATTTGTCTTTTTGGAATCATGGGTTTTTTTATTGTTTTTTTTAGGAATTTTCGTTTCAAAAATAATTTAAAGACTCGAAGAAAAATAATTGAGGCAATACATCACAAAAATGTTGAAAGAAAATGAGGAAAAGTCAAAAAATGGAGAAAAGGACAAAACTGCACCAATTCCGTGTGCATCATGTCGATCCTGCGCATAGTTGCGCCATTCATGCCTAAAGCCCACAATTAGTTGCGCACATTCATGTCGTTATTCCATGTGTAGCCACATGCGCATTATGCTGAAATGCTGCATGTGCCAGTGCTTACATCAACATCCATTCACACCACAAATTCCACACGTGTCAGCGCATTTTTGGCAACAAATCCTACCCAATCGCACCCGTCTGCGCCCCATATGCATGCCAACGTGTCCAATATGCGTTTGTGATCATTTTTTAATATATGTTTTCACTTTTCTAGCCTTTTACTCACCTATAAAATGCCACTCTCCCCCATCGTAAAAACACACCTTAAGATACAATTTTCTCAACTCTTTCTCTTTCTAGAAAGTTTTCTTAGTTTTTTTCATTTTTAGTATTAAAGTTTCTCTTTTTTTGAGAAGAACTAGCTATGCTTTTATAGATTTTTAGTGTTTTTATTCAATAAACGGAAATGCAAAAACAACAACATAATTAACATCAAAGTTCTGTAAGGATTCTTTTGAGGTATAATTTTAAAATGAATTCTTTACAGTTATTTTTTATGTTTTATTCTTATATGTTTTGTTTAATTTTTTTGTGATTAAATTTAATATGGTTGGATGTTTGTAAATATGATATAATAATAATGTTGTTATACTTGCAAAATATTAAATATGTAAAAGATCCCTATAAAATAAATTGATTTTGTTTTTATTCGAGATTTTATATTGAGGATGTTGGAGAGAAATATATTATTTTTCATTACAAACTTAAATCTAAAAATTAGATTTTAAGGTTTAATTATCCGGTTTGATTTAGAGTAATGCTCTTTTATTTGTTGGTACAATCGCCCAGTAATTATAGTGAAACTCTATTTCAAAAGTTTTATAAGAACTATTATTCGAAAATGTATTGACAACATATTTTCAGTAATCGTTTTAAAACTTGAAATTTCATACTCGGATAATTAAATTCTTAGGTTTAATTTAGACACCTTGAATAAAGTTTAAAATATCTAACCCCACCAAAGATGGCATTTAAATAGTTCATTTTCAATCTCTTAGAAAAAAAATTAATTTAATTAACCAAATTAATTATCGACATCACCCATAGGTGTTAATTTATTTGTTTAATTAACAAAGAATATCTAACCCACCAAAGATGATATTCATACTAAAAAAGAATCAATAAATATCAATTTATATCTTTAATAACCTAAATAATATTAGAAAGCATAATTAACATAATTATTATATCTATAAATACTCTACTATTATGAATGATAAAAATTTGCATAATTGTTTATTCAATCATATATATGTTTATTTTATGTCATTATATTAGGAAATAAAAATCAAAATATCGTGACAAAATGTTTAGGATTTAATTTCATTTTCAAAAGTTTGAATAATAAATTAAAAAGCACATATATTCCTTACTTAGATTGACCTTGAGAGTATACTTATCATTTTCTATAAAATGATTCGTGCACTTACCAGAGTTTTAGAAATATAAAATTAAAGTATTTGCAAGATCGGCATTATCGATTTTGTTCATTTTGTTCATCATTCTTGATAGCCTTCTTGAAAATTTTAAGGAGTAAAATAATTCATTTAAATTAATTTGTGGATATAGGTTATCAAACCTGCATAGATAGCTTTATAAACAAAAATTCTAAAAAATTAAATTTACTACCTGTAGGGAATTATTTTTATATGGGGTAAATTTCCATATCTTTCATACGTTCCTGAGTAGATTTTATGGATAAGTTATATAGGCTCAAATATTATGGTTTACTTAAATTTCTTTATTGGTCCTTTTTTTTCAATGACCAATGTATTCCCTGGGAATGTTCCTTTTAATAGTATTGGTGGTTGTACTATCTTTATTGTCTCTATGAGAGGTGTTTCTCTAAATAGTACTAGTGGTTGTACTATTTTTCCTAGGACCTTCAACCTACTTGGTGGTGATGGTTGTTATTGAAATGTTGTAGAGTAATTCTTAACTATATCTTATGGAGTTATTAGTTTTGGTACTCTATAGTTGGCATAATTACCTTCAACTTCTATTCTATTAGTGAAATCTCTATAAGTTATTCTAGTAAATTCGATAATATTTTTACTTGCTACAAGCCAATTGTTATAAACTCTTTGTTTTGGACCACATAAGTCTTTTTATGGTCTTGTTTTCTACTTCTTCAATCCAACTAAGCCTTTTCTTTTTTCTTTTAGATATATTACTCTATTTTGAACTGTTAGGTTCTTCTTTCTCATTTTGAATTTCTTCTTTAGAAGTTTTACCTTTCTTAGAATGAATCTCTAACGTGGGTTTCTCTTTAGAATTTTTGTACTCTGATGATCGTTTTGAACTATTAAGTTCTTCCTATTTAATTTTTGTCTCCAAAAGAGACTTTTCTAGGTATAAAACCTCGAATTGTTCATGAAAGATTCTTATCTCTTTTTCATTTATCTTAATCTTAATACCAAGAGGTTTCATTCCTATAAGGGAAAAAATAGTTAATGGTACCAATTCTCTTGTAAGGGCATCTACTAAACTATATTTGTTTTTTAGAAGGTATTTGACATCAAAATTGTAATGGTTAAACCACTATTACCTTCTGACTAACTTTCCTTATTTACAATCACCTGCAATAATAGTCCTTAAAAATATCAAAAAATTTATTAGTTCTAACAATGAATCTAAAACTCATTAATATATTAAAAATTTCTTAATAGGTTTTTTAAATCTAAATATTCTTTTTCATTAGTGTGGTAATTTAATTCCAGACTATGTAAAGATCCTAACGTAAATTCATCTTTGTCATCCACTTTTATTTTTAAAATTGTTCCTTAATATTCATGTGAAGTATCTATTTCCATTATCATTTTATTATCTAAACCTAGATAATATAAAGTTGGTAAATTTTTTAACTAAACTTTTACCTTATCCATATACAAAGTATCTTGTTTTGTCAATTTCCAAACATTATCTTTTTTTCAATTTTTTTGTAAAGGTTTTTCGTATTTAAGCAAGTTTATTGATGTATGTTTCAACATATGTTAAACATCCTAGGAATCTTTGTAATTTATTTTTTTCTTTTAATTCAATAGGAAAGCATTAAATGTTATTTAGTATATGAGATTGTAGATTATGTTTTCTATCTTCAATTTCTAACCTTAAATACTTAATTTTTTGTTGAACAATTACTACTTTTTTGTCAAAATATACAATGCATTATTTCCTGCATTCTTGTAGAATATAATTAAAATCCAAATAATATGTATTTAATTCATTACTGAAAACCAAAATATCATCTATGTAAACACAATAAAATATTTTCTGATTTCTTAAAAATTGTCCATATACCTTTGAAAGATACCCAGAACTTATTTTAATCTGAATGGTAAAGCAGTCCATTGAAATTGTCCTTAGGGGCAACTAAATTTCATTAGTTTTTTAAATTCCTCATCTAGGTTTATTTACCAAAATCCACTTTTGCAATCAAAACTTGAGAAATATTTTTTTTCCTTTTATTAATAATAATAATTCTTCCTTATTTGGATTAAAGCATCAATCATTAATGGTTTCTTTATTCAATGTTTTGAAGTTTATTACCATTCTCTTTTTTCCTCTACTTTTTTTTACTAAGAATGTTATACTAGAGTGTGGTGAACTACATGGTATTATGACTTTTAGTTCCAAAAGTTCTTGAATTTATTTTTCAATCTCAATCCTATCTTTTGGAGTATAAATCATAGATTTTACTCTAATAACTTTGTTAGGATCTCTTAGTTTTAGCTTAGTAATCACTTTAAATTTGTTTGCCTTTTGATCTAAATAATTTTCTAAGATTATTGTTTTTAATAATTTTCTTATACCTGTTAAGGCTTTATCTTCCTAAATTTCATTAAGAAAAAGAGTTTTATTTCTATTCTATATCTAATGAAATATTTTCTAAATAAGGTTTTTATTGCTACTTTATATCTATCTCACTACGTTTTTGCTCTTTATATTATTGCATAAAATTTGGGTTTGATGCAGTCAAAGTTTTTCTTATTTTTTTGCACATAAATGATTTCATCATCTTGTGTTGTTAGACTTATTTTGTCTAAATATTGTGTAAAAAGTTGATATAAGTTTAGGAAATTATTTCCTATTAATAAATGAATTCTTGTTTCTTGTTGAAATATGATAAGAATATGAAATTTCTCTGTTCATATCATTATATCTATATCTTTTAAGACTTTATAAAGATTTATTATAGTATTGTTAAAAAATTTTACAATTAAATATTTTGGTGTTTGTTTCCAAAGCTCCTCTAAGAATACACATTTACTAGATATACACATACTAGCTCTTATATCTACATATGCATGTAATTGGTAACTTGTGCAAGCTTTAAATTTCAATCCTACCTTAATATAAGAACTATTTGGATTTGTAATACTATACATATCATTCATCTTTTGATGAAGAGTATTCATATTCTGAGCATTCATATCCTGAGTCAGTTATTTATTTCTCAATTTTTTTCTAATAGATAAATATTACAACTATTATCTATAGTCGATTCCTCTATTGGTTTTAATTCCATGTTAAAAGTTTCTTCGAATATTTTTATTTTTTGTGAAATTATTTTCAAAATCTTTTTTATGTTGAAGTCGTTAACGTAATGTTCTTACTCGTTGCAAATCCAACATATATCCTTTTTTCTAAAGGACAATAATTTTTATTTTTTGATGGCTTATACTTTTTTCTCCTAAAATATATTTTTCTTCTAAAATATTTTTTCCTATAAAGTTCTTTTTACACATTTTTTTTTATTTTTGAAAGTTTTATTTTGTAAATTTATATCTTTTGAATCCTTTGTATTTTTTATATTTATTATACTTTTGCTTGTAAGATTTTATGTTACATTCATATTTTTCTAACATTCTAAAATCTCTTGTATCATAATAGGTTTTATTATTTCATCTTATATGTTTATATTCCTATTTTTCTTGATGTTTAATGATTATCCAATTTTTAAGACTTTTTATTCTTCCTCATAAGGTGTCTAGTATAGTTTTTCTATTTCTTTTATTCCATTAAACTAGGATTATAACTTCTTTCTTATCTTTGGGTTTTCCTCATTTTTCCTTTTCTCAATCCTTGGTATTAATGCATCTAATCTCCTTGATTCTTCTTTTAATCCTATAAATTGATTCAACTTATAATCTATAATTTCATTGTTTCTAGGTATGTTATTTACATTCATTCTTAATTCTATAAATTCCTTATGTATGTCTTGTTGTAGTAGTTTATTATAACCATAATTTCTTATTTTATTTAACAGTTCCTTTTGTGTTTCATTTATGTTTTGTAAGGACTTGATATTTGATTATTGTGCTATATCTATTTCTTTTGTTAAAAGAATTAAAGCTTTCATGATTGTTATTTGGTATTTTGATATGCTTACTAAGCTTCCATTAAAATCTAGTTATATACCTTATAACATATTTTTGAACATTATTGGGATAATAATAGTGTCAGTTTCTTCCTAATATTATGTCGTAGACTAATACTTTCATTATTTTAACTTTTTATTTTTGATCTGTCACCTTTCTTTTTTGTTAGAGATTTCTTCTTTATAATCTATAAACATAAATTTTGATACATTATTTTTTTTTTATTACATTACCTTTTCTTCTTATTATCAGAGGTTTTCTATTTAAAATCTATATTCTATTTTTTTTATGATTTCAAAGCTTATTAATATTAATACTTATTTCTTTATTATTTATTTAATAATAAATATATATTTTCTAGAAAATATTTTCCTTATTCATAAGAATGATGAATTTTTAAATCTACAATTTCTTAAGATTTAATTTTCTTTTTGTATTTTTTAAAATTTCTTTATGGTACTTATTATTTATTGTGAAAAATATTCTGAAATGCCTCTAATTCTATTATTTCTTGATTTTTTATTATTTTTTGTGTTTTTTTATTTCTTCATTTTCTATTATTTTTATGTATATACTATTTATTTCCGTTCAATTTGAAGAATATTTGTCATATTTTTAAAACTTTAGTATTTGAGATATTATTTCAAAACTTGACGATATTTTTGATAATTTTTCGTATTATATACATGAATAATTATACTAATGAAATTATTAAATTTTTATTTTAACTAAAGATTGGAATAATTTGAAGCATAAATTTTCTTTAATTTTAAAACTCATGAATTAATATCTATATATAGTTATGAGAAATATATTGTGTAAAAAGAGACGGAGATGATTTTATTCATGATTGAGGAATGGAAAAATTCTAAAAGTCTCCGATTAATATTTTATATAAAATGTCAAATATATTATGGAAAAAAAGATAGAGTTACACTTTATCAATCAATTTTGAACGTATCATTATTAGGGTTAAAATTATTTAAAAAAAACAAACAGACATGCAAACTCACTCTTTAACCCAAAAAAAAATAATAAATAATAAAAAAATCAATATTTTTTAATAGTTATAAGATTAGAATAATAACACATGCGCAGATTATTATTGATGCAAACTGTAGCCATGGAAAAGAGCATGTAAGTTTTTCTCTGTAATATAATTTAATCATTATAAATTAAAAAATTCATTGAAAATACTAAGTCACATCCGACTCCACCATATCGTACAAGAAAAGTGTAGTTCATGATTCATGAAAGTCAAAATCTATAAATTCTAAACTCTCACAATTCTTAACATGTTTGTTTAATGACAACACAACCATGTTTCCCTCTCTAGTTTTCATGACATAATAATCGATATGATTTCACTTTTAATTTAAAAAAAAAATGCTATTTTACATTATAAAGAAAAAAATATATGTATCGTATTTGTAAACATGTAAAAAATATATATTTTTATATGAAAAACAATATATATGCAACACGTGGAAGGTAATTAAAAACGAAACTTCATTTCTGAATGCAATTAAACCAAAGCATAGTGCACAATTAAGGAAAAAATTACATGTAATAAATTAAAAAATGTAAAATTCACACACGTTCAATGCAATAAAAAAAGGTGGAGATTGTTGTGATTGATTAAAAATAATATTAGGTTTGTTAGTCAAAATAAGAGGTGCCTAATTTAGAAGAAAATTCATGGAAGGTGGCTTACCATATTATCAAATATGGAGGTGCCTAACCTTGTTTGAATAAAGAATAGGAAAATTAGGTAGCCTAATTTTGTTGAATGAAGAACTGTTTGGCATATGAAATAGGAACTTGAAGGCTATAAATATGGCTTCATTTCTTCATTGTTAATCATCCCAAAAATAGAGAAAAGCTTGTATGAGAAGTTCTTGAGTGAGAGAATTTTGTGGGAAAATTCTCTTGGGCTTGTAATTGCTCTTGTCTTTTAAGTGTGTGAGAAAATTACTGAGAGTGTGGTTGTAACAATTTTCCACATAGTGAATTTTTCTCTGGTTGTCTTTTGACAACGAAAGTGGTTTTTTCTCTAATTTGGAGTTTCCACTATAATTCTTGTGTTGTGTATTATCTATTTCTCTGTTATTTGATATTTTGCTAAGGAAGATCTTGGGAGGGAGAATTTGTGATTATACCATTTTATCCAAATTTCCTAACAATTGGTATCAAAGCCAATTTCAAAGAAAGAAGGAGAAATGTCAGGAGTCAAGATTGACATTGAGAAATTTGATGGGAGAATCAATTTTGGCTTGTGGCAAGTACAAGTCAAAGATTTGTTGATCCAATACAGGTTACACAAGGCATTAAAGGGGAAATCAGCCCCTGTTATTGGTATTTGTGGAGTTGATTCGGTAAGAAGCTCAAATACCGACGGTGACGCTAATAGTATGTCTATTTTCAAAGAATATAGTGATGCTCTTTAAAAAGAGCGTGTACATCCTCATGGCATGCCGCTAGTCTCTAAATATTACCATGAAAGAGGGTGTGTTATTGGTAGGGGGTTCAGAAGTTTGCACACGGGCATTGGCTTGGTATAGATGCAAGGTATGTGGTCGAAAGGATGTCGATGGCTGATGAACTCTCGGGAAAACCAAGTGTGAGAGTTGCACCACAAATTTCAGCAAGTTTTTTTTTTCGACATGAGCTGATGTGAAATTCTTAGAATTGGTGATTAATTCTAAGTGGATGTACTCTTTATGGTGGAGTATGATAATTTTCGGTGTAGAGAATTATGACTGTTGGAGTAGACAGTGTTGTAGTGGTAACTATGTTTATTTTTAATCAAGGTGGAGATTGTTGTGATTGATTAAAAATAATATTAGGTTTGTTAGTCAAAATAGGAGGTGCCTAATTTAGAAGAAAATTCATGGAAGATGGCTTACCATATTGTCAAATATGGAGGTGCCTAACCTTGTTTGAATAAAGAATAGGAAAATTAGGTAGCCTAATTTTGTTGAATGAAGAAATGTTTGGCATATGAAATAGGAACTTGAAGGCTATAAATATGGCTTCATTTCTTCATTGTTAATCATCCCAAAAATAGAGAAAAGCTTGTATGAGAAGTTCTTGAGTGAGAGAATTTTGTGGGAAAATTCTCTTGGGCTTGTAATTGCTCTTGTCTTTTGGGTGTGTGAGAAAATTACTGAGAGTGTGGTTGTAACAATTTTCCACATAGTGAATTTTTCTCTGGTTGTCTTTTGACAACGAAAGTGGTTTTTCTCTAATTTGGAGTTTCCACTATAATTCTTGTGTTGTGTATTATCTATTTCTCTGTTATTTGATATTCTGCTAAGGAAGATCTTGGGAGGGGGAATTTGTGATTATACCATTTTATCCAAATTTCCTAACATATCCTCATTTATAGGGCTGCCTTTTCAAACAGTCGAAACCAAATTGTTGATGGCCATTGGCCAAAAAATGATCTATAGAAAACCCATAAAGAGTTAGAAAATCGATGTCTTCCCATGAACAAGAGAGAGCTAATCCCACGAACCTCCAACTATCTCACATGTTGAAAGGCTAACTATTATTTGCTAACCAAAATGATACCTATACACAATAACTGATTGTCTTTTCAGACTCTGGTGTCTTTAGTAGTACATTTTTCCAGAATCTGGTGTCCTTAGCAGTATATTTCAAACTATGGAGGTAGATTTCCCCCTCCACCTTTTTCTATATAAGACATAACCCACCTTCCATCTAAAACTAATAAAATTCTATTGAGTATCTTTTCATCTCTCTCTCTCTCTCTCTAGACATAATATATCATGCCAACTTCAAAGAGACTTATGTGAGGAATGTTAAGAGCTATAGCAGGACCCCGATAGTTCTTTCGAATTAAGGAAAGAATAACCTACATCAATAACCAGCTTTTTCAAAAATGAAGATGATCTCCTTGCCTTTATGTATGAATGCCCCATTATATATGCAACCCCTGCTTCCTTGGCCTGGATTAAATCCATCAGTTCCTCTCTAACTGCAGGATCCATGCTAGGGTTAGATGGTAGCTGAAACCTTACCTGGTGCCTCCTAATTTATGGGTTCTCATCATCATACACTGATCGTATACTTTGAAGAGTCCAAGATCTACTACTTACAATGGAATTGTTCTCACCAAAATCCTCTTCCTCAGTTACTACCAAGCTTGATTGCATTGATCTGGTGCTTATAATAGCCATCCTCCCATCAATAGATGAACTCTCTGAGCTTGAGACTTGTGGTTCAATTGTTTCCAACTGGATGAATTCTGCTATGCTTTGTATGAGCTGGTTCTCAAAGTCTCTGTCATCTCTTTGGATATCCTTGTATACATACCTTATAATACACTTGTACATACGATACGGTCTTGGACAGATGTGACCAATAAGAAATCTTTCTTCAAGGGAAACATATGGAACTGGAACTGATTTAACACAAACAAAAACCAACACCTTATGAAAAGCAGGGAGATTTGTTACAAAGTGAGAGAATATAGCAGGAACTCCTGTTGCCAATTCTGAATATATGAGGCCAATTCCAGGCACACGGACAATACCAAGGCTAGGACCTGTTACAAATTAGCACTTGCAGAAGCGAAGATTGGGTCCAATTTTGATTGCACAAATTAATAATAATGGGTAACGGCAAAATAGTAACCAATAAGAAATTAAATGGCACACAATGATTTAAGTGGTTCAAATTTTCAATGTGAAAAGTCTACTCCACTGACGACGGCACACCGAGGAAAAATCCACTAATAATCAAATGGAGATACAAACACCAATTTCCAGAGAGCTTCATAAATTATACCAAAATACATAATCAACCCACAAAATATCCCCTCTAATTTACTGGTAATATATAGCAAGATAAATTAACAAACTTGTTATTAAATCAAATATTACCGTACAAATGAGAGAAACACCACAAATGGCAGCTAAAATGGATAGTTTTATCCTTGGGATGATTTCCTCTGCTCTCTTAGTTGTTTATTGCTGGTTTTCTTCTTCTTTGGCTGCTGCTGCACTTCTTCTCTGCGGCTGCTTTTCTCTGGTGGCACATAAAACCCTCTGCTCTCTGTTTTCTATTTTGGCTGCAGCTTTCTATATCTCTCGCAGGAAACTTTACTTATATATATATATAGTTATAGGCTAAGGGTTATATTTAGGCAGATGGGCTTTGGGCTTAATATTTGTTTTGGGCCACTATTAACAAATCTCCACCTTGGCTCAAAACAGAAAACAAGTTCTTCAAATGAAATTCCTCGGATTACCAAATAACCATCGTCCAAAGCCCCGAAGGGTGATCATCTACTGCAAACACCAATCAAGTCCAAGCAATGCTTGAACTTATTAAATGGAACTGGTTTGGTTAACATATCAGCTGGATTCTCTGTAGTGGCTCTCTTATTGACAACAATAGCACCCTGAGAGACAATGTCACGAACGAAGTGATATCTGACATCAATGTGTTTGGTTATTTCATGATACATAGTATTCTTAGTCAAGTGTATCGCACTCTGACTATCACAAAATACAACAGAAGTATCCTGTTGTAAACCCAAATCACATATCAAACCTCTAAGCCAAATGGCTTCTTTCACTGCTTCTACTGCTGCCATATATTCCGCCTCTGTCGTAGACAAAGCAACTGTAGACTGTAAAGTAGCCTTCCAACTAATGGCACAATGAGAAAGAGTGAAGACATAACCTGTCAGAGATCTTCTTCTATCCAAATCACCAGCATAATCGGAGTCCATATAACCAATAACACTGCAACCAGTATTAGAACTCCCATCATATACCAAACCAAAATTAGATGTACCTCTCAAATACCGAAGTATCCATTTCACTGCTTGCCAATGACCCTTACCAGGATTACCCATATATCTACTGACAACACTAACTGCATGTGAAATGTCTGGACGAGTACAAACCATAGCGTACATCAAACTACCAACAGCACTAGCATATGGAACCTGAGACATGTATCGCTCTTCTTCTTCTTACTGTGGTGACAAATCCAAAGAAAGCCTGAAATGTGCAGCTAATGGCGTACTCACAGGTTTAGAATCTTTCATGCCAAAGCGTTCAAGAACTTTTTCAATATAACTTTTCTGAGTCAAATAAAGCTTGCCCGCTTGTCTATCCCTGTAAATTTCCATGCCCAATATTTTCTTCGCTGTACCCAAATCTTTCATCTCAAATTCACCACTAAGTTGAGACTTTAATTTCTGAATCTCAAACTTATTCTTAGAAGCAATAAGCATGTCATCAACATAAAGCAACAAATAAATGGATGAACCATCATGAAATCTTTTATGATAAACACAACTATCATAATCACTCCTAGAGTAACCATGATCAATCATAAAAGAATCAAACCGCTTATACCACTGCCTAGGAGATTGCTTCAGCCCATATAAAGACTTTTTCAATAAACAAACATGATCTTCCTTATCTGGAACAACAAACCCCTCTGGTTGATGCATATATATTTGTTCTTCAAGCTCACCATGTAAGAAGGCTGTCTTGACATCAAGCTGTTCTAATTCCATGTCAAACAATGCAACCATAGCAAGCAACACACGAATAGAGCTATGTTTCACAACAGGAGAAAATACTTCATTGAAGTCAATACCTTTCTTCTGACAATAGCCCTTTGCAACAACACGTGCCTTGAACCTAGCTGCTTCAACCTCAGGTATACCTTCCTTTTTCTTGAAGACCCATTTGTTTCCAACAATCTTCTGGCCCTTAGGCAGTTTCACCAATTCCCAAGTATGATTCTTATGAAGTGATTCAATCTCTTCATTCATAGCAACCAACCATTGAACAGACTCATCACAAGCGATAGCTTCATGATAACTAGAAGATTCATACACCTCAATAGACTCTGCAACAGATAATGCAAAAGAAACTAAGTCTGCATCTGCGTACCTCTGAGGGCGTCGAATCTCTCTTATTCCTTTACCCTTAGCAATACTATATGGTTGCTCATGTTGCTCTTCTGGTACATCATGAGTAGAATCATCTATCTTATCCATAGATGGTTGATCTGAAGTGTCCTCTTGCATTTGACTAGGAGCTCCACTCTTAAGCTCCACCTGCTCACTAACACCGTGGTCTTTATCTGCAACAATAGACTCTTTTTTCTTTTGCAACATGGAAAACTCATTAAATTTAACATCTCTACTAATCAAAAATTTAGGTGACTTGGGTTCAACACACCATAATCTATAACCCTTCACCCCAGAAGGATAACCCAAAAATATGCATTTCAATGCCCTAGGCTCAAGTTTACCATCATTAACATGAGCATAAGCAGGACAACCAAAAACTTTCAAATCAGAATAATTAGCAGGAGTACCAAAGAATACCTCAAACGGAGTCTTCAACTCAATTGCAGTTGATGGAGACCGATTCACCAAATAGCAGGTATGGTTACAAGCTTCAGCCCAAAAGGATTTATCCAAGTCAGCTTGAAAGAGCATACAACGAGCTCTTTCTAAGAGAGTCCTATTCATACGTTCTGCTACTCCATTTTTGTTGTGGTGTATGACGCATAGTACGGTGTCTCACTATGCCATTTCTTTCACAAAACTCATTAAACTGACTGTCACAAAATTCCAAACCATTATGAGTTCTCAAATGCTTGATTTTCTTGCTTGTTTGATTTTCTATACAAGCCTTGAATTTTATAAATTTTGAGAACGCATCATTCTTATTTTTCAGAAAATACACCCAAACATGACGAGAGAAGTCATCAATAAAAGTCAACATATACCGGGCACCACCCTTAGACACAACATGAGAAGGACCCCAAAGATCTGAATGAATATAATGAACAATACCTTTCGTTTTATGGATGGATGTACTGAACTTGACCCTGCGATGCTTTCCATAAACACAATGCTCACAGAAATCGAGCTTCCTAGTTTTCTGACCACAAAGCAAATCCCGTTTGCTCAAAATAGACATCCCTGCCTCACTCATATGCCATAATCGAGTAGTGTCTGAATCTTGATCTGACGAGGATGAAACTGATACACTGCCAATAACAGTGCTACCCTGAAGCATATAGAGACCACGCGAAAATTGCCCTTTAATAACAACGAGAGCACCCTTACTAACTTTTAAGACTCCACCTTCAGCTACATACTTATAGCCTTGTGAATCAAGAGTACCCAAAGATATCAAATTCTTTTTCAAATCTAGAACATGGCGAACATCTTTTAAAGTCCTAACAATACCATCATGCATCTTAATTCGGACAGTACCAATACCAACAACCTTGCAGGACATATTGTTTCCCATCAAGACAACACCCCTATCAATAGACTGATAAGTAGCAAACCAATCTCTACTGGGGCACATATGGTAAGTGCAACCTGAATCAAGAATCCAAACATCTTCAGGAGAACCAATAGTTACTGATAGAACATTTTCACCATCGGAACCAAAACTATCTACAACACCAGCAACATCATTTGTACCAGAAGACGTTGTGATAGATTTTCCTTTACCTTTGAGTTTAGGACAATTTACTTTCTAGTGCCCTTCCTGACGGCAATAGTTGCATTTATCTTTTCTTTTTCTAGATTTGGATCTAGACTTGCCTCTATTATTACTTGTGCCTTTTTCTTGATTTCTACCTCTGACAAATAAACCACTGCTATTATCATTGTTGCTAGTAGACACCTTTTTCTTCAACTCTCTGGAATTCAAAGCTGCTTTGACATCTTCCAAAGAAATAGTGTCTCGCCCATATAGCATGGTATCAACAAAATGTTCAAATGAATGAGGTAAATAACATAATAGAACTAAGGCCTGATCCTCATCATCAATCTTAACACCCCCATTTTTTAGATCACGAATAATTTTAGTAAATTCATCAAGATGATCGTGCAAAGGTGTACCTTCTGACATTCTGAATTATACAAACGCTGCTTCAAATATAACCGACTGGTCAAAGACTTGGTCATATACAAATTCTCCAATTTAAGCCATAACCCAGCAACAGATTCCTCATCACCAACCTCGCATAATACCTCATTAGACAAGGATAATTGAATTGAACTCAAAGCATTTTCCATCAATGCATCTTTTTCTTCATCATTCAATTTTTCTGGCAATTTATCCTTACCTTCAAGTGTCTTAACGAGCCCTTCTTTAACTAATACGACCTGCATTTTCATACGCCAAAGACTGAAATCATTTCTACCATTGAATTTCTCAATTTCATATTTTGCCGCCATAACAGAAAACCCAATATTAAATAAATAGAAGCACAACCCAGAAAATATGAAACCAATCAGATAACCAGAAGCTCAAAAAATAAATCCAAAAGAGCAAACTTGATCAGTTCCAATAAATAACAGAATAACCCAATAGCTCTGATACCAATTTGTTACAAATTAGCACTTGCGGAAGCGAAGATTGGGTCCAATTTTGATTGCACAAATTAATAATAATGGGTAACGGCAAAACAATAACCAATAAGAAATTAAATGGCACACAATGATTTAAGTGGTTCAACTTTTCAATGTGAAAAGTATACTCCACTGACGACGGCACACCGAGGAAAAATCCACTAATAATCAAATGGAGATACAAACACCAATTTCCAGAGAGCTTCACAAATTATACCAAAATACATAATCAACCCATAAAATATCCCCTCTAATTTACTGGTAATATATAGCAAGATAAATTAACAAACTTGCTATTAAATCAAATATTACCGTACAAATGAGAGAAACATCACAAATGGTAGCTAAAATGGACAGTTTTATCCTTGGGATGATTTCCTCTGCTCTCTTAGTTATTTACTGCTGGTTTTCTTCTTCTTTGGCTGCTGCTGCACTTCTTCTCTACGACTGCTTTTCTCTGGTGGCACATAAAACCCTCTACTCTGTTTTCTATTTTGGCTACAGCTTTCTATATCTCTCGCAGGAAACTTTACTTATATATATATAGGAATAGGCTAAGGGTTATATTTAGGCAGATGGGCTTTGGGCTTAATATTTTTTTTGGGCCACTATTAACAGGACCTAAGCCAAGCAACCACTTCAGTGAAACTTTGTTGTGCAAATCAAAGTTATACTTCTTCCGTGTCCCATGGTGCCACACGTAATGACACCCATAAAGAAGAATGAGAGCACAAGAGGGACCCACCCTCCCTGAGGCACTTTAATTAGTGCTGATGACAAATAAACACCCTCAATAAACCAAAAGAACAAAAGAAACACAACAGTTACCAATACACCTTTCTGCCAAATGGAAATTATGACTAGGGCCATAAGAAATGTTGTGATGAACATAACAGTCATACAAGCAATTCCTGTAAGCAAAATAAGAAAATTACAACCATACCTGGATATTAGAATAACTAACTAATAATAAATTTTGTATAGTGTATAAGCAACATGAAACATCCAATCTTAAAAGAAGATAAACTTCATACTACTTATATACACTATACTAATATCTTTCTTAATTAAGGTGGGACATTTTTTTTATACACCAACACCTCATTCGAAGTATGGGTCATTTGACACAGCACTTTGTATTTCTAACTTGTTTTAACATATTCTAATTCTGTTCAGGTCGCTTGTTTTTCGTTTTGCAAGACTTTTGCATTTTTTTATTTCTTTTTTGGGGAGACCCATTAGTTTTTTTTCTAGGGCCATTGATCGACTGAAACTCTAATACTTCATAAATTTTGCATAGTGCATAAGTAACATTAGTCATCAAATCCTAAAAAATAACTATCAAATGAAGATAAGTCTCATACTATTTATCACTAATATATTTTTTAATCAATGTGAGACACTCTTTATACACTAACAAATAACCAAAAATATTAAACGAATGAAATGAATGTTATATGATCCTGGTGTAAAATGGAAAAACTCAGAAGACTTGGGTGACAACATGAGAAACAACTAGAAGTTGGAACTATACATAATGGAAACTCTTTTAGCACGCTATAAGATCATGAAACCAATATTTTCTTTAATTCTGTTCAACCGAGAGTGAAAAGGAAAAATGAAATTTAAGAAAAAAAGGACAAAGAGGGAATAAAACATGCTAAACGTGGCTAGTTTGCACAATTCCTAGCCAAATTCCAAAATCCTACCGTCTACCTAAGTATGAGCAGCCCAAGTTCGCATAACTTGGCCAACAACTATAGTATATAGACCAACAAGATTTTGTAGCATGGTTATTGAAATCCTATATTGTGAGGGATTTTATTATGTATTTTAAGTAGGTGAATCATTTAGCTTGCGTATCATTAGGAATTGATATATGTATTTAATTAAGAGTTAATGTAAGCTTGTATTTTCCTCTTCTACTTGGCCTATTATGCATTATAAACATGTAACAAATTCTTAATATAATATTGTTGAGGAGTCTCACATCGATCAGGAAAGCCAACAAAGTGCTGGTTATAAGGTCCTGGCAACCCTTCCTCTTTTGGAGGGAGTTAGGCTATGACTTTCTACATGGTATCAAAGCGGGTCCTTAGGTTCAATTGATGTGCCCAACACAGTCAACTCCGATCATTCAACCTTACGGTAAATCGGAGGGGTGTTGAGGAGTCTCACATCGACCAAGGAAGCCAGCAAAGTACTGGTTATAAGGTCCTGGCAACCCTTTCTCTTTAAGAGCTCCTTTGGAGGGAGTTAGGCTATGACTTTCTACAAATATAATATAATGTTTCTCACAAACAAACGTACAAATTCAATTAGAAATATAATTTGAGTAAATAAATTTTTCTACCACCTAACTTTATGGGTTGTCACAAAAATAACATAGAACTTTATTTTGTAACTTCCACACCATTAAACATTGAATATGTTACAAAAAGATTAACGAATTTATTTTTGTTACTTCCATACAATTAAACTTTACAAATATTACAAAAATATCATCGACATACGTGTAACTTTTTGTTAACTTTTGTTAACTCATTGAGTTCGATGATACTTTTGTAACATTTGAAAAGCTTAATGATATAGAAATTAAAAAAGTTTGATAGTATTTTTGTAACATTTACAAAATTTAATGGTATGGAAGTTATAAAACAAAATTTGATGATAATTTTGTAACCCCTAAAATTTGATCGTAAGAAAATCTATTTATTCACATAATTTCAAATCCATAGTCTTGCTACATGGTAATTCAATTCATCTAACCTAGCTAAAACTTTTCACAACTGAAACAACTTCAAATCAAAAATCAGAAGCATACTTTAAAACTCTCAAGGATACAAAAACTAACCATACTATAAATTTCATTTGATTAGACAACACATTCTTGTAATTCATCGTTGAAAAACTAAACAGAAAAAATTACAAAGAATGGGCATAATCTATAAAATTGATCATCAATAGTAAGGGAGATCGGATACTTAACTAGAGAAATGAGAAAGCCTATCATAACAAAACCTGGCTCTCTAAAACGTTGCAGCACGAAAAACTCGATGGTGACTATATAGCTCCTAAATTCAATGTTATAGGCAATAGGTAAAACTTATCTCATCCTGCTAACATCAAGAAAAGTGTGGAAGGATGTACGCAAACCAACTCCAATGAAGAGGATGATTATCATATTTCAAGTTAAAAACTCAATTGTGGCAAACAAACAGAAAGATAGAAAGCTGACATACCTTTATGTGGAAATGATGGCTCTCTAACAAGAGATTAATTTATGTTAGGAGGAAAAATTGGAGTGTTCTAGTGAAAATGTTTGTTATCGAAAAAAGTTTAAAAAAGAAAAGAGTATTTTGAGTTTCTAGTTAATCTAAACTAGGAACTCGACGATGTGAAAGGAATCCTCAACTGACAACCTTTTTCCTTCTATCCAAGAGCTTTTTTCTTAAGCACGTCGGAAGACAATAGACAAAAGGTCATAAATGACGTTGGCATCGAAACTAGTGGCTCTAATGGTCCGCGAGTCAATATGGATTGATTATAAAAGTCTTCATGAGTAAATTTTCATGGATATACTTATATTATTGAATCCTTTTATGTGTATAGCTTTGAATTTAAGATATGCATATGTTATTTGATGAGAAATTTGATATTAAATGTTAAAATATAAACATATTATGCATTTATATTTGAACCTATGCACGGGATCAAGCCATATGAAATTTATCAAAATTATAAAGTAATCTATATTTCAATTGATGCATACTATATATGTAGCATGCATGTAAAAATTATCATAACAATTGGTAGTTATAATCCTTGGTAAAATATCATGAAAATTAATGACATATGTTAAAGAGTTTGAATTTTGATGAATAGTCATGACTTGGTTGTGACCATATGTGAAGAGTTATGATGTTTGGTGAAAAATTGTGACTCTTGATGAATAGTCGTCACTCTTGGTAAAAAATTATGATTGGTTGTGAAAGATTGTGACTCTTGATGGAAGGTCTCGATTCTTAGCTAAAGATCACGACTGTTGATGAAAATCGTGACTCTTAGTGAAAAATGGGATTAATATTTGAAATTAATTGTATTTTCTTATATAAATATATTTCATGATTATTTAGTGATTCTTCGTGTTAATGTTTTAGTGAAAATATTTGCAAAGCATACTTGTTTATGCAATTATTTTATGAACATATAGTTATAATATATCATGAAATTATACATGACATACTATGATAAGTAGGAGTTATTTTGGTTGAAAATTTTCCTTATATTAAAACTTTTGCGTATAAATTAAATAATTAATAATGGTTATTTGGGTGCAAGAAATGATTATGAGTATAATGAATTTTCGATCTTATGACTTATAATTTATTTTTTAGTAATTATTTAGATTCATACAGCAGAATTATGTGTGATGCTAATATAAATATTTCATGTGCATATTTTTCTTCTATATAAAAACATGATTTTCAAAAACAATTATGACAGAACTCGCAAGGGGTGAGAAAATGTATGGCGACAACTATGATATTTGATACTGTAAAATCCAATATCTTCTCAATGAACAAAGTGTTCTTGAAACACTTGACCACATCATAATGAGGCTTGAGGAAGGCAATACTGCTCAACATTGATGCCTATAAGACATGAGTTGATAAAGATCATAATGCATGCTATATTATACTGAATAGCATGCAAAAAGATCTTGGCAAATTTGAGCCTTGTGAACATGCTATGTGGTTGGCCACCAAAGAAAGGTTTTTTATTGACTCAATTATGAGGCTTGAGTATGAAGTTTGATTCTTATAAGAAGAAACCTAATTATACAATTAGGCAACATATAAGAATCATGTCAGATATAATCTGTGATCTTGCACCTGTTAGCCATCACCTTACTGATGAACAACAAGTTCAAGCTTGTAATTCGCTCTCCTCCATCTACTTGGGAGCGAATAAACAAACATGACGCACCATGAAAGCATAAAAACTTTCAATGAGATTTCACTTCACTTAAAGCTTAAAGAAGACCGCCTAAAGGCTGGTCATATTGATAGCTCTACTTTAGTTGTTGATTTTGGCTTGCGAGACATCTGGGTCCAAACACAAGAGAACTAGATGTGTGTCATGGAAAAGAGGAAATGATAGTAGGTATGCTCCAAAGAGAGATAAGTCCAAGCACAAGAGAGGCAAGAGAAATAACAGAAAGAAAGACAAATCAAAACTGACATGTTTTGGAAATATTGGTATAGCACCCACACATATATATGCTAAGAAAGCATGTCAATAGGTTAGAATGGCTCTTTCACATGAGCAATTACTTTATGGTGCTTAAGTAAGAGCAAGCAAAGATGAGACACATTAAGCTATTATTGCAATAATAACTAATCGAGTAAAAGTGTTGTCTTGGTTTTAAAGTTGAGATCTAGATGACATCTATTTAGAAATGATCGATAATGGGTATACCACTACCCATTAAATCTGTACCTATTGTTGAATGTGAGTTCCAAATGAACTTGTTACCATGATGGCATATTTGGGAACTTAGATTAGACGTATGAAAGTATTGAATCAAGATCCGTACATCGTTTTGAGTATTGACATGGTCCTATATTAGTACAATTACTTTACTGTGGCATGTATTTCATAGTACATGTGCTTGTGACAACATATGGAGATGAGCGAATGAATCCATGTTTCGTCACCATGTGAGTCATATAAATCATTATAAATGATCATTGTGCCTTTTTTGGCTATGTGACAGAGTAAGGATTTGGCGTTAAGATGCTTTAGCATGTTATCTACGGTCATGCTTGATTCGACTATATAGAACTTCGTAGGAAAAGCTACCAATTCTAACTGAAGTCATATGAGGACAATGGGAAGATTATTTGAGATCACATATGCATTTTATATCCGTTGTTGATAACTTGTATCATATCAATTGAGATGCAATATATAATGACTATGAAATTGAACTATACAAAGGTCAAATATGATTCTTTTATGAGGGATCACAGTTACTTGAACCTAATGTGATTAGATGAATCTGAGACATTTAGAGACGTCATATATACACTAATGTTCTTGTTTGTATTGATAAGTGTTGATGGCTTTATGCTGTCTTTGAAGTGAGTTGTTAGTATAGAGCTTCCACGTGCAAGTGTTTTTCAACAATCACACAATCTATTAGCTTGTATGAACTATTTTGTGAGTGTGGCAGATATGAGAAGAAATGATATAACATCGTGTACTCCATATGCGAGTGGGAGATGTTGGATTTTGGACTTGGACCCAAACGAGTCGCCCATGGGTGTACCCGAACTAACTCATAACATTTAGATGAAAATTTGCAATGGTTTATTGCGTGTCATTTGGTAAAAAACATGTTAAAGAGTTGCAACTTTTGAAAATTATATGCTATGATTTATGTTAAAATGTTGTGACCTTTTGTAAAGAGACATAACTTTTAGATGGGTTGTAATTATTTATGAATAATTACTTTGGTTCCAAAGAGACATGACTTTTGTAGAAGTAAAAAAATATCAAAGAGTTGTAACTCTAGTTAAATGGGTGCATATATAAATAGGCCATTTAATTATGACATTTAGTGAAGGCAAAAAAGAGAGAAAAAGATAAAAAGAGAAACAAAACAAAGTACATGATTTTCTTCTTCTCTCTCAAAGTCAAACTGAAAGCGACTTTTGAATTGTGAATTGTTAAGTTTTAATTATTTTCGATATTAGTTTTTTTCCCGTTGATTGTGTTGAGATTTCATGCATGTAAAACATTTAGTATATGATCCATTTTTATTCATTGGTGAAAGGTATTCATCAAATACTGAAATATAATTGTTGTTTTTCCTATTGACTGTGTTGAGATTTCAAGTATGTAAAACATTTAGTATATGATCCGTTTTTATTTATTGGTGAAAGGTATTCATCAAATATTAAAATATAATTGTTGTTTTTCCTGTTGATTAGGTTGAGATTTCAAATATGTAAAACATTTAGTATATAATCCGTTTTTATTCATTGGTGAAAGGTATTCATCGAAATATAGTTATTATATTGTTAAATTATTCTACAATTCAACAATATAATTTAAATACAGTCTCTCTATCATAGCTTTTGAGTTTGATCCCAAATTGGGGTATCCATTATTATTCGGGAAACATGCATACAAAGGAAAAGTGCTTTTTTTTTTGGGTGATAAAAGGAAAAAGCAGTTGATTAACTAAAGAAACCTATGATATACTAACGAGAACCGCAGGACATAGAATAAAAAAAACAAAGCTGAGAAGAAATTTCTCCTCTTCAATTTTTTTTTTTTTTTTTTTAAAGAAAATAACTGAGAAGAAACCTCATCAAATAGACATGGGGAAATTTTGAACACAATAAAAACGAAGAAAAAGCTCTAAAAGAGACAGAGAGACCAAGTTTTACATAGAAAACATTACCATAGGCATTCCCAATCAGTGATGTGTCTTGAAATCCAACGGTTACGGCAAGAGTAAGTAAGGATCATAAGAATCCAGTTTATTTCTGGGATGTAGATCTGACCATATATATGTTTTGAGGTGTGAACAACTTTGACTCGAGGAAAGCAACCAAGAGCATGACACTGCTTGATAATGGAAAAAGTAGCAGTGATCACAGCCTGACTACCAACAACAGCTGCAAGCGTGGCAGTAACAAAGACAGGCCAAAAGACTGGTCCTGCAACATATATAAGGATAGAGGCAAATATTAGACCAACCCAAGTCTTGAAAGCAGAAATATGGAAGCAACATGAGCCATTTCAATAATGATCTAACCAGGAATTGATGCGAAAAAGCTGTTAGGGTTGGAACTGAGAACCTCGAAGTTCTTTGATAAGTAGACAGCCTGACCCATGTACTGTACCACCAAACAAGGATAAAAGATAAAAACAAATGCAAGCTGTGGAGGCAAAACCAGTCAGATCTCACACACAAAAGACCATTGATGGTAAATAAAAACTGAAATGGAAAAAGTATTTTCTTGTAAATTGATTGATGAAACAGTTTTATAGGAAAAAGACCCTAAACACACTTCTAATATTTACACCATAAAATATGACATATAAGGGAAGATCCTAACAGCTAGCTAATAATACAATAAATCCTAACAGCTAATAATACAACAAAAACTGATTTGAATACAGTTGACTGAATCATATTGAAATCTGATTTGATTTCGTCCACATTCCCCCCTCAAGCTTGGCAGTGTTGATGAGACCAAGCTTGCTTACAAAAAATTCAAAATGTTTGTTCTGTTAGTCCTTCTGTGAGTATATGAGCTAGTTTTTGATATGCCAGGTCATTAAATTTGCCCATAATAAGATGCAATATTCATGTGTTGACTTTCTATTGCCTATGAACAGTTCAATCTGCATCAATAAATGTTCTAACTATCTGATAATCAATTTTTGCAAAGAATTGTGCTTTTCTAGGTGTTTGTTTCAAATACTTTGAATTTACACAATACATCAATATGATATTGACACGGTACATGTATATATTGACTTACTAAACTCAAAGCAAAAGCCATGTAAAGTGTTGTATGCAAAAGATAAATGAGCTTTCCAACAAAATGTAAATAACTTTGTCAACAAGCTCCCCTTCAAACTTTTTTGTCTTATTACCAAGCTCAATAGGAGTTTTGCTTGGTTAACATCCAAAGATGCAAGTTTCCTCTTACCGATCTAAAGTGTATTTCCTTTAAAAACCTATATTACTCCGAGAACAGAAATACCTTACTCCTTACAAACTCCATTACTAGAAAATATCTCAAAGCTCCAAGGTCTTTGACTTCAAATTCCTTTGCCATCATTTTTTTAATTTTTTCTATCTCCTCGACATTATTTCCTATAACTATAATATCATCAACATATACAATTAAAATGGTTATCTTCTTATCTTTAAAGTGTTTAACAAACATTCTATGATCAATTTATCCTTGAATATAGCCATGATTTTTTATCACCTTTGAAAAACGATTAAATCAAGCATGTGGGGATTGTTTTAAAGTGCAGAGGGACTTGTTGAACTTACAAACAGTTTGGCTCCCCAATATCTCTAAAAAGCCAGGTAGGTAGTTGTATCATGTAAACCTCATTGTCAGGTTCACCATTAATGAATGCATTCCTTACATCAAGTTCATGTAGTGACTAACCGAAATTTGCTACCAATGAAAGTAAAATTAAGACAGTATTGAGTTTGGTAATAGGAGCAAAAGTTTCAATATACACAATCACATAGATTTATGAAAAACCTCTTGCCACTAACTATGTCGTGTATCTTTCAATAGTATCATCAGCCTTATATTTTATTATGAACACCCATTTACATCCTACAATATTTTTTCCTTGTGAAAATTTCACCAAGTTTCAGGTATATATTATTCTCCCCCTATTGTTAATACTGGTATATCGTCGGTTAACTAATTTGACTCTGGATTAGATAAAACAATAATTGGATTTGAAAGATTAGGCACACTAGAGGTGGTAGGTAGTGTTTGTATAGTAGTATCTACTTCGAGTAATGGGAAGTCAAGAGTGTCCCATGAAGCTTCTTGATCTCTGTTCTCCCATTGAAGCAAAGTGAAAGAGAAATAAGGAGTATGTTAAAAGAATGTGACATCACAAGAAGCATAGGTTTTCTTATTTTGAGGACAATAACAACTATGACCTTTTTGCGTGGAAGAGTAACCAATGAAAATAGTTTTGAGAGTTCGAGGACCAAGTTTATTACTATTATGGGTATGAAAGTGAAGCAATGCAATACATCCAAAAATTCTTAAGGGAAGAGCATTATAAATGGATAAGTGTGGATATATTTTGGTAAGGACAGATAAATGGATTTCAAAGTTGATGGTGGGATTTGGTAGGCGGTTTATGAGATATATTGTAGTGAAGACAAAATCTCCCCATAAGTACTTTGGAATTTTCATGGTAAACATAAGGGCACAAGCTACCTCCAACAAAGGACGATTTTTTCTTTCAGACGCTCTGTTTCGTTGTGGAGTATTGAGCTTCGATGGAGAATACCATTTTTCAATAGATATTCACCAAGAATATAATTGGAATATTGTTTGCCATTTTCTATTCAAAGAATTCCGATATGAACATAAAATTGGGTTTGAATCATTTTGTGAAAAGTTTTGAAAATTCGAGATGCTTTGATTTTTTTACGAAAGAGATAAACCCAAGTAGTGCGTGTGTGATCATCAATAAATGTGATAAACCATTTTTTGCCATTGTAGGCGGTGTTTTTTGATAGTCCCCATATGTCACTATGAATTACAGAGAATGATGTGGATGGTATATGGTTTTGGAATAAAGAAAGTGTGCATATGTTTGGCAAGCTATCATATTTCACATTCAAGAGGAACATAATTATTATTATCAAATAAAGATGGGAACAATCATTCAAATCAAGTGTAGTGATTATTAACTAAGTGTAGTAGGGGTATTTTTATAATCTTCCATCCCTTATGTCTCCTCAAACAAAGTGATGTTTCCTTTGGAAACTTAGGAAATGGTCATATGAGCACCATAGGGAAAGAGGTATGGTGACCTATGAAGAGGCCATGCCATCTGAGGTGTTGGGCATAATCGTGTAGTTTCTCTCCTACATCAATCAGAACAAGTAGATGAATTTCATATACAATCTTTGTGCCATAATCTTTGATTTATGCTTGTTTTATTCTTTCTTGGTTGGCTCAATTTTCTTATTTGCCTCAATTGTTGTTGCTTGTGTTTTTATTTGTATGCTTTCAATGTGCATTTGTTGTATTGTTATGTCATGCCTCAATGATTGACTTATGATTACCTATTGCTTACTTTGTGCTCACAAAGTACAGTAACAAAGTCATATGTGCTAATCAAGATAACTTGCTTCCTTAGAGTTTAAAAGGTACCGAACTATTAAATTATACCTAATCGGATCATTACAATTGGTGTCAAAGCTCGAAGGTTATAGGAGGAAAAGGCACATTAATGAAGCAACAACATTTTGATTCTTATGATCAACAATTGGGTGAGTTAGCAGACTTACCTGAACTTGTACATGAAGTGCTAGAGTGAGTGCAATAGAAGGAATCGATCTTCAGGGTCTTGTGGCTACTGTTGAAAGTTTAAAAGCTATAGTCCTTTTTCCCTTGAGAGAAATAAGGGGAGAGAATCTCCATTGACCTCTAGATCTAGCGTGTCATCAGGTGATGACTATGCAGAGGGTGTGTTGAATGCGGCACAAGGTTTGGTCGGGTAATTCAAAAATGATGTATGTGTGATTATTGATGCAATCAAGATGGAATTAGGAGAAATGAAAACCAAGCTCAATGTCACTAACCGAGTTGTTACCAACCAACCAATTAACCCTGACAATGTGAGGTATAGTAGAGTCAAGGTACTAGAACCTCGAGCTTAAGGAGGGGCATGAGATGCCAAATGAGCTTGAGAATTTCGTCTTTGACATGGAGTAATACTTTCGAGCATTAGGGATACCAATTGTATCGACACTTGCTAAACCTGTAACGATGCAAGTTAACCTATTAATACATGTGACCTTGATTACTACACCTTGCAAACACAAAGTAATCAAAGGGGTAATCACAAGTCAATCATTGAGGCGTTACATCAACACAACAAGCGTACATTGAAAAGCATACAAACATAAGCAACAATAATTGAGACAACAAAGAACACCGAGGCAACTAAGAAAGAATAAAGCAAGCATAAATCAAAGATTATAAAGGATTGTATATGAAATTCATCTACTTATTCTCATTGATGTGAGGGAGGGAGTCCTTCTATAGAGATCTTATGACCATTTCTTAAGTTTTCAAAGGAAACATCACTTTGCTTGAAAAGAAATAAGGGTTGAAAGATTACCAAAATACCCTCATTAAACTTAGTTAATAAACCCCTACATTAAGTTACACACAGACATGTGGCCACATGCTTTACTAATGACCTTGAACAAGCATACATGTGACATTTACATGCAAACTCTAACATTCTCTCCCACTTAAGCTGTCAGCATCTTTGTCAACTTGGTTGGTTTTGAAGTCTTCAATCATCTTTTGGAACTACTCCATGTGCTCTACCCACTCCCAGCTGGTTTCTCCGACTACCAACTTCTTGCATTTCACTAAGTACTCATGTTGATGTTGATGTCCCACTTTCATGACCCGTTTTGGTAAAATCTCCTCTAGCTCTTTGGTTGTCTGCAGTTTGGTGTTGACTCCGGCTCACTATGGTTGGTTGCATTCTTCATCAAAGTCCGAATGATAGGGCTTCATATTGCTGACATGAAACACAAGATGCACCCTCATTTAAGTTGGGGTTACTACCTTGTAAGAAGCTCTTTTGATCATGGCAACAATAAGAATTGGACCTTTCATATCTATAGAATTTTTGAGATTTAATTCTCACAAATCAGTATTAATTTCCTAAACTATAAATAAGGGAAGTTGACTAAATTAATTCCTTAGGATTTAGTTTTCTTTTTTTCTATATAAACTAATTATAGGAGGTGTATCAAAATGTATCCCTAAATTAGTGGTCTAAATTTATTTTGAGCTTTATATATACAGTTGTAGACACAATTGAAATTTAGAGGAAAATAAAATTAATATTTAGTTTATCTTTCAATATTTTCTTCATGGTATTAGAGCATTTTTGAAATTCGCATTGGTGGCTGCATCTGCTTTAGGTCAGTCTTTGTCGGCCTCCTTCATCGAAACCTTTGGTTTTGGTTGCTACGTTGACTTCATCTCCACCAATTTCGACTACAATTTCTCTGGCCTCATCTCTATCATTCATCGCTACCCCACCTACTACAATCTCCACAAAATCGAGAAACCCATTAATTTGCCAGTTCACCTCTGTTCGTAGCCTGATTCCAACAACCCAAGCACAACCAGTCCACTTGTTTCATCTCCCACGACCATCGTAGTTCTTTGTGGTTTCCATAGTCTGAATACCACCAGGCTATCACTCGTTTTTCAACACTCACTTGCTCCCTCTTGCCTTTCTCACGTAGAACCCGAGCATTAATGGCCACAGGAAAACCTGTCATGACTAATTCCAATGAAGGTTTCACCGAGAACAATATTCTACCCATCACCAGCCATAAATTAAATGGGCTGGAATTGTAGCAACCCCAAACAAGGATGATCCGAAATACAGAACATGAAAATCCAAAAACAATATGGTGATGTCTTGGTTGATAAATTCCATGACGAACAAGATTGGAGAGAACTTTCTTCTCTACGATACTACCAAAAGAATATGGGATGCCACCAAAGATACTTATTCCAGTTCAAATAATATGTCTGAACTTTTTGAGAACGAAAGCATTCTCCATGATCTTCGTCAAGGAGTGTCTTCACGAATGGAAGTATTCAGCAGACGGAATCTTGTACAAACAGATTGTTGAAAAGAAACGGGTTTTCAAATTTTTGATGGGGCTTAACAAAGATCTTGATGATGTGCAAGGTAGAATTCTAGGAGCAAAGCCCTTACCAAGCATTTATGAAGCCTTCTCTGAAATTCGCCAAGAAGAGAGTCGAAAAAAGGTTATGATGGGTCCTCAATCTGCCATTTTAGTGACTGGAGAAGGGTCTACACTTGCTGTTTAAGGGCACCAGTGCTCTCAAAATGCAAACAACCATCCCCAAAAAGGAAGACATTGGTGTGACCATTGTCATAGACCTGGTCACACTAAGGAAACCTATTGGAAAATTCATGAAAAGTCAGCTGATTGGAAGCTATCCTCTACATGGCACACTAACCAAGAAATCCATGAAAATACTGCCTCCACAACCCATAGAATTGCTTCACTTGAATCTGCCATATTTAGCAAGGAATAGATTGATCTCCTCTAGAAAATATTTGGACAATCCTTGCCAACATAATCTGCAACTATAGCTCAATCAGATAACACCTTCAACGCTTTTAGTGTGAAACAGGTTAAGAGACCATGGATTGTTGATTCAGGTGCTTCAAACCACATGACGAGTGATACTTCTCATGAATCTTAAAACTTACCAATAAGGACATATTTTTAGAACTGCCGATGGATCAATTTCCAAAGTAACAGGGTTTGGTTTAACAAAAATTTCAAATTCCTTTATTCTCGATTTTGTTCTTGTTCCAACCCTTGATTGTAATCTCTTATCAATTACTAAACTCACCCGTGATAAAAATTGTGTGGCTAAATTTGTTCATAATCTATATGAATTTCAAGACTTGGATTCAGGGAAGATGATTGGTAGTGCTAAAGAGTGCTTGGTACTCTCTCTTCTCAAAAGTGAAGACCCTCTAGAAAGACAAGTCCTCCAAGTTGTGTCCGAGGTTTCATATCAAAATAAAGCTTTGTTCAATCTAAGTCCAAAAACGATGGTGAAATCATGTTGAATCACTATCGCCTAGGTCATCCTAACTTCTTGCATTTGAAAAAAAAATTCCTTTCATTATTTAGAAATAAAAATTCAAAGGTTTTTCAATGTGAAGTATGTCAATTTTCAAAACATGTTAGAAATTAATATCCCAATCTTTTACATAAAAAATCACATCCTTTCTCACTAATTCACACTGATATTTGGGGACCTTCTCGAATCATAAAGATAATAGGGACACGTTGGTTCATTTCATTTGTAGATTACCATACTCGAATCACTTGGCTATTTCTCATGAAAGAAAAATTTGAAGAAAGTCAAATCTTTAAAAATTTCAATACCATGATTCAAACCCAATTTCAAACAAAAATCCAAATATTGAACTAACAATGCTGCTTAGGAATACTTCGCTTCAATTCTTAGTAATTATCTGTTAAGTCATGAGATTGTCCATCTAAGCTCTTCTTGTGTTGACACACCTCAACAAAAAGGGGTGTTTGAAAGAAAAAATAGATATCTTCTTGAGGTAGTTAGATCTCTCATGTTCACAACTCATGTCCCTAAATAATTTTGGGAGAAGTTGTCCTTACGACTACTTATAATATCAATACGATGCCCTCTCGTGTCCTCACTTTCAAAACTCCTATCAGTATTTTGCTTAAGTCATATCTACACATTATAATCGTGTCCAACATTCCCTTTAAAATATTCAGATGTTCTACTTATATCCATGTACATCATAGAGGTAAAATTGATCCCAGAGCTATCAAATACATATCCACCTTGTTGAACATAAGAATAGATCCCAAGGAAATCACGCAACAACAAATGCCACTTGTGGGCTTCAATGATAGTGACCATGTCAATAGGGACAATATGTCTCTCAGTCTCTGTGGAAGGAGCAATCATCCTTACGAATTTTGTAGTGTTAAACATCCCTACTTCTTACAATGCGATATAAGGCTAACCATGGATCCACAGGATGAGAGCGGTCTCTTCCACCTATCATTAGCTCGTCAAGTATCCCATGGTTGAAGGGATAAGAGAAACAAGGAGAGAACAAGACAAGGCGAGGAATTGTTACAATTCCGCTATGACAAGTGCTTTACCCCGTGTCAAAGTAGCAACCAAAGAACGAAAAAATTCGAACGAGGGGGTTAAACAGCTAATAGGAAGTCGGACCAATAAAGTTGCCCCATAGGATTATGAAATAATATACGTAGGGAAACGATGAGAAGACAAATTCATAAAAATTTGTGCTAAACTCGCCCATGAGTTTAGAGTTGCTCTCATTGAGTTCTTGAATGGGAAATGTAGACCTTTTTGCGTGAAAATTAACAGACGTGCCAGGCATTGATCCAAAAATGATTTCTTATGAGTTAAATGTTGAATACACCAAGAAACCAATTCAACAACAAAAGAGGAGATTCATTCGAGATAAAAGTGATATCACAAAGAAGAAGGTTAACTCCTTTGGATTCACAAAGTCGACTATCCAACATAACTATCAAATGTTGTATTGGCGAATAAGGCGGGGGGAGATCATAGAATGTGTGTCGACTTTATAAAGCTTAATACCACTACGCCAAAGGATTGCTTCCTATTGCCAAACAATGACCAACTAGTCAATGCCACGACTGGCTTTGAAATGATGAGCTTCATTATGCTTTCTCAAGATACCATCAGATCCGAGTGCACCCCAGAGATGAAGAAAAAAAGGCTTTTATCATGGAAGAAGGGACATACTATTATGTGAGGATACCTTTTGGTTTAAAGAATACGAGGGCTACTTATCGAAGATTGGTCAACAAAATGTTCAAAGATTAGATAGGTCATAATATGGATGTCTATATGAATGCGGGGATTCGGATGAAGGGCACTGGTCTTTGCGAAAACGATGAGGAGATTGGGTGTGACCTAAATGAAGCAGGAAGGGCTAGGATGCTCTCCTTAATCAGAGCACCACCTGTTTTGGTAGGTCTCTCATCACAACCTATGGAGGCATAGGTTGGTCTACTTATTTTGAACTCGCTTGCAAGAAGACTAAGTCCTAAGATCCTTCTCAAGGTGTTCTTATCCTTAAGGGAACCCTTTTTGTACATGTTAGGTGGACATCTTTGGAAGAATTCGAGTGAACTATACCTTTTCTTTTATCAAAAGACATTGTACAAAAGAAGAAAAGGTGAAGAAATTACCTAGTTGATGAATGGGATTGCAGATCTGCTAATGAGTGGCCTAAGAGTAGTAAATGGATTGATATAACTATTGAAATCGCTACCAAAACGGACTGAATTCCAAACTATGTATGAATTCAATGGATTGACTATGCAAAATTGTGATGTGGGAGGTTATATCGGGCTGAGATTCTCTAGAAAAAATTTGATGAAGTAAGAAGCATCAATTGGTAAAAGTAAAAACTTTTTTACTATTTATAGAAGAAGTCACCTGAGCAAGGAAAATGAATGGTTTGTATAAGTTAAAGGCAAATTAATGTTCTGTAATATTTCCTAAACTTCCCAAAAGCTTAGGTAATACAGAAATTAATGTTGGGTATATTATATGTAGAGGGGTGTGCAACCCTAACAACTTCGATCACCTCGCTTGTATAGAGCATATCGTATCGAGCATCTTGAGCGTGACGACCTTCCACTAATTAGCAGCAAATCGTTTGAGCTTCATCGAAGCATTTCCTTCACCTAACATTCTGGCCATATGGACATTAGGGGAAAGCGACCTGGTGGCTTTTCACGTTTCTACCCCACATCCATGCAAAGGGGTACATAACCCAACAACCTGGTTATTGGGACAGCGAATTTCGGTAACCTGGCTGTAATTGTAAAATATCATATTTAGGTCAGTTTTGACACTTTGAACAAAATACCTATCAATGTAAAGTTGACACCTACCTCTTGTGTACTTATATATATCATACTAATAAGAAGAATGAAGAATCATTTTATTAGTTTCTCTCTAACATCTCACTAGAATCCTTTACACATAAAGAAATATTAGGAATTTCATTTCATTTCAATTTGTCAACCAAATATTGCCTAACTTCCAAGTCCTCCAAATAAAACAATATGTTCCTTGGGGCAGTAGGACAGTCAAATAATAAAACTTACCCTTATTGATAAGGTAGTGAAATGACAAGATCTGCAAACATAGCTTCAGTACCTGGGAAGAAGCAAATATTGGTAGTTATTAAACCCATTATTAAGGGAGCAATACGTGAATAGGAAATCTTGCACAACAAAAAATTTCCATTTTTCAATAAAGAATTTAAAATGTCAATTTAATAGCATTAATAGCTCAACATACTAGTTATTGAAAGTAGAATCCCACCGAGTTAGATCCAGCCATTAATACCGGTCTCACTAAAGAATTTGAGAATATAATGGGAAGAAAATGCATGAACAATTTTCGAGTTCCAATGTATTGTGTTGTACAGTCCAATCACAAAAATGGAAACCAACCATATCAATACAATAAGGGCAAGTAAAAATCCTACCCTGTGGGTGCCATAATGCTGAAGGGCAAAAAGACCCGCCAATATGACATAAGCAAGCAAGATGAGTGCACCTAAAGGAAAATAAATAGAAAATTGAGAGCGTCACACGTGATGCCTTGAAAAATATTTAGAAGCATGACCAAGAAAAATCTCAGACTAAAAACCTAAAGTGCAGACATGACTTGCCATCAGAAAGTTTATTTTCTGTGGCTTCACTACTACAAAAAGAGGTATTTAAGTCGCTGTGTAAAGTCGGTTTTTGGAAGAAAAAAATGACTTATAATGAATTTAAAGTCGGTTCGGTGTAGAACCGACGCTATCTACGTTGGACGTAGCATCGGTTGGCCACGTCAACCGATGCTACCCACGTGGATAGTGTCGGTTAACGTGGAGAACCGACGCTACCCACGTGGATAGCGTCGGTTGATGTGACCAACAGACGTTACGTCACGTGGATAGCGTCGGTTGAGGTGGAGAACCGACGCTATCCACATAATATATCCAACTTCGGGCAAATTTTTACGCAGAACCACATTTTCTTCCTCTCTCTCCATTTTCCTACACCGCGTGCCACCTTCTTTCTAAATTTCCGGCCACCTCCGACCACCATTTGTAACGTCGTTTTGTAAGTTATATTCCTCTTCTCATTATCTTTCAGATCTACTATTTTTTTGAGCGAAATATTAAAAAATATTTATACCCATTTTTTGTATAAATCTTTGATTTAGGTATATTTTTTATTTTGTTTGACTTATTTTATGTGGAAATAATATATGAAATGTTGTGATTTTAATGGATTATATATATTTACTGTGCATGGATAATAAATAATTATAGTAGAATTTTGCAGTTTATTTTCTGTATAAATTTTTGATTTAGGTATGTTTTTATTTTGTTTGACTTATTTTATGTGAAAATAATATCTGAAATATTGTGGTTTTGATGGATTATATATATTTACTGTGCGTGGATAATAAATAATTATAGTAGAATTTTGCAGTTTATTATTCTGTATAAATTTTTGATTTAGGTATGTTTTTAATTTTGTTGGACTTATTTTATGTGGAAATAATATCTGAAATGTTGTGATTTTGATGGATTATATATATTTACTGTGCGTGGATAATAAATAATTATAGTAGAATTTTGCAGTTTATTATTCAGTTTGTTTTATATTTTGTATAAATTCTTGACTTAGGTATGTTTTTTATTTTGCTTGTTATTATGTTTAACTTATTTTATGTGGAAATAATATCTAAAATTTTGTGGGTTTGATGGATTATATATATTTACTGTGCATGGATAAATTTATTTATATATTATAAATAATTATATTTTATTAAGTAAAATTTTGCAGCTTATATTATTCAGTTTGTTTTATATTTTGTATAAATTTTTGATTTAGGTATGTTTTTTATTTTACTTGTTATTATGTTTGACTTATTTTATGTGAAAATAATATCTAAAATGTTGTGTGTTTACTATGCGTGGATAAATTTATTTATATATAAATAATTATATTTTATTAAGTAGTGAATAGAGGAAAAATATATGTTTTTTTTAATTTGTAAGAAATTATATTGGTATAAAAGTTATATGTGTTATCTATTGACTCTTAAAAAAATTATAAATATATATATATATATATAAATAAAAATCAAATAATGACTAAAAACTAAGTAGTATTATTATTATTATTTACATATGCTACTTATGTGTTAAAATGTTACAAATATGTTACTATATATAGTAGTGCCTATATATTTCTATAGAATGTTATATACGTATAATTAATATTATTTTTTAATTATGATATAGTAACATGCATAGAAATTAGAATCAACCACAAAGTACGTGATTGGTTTTTATATATTCATGCTAACATGTTGCTTATTTTTTAATTTGTATAGAAATGATTTTGTAAAATGATTAAAATGATAATTGTTTTGCATTATGTATGTTTTGATATATATTCTAATAATTAGGAAATTTATATATAATAATACTTCAAATATATTCATTGTATACATAATTAAGTAATATGTTTATCTAATGTCATTAATAGAAAATGGACAAATCTTGGATGTCAAAGTGTAGAATTGAGCAAGACTATATTTATGGAGTTGAAAGTTTCATGGAATTTGCTTGTAGAAATAGTAATACTGGAACTAGTATGATTCGATGCCCATGCGTTAAATGTAAAAATGAGCGATTTCATGAATTTGATGAGGTTAAGTATCACTTTATCCGTAATGGTATTCTATTGAGCTATAAATGTTAGTATTATCATGGAGAAAATATTGATAATATTCATGGGGAAAAGATAAATAAGAATGTGAGTGGATTACATACATCTTATCATAATGTACAGATAGAAAATATGTTTCATGATGTTGAAGATGAATTACGAGAGGATGATCCCGAAACCTTTAATAAACTTATAGAAGATGCCGAAAAACCGTTGTATCCAAAATGAAAAAAATACACTAAAATGTCGGGATTGGTTCATTTGTACAATGTGAAGGAAAAATATGGTTTTTCTGACAAGGGATTCACAGAATTACTAAATCTACTAGTCAATATGTTTCCTGAGGGTATTGAATTGCCATATTCAATGTATGAAGTGAAGAAATCTCTTAGTCGATTTGGCATGGAATATCATAAGATTCACGCTTATCCTAATGATTGCATTCTTTATAGAAAAGAATATGAGACATTACATGATTGTCCTATGTGTAAAGAATTGAGATGGAAACATGGTACAAATGAGAGTACAACACATAAGAAAGGTATGCCTGCAAAGGTTCTTTGGTACTTTCCTCCGATTCCTCGCTTTCAAAGGTTTTTCAATAGTAAATATACATCAAAGATGTTGACTTGGCATTCAGATAATCGATCTGATGATGGGGTGCTACGTCATCCTTGTGATTCTCCAAATTGGAAAGTAGTAGATAATTTATCTCCTCAATTTTCATCTAATCTGCACAATCTTCGTCTTGCTATTGCTGCTGATGGAATTAATCCACATAGTTCCCTCAGTAGTAGATATAGTTGTTGGCCAGTAATTATGGTAACATACAACCTTCCTCCCTGGTTGTGTATGAAAAAAAAATTCATGATGTTAACATTATTGATCTCAGGACCGAAACAACCCGATGTTGATATTGATGTATATTTGCAGCCTCTGATAGATGATTTAAAGACGTTGTGGAATGATGGTGTAAATGTTTACGATGCACATAAAGAAGAATACTTTAACTTGAAGGGGGTCCTTTTATGGACAATTAATGATTTTCCTGCCTATGGAAACTTATCAAGACATGCAACAAAAGGTTACAAGGGATGTCCTATATGTAGTGATGGAACTTCTGCAACTTATCTTGTTCACGGATGAAAGATGTCTTATAGAAGACATAGAAGATTTTTGCCATCTGAACACAAGTTTAGATACCAAAAGAAACCGTTCGATGGTGAAGAAGATCATGATCATGCAACTCGACCTTTGCGAGGTATTGAGATATTAAGGCAATTGAATGGGATGACATTCAAATGATATGGAAAGATGAAAAAAAACTCACTAAGGTAGGGAAACGAAAGAGGTTAACTAATGAAATGGGTGAAAATGAAAAAGAGTTTGAACCGACTTACCATTGTTGTTGGAAAAAAATCAATATTTTGGGAATTACCTTATTGGAAAACCTACACATTCGTCACATCTTAGATGTCATGCACATTGAGAAGAATGTATGTGAGAGCTTGATTGGTACTTTACTTAATATACTTGGAAAAACAAAGGATGGAATTAAAGCAAGATTGGATTTAAAGAAACTAGGCATATGACCTGAATTGGAACCAAGAGTGGAAAATGATAAGAATCGAACATACTTACCACCAGCATCATATACAATGTCAACAAAAGAGAAGGATGTGTTTTGTAAATGTTTGGAGGGTGTGAAAGTTCCTGATGGTTACTCATCCAACTTAAGAAATTTTGTGTCTATCACCGATAAGAGACTATATGGATTGAAATCACATGACTGCCATATCTTAATGCAACAGTTATTACCAGTTGCTATTAGATCAATTCTTCCAAAACAAGTTCGATTATCAATAATTCAGCTTTGTTCATTCTTCAATACAATATGCAAGAAATCTATATCAATTGGCGAGTTAAATTCTTTACAAAAAGAAATTGTAGAGACTTTGTGTCTAATTGAAAAATATTTTCCTCCTTCTTTCTTCGAAATAATGATTCACTTATGTGTTCATTTAGTTCGAGAGGTTCAATTGTGTGGTCCTACTTACTTAAGGTGGATGTATCCTTTTGAGAGATATATGGAAGTCCTTAAAGGATATGTAAATAATATAAATCGACCTGAGGGATGTATGGTGGAACGTTACATTGCTGAAGAGGCCATTGAGTTTTGTTCCGAATACTTTAGTGGTTGCACTGAAATTGGGAATTCTACGCACAAGTTGTTCTTAGAATGTCACATGATCCAAGTAGGTAACCCTATGCTTGGTGGAAGTAAGAAATTATTTATTGATCGCACTCGATGGGAAAAAGTATTGGTGGAAGTAAGAAATTATTTATTGATCGCACTCGATGGGAAAAAGTACATCGAATCATTTTGGTAAATAATATTGAGGCACAACCGTACATAGAGTAAGTGATGTTCATTGTTTCATGATTGCAAAAAATATTTTTTATTTAACTATTAATGGTGATATATAATTTAATATATATTTAATAACATTACAGGATGCATTTAAACTTATTGAAGATCGATCCTCGTTATAAAAAAAAGGAGGAGAAAAATGGTTGTATGATGAACATAAGCGAGAGCTTATTAATTGGTTTCGCAACCACGTAAGTATCACAAACAAAAATTCATGCACGTATCTTCCTAGATCTATTCAATGTTTTAAAACTTTGCTCTAAACACATTTTGTGTTTTTGTATACATAAATTCGAGATGAACTCAAGAAACCCAATCATAAAATATCAGAAAGTTTACAATGGCTTGCACATGGGCCAAAATTTGATGTCAAATCATTTTATAGTTTCACAATAAATGGATCGAGGTTTACGACTCAAGCTAGGGACAAAGTCCGAGTAAATCAAAATAGTGGGGTGAAGATGGTTGCACAAACTATGCAATTTGCTAGTTCAAAAGATGCTAATCCTGTACTTTCTGATAAAACATATTATGGTATAATACAAGAGATTTGGGAATTGGATTATAAGGTCTTCCATGAAACAATTTTCTTGTGTGATTGGGTCGAAGATGTTATCAATGTTGGATATAAAATAGATGAGTTTGGATTTACCCTTGTAAATTTATCCAGGATAAGTCACACTGATGATCCTTTCACGTTAGCACTTCATGCAAAACAAGTATTTTACGTGAACGATCAGATTGATTCAAGATGGTCTGTTGTGTTAACGCCTCCACAAAAAGAGTTTTACCATTGTGATGCTGTAGAAGATGATGACTCTATGCTTGATACATTAACCAATATTAGTAATTTCTCAAATAAATTGCCTAATGTATGTGATGATCTAATTGATGATGATGATTCTCGTCATGGGCTCGAAATGATTGTGAAGGAATATATGTATATGATCAACAACCTAATTAAACATAACATATGTTCTATATTATTGTAATAACTCTTATATATATGTATGTTCCTAAAATTTTCAATTAATTTATATTTCTTCATTGTTTGCAGATATTTTATGGATATTCGGATAACAGAGCTTGTAGATCCAAATGATCCATTGTGGTATTTGAAAAGAAGGGGTTGGGCGAATATACCTGATGCTCCACTTAACCCAGATAATAGAATACCTGTTCTATTTGATGCTACTGGTAATCCAATAGGGGAAAATGGTCAACAATTGAAATCCTCTATTGGTCGACTTGCAAAGTCCAGTATACCAATCAATATAAATGATTGGTCTGAGGTTGACGAAGAAGAAAAGTTCAAAATATGGATAACCATTTGTGTAAGTCTCTTATATTTATAATCAATATATATATTATATTAGGTGTATATCTAATCTTTTGTACTATGTTTTTACAGAATCGTTACAAAGTCGATGACAGTTGGAAGGGCAAGTGTTATAAAATTGCAAATAAGGCGTGGAAGGAATACAAGACTTCCAGATTGGCAAGAAATTATGTGTTTCCATATTTGGAAACACTTGATGAGAATGAAATCTACAAAATTCCTGAAGGACACCCCTGGATTACACCTCAAGTTTGGAAAGACTTTGTGGATTATAGACGTTCAGATGAATTTCAAATTATTAGAGAAGATCATCAGAATGTACAAATGCATAACATTCTTCCTAACCGTACTAGGAGGTCTTCAAATCCTAAAGTTAGATATAGAATGGTATTATTAATTTGTCTTAATTTATAAATATTTTTATATTTATTTTCCTCAATTTAATTTCATGTCATTGTTAATAAAATTTTCATAATTTATGTAGGAAGCTGAATTGGGTAGACCTGTTACCCGAACTGAATTATACATAGAAACAAAGACTCCCAAAATGAAGAATTCAAGACCGATGACTCAACGAGGAGAAGAACAATTAAATAAGTTGGTTAGTAATTTTGGTTGATAAAAAGTCTTAATGATATTTAATAATTGATGTAATAATGAATGATATGTTTGATGGCTTTATTATTTGTAGAGAGCCGTTCAAGAAAAAATATCCAGGGGTGAAATAATCGAAGAGCCTGGGAGAGATGCTTTATATCATGCATTCGGCCGCGAGCATCCTGGTCGTGTTAGAGGAGGTAGCCAATATGATGGTTCTATGGAGTATTTTAACATTCCAAAACAAAAGCCTCAGACGGTAAGTAAGGAGAAGTATACTAAAATTGAAGAAGAATTCAACTCCTTTAAGGCTTCAGTGATGAGTGAGATTGCCACTCTAAAAGAACATCAATCACAATAAATGTCAGCCATGGCATCATGCTACAACCAGGACATGCCATATTGGCCAAGCATGCAACCAGGGCATGCCATATTGGCCAAGCATGCAACCATCCATGCCTGGCATACCACCTTCCATGCCAGGTATGCCACAATTCATGCCAAGCATGCCACCATACATGACAGGCATGCCACCATCCATGCCAGGCATGCCACCCACGCAATCTCATTGCGCTCAAACTACATCCAGTATGGGATATAGCCATCCTATTGGACCTCACTATATGCCAAGAATGCATATGCAATCAAGTAGTGGTTCATTTTCTCCAATGCAATCTGCACATTCTTACCATAAATCAAATGAAGATGAACATTTTGGTGAGAATGTAGATCCAATAGCTACCATGAGAGTCCTCTTTTATTTGATGAATCATATGTGGTAAGATTTTAATTTCTGGTGTATATAATCTATTATTTTTAAATTCTTATTATATGTTTTATTTTTTATATATAACACTTAAAATTTTTACAGAATATGAAATGTTTGTTGAAACATCCTTCGTCAACGGACTATGTTGCTATTGGAACAGTACAACAATTGAGCGATGATCGGATGATTCATAATCAATATTTGCCTAATCATTGGCAAATAGTAATTGATCAATCATTGTTTCATGATTGTCCACTACCTGTGCCTTCTGATGCTACCACAGTCCAAGAGGCGGTTGGACAGTATGTGGCTTGGCCGTCGATTCAAGTTGTTCTAAATTTTGACGTGGTACTATTTTTTAACTTAAAAGATAACACTTGTTTACTACTATTATTTTATTATATCTTATATTGTTACTAAAAAATACATATATAATACTTTTTTTTAGTCTATTATACCAGATCTCTTAAATGTGGCACATTTAAGAGATACGAAGCAAGTATCTCGTGCTAAATCTATGTCTAGTGGCCAATCATCGCACACCAAATCATTCAAGAAGAAGCCTTGGAAAAAGTATAGTCATATTTATGCGTTAAACTTCAGTAGAAATCTTGGCACTTTGATGACTATTGTTGGGAGGGCATCTAGCATAAATGATGGATGGACTGTGCCACTTCCTATAGAAATTTCTGGTGTAGACCTCGGCCAAACGTATATATCAATCGAGTGCTTATTGCAACTATTTGGATACCAAATGATCGATTTAAGTATAATTCAAGTGTGGACAAGGTGAGTCATCAATCTATTTATTTTTCTTTTATTTATGCAGAACATATATAATTATATTTATATTATCTAATTATATATATATCTTTTATATAGGGCATGCTATTATCGACTTCAACATAATCACTCATCACATTTAGCAATGTTCTATGATTCTTCATATATCAATCAATATCAAGAGAAGGATGTTAGCATCAGAGCTAAACAATTATGTGATAGAGCATTAACGCTTAACAGAAATCAAAAGTTGATAATCCCTTGGCCATTAAGGTTTGAACAAGGCCAAGATCATTGGATGTTGGTCATCATTGATCTGTTTAATAATCATGCATGGTACTGTGACTCAGCTTCTATAGAACTGAGTAAAGATACAAAAACAGTTGTTGAAATGTAAGAGTTATAGTTACATATTAGTTTCTTCTATTATTTTTTGTAATATTTAATAAAAACTAACCGTTTTAAACCTTGATAGGGCATGGAAGTTGTGGAACAAGTTTAAGGGCATTGCCCTCAAAAAATCTCATAAGCTTATATGGACAAAAGTTATGGTATGTACAAGTCAATATTAATAATTTTATTAATTTTACAATTGAATAATAAAGATGTTCGAATATGAAAATTCATGTACACTTGTTTTTTGTAGGTTCCACAACAAAATAATGGAGTCATGTGTGGTTATTAAGTCATGAAGTTTATGAGCGAAATCATCACAAATATCAAAATTCCAATTGATGATGTGGTAATATCTTTTACCCATATACATAATTTTTTTAACATATTTGAGTTTGCTTTTGTAAATAAATGAAATTATATTCTTATTTTGATTTTAAATACATGTAGTTCTTTGGTTGGAACAAGACGGGCTACGATCAACAAATTTTTGATGATTTACGAGAGGAATGGGCATAACACATGCTTCAAATTATATCATCACAAGAAGAATGAGGAGAAAATTCTGATGATCTTGAATAGCATATGACAACATAACAGTAAATTTTTTAATGATTTAATTTCTCTATCTATTCCTATGTCTGAAATCACTTGTTTGATTGATGATTATATGCTCATGTATTTAGGGGGATACATTGTTTTATGGACCTATTTTTGGCCCAAATTACATCTCATATCTCTTTCCTACTTTCCTTATGAACTCATATTAGCACTTTATTAATCATTTGTTTATAATTATGAATTTATCTGGAATCTCTACTAGTATTTTTAATGCTATAATGAGCTCTAAATAGACAAATCAGGTGTACGTAATTCCGATTTGTTTCTTGGTTTGTATGAGTTTTGGTACCCATGAACGTGTTCCATATGTTTAAGGGCACCAAAACTCACACAAGCCAAGTAAGAAATCGGAGTTACACTTGATTTCATATTTAGAGTTCATTATATATATCATTTAAAAATACTAGTAGAGATTCCAGATAACTTCATATATATAGACAAATGATTAATAAAGTGCTAATATGAGTTCATCGAATGTCGCTGTACATGGTAATCTCTTTTTGATGGTAATATTTATAATGATTTAATTTCTTTATTCGTATGTCTGAAGTTTAGACTGCTTGTTTGATGGATGCTTTACGTGCTCATGTGTATGTAGGGGAATATGAATTGTTATATGGATCAGCTGTTTTTTTTGTTATAATGCTTGTGAAGGCCAATCAAGATTCTAAGCCAACCAAGCTTACTCGATCGCATAATTACACTTTGACGATATTATTTTATTTGTAATTTAAGTTAACTATATGTATTATATATACATTATTTGTTTTTGTAATAAATTTAATTATCAAGTAATTAAATATATTTAAATTTGTAATTATTTGTATTATTATTTAAATTTTAGTTTTTAACTGACTTTAATGCCTATTTCTGTAGTAGTGCTTGTAACCCTGATACAGATGATAAAACTGCAAATAAAATATAAAACAATATATTGATTAGTAGCATTCCAAATAACATTGTTGGAATGTAAACATGAGAAAGAACCACATTGATTGTAAATGACTCTAGAGTCGAGTCTACAACTATCATAGCCTTACCATTCATTGGGTAACCATTAGGGGTACCACTTTGGTGCTTCAGATTGTAAAAAATTCTATATGTCATATGATTTGCTAAAAAAGGAACTAAATACCTAAGATGATGGATCTTCAAAGGCAAGTTAACCTACAATTGAGGTATCCAAGAAGATAAGATCTTACAAAAAACAAATACGAAATCCCCTACCATTGTACTATTAAGGAGAGAAGGGGGAGGAGAACTGGACACAAGTGAATGTTACAAATATGAAGCTACCTACTATTTACAAAGTAACTACACATGAGGAGAAATGTTTGAATATTAACATAGAGAGATCCGCATTGGAAATGGATAACACTAAAATATTGTATATAAGTATCGTATCTCACAATTTGGAGTGCCATCCATGACACTTATGTACTCTAAAAAAATTCTATAAACAACTCTTAGCATGGAGTAAGAAATTTTTCAAAACTCACGACTCATTAGAAACAAACTCACTAAGGAGTCGATTAGAATGATGGATACATCGAGAAAATGGTGTAATATCTAAAGTCTCACTCCCCAACATAAGGCATGTTAGAAGAGATGTTAGGCATGTAGTTAAAGGTACTATGGATCAAGAAAAGCAAGCTTAAGCCAGAACCTTTGGAGAATTGTCACACATGGTATTTGTCTTGCATTATACGCAATGGTAGATCTAAGATTCCAATTCAAGAGGGAGGCTATAAAAATAGTAAAAATTAATACTAAGGAGTCAATTATAATGATAGGTACATCAAGAAAATGGTGTAATATCTAAAGTCTCACTCCCCAACATAAGACATGTTAGAGAAGATTTCAGGAATGTAGTTTTAGGTACTATGGATCAAGAGAAGCACGCCTAAGCCAAAACCTTTGGAGAATTTTCACACAAGGTACTTTTCTTGCATTATGCACAATGGTAAATCTAGGATTCCAATTCAAGACGGAGGCTATAAAAAGAATAAAAATTAATACTACTTGTTTTTTTAGATATTACTTGCTTCTCGTTGAATAAAAATATTATATGTATCTTATCTTAGTGTACATATATTTTTTTAGCTCAAACGATAGGCACACATTCTGGATGTGGGGATTGGGAATTGGCAATTGAACCTTAGACCTTTGGCCAAGAGTACCACAACCTTATCAAATGGACTATCAAGGGTGGCACATGTAAATATGTTTGAAGTACTAAATTTATAGCGAGTTTTTGGGTGGTTAAAGCCAAAAATATCAAATCTAGAGGAACATTGTTTCATATTATGCATGAATTTTTAATTAATTCTATTGAAATTACATCTAAACTTTTCTTTGTTAACAAATACCATGGTGTAATATCTAAAGTCTCACTCCCCAACATAAGGCATGTTAGAGGAGATGTTAGGCATGTAGTTAAAGGTACTATGGATCAAGAAAAGCAAGCTTAAGCCAGAACCTTAGGAGAATTGTCACACATGGTATTTGTCTTGCATTATACGCAATGGTAGATCTAAGATTCCAATTCAAGAGGGAGGCTATAAAAATAGTAAAAATTAATACTAAGGAGTCAATTATAATGATAGGTACATCAAGAAAATGGTGTAATATCTAAAGTCTCACTCCCCAACATAAGACATGTTAGAGAAGATTTCGGGAATGTAGTTTAAGGTACTATGGATCAAGAGAAGCACGCCTAAGCCAAAACCTTTGGAGAATTTTCACACATGGTATTTTTCTTGCATTATGCACAATGGTAAATCTAGGATTCCAATTCAAGACGAAGGCTATAAAAAGAATAAAAATTAATACTACTTGTTGTTTTAGATATTACTTGTTTCTCGTTGAATAAAAATATTATATGTATCTTTTCTTAGTGTACATATATTTTTTTAGCTCAAACGATAGGCACACATTCTGGATGTGGGGATTGGGAATTGGCAATTGAACCTTAGACCTTTGGCCAAGAGTACCACAACCTTATCAAATGGACTATCAAGGGTGGCATGTGTAAATATGTTTTAAGTACTAAATTTATAGCGAGTTTTTGGGTGGTTAAAGCCAAAAATATCAAATCTAGAGGAACATTGTTTCATATTATGCATGAATTTTTAATTAATTCTATTGAAGTTACATCTAAACTTTTCTTTGTTAACAAATGAAAAGGGCATGTGCCCTATCTGATCCCTCCAGAAATCTACCGCTGGTCATCCATGCAGATGCACTAAAGTAGAATACATATAATGGCATGTGAAAAATAAAAGGCGTTGAAACATCTTGCTTTAATGATATAGAACAAGATATATTCTTGGAGAGAGAATTTAATTAAAATTCAGTCATTCACCTTACAAGCTACTAGGGGTGTCCATGGTCCGGTCCGGTCCGGTTTTGCCTAAAAAAATGTAACCAAACCAGACCGTTCATATAGTTGAAACCGGACCGGACCGGACCATTCAGCTATCTAAAATGTTATAACCGAACGGTTTGGTTAACAGTTTTGAACGGTTTTTAACAATTAATAATAAATAAATATGATTCAATTTAATATGATATAATTTAATAGGATGCAATCAAATATAATGCTCATTTATAATCATACATAGATAGATATTATTATTAAATACATAAATTATCAAAATCTAAAATAAAAAAAAGATTAGACATGAAGAAATGAATTCCAAATATCTCATTTGCAAAGAATTCTTAAACATATACAAACATCAAAACTCAAAATCAACAACAATACATCATTAGATAATAATATTTAAAACTTACCCATTATTAATCATCAACGATCATTGTAGTGTCTTTAATGAACTTTACAATCAAACAAAATCAACATCTTCATAAATGTCTAGGTCATCATTGTATTCTGGTAAGAGAACATTGTCATTATTAATGGAAGAACGAAACCAATTTTGACTACATACTAATGTCTCTACCATTTTAGGATTCAAAGAACTCCTAAATGGATCAAGAATGCGCCCTCCTGTGCTAAAAGCTGATTCTGATGCAACAGTTGAAACTTGAATTGCTAACACATCACGTGCAATGAGAGAGATGATAGGAAACCTAAAAGAATTTGCCTTCCACCATTTTAATATATCAAACTTATCCAACATGACATTTTCACATGGGGTGTTCAAATATTTCTCAACCTCGGTTTTCAATTCCAAACTATTTTTCTCCTTTAAGCGTTTAAGAAACTTCAACTTTCTTGCTTCCTCAGATGAAGGAATCCTTCCTATTACATCTTGTGATTGAGTCACATTAGATTGAAAATATTTTCCATGCACTAACATATAGTAAGCTTTGAACAGATCCATAAAAGTATTTTTGACATTATCTCTCAATTTTTGAACAATTTCTAAATCATAAATCTCTTCAAATAAGAATTCCAAATACTCTAATTTGTACCTTGGATCAAATACAAATGCAACATACAACATCTTATTAGTCTTGTGTACATTTCCCCAATACTTCTCAAATTTTGTTTTCATGCTAATAGCCATATTTTTTAACAACAAGTCATCAGAAACACACCATGTAAGTATTTGAGATTGAATGTTATGTAATTCTGTAAAATATAAATTTGAAGTGGTGCATAAAGATGCACTGAATGCTAAAGTAGAGTCATAAAAAGTTTTCAAAAACTTGACAAAAACACCAGCATTCTTCCAATCATCTAATGTTGGCGGCCCAACATTCGATCGCTCCTCATGAAAATAAGAAATAAAGTTTTTTCCTTCCTCTTCTTCAAGACGATCAAATGCTTTTTGAAAATCTAAAGAATATTTTAACATTAGATATGTGGAGTTCCATCTTGTAGGCACATCTAGCACGACACTTCCTTTGGACTCAATATTTTCTTTAATAGAACACATTTTAAACTTTTGTAATCTCAAAGGAGATGATCTAATATATCTCACAGCGCAATGAATACTCATAATAGTACTATGAAGATCTTTAAGTCCCTCTCTTACAATCAAATTCAAAATGTGAGCACAACATTGCACATGAAAGAACTCTCTACTCATAACAAGTCCATCATTCCAATTTTTTAGCTTCCTTTTCAAGTATGACACAGCAGTATCATTTGAGGAAGCCTTATCAAGTGTTATGGTGAATACCTTACATATACCCCAATCACGCAAACTCTGTTCTATCACTCTCCCAATTGTATCACCTTTATGATTCTCAACTTGACAAAATTTTATAATTCTCTTTTGTAATTTCCAATCTTTGTCAATATAATGAATAGTTAGACAAATATAATTAATATTTTGAATTGAAGTCCAACAATCACTAGTAAGACAAACTCTTTGCTTTTCACTTACGAAAAAGTTCTTCAAACTTTTTTTCTCATCTAAATAAAGTTGAAACACATCTCTAGAAATTGTTTGTCGAGATGGCACATGAAACTTAGGACAAATTTTAGATATAAAGTCTTTAAATCCCTCACCCTCAACAAACCTAAAAGACAATTCATCAATAATAATCATTTTTGCCAAAGCAACTCTAGCACGTTTTGCATCAAATGATACAACAACTAATTTATGAGTTGTCCTATCATCCTCTCTTTTTTGTGTTTGAAAACTTAACATCTTTTGTCCTTTATCTACTTCTTTAGGAATCTTCTTACATAAATTTTTGAAGTGATGTATCATTGAAGTAGTTCCATTCCTTGTGGGATGAGCAGCATAACTTTTTTTACAATAATGACATGTAGCTCTAGGATTTTCCACATCATAGGGTAAAATATATGAAAAATGATTCCATATTTCTGACCTAAAATTTTTTGGTTTCTTCATATCAGATTCATTATCAGGGTGAACATTACTTACTTCTATTCCCCTTTTTGAAGATGAGTCATTTAAATTCTGTGGTGGATTTTCCATTTCATTCGGATGAATTTCAGGTTCAATGTCTTCAATCATAGACATAGCAAAGTCTGTAAATTGACTTGGTCCAATAAACTCATGTACATCATCACCTATATATAAAATATAGATTAGTACATATTCTTAATATATTAAAATATTACTTTTTGTAATTAATCAAAAATCATTTCAAAACTAACATAATATCAGTCACCAAAGTGTAACATTCTAGCATAGGACAACAATCTAGGACATTACCTTGAATTTGAGGGCTTCACAAAATGTTTGGTGCCACTACATTAAAAAGATGGTAATTTTGTACAATTGAATGCTAATAAAAACTGTTTTTTATTATTTATTAACTTTGTGGATTAATTACATTTAAAATATAATTATCTGCATAAATATTTAGTTTATAGCTGCATTACCTGCATATATGATATCAATATATGATATCAGGTGTTAATGAATTAATAATACAGTTTGGTATTCAGAAACTTTATACAATCTATAACAATATTAATTTAAACATTGTTTATGCACATTTTAAAAATTAAGAAGTAATATGATTTAATAAGAACCTATAAAACAAAAACATTACAATTTATGTACATTTTATGACAAAAATACAACTTATATATAAATCATATATAAAAATTTATATTAACAAATCATGTTAATTAAAAAACACATTTAATTGTAAAGATCAATGTATTCTGTAAACTATGATTATACTAAGGCAATGTGTAAAGATCAGATTTCAGACTAAAAAAAACTAACATAACATTCAGATTTCAGATTTCAAACTAACAAAAAAATGACATACCATTCAGATTTTCAAGTTTAATTAACTTTCTAGATCAAACAAATACTCATAACAATTTGATGGGAATTGGAATCATGATGGGTATAAGAAAGGTGAAATGCATCCTGATGATTATAATTAGCTTAAACTGAAAAATGAGTTATGTACATGTACATATTCTTGATGACATAGATTTTTTATTCTCGGGGGTAGACCTGTACCTCTTGAAATTCATAATGATCAAACATTAATAAAATAAACTATATATATTTAATCTATAAAGAGAACTTAATCAAAATAATTAAGCTTTAAAAGAGGGACAACATACGAACAATTTAACTGAAGTTATAAGTTATAACAGTATTAATTAGTTTCCACTTTCCACCATTTAAAAAAAATGAACTCTGTGAGAAAAAATTGTTCAAACTTCAGAGTTCACAATTCAAAGTATTCAGACTAACAAAAAAACGACATACCATTCAGATTTTAGAATTCAGACTCCAGACTTACCATTTAGTTTAATCAGGAAAAAACTACTACCAGACTACCAATACATGAATTTGAGCTCCAAGTTTAATTAACTTTCTAGATCAAACAAATACGCATAACAATTTTATGGGAATTGGAATCAGATCCAACAGGTAAACAATAACTCTACCTTCTAACAGAAGATCATGATGGGTATAAGAAAGGTGGAATGCATCCCGATGATTATAATTAGCTTAAACTGAAAAATGAGTTATGTACATGTACATATTCTTGATGACATAGATTTTTCATTCTCGGGGGTAGACCTGTACCTCTTGAAATTCATAAGGATCAAACATTAATAAAATAAACTATATATATTTAATCTACAAAGAGAACTTAATCAAAATTATTAAGCTTTAAAAGAAGGACAACATACGAACAATTTAACTGAAGTTATAAGTTATAACAGTATTAATTAGTTTCCACTTTCCACCATTTAAAAAAAATGAACTCTGTGAGAAAAAATTGTTCAAACTTCAGAGTTCACAGTTCAAAGTATACATACTAACAAAAAAACGACATACCATTCAGATTTTATAATTCAGACTCCAGACTTACCATTCAGTTTAATCAGGAAAAAACTACTACCAGACTACCAATACATGAATTTGAGCTCCAAGTTTAATTAACTTTCTAGATCAAACAAATACTCATAACAATTTTATGGGAATTGGAATCAGATCCAACAGGTAAAAAACAACTCTACCTTCTAACAGAAGATCATGATAGGTATAAGAAAGGTGGAATGCATCCTGATGATTATAATTAGCTTAAATTGAAAAATGAGTTATGTACATGTACATATTCTTGATGACATAGATTTTTCATTCTCGGGGGTAGACCTGTACCTCTTGATATTCATAATGATCAAACATTAATAAAATAAACTATATATATAATCTATAAAGAGAACTTAATCAAAATAATTAAGCTTTAAAAGAGGGACAACATACGAACAATTTAACTAAAGTTATAAGTTATAACAGTATTAATTAGTTTCCATTTTCCACCATTAAAAAAAATGAACTCTGTGAGAAAAATTGTTCAAACTTCGAGTTCACAGTTCAAAGTATTCAGACTAACAAAAAAACGACATACCATTCAGATTTTAGAATTCAGACTCCAGATTTACCATTTAGTTTAATCAGGAAAAAACTACTACCAGACTACCAATACATGAATTTGAGCTCCAAGTTTAATTAACTTTCAAGATCAAAAAAATACGCATAACAATTTTATGGGAATTGGAATCAGATCGAACAACTAAAAATAACTCTACCTTCTAACAGAAGATCTTGATGGGTATAAGAAAGGTGGAATGCATCCTGATGATTATAATTAGCTTAAATTGAAAAATGAGTTATGTACATGTACATATTCTTGATGACATAGATTTTTCATTCTCGGGGGTAGACTTGTACCTCTTGAAATTCATAATGATCAAACATTAATAAAATAAACTATATATATTTAATCTACAAAGAGAACTTAATCAAAATTATTAAGCTTTAAAAGAGGGACAACATACGAACAATTTAACTGAAGTTATAAGTTATAACAGTATTAATTAGTTTCCACTTTCCACCATTTAAAAAAAATTGAACTCTGTGAGAAAAAATTGTTCAAACTTCAGAGTTCACACTTCAAAGTATTCAGACTAACAAAAAAACGACATACCATTCATATTTTAGAATTCAGACTCCAGACTTACCATTCAGTTTAATTAGGAAAAAACTACTACCAGACTACCAATACATGAATTTGAGCTCCAAGTTTAATTAACTTTCTAGATCAAACAAATACTCATAACAATTTTATGGGAATTGGAATCAGATCCAACAGGTAAAAAATAACTCTACCTTCTAATAGAAGATCATGATGGTTATAAGAAAGGTGGAATGCATCCTGATAATTATAATTAGCTTAAACTGAAAAATGAGTTATGTACATGTACATATTCTTGATGACATAGATTTTTCATTCTCGGGGGTAGACCTGTACCTCTTGAAATTCATAATGATCAAACATTAATAAAATAAACTATATATATAATCTATAAAGAGAACTTAATCAAAATAATTAAGCTTTAAAAGAGGGACAACATACGAACAATTTAACTGAAGTTATAAGTTATAACAGTATTAATTAGTTTCCACTTTCCACCATTAAAAAAAATGAACTCTGTGAGAAAAAATTGTTCAAACTTCAGAGTTCACAGTTCAAAGTATTCAGACTAACAAAAAAATGACATACCATTCAGATTTTAGAATTCAGACTCCAGACTTAACATTCAGTTTAATCAGGAAAAAACTACTACCAGACTACCAATACATGAATTTGAGCTCGAAGTTTAATTAACTTTCTAGATCAAACAAATACGCATAACAATTTTATGGGAAATGGAATCAGATCCAACAGGTAAAAAATACCTCTACCTTCTAACAGAAGATCATGATGGGTATAAGAAAGGTGGAATGCATCCTGATGATTATAATTAGCTTAAACTGAAAAATGGGTTATATAAATGTACATATTCTTGATGACATAGATTTTTCATTCTCGGGGGTAGACCTGTACCTCTTGAAATTCATAACGATCAAACATTAATAAAATAAACTATATATATTTAATCTACAAAGAGAACTTAATCAAAATTATTAAGCTTTAAAAGAAGGACAACATACGAACAATTTAACTGAAGTTATAAGTTATAACAGTATTAATTAGTTTCCACTTTCCACCATTTAAAAAAAATGAACTCTGTGAGAAAAAATTGTTCAAACTTCAGAGTTCACAGTTCAAAGTATACATACTAACAAAAAAACGACATACCATTCAGATTTTATAATTCAGACTCCAGACTTACCATTCAGTTTAATCAGGAAAAAACTACTACCAGACTACCAATACATGAATTTGAGTTCGAAGTTTAATTAACTTTCTAGATCAAACAAATACTCATAACAATTTTATGGGAATTGGAATCAGATCCAACAGGTAAAAAACAACTCTACCTTCTAACAGAAGATCATGATAGGTATAAGAAAGGTGGAATGCATCCTGATGATTATAATTAGCTTAAATTGAAAAATGAGTTATGTACATGTACATATTCTTGATGACATATATTTTTCATTCTCGGGGGTAGACCTGTACCTCTTGATATTCATAATGATCAAACATTAATAAAATAAACTATATATATAATCTATAAAGAGAACTTAATCAAAATAATTAAGCTTTAAAAGAGGGACAACATACGAACAATTTAACTAAAGTTATAACTTATAACAGTATTAATTAGTTTCCATTCTCCACCATTAAAAAAAATGAACTCTGTGAGAAAAATTGTTCAAACTTCAGAGTTCACAGTTCAAAGTATTCAGACTAACAAAAAAACGACATACCATTCAGATTTTAGAATTCAGACTCCAGACTTACCATTTTGTTTAATCAGGAAAAAACTACTACCAGACTACCAATACATGAATTTGAGCTCCAAGTTTAATTAACTTTCAAGATCAAAAAAATACGCATAACAATTTTATGGGAATTGGAATCAGATCCAACAAGTAAAAAATAACTCTACCTTCTAACAGAAGATCTTGATGGGTATAAGAAAGGTGGAATGCATCCTGATGATTATAATTAGCTTAAACTGAAAAATGAGTTATGTACATGTACATATTCTTGATGACATAGATTTTTCATTCTCGGGGGTAGACTTGTACCTCTTGAAATTCATAATGATCAAACATTAATAAAATAAACTATATATATTTAATCTACAAAGAGAACTTAATCAAAATTATTAAGCTTTAAAAGAGGGACAACATACGAACAATTTAACTGAAGTTATAAGTTATAACAGTATTAATTAGTTTCCACTTTCCACCATTTAAAAAAAATGAACTCTGTGAGAAAAAATTGTTCAAACTTCAGAGTTCACAGTTCAAAGTATTCAGACTAACAAAAAAACGACATACCATTCATATTTTAGAATTCAGACTCCAGACTTACCATTCAGTTTAATTAGGAAAAAACTACTACCAGACTACCAATACATGAATTTGAGCTCCAAGTTTAATTAACTTTCTAGATCAAACAAATACTCATAACAATTTTATGGGAATTGGAATCAGATCCAACAGGTAAAAAATAACTCTACCTTCTAATAGAAGATCATGATGGTTATAAGAAAGGTGGAATGCATCCTGATAATTATAATTAGCTTAAACTGAAAAATGAGTTATGTACATGTACATATTCTTGATGACATAGATTTTTCATTCTCGGGGGTAGACCTGTACCTCTTGAAATTCATAATGATCAAACATTAATAAAATAAACTATATATATAATCAATAAAGAGAACTTAATCAAAATAATTAAGCTTTAAAAGAGGGACAACATACGAACAATTTAACTGAAGTTATAAGTTATAACAGTATTAATTAGTTTCCACTTTCCACCATTAAAAAAAAATGAACTCTGTGAGAAAAAATTGTTCAAACTTCAGAGTTCACAGTTCAAAGTATTCAGACTAACAAAAAAATGACATACCATTCAGATTTTAGAATTCAGACTCCAGACTTAACATTCAGTTTAATCAGGAAAAAACTACTACCAGACTACCAATACATGAATTTGAGCTCGAAGTTTAATTAACTTTCTAGATCAAACAAATACGCATAACAATTTTATGGGAAATGGAATCAGATCCAACAGGTAAAAAATACCTCTACCTTCTAACAGAAGATCATGATGGGTATAAGAAAGGTGGAATGCATCCTGATGATTATAATTAGCTTAAACTGAAAAATGGGTTATATAAATGTACATATTCTTGATGACATAGATTTTTCATTCTCGGGGGTAGACCTGTACCTCTTGAAATTCATAAGGATCGAACATTAATAAAATAAACTATATATATTTAATCTACAAAGAGAACTTAATCAAAATTATTAAGCTTTAAAAGAAGGACAACATACAAACAATTTAACTGAAGTTATAAGTTATAATAGTATTAATTAGTTTCCACTTTCCACCATTTAAAAAAAATGAACTCTGTGAGAAAAAATTGTTTAAACTTCAGAGTTCACAGTTCAAAGTATACAACCTAACAAAAAAACGACATACCATTCTGATTTTATAGTTCAGACTTCATAATTACCATTCAGTTTAATCAGGAAAAAACTACTACCAGACTACCAATACATGAATTTGAGCTCGAAGTTTAATTAACTTTCTAGATCAAACAAATACGCATAACAATTTTATGGGAAATGGAATCAGATCCAACAGGTAAAAAACAACTCTACCTTCTAACAGAAGATCATGATAGGTATAAGAAAGGTGGAATGCATCCTGATGATTATAATTAGCTTAAATTGAAAAATGAGTTATGTACATGTACATATTCTTGATGACATAGATTTTTCATTCTCGGGGGTAGACCTGTACCTCTTGATATTCATAATGATGAAACATTAATAAAATAAACTATATATATAATCTATAAAGAGAACTTAATCAAAATAATTAAGCTTTAAAAGAGGGACAACATACGAACAATTTAACTAAAGTTATAAGTTATAACAGTATTAATTAGTTTCCATTTTCCACCATTAAAAAAAATGAACTCTGTGAGAAAAATTGTTCAAACTTCAGAGTTCACAGTTCAAAGTATTCAGACTAACAAAAAAACGACATACCATTCAGATTTTAGAATTCAGACTCCAGACTTACCATTTTGTTTAATCAGGAAAAAACTACTACCAGACTACCAATACATGAATTTGAGCTCCAAGTTTAATTAACTTTCAAGATCAAAAAAATACGCATAACAATTTTATGGGAATTGGAATCAGATCCAACAAGTAAAAAATAACTCTACCTTCTAACAGAAGATCTTGATGGGTATAAGAAAGGTGGAATGCATCCTGATGATTATAATTAGCTTAAACTGAAAAATGAGTTATGTACATGTACATATTCTTGATGACATAGATTTTTCATTCTCGGGGGTAGACTTGTACCTCTTGAAATTCATAATGATCAAACATTAATAAAATAAACTATATATATTTAATCTACAAAGAGAACTTAATCAAAATTATTAAGCTTTAAAAGAGGGACAACATACGAACAATTTAACTGAAGTTATAAGTTATAACAGTATTAATTAGTTTCCACTTTCCACCATTTAAAAAAATGAACTCTGTGAGAAAAAATTGTTCAAACTTCAGAGTTCACAGTTCAAAGTATTCAGACTAACAAAAAAACGACATACCATTCATATTTTAGAATTCAGACTCCAGACTTACCATTCAGTTTAATCAGGAAAAAACTACTACCAGACTACCAATACATGAATTTGAGCTCCAAGTTTAATTAACTTTCTAGATCAAACAAATACTCATAACAATTTTATGGGAATTGGAATCAGATCCAACAGGTAAAAAATAACTCTACCTTCTAACAGAAGATCATGATAGGTATAAGAAAGGTGGAATGCATCCTGATGATTATAATTAGCTTAAATTGAAAAATGAGTTATGTACATGTACATATTCTTGATGACATAGATTTTTCATTCTCGGGGGTAGACTTGTACCTCTTGAAATTCATAATGATCAAACATTAATAAAATAAACTATATATATTTAATCTACAAAGAGAACTTAATCAAAATTATTAAGCTTTAAAAGAGGGACAACATACGAACAATTTAACTGAAGTTATAAGTTATAACAGTATTAATTAGTTTCCACTTTCCACCATTTAAAAAAAATGAACTCTGTGAGAAAAAATTGTTCAAACTTCAGAGTTCACAGTTCAAAGTATTCAGACTAACAAAAAAACGACATACCATTCATATTTTAGAATTCAGACTCCAGACTTACCATTCAGTTTAATTAGGAAAAAACTACTACCAGACTACCAATACATGAATTTGAGCTCCAAGTTTAATTAACTTTCTAGATCAAACAAATACTCATAACAATTTTATGGAAATTGGAATCAGATCCAACGGGTAAAAAATAACTCTACCTTCTAACAAGATCATGATGGTTATAAGAAAGGTGGAATGCATCCCGATGATTATAATTAGCTTAAACTAAAAAATGAGTTATGTAAATGTACATATTCTTGATGACATTGATTTTTCCTACTCGGGGGTAGACCTGTACCTCTTGAAATTCATAATGATCAAACATTAATAAAATAAACTATATATATTTAATCTACAAAGAGAACTTAATCAAAATAATTAAGCTTTAAAAGAGGGACAACATACGAACAATTTAACTGAAGTTATAAGTTATAACAGTATTAATTAGTTTCCACTTTCCACCATTAAAAAAAATGAACTCTGTGAGAAAAAATTGTTCAAACTTCAGAGTTCACAGTTCAAAGTATTCAGACTAACAAAAAAATGACATACCATTCAGATTTTAGAATTCAGACTCCAGACTTAACATTCAGTTTAATCAGGAAAAAACTACTACCAGACTACCAATACATGAATTTGAGCTCGAAGTTTAATTAACTTTCTAGATCAAACAAATACGCATAACAATTTTATGGGAAATGGAATCAGATCCAACAGGTAAAAAATACCTCTACCTTCTAACAGAAGATCATGATGGGTATAAGAAAGGTGGAATGCATCCTGATGATTATAATTAGCTTAAACTGAAAAATGGGTTATATAAATGTACATATTCTTGATGACATAGATTTTTCATTCTCGGGGGTAGACCTGTACCTCTTGAAATTCATAACGATCAAACATTAATAAAATAAACTATATATATTTAATCTACAAAGAGAACTTAATCAAAATTATTAAGCTTTAAAAGAAGGACAACATACGAACAATTTAACTGAAGTTATAAGTTATAACAGGATTTAATATTTTCCACTTTCCAGCATTAAATAAATGAACTGTCTAAGAAAAATTGTTCAAACTTGAGTTCACGGTTCAAAGTATACATACTAACAAAAAACGACATACCATTCAGATTTTATAATTCAGACTCGAGACTTACCATTTTGTTTAATCAGGAAAAAACTACTACCAGACTACCAATACATGAATTTGAGCTCCAAGTTTAATTAACTTTCTAGATGAAACAAATACTCATAACAATTTTATGGGAATTGGAATCAGATCCAACAGGTAAAAAACAACTCTACCTTCTAACAGAAGATCATGATAGGTATAAGAAAGGTGGAATGCATCCTGATGATTATAATTAGCTTAAATTGAAAAATGAGTTATGTACATGTACATATTCTTGATGACCTAGATTTTTCATTCTCGGGGGTAGACCTGTACCTCTTGATATTCATAATGATCAAACATTAATAAAATAAACTATATATATTTAATCTACAAAGAGAACTTAATCAAAATTATTAAGTTTTAAAAGAGGGACAACATACGAACAATTTAACTGAAGTTATAAGTTATAACAGTATTAATTATTTTCCACTTTCCACCATTTAAAAAAATGAACTCTGTGAGAAAAAATTGTTCAAACTTCAGAGTTCACAGTTCAAAGTATTCACACTAACAAAAAAACGACATACCATTCATATTTTAGAATTCAGACTCCAGACTTACCATTCAGTTTAATTAGGAAAAAACTACTACCAGACTACCAATACATGAATTTGAGCTCCAAGTTTAATTAACTTTCTAGATCAAACAAATACTCATAACAATTTTATGGGAATTGGAATCAGATCCAACAGGTAAAAAATAACTCTACCTTCTAACAGAAGATCATGATGGTTATAAGAAAGGTGGAATGCATCCTGATGATTATAATTAGCTTAAACTGAAAAATGAGTTATGTACATGTACATATTCTTGATGACATAGATTTTTCATTCTCGGGGGTAGACCTGTACCTCTTGAAATTCATAACGATCAAACATTAATAAAATAAACTATATATATTTAATCTACAAAGAGAACTTAATCAAAATTATTAAGCTTTAAAAGAAGGACAACATACGAACAATTTAACTGAAGTTATATGTTATAACAGTATTAATTAGTTTCCACTTTCCACCATTTAAAAAAATGAACTCTGTGAGAAAAAATTGTTCAAACTTCAGAGTTCACAGTTCAAAGTATTCAGACTAACAAAAAAATGACATACCATTCATATTTTAGAATTCAGACTCCAGACTTACCATTCAGTTTAATTAGGAAAAAACTACTACCAGACTACCAATACATGAATTTGAGCTCGAAGTCTAATTAACTTTCTAGATCAAAGAAATACGCATAACAATTTTATGGGAAATGGAATCAGATCCAACAGGTAAAAAATACCTCTACCTTCTAACAGAAGATCATGATGGGTATAAGAAAGGGGGAATGCATCCTGATGATTATAATTAGCTTAAACTGAAAAATGGGTTATATAAATGTACATATTCTTGATGACATAGATTTTTCATTCTCGGGGGTAGACCTGTACCTCTTGAAATTCATAACGATCAAACATTAATAAAATAAACTATATATATTTAATCTACAAAGAGAACTTAATCAAAATTATTAAGCTTTAAAAGAAGGACAACATACGAACAATTTAACTGAAGTTATAAGTTATAACAGTATTAATTAGTTTCCACTTTCCACCATTTAAAAAAAATGAACTCTGTGAGAAAAAATTGTTCAAACTTCAGAGTTCACAGTTCAAAGTATTCAGACTAACAAAAAAATGACATACCATTCAGATTTTAGAATTCAGACTCCAGACTTAACATTCAGTTTAATCAGGAAAAAACTACTACCAGACTACCAATACATGAATTTGAGCTCGAAGTTTAATTAACTTTCTAGATCAAACAAATACGCATAACAATTTTATGGGAAATGGAATCAGATCCAACAAGTAAAAAATAACTCTACCTTCTAACAGAAGATCATGATGGGTATAAGAAAGGTGGAATGCATCTTGATGATTATAATTAGCTTAAACTGAAAAATGAGTTATGTACATGTACATATTCTTGATGACATAGATTTTTCATTCTCGGGGGTAGACCTGTACCTCTTGAAATTCATAATGATCAAACATTAATAAAATAAACTATATATATTTAATCAATAAAGAGAACTTAATCAAAATAATTAAGCTTTGAAAGAGGGACAACATACGAACAATTTAGCTGAAGTTATAAGTTATAACAGTATTAATTAGTTTCCACTTTCCACCATTAAAAAAAATGAACTCTGTGAGAAAAAATTGTTCAAACTTCAGAGTTGAGAGTTCAAAGTATTCAGACTAACAAAAAAATGACATACCATTCAGATTTTTGAATTCAGACTCCAGACTTAACATTCAGTTTAATCAGGAAAAAACTACTACCAGACTACCAATACATGAATTTGAGCTCCAAGTTTAATTAACTTTCTAGATCAAACAAATACGCATAACAATTTTATGGGAATTGGAATCAGATCCAACAGGTAAAAAATAACTCTACCTTCTAACAGAAGATCATGATGGGTATAAGAAAGGTGGAATGCATCCTGATGAATATAATTAGCTTAAACTAAAAAATGAGTTATGTACATGTACATATTCTTGATGACATAGATTTTTCATTCTCGGGGGTAGACCTGTACCTCTTGAAATTCATAATGATCAAACATTAATAAAATAAACTATATATATTTAATCTACAAAGAGAACTTAATCAAAATAATTAAGCTTTAAAAGAGGGACAACATACGAACAATTTAGCTGAAGTTATAAGTTATAACAGTATTAATTAGTTTCCACTTTCCACCATTAAAAAAAATGAACTCTATGAGAAAAAATTGTTCAAACTTCAGAGTTGAGAGTTCAAAGTATTCAGACTAACAAAAAAACGACATACCATTTAGATTTTAGAATTCAGACTCCAGACTTAACATTCAGTTTAATCAGGAAAAAACTACTACCAGACTACCAATACATGAATTTGAGCTCGAAGTTTAATTAACTTTCTAGATCAAACAAATACGCATAACAATTTTATGGGAAATGGAATCAGATCCAACAAGTAAAAAATAACTCTACCTTCTAGCAGAAGATCATGATGGGTATAAGAAAGGTGGAATGCATCCTGATGATTATAATTAGCTTAAACTGAAAAATGGGTTATGTAAATGTACATATTCTTGATGACATAGATTTTTCATTCTCGTGGGTAGACCTGTACCTCTTGAAATTCATAACGATCAAACATTAATAAAATAAACAATATATATTTAATCTACAAAGAGAACTTAATCAAAATAATTAAGCTTTAAAAGAGGGACAACATACGAACAATTTAACTGAAGTTATAAGTTATAACAGTATTAATTAGTTTCCACTTTCCACCATTAATAAAAAAATGAACTCTATGAGAAAAAATTGTTCAAACTTCAGAGTTCACAGTTCAAAGTATTCAGACTAACAAAAAAATGACATACCATTTAGATTTTAGAATTCAGACTCCAGACTTAACATTCAGTTTAATCAGGAAAAAACTACTACCAGACTACCAATACATGAATTTGAGCTCGAAGTTTAATTAACTTTATAGATCAAACAAATACGCATAACAATTTTATGGGAAATGGAATCAGATCCAACAAGTAAAAAATAACTCTACCTTCTAACAGAAGATCATGATGGGTATAAGAAAGGTGGAATGCATCCTGATGATTATAATTAGCTTAAACTGAAAAATGGGTTATGTAAATGTACATATTCTTGATGACATAGATTTTTCATTCTCGTGGGTAGACCTGTACCTCTTGAAATTCATAACGATCAAACATTAATAAAATAAACTATATATATTTAATCTACAAAGAGAACTTAATCAAAATAATTAAGCTTTAAAAGAGGGACAACATACGAACAATTTAACTGAAGTTATAAGTTATAACAGTATTAATTAGTTTCCACTTTCCACCATTAATAAAAAAATGAACTCTGTGAGAAAAAATTGTTCAAACTTCAGAGTTCAGAGTTCAAAGTATTCAGACTAACAAAAAAACGACATACCATTCAGATTTTAGAATTCAGACTCCAGACTTAACATTCAGTTTAATCAGGAAAAAACTACTACCAGACTACCAATACTTGAATTTGTGCTCCAAGTTTAATTAACTTTCTAGATCAAACAAATACGCATAACAATTTTATGGGAATTGGAATCAGATCCAACAGGTAAAAAATAACTCTACCTTCTAACAGAAGATCATGATGGGTATAAGAAAGGTGGAATGCATCTTGATGATTATAATTAGCTTAAACTGAAAAATGAGTTATGTACATGTACATATTCTTGATGACATAGATTTTTCATTCTCGGGGGTAGACCTGTACCTCTTGAAATTCATAATGATCAAACATTAATAAAATAAACTATATATATTTAATCTATAAAGAGAACTTAATCAAAATAATTAAGCTTTGAAAGAGGGACAACATACGAACAATTTAGCTGAAGTTATAAGTTATAACAGTATTAATTAGTTTCCACTTTCCACCATTAAAAAAAATGAACTCTATGAGAAAAAATTGTTCAAACTTCAGAGTTGAGAGTTCAAAGTATTCAGACTAACAAAAAAACGACATACCATTCAGATTTTAGAATTCAGACTCCAGACTTAACATTCAGTTTAATCAGGAAAAAACTACTACTAGACTACCAATACATGAATTTGAGCTCCAAGTTTAATTATCTTTCTAGATCAAACAAATACGCATAACAATTTTATGGGAATTGGAATCAGATCCAACAGGTAAAAAATAACTCTACCTTCTAACAGAAGATCATGATGGGTATAAGAAAGGTGGAATGCATCCTGATGATTATAATTAGCTTAAACTGAAAAATGGGTTATATAAATGTACATATTCTTGATGACATAGATTTTTCATTCTCGGGGGTAGACCTGTACCTCTTGAAATTCATAACGATCAAACATTAATAAAATAAACTATATATATTTAATCTACAAAGAGAACTTAATCAAAATAATTAAGCTTTAAAAGAGGGACAAAATACCAACAATTTAACTGAAGTTATAAGTTATAATAGTATTAATTAGTTTCCACTTTCCACCATTAATAAAAAAATGAACTCTGTGAGAAAACAATTGTTCAAACTTCAGAGTTCACAGTTCAAAGTATTCAGACTAACAAAAAAATGACATACCATTCAGATTTTAGAATTCAGACTCCAGACTTAACATTCAGTTTAATCAGGAAAAAACTACTACCAGACTACCAATACATGAATTTGAGCTCGAAGTTTAATTAACTTTCTAGATCAAACAAATACGCATAACAATTTTATGGGAAATGGAATCAGATCCAACAGGTAAAAAATAACTCTACCTTCTAACAGAAGATCATGATGGGTATAAGAAAGGTGGAATGCATCCTGATGATTATAATTAGCTTAAACTGAAAAATGGGTTATATAAATGTACATATTCTTGATGACATAGATTTTTCATTCTCGGGGGTAGACCTGTACCTCTTGAAATTCATAACGATCAAACATTAATAAAATAAACTATATATATTTAATCTACAAAGAGAACTTAATCAAAATTATTAAGCTTTAAAAGAAGGACAACATACGAACAATTTAACTGAAGTTATAAGTTATAACAGTATTAATTAGTTTCCACTTTCCACCATTTAAAAAAAATGAACTCTGTGAGAAAAAATTGTTCAAACTTCAGAGTTCACAGTTCAAAGTATTCAGACTAACAAAAAAACGACATACCATTCAGATTTTAGAATTCAGACTCCAGACTTACCATTTTGTTTAATCAGGAAAAAACTACTACCAGACTACCAATACATGAATTTGAGCTCCAAGTTTAATTAACTTTCTAGATCAAACAAATACGCATAACAATTTTATGGGAATTGGAATCAGATCCAATAGGTAAAATATATCTCTACCTTCTAACAGAAGATCACGATGGGTATAAGAAAGGTGGAATGCATCCTGATGATTATAATTAGCTTAAACTAAAAAATGAGTTATGTACATGTACATATTCTTGATGACATAGATTTTTCATTCTCGGGGGTAGACCTGTAACTCTTGAAATTCATAATGATCAAACATTAATAAAATAAACTATATATATTTAATCTATAAAGAGAACTTAATCAAAATAATTAAGCTTTAAAAGAGGTACAACATACGAACAATTTAACTGAAGTTATAAGTTATAACAGTATTAATTAGTTTCCACTTTCCACCATTTAAAAAAAATGAACTCTGTGAGAAAAAAGTGTTCAAACTTCAGAGTTCACAGTTCAAAGTATTCAGACTAACAAAAAAATGACATACCATTAAGATTTCAGACTTCAGACTTCAGACTAACAAAAAAATGACATACTATTCAGATTTCAGAGTTCAGACTAACAAAAAAACGACTTACCATTCAGATTTCACACTAACAAAAAAATGATATACCATTCAGATTTCACAATTCAAATCTCACACTAACAAAAAAACTACATACCATTCAGACTTTAGAGTTCAAACTTTAGACTTACCGTTCAGTTTATTCAGGAAAAAACTACTACCAGACTACCAGACCAGTACTCCATTAGTATTAGACCACATACCTATTTCATGATTTTCGTCCATTGTTGTCATGACACGATGCGACGCGAGGAGAGGTGGTTAGTTGTTGGTGGAAGCGACGTGTGAACAATGGCTAGTTGTTGGTGGAAGCAACGAGAGGAACGGTGGTTAGCTGCTGGTGGAATCAACACGAGGAACGATGGCTAGTTACTGGTGTAAGCGACGACGGCCAAACCCAGAGCGTAGACGAAGAACTGGCGAAAGCAGAGCGTAGACGGCGAAGTGGTGAAGGACTGAAGGCAAGCAAAGAGGAGAGAGCCAAGAGAATTGTTTTTAGGGTTAGGGTTAAGCGTTAACGAGTGACGGCTTAACCCTAAACTCGAAAACAAAATATATATATATACTAGGGTTTTATAATATTTTAAATAATAAAAATTATTTATTTAATAAAACCGGTCCGGTCCGGTCCGGACGGTTTATAATATTTTATAACCGGTCCGGTCCGGTCTGATCAGTTTATAATATTTTATAACCGGATCGGACCATTTTAAAATCGGTTTTATTTAATACGGACCGGACCGGACCGGACTGTTTCATTTACAAAACTGCTTGGTTCGGTCCAGTTTGGACCGGTTTTTCGATTTAAACCGGGCTGGACCGGTTTTTGGACACCCCTACAAGCTACCCAAGAAAAGATTATGAAAATTGAAAGATAATCATGTAGTACGTAAGACCAAAAATATACCATACATAAAAGATTATTAGTCCACCTCTTAATAGCGTAAGCTACAGTAAAATTGGTAGCCAACACTCTTGATATGGTATCGTCAAGTAAGGTATTTCATTCGAATCTTCTAATACCAATATTTTCATTTGAATTTATTATTGTTAAATGGAGCTTTCTTTCTATCAGTTGTACCTCAAACCATTTACTTATCTATTTGGTCGATGGGATCATTTATCTCAACTTAAAGGTCCATCAAAATATATAATTAACCTACAAATAAAAGCCCATTATAAAAAACAATATTTACTCAACCACATCGATATCTTTGCAGATCTTCCTTGTGGCCCCCATCGGCCGGAAAACTTTTCCAGTCAGCTTTACATAGTTCAAAAACTCTTTTTTCTCACAAACCCTAAACCTTTGAACCTTTTTTAGCCACTCTTCCAGCGGTAACCCACTCCAACCATTACAACGTTTTTTTCTCTAACCTTTCCGACCACCACCGTGTTTCACGTCAGTTGGAGAACTTTTCCTAATCGCCTGATTTTCTTAAAAACTATATTTGGGCTTTTCAAACCTCTTTTTTTCAACCCAATCTTTAACCATCCTCTCATCCAATCTTTTCTAACCAAATCCCTCCTTTCTACTGATGGGAATTCTTGCTACCACCATTTCCTTTATTGAAAATGGCCAAAAACTCTCTTTTCTTCTTTTAAAACCTTCTAGCTTCTTTTTAACCCTCAAAGCTATTAAACGTTTGTTCTACTTTTGGATTTTCTAGTGCTATGTTTGATTTAAAAACTATTCTTCAAGGCTTTTTTTTGAGCAAGATGATTTGGAAGCTTTATGGCCATTTTGCAAATTAGATTCAGATTTAATAGAAACTCTTTATTATTGAAGCTGATGAATCTTCTTATGGCTCTTTGGTATTTCGAATGAAAAGGACTAAGATAACTAGTCATAAACTGATTTATGACTTGGGATGCTTACAATGAGTTCTCGATTGTTTGAAAACAATCAAAGCTTTAAAGGAATAAGATTGTTTTTTAAAGAAGCTGTGAAGGGATAATTGCTAATACAACTTTGATAAATTTAGGAATAATGATGGAAGCTTTGTTTCTTTGTTTGGATGGAGGATGAATGGAAGGAGGGATACTATCTCTATGCCTACAGATTTTAAGAACAAAGGGTGGAAGGCTTCCACAAAGACGATTGATGGGTTTTTACATGGTAGACCTCCTAAGGGTTATTTTAAGACCTCTAACGACACTTAAAATGAAAGTAGAAGGGTCGCTCGGGTTTTTCCCCAGGTTCATGGTTACAAACTTGGAAAAAGAGATTGGAATTTGACTCTTCCTCAAGTTGATGGTTACAAACGTGAGAGACGAGATTGGAATCAGACACTTTTGTGTTATAGGAAGAGCCTTTATTTTAGTTGGTTTTTTATTCGAAAAAGCATTGAGAAACGATTCAACTGTAAGATCTATTTAATACCCTTTATGATAGACAAAGCTCTAATGTTCTATGACTACAGCTAGTTTTGATCTTTATGATAGACAAAGCTCTAATGTTCTTTAAGATAGAGGAAGCTTTTTTTTATATTGATAAGCTTATTGTCCTAAATAACTGAGTGGTTATTGAAGGATTGCCCTTCTACTTATGAAGTGAAATAGTGTTCAAAAGAATAGGAGGACTATTTGGGGGATTGTTCGAAGTTGATAAAAGAACTTATAATTTCTCATTCTTGCTTCAAGTAGAGATAAAAGTAAAAGGAAGCAGATTTGTTACCTTTGATTCTTCTTTTGACTTTTGCATTAATGGTAAAAATTATAAGTTATCTATTAGAAATTATTCAACTTTGTTCTTGATTCGAACTTTAAGAAAGCACATAGTTTTCGGCCTTGATCTTATGTGTCAAGAAAAGGCTTTTCTTTTGGGGTTAAGTGGTGAGGAGAAATAATTCTATTAAGAAGTGGGTGCCAAAGAGGTTTGTGAAGGATCTATTTATCCCACATCGGCCAGGAATTAAGCATCGGTTATGTTTATAAGTGTGGGCAATCCTCTAACTTAAGAGCTAGTTTTGAGCTAGCTTTTGGGTTTAGAGTTAGGCCCGGGTTTATAACATGGTATCAGAGCTAGGCCCTGAGTTCATCGTGGTTTGTGGTATTCGTTGCCCCTTACGATGTGAGGGGGGTGTTGAAGGATTATGTCCCACATCGACTAGACATTCAGCTGTAGTGCATTTTATTAGTGTGAGTAACCCTTAACTCAATAAGATCTTATTGGGTTGATTTAGGCCTGTGTTTATAACATGGTATCAAAGCTAGGCCCTGGTACGATGTGTGGACCTCCCTTTAGCTCTCATCGTGGCTCACAACTAAGACCACCCTCCGATGTGAGGGGGAGTGTGAATGATCTGTTTATCCCACATCGGCCAGGAGTTAGGCATCGGCTGTGTTTATAAGTGTGGGCAATCCTCTAACTTACTAGCTAACTTTTGAATTTAGAGTTAGGCCCGGGTTTATAACATGGTATTAGAGCTAGGCCCTGAGTTCATCATGGTTTGTGGCCTTCGTTGCCCCTTACGATGTGAGGGGGGATGTTTAAGGATTATGTCCCACATCGACTAGGCGTTTGGCTATAGTGCAATTTATAAGTGTGGGCAACCCTTAACTCAATGAGATCTTATTGCGTTGAGTTAGGCCTAGGTTTATAATAAGGTTGATTCACAATCCCATGAAAGGAAAGATTTGGACTTCTAAGAAGAAACAATCAGTCTGAAAAGGGAAAGTGTGATTGTGAAAGATGACGTCTTGGTGACTAAGCCTCGTTATATAAAGTGACTTTCGGGGATCTTAATGGGAGTAACAACTCTACGCTAGATGTGAACTTCAAGGTTGCTAGGCCCATTGTTGAAAAGGAAGTTGAAGAATATTCAAGATTAAGAGTAGCTTTGAGTGATTCAGGGCCCACTGTGAGCACTGAATTACTCAAAGGAAAGATTGGGCACTTTAAAGCTAAACATTTCTCTCTTCAAGTTTAATTCGAAGCATTTCGGCATAGTGGATTGTACTAATTATCTTTGATTCGGTTATCATAATCCTATTTTAGGGAACATACAAGTGAGAAAGGAAGTAACAAATGGTAATGATTATGATTCCAATGTAACTTTAATCGTAAGAAAAGAGAAGGGTCGTGATGTTTTTCACCTTAATTCAAGAGATGAAGAAATTAATTTGGATATCCCAGATCACTATTTAGAAGGTTTAGGGGACTTGAATGGAGGTGATGGTTTGAATGGTTTTCAAGAAGCAGGGGTTAATTTTTTACAAGATTTAGAAAGTGACTGATTCACAAATGAGTGAAGATGATGTGGAAAACTTTGAAGATAGAAAGTATGATACAACGGATGAAGTGATCACTGAAGTCCAAAGTTTGTTTGTACCTTAGTCGTTTGAGGTAGGTAATACTATTGACTCTTTGGAGGGTGTTGACATTTTTGAAATTACAAAGGAGGTTGTTAAGGCTACTAAGCCATTGATGGAGGTTGTTGAATCTTTTGGGACTTTGGAGGCTCGTGAGAAAGAGGAGGACGTTGTTGAAAATATTAAGATGTTAGAAGGTGGTGAGGCAAATGATCTTGTCCAGGTTGTTCCAACTTGTGCCTTAACTTTTCCTTCAATATACCAAAAAGAATAAAACATTCGTTAAAGATTTAGGGATAAGAAAAATGGATTTAACCTTATGTTCTTCAAAGGAAAAGGATAGTGTCTTTAGAAAAAAAAGTGAGAAGAAAGGATTAAAAGAGTTACAAAGTTTGAAAAGTGAGATCAGACACCACCAAGATAGTAGTATTAATAATAATTTGGGTGAAGATTCTTTTCAATGAAGATTTTGAGCTGGAATACGAGAGGTTTGGGTGACTAAAGAAGGAATCATGTTTTTAAGAAATAAGTGAGGAAATTGAATCCCGACATCGTAATTATCTAGGAGTCTAAAAGACAAATTGTAGATCAGAATATTATCAACAGTATTTGAAGATTTCACTTTAAGGAGTAAGTTTATCTCCCTTTTTTTAATAGGTCCGGAGGCATCATTGTAATATAGCATACTAAGAAGGTGGAGGCATTGAGTCTATTATTGGTAATTTTTCAATTTCATTAAGAATTTTAGGAGAGGATTGGTGACTTTTAGGAGTTTATGGTCCTTGCAAGAAAAGAGAAAGAAATAGTTTTTGGGAGGACTTGGCTGATTTTTACGTGCTTTGTAGTCAGATTTCCTTCAAATGAAATGGTGGCAAATAAACTAAAAGCATGAAGAATTTTAATTCTTTTATAAGGGAGACAAGGTTAAAAGAAATTGTTCATTTAGGTGGTACTTTTATTTGGTTCGACTTTGGATCCACTCCTATTTGTTGTAAGTTTGATAGATTTATATTTTTACATGAGTGGGAAACTCTGATTGGGTCCAATGTTAGATGAGATTTGTCGAAGGGTTAACTTTGATCATAACCCAGTACTTTTGAGCACTGAAACCAAGTAGTACGGCCTAGTTTCCCTTAAGTTTGAAAATGTTTGGCTCAGGCAAAAAGATTTCATTAATAAAGATCATAATTAGTGACGAGAAACATCAGTTCAGGGATGAAATGGTTATAAGTTTATGAAATAGTTAGATTTATTAAAAGAAAAGCTTAAAAGATAGAATGAAGAATATGGAAACTTGAAAGAAGAAAATCTTTGGAGCAAAATATTTTCATGTGATACATAAAGTGGATGTAATTAAAATATAAACTCGAATAGAGTAAAATAAAAGCTCAAGGTGATACTTACTTGATAAAGAGTACATAGTACAACTGCCTAATAAGCATTCTCGCTCATGGCATCGAGCTGCTTCTCGTGTATCATGTAGGGAAGGTTATCTACATAATGATTCATCCTCTCTAGAGCCATACCTTTATAGAAGGAAACTCCCTCAACTTCTGCACTAAGGTCATCAATAACGACTTTTCCCTTCCTCGAGTCTCTTACGGGAGGAGTAGGTGTTTGTTGGCTCGAGGTGACGGACATTGAAATCTATTGACCTGGAGATATTGGAGAGGGCTCAACCATTGCCAGTGGAGTAGGCGCAAGGACGGGCTCCTCGATGGTCACATGCTGTTTTTTCTTTTTGGATTGAGAGGGAGTGATCTCTTACCTAGAAGACTTTATCCTTTTCTTTCCATTATAGGAGCTCGTTCCTTGGGAAGGAGTTGTATTTTTTTGGGAGCTCACTCCTTGTTTTGCAACCCTATTCTGAAGCCAAGCTAATAAGGTATCGGCATTAAACTCTATGATACCAGAAAAAGAAAAGGAAAGCAGTGTCAAATTTTCAAAGCTCAAGCTAAACAAGAATGGATTATTAGAATTAAACTCAAGGCTCATTCATCATCATCAAGGACAACTTCAAACCTCCCCCCAAAGTCAATTGGAAGTGTCTTGTGTATCTTGGGTGCCCGAGGTTTACAGATTATCTTGTGGAGTGGCTTCATTAAGACGCGTCTCATCAACCCGTACGCAACAAAATGCAAGATGTTCAACAGTTCCTCCATTGTGTTTTCTCAGACAAATAATTATGCATATCAGCTAACCTTTGTTTAACCTTCGAACTCAAGGTTGTGATAAGAGAACCCATATTCCTTATCATGAGTTTAGTGTCAACCCAAGTGATTCTTATCAACCTCGGGTCACTATCTAACGTTTCCCACCGAACAAACACAAAAAGTACTCCAATCATTATCATTCTCAAAGAGGATCAAGTTTATACCACGATCCTGATTTACTGACTTATAGACCCTCCTTGTGACTGGCGTTTTTTTAATACATATAACTCATTGAACTCGAGCATTTCCAACTCAACCTTAGCTCTCTATGGACAAATATTCACCACCAGAATCTGTGTAATGTCTTAATATTTGCAAAAAAAATTGATTTTAAGCATTGCTAAAAACTCAATGAAAGTACAAAAAACATCATATTTAAAGCGAAGAAAATAAACCCAAGTGAATCTACTATATCATCAATGAAAGTTACATAATATTTAAATTTTTCATTTGAACTAATCAGGGAAGATCCCCAAACATCACTATGGATAAGATCAAAGCAATGAGAAGCTTTACTACTATTCAAAGGAAATGAAAGAGTTTTGTTTTTATTAAGTTTATAAGAATCAAACTCAAGATGTAAAGAAAACGTTTTTTATTACTAAGAAAGCCCGAGTTCAATACATGAGATAAGATTTGAGTATTGAGATAGCCTAAACGATGATGCCACACTATACTCATATCAGGAACATTATGACAAGCAAAAGACTTAATAGAAGAAACTGGATAAATTGTTGGAACAAATAAATATAGTAGAAACAAACGTCTCACTTTAGGTCCCTTTGCGATCGGCTCCCCCATTACCTGATCTTGGACAACACAACCATCACCAGAAAAATTAATAGCATAATTGTTTTCAGCTAATATACAATAGAAATGAGATTCGTGGAAAGTTGAGGAGCAAGAAACACATCGGTAAATATAGAAGAGGCATTTCCAACAGCAGTGATTAGCAAAGAAATGTCATTATGATAGATTGGTCAATATAGGGCCGAACATGAGACAAAGTTGTGGGAGTGTTCATCATGTGATTAGAAGCCCCCAAGTCTATATACCAAAGTGTAGTAGAATTTTAACCTTGAAATCCCATCATAGATAATGTTGAAATTAACATCTGTTGCACCATTTCAGAAGTGTAATAATTGCTGCAAGAGGTTCAAGATCAGAAGAAGCACTTGAGGAAGACCTATGTGCTACAAAAGTCGTTACTGGTGGAACAAAAATAGAAGTTTGAAATGCTTGGGCCTAATGATTCTGGGACAGATACAACATTCTTTGATAATATGAACTTTTTTTTCTTGCAATAAGAATAATATTAGGACAATTGGTAGCAAATGCCTATATTCTTTGCAGCAAAAACATTGCAAATTTTTAGAAGTCACCGGTGATCCATGTCCTTGGGCAGCATAAGTCATAGTTTCTATCGCAGAACTGCCATGAGATTGTACTAGAATAGCGTAAGTAGTAAGACATTCTTAGCGAAGTAACTCATTAAAACAAATATCAAGAAAGGGAACAAGAGATCTATTTAGCAGAGAAGAGCGAACCGATTCATATTTTGGGCACAGTTTCATAAGAAATTGATCACGCTGGCTAGTCTGGTGAAGATTTTGAATAGTTGAAAGAACAACAACAGGAACATCTATTGTAACTAAATCAATATATTCATACCAAAGAATCAAAAATTCTGAGTAATAGTCTTGGATGGATAGACTACCATGTTGGACATGGCAATTGCATATTCCAATTGAAAGCGGCGAGCATCATTATCTTAATGATAAACTTTCTTCAAATAGTTTCACATGGATTGAGTTGAGTAATGAGCCCGCAAGTTGGTGATGGTATGTTGTTCCACCGAACTAAGAAGCCAAGACATGATTCGAGCATCAAGCATAGCCCAAGAAGGAAAAGACACGACTTTCTTATATTTTTAAATGTCGTATGTTGGTGCAACATCTGTGCCATCAATATGGCCCTAAAGTTTTTTCCCTTAAAGAAAAGTTCAAACTGAAAAACACAAATAGAGTAATTTTTGCCTCTAAACTTGACACATACTAGTACAGTGTCCATTGTAAATAAATGGAACATGAGACAAAAAAAAGAAATATTAAAAAAAATAAAGGAATCAAGAGGACCTTAAACAAAGATTACCAAAGAACACCACTTAAGCAAAAAATGCCAAAAAATATCAACGAATATTTTCTCATAAATAGAATACTGAAAAACAAATTTCAACCTTGAACTGATATCATGTCAAAAATAAGTCAAAAATGGTGTATGAAAATGATCGAATAATTTGGCTTGTGAGAAGAGAAAAAATAAGGGGGTCCCCTTAAGTTGAAATTTGGAACAAAGCAGTCAATCGATCAAGCTTCGCTTGAGATCGATCAAATGTGTAGTGTAAGAACTGTAAGAGCTGATAGATCGATCAAAATATAGGTTCATCGATCGAGCATCAATCAAGCTTCGCTCGAGTGTTCTCTAGTTAGAAATTGCAATAAATTGATCGATCGAAAAAGGGCTCTCGATCAATCGAGCACTCTAATTAGCCACAAATTTAGTGATTTTCATCTCTAACTTCTAATTTTAGCCATTGATCAATCACAATCTAATCCTAATTAAATCAAGCTCTAAAATACAATATAAAAGGAGCCTAAGGACTCATTAAAGAAACAAAATTGATACAATGAACAAAAGAGATCAAGAGCACACCCAAGACAAACTTTTAAAGGAGATTTAGAAGAAATGATTGAAGATTGGAGAGAGAAGTTATTTCGTGTTCATCGTTTACAATTCCTAAGCTTTTCTTATTATTTCTTCTCTTCATGGTTTTCACGATTATAATGTTGATTCATTTAGAATCCATATCTAGTTAAACCTCTAAAGTAATTATGTGCAATTCCAAGCCCTAAAGTATGGTTTAATTTATATCATGATTAATTTTAATTTTAATTTCAATTCTTGATTCTTTGTGTTTAATTATATGTTTGAATGTCATGACTAAGCATGTCATGAATTAGGTATACAATTAGTTTGTTGCATAAATATGTTTATCTCTAGTCTAAGATATTAATACGTAATTGCTAGTATTCTTATTTGAAATGGTACATTATGGTTGCTATCACATGTAGAGTTGAATGCCTTCATTAAAGGTACACGATAATTCTAATCTTTTCTAGTTTAGTTATTATTTTTTTAGATCTTAATGCAATAAATGAATAAATATACCATACCTATAAGTTGTTTAGGATTCAGGTTGGTTAATAAGTAGTTCTTTAATCAATTATACGGTATAAAAAGATGGAAAATCATAAGAGGAGATAAACTTCTAAAACTAAAGTTAAGAACTCAGAAATGATTTTAAATTATGAAAGTAATTTAGAACTTAAAAAATAATTTACATTCAAAACATGTTTAATAATATTGTAGACTAGTGGTGAGGACAGTCCCATAATCACGTCTCTCTCATGATCATTTTGCAACTTATTTTATTATTTTATGTTCTTTTCTTCAAAAACAATTCAAAATCTCTAATTACTAATTTTAGCTAACCCAATAACAAACTAATAAGTAATAGTATAAATTATCACTAATCCTCGTGGGTACAACAACCCTAGTTCTTAAAATTACTTGTCACTTGTACATAATCACATATATTTGTGTATTCTCAACATGCCACCTTAACTTAGGAACTTTGTTTCAATGCATTCGTCATCATCCATGGAATATTCCTACCATAAGGTCTTAGAAGCTCAAATATCTCTTATTTTCTTAACTTTGTTTGCTCACCCTTGGGACTCCTATACTAATGCATTTAAGGGTTCATATTCTCCAACACTAGTTCTCCTAACCCAAAGGAGCTTCTTCTTTTTTTGCGTGGCCCCAAATGCAATGGCACAATTTGCATGTCAAGGGTCACAATGTCTCAACTTCTTAATCGTACTTTGGCTCTTGGACACTAGGCCATATCATCACCACCTCTAAAGAAAACTGAGGAATTCCCATCGAAAATAACATTGAAGGTGAATAATGATGGGGAAGATGATTTAGCCACCACATAGTTGTTTTTTCCTCCCTCACTTGCCAAAGTTGAGTTATCTTAGTCCGAGATAATTAGAATAAGATAGTGATGTAACTTTAGGATTTATCTAATTTTTTATTGTTATTTTATTACATTTTCCTTTATGTTTCCTTCCAACAAGAGGCAAGTGTCTGTGGCCAGGAACAAGTTTACTTGGAGGCCAAGTTGGTAGAGTCTATTTAAGGGCCTACCAACACTTTAATGGGTAGACTTAGATGATGATCAAAATGTTTCTACAACTTCCCACCCCTTGTTCAATATCTTTCTCCCTAATTCTTTAATTTCTCACCCAATTCTTGCTTGTTCCTACTTAATTCTATCTATTCTTCAATATTTTTCTATTTTTCTCTCTATTATTAACTTCTTGGTGCTACATCGTAAAAAGACAATACAAATACAGAGGAAATTTTATTCATGAACAAAAAATCATTGGTTAGTTTATTTTAGTCTTTCAATGACACCCCACTACTTGAGATTGCTGGTGTAAGTACTCCATAATAATATATGTTTGATAACAAATAAATCTATATATATTCAAAATATATATTTGAAAGTTTTATACAATATACCTGATAGCATCTGCATGTTGCCCTACCCATTCTATGGTAAAATGAGTCTATGCTTCACTACTAGATCTAAAGGAAACTTTTTTACCTTATTCTTTAGAAGCAATGCAGCAATGCAAAGGTCTGGAATTGGAGTACTTACAGAATCTTCTTCTTGAGTTGGTTGTGTTACACTTTCATCTTTATTTACTTCCTCAATCACATAAAGTGTATCATTATCTTTATCTAAAACCATCTATATAGTTGTAGAAAAAAATATTAGACATTTACAATAAATAATTGTAAAAATGTGCACATAGATGTGGGGTGATGTTGGACATGATTGCTTTCATTTGATTTAAAATATGTATTGAACATTTATATATAATATAACTAAAAATTTAATAATACGAATGAAATGTTCAATTAACATGCACCATTTATAAAAAAATGTTTTATGATATTGGTTTTTATAATTATGTAAATAACCATGATGTACTACAATTCTGACATTTGTTCCACCAAGCCACGATAGATCTCAATATTTTAAAAGTAGCTTAAATTTTTTTGTAACTCAATTAAAACATGAAAAACAGAGTTTTTTGGGGAAAAACTCTGGAAAAATAGCCATTGGCAGTTTGGCGTGCCTAGATATCAAAAGGTTATATGGAATCATAAAAAAATTCGTCCAAAATAGACTTTCCAACACAAAGTTATGATTGTTCAAAATTTTCTATAATATCATCCAATTTTTGTTCTACAATACTATCACATTTTCATTCATACTCGTAATTTCATCTCATAGCTCTTGAAAATTACTATAAGAAAACAATAAATCACACAATATGCTCTAGATAGCTTATTGCTTCACACATCCATTTCAAACAAAAGTAATAACTATCAATAGCAGTCAAGCATTTGAATATTAGATCTAAAATCAAAATTTAGAAAAAGAAAAAGTTCAAACAAATATAACCTTCTATTTGTACTATGATGAAGAATAATGAGCAGCAGTAGTAGTGAGCAGCGACAATAGTAGTAGAGAAGCACGAGTAGTAGTAGAGAAGCACGAGCAACAACAGAGAAGCATGAGCAGCAGCAAAGAAGCACGAGCAGCAGCAGAGAAGCCTTAAAGTCTAAAACCAGCAATGAAGGTAGGGAGGCAGAGAGGTAGAGAAAGAGATAGAGGCAGGGAGGTAGAGAGAGAGATGAAGGCAGCTGGGAAAATATATTAGGTTTTGTGTTAAGAATAAGAGATACGGTAAAAGTTAGGTTAGGTTAGGTTAGGTAATTAGGTTTATTAATTATTTTATATATATTTTTAAATAATATATTAAATATATCAGATCAGATCAGATTATACAGATTTGAATATTTTTAATCTGAATCCTAATCCGAATTCGAGCAGATTGATAAAATACAATCCGAATCTGATCCGACTTTGGATCAAAACCACTCTATTTTATCAAATTTTTCGGATTGATTGGATATTTTTCTCACCCCTACTCAATTGCATGGTTCTTCTTAATAGGCTTCGCAAGTGCCAATTGTTTCTTCTAGTTCAAGGTTGGTTTTTGGGAATTTGAAATGATGTGGTTGTGAGTGATCTGGATCCAGATTATATTATTTTTTGGGTTTTTAGTGGAAATAGGGTTATAAAAACTCATACTCTGTGACCTCAGATATGACAACCTATAAAACAACAATGATAACGCCATCGTTGGGTTAGACCAAAATGCTATTAACTCTTAACCCCAATTTCCTTACCCAAAAGACTTGGTTAATATAGAATCAACATATTCTAGATGCATGAATATAGATATTACTTTTACCTCCATTATCTGGACACTTGGTTTAAGCTTAATGGGTCTTCCCTGTTTGTTAAAACTCATTGTTGTTGCCTCTTTGTTTGTAATGAACATGTAAAAATAGAGTTATTATTTACATTTTTATTTAATATTTATTTATTTTATTGAATAAATAGTATTTTTGAGTTAAAAATATTAAAATATAAATTTTTAGTAAAAAAGGGTGAAAATATAACTTTTAAAAAATTTTGGGATTTTTTTTGAAATTCTTATAGATTTTTTATGAATTTTTAACACAGGTCCAATCAGAAGCTACCACATGGATGCTATGCAAGTATAGGAGCTGACTAGGCAAGTCACCTGGACCCCACCCTAATAGAAACACTCAATCGTAGATTATCGTGTGTGTAGTATGATGCAACGCTATACCACGTGTCAGCATGACGTTTAATCTGAGTTTGGCGCTTAGTCAATGCCTTTGCTACACGTTATCATCTTATTCATCCATCATTTCACTCGTGCATCATCCTATCTGTTATCGTGAATCACATTGTGCCGCATGGTGCTAACTCAGTATGCGATGACTAGACTAGTATTCTCTTGCCATGTGTCATTCTTTGATTTGTAAAGTAAATTCTATGTGCCATTTTTCATGTTGTCATTGACTAGCGTTGTTAATTTGGCTTGTTTTGATCTCAATCCTTGATCTAAAGCTGATATGATGGTCCAGGTTCCACCTGAGCTATATTTAACCCCCTAATCACCCCATAAATCCTAAGGAGCCATAATTAACATATTATTTTATAAATTTTTAAAGCTAAGAAGAGAGAAAAATACAAAAACATTTAAAAGGAGATATAACTTTGGTGGAGATTCAAGAGTAGATTGGTATTACAATTCAAGAGATTGATTTTATTTTTTCTTCTATTCCTTTCTTTATCAATTTTTGTGTCTTTTTTTTATGAAAAATATGAGTTTTATGAACAAAATTATGTCTTATTAATTTATTTTTCTGGGGTGTTATGAACCTAATTTTTACCATGTGATAATCTAATATTTTATCCAAATTATGATTTCAATTTAATTAAATTATTTAATCTGATTTTTATACTATTAATTGTTTGGCCAAAAATTTATCTATAGAGGCAATTAAATAAATTTGAGATAATTATTTATTTGTTTGTCTTAATTAAATAACATGCATAGTTTCTAGGAAGAGATGTATGATTCTTATGTGTGTGATCCATAATTGATGAACTTAATGAGTAGTATTCGATTTAATTGACACGAGAGTGTGATTAGATTAATTACTATATGATGTATAGTTTACTTACGAGAGGAATACATGCTAGATTAGATTCAATTAATCGTGTAATTGATTGATAATTATATTGGGAGAATTTTAGTGATTTACATGTTTAGAAAATTGGGGGATTAAATATTCCTAAATATTTTCTTATATATCTTATTAGTTACCAAATATGATTTAATTAATTATTGTTATTTATTTTTAGTTATTATAATTTTGCTTTCTTAAAATATAAAAACACAAAAAAATTGATTTTTATTTTTTGTTTTAAAAATTAGATTCTAATAATATAATCTCTATGAGAACCATTATATTACTTGTTACGATATATATATAAATATATATATATATATATATATTCATAGTCATCACACATAATTTGTGTACCGATCAAGCTTTTCGCTCCGTTGATAGGGATTATAAATATTAGAAATTAATTTTTTTTATTTTAGTTATTTTTTTCATAAATTTATTTTAATTTTTTAAAATATTTTTACTTATCTAGTTAGTTAGTTATTTATTCTTATTTATTTATTTTAATTAATTTCCTTTATTTATTTATTTTTTCAAATTTTAATTTTGGCATCTCTTCAGTGCTATTAGAAATATAATTGGTTCTATTGCATGAGCAGAATTCGTGAGAGAAAAAATCTTATATCTCAAAATTGAGTTTACTTTGAGACCAATAAGGAAATAACAAGTTGTCACCCAAGAGAAAGAAATGGCTAATTGATAAGGCAGAACCGACATCGCCGATCCTACCGTTACTTTGGTTTTATCTATTTATAAAACTCTCGCAAGTGCACGAATCATTTCGTAAAAAATGATAAGTATACTCCCAAGGTCGATCTACGGAAGGAATGTATGTAGTTTTTAATTTATTATTCAAACTTTTAAAAACGAAATTAAATCCTAAACATCCTGTCACGATATTTTGGGGTTTTGTGTTTTTAATCTACTTACATAAAAATAAACATAGATTCAATAAACATTTATGCAAATTTTATAATTTATAATGGTGGAGTATTTATGGATATAATAATTAAGTTAATTATGCTTGCTCATATTAATTAGGTTATTAAAGATATGATTTGATATTTATTGATTCTCTCTTTTTTATATGAATACCACCTTTGGTGGGGTTAGATATTCTTTGTTAACTAAACAAATCAATTAACACCTATGGGTGGGGTTGATAACTAATTTGGTTAATTAAATTAATTCCTTTTTCTAAGAGATTGAAAATGAACCATTTAAATGCCACCTTTGGTGGGGTTAGACAGTTTAAACTTTATTCAAGGTGTCCAAATTAAACCTAAGAATTTAGTTATCCGAGTACTAACTTTCAAGTTTTAAAACCACTACTGAAAACATGTTGTCAATACATTTTCAGACAATAATTCTTATAAAAACTTTTGAAATAGAGCTTCACTCTAACTACCGGGCGATTGTACCAACAAATAAAAGAGCACTACTCTAAATTAGACTGGATAACTAAACCTTAAAATCTAATTTTCATATTTAAGTTTGTAATGAAAAATAATATATTTCTCTCTAACATTCTTAATATAAAATCTTGAATAAAAATAAAATCAATTCATTTTAGAGATTTTTACCTATTTAATAATTCGCAAGCATAACAACGTTATTATTATATCATGTTTACAAATAGCCAGCAGAGTTAAATTTAATCACAGACAAATTAAATATAACATGTAAGAATAAAGCATAAAAAATAACTGTAAAAAAAATAAAATCCTTACAGAACTTCGATGCTATTCCCGTTACTGGAAAACCTCCAAGCGGAATTTGCACTCCCATTTATTGAATCGAAAAGCTAATAAATTACAAAAACATAACTAGTTCTTCCCAAAAAGGGAAGAACTTAAAAACTAACTAAGAAAAGCTAAAAACTAAGAAAAACTAGAAAAACTAAAAAAACTAAGAAATGAGAGAAAGAAAGAGAAGAGAAGAATGGTTTTGAGGTGTGTTTAGAAGTGAAGAGAAGGGGGGTATTTATAGGTGAAGATGGAGAGAAAAAATGGGGGAAAACTGTTAAAAAATTGTGAAAACGCTGAGTGGTGATTGTTGATATCATATTGATGATGTCAGCATGACGTGAGGCGGCTGCGCGCAAAAATGGGGCGAAATGGCAACGGCGCGCGCGGAGGGGAGTAGGAGAGACGCGCGCGGAACTGGGCGCGCGCTGATGCGCACGGATGTGGGGCGTGCTGCATGCGGCTGAGCACTGGCGCACGCGGGGCTCGGCGCGGCTGGGCGGTTGGGAGGCGCGGCGGCGCGATTTTCTCCTTTTTGACATTTTTGACCCTATTGACCCATTTTGTCCAATTTTTCCATATTTGTTGACCTTTCCCCATTTGTTTATTAATATATTTGTGATGTATTGCTTCCAGTATTCCTCTTTGAGTCTTTAAGTTACGTTTTAAAGTGAAAATACTTGAAAAACAATAAAAACATCCGTGATTCCGAAAAAGACAAATTTATATAAATATATGATAAAACATATAAATATATATATATTTAATCAATTAATGTGCATAAAATCATGGTAATTTTAGTGCTTTTTGAGCACTCATCACTAATCCATTAGAAATAAACAATAATAAGCTAAATTTGAACAATTAGATACTTTTGATGGATAGAGCTATGAATGAATATACAATACCTATGTTAGAAGGGTTGAATCCAAGTAATACAAGGCCAAACATTCAAGCTAATCAATTTGAACTAAAAGCAGTGATGTTTTAAATGCTACAAATAGTTGGACAATTCAATGGACTACCAATAAAGGATCATCATCTACATCTCATATTGTTCATTGAAGTTGGAGATTAATTCAAATTTAGTAGTATGACCGAAGAGGCATTCAGGCTTAGATTATTCCCTTACTTTTTGTGAGACCACACTCGAGCTTGGATAAACTCTTTGCCACCTAATTCCATTAAAACGTGAAATGATTTGGCAGAGAAATTTTTGATGAAATACTTCCTACCTACAAAAAATACCAAGCTTAAGGAAGTGTCCTCACCATGGTATTCCTCATTGGATTCAAATGAAGACTTTCTACAATGGTCTCAATGCTGATACAAGAACCATTGTTGATGCATCCACTAATGGAGCTTTGTTTACCAAATCTTACAATCAAGCTTATAATTTACTTGAGAAAATGGCTAGCAATAATTATCAATGGCCAATGGACAAAATGACAGCCACAAGAAGAGCAGCCATAGTATATGAGGTAAATGATATCATGACATATACAACTCAAGTGTCATCTTTGGTGAATCTTTTGAAGGCTAGAAACTCACCAGCGAGTATAAACTAGGTCTTAGATTCAAGGGTGTCTTGTGTATTTTTTGTGGTAGCTCATTTATTTGATAATTGTCCAAATAATCCTAAATCAATATTCTATATAGGTAATGTTAATCAAAACAATAATCTATACTCAAACACATATAACCTAGGATGGAAAGAACATCCAAATTTCTCTTGGAATAAAAACAATGAAGGTGGTAATCAATTAAACCGTCAATCATTTTCACCACCTGGTTTCCAACAACCACAACAATCATAACTCCAAGAGAAGAAGCCACTTACTAAGGACAATACAAATGCTTTAATGGGGATGATGAAAGACTTCATCCAATTAATAAATACAAAAGTGTCAACTCAAGAGGCTTCAATTTGAAATTTAGAGACTCAAATGGGGTAACTTTCCTAGGCTATAAGCCAAAGGCCTTAAGGTAACTTTCAAAATGACACAAGTGTAAACCCAAGAAGAAAAGGTAAGGAGCATGGCAATTCCATTGCTTTGAGGAATGGTAAAACTCTAAAGTATGAACATGAGACTAAAAATGATGATGAGGAACATGAAATAGAGCTTCACTCTAACTACCGGGCGATTGTACCAACAAATAAAATAGCACTACTCTAAATCAGACCGGATAACTAAACCTTAAAATCTAATTTTCAAATTTAAGTTTGTAATGAAAAATAATATATTTCTCTCTAACATTCTTAATATAAAATCTTAAATAAAAACAAAATCAATTCATTTTAGAGATTTTTACCTATTTAATATTTCGCAAACATAACAACGTTATTATTATATCATGTTTACAAAAAGCCAGCAAAGTTAAATTTAATCACAGACAAATTAAATATAACATGTAAGAATAAAGCATAAAAAATAACTGTAAAGAAAATAAAATCCTTACAATACTTCGATGCTATTCCCGTTACTGGAAAACCTCCAAACGAAATTTGCACTCCCATTTATTGAATCAAAAAGCAAATAAATTACAAAAACATAACTAGTTCTTCTCAAAAAGATAAGAACTTAAAAACTAAGAATAACTAACTAAGAAAAGCTAAAAACTAAGAAAAACTAAAAAAACTAAGAAATGAGAGAAAGAAAGAGAAGAGAAGATGTGTTTTGAGGTGTGTTTAGAAGTGAAGAGAAATGGGGTATTTATAGGTGAGGATGGAGAGAAAAAGTGGGTGAAAAAATGTTAAAAAAGGGTGGAAACGCGGAGTAGTGATTGATGATATCATTTAGCATAATGTGGGGGGCGGCTGCGCGCGAAAATGGCACAAGATGGCAGCGGCGCACGCAGACAGTTGCAGGGGCGCGCGCGAGACTGGAGCATGGCACGCACGGAATTGGGCATGCTACGTGCGGCATGTACTTTGCTGGGTGCTGGTGCGCTCGGGCTGGGCGGCTCCGTGCGTGTTTTCCTCCTTTTTTACAATTTTGACCTTTTTGACCCATTTTGTCCAATTTTTCCATATTTGTTGACATTTCCTCATTTATTTATTAATATATTTGTGATGTATTGCTCCCAGTATTCCTCTTTGAGTCTTTAAGTTACGTTTTTAAGCGAAAATACCTGAAAAATAATAAATATACCTGTGATTCCGAAAAAGATAAATTTATATAAATATATGATAAAACATATAAATATATATATTTTTAATCAATTAATGTGAATAAATTCATGGTAATTTTAGTGCTTTTTGAGCACTCATCAAGGATCGTGACATTTCTATCATACTGGGCCATCCATTTAAGCAACCAGAAGAGCAATCATTTATGTACAAAACTGTGAACTTACAATGAGAGAGCAAGAGGAAAAAGTAATGTTTAAAGTGTTTAAAGCATTTTAACCCCCGACATTGATAATGCAAATGAATGCTTAAGGATAAATATTACTAAATGTGGGGACAACTTAAAAGAATTTGTTGAGTTGCCCACACTTAAGACTGTTACACATGATGCTATGAACAAGGATATAAACTCACCAGAAAACAATTCAACTTGTTTCCACTTTGAAAGTATGGAATCAAAGGTTGATATTGTAAACCGTGTGAATGTTTTAGAGGACATGCCTCTCATGTGTGTATCAAAGGTGATTATGGAAAATTTTGAGATAGGATCTAAGCTTAAACCATCAACTGAAGGGCCAACAGGTTTAGACCTCATACTTTTACCCTTCCATCCCCAATCAAGTATTAAAGTAAATGAGTCCATTATAGAGGTGAAAAAGATGTTGGAAATATATTAATTGGATGAGTTATGGTGGAGCACTTATAAGAATGCCAAAAAGTTCAAAAAGAAAACAAAAATATGGCATGAGAAGAGAGTTGAGCATATGTTTGCGAACCAAAACATATGGTATTATTGAACAAATAAAGACTTAAATTGTTCTAGGAAAACTCAAAAGTAAATAGACACAAATGGATATGCCTTAGGACTTGATATAACCGTCTAGTCAAGGATGTTAAACATGTCGCTGGTTGGGAGGCAACCCAACATTATGTTACTTATATTTTAATTGTTTTTGTTTTGTAGGTTTATAAATGTGGAGAGTAATGACACAACAAGATTGAGCAGTTTCAATGGCAAATATGGTGTGCCATGACTACGGGATTTTTCTTTCCTTTCACTTTTTAATATTTATATGTGCACATTGGGGACAATGTGTAATTTAAGTTTGGAGGAGAAAACTTCATTCTCTACATTAGTATTTACTATGCATTTTAAACTTTTTAGGAATGTTTTTTAATTCTTATGATGTTTTTAATCATGATTTGGGTAAAAATTGATAAATATATGAAAACTAAATGCATGCATGCTTGATAAAAGTAGACAAGTTCATCTTTTTGGTGGATTTCATTATACTAGACATGAAAGATGACCATAACATTCATATCATATTTGGTTGTACATTCTTAGCAATCTAAAAACACTCATTGATGTACAAAAGGGTGAGCTTACAATGCAAGTGCAAGACGAACAAGTAATGTTTAAAGTTTTAAAGCATCTAAACCCCCTGATATTGATAATACAAATGAATTCTTTACTATAAATGTTATAAATGTTACACATGATGCTATGAAAAAGGACATAAACTCACCAAAAACAACTCAACTTGTTTTAACTTTGAAAGTATGGAATCAAAGATTGATATTGTGAACTATGTGAACTTTTTGGAAGACATGCCTCTCATGTGTGTATCAAAGGCATTTATGGAATATTTTGAGATAAGATCTAAGCTCAAACCATCAATTGAAGGGACACCAAGTTTAGACCTCACACTTTTACCCTCCCATCCCCAATCAAGTAAGAAAGTGAGAGAGTGTAATAAAGAGGTCAAAAAGATGTTGGAAATACATAAATTAGAAGAGCTATAATGGAGTGCAAATAAAAATGATAAAAAGTACAAAAATAAAAAATGGCATGATAAGAGAATTGAGAACCATATTTGTAAACCGAAATATAAAGTATTATTGAACAAATTAAGACTCAAACTGTTTTCGAGAAAACTCAAAAGTAAATAGACACAAATAGATGTACCTTAGGACTTGATATGATCGTTTAGTTAAGGACGTTAAACGTGACACTGGTTGGGAAGCAACCCAACGTTTTTTGACTTATATTTTTATTGCTTTTATTTTGTAGGAGAATAAATGTGGAGAGAAATGGCACAATAAGATTGAAAAGTTCCAACGAAAGATGTGGTGTGCCAAGACTAAATAAGTTTTATTTCCTTTTAATTTTTAATATTTATAGTGCATATTGGGGACAATGTGAAGTTTAATTTTGTGGGAGGGAACTTAATTATCTAATTTAGTATTTAGTATGTATTTTAAATTTTTAGGGATTTTTTTTTATTTTTAGAATATTTGATTTGGGTAGAAATTGCTAAATATATGAAAACTAAATGCATGCATGCTTGATGTGAAACATATGAACTCAATGATAAAAATTGGTTGTCATGACTAAGATAAGGAATGTAACATGCTTGTTAAGATACTTATAATAATAATGTGATATTCTTCTTAGTTTTGATTAAATTGATCCACTTTTTTACGCATATGTTCATGACTGATTTTGGTGTTTTTATTGAGAGAAAATTTATAGTGAGTTATGTGAGTTGATGAGATCTACCAAATTTTAGAATCTATTTGATCATCTCTTAAGGTGAAATCATAAATAATATTTAGCAAAAGAAATGATTTAGACCTTATTTGGATCGATTGAGCCTTTCAAGCTAACCATTATTATATCTTTCGTCACCCATTTGAACCTGACAAAGAACCTTTCATATTCTTAAGCCATATTTTATGCCTAACCAATAAGCATTATCTTTACCTTTTCACCTTTAGTTTGTATGAAAAGAAAAAAATACAATCATGTGTTATGCTATAGAGTAAGGTAAAATATAATGCACTTTATAAAAAAAGAGAAAAAAGAAGCAAAACTCACAACACAATTATCCCTTTCAAGAAAAACAAAATAGGATTGAAAATACGTTTGGGGGTATTTTGGAATTAAAAAAAAGGATGTGGAATAAAAGATTATGAAAAGAATGATAAAAGAGGGTGAACTGAAATATCAAGTTAAAGATCAATTGTAGTTAAAAAGTGCATGCTGAACAAAAAGAAAGCTAAGGTGTGGAAAGTGCCTAAATGTCTTCGTTTATCGACCCCCACCTAAGACTTACATCACAACCATGTAAAGTCCTTATCGAGCTTTAACTAAGTGCATATTTATGTTAGTGGAGAGGGATGTGAAAAATAGACTTATGAGACTTGTTCTATGATTGAATTGATTAGCATGCTCATATAGGTTGATTTTATGAGTGCATTGAATGATATCATATACCTCACACACATACGAATCAATTTGGAAGAAACCTTGCATATCCTTGTATTAATGGAATGCTGATTGATGAATATGTAAACTTCCTTATCATAGGATTGTATGCCTTATGAGAGGGATAGTTTTGCTAAATATGGATGTATTAATATATATATATACTTCCTATGTCATTTTATTTAGTTAGACTTGGCTTTACTTGAGGACAAGCAAAGAGTTAAATTTAAGGGTGTGATGACTCTATGAAAGTAGAGTCATCAGTGTACTTTTTTAGTTAATATTTGCTTCTTTTATTCAATAAATAGTATTTTTGGGTTTAAAAATATTAAAATATAAAATGTTTAGTAAAAAAGGGTGAAAATATAATTTTTGAAATTTTTTAGGAAATTTTTGGAATTTTAACGTAAGATCAATCAAAAGCTGCCACATGGACACCACGTAAGCAGAATAGCTAATAGGGAAAGCAACATGTATGCCACACCAGTAGAAATACCCAATCATAGATCACCGCATCTCTAGTGTGACGCAATGTTATGCCACGCATCATTATCTTATTCGTCCATTCCTTCTAACTGTGCACCATACCATCTATTACTATGAATCACGTTGCACCAAATGTCATTGAATCAACATACGTTGACCAAACCAGTATTCCCCTGCCACGCATTGCTCTCTAATACACTCATTAAATTATGTGCATCACATTTCATGCTATCATTAGCACCGTTGTTAATTTTGCTTATTTTGATCCCAGCCCTTGATTTGAAGCTGATATGACTGTCCAAATTCCACCTCATCTATATTTAACCCTCTAATCAACCTATAAGCCCTAAGGATCTGTAATTAACATATTTGTTTTATCAGTTTTTAGTGCTAAGAAGAGAGAAAAATAAAGAAAAATTCAAAAGGAGATACAATTTTGATAGTGATTTAAGAGGAGATTAACACTAAAATTCAAGAGATTGATTTTATTTCTTATTCTACTCTTTTCTTTATCAATTTTTTTGTCTTTCTTTATGAAAAATATGATCTTTATTAACACAATTATGTGTAGTTAATTTATTAATCTAGGGGTCTTATAAACCCTATTTTCACCACGTGATGATATAATATTTTCCCCAATTATTATTTCAAGTTAATTATATTATTTAATCTGATTTTTATACTATTAATTGTTTGGCTAACAATTTATCTATAGAGGTAATTAAATAGATTTGAGAGAATTATTTAATTGTTTGTCTTGATTAAATAACATACATAGTTTCTAGGTAGAGATATATGATTCTTATATGTGTGATCTATAATTGATGAACTTAATGAGTAATATGCAATTTAATTAACATGAGAGAGTGATTAGGTTAATTACTATATGGTGTATAGTTTACTTGAGAGAGGAATACATATTAGATTAGATTTAATTGATCATGTAATTGATTAATAATTATATTGGGGGAATTTTATTGATTCACATGTTTAGAAAATTAGGGGATTAAATATTCCTAGATATTTTTCATATATCTTATTAGTTACCAAAAATGATTTAATTAATTATTGTTATTTATTTTTAATTTTTTTAAATATAAAAACACAAAAAAAATTGATTTTTATTTTTTTGTTTTAAAAATTAGTTTATAATAACAAAACCTCCATGAGAATGATCTTTTCTTATCATTATATTACTTTTTATGAGTTGTATACTTGCGTAGTCATCTTACAAAATTATTGTGTCAATAAGTTTGCACCCTTATAGGAAACTTTTCCTTTGTTTTGGTTTGCGCTAGATTCAGTAGATCTAGTTTTAGTCCGTTTTAGATGTAGATTGAAACCATTTTTCTCTTTATGCTACTTTTCGACCCACCATTGATCATATGGCAAATAGAGCACTCATGTCTGGAAGACCATCAACAAATTTATAAAGATATGTGATGTCATTAGTGAGCTTTCTTGTGGTTGGATTCAATTCTCTCAGTTTCGTCTCACAATCCACAATTACCATCCATTTCTTGCCTTATGGAAACATAATCTATAGATGTTCTAATCATCTTGTTCTGAAAATTTTGTATCAAAACCTTGTTGAAAATTGTTGGTCTTGTAGCTGCAATGCAAGGTACCAATAAATACAAAATGACTTTGAGGTTTCTTTAATTCGTCAAATGTTAGATAGCACATATATTTTGTATGGCTCATGACTCATTTCTTCTACTATCTATTTGATACTATGCACATTGCACCTCAACCCAAGTCGCGTCAACTCTAGTCTACTAATAGGACATCATGTATAGTTCATATATTCTTTACTTGTGACTTGCTCTAGTCCATGATCTAATCCAACATTTTATTCCACTTGAGCCTGTAACCAAGTCTAACATTCATTAAGAAGGACCATCCAAATGAGGCTCCTACCCATTCCTTCTTGATACTTAAATGGATGGACTTCTTAAATCAATAGTTAGATTAGGGTTGACAAGGATTGAACTAGATAGACTATAATTCTATTTTTTTGAAGTGGGATCCATTTGATGTAAGAGGGTGATCTATATCTAGGTTAGATGTTGGAATACGATAGGGTGGATCACTAAGTATGCCTTGAAGTAGCACATCCCTCGTGGTGTTTTCCTTAATATAAGAAGAATTAGAATGAAATTAAAGGAAAACAGAGTTATCTTTTGCCAATTGAGACACACTAAATATATTTTTAGCAATGTTAAGAACAAGAAGCTTGTTATTCATTTTTAGAGTTCTATCAAGAGAAAAATGTTGAATGAAAATGATTATGACTTAGAAATTTACAAGATATCTCCATTGCCAATCATGAGAGATTGAGTATTGATAACTGTATTTTATATAGTTATTTTTACCTATTTTATTAATTATAATTGCTATGTTTTCTGTATTTTTAGTTAATTTTAGTTTAATAAATTAGTATTTACTGTTTTTTATATATTTTAATAAAATTAAGTAAATTGTATCGAAAAAGTACTTAAATGCAAATTTGTACCCAAAAATATAATTTCAAATAAAAGAGTGATTAATTGCAATTTATAAAAGTTGAAAATATAATTTAAATTAAAATCGGGTTTAATTTCAATTATTAAAAGTTTAAAATTTAATTTAAATTACCAAAAGGGCTATATTGCAATTAAACAAAGTTGAAAATGTAATTTGAAATATATTTGTGGGTCAAAATATAATTAATAAAAGTTATTTTTCTTCGCAGGAGAGAGGTTCCACGCGTCAACATCCACGCGTACAACGTGGTCCGTCCGATCAAAGCATAAACGGTCAGGATTGGCGCGTGTGGATCAAACCCGACCAAGGAGAATGGATGCAGGATTTATTACATCACGCGGCTCGACGTGCTAGTGGGGCCCACCTACCGTGCAGACTGGCGTGCAGGGTGGGACCCACATGTCGGCTGCGCAGATTCCCTCGAGGTGCATCGATCGCCGTTGGATGAGATGAACGGTCCAGATTGAAGCGCGTTGAACCAAGCTGTCGTGCACCGAGCCGCTCGTCTACAAATCCTGTGTGGCGCGGTACATCCAAGCCGAGTGCACCCTCGTGTTTCAATGGAAAATGAGTAGCCACGTGTCTCATAAATATTCCAGCGAATAACATGATGACACGTGGCATGTATTCGGTGAAATAAAAACGCAGAAACCGCCACTTCCAGCCGTTAATCACTTCCAACGCGAGGAAATCTTGTGCGACGCGTTCTTCATGCGCCCGGCCTTAGTACCCAATGAAAAGCGGCCACGTGTCGCTGTATTTCTCTCAGCAAATCACATGGTGACACGTGGCATCTGGAAAAAGAAAAAAAAATCAAAAACACGCAGAATGTTTTCACGCGTGTTGCTCCCCATACATTTTTGTCCCCCACTTTTAATAAAAAAAATATAAAAAATAAAAAAAAAAGATAAAAAAAATAATAAGAATTGAAAAGGGGGATATATTTTTGTACGCGTTTTTGGTTTTTTGAGTTCTTAGTTTTAGTTTAGTTTGGTTTTTCCTCTCTCATTTTTTTTGGGTGCTCTCGCAGTTCTTGCGAATTTTCTTTCTTGTATCATTTTCAGTTTCTTTCTTCTTTGCATGTTACACAAAAACACGCAGAGTGTTTATTTAACATTGTATGTTGTATTTTCTTAGGGAAATTACAGAGAAAGAAGACAACAAAGAAGGAGAAAAGGGAAGAAATTTATTGTTCATTGAGGAATCGTGAAAGAGTTTTTTTCCTTATCTATTTTCTTTTAATTTTTGTTTCTCTGCAATGTTTTATTTTTGTTGTGTTGTAATTTTAAATTCTGCTATGAACTAATACATTTGTTCTAGGATTGCAGTGTAGCGTAAATTATGAAACTTGAATTAATTATTTTTGAATGATTTATGAAACTATTTTAAGTTGTTTATTTTATCTGTGTTTAATGCTTTTAATTATCGGAAGATTAATTAACTGATATGTGACACTTAAATAAACTTGAAAAAGGCATTTTTGTGTGCTGCTCGTGATAAAATAACGTATATACATAAGGGATAGAAATATACTTTTATTGTATGTGTGACTGTTTGAGAACTCAGAACTTAATAAATCTGGTTGAATTTAATTCTCATAGGAATATAGTGAATCATTTTAACTAGGTGTGTCTGTATGGAGCTTGAAAGAGATATATGGATAAATTAGGAGTTCTTGGTTAACAACTTAAAACACGAGAACATAAATCAAGAGAGAATAAAATATTCAAGTGGATTAATTTGGGTGAACTACAATCCTAGAATTTTCGTACAATCTGTTAAAAAAATTAATTAAGACAAACTGCAACAAATTATTGATTGTTTGGATAACATCAGGTTTAAATAATTTTAATAATCAACAAACGCTAGTAATAAATCTCCGTGGGAACGATCTTTACTTACAAATATTATTACTTTTGATCGTGTATACTTGCACGTTTTTATGTTCTCTTTTAGAGACAACAAGTACCTATATAAAGTTAAGTTAAAGCTAGATTGCTTGGATCAATAGTCGATAACTCTATGAAAATAGAGTCATCAGTACACTTTTTTGCTTAATATTTTTTCAGTTTATTCAATAAGTAATAATTTTGGCATTAAAAATATTAAAATATGAACTTTCTAGTGAAAAGGGAAGAACATATATTTTTTAAAACTTTTATGGAATTTTTAAATGCATGTCTAATAAAAATAGGACCATGTGTCGACACATCGTTTATTTTAAGTTTTACCAAGTAGTCAATTAGCATGCCACCCATCATCATAGGATTCATCCATTCCTTTCACCATGGTGCCATGCAATCCAGATTAACAAATTATAGTGTACCACATGTTTTTAACTCAACTCACATTGATCATGACCAGTCTGCCCAACCACTCGTCGTATGCTATTCATCCAGTGTTTCTCTCAAGCCATGTATCATGGTCCCATTGGCCAACACAATTAAATTTTCCCTTTTCCATCTTAGTACTTGATCTAAAGTTGATCTGATAGTACATATTCTATTTGAGCCTAATTTAACCTCCTAATAGCCTAACTTAATTATCAGTTTTTTTATCAGTTTTTTGGTGTCAAAGAGAGAGAGAAAAATAAATAGAAAGTTCAAAATGAGATATAATTTGGTGGAGATTCAAGAGGAGATTGGTGCTAGAATTCAAAAAATTGATTATATTTATTCTTCTTCTCTTTTCTTTATCAATTTCTGTCTTTCTTTATGAAAAATCTAAGCTTTATGAACAAAATCATGTCTAGATAATTTATTAATCTAGGGGTTTTATGAACTCGATTTTTTACATGTGATGATCTAATATTTTATCCCAAATATTATTTCAATTCAATTATATTATTTAATCTAATTTTTATATTATTAATTGTGTGTCCAACAATTGATCTATAAAGGCAATCAAATATATTTGAGAGAATTATTTAATTATTTATCTTGATTAAATAACATGCATAGTTTCTAGGCAAAAATGTATGATTCTTATGTATGTGATCCATAATTGATGAAATTAATAAGTAGTATGAAATTTGATTGACATAAGAGTTTGATTAGGTTAACTACTATATAGTGTATAGTTTACCTAAGAAAAGAATAAATGCAATGTTAGATTCATTTGATTATGTAATTTATTGGTAATTATATTTAAGGGATTTTAGTGATTCACTTGTTTCGAAAATTAGGGGATTAAGTATTCTTAGATATGTTCTTATATACCTTCTTAGCTACTAATTTTTTATTTAATTTATTACTGCTATTTATTTTTAATTCTTTTAGTTTTGCTTTCTCAAAAAACAAAAAAAATTGATATTTACTTTTTAGGTTTAAAATTAGTTTATAATAATATAATCTCCATAGAAACAATATTTTCTTATCATTATATTACTTGTTTATGATACGTATACTTACGTACTCATTGCATACAATTTGTGTCGATCAATAGCCACTTGGTGATTGGTTCTAGAGTGAGGAAACCCAGAAAGTTCCAAATGAATCGAAGAAGGAACTTGTGTCTAAAATTGAGTTGTGAAGATTCCTATGCGTAGAAACAATTACATACGGATCAAATGTTCTTCTAACTCAAATAGGTAATCGAAACATAGATGAGGGAGTGGAGATGCCAATCCATGGAATCTTTTTGAGAGCTCTATATCAATTTGGTCAAGTAGGCCTCAAAACATGAATTGGGCAATTAATAAAGCGAAATTAGAAAATATCTTGTAGTAAGAAAGAAGAAACTATAGTAAACACACTAGTGATTTGAGCCTCAAAGGCTCTTGTCCAGGCTAGCAGCATACACAAACATAACAAATATCACACCATATGCAATCAAATATTACATACCAAATCATAATGAAGAGCTCGATACCTAGTACACTTCCAAGGTAAGGAGATACAAACTCCTTAGAGATTCATGCAAAACTCGCATGTAGATAAAAGGCAGATTTTACTAACACACAATCTGATTAAGCATAACTACAAAGTATGAGTTCAAGATCTGATACCAAATCAGGTGAAGGAGATACTGACTCCATTAGGACTCAACCAAAATAGGAAAACAATAGAGAGATACATTCTAACAATTAATCATAGACATACAATATAAAGTAGAAGCAATATTCAAAAGTTAGAAATTGGCAATAAATAATAAAATATTTCTAATCAAAGTTTAAAATTCAGTATATAGAAACATACAAGATTTAAATTTTGATTACACTGGCCACACATTAAAGCATGCACAACACTATATAAAATGAAGTAAACCCATATAGAAATCCTATCTATGTGGTAAAATCCTCGAGTTGCTTAAGGCAACCATTCAGTAGCAAACAATCCACCAATCAATAAAACAGTTACAACTCTAATAGAAAATAAAACTACCAATACCTTAGTCAGTTGGGACCTCTATCTGAACTACATATTTTTTCTCGTACTTTCTATTTCTGTAATGACTTAGTTCGACACATGAACCCATCTTTCCTCTAAAGCCTATACCACTTAATATGGTGTGATCAGTAACTAGTAGTGTGACAACTCCCAATCTTGAGGACCACCTGATAGGGCCAGAACCGACATCGCTGATCCTGCCCGTTACTTTGGTTTTATATTTATCAAACTCTCGCAAGTGCACGAATCATTTCGTAGAAAATGATAAATATACTCCCAAGGTCGATCTAAGGAAGGAATGTATGTGGTTTTTAATTTATTATTCAAACTTTTAAAAACGAAATTAAATCCTAAACATCCTGTCACGATATTTTGGGGTTTTGTGTTTTTAATCTAATAACATAAAAATAAACATAGATTCAATAAATATTTATGCAAATTTTATCATTTAAAATAGTGGAGTATTTATGGATATAATAACTAAGTTAATTATGCTTGCTCATATTATTTAGGTTATTAAAGATATGAATTGATATTTATTGATTCTCTCTTTTTTATATGAATACCACCTTTGGTGGGGTTAGATATTCTTTGTTAACTAAACAAATCAATTAACACCTATGGGTGGGGTTGATAACTAATTTGGTTAATTAAATTAATTCCTTTTTCTAAGAGATTAATAAAATGAATCATTTAAATGCCACCTTTGGTAGGGTTAGACAGTTTAAACTTTATTCAAGGTGTCCAAATTAAACCTAAGAATTTAGTTATCCGAGTACTAACTTTCAAGTTTTAAAACCACTACTGAAAACATGTTGTCAATACATTTTCAGATAATAATTCTTATAAAAACTTTTGAAATAGAGCTTCACTCTAACTACCGGGCGATTGAACCAACAAATAAAAGAGCACTACTCTAAATTAGACCGGATAACTAAACCTTAAAATATAATTTTTAGATTTAAGTTTGTAATGAAAAATAATATATTTCTCTCTAACATTCTTAATATAAAATCTTGAATAAAAATAAAATCAATTCATTTTAGAGATTTTTACCTATTTAATATTTCGCAAGCATAATAACGTTATTATTATATCATGTTTACAAATAGCCAACACAGTTAAATTTAATCACAGACAAATTAAATATAACATGTAAGAATAAAGCATAAAAAATAACTGTAAAGAAAATAAAATCCTTACAGAACTTCGATGCTATTCTCGTTGCTGGAAAACCTCTAAACGGAATTTGCACTCCCATTTATTGAATCAAAAAGCTAATAAATTACAAAAACATAACTAGTTCTTCCCAAAAAGGGAAGAACTCTAAAACTAAGACAAATTAACTAAGAAAAGCTAAAAACTAAGAAAAACTAAAAAATCTAAGAAAAGAGAGAAGGAAAGAGAGAAGAGAATGTGTTTTGAGGTGTGATTAGAAGTGAAGAGAAGGGGGCTATTTATAGGTGAAGATGGAGAGAAAAAGTGGGGGAAAAATGTTAAAAAATTATGAAAACGCGGAGTGGTGATTGCTGACGTCACCATGACGTGAGGCGGCTGCGCGCAAAAATGGGGCGAAATGGCAGCGGCGCGCGCGGAGGGCAGCTGGGGGGCGCACAGGCGCGCGCGGAAGGCAGGCGGGCGCACGCGGGAGCAGGAGATACGCACGCGGAACTGGGAATGGGCGCGGGATGATGCGCGTGGACGTGGGGTGTTGTGCGCGCGGCTGGGCGCTGGCGCGCGCGGGTCTGGGCGGCGCGGCGGCGCGATTTTCTCCTTTTTGACATTTTTGACCCTTTTTGTCCAATTTTTCCATATTTGTTGACCTTTCCCCATTTATTTATTAATATATTTGTGATGTATTGCTTCCAGTATTCCTCTTTGAGTCTTTAAGTTACGTTTTTAAGTGAAAATACCTGAAAAACAATAAAAACACCCGTGATTCCGAAAAAGACAAATTTATATAAATATATATATTTTTAATCAATTAATGTGCATAAAATCATGGTAATTTTAGTGCTTTTTGAGCACTCATCACCACCCTCAAACTCTAACAACCTATCTCTTATTACATATAACAAGAGATATGAGAACTCAATGTATTTAACTTAGCTCCTTTTCACAATGAGGTTCTCACAAATAAAAAGTTGCATCCAAGTAACTCCCAACCGAGACATGGCCCCATATACAACCCACATACAAACACTATCTTGAGTATTAACCACTCATAAGAATGATTTTGCTCACATAGTCACGAATCACTAATACTGAACAACACTCAAGGTATTAGTGATATAGAAATAGAAAAATGAGATGTCAATTTGAAAGTGCTTTGCTACATTTTTTTGGATACCAAATAAGAAGGAACAAGGGGTATTCTTGCTAGCCACCTTACTAACGAACTTTCCAACCACCTTGCCAAGGGTGGTGACGAGGTGCTAAAAAGTCACTTTTGTTGTTCCAAAAATTACAGTACTTTCCATAAATACAAGTACATGATATAAGCCAAAAACCATAAGTAAAAACATCAGAAAGAGAGTGCGCTCTACCTAGCATGCACACTACAAAAACCAATCTTATGGTTTATGTAAACATACTTGCATATGAAGTATCCTTAATTATGTGTGTCTATTATTGATTTATAATAACCAACCTACATAGTAGAGGAAAAATACACCAATTAAAACTAAAACAAACACCATGTTTTACACATGGGAACCAACACATAGACAAAAGTATAATGGGACTTACAAGTTAAATATTACGCCACTCTATAAGCTTGATTTGTAGAGAAAAAAGGGATATAGAGATGGAGATGTAGGAGTAGGTAGCAAGCCAGTTTCAATATTAATATAATCTAATGGCCACAAGGTCCAAGAAATGTGTTTTTAAACCTTAGGCATACATGACTATATTTGTTGATTTATCTGAGACAGAACTGTTAGTCCCGTTGTACTTATGTCTATATGTTAGCTTCTCATGTACAAAACATGGTGTCTATTTTATTTTGTTGAGTGTTATGTCTTCCTCTATGTAAGGTTGGTTACTACGGATCAGTAATTTACACTTGCACATAGTTAGGTACACTTTGTATGTAAGCATGTTTACACGCACCACGAGGTTGGTTTTCATAATGTGCATGCTCAATAGAATGTTGGCTTTCGATGATTAAGCGTGTAAGCTAGACAATATTTTTACTTGTGGTTTTTGGCATGTTTTATGTGTTGGTATTTATGGATAGTATTCGGCATTTTTGTAAACAAAAAATGTAAATTTTTGGCACCTCGCCACCACTCTCTTTAATTGCAATTCAATTTGAAAAGCCTATTGAAACTCTATCAAAATTTCCATTGATTCAAATTCCATATTCACAAAATATATCTATAATTGTGATACCTTTGTGTGAGTTGTTATTTTAAGTGGTGAGTGAATATTTTTCTATGTGAGTAGTATACAAAGGTTATGTTAGTTTATTCTACACATTATTGGTCTGTGGTATTTGATTACATCATATCAAATTGTGTTGGTTGTGGAGGACAGTTGGGTTCGTGTGTCGAAGCAAGTCATTATAGATACAAGTAAAAGCAACAATAGGTAGTTAGGATGGAGTTCCCAACTGATAGAGGTAATCTTGGTTTTATTTCTTTTAGAGTTATAACTGTTATATTGATTAGTGAATTGTTTACTATTGAGTAGTTGTCTTAGGTAACTCGATTACTTTACCACACAGATGCAGTCTTTATGTGGGTTTTGACAAATATCAAGAAAATTAATAATACTTTATCATTTGGCTGAAAAATGATGATGAAATACAATGACACATCCTATCTATTTATAAAGAAAAGATGGTTGCAAGTTTGTTATAATGAGACATATTACACTTGATTAAACCACTCAAAACACATATTTGAATGTAACAAACTTTATAACAACCTTTTGAAAGGATCAACTGTAATGTTGACCATCATAGTTATTATGAACATGTAGATATTTTTACAATATATGCATATATGTACTTGCTATCTACACTACTTATATATGTTATGTGCATAGTGAACCTAGTAAATGCATGTATATTTATGGTAGTTTCAAGTGTAAGGTATGCAATATTTGTGTGCATTCCAGTGTCATCGTGTAAAGCATCTACATGCATTCCAATGTTATCATTTATAGCATCTATGCACGTTCTAGTGTCATCCTTGGGCACCATACGTGCAGTATATGTGCATATTTTTTGTGTCATCGTCAGGGATAGTATGTGATATATATTGCCTATCACCTATATGGGCATTATCACTAATACTCCTATCACCTACTTGAGCATTATTAGCACTACTACTAACACCCCCTTCAAGTTAACCGGAATGAGTATGGCACTTAATTTGTTGCGCAAAGAGAGAAAGGAAGCAACAAATAGAACATTGGTTTACAAGTCTCCTGGTTGCTCCAAGGAAGGAATATGATGTACAATAAGTGTCTTGCCCAACACTTTTTTGCACATAAAATGAAAGTCTAACTCAACATGTTTCATGTATGAATGAAGAATAGTATTGGAAGCAAGCTTAATGGTACTCAAATTATCACACCAAATTAAAGGAATAGCTAGTAAGGAAATGTGTAACATATGAAGCAAAGCTTGAGTCCACATGATTTCAAAGGGTTCATTGGCAACGGATCTATACTAAACCTTAATGCTTGATTGAGGCACCGAAGTCTACTTCTTAGAATACCAAAAAATGGCATTTTCACCCCAATAAATGATAATCCTAGATGTAGATCTTCTTTCATCAAGACAAGAACCCCAATCAATATCAGCAAAGCCCTACAAAAGAAACTAAAAAGATGGCTTTAGAAGCAAACCATGCAAACTAGTACCTTGAAGGTATTTCATAATTCTTTTATAGCCAACCAATATGGCTCTCAAGAAGCTGCCAAAAATTGGCGCACCATGTTGACTACAAAGGAAAGATTTGGGTAAGGAATGGTAATACACTGAAGAGCTCCAACAATGCTTCTTTATAGTTTGGAATTATGAAAGACTTCTCCATCATGAGGACTACGAGTATGGCTACTAAGCATAAGAGTGGAGTTAGTTTTACAATGATCCATCTTGGATTTAAGCAGAAGCTCCCTACAAACTTTTGTTATGTAAGCAAAAGATCACCATTGTCTAGCTTATTCATCTCAATATCGAAAAAGTAACTCAGTTGGCTTATATACTATAAGTCAAATTAAGTGTGCAAAGTTGAAATAAAAGACTGAATAATCTTCTCATTGTTGTCTGTAATGATTATATCATCAACATATACTGAGAGATAAATAGTGGTGCTAGAAGAGCACTGAAAAAATAAAGAAAAATAAACTTTGGATCTTAAAAATCCCATTGCATACAAAGCATTACTAAGATTATGAAACAAATCCCGAGGAGCTTACTACAAGCCATAAATGATTTTCTATAATTTATAGATTTGATTAGGATACTATGGGTGCTCAAACCTTTTTCGTTGTTGCACATACAACTCCTCATATAGTATACCATTCAAAAAAGAATTATTGATATCCAATTGATGGAGGTGCCAACCATGAGACAAGGCTAGAGTAAGAACAATACGAATGATAACCTACTTAACCACAAAACTAAAGGTGTTTGAAGCCTCTTAAGCTACCACTCAAGATTATCAAGGAGACCAGATGGAAGCCTCTTAACATAAAAAATTAACTTACTACCAATAATAGTTCTATTAGAAGCTAGAGGCACTAGTACCCAAGTCTTATTAGATAAGAGCATTGATACTGTATTTTATATAGTTATTTTTGTCTATTTTATTAATTATAATTATTATGTTCTTGACATTTTTAGTTAATTTTAATGGAATAAATTAATATTTATTGTGTATTTTTTAAAGAATATATTTTTAAGAAAATTAACCAATTTGAATCGAAAAAGCACTAAATTGCAAATAAAAAGTCTGAAAATATAATTTAAACTAAACTAGTGTTTAATTGTAATTAATGAAAGTTTAAAAGATAATTTAAATTAGAAAAGGGCTTAATTACAATTAATGAAAGTTAAAAGTTAATTGAATTAAATTGAAGGGCTAAAATGCAATTAAGAAAAGTTTATTTTTCTGTGCAGGAATGACGTCCACGCGTAGCTATTGACCGCGCGCCACGTGTACCTTCAGATCAGACTATCAACAATGATGATCAACGCGTGTAATACAAACACGAGTTTTCTGGTTGCATGTTGCTCGGTGCGCCATGTGGGGCCCATTTGCCACGCAGGCCATGCGTGTAGGGTGGGACCCATGTGTCTGCCCAAAAAAATTGTCCCATGCTACGTGGTTCAGATGGATATTGTGTGCTCGGATATGACAACTAATTAGGAATTCCCACGTGTCTCGAATATTATTTCAGCAAATCAGGAGATGACACATGACATGTGTTGGTTAAAATAAAAACACAAAAATGGTGCACATTTCCAGCCACGCCTGCGTCCGCCACGTGTCTTCAAAGCATTTCTCCCATGCGCTACATTCCTCGTGCGCCCGTTCCTCATAGCGTATGAATGGCTACCACGTGTCTTTATTATTATTTTAGCCAATCAGATGCTGACATGTGGCATGGGTAAATTGAAATAAAAATCCAGAAACGACGCACTATACACGGTTATTTATACGATGTTTCTTATTTTTTTACACGCGTCTGTGAAGAATATTTCTTGTCCCCCACGCGGATTTATTTATTATTTTCGATATACGGTTTTGTCTCCTGTGTATAGAAAATTATATTTTATGATGTATTTTTTAGAGATTTGATGTTATTGAATAGGGGATTAATGTGATAAATTAGGGGGTTTGGGTTTTGGGGAGACTTGGACTGTGGAACACACAGAAGCCATTTTTGGCTTCTGTTGTGTTCTACGTGTGCCAGAAAATTTAGGAGCAGAAATGTTTTAGTTTTCTTTGTGTTCTTGAGCTAAATATTCCTTAAATGTTTTAGTATTTTTGTTTTGTAATTTTAATTTTTATTATGAAGTAATTTAATTTTTCTAGGGTTGCTGTGTCACTAAATCTATGAAGCTTGGGTTTAATTATTTTTGAAAGATTTATGAGACTTTTAATTTGTTTATTCTATTTGTGCTTAATGCTTTTGATTATTGGAAAATTTATCAATTGATCCGTGGCACTTAAATAAGCTTGGAAGAGGCATTTTTGTGTATATTACTCATGGATAGAATAACATGTATATATGAAGGATAGAAATATACCTTTATCGTATGTGTGGCCATTTAAGAACTTAGAAAGTAATGAATCTTGGTGAATTTAATTCTCATAGGAATATAGTGAATTAATTTAGCGAGATGTGTCTATACGGAGCTCGGAAGAGATGTATGGATAAAATTAGAAGTTCTTGGTTGACAAATTAAATTTACAAAAAAGTAAATCAAGATGGAATAATATGATTCGAGTGGAATAATTTAGTGAGAACTGCAATCCTAGAATTTTATTCTATTTCGTTATTAAAAATCAGTTTGTTTAAAATTTCATAAACTTTCGCTTGTTTGGATAAAATCAGAGTGAAATAATTTTAATACTTAACAAACTGTAGTAACAAATCTCCGTGGGAACGATAACTCACTTATCAAATTTTATTACTAGTGACCATGTATACTTGCACGATTTTATGTTCTCCAAAAGAGACAACAAGCATCAAATTCAAACCACTTAGCACTAGCTAAAGCTTACTTGAATAAGGAAGGTTCTATATTAGATAAAGCATTAGTAACACTCATGTAAACTGTAGATGAAAAAACACTTGTCTTAGACTGTGTGAGCATTGGGTAAGTAATGGGAAACAATGTCTTGGATCATGTGGTCATCGGATAGGTCTTTATAGTAGATGACTGAACAATAGACTGAGGCTAAGAGGAAGATGAGGGAGGAATATAGAGTGATTTTGAGATTAGCATTGAACTTGAAGTTGGAATAAGAGAAATGAAAAAAAAGATTCAAAACTAGGTGATAGAGAATTAGAAGAATTGAAAACATGTGATAAGGGAATAGATGGCATAGAAAGATGAGAGGAAGGTTCATCAAGAGAGCTATGTGTTACTAGCTTATTGACAACAGAAGTAACAATAAGTAAAATAGTTTTAATATATTGAAAACTAGTTCAAGGAGACATAGGTTGAGAACAATTGACCTTTTGTTAAAAGAAACACAGATTCATGAAAGATAACATCACCACTCAAGTAACGTTTTCCATTACTAGAAAGACACTTGTAGCCTTTGTGTCTTGGACTACATCCGAGAAAAGTACATGTATGAGATCTATTGTGCAATTTATGCAATGCATATGGTCTTAAGTAAGGAAAGCAAAGACACTTAAACACTTTAAGAAAACTTTAATCATGTTTGGCACCAAAGAGAATCTCTAAAGGAGAAGAGTCATCTAGAATTGAGCTAGGTAGACAATTAGTTAGAAAAATACTTGAAAAGAATGCTTCACCTCATAAGGAAAGAGACAAAGAAGCATGGTTTAACATTGTTAGTCCTAAATTTACTATATGTCTATGGTTTCTTTTAGCAATTACATTATGTTCATATATATTAGGACATGAGATGTGATGCACAATGTCACACTGATTAAAGAGAGATGTAAGAGATTAAAATTCACCACCCTAATCATTTTGAAAAAAAATTAATTTTGTAGTTTTTTTGTAGTTCAGAATGTGCCTTAAACTACAAAAAGGCTTGATAAGTAGTAGATTTTTTCTTTAAAAGATAGATCCATGTAAAATGTGAACTAGTTGAACTTATGTTTATATGTTAGCTTTCTGTGTACAAAAGAAGGTGCGTATTTTATTTTACTCAGTGTTCTATCTTCCTCCATGTAAGGTTGGTTACTGTGAATAAGTAATTTACACACACATATATGGATAGTATTCAGCATTTTTGGAAATGAAAAATATAACTTTTTGGCCCCTCACCACCACCTTTATCATGGACATCACTACCACTCTTGCCACCACCTTTAGTAAGGTGGTTGGCAAGGTGTTCGGCGAGGTTGCTGGCCGATGGCTATAAATACCCCTATCTTTAATTGTAATTAAATTTGAAAAACTTGTCAAAACTCTATCAAAATCTCCATTTCACTATTTATATTTGTAATTGAGATACATTTGTATGAGCATAGAACAATGTGAGTTGCTATTTTACATGATGAGTAAATACTTTTCTATGTGAGAAGTATTCAAAGGTTATGTTAGTTTATTCTACACATTATTGGTCCGTGGTATCTAATCACATTACATCATATCAAAAGTTATTGGCTGTGGAGGAAAACCAAGTTATTGCAGATGTAACAAGTAAAATAAAAAATAGGTAGTTAAGACAGAGGTCCCAATTGATAGAGGTAATATTGGTTTTATTTCTTTTAGAGTTGTAACTATTTTATTAATTAGTGAATTGTTTGCTACTAAGTGGTTGCCTTAAGCAACCTGAGTATATTACCATATAGATATAGTCTTTATGTGGGTTTACCTCGTTATATCTTGTGTTATACATGATCAATTGTGGTGCTAGTACAATATGAGTTTAAATTGAGTATATTAAAAACATACGAGCATTTAAGCTTTCCACTCTCTATCTGAATTTTAACATTATTATGTTATCTTACTCTAAATGATGTTTGCTATTTCGATATAATACTGATATTGTATCTATTTAGTGTACTGCTTACATTCATTTGTTCTCTTCACTGCTTGTGGGATGAATACATTAGGAGTTTGTATCCCCTTACTTATATGCATGTCAAGTTATGAACTCTTTCAAGAACCTTCATCAGTCAAGTAAGCTTTAGCTAACGCTGGTGGTTTGAATCCATAAAGACAAAATTCAATGCTTTAAGTAGAAATAACACTTGGAAGCTAGTGCCTCTACTTTCCAACAGAACCATCATTGGTAGTATATGGATTTTTCATGCTATAAAGCTTGCCTATATTCTCTTGGATAAGATAAAGTCTTGAGTAGTCACTCAAGGGTACAAATAAGTGCCTGTTTTTGATTTTTTAGAAACCTTAATCATGTTGTTAAACATGTTACTTTATGCACAATCCTTGCTTTTGCACCATCTAATGGTTGAAAGTTACATCAATTGGACATAAATAATGCATTTTAAATGCTACATTTTAAGAAGATTTTTATATGCAACAACTCGAGGGTTTTGAGCACCCTCAGTATCCCAATAACGTATATAAATTATTGGAGGCCATCTATGGCTTAAAACATGCTCCACGAGCCTGGTTTGTTACTCTCGGTAATGCCTTATGTGCTATATCTAAGGTTAATTTTTCCTTTTTTTATTCAAGCATCTTTTGAAACAACCCTCCAAAAATAGGCAAAGTCATAATTATAGCACAAAAAGTAGACTAAATAAGTTATTTACCTTTTTTGGAGCCTTAGTCTTCTGAATGTAGCTAATAAATAGCTATTTATTGACTTTTAATAAATGGCTATTTTAGATTTCTTAAGATAACCAATTTGGACTTCTAAAGATTTGACTAGATTCAATGTATTTTAACATGTCCAGCCAAGACCAAGTTATTCTCCTATTTAATATTCTTGAAACTCTTTAAATTCACATCCTTTAATAGCCAAATTATGATGGCTATGAATTTGCATGCTAATAAGCCTTTTCAATTGCTTGGATGACATAATATATTCTTGAAACTCTTCAAATTCACACCCTTTAATGGTTAAACTATGCAGACTACAAATTTGCATGTTAATAAGCTTCTTCAATTGCTTTGATGACATGGACTAGGCCTTGATTATTATTTGAGTACATCTTTTTCATTTTAGAATTAGGCCAACTCTCATGGATCAACCCATTTAGTGCTTCTTTGAAACATTTGGCTCTAAGTCTTGTAATTGGGCCACTAGGAAGTGACAAAGGGTCTTGTGCAAATTCAGCTTCATTCCTACTTGTATGATTGACATGCCAGCTTCTTGGTTTGCATCATTCTCCCCTTCTTGAGAAGGATTTGTCCTCAAATCATCACCTAAGTCGAAATGAGACAAATCAGCAACATTAAAAGCTTGCACTAACACCATACTCACCTGGTAAGTCAAGCTTACAGGCATTATCATTTATGTGTTCCACTACTTGAAATGGTCCGTCACCTCGAGGTAGGGATTTTGAACACCGTTTCTTTGAAAATGGTCCTTCCTTAAGTGCAACCAAACCTAATCTCCTAGTTCTAACGCTAACTTCTTGCGTCCCTTGTTGGCTTGTTGGACATATTGTTTGGTCCTCCTTTCAATATTCAGTTGTGCCTTTTCATGAATCATTTTTACCAATTTGCTTTCTTCTTCCCTTCTAAGTTCACACGTTCACTTAAAGGTAAAGAAGTTAAATCGAAAGGTGACAATAGGTTAAATCCATAAACAATTTCAAACGGTGAAAACTTAGATGCAAAATGTACACTTCGATTGTAAGCAAATTCAACATGTGGAAAACAATATTCCCATGTTTTCAAGTTTTTTTTAATGATAACACCTAATAAAGAAGACAAAGTTCTATTTACTACTTTAGTTTGGCCTTCTGTCTATGGATGACAAGTAGTAGAAAACAACTTGGTTCCTAAATTTCCCCACAAATTCTTCCAAAAGTAACTCAAATACTTTGTATCCCTATCAAAAACAATGGTTCTAGGCATACCATGTAACCTAATAATCTCTTTGAAGAAAAAATTAGCTATATGTGATGCATCATCAGTTTTATGACATGCAATGAAGTGTGCCATCTTGGAAAATCTATCTACCACCACAAAAACTGAATCTCTCCCCTTCTTTGTCCTATGTAAACCTAAAACAAAGTCCATAGAAATATCAGTCCAAGGTTCACTAGGTATTGGAAAGGGTGTACAAACCATGGGGTTGCAACTTATACTTAGCATGTTTACATGTGATACACTTCTCACAGATTCTTTCCACATCATGTTTCATATGAGGCAAAAAAAACGATGATGAAAAATTCCTAAAGTCTTAGCTACACCAAAATGACCCATCAAACCACCAATATGAGCTTTTCTCACAAGTAATTCACGTAAAGAACACATAGGCACAATCAACTTATTTTCCCAAAACAAAAATCCATCATGCCTATAAAACTTACCAAACACCAATTTTTCACATGTATTGAATACATCATTAAAATCAGTATCTTATGCATACAAATCTTTAATATAATCAAGTAGAGATGTATGATTCTTATGTATTTGATCCATAATTGATGACCTTAATGAGTAGTATGCAATTAAATTGACATGAGAGTGTTATTAGATTAATTAGTATATGGTGTGTAGTTTACTCTTAGAAAGGAATACATTTTAGGTTAGATTCATGATCATATGATTGATTAGTATTTATATTGAGGGGATTAAGTATTTCTAGATATTTTCTCATATATCATCCTAGTTGTTACTTTTGAGTTAATTAATTACTACTATTTATTTTTAGTTCTTTTAATTTTGCTTTCTCAAAACAAAATAAATTAATATTTACTTTTTAGTTTTAAAATTAGTTTATAATAACATAATCTCCATGAGAACAATATTTTCTTATAATTAAATTACTTGTTTGCTATACGTAACTTATGTACCTATTGCACAAAATTTGATCAATCAAGTTTTTGGAGTCGTTGTCGGGGATTATACACATTAAAAAATAATTTTTGTTTTATTTAGTTTTTGTTATTTTTCTTTATTTATTTTCCATAATTTTAATTTTAATTTATTTATTTAGTTATGTATTTTTAATTTTGACATATCATTTAATGCTATTAAAAACATATTTGGCTATATTACATAAGCAGATTCAGTAAGGAGAAATTTTCCTTTAGATTTCATAGTCAAGCGTACTTTGAGATCAATAAGAAAACAATAAGTTGTCACCCAAGTGGAAGAAGTGACTAATCCATTAGAAATAAATAATAATGATCTAAATTTGAACAACCAAATACCTTTAATAGATGATAGGCACAAAGCTATGAATGAATATGCATTACCTATATTGGAAGGGTCTAATCCAAGCATTACACGGCCAAACATTCAAGCTAATCAGTTTGAACTAAAGCTAATGATGTTTCAAATGTCACAAACAATTAGACAATGCAATGGATTACAAACAAAGGATCCTCATTTACATCTCAGATGGTTTATTGAACTTTGAGATTCATTTAAGTTTAGTGGTATGACTAAGGAGGAGTTTAGGCTTAGATTGTTCCCTTTCTCTTTGTGAGATTGTACTTGAGCTTGGCTAAAATCTTTGCCACCTGATTCCATTACAACTTGGAATGATTTGACGGAGAAATTCTTGATGAAATATTTCCCAATAACAAAGAATACTAAGCTTAGAAATGATATTACCTCCTACAAACAAATTGAAGGGGAATCTTTATATGAAGCATGAGAAAGATTCAAAGAATTTCTTAGGAATTTTCCTCACCATGTTATGCCTTATTAGATCCAAATGGTGACTTTCTCAATGGTCTCAATGCTCAAACAAGAAACATTGTTGATGCATCCGCTAATGGAGCTATGCTAGCCAAATCTTACAATCAATATTATGATTTACTTGAGAAAATGGCTAGCAATAGTTATCAATGATCAATGGACATAATGACATCCACAAGAAGAGTAGCCAGAGTGCATGAGGTAAATGATGTCATGACACTTACAACTCAAGTGTCATCTTTGGTGAATCTTTTGAAGGCTCAAAACTCACCAGTAAGTATAAATCAGGTCCAAGATTTAGAGTTGTTCTATGTCTTTTGTGATGGAGCTCATTTATTTGATAATTGTCCAAATAATCCTAAATTAACATGCTATATGGGTAATATGATCAGAAAAAATTCATACTCAAACACATATAACCCATGATGGAGATAACATCTAAATTTCTCTTAGTGTAATTACAAAAATAAGGTGGTAATCAATTCAACTGTCAATCAATTCCACAACCTAATTTTCAATAACCATAACAATCACATGCTCAAGAAAATAAGCCACCTATTAAGGACAATATGAATGCTTTAATGGGGATGATAAAATACTTCATCTAGTTAGTAAGTACAAAAGTGTCCACTCATGAGGCTTCAATTCGTAATTTAGACACCCAAATGGGGAAACTTTCCTAGATCTTGAGTCAAATTCCTTAAGGTAACCTTCAAAGTGACACACTTATAAACCTAAGAAGAAAAAATAAGGATCATTTCAATGTCATAGCCTTAAAGAGTGGTAAAACTTTAGAATAGGACATGAGGAGAAATAAGAAACTAAAAAGGATGAGAAGAAATAAGTGGATAAATAGAGCATTGGAAAATAAATATTTCATCCAAGAAAGAGAAACTTCTACAAACCCATTATTCCTTTCCCTCAAAGAATGCAAAAGCAAAAGTTAGATACACATTTTCAAAAAAAATTGGATGTCTTCAAGAAGCTACACATAAATATACCATTTGTAGATGCACTTCAATAGATGCCTTCTTATGTCAAATTTCTGAAGGAAATCCTGTCTAAGAAAAGGAGGCTTGGAGATAATGAAACAATAACCTTGACTGAAGGTTGTAGTGCCATCCTTGCTAGAAAAATACCCCAAAAATTGAAATATTCAAGTAGCTTTGACATTTCTTGCATAGTTGGGCACATGAACTTTGAGAAAGCATTATGTGACTTAGGTTTAAGCATTAACCTTATGCCATTATCAATCTTCAAGATATTGGGGGTTGGTAAAGCCAAACCCACTTTAGTAACATTACAAATGGTAGATAGATCAATTAAGCAACCACGAGGTATGGTAGAAGATGTACTAGTAAAAGTAGACAAGTTCATCTTTCCAACAGATTTCATTGTACTAAACATAGAAAAGGACAATAACATTCCTATCATACTTGGTTGTCCATTCTTAGCAATCATAAAAACATTCATTGATGTACAAAAAGCTGAGGTAACAATGAGAGTGCAAGATGAACAAGTAACATTTAAAGGTTTTAAAGAGTCTGAACCCTCTTATATTTATAATGGCATCTATGATTTATATCATTGATTGAGTAAACTATTTGGAGGATACACTTCCTATGTCTATACCTAATGTGGTTATGGATAATTTTGAGATAGGATCTAAGCTTAAACCATCTATTAAGGGGCTACCAAGATTAGACCTCACACCTTTACCCTACCATCCCCAATCAAGTGGGCAATTAAAAGAGTCTAATAGAGACTTGAAAAGGATACTACAATTACATAAATTAGATGAGCTATGATAGAGTGATTATAATAATGATAGAAAGTACAATAAGAAAACAAAAATATGACATGATAAGAAATTGATCATCATGTTTTTAAACTAGGACATAAAGTATTATTTAATAATTCAAGACTCAAATTATTTTCAGACAAACTTAATAATAAATTAAGGACAATAAATGTGACATCGGTTGGGAGGAAACCCAATGTTATTTTACTTATATTTTATTGTTTTTGTAGGTGAATAAATATGGGGAGCAATGGTGTAACAAGATTGAGCATTTCAACGACAGATGTGGTGTTCCAAGACTAAGGGAGTTTTCTTTCCTTTTCCTTTTTCATATTTATATGTGCACATTGAGAAAAATGTGCAATTTAAGTTTGAGGGAGGGAACCTCATTCTCTACTTTAATGTTTAGTATGCATTTTTAATTTTTAGGAAAAAAATTCATTTTTAGGATGTTTTAAATCATGATTTGGGTAGAAATTGATAAATATATGGAAACCAAATGCATGCATGCTTAATATGAAACGTATGAGCCCATTGATAAAAATTGGTTTTCATGACTAGGATAAGGAATGTTACATGCTCGTTAAGATCCTTACATTAATCATGTGATATGCTTGCTAGTTTTGATTGGTTTGATTCAAATTTCTATGTAGATGTTTGTTGTCTCTTTAAGAGAACATGAAAACATGCAAGTATACATGATCACAAGTAATAAAATTGATAAGTAAAATTATCGTTCCCATGGAGATTTGTCACTATAGTTTGTCAAGTACTAAAATTATTTCACTCTGATTTTATCCAAACAAACGAAAATTGATTGGAGTTTAACTAACTAAATATTTTATGATAGTTTATAAGAAAAGTCTAGGATTGCAATTTCACTAAATTAATCCACTTGAATCATATTATTTTCTCTTGATTTATGTTCTCGCATTTAAGTTGTCAACCAAGAACTCCTAATTTATCCATATATCTCTTTCGTGCTCCATATAGACACATTTTGCTAAAATAATTCACTATATTCTTATGAGAATTAAATTCACCAGGATTCATTAAGTTCAAAGTTCTCAAATAGTTACACGTACAATAAAAGTATATTCCTATCCCTTATAAATACATGTTATTCTATCTACGAGCAATCACACAAAAATTCCTTTTTCAAGTTTATTTAAGTGTCACAGATCATTGATAAATTTTCCAATAATCAAAAGCATTAAGCACAAATAAAATAAATAACTTAAAAACATCTCATAAATCATTCAAAATAATTAATTCAAGCTTCATAATTTAAACTACATTGCAACCCTAGAAAAAATAAATTAGTTCACAACAAAAATTAAAATTACAATACGAAAATAAGACATTTCAGAGAAATAAAATTTAGAAGAAAAAGATTAGGAGAAACTCTTTCACAATTCCTCAATGAAAAATAAAATTCCTTCCCTTTTCTTCTTTTTTGCTGTCTTCTTTCTCAGTATTTCTTTTCCTAAAAAAATAACAAAATAAAAATGTTACAGAAAAGTTTCTATGTGTGTTTTAGAGAACACACAGAGTAGAAAATAAGGAAAACAATGAAGTGAACTGAAAAAAAAAATGAAAACTAAAAACTGGTACACATCTTTCCTCGCGTCTAAAATATATCACCCCAAACAATTATTTTTTCAAAATGCATGTAGTGGGGGACAGAGAAATACATGGAAAATAATAAAAAAAGAAAACGCGTGGAGACAACAAATAATCAGCTGGAAGAGTGCACCGTTTCCTACATTTTTTATTACACAAAATGCATGCCACATGTCACCATATGATTGGCTGGAAGAATAAGGAGACACGTGGCCGCTTCGTATTCAGTGGAATGGGAGGGTGCACGAATTTTACATGGAATCCATCGCATGAAAAGTTTATTTTGCAGTAGACACTTGGGTGATGCAGAACGAGCTAGAAAGTGGGCACCGTTTCTGCGTTTTCATTTTTCCAAACTCATGCCATGTGTTGTCATATGATTTTCTGGAAGATTAATATATACACGTGGTAGCTTCTTATTCGGTGTAATGGGAGGGTGCATACAGTTTACATGGACCGCATCACACAGGCCATATTTTGTGCAGCAGACACGTGGGTCCTACCCTGCACATCGTGCAGTGTGCATCCGGGAAACGTGTCCAACCGCCCATTTTGTGCATGCATCTCACTCGCCTGATCGTCACCGTTGGTTTCCTGATCTGATGGTGCGTGTCATTGATAAGCAAAACTGGCATCGTCGATCCTACCAATACTTTGGTTTTATATTTATAAAACTCTCACAAGTGCACGAATCATTTTGTTGTCTCTTTTAGAGAACATAAAACGTGCAAGCATACACGGTCACAAGTAATAAGATTTGTAAGTAAAGTATCGTTCCCATAGAGATTTATTACTACAGTTTGTTGAGTACTAAAATTATTTCTCTCTAATTTTATCCAAAACTATCGTTGATTTAGAAAAAGTGTAAGAAAAGAGTTTAATAACGAAATAAAAGAAATCTAAGATTGCAGTTTTTCACCAAATTAATCCACTCTTATTATATTATTTTCTCTTGATTTATATTTTTTTAGTACATTTAATTTGTCAACCGAAAACTTCTAATTTTATCCATACATCTCTTCCGAGCTCCGTATAGACACACCTCATTAAATTAATTCACTATATTCCTATGAGAATTAAATTCACCAAGATTCATTATGTTCTAAGTTCTCAAATGGCCACACATACAATTAGGGTATATTCCTATCCTTCATCATACATGTCATTCTATCCATGAGCAATATACACAAAAATGCCTCTTCCAAGTTTATTTTAGTGCCACGGATCATTTAATAAAATTCGTAAATAATCAAAAACATTAAGCACAGATAGAATAAACAAATCGAACGTCTTATAAATATTTCAAAAATAATTAAATCTAAGCTTCATAAATTTAGATAAAATGCAACCCTAGAAAAATAAAATTACTTCATAAATTAAAAAATAAAATTACAATAGTTAAGGAATATGAGATTAAGAACAAAAGAAAATTAAAACATCTCTTAGCACAAATATTTGGCACATGTAGAACACAACAGAAGCCAAAAATAGCTTCTGCATGTTCCACAGTCCAACCCCAAAACTCCAAAAACTATCCCTTATTTATAACATAAAATTTCTATAAAAAAAATACATTTAAAAATATATTTTTTAATACATGCGAGGGGACAACTATGTATGGGGAAATTAATTTAAAAATACGCGTGGGGGGACAAAATTATGGATATAATAACTAAGTAATTATGCTTGCTCATATTATTTAGGTTATTAAAGATATAAATTGATATTTATTGATTCTCTCTTTTTTATATGAATACCACCTTTGGTGGGGTTAGATATTCTTTGTTAATTAAACAAATCAATTAACACCTATGGGTGGGGTTGATAACTAATTTGGTTAATTAAATTAATTCCTTTTTTTCTAATAGATTGAAAATGAACCATTTAAATGCCACCTTTGGTGGGGTTAGATAGTTTAAACTTTATTCAAGGTGTCCAAATTAAACCTAAGAATTTAATTATCTGAGTACTAACTTTCAAGTTTTAAAACTACTACTGAAAACATGTTGTCAATACATTTTCAGATAATAATTCTTATATAAACTTTTGAAATAGAGCTTCACTCTAACTACCGGGCGATTGTACCAACAAATAAAAGAGCACTATTCTAAATCAGACCGGATAACTAAACCTTAAAATCTAATTTTCAGATTTAAGTTTGTAATGAAAAATAATATATTTCTCTCTAACATTCTTAATATAAAATCTTGAATAAAAATAAAATCAATTCATTTTAGAGATTTTTACCTATTTAATATTTCGGAAGCATAACAACGTTATTATTATATCATGTTTACAAATAGTCAGCAAAGTTAAATTTAATCACAGACAAATTAAATATAACATGTAAGAATAAAGCATAAAAAATAACTGTAAAGAAAATAAAATCCTTACAGTACTTTGATGTTATTCTTGTTGCTGGAAAACTTCCAAACGGAATTTGCACTCCCATTTATTGAATCAAAAAGCAAATAAATTACAAAAACATAATTAGTTCTTTTCAAAAAGAGAAGAACTCTAAAACTAAGAAAAATAACTAAGAAAAAACTAAAAAAAACTAAAAAACTAAGAAATGGAGAGAAAGAAAGAGAAAAAAGATGTGTTTTAAGATGTGATTTGAAGTGAAGAGAATGGGGGTATTTATAGGTGAGGAAGGGTAGAAAAAGTGGGTAAAAAAATGATTAAAAATGGAGAAAACACAGAGTAGTGAATGATGATGTCATACTGCTGATGTCATGCTAGTGTGGATGCGACGGCGCCCGCAGATGGGGCAAATGGGCGCAGTGGCGGGTGCGGATGGGGCAGCGGCGCATGCAGACTGAGCGCAGGTGCGTACGGATTGGGCTGTGTGCGCAATTTCCTCCTTTTTGACATTTTTGACCCTTTTGACCCTTTTTTTCCAATTTTTACATATTTGTTGACCTTTCCTCATTTAATTTATGAATATATTTGCGATGTATTGCCTCTGATATTTTTCTTTGAGTCTTTAAGTTACTTTTTTAAGCAAAAATACTTGAAAAACAATAAAAATACCTGTGATTCCGAAAAGACAGATTTATATAAATATATGATAAAATCATATAAATATATATATATAATCAATTAACGTGCATAAAATCATGGTAATTTTAGTATTTTTTGAGCACTCATCACAACCCCCAACCAGCTTCTTGCTAGTCCCTTAGCAAGAGAAGCGATAAAAACTAAAAATTAAACTACCCTAAATCACTTCTGTGGATTAACACGGTTGCATTTAGCATATGCAACAAGCCTTTAAACCCCTAGGTTGCCCTAGTGGACGATTTTGAGTCTCGTGAGGGTTTTTAGTAATGATACCCACAAACATTGAACTAAATGTAAAAATTAAAAGAAATAATAAAAACAACTTAAAGACTAAAATTACAACAAATCAAAAATTAACTTTTAAGAATAAAAGAAAACAACATAATACAAAAATGGTTATCCAACTAGGTGATGATAAGAATAGCAGTTATGTAGAATGAAAGCACCATCCTAACTTTCACCCACGACCAACGATCGTCCTTCCTAACTTCGAGCAACGTCATGGACAACACACCTATCAATGTTAGTTTTAGGTCGTTGACAATGCTAGATAGGAGATAGTTGCTCTGTGTAGTTTGAATGCCCCTAATTGTACAACTTTTTGATCTGTTTAACCCTTTTTATAATGTGAAGTCTAAAGTTTTGATCATAATATGAAACTAACAACAAACACGATACAAAAAAGTGACCAAAAAAATCTACAAAATATAAATCTATCTACATAAATCCTATGCTATACCCATTTTCTAAATTCAACAATCCTGAGGAACTAACTGGAATCATGATAATAAATAATTTCATTTAACACTTGAAAAAAATCCATATAATAATAATTTCATCACATGTAGTTTTTATGCCTACCTAAAACATATTATCAGGAGATAATTAAATTAATTATATTATAAGTAGGCTCTAATACAAATTATGTTTTAAAACAAAAATTGTGATAAAGATTGAATCTTTATGGCGTAGCGAAAGTATATATATATAACAAACAAATTTAAGTCAAACAAGATCCTTATGATATAATTAACTTAATCATAAGGATAAGTAAGCATACCCGATAAAAGGCTTGAACCTATGAAATAGATATTGTTTCCTCTTGTTTGGAAAAAAACTATGAACATGACCACGGTACTAGCAACCTAGTGAGATACAAATCATACGAAAATGTGGCCTTAGGTTCTAATGACATCACAAAAGATAAAAAACATGTGTAATGCATATTGTTTACTAGGTCTCAGAGTTAACAAACTCTATAAAGTGTGACCTCTGATGATTTTATCACCATTTGACATGTATGAAATTGACCAACGTCAAAAAACTCAACCTAGTCCCCCACACAACCTAACCAGCCCAACCACTATGTGGTATGATGTAGCTCAATCCATGCAACCTGTATTAATAGGCATTGATAAGTGCTTAGAAAGCACTACAATTATCATGATTTAATGTAATTTAATTGATTAAATAGATTTATATTTGTATGATTTTATCATATTTTTATATAAATTTATCTTTTCGAAATCACAGATATTTTTTATTGTTTTTCAGGTATTTTAGTTCAAAAATAACTTAAAGACTTGAAGGAAAAAAATACTAGAGGCAATACATCATAAATATATTCAGAAAATAAATGAGGAAAAATAAAAAAGATGGAAAGATTGGACAAAAATTCCCACGTGCACAGCGCACCCGTCGCGCTGATTTTATCAACCATCCAACCGCACCGAGAAACGTGCACATCACACCCATCACGCCAATTTCCACGTGCATCAGCACGTGTAGCATCATGCCCGCTCACACCATGCCGCTCGTGTGCTTGCACACTCCTCGCCGTGTCCTGCGTGAGCCAGCCGCCCGTTTGCCACACCGATAGCCAGTTTGGCGAGATTTTTGTGCCCCATACGCGTGTCAACCTGTCCAAACGCGCCCAAACTCAAATTTTGAAATATTTTCCCCCTTTTTTGGCCTTTTCCTCATCTATAAAAGGACCCTCTTTTCCCATTCCAAAACATACAAATTTTCTGAGCTCTTTCTCTCTCTAGAACATTTTTTTAGTGTTTATTTTTAAAGTTCTCTTTTTTAGAGGAACTAGTTATGTTTTTGTAAAATTAGTTTTTGATTTAATAAGCAAAAAAGAAAATCCGTTTGGAGGTTTTCTAGTAACAGAATTAACATCAAACTGTTGTAAGGATTCTTTTAAGATATTATTTTAATGGATTCTTTACAGTTATCATTTTATGTTTAATTCTTATATGTTATATTTAATTTGTCTGTGATTAAATTTAACATGGCTTGCTGTTTGTAAATATGATATAATTATAACGTTGTTATGCTTGCAAAATATTAAATAGGTAAAACACTTTTATAAAATAAATTGATTTTGTTTTTATTCAAGATTTTATATTAAAGATGTTAGAGAGAAATACATTATTTTTTATTACAAACTTAAATCTGAAAATTAGATTTTAAGGTTTAATTATTCGATCTAATTTAGAGTAGTGCTCTTTTATTTATTGGTACAATCATCCAGTAGTTAGAGTGAAACTCCATTTCAAATTTGTTTTATAAGAACTATTATTCGAAAATGTATTGATGAGATATTTTCAGTATTGGTTTTAAAACTTGAAAGTTAGTACTTGAAAAATTAAATTCTTAGGTTTAATTTGGACACCTTGAATAAAGTCTAATTATTTGACTTCGCCTAAAACTGTGATTAGATGATTTGTTATTTTCTTAAAAATAAAGTTGAAATTTAATATTTAATTCATTAATAGGCCCGCCTAAGAATATTAGTTAGTTAATATTAAACAAAAGAATTTAGGCCCTACCTAAGGACACTTTCATACCAAAAAGAGAAAATCAACAAATATTAATTTATATCTTCAATAACTTAAATAATACGAACAAACATAATTAACTTAATTATTATATCTTTAAATATTCCACTGTTATGAATGATAAAATTTGCATTATTTTTTATTAAATCTATATCTATGTTTATATTTATTTTTATGTTATTAGATTAGAAAACAAACAAACCAAAATATCATGATAGGATGTTTAGGATTTAATTTTGTTTTTAAGATTTTGAATAATAAATTAAAAAAACCACATAAATTCCTTCCTTAGATCGACCTTGATAGTATACTTATCATTTTTGTATAAAATGATTCGTGCACTTGAGAGAGTTTTACAAATAATAAAACCACAAAAGGGATATTTCGCAAGATTGGTATTTGCATTGCCGGTATTGCGACTCATTCATTCATTAGGCATGACCATATATACTTATGTTTTCTTAATCATGTCAAGTTTGTGATGCCATTATTAGAGATTGGTTGAACAATTTTTCTAATAATTGCTAATTGTTTCTAACTTAATTTTTTTTATCTCTTGTTCATTGTTTTATTTTTAAGTTTTATTTGATTTTTATTTCTTTATTTTTTTATTATTCGCCTTTACTCTTAACTAATTTTCTTAAAGTGTTAAGGAAAAATGTATGCACATGGATGCATTATAGTTACACATATTGATTTTCCTACACCATACTTTGAGCATCAATAAGACAATTGGGACTACGCTAAAGCTATGGGTAGACTTGAAAACATGAGGCTTAGGTATGATTAATATTCTAACACATACAAGGGAGGATGGTGAGATCATCAATACCTAAGTATTGATATAGAAATCCATATACCTTTTATGGAAGATACTATCTAATTATGATCTTGAGGCATGCTCTATTTCAAAGATTTTTACAAGAATTATTATTAAAAGATATATTGATGACATATCCTTTATAGTAGTTTTAAAATCTGAAACTTAGTTCACGATACTTAAACCATAAACCTAACTTAGACTCCTTGATGAGAGTTTAAAGTGGTAGCCATGCCAAAAGCATCAACTAAATGGTTTGTTATTTTCTTAGGAATAAAACATAATTTAATAAACTATCAATTACTGATCCCCATAAAAAACTGTAATTGATGATTGATTAACAAAAGAATTTGATCCTTACATTAGGATATTTTCATATTTTAAAAGGGAGAACCAATAATCATAATCAATATCTTTAATAAACTACTTTTTATTAAGTAAGCATAATTAATTAGATAATGTATCCCATAAATTCTATGATAAATGTTTATTGAATCTATCTTTAATTTTATGTTTATATTAGATTTTCAAAACCAAACTTTACTACAAAATGTTAGGTTTTTTTTGTTTTTAAGAATTTGTTGAATTATTTAAAAACCACCTAATTTCTCTTTAGATCAACCTTGGAACTATACTTATCATTTTCTACAAGTGATTCGTGTACTTGTGAGCTATTTTATAAATTATACAAAATTTGTACGCCTAATTTTGACACATCAAGTTTTTGGTGTAATTGACAAGTAAGTTGGTAATAGCACTAAAAACTAAATAATATTTACAAGCATCAGGTGGCCCCCAAAATGGTGACAACAACCTTTACCATGGTCCTTTTTGTCTCGCTTATGGTCTCCTTTATGCAAGAAGTGGTTGGGTATATCTTCGACAATTCTAGATAAACGATTTTGTTTCCTTATTTTCTTCTCTCACTTCATGGTTTTTCTTTGCTCGTCTTCTCCTCCATTTCTCTTTCTAAATTCAAAAATTTGTATGCTTCCATTTACATAGCTCTAATGGATCATGGTGTTGTCTTAGTGAGTTCTGAAAAAAATCTAAAGTTTCTTACAACTTCTTTTTGGAATTCTTTTATGGCTATTGAGTTTGGACAACCAGAAATCTCCAATTTCTTTACTTTAAATCTTTTCATATAGCTTTCAATAGTTTCCTATTGGCCTTGAACTATGGAAAGCAGATGATGTGACTCTTTCTTAATGAGCTTGTTGCTCACATAATGCGTGACAAAAGCCTTAACCAATTCACTAAAACTAGAAATGCTCCACAAGGTAGATCATGAACCACTTCATAGCACTATCTTGCAATGTTGACACAAACATTTTACAAATCATTGTATCTTTTAAATCCTTATGTAGACAGATTGGTGCCATCAAGTGTTTGAAGGAGAGAACATGGGTTATTAGATCCTTCATCTCTTCATACGATGTGTATCATAGTGTAACAAATTTTTGTGGAGGAACTGCAATTTTAATATTGCTACTGAAGGGAAAAGCAACTAACTAGTGGCCTACTTCATCAATATCATATGTTTACTTTCCTAATTTCTATTCTTTGAATTCTTATTCTACCTGCTTCATTTGAGTCTTCCTTTCATGCATTGTTTTTATGGTTTCTTTAACCAAAGCTCCTAGTTTTTTGGAATTTTGGGGTAAAGTACCCTTTAAGATATTGTTTTGGGTTAGTCGAGGATGATATTTTGAACTATTATCTTTATTTTCATCCTATCTACTAGTGGGTTTGTCTAGGGTTATTGAGGTGTCAGGCTACATCCTCAGAGAACTTATTGTGTTAATAATTGTCTTAAATCCTGGTTATCTTGCTATATTTAAAGCATGGTCTATTGTAGAAACTCTAATTGCATTTGGATTGCCTTATGTTTTATAAGATTGGTAGACATTAGTAGTGGTGGAGGTTCCTTATTGTAATGGTTACTAGACCATGCTCGATATTTGGAGTGGTTGACATAAGGTTCTAAGTTGTTTTCTCGATCGGGGTGTCCCAATCTTGGATTTTGGTTCTCTAACTAACTCCTTAATTGCCAACTATTGATGTTTGCAAAGGTTATCTAGTATATAGTTCTATTACCCGTATACTTGACAACGATGAAAAAAACTTGATGTGTCAAAATTAGGTGCACAAATTTTATATGATTTATAAAATAACTTACAAGTACACAAATCACTTATAGAAAATATTAAGAATACTTCCAAGGTTGGCTTAAAGAAAAATAAGGTGATTTTTAAATAATTCAACAAATTCTTAAAATGAAAATAAAACCTAAACATTGTGTCACAAAGTTTGGGTTTAAAGATGTAAACTAATGACATGAAAATAAAGATAGATTTAATAAACATTCAGACAACTAAATATTTATCATACTTAGTGGAGAATTTATGGGATATATTAGCTAGTTAATTATGTTTTCTTAATATTTATTAGGTTATTTAAATATATAAATTAGACTATTAATTCTCTCTTGTATATAAAAATAATAACGCCTTCGATCAAGTATACTATTTGTTATTAATTAAAATAACTTACCGCCTTTGATCGTGTCTAGTAGTTAATTTTAATTAAATTATGCTTCTTTTCTAAGAGATTAATAAACTATTTAATTGCTACCTTCGACCGAGTCTAATAATTTAAACTTCATTCAAGGTGTCAAAGTTGGATTTAAGAATTTAAATATCTGGGAACTAACTTTCATATCTTAAAACTATTACAAAAAATGTCATCAATATATGTCTAGAAATGGATAGAACAAGATACTTTGTATATGGATAAGGAAAAATCACAAGTAAAAAATATACCAACTTTATACCATCTCGGTCTAGATGATAAAATGATAATTGAAACAGATACTTCTCAAGAATATTGGGAAGCAATATTAAAAGCAAAAGTAAATGACAAGGATGAATACCTTTGTAAGTATACTTCAGGATCCTTTCATGGTTTTGAAGTAAATTATCACAATAATGAAAAAGAATATTTAGATGTTAAAAAAACTATAAGGACTATGAGTGTTGATTATTTTTGTGGATAAAATATTTATCTGTAAATTTGTTTTTAGGCTTGCTATCAAGTCTATCAAGAAAAGCCAAACAAATGCTCGAGTTCTAGATAATTGTACTTCAGGTATATCTTTGATAACTACGACACATAGGATTACATTTATGCATTTAATAGTACATGCTTATAAATCTGAAATTGTTTTTAGTGCTAAAATATGGAATAAGATAGGTTGAAAAATATTAGATAATATATACTCTAAAATAAGATATGCTAATAGATATTAGATAATATATACTCTAAATTATAGTTAAAATCCTTATCATAAAAGATAGCATAAAATCTATTTTAAAAGAAATCTATTATATATAAGAGTTATCTTAATTAATGAGTAATACTAATCCTATTTGTAATAGAAAATATATTTATCAATCATATATGAGTTATCTTAATTAATGAGTATTACTAATCCTATTTGTAATAGAAAAGATATTTATCAATTACATAGGAATAATGGTTTTAATTTTTCCTATAAATAAAACTTATTGCTCATCGTTTCAATTAACCACATAAGAGTATTATTCTATTTTTTTTAATTTCTCTCTCTTGTTTTACAAATATAAGATCATAATTCTTTAGGCTTTTTTATTTAGTTAATCTATCAAATATTGGTGGTTATGTTTGATTGATTAATAAGCCTAATTATTTTATTTTGATAATATGTTCTTATGGCTTCTTCTTTATTTTTGTTCTTAAATTGTTAGATCAAATAATTGTTTTTGTCATATCATAATTATTTGATTTGATTATTAATCTTTAAAGAAGTTATTTTTATTGAACTTGTGCTTGATCTTTTTGCTCTAGGATTTGTTAGTTGATTTAATTTAAATGACATATGTTTTGAATTATCTAGTTAGAATTATTCATTATTAAATTCATTCTAGAACACACACAGGTACTTGTATTTTTATGCTAACTATTTTGCAATTACTTTAGGAACGTATCTGATTGGCGGGAAGCTTATTGAAACGTTAGTCTGGAAATCGTTCACACTAATATTGGAAACTGTGAAAACAGAGCAGGGGTTCGTAAGTAAAGTACATTGTGGTAGTATCCTAGGGAGGGTAGCATAAGACCGAGTTTGTACTTGAACATTTGATTTTCATAGTGGAAAGTTAGATGGTCCGGTGGACCGGTGGTTTTCCTCTTAGGTCATGGTTGTGGCCTAGGTTGTTTCCACCTAAAAATATCATGTGTTATTATTTTTTTTCCGCACTTATTTTTACACACGATTGCATGCCTGGTTGCTTTGTTTAGGTTATTAAATTATAAATTGGTAAAAATTAAAAATAACTTATTCACCCTCCTCTAGGTTAATTAGGTCCATAATTTATAAACTTTCAAAAACTATTAAGAAATTTGCAATATATGTCATAAGTTCTAGATTTCTTAAGAACTAATATTGCAAGTTACTATAAAAAAGGAAGATTAGTGATATGGAAACAATTGTTTAATCACTACAATTTTGATGTCAAAAATCTCAAAAGAAACAAGAATAGTTTAGCAAATGCTCTTACCAAAGAATTACTACCGCTAACTATTTCTATGCTTACAGTAATGGAACATCTTCATATCAAGATCAAGATAAAGGAAAATAAGACAAAAATCCTTTAGGAACAACTCGAGATTTTATTTATACCTTGAGAAGTCTCTTGTGGAGATAGGAAAGAAACAAGAAGAACTTGATTGTTCAAGACAACTCTTAGAGTCCAAAAACTTTAAAAATGAATCTTTGTTAAAAATCTAAAGAAGGTAAAACTTCTAAAGAAAGAATTCAAGATGAAATGGAAGAACCTAACAGTTCAAAAGAGAGTAATATCTCTGAAACAAAAAAGCTCAATTGGACTAATGAAGTAGAAAAAAAGGAACAAAAAAAGACTTATGTATTCTATAATAATAGAAAACCAAGAATCTACAACAAATAGGTAGAAGCAAGTAAATATATTTTTGGGTTTTATAGAGTAACTCATAGAGCATTCACCAATAAAATAGAGGCTGAAGGTAGTTATGCTAATTAAAAAATACCAAAACTAATAACTCCATAGAAGATAGTAAGGAATCACTTTATAGCATTACAACAACAAAAACAACCAACAACACCTAGCAAATCACAATGGTTAAGTCTCTATAACTTGGCCAGAAAATCTACACAGGAACAAATAGAAGATATGAAGTTCTAGAAAAATTCACTATAGGGAGTAAATTCAACATTTTGGAAAGAGCTAATCCAATATTTGTTTGCAAAGATTTATATGCATGATTATTAGGAAATATATATCTAGGAATTAATTTAAGTGAATTAAATTATTTCTGAAAAAATTTCAAAAAAGCAATCAAAAACTTTAGGAAGAAGATAAGAGTAGGTGACAAGCCTATTTATCTCAGATTTTTCAGTTCACTAATGAATTGGAATGAGGAAGGATGTATCAATCCTTACCACTTTATCAAGCTAGGGATTTCTAACACAAATAGAGAAGTTTTCAAACCAAGGCGCTTCTAGAAAAGGAATTCAACACATATGAACTTTATGTATTAAGAGGTCAATTGTTAGGCCAAATTTACAATGAACTCGGGAAAATTGATAATTCTACTGAGATCAAAATAAATTACTCAACCAGTAAAGTCATTATCACTTCCTATAAGAACATGGCTACTACCAAATAGAATGGTGAAAAAATCACCAAATTTGAGACAAATTTTAATAACAACAAACCTAGAAATTGGTCAAAAACAAGAAAGATATTATACTTCTATGCCAGAAAAGTCATCAAAGATCACATGTTCATTTACTACATCAAGAATTGAGAAGACAAAGTTGCATCATTATCAACGCCATCTAAAAGACTGTCGGCAAAAAATGCAAGGAAAAATAAAGAGAAAGAATTGCTGGTAGAAGATGTCAAAGAAAAATAAAGATGCAACACCCACATCTTTAGTATGTAGCATATATGAAAAAAAGGAATGGCTAAAATTGATAAAGTCACAAAGTAGTAAAACATATGAATTATTAAAGAAATGATAAAATAGTAATTCCTATCTTGTAAACAAGGATTCCTTAGGCTATTAAAGGAATCTTAATTTTCATTTGAGAACACAGCTTTTAGCATATCAACCCTCTCTGTCAAGAAATCCCAACCAAAAATTAATTATATACTTAGTAATTATGAGCGGTTAAGAATCTCATAAACGTTCTTAGTTGGATATAGATTAATAATAATTATTATATTATGAATAAAATGGAGTGCAATCACTCTTTTCTAGTAAGTCTAAATTAAACACTGTCTATGTACGAATAGAGAAGGCTTACCATTACTAGGAGGATATTAAAAGTTTGAGCAAATTTGAGGTATAACCGGTATAACAATAGAAGACAAATAAAAAAAGAAGATCATGATAGACCCATTAAATTCAGGTGTAATAATTATAACTCTTAAGGCAATTACGGATCTTAAATGTTTAAATACTTGCTTATATCAATTTATAATACTCATAAACAAGAAGACAAAGATAAAAATAACACAATATTATGTTAAGAAAATTAAAGAATTATCTTTAATATAGATGAATTAATAATAAACAAAAATTATAGGAATTAACAACTAGTTCTAAATTAATAGCTAGCCTATAATTTGGTATCATAATCATAAGAATAATAACATAATATAGATGGAGAAGTTAACACTATTAGATTTAGGGATATCAATGATATTAATTATAAAATTTAAGAACATTATAATAGTTTTTATAAAATTTAAAAGTATAAGTGAAAATATGTTTAACCTCGTAAATATTTTAAATGGATTTTACAAATATGATTGAGGTGAAATTGAGTAAAATGTTATAATGAGATTTGTTTTTGTCTATTTGTCTTGAGACGAAAAAAATACTAAAGAATCCACTAAATTGTTTCTTTCACAATTGATAATGATCTCGTGGACTCGTGGATCATAGCCCATTAAAAAAAAACCACATCCCTAAGTAAGATAATTACTAAAAAAATTACCACACAATTGAATAAATATAATTTTTTTCTTTTAGATAAAGCAAAAAAGGGATTGAATTTACATAAATATTAGCTTATATATTAATGATATTTAGGGATGAGTATTTTAACCGTAAATAATTTTAATTATTTATAAAAATTCTACAATTTTTTTAAAATGATAGTAATTGATAAGGCATGAGGTGATGATAATTATTGCAATATCGAAATTTTGGTTAACGAAAATCGTATATATAATAATAATATTATTTTATATACATATAATTACATAGAAAAATATAATTTTAATAATAAAATACTCAATATTTTATATAATTAGATTGAATTTTATTTATTCCTACTTCGTATGTTTTTATTTTACTTAAAAACATGTGTTAAATAATTAAAAAATAAAAATTATTGTAAATATTTTAAATAATATAATAAAGTAAAAATTAAATTAATATTTAATTTTTTTAAATTAAATATATATTTTTTAATAAAAATTTAAAAATAAAAAACTTGATCAAATTGTGAGGAAACTACTACTAAATCATAACCGATAGTTGTTAAACGAATTTAACCGAAATTGATGCATGATGATTATAGTTATTATCATAACTGTTCCCGCCTATCTTACGCTCATTCATAGTCATTAAAAAAAGTTTAAATAATACTTAATGGTTCAAACTTATATTGATTGTACATTTTCATCTCTTAAATACTTTCTTTTTTCTTTTTTTTTTTAAATTTAGTCCTTAATTATTTCATTTTTGCAAATTTAGTTCAAAAAAATTAGAAAATTAAGGCACTAATTCATAAGAAAAAAAAAAGTAATTTTAATACTTTAAATCTTATTATTACAGTGAAGTTTCGTCATAATTTTTAATTTTTTTTATTAAATTTAAAAAACTAAGAATTAAATCTTAAAAAAAAGGTTAAAACATGAACATATATAATTGATAAAATTTATATGACCAATAAGCCTTGTTCAATCCCTAAGAATGACTTGATAAATAAAAATAGAACTTGACGTTTCAACCTAAAATATTAATTTATTAAGAGAAATAATTTGCCTTAACTATATACATTCATATCCACTTTAATTTTGGGATGCATCATGTGTGTGCTTACGCGATGTATATTAATATCTGATTCTCATATCACTTATTAGACTTAATGTTCAAATCAAAAAGTTAGTATATTAGGAGCAATAATCATCTGATTATATACCAAATTTTTTTTTCTTCATATTTTTTTTAATATAAAATTTGTTTGTATATCTAACAATATACAATAAAAAAACTCTAAAACCAGAAGACATATACCACCAAAACAAACAACTTAGTTGCATGTATATTAGAAGAAAGAAAAGTTAATAATCCTCTAGTATTAGTTATTATTATCAATTTAACAAGCAAAGTCAACCCAAAAAAATAATAAGCTAAGGCAAACTGAATAAATTCATGTTTATTAATTCTTTAAGTTATTTTATTTGTATCAATAGAATTAATTATATTTTATATCTATAATATATGAATAATTTTAAAAAATATTTAAAATATTTATTTTATTTTAATTATACCTACAATGTATGAATAATGTTAAAAATATGTCAAATTTTGAATATAATTACATTATTATCTATACATTATGGTATAATTATAACTTTAAAAATATATTTTATTAAAGTATTTTTATTATTACTTATATGATTTGATCATAATTGAAACAAAGTAAATATTTTTTATATTTTTAAAAATTATTCCATAGATTTTGGTATTGTTAAAAATTTCATTTAAGTTTCTCAAATTAAGTTATTTATTTCGTTTAGTCTTTAAGATTAAAAATAATGTCATTTAATCGATTAATTTTATAAAAATAATCAATTAAAAATTATATAATTTTAATAATTTTATTAAAAAATATTTTTTATAAAGTAATTAAAATATTATTAAACCAAGAATCTTTAACAATAATAAAAATAAAATTTAATATGAAATAATTTTAAAAAATCAACAATAATAAAATTCAATCAAAAATTTATTTAAATAGATATTTTAATTTTTAGTAAAAATTAAATATTAATAAAACAATGACCATTAATAAATACTAAAAACAAATATTTTAAATTTTTTTATATTAATTATAACTTTATCATTTTTAAAAATTTATATTTTAATTATATTTAATTATTTATAAGAATAATGTTTTAATATAAAAATTATTAAAATAATATAATTTTATTTAATTAATTTGTAATTAAAAAAATCAAATAACATTATTTTTATTCTAAAAAGTTAAATAATAAAATACTCGCAACTTTTTTATAATAAATTGATATATTATTAATAAATAATCTTATAATTATTTTAATTCATAACCTCCAATTAAATATTAACGCATTAACACGCATATCACATATTTATGGTAACATTTCAAAGATGACAATCACACCATGTCTTAGGCCAAAAAAATCCACCATAAGAAGAAAATAAACTTCCATACGTAATTCAAAAGATCATTATTATCTTTATCTACAGTACAAACTAAAAAAAAATTAACTCTAAAAAGCTTAACAAAAAGAAGAGAAATATAAACAATAATTAGATAATCCAGCACGCACTTTACACCCACAAGCGTAAGTTAGCCAGAAACGGATTAAATCACTTCACGTGTGCTCCACCACTTCCTTTCCCATCTCCATAGTCCATCGTCCCCAACTTGGCCGAAACAGCAGCATACTGGGTCGAGAAATCGGGAAGCCCACCGATTTCTTCATTTTCAAAATTACCGTTATGTCCCGAACCATAATCGAAATTCAGTGAGTAGCTCAAAGAATCGTATTGGAAATTCCCTCCATGCCTTTTTCCTCCACCACCACCACAAGTTCTGTTTCTGTTGAATCTTCGAATGAAAGTCTTCCACTTTGGACCAGCAACAATCTCTGACCACTCTCGAAGCTTCTTTAAGGTTTTAATCCCTCGAGACCACCATTTCTCATCGTTCTGAGATGACGAAGACGACCGTACACGTTCCCACCAGACAATTCCAGCGTTGGTTGGTCGTCTAGACCCCAAACAAGGGAAGCAAAAGCAACAGCGAGTATTAACCAAGAGCGCATTGGTACTTTTCTCTTCATTGATTGATTCTAAGTCTCTCTCCATTGCTATATCTGAACCATAAACCGCCGTTCACACAAAACCTAGAGCTCGATAGACTTACTTTTGTTTTTTCTTTTCTCAAATGTAAACGTATATAAAATGTTTGTAGGCGCAAATCGATAAATAAATGTAAAAATGGGTATAACGGACATGTGACGTCACCGGCAAATGCCGGTTTCCATTAATTTAGTTGTATTTTTTTTACAAGAATGATAAGATATTTATACCATCGAATTATAAGAACGAGGGGTTTGTGTGATTTAGGATCTTAGATTTGAGAATTTAGGTTTAAAGTTTATTATTTAGGGTTTAGGTTTTAAGATTATATTTGTGGGTTAATATTTAGTGTTAAAATTATTTTTTTTTTAAATTGGATATAAAGGTATGGAAATTGGGATTTGGGATTTGGGATTTGGGATTTGGGATTTGTGGTTTAAGATTTAGGGTTAAATTTATAGGTTAAGGTTTATGGTTAAAATTATGATTTTACAAAATAGGGTGAAGAGTTTTGTTATTTGGATTTTAGATTTAGGGTTTTGGATTTTGGATTTGGGGTTTCGGGTTTAAGGTTTTGAGTTATATTTGTGGGTTAAGGTTTATGATTAAAATTATTACTTTTCTAAATAATTATTACTTAAAAATAAAATATATTATCAAAATTATTATTTTATAAATATGGTTTAGGGTTTCTAGGTTTAGGATTTAGGATTTTGGGATTTGGGGTTTAGGGTTTGGAGTTTAGACTTATATTTGAGTTTAAAGGTTTAGGGTCAAAATTATAATTTTTGTAAATGAGGTTTAGGGTTTTTGGATTTGGTCTTTTTGGTTGTGTTTATTGTTTATTATTTAGTGTTATTTTCGTGGGTTAAGGTGTAAAGTTAAAATTATTGTTTTCCTAAATATGGTTTTGGGGTTTGGGGTTTAGGGTTAAAATTATTATTTTTCAAAATAAGGTATAGAATTTTGGGATTTGGATTTGGGATTTAGGGTTTTGGAATTTTGGATTTGTAGTTTAGGGTTATATTTATGGGTTAAAATTTAGGGTTAAAATTATTATTTTTCTATGGGTTTTGGGATTTTAGAATTAAAGTTTATTATTTAGGGTTATATTTGTAGGTTAAGAATTAGGGTGAAAATTATTGTTTTTTTAAATAGGTTGTAGGGGTTTGCAATTTAGGATTTGGTATTTGAGAATTTGGGTTTAAAGTTTATTATTTAGGGTTTAGGGTTATATTTGTGTGTTAGTGTTTAGGGTTAAAATACTATTTTTCTAAATTGGGTGTAATGGAATGGGAATTGGGATTTGTGATTTGAGAATTAAGGTTTAGGGTTTAGGGTTTAGGATTTAAGGTTATATTTGTTGGTCTAAAATTATTATTTTTCAAAATAGGTTATAAGGTTTTGGGATTTTAGATTTGGGGTTTAAGGTTTAGAGTTTAGGCATATATTTGTGGGTTAAGGTTAAGAGTAAAAATTTTATTTTTCTAAATAGGGTTTAGGGTTTTGGGATTTGAGATTTGATGTTTAGCAATTTAGGTTTAGGGTTATATTTATTTGTTTAGGTTTATGGTTAAAATTATTATTTTTTTAAATAGGGATTAGGATTAAGGGTTTTGGGATAAGAGATTTGGGTTTCATGGTTTAGAGTTTAGGATTTAGGGCTTAATGTTTAGTGTAATATTTGTGGTTTGGTTGTGTTTATTCTTTAAGTAATGGATTCCATTCTTTTCCCACTTTTCAAGTCCACTAAATATAAAATTTAAAGGAATTAATTCTAATTTCATTTCATTCCAATCAACCAAACATTGGGTAATGTAATATTACCAAATTTCCAATATACTATCAACTAAGATTTTCTAGCATTTATTCAAGAACTTCAGCTTTAGCATATACCAAATGTCTCTACATTAATTAAAATAAATAATATAACTCCTATAAGAAAAAAAAAATCAAAGTCAAAGAAGATGGAGAAATTGATGGATGTTGTGAGGTAGGTGCTACTTATGATATTGTAGTAAAGAATTATGATGTTATATTTTGACTAAGTTTGTGTAAAAATCTCATCATCACCTCATGTCATTGATCCATCATCTTCTGTTGTAAAGTAAATATCTTAATATGATTATTAGGAGTTTAAATGTGCTGACCGTGGACTTAAATATGGTTATTTGAACACTTTCAACATGGATAACAGAATGGAATTAGAATAGGCATGGAATATGAATAGAATGGAAACAATTTTATTTGGTTTGACCATTAGAATGAAAGAAAGGATCCCTATTATAGTATTTGGTTTATAATTAGAATGCAGTGGAAAAAAATTAAATATTTCCTTAATACTATTATATTTAGTAAAATTTAAATAATATTACTTAATTATTATTTTTTCACCAGAAAAAATATATTATTTTTTTAAATAATTATTATTGAAAAATAAAATATATTATTAAAATTATTATTCTTAAAAATAGGGTTTAAGGATTTGAGGTTTAGGATTTAAGAATTAGGGATCTGGGGTTTTGGGTTTATGGTTTAATGTTATATTTTAGGGTAAAGGTTTAGGGTCAGAATTATAATTTTTCTAAATATGGTTTAGGGTTTTAGGATTTGAGATTTTGTGTTTAAGGTTTAGGTTTATTGCTTTGTGTTATTTTTATGGGTTATGGTATAGGGTTAAAATTATTATTTTTCTAAATAGGGTGCAGCGATTTCAGATTTATCATATGAGATTTGGGATTTAGGATTTAAGGTTTTTTCTTAAAATTATAATTTTTATAAATAGAGTTTAGGGTTTCAAGGTTTAAGATTTAGGATTTTTGGGTTTGGAACTTTAGGTCTTGGGATTTGGGAGTTAGGGTTTAGGTTTTAGAGTTTGGGTTATATTTAAGGGTTAAGGTTTAGGGTCAAAATAATAATTTTCCTAAATTGGGTTTTGGGTTTTGGGATTTTGGATTTAGTGTTTAGCTTTATTGTTTATTGTTATTTTTGTGGTTTAGGTATAGGGTTAAAATTATTATTTTTTAAAATAAGGTATAGGGTTTTAGGATTTGGGATTTAGGGTTTTTGGATTTTGGATTTATGGTTTAAGGTTTAGAGTTTAGGGTTATATTTGGAGATTTTCGGTCTAGGATTTAGGTTTATATTTGGGGGTTAAATTTTTACGGTAAAGGTTTTATTTTTCTAAATTGGGTTTAAGTTTTTGGGATTTGAGATTTGATGTTTTAGGTTTTGGGTTTGCGGTTTTGGTTTTAGGGTTATATTTATGTGTTGAGGTTTAGGTTTAAAATTATTATATTTCAAAATAGGGTATAGAGTTTCGGTATTTGGATTTGGTATTTAGGGTTTTGGGATATTGGATTTGAGGTTTGGGGTTTAAGGTTTAGGGTTTAGGGTTAAATTTATGGGTAATGGTTTTGTGCTATATTTGTTGGGTATAATTTTGAGTTAAAATTATTATTTTTCTGAATAGGTTATAGTGGTTTGGGATTTTGGATTTGAGATTTGAGATTTGGGGTTTAAAGTATATTATTTTGGGTTTAGGGAATATGGTTATATTTGTGGGTTAAGGTTTAGGGTTAAAATTATTATTTTTCTAAATAGGGTGTTGGGGTTTGGGATTTGAGAATTAGGGTTTAGGGTTTATGGTTATATTTGTGGTTTAAGGTTTACGGTTACAATTATTATTTTTAAAAATAGGATATAGGGTTTTAGGATTTGGGATATGTGATTTAGGGTTTTAGGATTTTGGATTTAGGGTTTGTTGTTTAGGATTTAGGGTTTGTTGTTTAGGATTTAGGGTTATATTTGGGGGTTTAAGGTTTTGGGGTAAATTTTTTATTTTCTAAAATGGGTTTAGGGTTTTGGGATTTGAGATTTGATGTTTAGGGTTATGGGTAAACAGTTTCGGGTTTAGGGTTATATTTATATGTTTAGGTTTACGATTGAAATTATTATTTTTCTAAATAGGATTTAGGATTTAAGTCTTTGCAATTTGAAATTTGGGTTTTAGGTTTTAAGGTTTTGGATTTAGTGTTTAGTGTAATATGTGTGGTTTGGGTAAAATTGAAAAAAGATTTTGGGGAGGGATTGAAATATGGATTCCCTACTCGAGGAGAATTAATTGTGATTCTTTCTTTTTTAGTAATGAATTCCAATCTATTCTCAATTTTCAAGCTAACCAATCATAAAAATGGAAGGAATTAATTCTAATTCCATTTCATTCCAATCAACCAAACATGAGGTAATGTAATATTACCAAATGTCCCTATATATTGTCAACTAAGATTTTGTAGCATTTATTCAAGAACTTTAGGTTAAACATATACCAAATATCTCTATATTAACTAAAAAAAAATATAACTCATATAACAAAACAAAATCAAAGTCTAAGAAGATGGAGAAATTATAGAAAAGAATTATGATGCTATATTTTGATTAAGTTTGTGAAAAAATCTCATCATCACCTCATGTCATTGATCCATCATCACCTGTTGTTGAGTAAACATATCAATACAATTATCCTGAGTTTAAATTTGCTGATCGTGGACTTAAATTTGAACACTTTCAACATGGACAACGCAATGGAATCAAAATAGGTATAGGAATATGAATAGAATGGAAACAGTTTTATTTGGTTTGACAATTGGAATGAAAGTAAGATTCAGTATTATAGTATTTGGTTTATGATTTGAATGGAGTGAAAAACGCTGTATATTACCTTTTTACTACTATATTGAGTAAAATTTAATAAAATATCATTCAATTATTATTTTTTTGTTTGACAAAATACATTATTTGAATCATTATTTTTCTATATAATTATTTATGAAAAATAAAATATATTATTAAAATTATTATTCTTATAAATATGGTTTAGGTATTTAAGGTTTACGATTTAGGAATTAGGGATTTGGGGTTTAGGGTTTATGGTTTAAGGTTATATTTAAGAGTAAAGGTTTGGGGTCAAAATTATAATTTTCCTAAATGTGGTTTAGGGATTTGAGATTTGAGATTTGGGGTTTAGGGTTTTTTCTTAAAATTGTTATTTTTATAAATAGGGTTTATGATTTTAAAGTTTAGGATTTAGGATTTTTTGATTTGGAGTTTTGGGTTTTGGGATTTAGGAGTTGGGGTTTAGGTTTTAGAGTTTAGGGTTATATTTGAGGGTTAACGTTTCGAGTCAAAATAATAATTTTCCTAAATAGGGTTTAGGGTTTTGGGATGTGAGATCTTGGGATTAGTGTTTAGCTTTATTGTTTATTGTTATTTTTATGGGTTTAGGTATAGGGTTAAAATTATTATTTTTCTAAATGTGGTGTATGGGTTTGGAATTTGAGATTTGAGATTCGGGGTTTAAATTTTATCATTTAGGGTTATATTTGTGGGTTAAGGTGATGAGTGCTCAAAAAGTACTAAAATTACCATGATTTTATTCACATTAATTGATTAAAAATATATATATTTATATGATTTTATCATATATTTATATAAATTTGTCTTTTCGAAATCACGGGTATTTTTATTGTTTTTCAGGTATTTTCGCTTAAAAACGTAACTTAAAGACTCAAAGAGAAATACTGGAGGCAATACATCACAAATATATTCAAAAATAAATGAGGAAAAGTCAACAAATATGGAAAAATTGGACAAAATGGGTCAAAAAGGTCAAAACGGGAGGAAATCGCGCACACAGCCGGCCAATGCGTGCAGCGTGCCCAGTCACACCGAGCAGCCGTGCCCATTCCGCGCGCGCCCGCGCCCGCGCCCGCGCCCGCGCCCGGTCCCGCATGCACTGCATTTCCTGTGCGCGCGTGCCTGTGCGTACCCCTGCTCCAGTCCGCGCACGCTGCTGCCCATTTGCGCCCCAATCCATGCGAGCCGTTGCCCATCTGCGCCCCAATCCGCCGCGCCACCTACTCGTTGACGTCAGCTGACGTTATCTTCACCTACTACGCATTTCCTCCATTTTTTTATCATTTTTTCACCCACTTTTTATTCCTTTCCTCACCTATAAATACCTCTATTCTCTTCATAACTAAACACACCTAAAAACATATCTTCTCTTCTCTTTCTTTCTCTCATTTCTTAGTTTTTCTAGTTTTTCTTAGTTTTTAGCTTTTCTTAGTTAGTTTTTCTTAGTTTTTAAGTTCTTCTCTTTTTTAGAAGAACTAGTTATATTTTTGTAATTTATTTGCTTTTTGATTCAATAAATGGGAGTGCAAAATCTGTTTGGAGGTTTTCCAGCAATGAGAATAGCATCAAAGTATTGTAAGGATTTTATTTTCTTACAGTTATTTTTTATGCTTTATTCTTACATGTTATATTTAATTTGTCTGTGATTAAATTTAACTTTGCTGACTGTTTGTAAACATGATATAATAATAACGTTGTTATGCTTGCAAAATATTAAATAGGTAAAAATATCTAAAATGAATTGATTTTGTTTTTATTCAAGATTTTATATTAAGAATGTTAGAGAGAAATATATTATTTTTCATTATAAACTTAAATCTGAAAATTAGATTTTAAGGTTTAGTTATCCGGTCTGATTTAGAGTAGTGTTCTTTTATTTGTTGGTACAATCGCCCGGTAGTTAGAGTGAAGCTTTATTTCAAAAGTTTTTATAAGAATTATTATTTGAAAATGTATTGACAACATGTTCTCAGTAGTGGTTTTAAAACTTGAAAGTTATTACTCGGATAACTAAATTCTTAGGTTTAATTTGGACATCTTGAAGAAAGTTTAAACTGTCTAACCCCACCAAAGGTGACATTTAAATGATTCATTTTCAATCTCTTAGAAAAAGGAATTAATTTAATTAACCAAATTAGCTATCAACCCCACCCATAGGTGTTAATTGATTTGTTTAGTTAACAAAGAATATCTAACCCCACCAAAGTTGGTATTCATATAAAAAAAGAGAGAATCAATAAATATCAATTCATATCTTTAATAACCTAAATAATATGAGCAAGCATAATTAACTTAGTTATTATATCCATAAATACTCCACTATTATAAATGATAAAATTTGCATAAATATTTATTGAATCTGTATCTATGTTTATTTTTATGTCATTAGCTTAGAAACACAAAAACCCCAAAATACCGTGACAAGATGTTTAGGATTTAATTTCATTTTTAAAAGTTCGAATAATAAATTAAAAACCACATATATTCCTTCCTTAGATCGACCTTGGGAGTATACTTATCATTTTCTACGAAATGATTCGTGCACTTGTGAGAGTTTTTTAAATATAAAACCAAAGTATCGGCAGAATCGGCGATGCTGGTTCTACTCATCATAAGGATTAGTATTAAAATTATTATTTTTCTAAATAGGGTGTTTGGGTTTTATATTCGCGATTTGAGATTTTGGAAATGGTGTTTAGGGTTTAGGTTTTATGGTTATATTTGTGGGTTATGGTTTAGGGTTAAAATTATTATTTTTCCAAATAGAGTATAGAGTTTTGTGATTTGGAATTAGGATTTAAGGTTTAGAGATTTTGGATTTAAGGTTTAGCTTTTAAGGGTTTGTGTTTTGGGTTTACGGTTATATTTGTGGGTTTGTGTTTAGGGTTAAAATTATTATTTTTCAAAATAGGATATAGGGTTTTAGGATTTGGGATATGAGATTTAGGGTTTTGGGATTTTGGATTTATGGTTTTTTAGGGTTTATGGTTGTATTTCGGGATTTAAGGTCTAGGGTTTATGTTTATATTTGTGGTTTATGGTTTTGGGGTAAATATTTTTTTTTATAAAGTGGGTTTAGGGTTTTGAGATTTGAGATTTGATGTTTAGGGTTGTGGGTAAATAGGTCAGAGTTTAGGGTTATATTTATGTGTTTAGGTTTAGGGTTGGAATTATTATTTTTCTAAATAGGGTTTAGTTTTTAAGGTTTTGAGATTTGAAATTTGTGTTTTAGGGTTTAAGGTTTTGGATTTAGTGCTTAATGTTGAGTGTAATATTTATGGTTTGGGTAAAATTTCAAAAAATAATTTGAGATGTGATTTGAATCTAGATTCCCTAAGCGGGTAGAATTAATTGTGATTCTTTCTTTTTTAATAATGGATTCCATTCTATTCTTACTTTTCTTACCAACCAAACATAAAATTGGAAGGAAGTAATTCTAATTCCATTTCATTCCAGTCAACCAAACATGAGGCAATGTAATATTACCAAATATCCCTATATATTGTCAACTAAGATTTTCTAGCATTTATTCAAGAACTCTAGTTTTAACATATACCAAATGTCTCTATATTAACTAAAAAAATAATATAACTCATATAAGAAAAAAAATTCAAAGTCTAAGAAGATGGAGAAATTGATGATGTTATGAGCTAGAAAAGAATTATGATGCTATATTTTGACTAAGTTTGTAAAAAAATCTCATCATCACCTCAGGTCATTGATCCATCATCACCTATTGTTGAGTAAACATATCAAATCAATAATCCTGAGTTTAAATTTGCTGATCGTGGACTTAAATTTGAAATCTTTCAATATGGACAACATAATGGAATCAGAATGGGCATAGGAATATGAATAGAATGGAAACAATTTTATTTGGTTTGATCATTGGAATGAAAGAAAGGATCAGTATTATAGTATTTGATTTATAATTAGAATGAACTGGAAAATAATGTATATTACCTTTTTACTACTATATTGAGTAAAATTTAACAAATATCATTCAATTATTATTTTTTTGTCAGACAAAATACATTATTTGAATCATTATTTTTCTATATAATTATTTCTGGAAAAAGAAAATATATTATTAAAATTATTATTCATATAAATAGGGTTTAGGTATTTGAGGTTTACGATTTAGGAGTTAGGGTTTTGGGGTTTAGGGTTTATAGTTTAAGGTTATATTTAAAAGTAAAGGTTGGGGTCAAAATTATAATTTTTCTAAATATGGTTTAGGGTTTAGGGTTTTGGGATATTGTTTACGAGTTAAGGTTTTCGGTTAAAATTATTATTTTTCTAAATTGAGTGCAAGGGTTTCGGATTTGTGATTTGAGATTTGTGATTTGGTGTTTAGGGTTTAAGGTTTAGAGTTTATTCTTAAAATTATTATTTTTATAAATAGGGTTTTGGGTTTTGAGGTTTAGGATTTACGATTTTTGGATTTGGGGTTTTGGGTGTTAAGGTTTAGGATTATATTTAAGGGTTGAGGGTCAAAATTATAATTTTCCTAAATAAGGTTTAGGGTTTGGGATTCAGGATTTTGGGTTTAGTGTTTAGCTTTATTGTTTATTGTTATTGTTGTGGGTTCAGGTATAGGGTTAAAATTTTTATTTTTCTAAATATATGGTGTAGGGCTTTGGGATTTTGTGTTTAGTATTTAGGTTTATTGTTTTGTTTTATTTTTGTTTGTTAAGGTATAGGGTTAAAATTATTATTTTTCTAAATAGGGTGCAGGGGTTTCAGATTTGTGATATGAGATTTGGGATTTGTGGTTTAGGGTTTTGAGGTTTATGATTTAGGATTTTTGGATTTTGGGTTTTGGGTTTTGTGATTTGGGAGTTGGGAGTTAGGGTTTAGGTTTTACAGTTTAGGGTTATATTTGAAGGTTAAGGTTTATGGTCGAAATAATAATTTTCATAAATAGGGTTTACGGTTTGGGATTTGAGATTTTGGGTTTAATGTTTAGCTTTATTGTTTATTGTTATTTTTTTGGGTTCATGTATAGGGTCAAAATTATTTTTTTTAAATATGGTTTAGGATTTGAGGTTTAGGGCTTAAGGTTTTGTGTTTTGGGTTTAGGGTTATATTTGTGGGTTACGATTTAGGGTAAAAATTATTATTTTTCTAAGGGTTTTGGGATTTTGGGTTTATTGTTTACGATTATATTTTTGGTATAAGGTTTAGGGTTAAAATTACTATTTTTCTATGGGTTTTGGGATTTGGGGTTTATTGTTTAGGGTTATATTTTTGGGATAAGGTTTAGGGTCAAAATTATTATTTTTCTAAATAGGGTGTAGTGGTTTGGGATTTTGGATTTAGGATTTGAAAATTGGGGTTTGGGGTTTACAATTTATGGTTATATTTTTGGGTTAAGGATTAGCATTGAAATTATTATTTTTCAAAATAGGGTATAGGGATATAGGGTTTTTGGATTTTGGATTTATGGTTTAAGGTTTATGGTTTAGGTTTATATTTGGGGGTTTAAGATTTACGGTTTAGGTTTATATTTGGGGTTATTTTTTGGGTGAAGGTTTTATTTTTGTAAAATGGGCTTATGGTTTATGGTTTGGGGTTAAAATTATTATTTTTTTGAATTGGGTTTACGGTTTAAGGTTTAATGTTTGGGGTTTATGATTATATTTATGGGTTAAAGTTTAGGGTTAATAATACTATTTTTCTAAATATGGTTTAGGATTTTGGTATTTGGGGTTTATGGTTTGGGGTTATATTTATGGATTAAGGTTTATTGTAAAAATTGTTATTTTTAGATAGGGTTTAGGGTTTTGGGATATGGGATTTGGTTTTTTGGGTTTAGTGTTTAGTGTTTAGGGCTTAGGGTTTAGAGTTATATATTGGGGTGGGGTAAAATTGAAAAAAAAAATTAGATTGGAATGGAATCATGTTTCTATAAAGGGGAAAAGGAATTTTGATTACTTATCTTTTAAGAATCAATTCCATTCCTTTACTACTTTTTTCTGCCCAAACAAACATTATATTGCAAGGAATCAATTCTGATTCTATTCTATTCTAGTAAACCATACTTGGGGTAATGTAATATTACCTTCACATATACAAAAATATATTCCACATTCTCTATCAAAATACATACCACCTAATCCAAAATATGTCCCAATATACCATAAATGAGGCAATTCTAGCATTTATTCAAGAACTTCAAGTTTAACATATACCAAATGTCTTTTCTTAAACAAACAAAATAATATAACTCCAATAAGAAAAAAATCCAAGTATAAGAAGATTTAGAAATTCATGGATGTTGTGAGGTAGGTGTTATTTGTGATATTGTTCTAAAGAATTATGATGTTATATTTTGACTAAGTTTGTGTAAGAGTGTCATCATCACCTCATGTCATTGTGCCATCTTCTCCTGTTGTTGAGTATATATCTCAATAAGATGATATTGAGTTTGAATTTTCTGGCGGTGGACTTGAAATTTGAACACTTTTGACATGGACAACGAAATGTAATGGAATGGAAACAGTTTTGTTTAGTTTGATCATGTGAATGAAAAAAAGGAATCAGTATTATAGCGTTTGGTTTACAATTGGAATAGAATGTAAAAAAATTGTATATTACCTTAGTACTCCTATATTTAGTAAAATTTAAATAATATCATTTAATTATTATTTTTTCGTCAAACAAAATACATTATTTGAATTACTATTTTTCAAAATAATTATTACTTAAAAATAAAATATATTATTAAAATTATTATTTTTCGAAATAGGGTTTAGGATATTGAGGTTGAAGATTTGGAATTTAGGGTATTGAGGTTGAAGATTTGGAATTTAGGGTATTGAGGTTGAAGATTTGGAATTTAGGGTATTGAGGTTGAAGATTTGGAATTTAGGGTTTATGGTTTAGTATATAGGGCTTATGGTTTAGGATTTATGGTGATATTTGGGGTTATTGTCAAAATTGTTATTTTTCTATATAGGGTTCATGGTTTATGGTTTTGGGTTTAGTATTTAGGCCTTAGGGTTTAGGATTATATTTGGGGTGGAGTAAAATTGATAAAAAAATTAGATTGGAATGGAATCATGATTCCTTATGGGGGGAGAAGGGATTTTGATTATTTTTCTTTTAAGAATCGATTCCATTCCATTCCATTCCTACTTTTCTATCCAAACAAACATAATATTGTTAGGAATCAATTCTGATTATATTCCATTCTAGTCTACCAAACTTGGGATGCTATAATATTACCTTTACTTATACAAAAATATACTCCACATTCTCTATCAAAATATATACCACCTAATCCAAAACATGTCATAATTTACCTTCAACCAAGCAATTCTAGTATTTATTCAAGAACTTTAAGTTTAACAAATACCAAATGTCTCTACATAAACAAATAAAATAATATAACTCCAATAAGAAAAAAAATCCAAGTCTAAGAAGATGAAGAAATTGATGGATGTTGTGAGGTATATACTACTTGTGATATTTTTCTAAAGAATTATGATGCTATATTTTGACTAAGTTTGTGTAAGAATCTCATCATCACCTCATGGCGTAAGCTATCATCTCCTATTGTTGAGTAAATATCTCAATATGATGATCGTGAGTTTAAATTTTCTAACCATGGAATTAAAATTGAACACTTTCGACATGGACAATAGAATGGAATGGAAACAATTTTGTTTGTTTGACCATTGGAATAAAAGAAGGAATCAATATTATATCATTTGGTTTACAATAACAATGGAATGCAAAAACACTGTATATCACCTTAATATTCCTAGATTAAATAAAATTTAAATAATATCATTTAATTATTATTTTTCCATCAAACAAAATACATTATTTGAATTATTATTTTTCTAAATAATTATTATTTAAAAATAAAAAATATTATTAAAATTATTATTTTTCTAAGGAAGGTTTAGGGTGATGAGGTTTGGTACTGAGGAATTTAGGGTTTAGGGATTTGGGATATAAGGTTTAGGGTTTAGGGTTTAGTGTTTGTTATATTTGTGGGTTATGGTTTAGGGTTAACATTATTATTTTTGTAAAAAGTATTTAGGGTTTAGGTTTTAAGGTTATATTTGTGGGTTAAGGTTTAGGGTTAAAATTATTATTTTTCTAAATAGGATTTAGGGATATGGGATTTGGAATTTAGGATTTAGGGTTTAGGGTTATATTTGGTGTTGGGGTAATACTGGAAAAAATATTTGAGATTGGAAGGAATCATGATTCCATAAAGAGGGAGAAGGAATTATGATTACTTCTCTTATAGGAATCAATTCTATTTCATTCCCATTTTTCGGATTCAATTCGGATTCAATTCCATTTCAATAAACCAAACATGAGGTAATGTAATATTAACTTTACATATACATAAATATACTTCACATTATCTATCAAAATATATACTATCTAATCCGCAACATGTGCCAATATACAGCCAACCAAGCAATTATAATATTTATTTAGTAACATCAAGTTTGATATAAACCAATTGTTCCTACATAAACTAACAAAATAAGAAACCTTCAATAGAAAAAAAAAATCCAAGTCTAAGATGATAGAGAAATTGTTAAATGTTGTGATGTAGGTGCTATCTCTGATATTGTACTAAAGAATTATAATGATGTACTTTGACTAAGTTTTGTAAGAATCTCATCATCACCTCATGTCATTTAGCCATCATCTCCTGCTATTGAGTAAATATATCAATACAAAGATCCTGAGTTTAAATTTGTTGATAGTGGCTTTAAAATTTGAACACTTTCAACGTGGACAAGGAATGGAAGGTAAACAGTTTTGTTTGGTTTGGCTATTGGAATCAAAGAATAAATCGGTACTATAGTGTTTGGTTTACAATTTTAAGTAAATGTAAAACACTATATATTTCCTTAATACCTAAATATTCATTAAAATTTAAATGATATCATTTAATTATTATTTTTTCACCACATAAATTATATTTTTGAAATCATTATTTTTGTAAATAATTATTACTTAAAAATAAAATAAATTATTAAAATATATTATTTTCCTGAATAAGGTTTAGGGTTTTGAGGTTTGGATTTAGGATTTAGGGTTTTGGGATATGGGTTTTTTCGTTTAGGGAATTATTGGTGGGTTATGGTTTAGGGTAAAATTTATTAGTTTTCTAAATAGGGTTTCAAGTTTTGGGATTTGGGATTATATTTGTTGGTTAAGATTTAGGGTTAATTTTATTATTTTTCTAAATAGGATTTATGGTTTTGTGATTTGAGATTTGGGGTTTGGGGTTATATTTGTTGTTTAAGGTTTATGATTAGAATTATGATTTTTCAAAATAGTTTTTAGGGTTTAGGGTTTTGGGTTTAACATTTTGGACTTAGGGTTTAGGGTTTATGATTATATTTGCGGTTGGGATAAAATTGGAAAGAGAAATAGTTTTATTTGGTTTGACCATTTTAATCCAAGAAGGAATTAGTATTATAGTGTTTGGTTTACAATTAGAATTATTTGGAAAACAATATATATTACCTTAACATCCATATATTTAGTAAAATTTAAATTATATCATTTAATTATTATTTTTTGTTAGACAAAATACATTATTTAAATCATTATTTTTCAAAATAATTATGACTTAAACGTAAAATATATTATTACAATAATTTTTTTTCTAAATAGGATTTAGGGTTTTAAGGTTTAGGATTTGGGATTTGGGATTAAGGGATTAAGGGTTTAGGGTTTTGGTTTATATTTGTGGGTTAAGGTTTAGGGTTAAAATTAATATTTTTTGAAATAGGGTTTAGGTTTTTGTGATTTGGGATTTTGGGATTAGGTTTTATGGGTTTGGGTTATATTTGGGATTGGGGTAAAATTGGAGCAGAGAGAATTATGATTCCTTCACTTTTAGAAATCAATTATATTTCATTCCCACTTTTTAGCCGAACCAAACATAAAATTGAATGAATCAATTTTGATTCTATTCCATTCAGTCTGCCAAACTTGGGGTAATGTAATATTACCTTTACATATACAAAATTATACTCCACATTCTCTATCAAAATTTATACCACCTAATCCAAAACATGTTCCAATATACCGTCAACTAAGCAATTCTAGCATTTATTCAAGAACATCACATTTAAAATATTCCAAATATTTCTACACAAACTAAAAAAATACTATAACTTTGATAAGAAAAGTATCCAAGTTTAAGAAGATGGAGAAAATGATGGATGTTGTGAGGTAGGTGCTACTTGTGATATTGTACTGAAGAATTATGATGTTATATTTTGACTAAGTTTGTGTAAGAATCACATCAGCACCTAATCCAAAACATGTCCTAATATACCGTTAAACAATCAATTCTAGCTTTTATTCAAGAACTTTAAGTTTGACATATACCGAATGCCTCTAGCTAAACTAAAAAAATTGTATGATTCCAATAAAAAAAATCCAAGTCGAAGAAGATGGAGAAATTGATGGATATTGTAAGAATTATGATGCAATATTTTGACTATGTTTGTGTAAGAATCTCATCATCACCTCATGTCAATGAGCCATCATCTCCTGTTATTGAGTAAATATCTCAATACGATGATCCTGTGTTTAAATTTGCTGACTGTGGACTTAAAATTTGAACACTTTAAATATGTACAATGAAATGGAATTTGAATGGTAATAGAATGAAAATAATTTTGTTTGGTTTGATCATTGGAATCAAAGAAGGAATCAGTATGATAGTGTTTTGTTTATAATTGGAATGGAATAGAAAACACAATATATTACCTTAATAACCATATATTAAGTAAATTCAAATAATTTCATTTAATTATTATTTTTTCATCCCACAAAATACATTTTTTAAATCATTATTTTTCAAATTAATTTTTACTTAAATTAAAATATATTATTTAAATTATTATTTTTCTAAATAGGGTTTAGGGTTTTGAGGTTTTGGATTTGGGATTTATGATATGGGGTTTAGGATTTAGCGTTGTTTTTGTGGGTTATGGTTTAGGGTTAAAATTATTATTTTTCTAAATAGGGTTTAGGGTTATATTTGTGAGTTAAGGTTTTGGGTTTTGGGTTTTATGTTATATTTGTGGGTTATGATTTAGGGTTTTGGGATTTGTGGTTTAGGGTTACATTTGTGGGTTAAGGGTTATGTTGGTGGGTTAAAGTTTAGGGTTAAAATTGTTATTTTTTTAAATAGGGTTTAGGGTTTGCGATTTGGGATTTAGGGATTTGGTTTTAGGATTTTTTTAATTTTTGATTTAGGTTTTAAGGTTTAGGGTTATATTTGTGCATTGACGTATAGGGTTAAAATTATTATTTTTCTAAATAGGGTTTAGGATTTTGGGATTGGGGGTTTAGGGTTTAGATTTATTTTTTAGGGTTAAGTTTTTAGGTTAAATTGTTTTCTAAATAGTGTTTATGGTTTTGGGATTTGGGATTTTGGGTTTATGGTTTAGTGTTTAGGGTTATGGTGTAAGAATAAAATTATAATTTTTCTAAATAGGGTTTAGTGTTTTAGGTTTTGGGATTTTGGATTTGGATTAATGGTTTAGGGTTTAGGATTTAAGGCTTAGGCTTATATTTTGGGTTGGAGTAAAATTGGAAAAAATTATGACATTAGAATGAAATCATGATTCCTTAAGAGGGGGAATGAATTATGATTCCTTTTATTTTAGGAATCAATTCCACTCCATTCCTATTTTTCAACCTAACCAAACAAAAAGTTAGAAGGAATCAATTTTGATTCTAATCCATTCAAATTTAGAAGGAACCAATTCTAATTCCATTTAATAGTCAACCAAACATGGGGTAATGTAATATTACCTTTACATATACAAAAATATACTCCACATTCTATATCAAAATAATACCACCTTATCCAAATCATCTCCTAATACATCGTCAATCAAGAATTTCTAGCATTTATTCAAGAACATCATGTTTAACAAATACCAAATGTCTACTCAAAAACTATAAAAATAATATTACTCTAATAAGAAAAAAATACAAGTCTAAGAATACAGAGAAATTGATGGATATTATGAGGTAGGTGCTACTTGTTATAATGTACTAAAGAATTATGATACTATGTTTGTGTAAGAATCTCATCATACACTCATGTCATTGATACATCATCTCCTGTTGTTAAGTAAATATCTCAATGCGATGATCCCGAGTTTAAATTTTGTAGCCATGGACTTTACATTTGAACACTTTGGACATGGACAACGAAATGGAATCGAGATGGGAATGGGAATGGAGTGGAATAGAAACAATTTTGTTTAGCTTGACCACTAGAACAAAGAAGGAATCAGTATTGCAATGTTTGGTTTACAAATAGAATGGAATGGAAAACACTATATATTACCTTAATACTCCTATATCTAGTAAAATTTAAATAATATAATTTAATTGTTAATTTTTCATTAGACAAAATACATTATTTAAATAATTATTTTTCTAAATAACTATTACTTAAAAATAAAATATATTATTAAAACTATTATATTTCTAAATAGGATTTAGGGTTTTGAAGTTTTGGATTTGGGATTTTGGGATTTTGTGATTAGGGTTTTGGATATGGGATTTGGGGTTTAGGGTTATATTTATGGGTTAGGATTTAGGATTAAAATTATAATTTTTCTAAATAGGGTTTATGTTTTAAGGATTTTTGATTTGGTGTTTTGGGTTTAGGGTTTATTGTCTAGGTTTATATTTCAAGGTTAATGTTTAGGGTTAAAATTATTATTTTTCTAAATTGGATTTAAGGTTTTGGGATTAGAGATTTGGGATTTAGGATTTGGGGTTTAGTAATTAAGGTTATATTTGTGGGTTAAAGTTTATGGTTTAATTATTATTTTTCAAAATAGGGTTTAGGATTTTTGGATTTGGGATTTGGGGTTTCTGTTTTTGGTATTTTGGGTTTAGGATTTAGGGTTATGTTTTTGGGTTAAGATTTAGGGTTAAAATTATTATTTTTCTAAATAGAATTTAGGGTTTGGAATTTTGTATTTAGAGTTTAGGTTTTAGGGTTTAGGGTTAAAATTACAATTTCCCTAAATAGGGTTTACGGTTTAGGGTTGAGGGTTTTGGTATTTGGGATTTAGGATTTACGATTTTGGGTATAGGATTTGGGGCTTAGGGTTTAGGGTTTAGGGTAATATTTGTGTTTCAGGTAAAAAATGGAAAAAAAATTAGATGAGAATTGAATCATGATTCCTTAAGGGTTGGAGAAAATTCCTCCTCTTTTAGGAATCGATTCCATTCTTTTCATACTTTTCAGCCCTACTAAACATAAATTTGGAAGGACAATTCTAATTCCATTTAATTTCAGTAAAATAAACATGGGGTAGTGTAATATTGCCTTTACATATAAAAAAATATAATCCTAATTCTATAGTAAAATAAATATAACCTTATCCAAGACACGTCCCAATACACCATCAACCAAGAATTTCTAGAATTTATTCATGCATATCAAGTTTAACATATACGAAATGGCTCTACATAAACTAACAAAAAAATATTACTACAATAAGAAAAAAAATTCAAGTCTAAGAATATGGAGAAATTGATGGATATTGTAAGGTAGGTGTTACTTGTTATATTGTACTAAAGAATTATGATGCTATATTTTGACAAAGATTATGTATGAATTTCAGCATAACTACATGTCATTGATCCATATTCTCCTGTTGTTAAGTAAACATCTCAATGCTTTGAACATGAATTTAAATTTGCTGACTGTGGGCTTCAAATATGAACACTTTTGACATCGTCAACAAAATGGAATTGAGATAGGAATGGTATTGGAATGGAATTGAAATAGTCTTATTTAGTTTCACCACAATAATCAAAGAAGGAATCAGTACTGCAATATTTGGTTTGCAATTGAAATGGAATGGAAATTACTATATATTAACTTAATACTCCTATATCCAGTAAAATTTAAATAATATCATTTAATTATTTTTTTTTTCGTTAGACAAAATACATTATTAAAATTATTATTTTTCTAAATAGGCTTTCGGGTTTTGAAGTTTTGGATTTGGGATTTCGGATTTAGGGATTTTGGGTTTGGGGTTTTTGGATTTGGGATTTTGGGTTTAAGGTTATATTTATGGGTTATGGTTTAAGGTTAAAATTATAATTTTTGTAAATAAGGTTTATAGTTTTATGATTTTGGATTTAGGGTTTAGGGTTTATTGTCTTGGTTTATATTTTCTACGTTAAGATTTGGCGTTAAAATTATTTTTTTTCTAAATAGGATTTAGGGTTTATCATTAAAGGTTATGTTTGTGGGTTAAGGTTTAGGGTTAAATTATTATTTTTCGAAATAAGGTTAAGGGTTTTGGGATTTGGGATTTAGAGTTTGAGGTTTAGGGTTATATATATGGGTTAAGGTTTACGGTTGAAATTACTATTTTTCTAAATATGGTTAGGGTTTAGAGTTTTTGGATTTGGGATTTTGTATTTAGGATTTAGTGCTTTGGGTAAAATTGGAAAAATATTTGAGATGAGAATGGAATCATGATTCCTTAAGGGCAGGAGAAGGAATTACGATTCCTTCTCTTTTAGGAATCAATTCCATTTTTTCCCACATTTTAACATAACCAAACATAAACTTGGAAGGAATCAATTCTAATTTCATTTAATTTCAGTCAACCAAACATGTGATAATGTAATATTACCTTTACATATACCAAAATATACTCCAAATTCTCTATCAAAATAAATACAACCTTATCCAAATCATGTCACAATACACCGTCATTCAAGAATTTCTAGCATTTATTCAAGAACTTCAAGTTTAAAATATACTAAATGTCTCTAAATAAACTAAATAAATAATATAACTCCAATAAGAAAACAAAATCCAAGTCTAAGAATAGGGAGAAATTGATGGATATTATGATGTAGGTGCTACTTGTGATATTATACTAAAGAATTATGATGCTATATTTTGACTATGTTTGTGTTAGAATCTCATCATAACCTCATGTCATTAATCCATCATCTCCTCTTGTGAAGTAAACATCTCAATGCGATAATCCTGAGTTTAAATTTGGTAACTATGGACTTCAAATTTAAACACTTTGGATATGGACAACATAATGGAATTGAGATGGCAACGTGAATGGAGTGAAATAGAAACAGTTTTGTTTAGCTTGATGACTAGAATCACAGAAGGAATCAGTACTACAATGTTTGCTTTAAAAATGGAATGGAATGAAAAACATTATATATTACCTTAATACTCCTCTATCTAGTAAAATTTAAATAATATTATTTTATTTGTAAATTTTTGGTTAGACAAAATACATTATTTAAATAATTATTTTTCTAAATAACTATAACTTAAAAATAAAATATATTATTAAAACTATTATATTTCTAAATAGGATTTATGGTTAAAATTATATTTTTTTCTAAATACGGTTTATGGTTTAGGGTTTAGGGTTTTTGGATTTGGGATTTAGGATTTAGGATTTAGGATTCAGGATTTAGGATTTAGGATTTAAGGGTTTGGGTTTAGGGTAATATTTTGGTTTGGGGTAAAATTGGAAAATAATCGAGGTGAAAATGGAATCATGATTCCTTCTCTTTTAGGAATCAATATCATTCTTTTCCCACTTTTCAACCCGACCAAACATAAATTTGGAAGGAACCAATTCTAATTCCATTTAATTTCAATCATCCAGTAAAGTAATATTACCTTTACATATACAAAAATATGCTCCAAATTCTCTATCAAAATAAATACCACCTTATCCAAATCATGTCCCAATACACCATCTATCAAGAATTTCTAGCATTTATTGAAGAACATCATGTTTTACAAATACCAAATGTCTCTTCAAAAACTAAAAAAATAATATTACTCCAATAAGAAAAAAAATCCAAGTCTAAGAATACGAAGAAATTGATGGATATTATGATGTAGGTGATACTTGTGATATTGTACTAAAGAATTATGATACTATATTTTGAATATGTTTGTGTAAGAATCTCATCATAACCTCATGTCATTGATCCATCATCTCCAGTTGTTAAGTAAACATCTCAATGTGATGAGCCTGAGTTTAAATTTGGTAACCATGGACTTAAAATTTGAACACTTTGGACATGGACAACATAATGAATCCAGATGGGAATAGGAATGGCGTGGAATAGAAAAGGTTTTGTTTAGCTTAACCACTAGAATCAAAGAAGGAATCAGTATTGAAATGTTTGGTTTACAAATGGAATGGAATGGAAAACATTATATATTACCTTAATACTCCTATATCTAGTAAAATTTAAATAATATCATTTAATAGTAAATTTTTTGTTAGACAAAATAAATTATTTTTCTAAATAACTATTACTTAAAAATAAAATCTATTATTAAAACTATTATATTTCTAAATTGGATTTAGGGTTTTGAAGTTTTGGATTTGGGATTTTATGATTTTGGGATTTTGCGATTAGGGTTTTGGATATGGTATTTGAGGTTTAGGGTTTATGGTTATATTTATGGGTTAGGATTTAAGGTTAGATTTCCAATTTTTCTAACTAGGACTTTAGGGTTTAGGGTAATATTTTAGTTTAGGGTAAAATTGGAAAAGTATTTGAGATGAGAATGGAATCATGAGTCCTTAAGGGTCAGGGAAGGAATTATGATTCCTTCTCTTTTTGGAATCGATTCCATTCTTTTCCCACTTTCAACCCAACCAAACATAAATTTGGAAGGAACCAACTTTAATTTCATTTAATTTTAGTCAACCAACCATGGGGTAATGTAATATTACCCTTACATATACAAAAATATACTCCACACTCTCTATCAAAATAAATACCACCTTGTCCAAATCATGTCCCAATACATCGTCAATCAAGAATTTCTTGCATTTATTCAACAAAATCTTGTTTAACAAATACCAAATGTCTCTTCAAAAAATAAAAAAAATAATATTACTCCAACAAGAAAAAAATCCAAGTTTGAGAATACAGAGAAATGGATGGATATTATGTGGTAGGTGCTACTTGTGATGTTGTACTAAAGAATAATGGTGTTATATTTTGGCTAAGTTTGTGTAAGTATCTCATCATAACCTTATGTCATTGATCCATCATCTTGTATTGTTAACTAATCATCTGAATGCGATGATCCTGAGTTCAAATTTGGTGATCGTGGACTTAAAATTTGAACACTTCTGACATGGACAACCGAATAGAGTCGAGATGGGAATGCCAATGGAATGGAATAGAAACAGTTTTTTATTTTATTTTGACCACTAGAGTCAAAGAATTAATTATTATTGCAATGTTTGGTTTACAATTTGAATGGAATGGAAAAAATTATATATTACATGAATACTACTATATCCAGTAAAATTTAAATAAAATTATTTAGTTTTTATTTTTTCGGGAGAAAAAATATACTCTTTAAATAATTATTACTCAAAAATAAAATATATTATTAAAATTATTATTTTTCTAAATAGGGTTTAGGGTTTTGAGGTTTCAGATTTGGGATTTAGGGATTTTGAGTTTAGGGTAATTGGATTTGGGATTTGGGATTTTGGGTTTAGGTTTTAGGGTTATATTTATAGGTTTAGGGTAAAAATTATAATTTTTCTAAATAGGGTTTATTGTTTTTGGATTTTGGATTTGGGATTTGGGATTTATGGTTTGGGGTTTATTCTCTAGGTTAATATTTGAAAGTTAAGGTTTAGGGTTAAAACTATTATTTTTCTAAATTGGATTTAGGGTTTTGGGATTAAGGATTTGAGATTTGGGGTTTAGTATTTAAAGTTATATTTTTGGGATTAGGTTTAGGGTTAAATTATTATTTTTCAAAATAGGGTTTAGGATTTTGGGATTTGGGGTTTAGGTTTTTAGTATTTTAGGTTTAGCCTATAGTGTTATGTTTGTGGGTTAACGTTTAGGGTAGAAATTATTACTTTTTAAATAGGGTTTTGGGATTTTGAATTTAGAGTTTAGGGTTTAGGGTTTGCGATTTGGGATTTAGGGATTCGCTTTTTAGGATTTTTTGATTTTTGATTTAGGGTTTCAAGTTTAGGGTTATATTTATGGGTTAACGTATGAGGTTAAAATTATTATTTTTCAAAATAGGGTTTAGGGTTTAGATTTCTAATTGAGGGTTAAGGTTTTGGATTAATATTTTTATTTTTCTAAATAGTGTTTATGGTTTCAGAATTTGGGGTTTATGATTTAGTGTTTAGTGTTATATTTGTGTGTTAAGCTGTAGGGAGAAAATTATTATTTTTTAAATAGGGTTTAGTGTTTTGGGTTTTGGCATTTTGGATTTGGATTTTTTGTTAAGGGTTTAGGATTCAGTGCTTAGGGTTTAGGGTTTAGGCTTATACTTGGGGTTGGAGAAAAATTGGAATAAAATTTAGGGTTTAGGGTTATATAATTATTTTTCAAAATAGGGTTTAGGATTTTGGGATTTGGGATTTGGGGTTTAGGTTTTTAGGATTTTAGGTTTAGGCTTTAGGGTTATGTTTGTGGGTCAAAGTTTAGGGTTGATATTGTTATTCTTTTAAATAGGGTTTAGGGTTTTGGGATTTGGGATTTAGTGTTTAGGTTTAGGGTTTTGGGATTTAGGATTTGGGGTTTTGGTTTTTAGGATTTTAGGTTTAGGGTTTAAGGTTATGTTTGTGGGTCAAATTTTAGGGTTGAAATTGTTATTTTTTTAAATAGGGTTTAGGGTTTAGGGATTTGTGATTTAGTGTTTAGGTTTAGAAACACTTTGAAGTTGGACAACAGAATGTAATCGAGATGGGAATGTGAATGGAGTGGAATAGAAATAGCTTTGTTTAGCTAGACCACTAGAATCAAAGAAGGAATCAGTATTGCAATGTTTGGTTTACAAATTGAATGGAATGAAAAACACTATATATCACCTTAATACTCCTATATCTAGTAAAATTTAAATAATATCATTTAATTGTTATTTTTTTGTGAAACAAAATACATTATATAAATAATTATTTTTCTAAATAATTATTACTCAAAAATAAAATATATTATTAAAATTATTATTTTTCTAAATAGGGTTTAGGGTTTTGAGGTTTTGGATTTGGGATTTAGTAATTTTGATTTTAGGTTGTTGGGATTTATGATTTGGGGTTTAGGTTTTAGGGTTATATTTATGGGTTAGAGTTTAGGGTTAAAATTATAATTTTTCTAAATAGAGTTTATAATTTTTGGATTTGGGATTTGGGGTTTAGGGTTTAGGGTTTATTTCCTATGTTAATATTTGAAGGTTAATGTTTAGGGTTAAAATTATTATTTTTCTAAATTGAATTTAGGGTTTTGGGATTAAGGATTTGAGATTTAGGGTTTAGTTTTTAAAGTTATAATTTTGGGATTAGGTTTAGGGGTAAATTATTATTTTTCAAAATAGGTTTAAGATTTTGAGACTTGGAATTTGGGGTTTCGGTTTTTAGGATTTTAGGTTTTGTGTTTAGGGTTATGTTTATGTTTTAAAGTTTAGTGTAGAAATTTTTATTTTTTTAAATAGGGTTTGGGTTTTGGGATTTAGGATTTAGAGTTTAGGGTTTAGGGTTTGTGATTTAGGATTTAGGGATTTGGTTTTAGGATTTTTTCTTTTTGATTTAGTGTTTCCGTTTAGAGTTATTTGTGAGTTAACATATAGGGTTAAAATTATTATTTTTCTAAATAGGCTTTAGGGTTTTTGGATTATGGGTTTAGGGTTTAGATTTATATTTGAGGGTTAACGTTTTGTGTTCATATTATTATATTTCTAAATAGTATTTATGATTTTGGGATTTGGGGTATACGGTTTAGTGTTTAGGGTTATATTCTTGTGTTAAGCTGTAGGGATAAAATTATTATTTTTCTAAATAGGGTTTAGTGTTTTGGGTTTTGGGATTTTGGATTTGGAATTTTTATTTAAAGTTTAGGATTCAGGGCTTAGGGTTTAGGGTCTAGGCTTATACTTGGGGTGGGAGTACAATTGGAAAAATATTTAGGGTTTAGGGTTATATTATTATTTTCAAAAATAGGGTTTAGGATTTTGGGATTTGGGATTTGAGGGTTATGTTTTAGAATTTTAGGTTTAGGGTTTATGGTTATGTTTATGGGTTAAATTTAGGGTTGAAATTGTTATTTTTTAAATAGAGTTTAGGTTTAGGGTTTATGGTTATATTTATGGGTTAAGGTTTAGGGATAAAATTACTATTTTTGTAAATAGGGTTTTGGGATTTGGGATTTGGGATTTTTGATTTAGGGTATAGGATTTGGGGCTTAGAGTTTAGGGTTTAGGGTAATATTTGGGTTTGTGGTAAAATTGGAAAAAAATTGAGATGAGAATTGAATCATGATTCCTTAAGGATTGTAGAATTTCCTTCTCTTTGAGGAATCGATTCCTTTCTTTTCCCACTTTTCAGCCCTACCAAGTATAAATTAGGGTTTTGGTTAATATTTGGGTTTGGGATAAATTGGAAAACAATTTTAGATGAGAATGAAATCAGGATTCCATAATGTGGTGTTTGGTTCACGGAATGGAATCAGAATCAAAATGGGAATAGGAATGGAAATGAAAAAATGTCATTTAGTTGGATGTTTGGAATCAAAAAAGGATTCAGTATTACGGTGTTTTGATTACAACTGGAATGGAATGAAAAAAAATATTCCCTTAGCACCCCTATATTTTTCAAAGTTTAAATAAAATAATTTAATTATTATTTTTTCATTAAAAAAAATAAATTATTGTAATTACTGTTTTTCTAAATAATTATTACTTAAAAATAAAATGTAATATTAAAATAATTATTTTTCAAAATAGGGTTTAGGATTTTGGGATTTAAGGTTTAAAGTATAGAGATTTGGGATTTAGGGTTTAAGGATTTTTGATTTGGAGTTTAGGGTTGTATTTGTTGGTTAAAGTTTAGGGTTAAAATTATTATTTTTCTAAATAGGGTTTAGTGTTTTGGGATTTGGGGTTTAAGGTTTAGGGTTTAGGAATAAAATTATTATTATTCTAAAGAGGGTTTTGGGTTTTAGGATTTAGGATTTGAGATTTGGGATTTAGGGTTTTAGGATTTGAGATTTGGGTTTATGGTTTAATGTTATATTTGTGGGTGAAGGTTTAGGGTTAAATTAATTATTTTCTAAATAGGGTTTAATGTTTTGGGATTTGGGTTTAGGTTTTAGGGTTATAATTATGGGTTAAGGTTTAGAGTTTTAGGATTTTCGGTTTAGGGTTATATTTGGGGGTTAAGGTTAGAGTAAATTATTATTTTTCTAAATTGGGTTTAGGGATTAGGGATTCAAAATTTTGAGATTTAGGGTTTTGGGTCATGGGATTTGGGATTTAGGGTTTTGGATTTGGTATTAGTGTTCTGAACACTTCTGACATAGACAACATAGTGGAATCGAGATGGGAATAGGAATGAAATATAATAGAAACTGTTTTGTTTAGTTTGACCACAAGAATCAAAGAAGGAATTAGTATTGTAATGTTTGGTTTACAATTGGAATGGAAAACACTATATATTACCGTAATGCTCATATATCCAATAAAATTTAAATAATTTCATTTAATTTGTATTTTTTCGTCATACAAAATACATTATTTAAATAATTATTACATACAAATAAAATATATTATTAAAATATATTATTTTTCTAAATAAGGTTTAGGGTTTGAGGTTTTGATTTTGAGATTTTGAGATTTTGGGTTTAGGGGTTTGGGATTTAGGATTTGGGGTTTAGGTTTTAGGATTATATTTATGGGTTAGGGTTTAGGGTTAAAATTATAATTTTCCTAAATAAGGTTTACAGTTTTGGGATTTTTGATTTGGGGTTTAGGGTTTAGGGTTTATTGTCTAGGGTTATATTTGAAGGTTAAGGTTTAGGGTTAAGATTATTATTTTTTAAATTTAATTTAGTGTTTTGGGATTAGGGATTTGGGATTTGGTGTTTACTATTTAAGATTATATTTGTGGGCTAAGATTTAGGGTTAAATTATTATTTTCCAAAATAAGGTTTGGTATTTTGGGATTTGGGATTTGGGGTTTAGGTTTTTGGGATTTTGGGTTAAAGGTTTAGGGTTTAGGGTAATATTTGTCTATTAAGGATGAGTGTTAAAATTATTATTTTTCTAAATAGGGTTTAGGGTTTTGGGATTTATGATTTCCAATTTAGGGTTATATTTGTGGGTTATGGTTTAGGATATAAATTACTATTTTTCTAAATAGGGTATAGGGTTTTGGAATTTGGGATTTGGAATATGTGATTTAGGATTTAGGGCTTTGGGTTTAGAGTAATATTTGGGTTTGGGGTAAAATTGGAAAGAAATTTGAGATGAGAATGGAATCATGATTCCTTACAGGTGGGAGAAGGAATTATGATTCCTTCCCTTTTAAGAATCGATTCTATTCTTTTCCCACCTTTCAGACAATCAAACATAAATTTGGAAGGAACCAATTCTAATTCCATTTAATTTCAGTCAACCTAACATGGGATACTATAATATTAGCTTTACATATACAAAATGTACTCCACATTCTCTATCAAAATAAATACAACCTTATGCAAAACATGTCTCAATACATCGTGAACTTGGAATTTCTAGCATTTATTCAAGAACATCAAGTTTAACATAAACCAAATGTCTCTACATAAACTAACAAGTTAATATTATTCCAATGAGAAAAAAATGGAAGTTTTTGATATTGTACTAAAGAATTATGATGCTATATTTGGACTAAGTTTTTGTAAGAATCCCATCATAACCTTATGGCATTGATCCATCATATCCTATTGTTAAGTAAACATCTCAATGTGATGATCCTGAGTTTCAATTTGTTGATCGTGGACTTAAAATTTGAACACTTTCAACATAGACAACATAATTGAATCGAGATAGGAATGAGAATGGAATAGAATTGAATTAGTATTGCAATGTTTGGTTTACAATTGTAACGGAAGGGAAAATATTATGTATTACCTTAATACTCCTATATGTAGTCAAATGTAAATTATATCATTTAATTGTTATTTTTTCGTGAGACAAAATACATTACTTATATAAATATTTTTCTAAATAATTATTACTTAAAAATAAAATACATTATTAAAATTATTATTTTCAATATATGGTTTAGGGTTTTGTGGTTTTGGATTTGGGATTTAGTGATTTTGGTTTAGGGTTTTCAGATTTTGGATTTGGGGTTTAGGTTTTTTGGATTTTGGTTTTAGAGTTTAGGGTTATATTTATGGGATAAGGTTTATGGTTAAAATTATTATTTTTCTAAATAGGGTTTAGGGTTTTAGTGTTTGGGATCTAGAGTTTAGGGTTATACTTGTTGGTTAAGATTTAGGGATAAAATTACTATTTTTCTAAATTAGGTTTAGGGTTTAGGGTTTAGGGATTTGGGATTTGGGATAGGATTTAGAGTTTTGAAATTAGGGCATAGGGTTTAGGGTTTACTTTTCTTGGTAATTTTAGGGTTTAGGTTATAATTGGAAAACAATTTGAGATGAGAATGAAATAGTGATTCCTTAAGGGTGGGAGAAGGAATCATGATTCTTTCTCTTTTAGGAATCGATTCCATTATTCTATCACTTTTTAGCCCAACTAAACATAAATTTGGAAGGAATCAATTCTAATTTCATGTAATTTTAGTCAACCAAACATGGGAGAATGTAATATTACCTTTACATATACAAAAATATACTCCACATTCTCTATCAAAACAAACACCACCTTATCCAAAACATGTCCCAATACACCATAAACCAAGAATTTCTAGCATTTATTCAATAACATCAAGTTTAACATATACCAAATGTCTCTAAATAAACTAAAAAAATAATATTACTCCAATAAGAAAAAAATCCATGTCTAAGAATATGGAGAAATTGATGGATATTATGAGGTAGGTGTCACTTGTGATATTGTACTTAAAAATTATGATGCTTTATTTTGATTAAGATTTTGTAAGAATCTCATTATAACCTTATTTCATTGATCCATCATCTCCTATTGTTAAGTAAACATCTTAATGCTATGATCCTGAGTTTTAATTTGCTAACCGTGAACTTAAAATTGAACACTTTTGACATGGACAACAGAATGGAATCGAGATGGGAATGAGAATGAAATGATATAGAAACAGTTTTGTTTAGTTTGACCCTTAGAATCAAAGATGGAATCAATACTACAATATTTATTTTATAATTTTTATTTTTTTCGTTATACAAACTACATCATTTAATATATTATTTTACTAAATAATTATTACTTAAAAATAAAATTCATTATTAAAATTATTTTTTTTAAATATGGTTTAGGATTTTGAGGTTTTGGATTTGCGATTTAGGAATTTGGGTTTGGTGTTTTCAGATTTGGGATTTGGGGTTTAGGGTTTAACGTTATATTTATGGGTTAGGGTCTAGGGTTAAAATTATAATTTTTCAAATTAGAGTTTACGGTTTTGGCATTTTCGATTTGGGGTTTCGGGTTTAGGGTTTATTGTCTAGGTTTATATTTGAAGGTTAAGGTTTCGAGTTAAAATTATTATTTTTCTAAATTAGATTTAGGGTTTGGGATTAGGGATTTGGGATTTGGTGTTTAGTATATAATGTTATATTTGTGGGCTAAGGTTTAGGGTTAAATTATTATTTTTCAAAATAGGGTTTAGGATTTTAGGATTTGAGATTTGGGATTTTGGGTTAAGAGTTTAGGGTAATATTTGTCTGTTAAGGTTCAGTGTTAAAATTATTATTTTTCTAAATAGAGTTTAGGGTTTTGGGATTTAGGATTTAGAGTTTAGGGTTATATTTGTGGGTTAAGGTATAGGGTAAAAATTACTATTTTTCTTAATAGGTTATAGGGTTTTTTGTTTTGCGTTTTCCCATTTGGGATATGAGATTTAGGATTTAAGGTTTAGGATTTTGGGCTTAGGATTTTGGATAATATTTGGGTTTGTGGTTAAATTGGAAAAACATTTGAGATGAAAATGGAATAATGATTCCTTACGCGTTGGTGAAGGAATTATGATTCCTTTTCTTTTAGGAATCTATTCTATTCTTTTTCTACTTTTCAGACAATCAAACATAAATTTGGAAGGAACCAATTCTAATTCCATTTAATTTCAGTCAACTAAACATGTGATACTATAATATTACCTTTACATATACAAAATATACTCCACATTCTCTATCAAAATAAATACCACCTTATCCAAAACATGTCCTAATATATCGTCAACAAGGAATTTCTAGCATTTATTCAAGAACATCAAGTTTAACATATTCATAATGTCTCTTCTTAAACTAACAAATTTATATTACTCCAATAAGACAAAAGGTCCAAGTCTTAAAATATGGAAAAATGGATGGATATTGTGAGGTAGGTGCTACTTGTGATATTGAACTAAAGAATTGTGATGCTATATTTTGACTAAGTTTGTGTAAGAATCCCATCATAACCTCATGTCATTGATCCATCATCTCCAGTTGTTAAGTAAATATCTCAATGTGATGATCCTGAGTTTAAATTTGCTAATGATGGACTTAAAATTTGAACACTTTCGACATACACAATATAATGGAAGCGAGATGGGAATGGGAATGGAATAGAACAGACAAAGTTTTGTTTAGTTTGACCATTAGAATCAAAGAAGGAATTAGTATTGCAATGTTTGGGTTACATTTGTGACAGATTGGAAAATACTATATATTACCTTAATACTTTTGTATGCAGTCAAATGTAAATAATATTATTTAATTGTTTTTTTTCGTCACACAAAATACTTTATTTAAATATATAGTTTTCAAAATAATTATTACTTTAAAATAAAATACCTTACTAAATTATTATTTTTCAAAATAGGGTTTAGGGTTTTGTGGTTTTGGATCGGGATTTAGGGAATTTGGTTTATGGTTTTGGATTTTCGGATTTGGGGTTTAGGTTTTTTGGATTTTGGGTTTAGGGTTTAGGGTTATATTTGTAGGATATGGTTTAGGGTTTTGTGTTTTGGTATTTAGAGTTTAGGGTTAAAATTATTATTTTTCTAAATTAGGGTTACAGTTTCTGGTTTAGTTTTATTGGTAATTTTTGGGTTTCGGTTATACTTGGAAAAACAATTGAGATGAATTGAAATTGTGGTTCCTTAAGGGTGGGAGAAGGAATAATGATTCTTTCTCTTTTAGGAATCAATTCCATTATGTGTTCACTTTTTGGCCCAACTGAACATAAATTTGGAAGAAACCAATTCTAAATCCATATAATTTTAGTTAACCAAACATAGGAATACGTAATATTACGTTTGCATATACAAAATATATTCCATATTCTCTATAAAAAAAATACCAATTATCCAAAACATGTCCCAATACACCGTCAACCAGGAATTTCTAGTATTTATTCAAGAACATAAAGTTTAACATATACCAAATGTCTCTGAATAAACTAACAAAATAATATTACTCTAATAAGAAAAAAAATCCAAGTCTAAGAATATGGACAAATTGATGGATATTGTGAAGTAGGTACTACTTGTGATATTCTACAAAAGAATTATGATGTTATATTTTGACTAAATTTGTGTAACAATCTCATATTAATCTCATGTCATTGACCCATCATCTCTTGTTGTTGAGTATACATCTCAATACGATGATCCTGAGTTTAAATCTACTGACCGTGGACTTATAATTTGAATACATTTGACATTGACAATGGAATGGAATCGAGATAAGAATGTGAATGAAATGGAATAGAAAGAGTTTTGTTTAGTTTGACCGCTAGAATCAATGAAAATCAGTATTGCAATGTTTCGTTTACAATTGGAATGAAATGGAAAACACTATATATTACTTCAATACTCCTATATCCAGTAAACCTTAAATAATATTATTAAATTTATTATTTTTCTGAGTAGATTTAAGAGTTTTGAGGTTTTGGATTTGTCATATAGGTATTTTGGGTTTAGGGTTTTAGGATTTGGGATTTGGGATTTAGGGACTAAGGTTATATTTATGGGTTTAGGTTTAAGGTTAAAATTATAATTTTTCTATATAGGGTTATGGTTTTGGGATTTTTGATATATGGTTTATTGCCTAGGTTTATATTTGTAAGTTAAAGTTTAGGGTTAAAATTATTATTTTTTGAAATAGGGTTTACGATTTTGGGATTTTGGATTTGGCGTTTAGGTTTATAGGATTTTGGGTTTAGGGTTTTATTTGTGCGTTAAGGTTTATGGTTAAAATTATTATTTTTTTATATAAGTTTAGGGTTATATTTGTGGGTTAAGGTTTGGGGTTAAAATTATTATTTTTCTAAATAGCTTTTAGGGTTTAGGGTCTTGGTTTTGGCAATCAAGAGTTAGGGTTTAGTGTTTAGGGTTTAGCATTTAAGTCTTAGCGTTTAGAGTATAGGGTAATAATTAGGGTTGGGGAATAATTGGAAAATAGTTTCAGATGAGAATGGAATCTTGATTCCTTAATGGTGGGAAAAGGAATTATGATTTCTTCTCTTTTTTGATTGATTCCATTCTTTTCCCATTTTCAGCTCAACCAAACATAAATTTGGAAGGAATCAATTCTAGTTTCATTTAATTTTAGTCAACCAAACATGTGGTAATGTAATATTACCTTTACATATACAAAAATATACTCCCCATTCTCTATCAAAATATATAACATTTAATCCAAAACATGTTCCAATACACCCTCAACCAATAATTTTTAGCATTTATTCAAAAACTTCAACTTTAACATATACCAAATGCCTCTACATAAAATAACAAAATAATATGACTCCAATAAGAAAACAAATATACAAGTCTAAGAAGATGGAGAAATTGATGAATATTGTGAGGTACGTGCTACTTGTGATATTATACTATAGAATTATGATGTTATATTTTGACTACGTTTGTGTAAGAATGTCCTCATGAACTCATGTCTTTGATCGATCATCTCCTATTGTTGAGTAAACATCTCACTACGATGACCCTGAGTTTTATTTTGCTGACCGTGGACTTAAAATTTGAACACTTTGGACATGGACAATGGAATGGAATCTATATGGGAATAGGAATGGAATGGATTAGAAATAGTTTTGTTTAGTTTGACAGCTAGAATCAAATAAGGAATAAGTGTTGCAATGTTTGGTTTACAATTGGAATGGAATGGAAAACACTATATATTTCCTTAATACACCTATATTTAGTAAAATTTAAATAATATCATTTAATTATTATTTTTTCATTAGATAAAATACATTATTTAAATAATTATTTTTCTAAATAATTATTACTTTAAAATAAAATTTATTATTTTTCTGAATAAAGTTTAGGGTTTTGAGGTTTTGATTTAGGGATTTTGGGATTTAGGATTTGGGATTTAGGGTTATATTTATGGGTTAGAGTTTAGGGTTAAAATTATAATTTTGTTGTATATGGTTTATTGTCTACGTTTAAATTTGTAAGTTAAGGTTTAGGGTTAAAATTATTATTTTTCTAAATAGGATTTTTAGGGTTTAGATTATATTCGTGGGTTAAGGTTTAAGGTTAAAATTATTTTTTTTCAAAATAGCGTTTAGGATTTTGAGATTGGGGATTTGTGGTTTAGCTTTTTGGGTTTTGGGTTTAGGGTTAAAATTATTATATTTCTATATAGGTTTAAGGTTTTAGGATTTAGGATTTTGAGTTTAGGGTTATATTTGTGGGTTAAGGTTTAGGGTTAAATTTATTATTTTCCTAAATAGAGTTTAGGGTTTGGATTGGAGATTTAGTATTAAGGGTTTTGGGTTTTGGGTTTAAGGTTTAGCATTTAAGGCTTATTGTTTGAGTTTTATGGTAATATTTGGGGTTGGGGAAAATTGGAAAACAATTTGAGATGAGAATGGAATCTTGATTCCGTAAATTTGGAATGAATCAATTCTAATATCATTTAATTTCAACCAACCAAACATGTGGTAATGTAATTTTACCTTTACATATGCAAAATATACTCCCTATTCTCTATCATAATATTTAACACTTAATCCAAGATATGTTCCAATACACCGTCAACCAATCATTTCTAGCATTTATTCAAGAACTTCAACTTTAACATATACCAAATGTCTCAACATAAACTAACAACATAATATCCAATAAGAAAAAAATATGCAAGTCTCAAAAGATGGAGAAATTGATGAATATTGTGGGGAACATGCTACTTGTGATATTGTACTAAAGAATTATGTTGCAATATTTTGACTAAGTGTGTGTAAGAGTCTCATTATAACCTCATGTGTTTGATCCATCATCTCCGGTTGTTGGGTAAACATCTCAATACGATGATCCTGAGTTTAAATTTGTTGACCATGGACTTCAAATTTGAATACTTTCGACATGAACAATATAATAGAATGGAGATAGGAATTGGAATGGAATGGAATAGAAACAGGTTTGTTTAGTTTGACCGCTAGAATAAAAGAAAGAATCGGTAATGCAATGTTAGGCTTACAATTGGAATGGAAATGAAAATGCTATATATTACCTTAATACTTCTATATCTAGTAAAATTTAAGTAATATCATATAATGGTTATTTTTTTGTTAGACAAAATACATTATTTAAATAATTATTTGTCTAAATAATTATTACTTAAAAATAAATTATATTATTAAATTTATTATTTTTCTTATTAGAATTTAGGGTTTTGAAGTTTTGGATTTGTGATTTAAGCATTTTGGGTTTAGGGTTTTGAGATTTGGGATTTGGAATTTAAGGTTTGGGGTTATATTTATGTGTTAGGGTTTAGGGTTAAAATTATAATTTTTCTAAATAGGGTTTACCATTTTGGGATTTGGGATTTATGGTTTATTGTCGAGGATTATATTTGAAGGTTATGTTTTAGGGTTAAAATTATTATTTTTCTAAATTGAATTCAGGGTTTTGGGATTTGTGGTTTAGGGTTTAGGTTATATTTATGGGTTAAGGTTATTATTTTTCAAAATATGGTTTAGGATTTTGGGATTTAGGATATGGGATTTGGGGTTAAGGTTTTTTGGATTTTGGGTTTTGGGTTTAGGGTTATATTTATGGGTTAAGGGTTAGGGTTAACATTATTATATTTCTATATAGGTTTAATGATTTGGAATTTAGAGTTTAGGGTTATATTTGTGGGTTAAGGTTTAGGGTTAAAATTATTAGTTTTCAAAATAGGTTTTTGGGATTAGGGTTTTGGTTTTGGTATTTGGGATTTAGGGTTTTCGGTTTAGGGTAATATTTAGGGTTGGAGAAAATTGGAAAAAAATTTGAGATGAGAATGGAATCTTGATTCCTTAAGGGTGGGAGAAGGAATTATAATTCCTTGTCTTTTATTATCATTTCCAATGTTTTCCCATTTTTCAACCAAACCAAACTTAAATTTGAAATGAATCAATTCTAATATCATTTAATTTCGGTCAACCAAACATGTGGTAATGTAATATTGCCTTTACATATGCAAAATATACTCCCCATGCTTTATCCGAATATATAACACTTATCCAAGACATGTTCCAATACACCGTCAACCAATAATTTCTAGCATTTATTCAAGAATTTCAACTTTAACATATACCAAATGTATCAACATAAACTAACAACATAATATTACTCCAATAAGAAAAAATATACAAGTCTAAGAAGATGGAGAAATTGATGAATATTGTGGGGAAGGTGCTACTTGTGATATTGTACTAAAGAATTATGATGCAATATTTTGACTAAGTGTGTGTAAGAGTCTCATCATAACCTCATCTCTTTGATCCATCTTCTCCTGTTGTTGAGTAAACATCTCAATACAATGATCCTGAGTTTAACTTTGCTGATCGTGGACTTAAAATTTGAACACTTTTGACATGGACAATCGAATGTAATCGAGATGGGAATGAGAATGGAATGGAATAGAAGCAGTTTTGTTTAGTTTGACTACTAAAAGAAAAGAAGGAATCAATATTGCAATGTTTGACTTACAATTGGAATGGAATGGAAAACACTATATATTACCTAAATACGTACATATCTAGTAAAATTTAAGTAATATCATTTAATGGCTATTATTTCATTAGACAAAATACATTATTTAAATAATTATTTTTATAAATATTTATTACTTAAAAATAAAATTTATTATTTTTCTTAATGGAGTTTAGGGTTTTGAGGTTTTGGATTTATGATTTATGCATTTTGGGTTTAGGGGTTTGGGTTAAAATTATAATTTTTTTAAATAGGGTTTATTGTTTTGGGATTTGGGATTTAGGATTTATGGTTGAGGTTTATATTTGAAGGTTATGTTTTAGGGTTAAAATTATTATTTTTCTAAACTGAATTTAGGGATTTGGGATTTGGGGTTTAGGGTTTAGATTATATTTGTGGGTTAAGGTTTAGGGTTAAAATTATTATTTTTTAAAATAGGGTTTAGGATTTTGGGATTTGGCATTGGGGGTTTAGGTTTTGGGTTATATTTATGGGTTAAGGTTTAGAGTTAAAATTATTATTTTTCTATATAGGTTTAGGGATTTGAGATTTAGAATTTAGAGTTTAGGGTTATATTTTCTGCGTTAAGGTTTAGGGCTAAAATTATTATTTTTCAAAATATGGTTAGAGATTATGGTTTCGGATTTGGGATTTGGGATTTAAGGTTTATGGTTTAGGGTTTACGGCTTAGGATTTACGATTTAGGGTAATATCTGGGGTTGGGGAAAAATTGGAAAACAGTTTGAGATGAGAATGGAATCTTGATTCCTTAAGGGTGGGAGAAGGAATTATAATTCCATGTCTTTTATGATCGATTCCTTTATTTTCCCTTTTTTTAGCCAAACCAAATGTAAATTTGAAATGAATTAATTCTAAGATCATTTAATTTTGATCAACCAAACATATGGTATTGTAATATTACCTTTACATATACAAAAAATACTCCCCATTCTCTATCAGAATATATATCACTTTATCCAATATATGTTCCAATACATCGGGAACCAATAATTTCTTGCATTTATTCAAGAACTTAAACTTTAACATATACCAAATTTCTCAATAAAAACTCACATCATAATATTTCTCAAATAAGAAAAAATTATACCAATCTAAGAAGATAGAGATATTGATGAATATTGTGTGGTACGCGGTACTTGTGATATTGTACTAAAGAATTTTAATGCAATATTTTGACCATGTTTAAGAATCTCATGCCCTCATGTCTTTGATACATCATCTCTTGTTGTTGAGTAAACATGTCAACATGATTATTATAAGTTTAAATTTGCTGATCGTGGACTTTAAATTTGAACATACTTGACATGGACAACAAAATGGAATCGAGATGGGAATGGTAATGGATTAGAATAGAAACAGTTTTGGTTAGTTTGACTGCTAGAATCAAAGAAGGAATCAGTATTGCAATGTTTGGTTTTACAATTGGAATGAAATGGAAAACACTATATATTACCTTAATACTCCTATGTCTAGTAAAATTTAAATAATATCATTTAATTCTTATTTTTCCTTTAGATAAAATACATTATCTAAATAATTGTTTTTCTAAATACTTGTTACTTAAAAATAAAATTTTTTATTAAATTTTTTATTTCTCTGAACAGATTTTAGGGTTTTGAGGTTTTGGATTTATGTTTTTGGGATTTGAGGTTTAGGGTTTAGGGTTATATTTATGGGTTAGGGTTTTGCATTAAAATTATTATTTTCTAAATAGGATTTATGGTTTTGGGATTTTGGACTTAGGGTTTTGGGTTTAGTATTTTAGGCTTAGGGTCTACAATTTAGGGTAATATTTGGTGTTGTGGAGAAATTGGAAAACAATTTGACATGTGAATGAAATCATGATTCCTTAAGGGTGGGAGAAAGAATTATGATTCCTGGTATTTATTTTTGGTTCCGTTCTTTTCCCATTCTTCAACTCAACCAAACAAAAATTTGGAACGAATCAATTCTAATTTCATTTAATTTTATTCTACCCAACTTATGGTAAAATAATATTACCCTTACATATAAAAAAACATACTCCCCATTCTCCATCAAAATATACAACACCTAATCCAAAACATTGCCCAAAACACGGTCAACCAATAATTTCTTACATTTATTCACGATTTTCAAATTTAACATATAGCAAATGTTTCTACATAAACTAACAAAATAATATTACTCCAATAAGAAAAAAAATATACAAGTCTAAGAAGATGGAGAAATTGATAGATATTGTGACGTACATGCTACTTATGATATTTTACTAAAGAATTATGATGCTATATTTTGACTAAGTTTGTGTAAGAATCTCAAAATGAACTCATGTCTTTGATCCATCATCTCATTTTATTGAGTAAACATCTCAATACGATGATCCTGAGATAAAATTTGTAGTTCGTGGACTTAAAATTTCAACACTTTCGAATTGGACAACAAAATGGAATCGGGATGGGAATGAGAATGAATTGGAATAGAAACAATTGTTTTTAGTTTGAAAGCTAGAATCCAAGAAGGAATCAAAATTGCAATGTTTGGTTTACAATTGGAATGGAATGGAAAACACTATATATTACCTTAACATTCATATATCCAGTAAAATTTAAATAATATCATTTAATTGTCATTTTTTCGTTAGACAAAATACAATATTAAATAATTATTACCTGAAAATAGAATATATTATTAAATTTATTATTTTTATGAATAGAGTTTAGGGTTTTAAGGTTTTGGATTTATGATTTAGGAATTTTGGGTTTAGGGTTTTAGGATTTGGGATTTTGTGTTTAGGGTTTAGGATTAAAATTATAATTTTTCTAAATTGAGTTTAAGGTTTTGAGATTTTGGATTTTGGGTTTATTGTCTAGGTTTATATTTGAAGGTTATGTTTTACAGTTTAAATTATTATTTTTCTAAATTGGATTTAGGGTTTTGGGATTTGGGGTTTAGAGTTTAAGTTATATTTATGGGTTAAGGTTTAGGGTTAATATTATTATTTTTCAAAATAGGGTTTAGGATTTTGGGATTTGGGATTTAGGGTTTAGGTTTTTGGGATTTTGGGTTATATTTCTGGGTTAAGGTTTATGGTTAAAATTATTATTTTTCCATATAGGTTTAAGGTTTTGGGATTTAGAGTTTAGGGTTATATTTATGGGTTAAGGTTTAGGGTTAAAATTATTATTTTTCTAAATAAAGTTTAGGATTTTGGGTTTTGGATTTAGGATTCGGGATTTGGGTTTAGGGTTTAGCATTTAAGGCTTAGGTTTTAGGGTAATATTTGAGGTCGGGGAAAAATTGGAAAGCAATTTGAGATGAGAATGGAATCTTGATTCCTTAAGGGTGGGAGAAGGAATTATGATTCCATTCTTTTCCCATTTTTTTAGCCCAACCAAACATAAATTTGGAAGGAATCAATTTTAATTTCATTTAATTTCAGTCAACCAAACATGTGGTAATGTAAGATTACATGTACATATAAAAAAATATACTCCCCATTCTCTTGCAAAATATATAAGACCTAATCCAAAACATGTGCCAATACAAAGTCAACCAATAATTTCTAGCATTTATTCAAGAACTTCAAATTTAACATATGCCAAATGTCTCTAATTAAACTAACATAATAATATTACTCCAATAAGAAAAGAAATTTACAAGACTAAGAAGATGAAGTAATTGATGATTATTGTGTGGTACGTGCTACTTGTGATATTGTACTAAAGAATTATTATGCAATATATTTACTAAGTATGTGTAAGAATCTCATCATAACCTCATGTCTTTGATCCATCATCTTATGTTCTTGAGGAAACATCTAAATACGATGATCTTGAGTTTAAATTTACTGACCATGCACTTAAAATTAGATCACTTTCGACATGGACAATGGAATGAAATCGAGATGGGAATGAGAATGGAATGGAATATAAATAGTTTTGCTTAATATGACCGCTAGAATCAAAGAAGGAATCAATATTGGAATGTTTGGTTTACAATTATAATTGAATGGAAAACACTATATATTTCTTTAATACTCTTATATCCAGTAAAATTTAAATAATATCATTTAATTGTAATTTTTTCGTTAAACCGAATACATTATTTAAATAATTATTTTTCTAAAAACTTACTACTTAAAAATAAAATTAATTATTTTTTCTGAATATAGTTTAGGGTTTTGAGGTTTTGTATTTATGATTTAGGGATTTTGGGTTTAGGGTTTTTGGATTTGGGATTTGGGGTTTAGGGTTTATTTATGGGTTAGGGTTTGGGGTTAAAATTATAATTTTTCTAAATAGGGTTTACGGTTTTGGGATTTTGGATTTTGGGTTTATTGTGTAGATTTATATTTGAAGGTTAAGGTTCATGGTTAAAATTAATATTTTTGTAAATTGGATTTAGGTTTTTGGGATTTGGGGTGTAAGGTATAGGTTATATTTATGGGTTAAGGTTTAGGGTTATTATTATTATTTTTCAAAATAAGGTTTAGGAATTTGGAATTTGGAATTTAGGGTTTAGATTTTTGGGATTTTTTGTTTTGGGTTTAAGGTTATATTTGTGGGTTAAGGTTTAGGGTTAAAATTATTATTTTTACAAATAGGGTTTAGGATATTGGGATTTGAGATTTGGGGTTTAGGATATTGGGATTTGAGATTTGGGGTTTTGGATATTGGGATTTGAGATTTAGGGTTTAGGATTTTTGGATTTTGGGTATTGGGTTTAGGGTTATATTCATGGGTTAATGTTTAGGGTTTTGGATTCGAGATTTAGGTTTAAGTGTTTAGGGTTTAAGGTTTAGAATTTAAGGCATAGAGTGTAGAATTTTGGGTTAAAATTATTATTTTTCTAAATAGGGTTTAGGGTTATGGATTTGGGATTAAGGATTAAATGTTTAAGGCTTCGGGTTTTGCACTTTAGGCTTAGGGTTTAAGGTTTAGGGTAATATTTGGGGATGGGGAAATATTGGAAAACAATTTTAGATGAGAATCGAATCATGATTCCTTAAGGGTAAGAGAAGGAATTATGATTCCTTGTCTTTTATGATCGATTCTCTATTTTCCCACTTTTCGGCCCAACCATACATAAATTTTGGAAAGAATCAAAACTAATTTCATTTAACTTGTATGAAACAAATATGTTTTAATGTAATATTACCTTTACATATACAAAAATATACTCCCCATTCTCTATCAAAATATATAACACCTAATCAAAACATGTCCCAATACAACCTCAACCAATGTGTTCTAACATTTATTCAAGAACTTCAAATTTAACATATACCAAATGTCACTACATAAATAACAAGATAATATTATTCCAATAAGAAAAAAAATAAACAAGTCTCGGAAGATGGAGAAATTGATGAATTTTGTGAAATACGTGTTACTTGGGATATTGTACTAAAGAATTATGATGCAATAATTTTTCTAAGTATGTGTGAGAATCTCATCATAACCTCATGTCTTTGATCCATCATCTCGTCTTGTTGAGTAAACATCTCAATACGATGATCCTGAGTTTAAATTTGTTGACCAAGGGCTTAAAATTTGAACACTTTCGACATGGACAACGGAATGGAATCAAGATGGGAATAGGAATGGAATGGAATAGAAACAATTTTGTTTAGTTTGAATGCTAGAATCAAAAAATGAATCAATATTGCAATGTATGGTTTACAATTGGAATGCAAAGGAAAACACTATATATTACCTTCATACTCCTATATCCAGTAATATTTGAAAAATATCTTTTAATTGTTATTTTTTCGTTAGACAAAATACATTATATAAATAATTATTTTTCTAAATAATTGTTGCTTAAAAATTAAATATATTATTAAATATTTTTTCTAAATAGGGTTTAGGGTTTTTAGGTTTTTTATTTTTTGATTTAAGGATTTTGGGTTTAGGGTTTAGGTTTATATTTATGGGTTAGGGTTAAAATTATAATTTTTCAAAATAGGATTTACGGTTTTGAGATTTTTGATTTAGGGTTTCTAGGTTTACATTTGAAAGTTAAGGTTTGGGGTTGAAATTATTATTTTTCAAAATTGGATTTAGGGTTTTTGGATTTAGGGTTTATGGTTTAGGTTATATTTATGGGTAAAGGTTTGGGTTAAAATTATTATTTTTTAAACGAGGGTTTAGGATTTTGGGATTTCAGATTTGGGGTTTAGGTTTTTGGGATTTTGGGTTTTGGGTTATATTTGTGGGTTAAGGTTTAGGACTAAAATTATTATTTTTCTATATTAGTTTAAGGTTTTGGGATATAGAGTTTAGGGTTTAGGCTATATTTATGGGTTAAGATTTTGGGTTATTATTATTATTTTTCAAAATAAGGTTTAGGAATTTGGGTTCGGGTTTAGGGATTAAATGTTTAGGGTTTAGGGTTTTGCATTTTAGGCTTACGATTTAGGGTTTAGTTTAATATTTGGGGATGGGGAAAAATTGGAAAATAATTTTAGATGAGAATGGAATCATGATTCCTTAAGGGTAAGAGAAGGAATTATGATTCATTGTCTTTTATGATCGATTCTATTTTCCCCCACTTTTTAGCCCAACCAAGCATAAATTTGTAAATCAAAATTAATTTCATTTAATTTGTGTCAAACAAATATGTTTTAATGTAATATTAACTTTACCTATACGAACATATACTCCCCATTCTCTATCAAAATATATAACAACTAATGAAAAACATGTCCCAATACAACCTCAACCAATATGTTCTAGCATTTATTCAAGAACTTCAACTTTAACATATACCAAATGTCTCTACATAAATAACAAAATAATATTATTCCAATAAGAAAAAAAATAAACAAGTCTCAAAAGATGGAGAAATTGACGAATTTTGTGAGATACGTGTTACTTTTGATATTGTACTAAAGAATTACGATGCAATAATTTTTCTAAGTATGTGTGACAATCTCATCATAACCTCATGTCTTTGATCCATCATCTCGTGTTGTTGTGTAAACATCTCAATATGATGATCATGCGTTTAAATTTGTTGACCAAGGGCTTAAAATTTGAACACTTTTGACATGGAAAACGAAATGGAATTGAGATAGGAATGAGAATGGAATGGAATAGAAACAATTTTTTTTAGTTTGACTGCTAGAATCGAAAAGGGAATCAGTATTACAATGTATGGTTTACAATTGGAATGGAATGGGAAAAACTATATATTACCATAATACTCCTATATCCAGTAAAATTTTAATAATATCATTTAATTGTTAATTTTTCTTTAGACAAAATACATTATATAAATAATTATTTTTCTAAATAATTGTTACTTAAAAATTAAATATATTATTAAATTTGTTTTCTAAATAGGGTTAAGGTTTTGAGGTTTTTTATTTTTTGATTTAGGGATATTGGGTTTAGGATTTAGGGTTATATTTATGGGTTTGGGTTTAGGGTTAAAATTATAATTTTTCAAAATAGGGTTTACAATTTTGAGATTTTTGATTTAGGGTTCATTATCTTGGTTTACATTTGAAGGTTAAGGTTTGGGGTTTAAATTATTATTTTTCAAAATTGGATTTAGGGTTTTTGGATTTTGGGTTTAGGGTTTAGGGTATATTTATGGGATAAGGTTTGGGGATAAAATTATAATTTTTCAAAAGAGGGTTTTGGATTTTGGGATTTGAGATTACGGGTTTAGGTTTTTGGGATTTTTGGTTTTGGGTTATATCTGTGGGTTAAGGTTTAGGGCTAAATTTATTATTTTTCTATATAGGTTTAATGTTTTGGGATTTGGGATTTAGGGTTTAGGTTATATTTGTGGGTTAAAGTTTAGGATTATTATTATTATTTTTCAAAATAAGGTTTAGGATTTTGGTATTTTGTATTTGGGGTTTAGGTTTTTTTGGATTTTGGGTTTTGGGTTTAGGGTTTAGGATTTAGGGTTATATTTGTGGGTTAAGGTTTAGGGATAAAATTATTATTTTTCTATATAGGTTTAAAGTTTTGGTATTTGGGATTTATAGTTTAGGGTTATATTTTTGGGTTAAGGTTTAGGGTTAAAATTATTATTTTTCCAAATAGGGTTTAGGGTTTTGGATTCTAGATTTAGGATTAAGGGTTTATGGTTTAAGGTTCAACATTTAAGGCTTAGGGTTTAAGGTTAAAATTATTATTGTTCTAAATAGGGTTTATGGTTATGGACTCGGGATTACAGATTAAGGGTTTAGGGTTTAGCATTTTAGGATTACGATTTAGGGTTTAGGTTAATATTTGGGGATGGGGAAAAATTGGAAAACAATTTTAGATGAGAATGGAGTCATCATTCCTTAAGGGTAAGATAAGGAATTATGATTCCTTGTCTTTTATGATCAATTTCATTTTTCCCACTTTTCAGCCCAATAAAACATAAATTTGGAAAGAATCAATACTAATTTCATTTACTATCTGTCAACCAAATATGTGGTAATGTAATATTACCTTTTCATATACAAAAATATACTACCCATTCTCTATCAAAATATATAACACCTAATCAAAAACATGTCCCAATACATTATCAACCAATATGTTCTAGCATTTATTCAAGAACCTCAACATTAACATTTACCAAATGTCTCTAGATAAACTAACAAAATAATATTACTGCAATAAGACTAAAAATAAACAAGTCTTAGAAGATGGAGAAATTAATGAAATTTGTGAGAAACATGTTACTTGTGATATTGTACTAAAGAATTATGATGCAATATTTTTACTAAGTATGTCCAAGAATCTCATCATAACCTCATGTCTTTGATGCATGATCTTCTGTTGTTGAGTAAACATCTAAATATGATGATCCTGAGTTTAAATTTATTGACCATGGACTTAAAATTAGAAAAATTTCGACATGTACGACGAAATGGAATAGAGACAGGAATACGAATTGAATGGAATAGAAACAATTTTGTTTAGTGTGACCGCTAGAATCAAAAAAGGAATCAGTGTTGCAATGGTTAGTTGACAATTGGAATGGAATGGAAAAAAACTATACTCATATATCCAGTAAAATTTAAATAATATCATATAATTGTTATTTTTTCTTTAGACAAAATATATTATAAAAATAATGTTTTTCTAAATAATTGTTACTTAAAAATTAAATATATTACTAATTTTTTTCTAAATAGGGTTTAGGGTTTTGAGGTTTTTTATTTTTTGAGTTAGGGATTTTGGGTCTAGGATTAAGGGTTATATTTATGCGTTAAGGTGTAGGGTTAAAATTATAATTTTTCAAAATAGGGTTAAGGTTTTGAGATTTTTGATTTAGGGTTTATTGTCTAGGTTTACATTTGAAGGTTAAGGTTTGGGGTTAGAATTATTATTTTTCAAAAGAGGGTTTAGGATTTTTGGGTTTGAGATTTATGGTTTAGGTTTTTGGGATTTTGGGGTTTTGGTTATATTTTTGGGTTAAGGTTTAGGGCTAAAATTAGTATTTTTCTATATAGGTTTAAGGTTTTTGGATTTAGGGTTTAGGGTTTAGGGTTTAGGTTATTTTTGTGGGTTAAGGTTTAGGGTTATTATTATTATTTTTCAAAATAACGTTTAGGATTTTGGGATTTGGTATTTGTGGTTTAGGTTGTTTTGATTTTGGGTTTTTAGGTTTAGGGTTATATTTGTGGGTTAAAGTTTAAGGCTAAAATTATTAGTTTTTATATTGATTTAGGGTTTTGGTATTTAGACTTTAGGGTTATATTTGTGAGTTAAAGTTTATGGTTAAAATTATTATTTTTGCACATAGGGTTTAGGATGTTGAGATTTGAGATTTGGGATTTACGTTTTTGAGATTTTGCGTTTTGGGGTTAGGGTTATATTTGTGGGTTTAGGTTTAGGTTTAAATTTATTATTTTTCTATATAGGTTTAAGGGTTTGGCATTTGGGATTTAGAGTTAAAGGTTATATTTGTGTGTTAAGGTTTAGGGTTAAAATTATTATTTTCCTAAATAGGGTTTTGGGTTTTGGATTCTAGATTTAGGATTAATGGTTTAGGGTTTAAGGTTTAGCGTTTAGGGTTAAAATTATTATTTTTCTAAATAAGTTTTAGTGTGATGGATTCACAATTAGGGATTAAGCATTTAAGGTTTCGGGTTTAGGGTAATATTTGGCGATAAGGAAAAATTGGAAAATAATTTTAGATGAGAATGAAATTATGATTCCTTAAGGGTAAGATAAGAAATTATGATTCCTTGTCTTTTATGATCGATTCCATTTTTTCCCACTTTGCAGTCCAACCAAACATAAATTTGGATAGAATGAATACTAATTTCATTTAATTTTTGGCAACCATATATATGGTAATGTAATATTACCTTTACATATACAAATATATACTCCCCATTCTCTATCAAAATATATAACACTGAATCAAAAAACATGTCCCAATACACCATCAACCAATATGTTCTAGCATTTATTCAAGAACTTCAACTTTAACATATACCAAATGTCTATACATAAACTAACAAAATAATATTACTCCAATAGGACAAAAAATAAACAAGTCTTAGACGACGGAGAAATTGATGAATTTTGTGAGATGCCTGTTACATGTGTTATTGTACTAATGAATTATAATGCAATAGTTTTACTAAGTATGTCTAAGAATCTCATCATAACCTCATGTCTTTGATCCATGATCTCCTGTTGTTGAGTAAACATCTCAATACGATGATCCTGAGTTTAAATTTGTTGACCAAGGAATTAAAATTAGAAAACTCTCGACATAGACAACGGAATGGAATGGAATACAAACACTTTTGTTTAGTTTGACCACTTGAATAAAAAAGGGAATCAGTATTGCAATGTTTGGTTTACAATTGGAATGGAATGGAAAAAAACTATATATTACCTTAATACTCGTATATCGAGTAAAATTTAAATAATACCATTTAATTGTTATTTTTTCGTTAGAAAAAATACATTATATAAATAATTATTTTTCTAAATAATTGTTACTTAAAAATTAAATATATTATTAATTTTTTTCTAAATAGGGTTTAGGGTTTTGAGGTTTCTTATTTTTTGATTTAAGGATTTTGGGTTTAGGGATTATGGTAATAATTATAGGTTAAGGTTTAGGGTTAAAATTATAATTTTTCAAAATAGCGTTTACGGTTTTGAGATTTTTGATTTAGGGTTTATTGTCTAGGTTTACATTTGAAGGTTAAGGTTTGATATTAAAATTATTATTTGTCAAAATTAGATTTAGGGTTTTTGGATTTGGGGTTTAGGGTTTTGGTTATATTCATGGGTTAAGGTTTGGGGTTAAAATTATTATTTTTCAAAAGAGGGTATAGGATTTTTGGACTTGAGATTTAGGGTTTAAGTTTTTGGGATTTTTGGTTTTGGGTTATATTTGTGGGTTAAGGTTTAGGGCTAAAATTATTATTTTCCTAAATAGGGTTTAGGGTTTTGGATTCTAGATTTATGATTAAGGGTTTAGGGTTTAAGGTTAAGCATTTATGGCTTAGGGTTAAAATTATTATTTTTGTAAATAGTGTTTAGGGTTATGGATTCAGGATTAGGGATTAAGGGTTTAGGGTAATATATTGGGATGGGGAAAAATTGGAAAACAATGTTAGATGAGAATGGATTCAAGATTCCTTAAGGGTATGAGAAGGAATTAGGATTCCTTCTCTTTTATGATCGATTTCATTTTTTTGTCACTTTTCAACCCAACCAAACATAAATTTGGAAAGAATCAATACTAATTTCATTTAATTTTAGTCAACCAAACATGTGGTAATGTAATATTACCTTTATATATACAAAAATATACTCTATGTTCTCTATCAAAATATATAACACCTAATCTAAAACATGTCCCAATACACCGTCAACCAATATATTCTAGTATTTATTCAAGAACTTCAACTTTAACATATACCAAATGTCTCTACATAAACTAATAAAATAATTTTGATGTTATATTTTGACTAAGTTTGTGTAAGAATCTCATCATGAACTCATGTCATTGATACATCAACTCCTGTTGTTGAGTAAACATCTCAATACTATGATATGAGTTTAAAGTTTTTGACTATGGAATTAAAATTAGAAAACTTTCGACATGGACAACAAAATGGAATGGGTATGAGAGTGAGAATGGAATAGAATGAAAACAATTTTGTTAAGTTTTACCACTGGAATCATAGAAGGAATCATTATTCAAATATTTGGTTTACAATTAGAATGATATGGAAAACACTATATATTATCTTAATACTCCAATATTCAGTAAAATTTAAATAATATCATTAAATTTTTTTTTCCTTGGAAAAAATATATTATTTAAAGCATTATTTTTTAATAAATATTGATTAAAATAAATTTTCATATTAAAATTATTTTTTTTCTAAATAGTGTTTAGGGTTTTGATTTGGGATTTAGGGATTTTAGGTTTAGGGTTTTAGGATTTGGGATTTAGGGTTTACGATTTACGTAATATTTGGGGTTGGGGAAAGGTTGGAAAACAATTTGAGTTAAGAATGGAATCATAATTCCTTAAGGGTGGGAGATGGAATTACGATTCCTTGTCTTTTATGATCGATTTCATTCTATTCCCATTTTTCAGCCCAACCAAACATAAATTTGGAACGATTAAATTCTAAGTTCATTTCATTCAGTCTACGCAACTTGTGGTGAAATAATATTACCCTTACATATAAAAAAACATCCTCCTCATTCTCCATCAAAATATATAACACCTAATACAAAACATTTCCCAAAACACCGTTAACTAATAATTTCTTACATTTAATCAAGAACATCAACTTTAATATATAACAAATGTTTCTACATAAACAAACAAAATAATATTACTCCAATAAGAAAAACAAATATACAAGTCTAAGAAGATGGGGAAATTGATGGATATTGGGATGTACGTGCTACATGTGATATTGTTATAAAGAATTATGATGTTATATTTTGACTAAGTTTGTGTGAGAATCTCAACATAAACTTAGGTCTTTGATCCATCATCTCCTGTTGTTGAGTAAAGATCTCAATACAATGATCTGAGTTTAAATTTGGTGTCAGTGGAATTAAAATTTGAAAACTTTCAACATGCACAACAAAATGGAATAGATATGAGAATGAGAATGGAAATAGTTTTGTTTAGTTTTACCACTAGAATCATAGAAGGAATCATAATTCAAATATTTGGTTTACAATTAGAATGAAATGGAAAACACTATATATTATCTTAATACTTTAATATCCAATATTATTTAATTTTTTTTCGTCAGACAAAATATATTATTTGAATAATTATTTAGAAAAATATATATTATTTGAATAATTATTACTTAAAAATAAAATATATTATTGAAATTATTATTTTTCTAAATAAAGTTTAGGGTTTTGAGGTTTTGGATTTGGGATTTTGGGATTTTGGGTTTAGCATTTTGTGATTTAGGATTTATGCTTTAGGTTTTTGGTTATATTTATGGGTTAGCATTTAGTGTTAAAATTATAATATTTTTGAATACGGTTTACGGTTTCAGGATTTTGGATTTGGGGTTATTGTCTAGATTTATATTTGATGGTTTTAGGAATAGGGATGTGGGATTTGGGGTTTTATATTTAAGGTTATATTTGTGGGTTATGGTTTAGGTTTAAAATTATTATATATCAAAATAATGTTTAGGATTTTGGATCTAGGTTTTGGGGTTTAGGGTATTAGGATTTTGGGTTTATGGTTTAGGGTTATATTTATGGGTTATTCCTTAGGTTAAAAATTATTATTTTCCTAGATATGTTTATGGTTTATGGATTTTAGATTTGGGATTTAGCGGTTAGTATTTAAGGCTTAGGGTTTAGGGTTTAGGGTAAGGTTTGGGGTTGGGGTAAAATTGGAAAATAAATTTGAGATGAGAATAGATTTGTGATTCCTTTAAGTGGCGTTTGGTTCGTGGAATGGAATCGGAATCGGAATGGAATGGAATGGAAAGGAAACAATTTTGTTTGGTTTGACCACTGGAATCAAGCTCAGAATCAGGATTACAGTGTTTGGTTTGCCACTGGAATGGAATGAAAAAAGCTATAAATAACCTTAATACCCCTACATGCTGTAAAGTTCAAATAATATCATTTAATTACTATTTTTTCGTCAAACAAAATACATTATTGAAATCATTATTTTTATAAATAATTATTACTTAATTAAAAATAAATATATTATTAAAATTATTATTTTTCTAAATAGGGTTTAGGGTTTTGAGGTTTAGGATGTGGGATTTAGGGTTTAGGGATTTAGGATTTGGGTTATATTTGTAGGGTAAGGTTTAGGGTTAAAATTATTATTTTTCTTTAGGTTTTAGAATTTTGGATTTGGGGTTTAGGGTTTTAGGATTTAGAATTTAGGGTTTAAGGTTTTGGGATTTATGGTTTAGGGTTTTGGGTTTTGGGATTTATGTTTTAAGGTTTAGGGTTTAGGGATTTGGGGTTTAGGGTTCTAGGGTTTAAGGTTTAGGGTTTTAGGATTTGGAATTTGTGGTTTAGGGTTTAGGGTTTTAGGATTTATGTTTTAGGGTTTTAGGTTTGGGATTTATGTTTTAAGGTTTAGGGTTTTAGGGTTTAGGGATTTTGGGATTTAGGGTTTAGGGTTTTAGGGTTTAAAGTTTAGGGTTTAGGGTTTTAGGATTTGGAATTTGGGGTTTAGGGTTTTGGGATTTATGTTTTAGGGTTTTGGGTTTTGGGATTTATGTTTTAAGGTTGAGGGTTTAGGAATTTAGGGATTTGGGGTTTAGGGTTTTAGGGTTTAATGTTTAGGGTTTTGGGATTTATGTTTTAGGGTTTTGGGTTTTGGGATTTATGTTTTAAGGTTTAGGATTTTAGGGTTTAGGGATTTGGGGTTTAGGGATTTAGGGTTTTGAAATTTTGGGTTTATGGTTTAGGGTTTTGGAATTTTGGGTTTGAGAATTTGGGATTTGAGTTTAAGGTTATATTTTAGGTGAGGGTAAAATTGGAAAAAAAAAAGTTTAGATGGGATTGGAATTATGATTACCAAGGAGGGGAGAAGGAATTGTGATTCCTTCTCTTTTAGTAATCTGATTCCATTCCGCCCTTCATTCCGTCCAACCAAACACACAAAATGGAAGGAATCAATTCTGATTCCATTCCATTCCCTCCAACCAAACATGGGGTTAAGGTGGGAGAAGGAAATATGATTCCTTGCTTTTATGATCGATTCTTTTCTTTTCCAACGTTTTAGCCCAACCAAACATAAATTTGGAAGGAATCAATTCTAATTTCGTTTAATTTCAGCCAACCGAACATATGGTAATGTAATATTACCTTTACATATTCAAAAATATACTTCACATTATCTATCAAAATAGTGTTATTTACATATACAAGAATCTCATCATGAACTCGTGTCTTTGATCCATCATCTCATATAGTTGAGTAAACATCTCATTACGATGATCCTGAGTTAAAATTTGTTGATCGTGGACTTAAAATTTGAACACTTTTGACATGGACAATGGAATGGAATCGAGATGGGAATAGGAATGGAATGGAATATAAACAGTTTTGTTTAGTTTGACCACTAGAATCAAGGAAGGAATTAGTATTACAATATTTGGTTTACAATTAGGATTAGTTTAAACAATCAAATTTAAATAATATTATTTAATTATTATTTTTTTTCGTTAGAAAAAATAAATTATTTAAATAATTATTTTTCTAAATAATTATTAATTAAAATTAAAATATATTATTGAAATTATTATTTTTCTAAATAGGGTTTAGGGTTTTGAGGTTTTTGATTTAGATTTTCGGATTTTGGGTTTAGCATTTTGAGATTTGGGACTTATGGTTTAGGGTTTAGGGTTATATTTATGGGTTAGAGTATAGGGTTAAAATTATAATTTTTCTAAAGAGAGTTTTACGATTTTGTGAGTTTGGATTTGGGGTTTAGGATTTAGGGGTTATTGTCTAGGTTTATATTTGAAGGTTAAGGTTGAGGGTTAAAATTATTATTTTGTTAAATTGGATTTTGGGTTTTAGGAATAGGGATATTTGATTTGGGGTTTTGTATTTAATGTTATATTTGTGTGTTATGGATTAGGTTTAAAATTATTATTTATCAAAATAGGGTTTGGGGTTTTGGGATTTGGGTTTTGTGGTTAGGATTTTTGGTTTATGGTTTTGGGTTATATTTATGGATTAAAGCTTAGGTTAAAAATTATTATTTTCCTAGTTAGGTATATGGTTTTGGGATTTTTGATTTAGAGTATAGAGTTTAGAGTTAAAATTATTATTTTTCTATATAAGGTTTAGGGTTTATGCTTTTTGGATTAGGATTTATGATTTAGGGTTTTGGGTTTAGTATTTAAGGCTTAGGGTTTAGGGCTTAAGGTAATGTTTGGTGTTGGGGTAAAATTGGGAAAAATATTAGATGATAATTGATTCATGATTCCTTTATGGTGGAAGAAGGAATTATGATTTCTTCTCTTTTATGATCAATTCCAATCTTTTCCCACTTTTCAGCACAAGCAAACATAAATTTGGAAGGAATCAATTCTAATTTCATTTAATTTCAGCCAACCAAACATGTGGTAATGTAACAATACCTTTACATATACAAAATTGTACTCCACATTATCTATCAAAATATATAGCACCTAATCCAAAACATTTCCCAATACACCGTCAACCAAAAATTTCAAGCATTTTTTTCAAGAACATCAACATTAACATATACCAAATGTCTCTACTTAATCTAAAACAATAATAAGGATGTTATATTTTGAATAAGTTCGTGTAAAAATCTCATCATGAACTCATGTCATTGATCCATCATCTCCAGTTGTTTAGTAAACATCTCAATACAATGATATTGAGTTTAAATATGTTGATTTTGGACTCAAAATTTTGAACACTTTCGACCTCGACAGCGATATTGGAATGGGAATGCAAACAATTTTGTTTAGTTTTAACACTGAAATCATATAAGGGATCAGAATTCCAATATTTGGTTTACCCTTAGAATGGAATGGAAAACATTATATATTATCTTAGTACTCTTATATTCAGTAAAATTTAAATAATATAATTTAATTGTTATATGGGTTAAGGTTTAGCGTTAAAATTATTATTTTACTAAATAGGGTTGTGGTTTAGGGTTTTTAATTCGGGATTTAGGATTTAGGGTTTAGGTTTTATAGTTTAGCATTTAAGGCTTAGGGTTTAGGGTAATATATGGGGTTGGTGAAAATGTGGAAAATCATTTCAGAAGAGAAAGAAATCATGATTCCTTAAGGGTGGGAGAAAGAATTGTGATTCCTTGTCTCTTATGATCGATTCAATTCTTTCCCCATTTTTCAACCCAACGAAAAAACTAAATTTGAAAGGAATCAATTCTATTTTCATTTGATTTCAATCAACTAAATATGTGGTAATGTAATATTACCTTTACATATATAAAAATATACTCCCCATTCTCTATCAAAATATATAACACCTAATCAAAAACATATCCCAATACATCGTCAACTAATAATTTCTAGCAAATATTCAAGAACTTCAACTTTAACATATACCAAATGTTTCTAAATAAACTAACAAAATAATATTACTCCAATAAGAAAAAAATATACAAGTCTAGAAAGATGGAGAAATTGATGGATATTGTGAAGTACGTGCTACTTGTGATATTGTATTAAAGAATTATGATGCTATATTTTGACTAAGTTTGTGTAAGAATCTCATCATCTCTTGTTGTTGAGTAAACATATCAATACTATGATCTTGAGTTAAAATTTGTTGACCGTGGACTTAAAATTTAAACACTTTTGACATGGACAACGAAATAGAATCGAAATGGGAATGAGAATGGAATAGAAACAATTTTGTTTAGTTTGACCACTAGAATCAAAGAAGTAATGAGTATTGCAATGTTTGGTTTACAATTGGAATGCAATGGAAAACATTATATATTACCTTAATACTCCTATATCCCGTAAAATTTGAATAATATTATTTAATTGTTTTTTTTCATCATAAAAAATACATTATTTAACTAATTATTTTTTTAAATAATTATTACTTAAGAATGAAATATATTATTGAAATTATTATTTTTCTAAATAGGGTTTAGGGTTTCGAGGTTTTGGATTTCAGATTTTGGGATTTTGGTTATATTTAAGGGTTAAGGTTTATGGTTAAAATTATTATTTTCAAAATATGGTTCAGGGTTTAAGGTTTAGTGTTTAGCATTTAAGACTTAGGGTTTAGGGTTTACGATAATATTTGAGGTTGGGGGTAAGTAGGAAAATAGTTTCAGATGAGAAGGGAATTATGCTTCCTTAAGGGTAGGAGAAGGAATTATGATTCCTTGTCTTTTATGATGGATTCCATGCTTTTCCCATTTTTAGCCCATCCATACTTAAATTTCTAAAGAATTAATTCTAATTTCATTTAATTTTCGTCAACCAAACATGTGGTAATATATAATCCCCATTCTTTATCATAATATATAACACCTATTCTGAAACATGTCCCATTTATTCTAGAACTTTTAACTTTAACATATACCAAATGTTTCTACATAAACTGACAAAATAATATTACTCCAACAAGAAAAAAAATAAAAAGGTCTAAGAAGATGGAGAAATTAATGGATATTGTGAGGTACGTGGTACTTATGATGTTGTACTAAAGAATTATGATGCTATATTTTTACCAAGTTTGTGTAAGAATCTCATCATAAACTCATGTCCTTGATCCTTCATCTAATGTTGTTGAGTAAACATCTCAATATGATGAACCTGAGATTAAATTTGCTGACTGTGGACTTATAATTTGAACACTTTCGACATGGACAATAGAATGGAATAGGAATGGAATGGTATAGAAACAGTTTTGTTTACTTTTATCATTGGAATCATAGAATGAATCAGTATTATAATTTTTGGTTTACAATTAGAATGGAATGGAAAACACTATATATTACCTTAATACTCATATGTTTAGTAAAATTTAAATAATTTCATCTAACTGTTTTTTTTCGTCACACAAAATATATTATTTAAATAATTATTTTTTAAAATAAGTATTACTTAAAAATAAAATATATTATTGAAATTATTATTATTCTAAATAGGGTTTAAGGTTTTGAGGTTTTGGATTTAGGATTTAAGGATTTTGGGTTAAGGGTTTTGGGATTTTGGGTTTAGGGTTGAGGGTTATATTTATGTGTAAAGGTGTAGGGTAAAAATTATAAATTTTCTAATTAAGGTTTATGGTTTTGGGATTTTGGATTTGGTGATTATGGTTTAGGGTTTATTGTTTAGGTTTGTAATTGAAGGTTATGGTTTAGGGTTAAAATTAGTATTTTCCTAAATAAGATTTAGGGTTTTGGGATTAAGGATTTGGGATTTGGGGTTTAGTATTTGAGTTTCTTTTATTGGGTTAAGGTTTAGAGTTAAAATTATTATTTTTCAAATAGGGTTTAGGATTTTGGGATTTGGGATTGGGGGTTTAAGTTTTTTGGATTTGGGATTTAAGGTTTATGGTTATATTACTGGGTTAACATTTAGGGTTTAAAATTATTAGTTTTCTACATAGGTTTTGGGTATTGACATTTGGGATTTAGAGTTTAGAGTTATATTTGAGGTTTAGGGTTAAAATTATTGTTTTTGTAAATTGGGTTTAGGGTTTGGGGATTTGGGATATATGGTTTAGGGTTTAGGGTTTTAGGATTTTTGGTTTACTGTTTAGGGTTATATTTTTCAGTTAAGGTTAAGGTTAAAAAATTTTATTTTGCTAGATAGGTTTATGATTTTGGGATATGAGATTTAGAGTTTAGGGTTTAGGGTTAAAATCATTATTTTTCTAAATAGGTTTAGGGTTTATGGTTTTTGGATTTAGGCTTTATGATTTAGGATTTAGGGTAATATTTTGGATTGGGGTAAAATTGGAAAACATTTGAGATGAGAATGGATTGATGATTCCTTTAGGGTGGGAGAAGGAATTATGATTCCTTCTATTTTATGATCGATTCTATTCTTTTCTCACTTTTCAGCCCAACCAAACATAAATTTGGAAGGAATCAATTCTAATTTATTTAATTTCAGTCAACCAAACATGTGGTAAAGTAAATTTACCTTTACACATACAAAAATATACTCCATATTCTATATCCAAATATATAACATCTAATCCACAACATGTTCCAATACACCGTCAACCAAATATTTCTAGCATTTTTTGAAGAACTTCAATGTTAAAATATTCCAAATGTCTCTACATAAACTAACAAAATAATATTTATGTTATAGTTTGATTAAGTTTATGTACGAATCTCATCATGAACTCATATCATTGATCCATCATCTTCTTTTGTTGAGTAAACATCTCAATACAATAATCCTGAGTTTAAATTTGCTGACTGTGGACTTAAAATTTGATCACTTTGGAGTAGGACAACAGAATGGAATAGGAATGGGAATGAGAATGAAAATGAATGGAAATAGTTTTTTTTTTGTTTTACCATTCGAATCATAGAAGGAATTAGAATTCCAATATTTTGTTTACATTTAGAATGGAATGGAAAACACTATACATTACTTTAATACTCCTATATTCAACAAAATTTAAATAATATGATTTAATTTTTATATTTTCGTCTCACAAAATTTATTATTTAAATCATTATTTTTCTAATTAAATATTAATTAAAAATAAAACATCTTTTTAAAATTATTATTTTTCTAAATAGTGTTTAGGGTTTTGAGGTTTTGGATTTGGGATTTAGGGATTTTGGGTTTAGGGTTTTGATATTTGGGATTTAGGGTTTATGGTTAAATTTATAGGTTAAGATTTAAGGTTAAAATTATTATATTTCTAAACATGGTTTAGGGTTTAAGGTTTAGGGTTTTGGATTCAGGATTTGTGATTTAGGGTTTAGGGATTAGGGTTTAGCTTTTGAGGCTTAGGGTTAAGTGTTTAGGGTTTAGGATAATATTTTGGGTTAGGGAAAAATTGGAAAAATATTTGAGATGAGAATGGAATCATGATTCCTGAAGGGTGGGAGAAAGAATTATGATTCTTTCGCTTTTATGATCGATTCCGTTCTTTTCCTACTTTTTAGCCCAACCAAACATAAATTTGGAAGGAATCAATTCTAATTTCATTTAATTTCAGTCAACAAAGTATGTGGTAATGCAATATTACCTGTACATATACCAAAATATACTCCACATTCTCTCTATCAAAATATATAACACATAATCCAAAACATGTCTGAATACACCATCAACTAAGAATTTATAGCTTTTATTCAAGAACATCAACTTTAAGATATACCAAATATCTCTAGATAAACTAACAAAATAATATTACTCCAATAAGAAAAAATATATACTAGTCTAAGAAGAAGGAGAAATTGATGCATATTGTGAGGTATTATGCTATATTTTGACTTAGATTGTTTAATAATCTCGTCACAAACTCATGCCATTGATCCATCGTCTCCTTTTGTTGAGTAAACATCTCAATACGATGATCCTAAGCTTAAATTTGCTAACTGTGGACTTAAAATTTGAACATTTTCAACATGGACAACAAAATGGAATAGGAATGGGATGTAAACTGTTTTGTTTAGTTTTACGACTAGAATCATAGAAGGAATCAATATTGCAACATTTGGTTTACAATTAGAATGAAATAGAAAACACTACATATTACCTTAATACTCCTATATTCAGTAAAATTTAAATAATATCATATAATTGTTATTTTTATGTTAGACAAAATACATTACTTAAATTATTAATTTTTTATTAAAATTATTATTTTTCTAAGTAGTATTTTGGGTTTTGAGGTTTTAGGATTTGAGATTTTGGGTTTAGGTTTTTGGGATTTTGGTTTTAGGGTTTAGGGTTATATATATTGGATAATGTTTAGGGTTAAAATTATTAATTTTATAGATAGGTTTTGGGTTTTTGGATTTATGAGTTAGAGTTTAGGGTTTAGGTTTTACGGTTATATTTGTTGGTTAATGTTTAGGGTCAAAATTATTAATTTTCCATTTTACGGTTTTCGGATTTATGATTTAGAGTTTAGGGTTATATTTATAGGTTAAGGTTTAGGGTTAATTTTTTTTTCTAAATAGCGTGTATAGTTTAGGGTTTTGGATTTAGGATTTGGATTTAGCGTTTAGGGTTAAGGGTAATATTTACGGTTGGGTAAATATGCAAAAAAATTGAGATAAGAATGGAATCATGATTCCTTAATGTGGGAAAAAGAATTATGATTCTCTCTCTTTTATGATCGATTCCATTCTTTTCCCACTTTTCTACCCACCAAATATAAATTTCTAAATAGGATTTACGGTTTTGGGATTTGGGATTTGGGGTTTAAGGTTTATTGTTTAGGATTATATTTGAAGCTTAAGGTTTAGGATTAAAATTAGTATTTTTTAAATAGGATTTAGGCTTTTAGGTTATATATTATGTGTAAAGGTTTAGGGTTAAAATTATTATTTTTCAAAATAGTGTTTAGGATTTTTTGGGTTTAGGGTGATATTTTTCGGTTAAGGTTTGGGGTCAAAATTATAATTTTTCTAACTAGGGTTTAGGGTTTTAGGATTTGGGATATGGGGTTTTAAGTTTATTGTTTAGGGTTAAATTTGTGGGTTAAGGTTATTATTTTTCAAAATAGGGTTTCGGGTTTTGGGATTTTTGATTTGGGATTTGAGGTTTAGGGTTTAATTTAGTGTTTTTGGTTTTCATTTTAGGGTTATATATGTGGGTTAATAGTTAAGGTTGAAATTATTATTTTTCTAAATAAGGTTTAGCGTTTTAGGATTTATGATTTAGTTTAGGGTTAAAATAATTACTTTTGAAAATAGGGTTTAGGATTTAGTGTTTTAAGATTTATGATTTGAGATTGCGATTTAGGGTTTAGGATTTTGAATTAAGGACTTAGAGTTTAGGGTTTAGGGTAATATTTGCAGTTGGTGTAAAATTGTGAAAAGTATTTCGGACTGGAATAGAATCATGATTGCTTAAGGGGGGAGAAGCAATTATGAATCATTCTCTTTAAAGAATCAATTCTATTATATTATCATCTTTCAGCCCAACCAAATATAAAATCGGAAGGAATTAATTCTAATTATATTTCATTCTAATCAACTAAACAGGTGCTAATTTAATATTACCTTTATATATACCGAAATATACAAAATATTCTCGATCAAAATATATACCACCTAATCCAAAATATGTCGCAAAATGGGGAAATTATAATTTTTGCGTTAGAGAAAAAACATAATTTAAATCATTATTTTTATAAATAATTATTAATTAAAAACAAAATATATTATTAAAATTATTATTTTTCTAAATAAGGTTTAAGGTTTTGAGGTTTTGGATTTTAGATTTAGGGAATTTGGGATTAGGGTTTTAGGATTTGGGTTTTAGGGTTATATTTATGGGTTAGTGATAAGTACTAAAAAAATACTAAAATTACCACGATTTTATGCACGTTAATTGATTATAAATATATATATGATTTTACCATATATTTATATAAATTTATTTTTTTGAAATCACAGATATTTATATAAATATAAAACCTAACTTAAAGACTCAAAGAAAAATACTAGAGGAAATACATCACAAATATATTCATAAAATAAATGAGGAAAAGTCAACAAATATGGAAACATTGGATACAATGGATTAAAAAGGTCAAAAATGTAAAAAAAGGTGAAATCGTGCACACAACGGCCTAGTAATGCCGGATAATGCACGCAGCATGCCCAGTAGCACCGGCCAATGTCTGCGTATTGCCCACACAACGCCCAATCCGCATGTGCCTCTACTCCATTCCGCACGTGCCACACACCCATCCGAGGGTGCTTGCACCCATCTGCGCCCAGTCTGCGTGTGCTGCCACACGCCACCTACCATGACATCAGCGATGATGTCATCATCACCTATTATGAGTTTCCTCCATTTTTAATCATTTTTTCACCCACTGTTTCTTCCTTTCCTCACCTCTAAATACCCTCATTCTCTTCAATAAATGGAAATGCAAAATTCATTTGGAGGTTTTCCAACAATAGGAATAACATCAAAGTACTGTAAGGATTTAATTTTTTTACAGTTATTTTTTATGCTTTATTCTTATATGTTATATTTAATTTGTCTGTGATTAAATTTAACTTTGCTCGCTCTTTGTAAACTTGATATAATAATAACGTTATTATGCTTGCGAAATATTAAATAGGTAAAAATCTCTAAAATGAATTGATTTTGTTTTTATTCAAGATTTTATATTAAGAATGTTAAAGAGAAATATATTATTTTTCATTACAAACTTAAATCTAAAAATTAGATTTTAAGGTTTAGTTATCCGATCTGATTTAGAGTAGTGCTCTTTTATTTGTTGGTATAATCGCCCAGTAGTTAGAGTGAAGCTCTATTTGAAAAGTTTTTATAAGAATTATTATCTGAAAATGTATTGACAACATGTTTAGGTTTTGGGTTTTAGGGTTAAATTTATATGTTTATGATTTTGGTTTTTGGGATTTGAGATTTGGGTTTTAGGGTTTATGGCTTAATGTTTAGTGTAATATTTATGGTTTGGGTAAAATTGTAAAAAATATTTGAGAAAGGAATGGAATCATGATTCTTTACGGGGTAGAATTAGTTATTATTGCTTCTCATTTAGTAATAGATTCCATTCTATTCCCACTTTTCAGGCCAACCAAACATAAAATTGGAAGTAATTAATTATAATTTCATTTCATTCCAATCAACCAAACATGTGGTAATGCAATATTACCAAATATCCCAATATACTGTCAACCAAGATTATCTAGCATTTAGAGAACTTAAGGTTTAACATTTACCTAATGGCTCTTCTTTAACTAACAAAATAATATAACTCCAATAAGAAAAAAAATCAAAGTCTAAGAAGATGTAGAAATTCATGCATGTTGTGAGGTAGGTGCTACTTGTGATATTGTAGTAAAGAATTATGATGTTATATTTTGACTAAGTTTGTATAAAAACCTCATCATCACCTCATGTCATTATTCCATCATCTCCTGTTGTTGAGAAAACATCTCAATACGATGATCCTAAGTTTAAATTTTCTGACGATGGACTTAAATTTGAACAATTTCAACATGGACAACGGAATGGAATCAGAATGCATAGAAATGGGAATTTGAGTGGGAATGGAATGAAAACATTTTTATTTGGTTTAACCATTGGAATGAAAGAAGGGATTAGTGTTATAGTATTTGGTTTACATATAGAATAGAGTGAAAAACACTGTATATTACCTTAATACTACAATATTCAGTAAAATTTAATTAATATTATTTAATTATTAATTTTTTTGTTATACAAAATATAGTATTTTAATTATTATTTTTCTAAATAATTGTTACAGAAAATGAAAATATATTATTAAAATTATTATTTTTATAAATAGGGTTTAGGGTTTTGAGATTTATGATTTTGGAATTAGGGATTTAGGATTTGGGGTTATATTTGAGGGTAATGGTATAGGGTCAAAATTATAAATTTTCTAAATAGGGGTTAGGGTTTTGGGATTTGTGATTTTGGGTTTAGGGTTTAGGTTTATTGTCTAGAGTTATTTTTGTTGGTTAAAGTATAGGTTTAAATATTTTATTTGTCTAAATAGGTTGTATGGGTTTCTCATTTGTCATATGATATTTGGTGTTTCGGGTTTAGGGCTAAATTTGTGTGTTAAGGTTTAGGGTTAAGATTATTATTTTTCAAAATAGTGTAAAGAGTGTTGTGATTTGGATTTGGGATTTAGGTTTTTTTTAGATTTGGGGTTTGGGTTATATTTGTGGGTTATGGTTTAGGATTAAAATTATTATTTTTCTAAGGGTTTTGGGGTTTATTATTTAGGGTTATATTTATGGGTTAAGGTTTAGGCTTAAAATTATTATTTTTCTAAATTAGTTCTAGAGGTTTGGGATTTGGCATTTGGGAATTGAGATTTGGGGTTTAAAGTTTATTCTTTACAGTTTAGGGTTTAGGGTTAAAATTATTATTTCTCTTTATAGGGTGTAGGGGTTTGGGATTTGGGAATTGGGGTTTAGGCTTTATATTTATGTGTTTAGGATTTTGGTTTTTGGGATTTGAGATTTTGGGCTTAATGTTTAGTGTAATGTTTATGGTTTGGGTAAAATTGTAAAAAATAGTTGAGATGGGAATGGAATCATGATTCTTTCTGGGACAGAATTAGTTATTTTTCCTTCTCATTTAGTAATAGATTTCATTCTATTCACATTATTTAGGCCAACCAAACATAAAATTGGTAGCAATTAATTCTAATTTCATTTCATTCTAGTCAACCAAACATGTGGTAATGTAATATTACCAAATATCTCGATATATTGTCAACCAAGATTATTTAGCATTTATTAGAGAACTTCAGGTTTGACATTTACCAAATGTCTCTTCTTTAACTAACAAAATAATATAACTTCTTATTAGGGTTAACTAAGAAGATGGATAAATTGATGGATGTTGTGAGGTAGATGCTACTCGTCATCACCTCATGTCATTTATCCATCATCTCCTGTTGTTGAGTAAACATCTTAATACGACGATCCTAAGTTTAACTTTGTTGACGGTGGACTTAAATTTGAACACTTTCAAAATGGAACACGAAATGGAATGGGAATGGGAATGTGAATGGAATGAAAACATTTTTATTTGGTTTGACCATTGGAATGAAAGAAGGGATGAGTGTTATAGTATTTGGTTTACAATTGGAATGAAGTGGAAAACACTGTATATTACCTTAATGCTACTATATTGAGTAAAATTGAAATAATAATATTATTTAATTATTATTTTTTCGTTAGACAAAATACATTATTTAATTCATTGTTTTGCTAAATAATTTTTACTGGAAATGAAAATATATTATCAAAATTCTTAGTTTTATAAATAGGGTATATGGGTTAGGGTTATATTTGAGGGTAAAAGTTTATTTTCAAAATTATAATTTTTCTAAATATTTTTTTGGGTTTTATGAGTTGGGATTTTGGCTTTATGTTTAGTTTTTAGTGCTATTTTTGTGGGTTTAGGTTTAAAATTATTATTTTTCTAAATAGGGTGTAGGTGTTTTGGATATGGGATTTGGGATTTAGGATTTAGGGTTAAAAATTATTATTTTTCAAAATTGGGTAAATCCTTTTGTGATTTGTATTTGAGATTTAGGGTTTTGGGATTTTAGATTTGGGGTTTAGGGTTTAGGGTTTTGGGATTTGGGGTTTAGGGTTTAGTGTTTTGGCTTATATTTGAGGATAAAGGTTTAGTGTCAAAATTATAATTTTTGTAAATAGGGTTTAGGGTTTAGGGTTTAGTTTTATTGTTTAGTGTTATTTTTGTGGATTAAGGTATAAGGTTAAAATTATTATTTTTCTAAATATGGTGTAGGGGTTTCGGATTTGTGATTTGAGATTTAGGGTTTGGGGTTGAGGGCTAAATATGTGGGTTAAGGTTTGAGGTTAAAATTATTATTTTTCAAAATATGGTATAGAGTTTTGGGATTTGGATTTGGTATTTAAGGTTTAGAGTTTTTGGTTTAGGGGTTAGGGTTTAGGGTTATCTTTATGGGTTATGGTTTAGGGTTAAAATTATTATTTTTTTAAAGGTTTTGGGATTTGGGATTTGGGGTTTATTGTTTAAGGTTATATTTGTGGGTTAAGGACTTAAAATTATTATTTTTCTAAATAGGTTGTAAGGGTTCGAGATTTGGCATTTGGGAATTGAGATTGGTGGTTTAAAGTTTATTCTTTTCGGTTTAGGGTTATATTTGTGGGTTAATGTTTAGGGTTAAAATTATTATTTTTCTTTATAGGGTGTAAGGGTTTGGGATTTGGGAATTTGGATTTAGGGTTTTGGGTTATATTTGTGGGTTATGGTTTAAAATTACTATTTTTCTAAATAATTATTACTTAAAAATAAAATATGTTATTAAAAATTTTACTTTAATAAATAGGGTTTAGTGTTATTTTTAATGGTTAAGGTGTTGGGTTAAAATTATTATTTTTCTTAATATGTTGTAAGGGTTTGGGATTTGTCATAAGATATTTAGGATTTGGGGTCTAGGGTTTAGGGTTAAATTTATTTGTTAAGGATTAATGTTAAAATTATTATTTTTCTAAATAGATTTTAGGGGTTTGGGATTTGAGAATTGATATTTGTGAGTTAATCTATAGGTTTAAAATTTTTATTTTTCAAAATTGGTTATAGGAATAAACTCTCAAATGCAAGTATACTTTTAATTTTAATATAATATGATTTTTAATATTGTAATTAATAAATTTATTGTAATTTATATATATTTTTAATATTGTAATTACTAATTGTATTTTTTTGTAATTTATGTATACCCTATGGCCTAGGTCATTAGAAAACTGAGGCCATAGGTATACCCTCTGGCCTCAGTTATTAGAAAACTGAGGCCATAGGTCATTACCTTTGGCCTCTCTCACTTAGGCCTCGGTTCTTATAACTATGGCCAAAGACCTACGGCCACGGTTAAAAACCGAGGTCGTACGTATGTTTTGTAGTAGTGTATGATGTTATATTTTGACTAACATTATGTAAAAATCTCATCATCACCTCCTATCATTGATCCATCATCTCTTGTTGTTGAGTAAACATATCAATACGATGATCATTATTTTAAATTTGCTAACCATAGACTTAAATTTGAAAAATTTTAACAGTGACAACGGAATGTACTAGGAATGTGAATGGTATAGAAACAATTTTATTTGGTTTGACAGTCGGAACGAAAGAACGAGATCAGTATTATAGTATTTGGTTTAGCATTGGAATGGAGTGAAAAACTGTATATTATCTTAATGCTACTATATTCACCAAACTTTAAATAATATTATTTAATTATTATTTTTTCGTGAAACAAAATACATTATTTGAATCATTATTTTTCTAAATAATTATTACTAAAAATTAAAATATATTATTAAAATAATTATTTTTATAGATAGGGTTTAGGGTTTTGAGGTTTAAGATTTACGAATTAGGGATTTGAGCTTTAGGTTTTAGGATTAGGGTTATATTTGAGGGTAAAGGTTTAGGGTCGAAATAATAATTTTTCTAAATAGGGTTTTGGGTTTTAGGATTTAAGATTTTGGGTTTAGGGTTTAGGTTTATTATTTAGTGTTATTTTTGTGGGTTAAGGTATATGGTTAAAATTATTATTTTTGGAAATAGGGTGCAGGGGTTTCAGATTTATGATTTGAGATTTGGGGTTTGGAGTTCAGAATATAGGGTTGAATTTGTGGGTAAAGGTAAAGGGTTAAAATTATTATTTTTCAAAAGAGGGTAAAGCTTTTTGTGATTTGGATTTTTTGATTTAGGATTTAGGGTTATATTTGTGGGTTATAGTAGAGGATTAAAATTATTACTTTTCTAAATCATTATTACTTAAAAATAAAATATATTATTAAAATTATTATTTTTATAAATAAGGTTTAGGGTTTTGAGGTTTAGGATTTAGGATTTTGGGATTTGGGGTTTAGGGTTTAGGGTTTTGTGATTTAGGATTTTGGGTTTAGCGTTTAGATTTTATGGTTATATTTGAGGGTAAAGATTTAGGGTTTTAGGATTTTAAATTTTGGGTTTAGTGTTTAGGGTTTTTTTGTGTTATTTTTCATGATTATAGTGTAGGGTAAAAATATTATTTTTCTAAATAGGGTGGTGGGGTTTGGGATTTTTGATATGAGATATAGGGTTTGGTGTTTAGGGTTTAATATTTAGGGTTAAATTATGGGTTAAGATTTAGTGTTAAAATTATTATTTTTCTAAATAAGTTGTAGGGGTTTGGTATTTAGTATTTAGGGTTTAGGGTTTGGGGTTATGGTTATATTTATGGGTTAAAATTATTATTTTACAAAATAGGGTATAAGGTTTTGGGATTTTGGATTTTGGTTTAAGTTTAGTGTTATATTTGTTTGTTAAGGTTTAGGGTTAAACTTTTGATTTTTGTAAATATTGTTTAGGGTTTTAGGATTTGAGATTTGAGGTTTGGGGTTTTGGGTTTACGGTTCAAAATTTAGGGTTATATTTATGTGCTTTTGTTTGTGCTTAATATTATTATTTTTCAAAATACGGTTTAGGATTTATGGTTTTGGGATTTGAGATTTGGGTTTTAGGGTTTAAGGTTTAGGGTTTTGGATTTATGGCTTAATGTTTAGTGTAATATTTATGGTTTTGATAAAATTGAAAAAAAATGAGGTGGGAGTGGAATTATGATTCCTTCTCATTTAGTAATAAATTGCATTCTATTCCCAATTTTTATGCCAACAAAACATAAAATTGGAAGAAATTAATTCTAATTTCATTTCATTCTGTTCAACCAAACATGGGGTAATGTAATATTACCAATTATACCAATATACTATCAACCAAGATTTTCTAGCATTTATTGAAGAACTTTAGGTTTAACATATACCAAATGTCTCTACATTAACTAATAAAATAATATAACTCCTATAAATACAAAAAATCAAAATCTATGAAGATGGAGAAATTGATGGATGTTGTGAGGTAGGTGCTACTTGTGATATTGTAGTAAAGAATTATGATGCTATATTTTGTCTAAGATTATGTAAAAATCTCATCATCAATTCATGTCATTTATCCATCATCTCCTGTTGTTGAGTAAATATCTCAATACGATGATCCTTAGTTTAAATTTGCTAACCATGGATTTAAAGTTGAACACTGTCAACATGGACAATGGAATGGAATCGGAATTGGAATGTGAATGTGAATGATATGGAAACAGTTTTATTTGGTTTGACCGTCAAAAGGAAATAAGAGATCAATATTATAGTATTTGGATTACAATTGGAATGGAGTGAAAAAAAACTATATATTACCTTAATACTACTATATTCAGTAAACTTTAAATAATATTATTTAATTATTATTTTTTCGTCAAACAAAATAAATTATTTGAATCATTATTTTTCTAAATAATTATTATTGAAAATTAAAATATATTATTTTTATATATAGGGTTTAGAGTTTTGAGGTTTAGGATTTAGGAATTATGGATTTGAGGTTTAGGGTTTTGAGTTTTGGGTTAGGGTTATATTTGAGGGTAAATGTTTAGGTCCAAATTATAATTTTTCTGAATGTGTTTTTAGGTTTTGGGATTAGGGATTTTGGGTATAGGTTTATTATTTAGAGTTATTTTTGTTGGTTAAGGTATAGGGTTAAAATTATTTTTTTAAATAGGGTGCAGGGGTTTCGGATTTATGATTTGAGATTTGAAGTTAGGGGTTTAGGAGTTAGGGTTAAATTTGTGGGTTAAGGTTTAGGGTTAAAATTATTATTTTTCAAAATATAGTAAATTATTATTTTTCAAAATATAGTAAATCATTTTGTGATTTGGATTTTCGATTTAGGGTTTACGGTTTTGTGTAATATTTATGGGTTTTAGATTACGATTAAAGTATTTTTTTAAAATAATTATTACTTAAATATAAAATATATTATTAAAATTATTATTTTTATAAATAGGGTTTAGGTTTTTGAGGTTTAGGATTTAGGATTTTGTTATTTGGGGTTTAGGGTTTTGCAATTTTGGATTTGAGGTTTAGGGTCAAAATTCTAACTTTTCTAAATAGGGTTTAGGGTTTTAGGATTTAGGATTTTGGGTTTAGTTGTTAGGGTTTATTGTTTAATGTTATTTTTGAGGGTTAAGGTGTAGGGTTAAAAATATTATTTTTCTAAAAAGTGTGTAGGGGTTTGGGATTTGTGATATGAGATTTTGGGTTTAGGGTTTAGGGTTTAATGTTTTGTGGTAAACTTAATATTTTTCTAAATAGGTTGTAGGGGTTTTGGATTTGGGATTTGGCAATTGAGATTTGGGGTTTAAATTTTATTATTTATGGTTTAAGGTTTAGGCTTATATTTTTGGGTATTAGTTTAGGGTTAGAATTATTATTTTTCTAAATAGGGTGTAGGTGTTTGGGATTTGGGATAGGGGTTTAGGGTTTATGGTTATATTTGTAGGTTAAGGTTTAAGGTTAAAATTATTATGTTTCAAAATAGGGTATAGGGTTATGGGATTTTGGATTTTGGATTTAAGGTTTATTTTCATATTTGTTTGTCAAGGTTTAGGGTTAGAATTTTTATTTTTGTAAATAAGATTTAGGGATTTCGGATTTGAGATTTGAGGTTTAGGGTTTTGGTTTTGCGGTTCATAATTTAGGGTTATATTTATGTTTTTTGGTTTAGGTTGAAAATTACTATTTTTCTAAACAGGGTTTAGGATTTAGGGTTTTGAGTTTTGGATTCATGGCTTAATGTTTACTGTAATATTTATGATTTGGGTAAAATTTTAAAAAAAATTTGAGGTGCGAATGGGGCTGTGATTCCTTACTAGGGAGAATTAGTTATGATTACTTCTCATTTAGTAAGAGAGTCCATTCTATTCCCCATTATTAGGCCAACCAAACATAAATTTGGAAGGAATTTATTCTAATTTGATTTAATTATAGTCAACCAAACTTGGGGTTAATTAATATTACCAAATGTCCCAATATATAATCAACCAAGATTTTCTAACATTTATTCAAGCACTTCTGGTTTAAAATATTCCAAATGTCTCTACATTAACTAATAAAATAATATAACTCCTATAAGAAAAAAAATCAAAATCTAAAAGGATTGAGAATTGATGGATGTTCTGAGGTAGGTGCTACTTGTGATATTGTAGTAGAGAATTATGATGCTATATTTTGACTATATTTATCTAAAAATATCATCATCACATCATATCATTGATCCATCATCTCCTGTTGTTGAGTAAACATCTCAATATGATGATCCTTAGTTTAAATTTGCTTACCGTGGACTTAAATTTGAACACTTTCAACATGGAGAACATAATGGGAATGAGAATGTGAATGGAATGGAAATAGTTTTATTTTGTTTGACCATCAAAATGAAAGAAGAGATCAGTATTATAGTATTTGGTTTACATTTACAATGGAGTGGAAAAGAATCCATATTACTTTAATACTATTATATTCAGTCAACTTTAAATAATATTATTTAATTATTGTTTTTTCGTTAAACAAAACACATTATTGAATCATTATTTTTCTAAATAATTATTATTGAAAATTGAAATATATTATTAAAATTATTATTTTTATAAATAGGGTTTAGGTTTTTGAGGTTTAGGATTTAAGGTTTAGGGTTACAAGTTAGGGTTATATTTGAGGGTAAAGGTTTAGAGTCAAAATTATAATTTTTTCTAAATATGGCTTTGGGTTTTGTGATTTGGGATTTTGGGTTTAGGTTTATTGTTTAGTGTCATTTTTGTGGGTTAAAGTATAAGGTTAAAATTATTATTTTTCTAAATAGGGTGTAGGGGTTTCGTATTTTTAATATGAGATTTTGGGTTTGGGGTTTAGGATTTAGGGTTAAATTAGTGGGTTAAGGTTTAGGGTTAAAATTATTATTTTTCAAAATAGGGTAAACCTTTTTGCGATTTGGATTTGGGATTTAGGGTTTGGGGTTTAGGTTTAGGGTTTTGGGTTATATTTGTGGGTTATGGTTTAGGATTAAAATTATTATTTTTTAAAATAATTATTACTTAAAAATATAATATATTAATAAATTATTATATTTATTAAAAGGGTTTTGGTTTTTGAGGTTTATGATTTAGGATTTTGGGATTTAATGTTTAGGGTTTTACGATTTGGGATTTATGGTTTAGGGTTCTCAGTTTAAGGTTATATTTGAGGGTAAAGGTTTAGGGTCAAAATTATAAATTTTCTTAATAGGGTTTAGGGTTTTAGGATTTGAGATTTTTTGTTTAGTGTTTAGGGTTTATTGTTAAGTGTGAATTTTGAGGGTAAAGGTGTGGGGTAATATTATTATTTCTTTAAATAAGGTGTAGGGGTTTGGGATTTGTAATATGTGATTTGGGGTTTGTTGTTTAGGGTTTAATTTATGGGTTAGGGTTTAGTATTAAAATTACTTTTTTCTAAATAGGTTGGAGGGGTTTGGGATTTGGGATTTGGGAATTGAGATTTGGGGTTTAAATTTTATTATATAGGGTTTATGTTTAGGGGTATATTTGTGGGTTAATGTTTAGGGTTAAAGTTATTATTTTTCTAAATAGGGTGTATGAGTTTATGATTGGGGATTTAGGATTTGGGAATTGGGGTTTTGGGTTTAGGGTTTATGGTAATATTTGTGGGTTAAGGTTTAGGGTTAAAATTATTATTTTTCAAAATACGGTGTAGGGTTTGGGATTTTGGATTTGGTATTTAAAGGGTAGGGTTAAAATTTTATTTTTTGAATAGTGTTTAGGGTTTTGGGATTTGAGATTTGAGGTTTAGACTTTTGGGTTTGTGGTTTAGTGTTTAGGGTTATATTTCTGTCTTTTGGTTTATTCTAAAAAATATTATTTTTCTAAATAGGGTTTAAGATTTAGGGTTTTGGGATTTGAGATTTAAGTTTTAGTGTTTACGGTTTAGGATTTATGGCTTAATATTTAGTCTCATATATATGGTTTGGATAAAATTTTAAAAACCATTTAAGGTGAGAATGAAATCATGCTTCGTTACGGGGGAGAATTAGTTATGATACCTTCTCATTTAGTTATTGATTCCATTATATTCCCACTTTTTAGGCCAACTATAAATAAAATTGGAAGGAATTAATTCTACTTTAATTTCATTCTAATCAACCAAACATGGTGCAATGTAATATTACCTAATGTCCCAATATCTTGTCAACAAATATTATCTAGCATTTATTCAAGAACTTCAGGTTTAACATATACCAAATGTTGCTACATTAACTAACAAAATAATATAACTCCTATAAGAAAAAAAAATCAATGTCTAACAAGATGGAGAAATTGATGGATGTTGTTAGGTAGGTGTTATTTGTGATATTGTAGTAAAGAATTATGATGCTATATTTTTACTAAGTTTGTGTAAAAAATATTGCCATGATGTCATGTCATTTATCCATCATCTCCTGTTGTTGAGTAAACATCTCATTACGATGATCCTAAGTTTCAATTTGCTGACGGTGGACTTAAATTTGAACACTATCAAAATGGACCATGGAATGGAATCGGAACACATGGCAATAGGAATGTTTATTGAATGGAAACATTTTTATTTAATTTGACCGTCAGAATGAAAGAAGGGATCAATGGTATAGTATTTGGAGTACAATTGGAATGGAGTGGAAAAAACACTATACATTTGCTTAATACTACTATATTCAGTAAACTTTAAATAATACTATTTATTTTTTTTTTCAAATAAAATGCATTATTTGAATCATTATTTTTCTTAATATTTAATACTGAAAATTAAAATATCTTATTAAAATTATTATTTTTATAAATAGGGTTTAGCGTTTTGAGGTTTCAGATTTAGGAATTATGGATTTGAGGTTTTGGGTTAGCGTTTTATTTGAGGGTAAAGGTTTATGGTCAAAATTATAAATTTTCTAAATAGGGTTTTGGGGTTTGAGATTTGGGATTTTGGGTCTAGGTTTATTGTTTAGTGTTATTTTTATGGGTTAAGGTATATGGCCAAGATTATAATTTTTCTAAATTGGATTTTGGGTTTAGTTTTGTTGCTTTGTGTTATTTTTTGTGGGTTAAGGTATAAAATTAAAATTATTATTTTTCTAAATTGGGTGTAGGGGTTTCGGATTTTGGATTTGAGATTTAAGATTTAGCATTTAGGATGTAGGGTTAAATTTGTGGGTTAAGGTTTAGGGTTAAAATTATTATTTTTGAAAATAGGGTAAATCATTTTGTGATTTGGATTTTTGATTTAGGGTTTAGGGTTTTTGGTTATATTTTAGGTTATAATTTATGATTAAAATTATAGTTTTCTAAATAATTATTACTTAAATATAAAATATATTATTAAAATTATTATTTTTATAAATTGGATTTAGGGTTTTGAGGTTTAGGATTCAAGATTTTGAGATTTGGGGTTTAGGGTTTAGGGTTAAGTTTATGGGTTAAGATTTAATATTAAAATTATTATTTTTCTAAATAAGTTGTAGGGGTTTGGGATTTCGGATTTGGGAATTGAGATTTTTAAAGTTCATTATATAGGGTTTAGCCTTATATTTGTGGGTTAATGATTAGGGTTAAAATTATTATTTTTCTAATAGGGTGTAGGGGTTTGTGATTAGGGATTTGGGAATTGGGGTTTTGGGTTTTGGGTTAATGGTTATATTTGTGGGTTAAGGTTTAGGGTTAAAATTATTCTTTTTCAAAATTGGGTATAGGTTCTTGGGATTTTAGATATGGGGTTTAAAGTTTAGGGTTATTTTTGTAGGTTAAGGTTTAGGGTTATTTTTGTGGGTTAAGGTTTAGGGTTAAAATTTTTATTTTTTTAAATAGCGTTTAGGGTTTTAGGATTTGAGATTTGAGGTTTATAGTTTTGGGTTTACAGTTTAGTGTTTAGGGTTATATTTATGTGTTTTGGAATATGCTTTAAATTATTATTTTCCTAAACATGGCTTAGGATTTATGGTTTTTGGATTAGAGATTTTGGTTTTAGGGTTTTGGGTTTAGGATTTACGGCTTAATGTTTAGTGCAAAATTTATGCTTTGGGTAAAATGGTAAAAAATATTTGACGTGAGAATGAAATCATGATTCCTTAATAGGGGAATTAGTTATGATTCCTTCTCAATTAGTAACAGATTCAATTGTATTCCCAATTTTTAGACCAACCAAACATAAAATTTGAAGGAATTAATTCTAATTTGATTTCATTCTAGTTAGCCAAATATGGGGTAATTTTATATTTCCAAATGTTCGAATATGCTCTCAATTGAGATTTTCTAACATTTATGCAAGAACTACAGGTTTAACATATACCAAATGTCTCTACATTAACTAATAAAATAATATAACTCCTATAAGAAATAAAAATCAAAGTCTAAGAAGATGGAGAAATTGATGGATGTCGTGAGGTAGGTGCTACTTGTGATATTGTAGTAAAGAATTGTGATGCTATATTTTTACTAAGTTTGTGTAAAAATATCATCATCACCTCATGTCATTGACCCATCTTCTTCTGTTGTTGAGGACACATCTCAATACGATGATCCTTAGTTTAAATTTGGTGACGGTGGACTTAAATTTGAACACTTTCAACATGGACAACAGAATGGGAATGAGAATGTGAATGGAATGGAAACATTTTTATTTTGTTTGACCATCGGAATGAAAGAAGGGAGTGAGAAACACTCTATATTACCTTACAACTTTTATATTCAGTAAACTTTAAATAATATTATTTAATTATTAAGTTTTTGTCAAGCAAGATACATTATTTGAATCATTATTTTTCCAAATAATTATTATTGAAAATTAAAATATATTATTAACATTATTATTTTTATAAATAAGGTTTAGGGTTTTAAGGTTTATGATTTTGGAATAAGGGATTTGAGGTTTAGGGGTTAGGGTTATATTTGAGGGTAATGGTTTAGACCCAAAATAATAATTTTTCTAACTAGGGTTTTGGGTTTAAATTATTATTTAATATAGGGTCAAGCTTTTTGGGATTTGGATTTTTAGATTTGAGGTTTAGTTTTAGAGTTCTGGGTTATATTTATGGGTTATGGTTTAGGATTAAAATTATTATTTTTCTAAATGATTAGTATTTAATAATAAAATATATTAATAAAATTATTTTTTTTATAAATAGTGTTTAGGGTTTTGAGGTTTAGGAATTAGGATTTTTGGATTTGGGGTTTAGGGCTTTACGATTTGGGATTTGAGGTTTAGGGTTTAGAGTTTAGGGTTATATTTGAGGGTAAAGGTTTAGGGCCAAAATTATAATTTTTCTAAATATGGTTTAGGGTTTATGGATTTGGGATTTTGGGTTTAGTGTAATTTTTGAGGGTTAAGGTGTAGGGTAAAAATTATTATTTTTTCGAATAGGGTGTAGGGGTTTGGGATTTGTGCTATGAGATTTAGAGTTCGGGTTTATTGTTTAATGTTTAGGGATAAATTTATGGGTTAAGGTTTAGTGTAAAAAATATTGTTTTCTAAATAGGTTGCAGAGGTTTAGGGTTTGGGATTTGGGAATTGAAATTTAAGGTTTAAAGTTTGTTATTCAGGGATTAGGATTGAGGGTTATATTTGGGGGTTAATGTTTAGGTTAAAATTATTATTTTTCTATATAGGGCATTCGGGTTTGGGATTGGGGATTTGGGATTTGGGATTTGGCAATTGAGGTTTAGGGTTTATATTTATATTTGTGAGTTATGGTTTACGACTAAAATTATTATTTTTCAAAATTAGGTATTGGGTTTTGGGATTTTGGATTTAATGTTTAAGGTTTAGGGTTAAAAATTTATTTTTGTAAATAGGGTTTAGGGTTTTGGGCCAACCGAACATAAAATTGGACGGAATTAATTCTAATTTCATTTCATTCCAATCAACCAAACATGGGGTTTGCGGTTCAGCATTTGGGTTTTATTTATGTTTTTTGGTTTATGCTTAAAATTATTATTTTTCGAAACAAGTTTTAGGATTTAGTGTTTACGATTAATGGTTTAACGTTTAGTGTAATATTTATGGTTTGGGTAAAATTGTAAAATTATTTGTGGTGAGAATGGAATCATGATTCCTTACGGGAGAGAATTAGTTATTGTCTTGCACATTTAGTTAGATGAAATTCTTACACAAACATAGTCAAAATATAGCATCAAAATTATCTACTACAATATCACAAGTAGCCTACCTCATAACATCCATCAATTTCTCCATCTTCTTAGACTTGAATTTTTTTTCTTATTGGAGTTATATTATTTTGTTAGTTTAAGTAGAGACATTTGATATATGATAAACTTGAAGTTCTTGACTAAATGTAAAAATAATATTTTATTACCCCATGTTTGGTTGACTAGAATGGAATAGAATAAGAATTGATTCGATCAAATTTTATGTTTGGTTGGATAGAAAAATTGGAATGGAATGAATATCATGGCTCAATGACATGAGGTGATGATGAGATTATTACATAGGCTTAATCAGAATATAGCATCATAATTCTTTAGTACAATATCACAAGTAGAACCTATCTCACAACATCCACCAATTTCTCCATCTTATTATACTTGGATTTTTTTTCTTATTGGAGTTATACTAATATGTTAGTTTCTGTGGAGACATTTGGTATATGTTAAACTTGAAGTTCTTAAATAAATACAAGAAGTTTTTGGTTGATGGCATATTAGGACAAGTGTTGGACTTGGTGATATATATTTTGATAGAGAATGTGGAGTATATGTTTTTATATAAATAGGTAATATTACACTATGCCCAGTTTGGTTGACTAGAATTGAATAAAATCAGAATTGATTCCTTCAAATTTTATGTTTGGTTAGGGTGGAAAATGGGAATATAATGGAATCGATTACTAAAAGAGAAGTAATCATAATTCCTTCTCCACCCTTATTCAATCATGATTACATTCCAATCTCAATTTTTTTTTCAATTTACTCCAACTCCAAATATAACCTTAAACATTAAACTCTATATAAAAAAATAATAAATTTAATCCTTAAACTTAACTGGAAAATATAAACCTAAACCCTAAATTGCAAATCTGAAATCCCAAAACTCTAAACACTAAACCCTATTTAGAAAATATTATTAACCCTAATTCTTAAACAACAAATATAACCCAAAACCCAAAACCTTAAACCCCAAATCCCAAATCCAAAAACCATAAATCCTATTTTAAAAAATAATAAATTAACCATAAACCTTAATCCACAAATAGAACCCCAAACCCAAAACCCAAAACCCTAAATCACCAAACCCAAATCCCACAACCCTAAGCCTTATTTAGAAAAATAATAATTTTAATCCTAAATCATAACCCACAAATATAACCTTAAATCCTAAACCTCATATCCAAAATCTCTAAATCCCAAATCCCAAACCTCAAAGCCCTAAAACCTATTTATAAAAATAATAATTTCAATAATATTTTTTATTTTGAAGTAATAATTATTTTGAAAAAGAATGATTAAAATAATGTATTTTGTTTGACGAAAAACTAATATTCAAATAATATTATTTAAATTTTATTGAATATAGTGGTGTTAAGGCCATAAACAGTGTTTTCCATTTCATTCCAACTGTAAACCAAACACTATAATAATGATTCTTTCTTTCATTCCAATGATCAAGCTGAACCAAACTATTGAGATATTTACTCCACAACAGAAGATGGTGGCTCAATGATATGAGGTGATGATGAGATTCTTACATAAGCTTAGTCAAAATATAGTATCATAATTCTTTAGTACAATATCAGAAGTAGGGCCTACCTCAAAACATCTATCAATTTCACCATCTTCTTAGACTAGGATTATTTTCTAATTGGAGTTATATCATTTTGTTAGTTTATGTAGAGACATTTGGTATATATTAAAATTGAAGTTCTTGATTAAATGCTAGAATTGCTTAGTTGATGGTATATAGGGACATGTTTTGGATTAAGGGGTATATAATTTAATAGGGAATATGGAGTATATTTTTGTTTATGTAAAAGTAATATTACATTACCTAATGTTTGGTTGATTGGAATGCAATAGAATCAGAATTGATTCCTTCCAATTTTATGTTTGTTTGGGCTGAAAAGTAAGAAGGGAATTGAATCGATTCCTAAAATAGAAGGAATCATAATTACTTCTCCCCCTTAAGGATATAAGATTTCATTCCAATCTCAAATGTTTTTTTTTCAATTTTACCCCCAACCACAAATATAACCCTAAACCCTAAACACTAAATCATAAAATGAAAACCCTAAATCTCTAATCCTAACTAACCCTAAATCCTAAACCCTATTAAAAAAACAATAATTTTAACCCTAAACCTTAAACTACATATATAACCCTAAATCCTAAAAACCAAATCCCAAATCCCAAATCCCAAAATGATAAATCCTATTTAGAAAAATAATAATATTAACCTAAACCTTACCCCATAAATATAACCCTAAACCATAAACACTAAAGCCCAAATCTCAAAACTCAAACACCAAAACCCTAGACCATATCCCATAAATATAACCCTAAACCCTAAAACACAAATCTTAAATCTCAAACCCATAAATCTTATTTTGAAAAACATTAATATTATCTGTAAACAATAAACCCTAAACCAAAAATCATTAAACAATAAACCTTATTTAGAAAAAAATAATAATTTATACACCAAACTATAACCCAAAATATAACTCTAAACCATAAACCCCATATCTTAAATTGCAAAACCCTAAACCATAACCCACAAATATAATTCTAAACCCAAAACCTTAAATACCAAATCACAATTCCCAAAATCGTAATCCTTAAATCCTATTTAGAAAAATAATAATTTGAACTCTTAAATTTAACACACAAATATAATGCTAAACCCTGAATGCCGAATCTAAAATCACAAAACCGTAAACCTCAAGCCAACAAAAAATATAATCCTAAACCTTAATCCATAAATATAACCCTAAATACTAAACTCTAAACCCCAAAACCATAAACCACATTGACAATATATTAAACTTAAATTGAAAATATAACCCTAAACTTTAAGTAGAGACATTTGGTATATATTAAACTTAAATTCTTGAATAAATGCTAGAATTGTCCTATTAACAATATATTAGGATATGTTTTGGATTAGGTGGAGTATATTTTGATAGAGAAAATAGACTATATTTTTGTAAATGTACAGGTAATTTTACATTACCAAATATTTATTTGACTGGAATGGAATGGAAACACAATAGATTACTTCCAATTTCAGGTTTGGTTGGCCTGAAAAGTGGAATCGATTCCTAAAAGAGAAAAAATCTTTAATCCTTCCCCCCCGTTATGGAATCATGATTCCATTACAATCTCAATTTTTTTTTCGAATTTTACACCAACCCCAAATATAACCCTAAGCCCTAAATCTTAAACCCTAAACCATAAATCAAAAACCAAATCCCAATATTCAAGACCCTAAACTATATTTGGAAAAATAAAATTTTTAACCCCAAACCTTAAACCACATATATAACCCTAAACACAAAATCCTAAACCCCAAATTCCAAATCCAAAAAGAATAAACCCTATTTAGAAAAATATTAATACTAACCCTAAACTTAGCCCACAAATATAACCCTAAACCATAATCCCTAAACCCAAAATCCTAAAACCCTAAACCATAACCCACAAATATAATTCTAAATGCCAAATCAAAAATCACAAAACCATAAATCCAATTTAGAAAAATAATAATATTAACCCAAAACCTTAACCCACAAATATAACCCTAAACCCAGTTTAGAAAAATAATAATTTTAACCCTAAACCATAATCCATAAATACAAACCTAAACTTTAAACCTCAAATCCCAAATCCCAAATCCCAAATCCCAATTTAGAAAAATAATAATTTTAACCTTAACCCGAAACCCTAATTCCATTCCCATTCCCCATCCATTTTGTTGTCCATGTTGAAAGTGTTCAAATTTTAAGCCCACGGTCAACCAAATTACACTCTGGATCATCATATTGAGATATTTATTCAACAACAGGAGATGATGGCTCAATGACATGAGGTGATGATAAGATTCTTACACAAACTTGGTGAAAATATTGCCTCACAATTCTTTAGTACAATATCACAAGTAGCACCTACCTCTAAACATCCATCAATTTCTCCATCTTCTTAAACTTAGATTTCTTTTCATATTGGAGTTGTATTATTTTGTTATTTTATGTCAAGACATTTGGTATATGTTAAACTTAAATACATGAATAAATGCTAGAATTTCCCTATTGACGATATATTAGGTCATGTTTTGGATTATTGGTATATATTTTGGTAGAGAAGAAGAGTATATTTTTTGTAAATGTAGAGGTAATATTACATTACCACAAGTTTGGTTGACTGGAATGGAATGGAAACACAGTAGATTCCTTCCAATTTTATGTTTTGTTGGGCTAAGAAGTGGAAATCGAATTGAATCCATTCCCAAAAGAGAAGAAATCATAATTTCATCTCCCTCTTTAAGGAATCAAGATTCCATTACTATCTAAATTGTTTTTCCAATTTTACACCAACCCCAAATATAAACCTAAACCTTAAGCCCTAAATCCTAAACCCTAAACTCTATTTAGAAAAATAAAAAATTTTAATCCCAAAACTTAAACCATAAATATAACCCTAAATAATAAATCCTAAACACCAAATTCCAAATCCCAAAACAATAAACCATAAAGAACAAATATAACCCTAAATCTCAAATCCCAAATCACAAAATCGTAAATCCTATTTAGAAAATAATAATATTAACCCAAAACCTTTACCCAAAAGTATAACCTTAAACCCAATTTAGAAATATAATAATTTTAACCCTAAAGCATAACCCATAAATACAAACCTAAACCTTAAACAATAAACATAACCCAGAACCCTAATTCAGAAAAATAAAAATTTTAACCCTAAAACAGAACCCATAAATAAAAACCTAAACTTTAAACCTCAAATCCCAAATCCCAAAACCCAAAACCCTAAACACTATTTAGAAAAATAAAAATTTTAACCTTAAACCATAACCCATAAATACTACTGTAACATTAAACCCTAAACCCCAAATTCAAATCCCAAAACCATAAACCTATTTAGAAAAACAATACTATTTTTCCTAAAACATAACCCACAACTATAACCCTAAGCCCTAAGCCGTAAACCCAAATCCCAAATCCTTAAACCCAATTTAGAAAAATAATAATATTAACCTAAAACCTTAACCTGAAAACATAACCGTAAACCTTATTTAGAAAAATAATTATTTTAACCCTAAAACATAACACATAAATAAAAACCAAAACCTTAAACCACAAATCCCTAATCCCATAATCCAAAATCGTAAATGCTATTTAGAAAAATAAAAATTTTAACCATAAACCATATTTAGAAAAAATAATAATATTTTTCCTAAAACATAAACCACAAATATAACACAAATCCCTAAACCCTAAATCAAAAAATGCCAATCCCAAAACCCTAAACCCTATATAGAAATATAACAATTTTAACCCTAAACCATAACCCATATATATAACCCTAAACCCTAAATTCCAAATCCCAAAACCCAGAACCCTAAATCCCCAAATCCCAAATCCCAAGCCTAAAAGCCTTAACCCCTAAATAGAAAAATAATAATTTTAATAATATATTTTATTTTTAAGTAATAATTATTCACAAAAATAAAAATTTCAAAAATGTATTTTGTGTGACAAAAAAAATAATTAAATAATATTTTATTTAAATAAGGTAATATAGAGTGTTTTCTATTACATTTCAATTGTAAACGAAACACTATAATACTGATTCTTTCTTTGATTTTAGTCGTCAAACAAAACAAAACAGTTTTAATTCCATTCTGATTACCTATCCATTCTTTTGTCCACGTTGAAAGTGTTCAAATTTTAAGTCCACAGTCAACCAAATTAAACTCAGGATCATCGTGTAGAGGTATTTACTCAACAACAGGAGATGTTGGCTCAATAACATGAGGTGATTATGAGAATCTTACACAAATTTGGTGAAAATATTACCCCGTAATTCTTTAGTACAATATCACAAGTAGCTCCTACCTCTAAACATCCATCAATTTCTCCATCTTCTTAGACTTGGATTTCTTTTCATATTAGAGTTATATTATTTTGTAATTTTATGTCGAGACATTTGGTATATGTTAAACTTAAATATATGAATAAGTGTAAGAATTGCTCTATTGACGATATATTAGGACATGTTTTAGAATATTGGTATATATTTTGATAGAGAAGAAGAGTATATTTTTGTAAATGTAGAGGTAATATTACATTACCACAAGTATGGTTGACTAGAATGGAATGGATACACATTAAATTCTTGCCAATTTTATGTTTGCTTAGGCTAAAAAGTGGGAATGGAACTTAATCCATTCATAAAAGAGAAGAAATCATAATTCATCTCCCCTCTTAAGGAATCATGATTCCATTACTATCTTAAATTTTTTACCAATTTTACACCACCCCAAATATAACCCAAAACCTTAAGCCCTAAATCCTAAACCCTAAACTAGAAATCCCAAACCCATATCCCAATAACCAAAACCCTAAACTCTATTTAGAAAAAATAAAAAATTTTAATCCCAAAACTTAAACCACGTATATAACCCCAAATAATAAATCCTAAACATCAAATTCCAAATCCCAAAACAATAACCCTTATTTATAAACATAATAATTTTAACCCTAAACCTTAGCCCACAAATATAGCCCTAAACCCAAAATCCCAAAACCTTAAACCACTACAAACAAATATAACCCTAACCCCAAATCCGAAATCCCAAAATAGTAAATCCTATTTAGAAAAATAATAATATTAAACCAAAACCTTAACCCACAAATATAACCCTAAACCCAATTTAGAAATATAATAATTTTAACCCTAAAGCATAACCCGTAAATACAAACCTAAACCTCAAACCTCAAATCTCAAATCCTAAATCCCAAAACCTTTAATCCTATTAAGAAAAATAAAAATATTAACCCAAAATCTTAACCTACAAACATAACCCAAAACCCCAAATCAGAAAACCATAACCCTTATATAGAAAAATAATTATTTTAACCCTAAAATAGAACCCATAAATACAATCCTAAACCTTAAACCTCAAATCCCAAATCCTAAATCCCTAAACACTATTTAGAAAAATAAAATTTTAACCGTAAACCATAACCCACAAATATAACCGTAACATTAAAACCTAAACCCCAAATCCAAATCCCAAAACCATAAACCCTATTTAGAAAAAGAATATTATTTTTCCTAAAACATAACCCACAAGTATAACCCTAAGCCCTAAACCCAAATCCCAAAACCCTAAACCCTATTTAGAAAAATAATAATTTTAACCCTAAACCATAATCCACATATATAACCCTAAACCCTAAATTCAAAATTCCAAAAACCCTAAATCCTAAATAGAAAAATAATAATTTTAATAATATATTTTATTTTGAAGTAATATTGTTTTACAAAAATAATAATTTAAATAATGTATTTTGTTTGACGAAAAAATAATAATAAATGATATTATTAAATTAGACTAAATATAGGTGTATTAAAGTAATATATGCTATTTTTTTTATTACATTTCAATTGTGAACCAAACCCTATAATACAGTTTCCCCTTTTGATTCTAGTGGTCAAACAAAACAAATGGTTTTAATTCCATTCTCATTCAATATCCATTTTATTGCCCATGTTCAAAGTGTTCCAATTTAAACTCAACGGTCAACAAATTTAAACTCATGATCATCGTATCGAGATATTTACTCAACAATAGGAGATGATGGCTCAATGAGATGAGATGATGATGAGATTCTTACATAACCTTAGTCAAAATATTGCATCATAATTATTTAGTACAATATTACAAGTAGCACCTAACTCATAACATCCATCACTGTCTCCAACTTCTTGGACTTGGATTTCTTTTTATATAGGAGTTATATTATTTTGTTAGTTTAAGTAGAGACATTTGGTATATGTTAAACATAAATTCTTGAATAAATGCTAGAATTTCCCTATCGATGATATATTATGACATATTTTGGATTAGGTAGTATTATTTTGATAGAGAAAGTGGAGTATATTTTTGTAAATGTAGAGGTAACATTACATTATCACATGTTTGGTTGACTAGAATGGAATGAAAACACAATAGATTCCTTCCAATTTTAGGTTTGGTTGGGCTAAAAAGTGGGAATGGAATGGAATCGATTCATAAAAGGGAAGAAATCATTATTCCATCTCCCCCCTTAAGGAATCATGATTCCATTACAATCTCATTTTTTTCCCATTTACCCAATCCTAAAGCAATAAACCCTATGTAGAAAAATAATAATATTAACCCTAAACCATAACCCACAAATATATCCCGAAATCGTATTCCCCAAACCCAAAATCCCAAAACCCTAAACCATAACACACAAATATAATCATAAACCCTAAATCCTAAATCATAAAAAAGTAATTCTTATTTAGAAAAATAATAATATTAACCCAAAACCTTAACCCATAAATATAACCCTAAACCCAATGTAGAAAAGTATTAATTTTAACCCTAAACCATAACCCATAAATACAAACCTAAACCTTAAACCTCAAATCCTAAATCCTAAAACCCAAAACCCTTAATCCTATTTAGAAAAATAATAAGATTAACCCAAAACCTTAACCCATAAACATAACCCTAAACCCCAAATCCTAAACCCCAAATCCTAAAACCCTAAACATTATTTAGAAAAATAATTATTTTAACCCTAAACTGTAACCCATAAATACAAACTAAACCTTAAACCTCCAATCTCAAATCCCAAAACCAAAAACCCTAAACCCTATTTAGAAAAAAACAATAATTTTAACCTTAAACCTTAACCCACAAATATAACCCAAAGCACTAAACTCCAAATCCAAATCCCAAAACCTTAAACCATATTTAGAAAAACAATAATATTTTTCCTAAAACATAACCCACAAATATATCCCTAAAAGCTAAACTCCAAATCCCAAAATACAAATCCTAAAACCCTAAACCCTATTTAGAAATATAATAATTTTAACCTTAAACCATAACCTACAAATATTACCCTAAATTCTAAAGAAAAAATCCAAAAACCCTAATCCTAAATCCCTAAATCCCAAATCCCAAATATAAAAACCCTAAACCCTGAATAGAAAAATATAAAGTTGAATAATATATTTTATTTTTAAATAATAATTATTTATAAAAATAATAATTTAAATAATGTATTTTTTCTTACGAAAAAATAATAATTAAATGACATTATTTAAATTTAACTCAATATAGGGATATTAAGGTAATATATAGTGATTTTTATTCTATTTCAATTGTAAACCAAAGAGTATAATATTGATTCCTTCTTTGATTCTAGTGGTCAAACAAAACAAAACCATTTTAATTCCATTCCCATTCCGCATCCATTATGTTGTCCATGCTGAAAGTGATCAAATTTTAAGTCTATAGTCCGCAAATTTAAACTCAGGATCATCGTATTGAGATATTTATTCAACATAGGAGATGAAGGCTCAATGACATGAGGTGATGACAAGATTCTAACACAAACATAGTCAAAATATTGCATCTTAATTCTTTAGTACAATATCACAATTAGCACCTACCTTACAACATCCATCAATTTTGCCATCTTCTCAGACTTGGATTTGTTTTTCATATTGGAGTTATTTTATTTGGTTAGTTTATGTAGAGACATTTGGTATATGTTAGACTTGAAGCTCTTGAATAAAAGCAAGAATTGTTTGGATTAGAGGATGTGGAATATATTTTTGTATATGTAAAGGTAATATTTCATTTCCCCATGTTTATTTGACTAGAATGTAATAAAATCAGAATTGATTCCTTCCAATATTATGTTTTTGGGTAAGAAAAGTAGGAATGGAATGGAATCGATTCTTAAAAAAGAAGGAATCATAATACCATCTCCCCTCTTAAGGAATAATGATTCCATTCCATCTCAAATATCTTTTCCAATTTTACCTAACCCCAAATATAAACCTAAAGCCTAAACCCAAAACCCTAAATCCTATTCCCTAAGTCCTAAACCCTAAATACCATATCCCAAAAGCCTATTTAGAAAAATAATTATTATAACCTTAAATCTTAACCCATAAATATAACCCTAATCCCTAAATCCAAATCAGAAATTCCCACACCATAACCCTATTTAGAAAAATAATAATATTAAATGTAAACCTTAACCTACAAATATAATCCTAAACCATAAATCCCAAAATCCAAAAGCCTATTTAGAAAAATAATAATTTTGACCTTAAACCATAACACACAAATATAAGCAGAAACTCTAAACCATAAACCCAAATTCCACATCCTAAATCACAAAACCATAAACTGCAAAACCTTGAATCTAAAAAACAAAATCTCAATACCCTAAACCCTATTTGGAAAAATAATAATTTTAGTAATATATTTTATTTTTAAGTAATAATTATTTAGAAAAATATTGATTTAAATAATTTATTTTTTCTAATAAAAATATATTAATTAAATGATATAATTTAAATTTTACAGAATATAGGAGTATTAAAGTAATATAGAGTATTTTCCATTACATTATAATATTGATTCCTTATTTGATTCTAAGGGTTGAACCATACAAAACTATTTTCATTCCATTCCATTACGTGGTCCATGTCGAAAGTGTTCAAATTTTTAGTCCATTGTCCACAAATTTAAACTCATGATCATCGTATTATAATTTTTACTCAACTACAGGAGAAGATGGCTCAATGACATGAGGTGGTGATTAGATTCTTACACAAGCTTATCAAAACATAGCATCATAATTCTTTAGTACAATATCAAAAGTAGAACCTACCACATAACATCTATCAATTTCTCCATCTTCTTAGACTTAGATTATTGGACTTATATTATTTTGTAAGTTTATTTAGTTACATTTGGTATATGTTAAACTTGAAGTTCTTGAATAAATGCTATAATTTCTTTGTTGATGGTATATTGGGACAAGTTTTGGATTAGGTGATATATATTTTCATAGAGAAAATGGAGTATATTTTTGTATATGAAAAGGTAATATTACATTTCCCTATGTTTGGTTGATTGGAATGGAATAGAATCAGAATTTATTCTTTCCAATATTATTTTTTGTGGCATAAAAGTATGAATGGATTGGAATCGATTCTTAAAAGAGAAGAAATCATAATTTCTTCTCTCCGCTTAGGGAAACATGATTCCATTCCAATCTCAATTTGTTTTTCAAATTTTACCTCAACCACAAATATAACCCTAAATCTTGTACCCCAAATCCCTAAATGCCAAATCTTAAAGCATAAAACCCTAAGCCCTATTAAGAAAATAATAACCTTAATAATATATTTTATTTTTAAGTAATAATTATTTAGAAAAATAATGGTTTAAATGTTATAATTTAAATTTTATTGAATATATGGGTACATATTAATGTAATATATAGTGTTTTTCATTCCATTCTAATTGTAAACCAAACAACATAATACAGATTCCATCTTTCATTCCAATGGTCGAAGAAAAATAAACTGAATTCCATTCCATTTCGATTCCCAATCCATTCTGTTATCCACATCAAAATTGTTCAACTTTTAAGTCCACAATAAGCAAATTTAAACTCACGATCATCATAATGTGATATTTACTTAATTGCAGGAGATGATGGCTCAATAACATGAGGCGATGGTGAGATTCTTATTCAAACATAGTCAAAATATAACATCAAAATTCTTTAGCGCAATATCACAAGAAGCACCTACCTCACATTATCCATCAATTTCTACATATTCATATAGTTGGAGTTTTTTTCTTATTGGAGTTATATTATTTTGTTAGTTAATATAACGACACTTGGTATATGCTAGACTTGAAGTTCTTGAATAAATGCTAGAATTGTTTTGTTGACGGTATATTGGGACATGTTTTGGATTAGGGGATATATATTTTTAAAGGGAATGTGGAATGTATTTTTGTATATGTAAAGGTAATATTACATTTCCCCATGTTTGGTTGACTAGAAACTAATAAAATCATAATTCATTCCTTCCAATATTATGTTTTTTGGTAAGAAAAGTAGGAATGAATTGGAATCGATTCTTAAAAGAGAAGGAATCATAATACCTTCTCCCCCCTTAAGGAATCATGATTCCATTCCACCTCAAATATTTTTTCCAATGTTACCCAACCCCAAATATAAACCTAAAGCCTATACCCTAAGCCCTAAATCCTAAGCACTAAATCCTAAATATCATATCCCAAAACCCTAAATCCCATATCTCAAAACCCTAATTAGAAAAATATTTGTTATAACCCTAAATCTTAAACCACAAATATAACCCTAATCCCTAAATCCAAATCAAAAATTCCAACACCATAAACCTTATTTAGAAAAATAATAATATTAATTGTAAATCTTAACCCACAAATATAACTCAAAACCCTATTTAGAAAATTAATAATTTTGACCTTGAATCATAACACACAAATATAAGTAGAAAATCTAAACCATAAACCCTAAACTCATATCCCGAATCCAAAAACCATAAACCATAAATCCATGAATCCAAAATGCCAAATCTCAATACCATAAACCTTATTTGGAAAAATAATAATTTTAGTAATATATTTTATATTTAAGTAATAATTATTTAGAAAAAAATTACTTAAATAATGTATTTTGTCTAATAAAAAAATATTAATTAAATGTTATAATTTAAATTTTACAGAATATAGGAGTATTAAAGTAAAATAGAGTTTTTTCCATTACATTCTAATTATTAAACAAACATTATAATAATGATTCCTTCTTTGATTCCAATGGTCAAACCATATAAAACTATTTTCATTCCATTCCCATTTCCATTCCATTCTGTGGTCCATGTCGAAAGTTGTAAAAAAATTTGTCCATGGTCCGAAAATTTAAACTCAGGATCATCGTATAGTGATATTTACTCAACTATAGGAGAAAATGGCTCAATGACATGAGATGATGATTAGATTCTTACCCGACCTTATCAAAACATAGCATCATAATTCTTTAGTATATTATCAAAAGTAGAACCTACCTCACAACATCTATCAATTTCTTTATCTTCTTAGACTTTGATTATTGGACTTATATTATTTTGTAAGTTTATTTAGCTACATTTGGTATATGTTAAACTTGAAGTTCTTGAATAAATGCTATAATTGCTTTGTTGTTGGTATATTGGGACAAGTTGTGGATTAGGTGATATATATTTTGATAGAGAAAATGGAGTATATTTTTGTATATGTAAAGGTAATATTACATTTCCCTATATTTGGTTGACTAGAATGGAATAGAATCAGAATTTATTCTTTCCAATATTATGTTTTTGGGGCATAAAAGTATGAATGGATTGGAATCGATTCTTAAAAGAGAAGAAATCATAATTTCTTATCTACACTTAGGGAAACATGATTCCATTCCAATCTCAATTTTGTTTTTCAAATTTTACCCTAATCACAAATATTACCCTAAATCCTATACCACAAATCCCTAAATCCCAAATCACAAAGCACAAAATCCTAAACCATATTAAGAAAATAATAACCTTAATAATATATTTTATTTTTAAGTAATAATTATTTAGAAAAATAATGATTTAAATGTTATAATTTAAATTTTATTGAATATATGGGTACATATTAATGTAATATATAGCGTTTTCCCTTCCATTCCAATTGTAAAGCAAGCAATATAATACAGATTCCTTCTTTCATTCCAATGGTCAAATAAACATAAACCATTTTCATTCCATTCCCATTCCCAATCCATTTTGTTACATTGGAAATGATGGCTCAATGGCATGAGGTGATGATGAGATATTTATGCAACAATAGGAAATGATGGCTCAATGGCATGAGGTGATGATGTGATTCTTACACAAACTTAGTCGAAATAAGGCAACATAATTCTTTAGTACAAAATCACAAGAATCACTTACCTCACAGCGTCCATCAATTTCTCCGTCTAATTGGACTTAGATTTTGTTTTCTTGTTGTAGCCATATTATTTTCTTCATTTATGTAGTGATATTTGCTATATGTTAAACTTGAAGTTCTTGAATAAATGCTAGAATGGCTTGGTTGACGGTATATTGGGACATGTTTTGGATTAGGTGGTATATATATTGATAGAGGATGTGGAGTATATTTTTGTATATCTAAAGGTAATATTACATTATCCCATGTTTGATAGATTGGAATGGAATAGAATCAGAATTGATTCTTTCCAATTTTATATTTGTTTTGCTTGAAAAGTGGGTCAGAATAGAATCGGTTCCCAAAAGAGAATGAATCAGCATTCCTTCTCCCCCCTAAAGGAATCACGATTCCATACCAATCTCAATTTTTTTTCCAAATTTACCCCAACCCAAAATATAACCCTAAACCCTAAATCCTATGTCCTAAATACTAAATCCTAAATCCTAAATCCTAATTCCCAAATCCCATATCCCAAAACCATAAACCCTAAATCTTATTTACAAAAATAATAATTTAATCCTAAATCTTAACCCATAAATATTAACCCGAAACCCTAAACCCCAAATCTTGAAACTCTAAATCCTATTTGGAAAAATAATAATTTTAACCCTAAACCATAACTTATAAATATAATCATAAATCCTAAACCCTAAACACAAAACCCAATATCCCAAATCGCAAAACCTTAAACACTAAATCCCTATATGCCAAATCTTAATACCCTAACCCTTTAGAACAATAAGAATTTTAATAATATATTTATTTTTAAGTAATGACTATTTAGAAAAATAATGATTTAAATAATATATTTTGTTTGACGATAAAATATTAATTAAATGATATTATTTAAATTTTACTAAATCTAGGAGTATTAAGGTAATATGTTTATTTTTTATTCTATTCTAAATGTAAACCAAACACTATAATACTGATTCCCCTTTTTGCTTCCAATGGTCAAACCAAACAAAATTGTTTCCATTCCATTCCCATTCCCATTTCATTCTATTATCCATGTCAAAAGTGTTCAAATTTTAAGTCCACGATAAATAAAATTAAACATAGGATCACTGTATTGAGATATTTTCTCAACAATAGGATATGATGGCTCAATGACATGAGGTGAAGATGAGATTCTTACACAAACTTAGTCAAAATATAACATTATTATTCTTTATTAGATTATCACAAGTAGCACCTACCTCACAACCTCCATCAATTTCTCCATCTTCTTAGACTTGGATTTTTTTCTTATTGGAGTTATATTATTTTGTTAGTTTATGTAGCGACATTTAGTATATGTTAAACTTGAAGGTTGTGAATATATTAGGACATGTTTTGGATTAAGAGGAGTATATTTTTAAATATGTAAAGGTTATTATTACATTACCTAATGTTTGGCTGATTGGAATGGAATAGAATCAGAATTGATTCTTTCCAATTTTATGTTTGTTTGGGCATAAAAGTAGGAATGGAATGGCATTGATTGCTAAAAGATAACGAATCATCATTCCATCTCCCCCTTTAAGGAATCATGCATGATTCCATTCAAATCTCAAAATTGTTTTCCAACTTTACCACAATCCAAAATGTAAACCTAAACCTTAAGCCATAAATACTAAACCCTGAACCCTAAATCCTAAATCTCATATCCCAAAATCCTAAACCCTAATCCTTATTTAGAAAAATAATAATTTTAATAATATAAAAATAGGATCACTGTATTGAGATATTTTCTCAACATCAAGAGATGATGGCTCAATAACATGAGATGATGATGAGATTCTTACATAAACTTTGTCAAAATATAGCATCATATTTCTTTAGTACAATATCACAAATAGCACCTACCTGAGAACATCCATCAATTTCTCCATCTTATTAGACTTGTATTTGTTTTATTAGAGTTATATTATTTTGTTAGTTTATGTAGCGACATTTGGTATATGTTAAACATGGAGTTCTTGAATGAGTGCTAGAATTTCTTGGTTTTTGGTATATTAGGACATGTTTTGGATTAGGTGATATATATTTTTATAAAGAATATGGTGTATATTTTTGTATATGTAAAGGTAATATTACATTACCTTATGTTTGATTGATTGGAATAGAATAGAACCAGAATTGATTTTTTCCAATTTTATGTTTGTTTGGGTTGAAAAGTGAGAATGGAATGGAATCGATTTCTAAAAGAGAACGAATCTATATTCCTTCTCCACGCTTAAGGAATCATGCATGATTCCATTTCAATCTTAAAATTGTTTTCCAACTTTAAGCGAACCCAAAATATAACCCTAAACCATAAACCATAAATACTAACCCCTAAACCCTAAATCCCAAATCCCATATCTTAAAATCCTAAACCCTAATTATTATTTAAAAAATATTAATTTTAACTCTAAACCTTAACCCACAAACAAGCACATTACGATTTATGGAATTTCTAGAATAACCACATACATCATGCATTAGTTCTCACACTCGCATTCAACATATGGTATTTATGACAAGAAGCATTCATTACACATCTCTTCTCGGTCTCAATATAATGCAACAAATCATCTAAATTTTGGCCAGAAATTTAAAAGAATTAAACATGGAAATAAATACTCAACTTGAAAACAATGAATTCATATAACAATAACACAAGAAATCACATTTTCTTGATTCAACTACATCATAGCCTTAGCAAAAATAAATTAGTTCATAACGGAAATAAGAATAAACATTATCTCAATTAAATCCATGAATAACAAATCTAAATAAAATGCAGAATATGAAGGGTAAGGAGAAGAGATGAAAAACTCTTGAAGATGAAGACTTGGTAGCAACAATGGTGATGATCCTTCAAGCTTCTCCAAACTTTCTCTCCAAAATTGCTTTTTCTCCTCCAAAAATGACTCAGATTTGTTCCCTTTGTCGTTCTCCTCTTTCTCAATCATATTGTATATATAGATCTAGGGTTTTAGGGGAAATTTTGGAACAAAACAACATAAAAAATGTGTTTTCGGACGAAACTCGCCGGCGGCGACATTATTCTAGCCGCGGCAAGATTTCTGGAAAAATTACGATTTTTATTCCGCTGATTCTGGCTGGCGGCGAAATTAATTTGGCCGACAGCCAAAGGTGTCTCGCCGGTGGCGAGATTTGCATCTGCCAAAATCCATGCTCTCGAGAAGATTTTAGCCGTGCTCTCTGTAAGATTTTCACCGATGGCAAGAATCATCTCGCTGGCGGTGGGATTTCCAAACTTTGAAGCTTTGTTTTCTTTTTATTTTCACTCAATCCCGATCATTGAAATTTGTCCCAAACTTAACCAAAATCATGATTTTACCTGAAATTGCAATTTAAACACAAAATACCCGTGAAATGACATTTGTGGATTAAATAATCAAATAAATACAATTTTCACAAAAAATATCAACATTTAAATCATAACAAAAATGCAATAATTTGACTCTTATCAACGGTATATTGGGACATGTTTTGGATTAGGTGGTATATATTTTGATAGATAATGTGGAGTATATTTTTCTATATGTAAAGGTAATATTGCATTACCCATGTTTGGTTGATTGGATGGGAATAGAATCAGAATTGATTCTTTCCAATATAATATTTGGTTGGGCTGAAAAGTGAGAATCCAAAGGAATCGATTCCTAAAAGAGAACGAATTATCATTCCTTCTCCCCTTTTAAGGAATCGTTCATGATTCGATTCCAATCTCAAAATTTTTTTCCAATCTTACCTCAACCCAAAATTTTACCCTAAACCATAAACCCTCTGCCATGAGCCCTAAATACTATACCCTAAACCCTCAATCACAAATCCCATATCTTAAAACCCTAAACCCTAATACATAAATATAAACCTAAACCCCGAATCCCAAATCCCAAAACCACAAACCACATTTAGAAAAATAATAATATTAATCCTAAACCTTAACATATAAATATAACCCTAAACTATAAACCCTAAATCCCAAATCCAAAAATTCTAAACCTTATTTAGAAAAATAATAATTTTAACCCTAAACCATAACCTACATATATAACCACAAACCTTTTTGGCACATCACTAAACCCTAAACCCTAAATCCATAAATGCCAAACCTCAATACCCTAAACCCTATTTATAAAAATAATAATTTTAATAATATATTTTATTTTGAAGTTATAATTATTTAGAAAAATAATGATATAAATAATATATTTTGTTTGATGAATAAATAATAATTATATTATATTATTTAAATTTTACTAAATATAAGAGTATTAAGATAATATGATGTGTTTTTCATTCCAAATTGTAATCAAAACACTATAATATTGATTCCTTCTTTCATTCCAATGGTCAAGCCAAACAAAACTGTTTCCATTTCAATCCCATTCTGTTGTCCATGTTGAAAGTGTGTAAATTTTATGTCCAAGATTAACAAATTTAAACAAAAGATCACCGTATTGAGATATTTTCTCAACCACAGGAGATGATGGCTCATTAAGAGGAGGTGATGATGAGATTATTACATAAACTTAGTCAAAATATAACATCATAATTCTTTATTATTATATCACTAGTAGCACCTACCTCACAACCTCCATCAATTTATCCATCTTCTAACACTTGGATTTTTTTCTTATTGGAGTTATAATATTTTGTTAGTTTATGTAGAGACATTTGGTATATTACCTTAAACCTTGTTTGGTTGACTAGAATGGAATATAATTAGAATAGATTCCTTCCAATTTTATATTTTGTTGGGCTAAAAGTGGGAATAGAAAGGAATCGATTCCTAAAAGATAAGGAATTATAATACCATCTCCCCCCTTAAGGAATCATGATTCCATTCACATCTCAATTTTTCCCAATTTTATCACAACCCCAAATATAACCCTAAACCCTAAACCATAAGCTCTAAATCCAAAATTCCAAAACCCTAAATCCTAACCCCTATTTAGAAAAATAATTATTTTAATCCAAAACTTTAACCAATAAATATAACCCTAAGCCCTAAATTCTAAGCCTAAAACGCTAAACCTTAAACCCTATTTAGAAAAATAATAATTTTAACTCTAAACCTTAATCCACAAATATAACCCTAAACACTAAAACCCATTTCACAAATCCCAAAACCCTATTCCCCAAATTCCTATATCCAGAAATCCCAAACCTCAATACTTTAAACCCTATTTAGACAAATATTTATTTTAATAATATATTTTATTTTTAAGAAATTATTATTTAGAAAGATAATATATTTCATCTCATGAAAAATACTAATTAAATGATATTATATAAATTTTACGGTACTTAGGAGTATTAAGGTAATATAGAGTGTTTTTTATTCCATTTTAATTGTAAACCAAACACTCTATTACTGATTTCTTTTTTAATTTATTGGTCAAACCAAAAAAAAAAACTATTTCCATTTCATTCCCATTCTGATTCCATTTCATTGTCAATATCGAAAGTGTTCAAATTTTAAGTCCACGGTGAGCAAATTTAAACACTGGATCATCGTATTAAGATGTTTTCTCAACAATAGGAGATGATGGATCAATGACATAAGGTGATGATGGGATTCTTACACAAACTTAGTCAAAATATAGCATCATAATTCTTTAGTACAATATCATAAATAGCACCTACCTCACAACATTCATCAATTTCTCCATCTTCTTAAACATTTATTTTTTTCTTATTGGAATTATACTATTTTGTTAGTTTATGTAGAGACATTTGTATATGTTAAACTTGAAGTTCTTGAATAAATGCAAGAATTTCATAGAATATAGTATATTGGTATATGTTTTGGATAAGGTGATATATATTTTTATAGGGAATGTGAAGTATATTTCTGTATATGTAAAAGTAATATGATACTACCCAATGTTTGGTTGGGCTGAAAATTGTGAATAGAAGGGAGTCAATTCCTAAAAGAGAAGGAATCATAACTCCTTCCCCCTCCTTAGGTAATATTGATTCCATTCCCATCTCAATTTTTTTCCAATTTTATCCCAACCCTAAATATAATCCAAAACCCTAAACCCTAAGTTTTAAATCCTAAACCCTAAATCCTAAATCCCAAATATAAAACCCTAAACCCTAAACCCTATTTATAAAAATGATAATTTTAACCATAAACTTTAACTCACAAAAATAACCCTAAGCCCTAAATCCTAAACACAAAATCCCAAATGCAAAAACCAAAAAACCCAAAATCGTAAGCCGTATTTAGAAAAATAATAATTTTACATAATATACGAGTATTAAGGTAATATACAGTGTTTTTCTTTCCATTCTAATTGTAAACCAAACATTATAATACTGATTCATTTTTTTATTCCAATGGTCAAATCAAATTGAATTGTTCCCACTTCATTCCATTATGTTGTTCATGTCGAAAGTGTTCAAATTTTATGTCCACGACAACAAATTTAAACTTAAGATCATCATATTGATATGTTTACTCAATAATAGGAGATGATGGCTCAATGAAATGTGGTGATGATCAGATTCTTACACAAATTATTCAAAATATATCATCATAATTCTTTAGTACAATATCACAAGTAGCACCTACCTCACAACATCCATCAATTTCTCCATCTTCTTACACTTGGATTTGTTTTCTTATTGGAGTGCTAATATTTTATTAGTTTATGTAAAGACATTTTGTATATGTTAAATTTGAAGTTCTGGAATAAATGCTTGAATTTCTTGGTTGAAAATATATTGGGACATGTTTTGGATTAGGTGGTATATATTTTGATAGAGAATTTGGAGTATATTTTGTGTATTTGAATGATATATTACATTACTCCATGTTTGGTTGACTGGAATGTAATATGATTAGAATTGATTCTTACCAATTTTATATTTGTTTGGGTTGAAAAGTGGGAATGGAATGGAATCAATTCCTAAAAGTAAAGGAATCATAATTCCTTAAAGAAAAGGAATCATAACTCCTTAAAGAAAAGGAATCATAATTCCTTCTCCCCTACATAAGGAATCATGATTCCATTCCATTCCCATCTCAATTTATTTTTCCAATTTTATGCCGACCACAAATATAACCCTAAAATGCTAAATCCTAAATCCCAAATCCCAAAACCCTAAGTGCTATTTAGAAAAATGATAACTTTAACCCTAAACCTTCAACCACAAATATAACCCCAAACCCCAAATCCCAAAACCATAAACCCTATTTTGAAAATAATAATTTTAACCCTAAAATAATACCTCAAATATTACCCTAAATCGTAAATTCCTAAACCTCAAATGCCAAACCTCAAAACACTAAAACCTTTTTAGAAAAATAATAAATTTAAAAATGTATTTTATTTTTAAGTAATAATTATTTAGAAAAAATAAATAATGTTTTTGTATGAAGAAAAAAAATAATAACTAAATGATATTATATAAATTTTACATAATATATTAGTATTAATGTAATATACTGTGTTTTCCAATACATTCCAATTAGAAACCAAACACTATAATATTGATTCCATTTTTTATTTCAATGGTTAAACCAAACAAAATTATTTCCATTCCATTCCCATTTCGTTGTTCATGTCGAAAGTGTTCAAATTTTAAGTACACAATCAATAAATTTAAACTCAGGATCATTGTATTTAGATATTTACTCAACAAAAGGAGATGATGGCTCAATGACATGTGGTGATTATGAGATTCTTACACAAACTTAGTCAAAATATAGTATCATAATTCTTTAGTACAATATCACAAGTATCACCTAGCTCACAACATCCATAAATTTCTCCATCTTATTAGACTTGGATTTTTTCTTATGGAAGTTATATTATTTTGTTTTTTTATGTAGAGACATTTGGTATATGTTAAATTTTAAGTTCATGAATAAATGCAAGAATTGCTTGGTTGACGGTATATTAGCACATAAACCCTAATTAGGAAAATAATAATATTAACTCTAAATCTTAACCCACAAATATAACCTTAAACCTTAAACCAAATATCAAAAATCCCAAAATAGTAAACCCCATATTCTTAAATCCCAAATCTCAAACCTCAATAGTGTTCAAATTTTAAGTCCACAGTCAACAAATTTAAACTTAGGATATCGTTTTGAGAAGTTTACTCAACAATAAGAGATGATGGATCAATGACCTAAGGTGATGTTGAGATTCTTACACAAACTTAGTCAAAATATAGTATCATAATTCATTAATACAATATCACAAGAAGCACCTACCTCACAACATCCATCAATTTCTCCATCTTCTTACACTTGGATTTTTTTCTTATTGGATTTATATTATTTTTTTAGTTTATGTAAAGACATTTGGTATATGTTAAACTTGAAGTTCTTGAATAGATGCAAGAATTGCTTGGTTGATGGTATATATTTTGATAGAGAAAAAGGAGTATATTTTTGTATATGAAAAGGTAATATTAAATTACCCCATGTTTGGTTCACTGGAATAGAATAAAATCATCATTGATTCTTTCCAGTTTTTTATTTTATTGGGCTAAAAAGTGGGAATAGAATGGAATAGAATTATAATTCCTTCTCCCCCCATTAAAGAATCATGATTCCACTCCCATCTCAATTTTTTTCCAATTTTACCTCAACAAAAATTATAACCATAAACCCTAGAACCTAATCTATAAATCCAAAACACTAAATCATAAATCCCAAATCATAATTCCGGAAACCCTATTTTGAAAAATAATAGTTTTAACACTAAAATTTAACCCACAATTATTACCCTAAGTCCTAAATCCTATACCCAAATCCCAAATCCCAAATTGGAAAACCCTAAAACCTAAACATTATTTAGAAAAATAATAATTTTAACCGAAAACCTTAAACCACAAATATAACACTAAAAGCTAAATCAAAATCCTATATCCAAAAACCATAAACCCTTAACCTTGAATCCCAAACCCCAAATCTAGAAACACTATTTAGAAAAATAATAATATTAACCCTAAGACTTAACCCACAAATATAACCCTAAACCATAAACCCAAAACATTGAATCCCAAAACCCTAAATAATAATTAGAAAAATAATAATTTTAACCCTAAACCCAATATCCTAAATCCCAAAACCCAAATCCCTAAATCCCAAACCTCAATACCCTAAACCCTATATAGAAAAATAATAATTTTAATAATATATTTTATCTTTAAGTAATAATTATTTCAAAAAAATAATGATTTAAATAATGTATTTTGTTAGATAAAAAAATTAAAATGAAATGAAATTATTCATATTTTACCGAATATAGGAGTGTTATGGTAATATTTTGTGTTTTCCATTTTATTCCAAATGTAAACCAAACACTATAATACTAATTCATTCCTTGATTCAAATGGTCAAAAAAAAAAAACAAAACTGTTTCCATTCCATTCTGTTATCCATGTCAAAAGTGTTCTAAATTTGAGTCCACTATTAGCAAATTTAAACTCACGATCACCATATTGTGATATTTACTAAACAACATAAGATTATGGCTAAATGACATAAGGTGATGATGAGATTCATACACAATCTTAGTCAAAATATAACATCATAATTCTTTAGTACAATATCACAAGTAGCACCTACCTAACAACATCCTTCAATTTCTCCATCTTCATAGACTTGGATTTCTTTTCTTTTTGGAGTTATATTATTTTCTTAGTCTATATAAAGACATTTGGTATATGTTAAACTTGAAGTTCATGAATAAATGCTAGAATTGCTTGGTTGATTGTATATTTGGTCATGTTTTTGATTAGGTGGTATATATTTCGATGGAGAATGTGGAGTATATTTTTGTATATTTGATTGTAATATTACATTACTCCATAATTGGTTGCCTAAATGGAATTAAATCATAATTGATTCCTTCCAATTTTATGTTTGGTTGGACTTAAGAGTGGGAATAGAATGGAATTGATTCCTAAAAGAATAGGAATCATAATTCCTTCTCCCCCCTTAAAGAATCATGATTCCATTCCCATCTCTAATTATTTTTCCAATTACCCCAAACCCAAATATAACACTAAACCCTAAACCTTAAGCTCTAAATCCTTATTTCTAAGCCCTAAATTTCTAATCCTAAATCCCAAAACCCTAAACCCTATTTAAAAAAATTAAAAATTTTAATCCTTAACTTTAACATAAAAATATAACCCTAACCATTAAATCCTAAACCCAAAACTCTAAATCCCATATCCCAAAACCCTAAACCCTTAACCCTATTTAGAAAAATATTAATTTTAACCCTAAACCTTAAATGAAAAATATAACTCTATAACCTAAACCCAAAATCCAAAATCCCAAAACCATAAACGTTATTTAGAAAAATAATAATATTAACCCTAAACCTTAACCCACAAAAATAACCCTAAACCTTAAACCCCATATCCCAAATACTAAAACCCTAAACCCTAAATTCCTAAATACTAAATCCTAAACCTTAATAACCTAAACCCTATTTAGAAAAATATAAATTTTAATAATATATTTTATTTTTATGTGGTAATTATTTAGGAAAATAATGATTTAATAATGTATTTTGTGTGAAGAAAAAATAAGAATTAAATAATATTATTTAAACTTAAATGTATATAAGAGTATTAAGGTAATATAGAGTGTTTTTCATTCCATTCCAATTTTAAACCAAACACTATAATAATGATTTCTTTGTTGATTCCAATGGTCAAACCAAACAAAATTGCTTCCATTCCATTCCCATTCTAATTCCAATCCGTTGTCCATGTCGTAAGTGTTCAAACTTTAAGTCCAAGGTCAGCAAATTTAAATTCAGAATCATCGTATTGAGATGTATACTTAACAATAGGAGATAATGGATCGTTGACATGAGGTGATGATGGGATTTTTACACAAATTAGTCAAAATATAGCATCATAATTCTTTTAGTACAATATCATAAGTAGCACCTATCTCAAAACTTCCATCAATTTCTCCATCTTCTTAGACAAGGATTTTTTTCTTTCTAATTTGAGTTATATTACTTTGTTAGTTTACGAAGCGACATTTGGTATATGCAAATTCAAGTTCTTGAGTGTGGAGTATATTTTTGTATATGTAAAGGTAATATTAAATTACCCCATATTTGGTTAACTGGAATGGAATAAAATAAGAATTGAATCCTTCCAATTTTACATTTTCTTGTGTAGAACAGTGAGAATAGAATGGAATCGACTCTTAAAAGAGAATGAATCATAATTCCAAAAAGAGACGGAATCATAATTCCTTCTCCTTTCTTAAGGAATCATGATTCCATTCCAATCTCAAATTGTTTTTTCAATTTTACCCCAACCCCAAATATAACCCTCAACCCAAAACCCTATGCCCTAAATACTAAACCCTAAACCCTAAATCCAAATCCCATATCCAAACCCCTAAACCCAAAACCTTATTTAGAAAAATAAAATTACCCCTAAACTTTAACCCACAAATATAAACTTAAATCCTAAACCCTATACCCTGAATCCCAAATCCCTTAAACATAAACCTTATTTAAAAATTAATAATATTAACCCTAAATCTTAACTCATAAATAAAACCCTAAACCCAGAACACTAAACCTCAAAATCCCAAAACCCTAAATCCAATTTAGAAAATAATAATTTTAACCCTAAAAAAATATCTACAATTCTAACCATAAACACTAAACTCTAAACCCTAAAGCCTATATCCCCAAATCCTAAAGCCTAAATTCGCAAATTCCAAATACCAAACCTCAATACCCTAAAACTTATTTAGAAAATTAATAATTTTAATAATATATTATATTTTCAAGTAATAACTATTTAAAATAATAATGATTTAAATAATAAATTTTGTTAGACGAAAAAATAATATTTAAATGATATTATTTAAATTTTATTCAATATAGGAGTATTAAGGTAACATACTATGTTTTTCATTCAATTCCAAATGTAAACCAAACAAAATAATACTGATTCCTTCTTTGATTCCAATGGTCAAAACAAACAAAACTGTTTCCATTCTATTTTCATTCCCATTGCATTCCATTTTTCATGTCAAAAGTGTTCAAATTTAAAGTCTATGGTCAATAAATTTAAACTCAAGATCATCGTATTGAGATATTTACTTAACAATAGGAGATAATGGCTTATTGACATGAGGTAATGATGAGATTCTTACACAAAGTTAGTCAAAATATAGCATCATAATTCTTTACTACAATATTACAAGTAGCACCTACCTCACAACATCCATAAAAATCTCCATCTTCTTAGACTTGGATTTCTTTTCTTATTGGAGTTATATTATTTTCTATGTTTATGTAGCGACATTTGGTAAATTTTAAATTAGAAGTTCTTGAATAAATTCTAGAATTAATTGGTTAACAATATATTGGGATATGTTTTAAATTAGATGGTATATTTTTGATAGAGAATATGGAGTATAATTTTTGTATATGTAAAGGTAATATTACATTACCACATATTTGGATGACTAGTATGGAAGAGAAAAAGAATTGATTTCTTCCAATTTTATGTTTGTTTGTGCTGAAAAGTGGGAATGAAATGGAATCCATTCCCTAAACCCTAAGACTTAAACACTAAACCCTAAACAATAAATCCAAATCCCATATCCCAAACCCCAAAACTTTAGACCTTATTTCAAAAAACAATAATTTTAACCCTAAATCTTAACCCATAAATATAATCATAAAACCTAAACCCTAAAACTTGAATCCCAAATCCCAATTCCATAAACCCTATTTAAAAAAATATTAATATTAACCCTAAACCTTATTTTGAAAATAATAATTTTAACCCTAAAATAATACCTACAAATATAACCATAAATTGTAAACTCTAAACCATAAACCCCATATCACAAATCCCAAAACCCTAAACAATAAACCCCAAATCTAATAATACCAAATCACAAACATCAATACCCTAAACCCTATTTAAAAAAACAATAATTTTAATACTATATTATTTTTTTAAGTAATAACTATTTAGAATAATAATTATTTAAATAATGTATTTTGTTTGACAAAAAATAATAATTAAATGATATTATTTAAATTTTACTAAATATAGGAGTATTAAGGTAACATACTCTGTTTTCCACTCCATTCCAAATGTAAACCAAACACAACAATATAGATTCTTTCTTTGATTCCAATGGTTAAACCAAACAAAACTATTTCCATTCCATTACCATTCCCATTCCATTGCATTTTCCATTTCTTGAGTGTTCAAATTTTAAGTCCATGATCAACAAATTTAAACACAAGAACATCAAGTTGAGATATTTACTTAACAACAGGAGATGATGGCTCAACGACATGAGGTGATGATGCAATTCTTACACAAAGGTAGTCAAAATATAGCATCATAATTCTTTACTACAATATCAAAAGTAGCACCTACCTCACAACATCCATCAATTTCTCCATCTTCTTAGACTTGGATTTCTTTTCTTATTGGAGTTATATTATTTTCTAAGTTTATGTAGTGACATTTGGTACATTTTAAACTTGGAGTTCTTGAATAAATTCTAGAATTTCTAGGTTAATGGTATATTGGGAAATGTTTTTAATTTGGTGGTATATATTTTGATAGAGAATGTGGAGTATAATTTTGTATATTAAAAGGGAATACAATATTACCCTATATTTGGATGACTGTAATATATTAGAATAAGAATTGATTCCTTCCAATTTTAGGTTTGTTTGTGCTGAAAAGTGGGAATGCAATGTATTAGATTCCTAAAAGAGAAGGAATAATAATTCCTTCTCCCTACTTAAGGAATCATGATTCCATTCTAATCTCAAATTTTTTCTAATTTTACCCACACCCCAAATATAACCCCAAACCAAAACATCCTAACCCTATACACTAAACCTTAAACCCTAAATCCAAATCCCATATCCTAAACCCCTAAGCCCTAAACTTATTTATAAAAAACAATTATTTTAACCCTAAATCTTAACCCATAAATATAATCCTAAAACCTAAACCTTAAACCCTGAATCCCAAATCCCAATTCTATAAACACTATTTAAAAAAATAATAATATTAACCCTAAACCTTAACCCACAAATAAAACCCTAAACCTTATTTATAAAATAGTAATTTTAACTCTAAAATAATACCTACAAATATAACCATAAATCAGTAAACTCTAAACCATAAACCCCACATCACAAATCCCAAAACAGTAAACTCTAAACCTCAAATCCCTCAACCCCAAATCTCTAAATCCTAAATCACAAACCTCAATACCCTAAACCCTATTTACAAAAATAATAATTTTAATACTATATTATTTTTTTAAGTAATAACTATTTAGAATAATAATGATTTAACTAATGCATTTTGTTTGACAAAAAAATAATAATTAAATGATATTATTTAAATTTTACTAAATATAGGAGTATTAAGGTAACATACTTTGTTTTCCATTGCATTCCAAAAGTGAACCAAACACAATAATACAGATTCTTTCTTTGATTCCAACAGTCAAACCAAACAAAACTATTTTCATTCCATTAGCATTCTCATTCCATTTCGTTTTCCATGTCGAAAGAGTTCAAATTTTAAGTTTATGATTAACAAATTTAAACAAAAAATATCAAGTTGAGACATTTACTAAACAACAGGAGATGATGGCTCAACGACATGAGGTGATGATGAGATTATTACACAAAGGTAGTCAAAATATAGCTTCATAATTCTTTACTTCAATATCAAAAGTAGCACCTACTTCACAACATACATCAGTTCCTCCATCTTCTTAGACTTGGATTTCTTTTCTTATTGGAGTTATACTATTTTAAGTTTATCTAGTGGCATTTGGTATTTTTAAACTTGGAGTTCTTGAGTAAATTCTAAATTTCTTGTTTAACGATATATTGGGACATGTTTTAAAATAGGTGGTATATATTTTGATAGAGAATATGGAGTATATTCTTTATATTTAAAGGGAATATTACATTACCCTATATTTGGATGACTCGAATGTAAGAGAAAAAGAATTGATTCCTTCCAATTTTATGTTTGTTTGTGCTGAAAAGTGGGAATGGAATGAATTCAATTCCTAAAAGAGAAGAAATAGAAGGAATCATAATTCCTTCTCCCCATTTAAGGAATCATGATTCCATTCCAAATATAACCCCAAACCCAAAATCATTACCCTAAATACTAAACCCTAAACCCTAAATCTAAATCCTATATCCCAAACCCCTACTAAACTCTAAACATTATTTTAAAAAACAATAATTTTAACCCTAACCCATAAACATTGAATCCCAAATCCTAAAACCATAAACCCTATTTAATAATATAATAATATTAACCCTAAACCTTAAATCACAAATAAAACCCTACACCCTATTTAGAAAATAATAATTTTAACCCTAAAATATAATCATAAAACATAAACTCTAAACCATAACCTCGTATCGTAAATCCCAAAACCATAAACACTAAACCCTAAATCCATAAATCCCAAATCACAAACCTTAATACCCTAAACCCTACTTAGAAAACTAATAATTTTAATACTATATTATTTTTTAAGTAATAACTATTTAGAATAATAATGATTTCTTTTCAGTACCCTATTTATCCTCTAATTCCTCCTCATCCATTTTAGTTTCTAGTTCCTCCTTATTTTTTTGGGTACCATGTTCCTCCTCTAAAGTTTAACCAGTCCTCAAGTCTATGGCGTTGCAATGATCCTTAACTTCTCTTCTTGGGTTTACAATTGTGTCACTTTGAGGGTTACCTTGAGGCCATTGACTTATAGCCTGTGTAAGTTGCCCCATTTGATTCTCCAAATTTTGAATTAAAGCTTCTTGAGTGGAAACTTTTGTATTTATTGATTGGATGAAGTCTTTCATCATGCCCATTAAAGCTTTTGTATTGTCCTCAATAGGTGACTTCTCTTCTTGGGCTTGTAATATTTTTGGTTGATGGAAACTAGAACGTGGATATGATTGATAGTTGAATTGATTACCACCCTGATTGTTGCTTCCAAGAGAAATTTGGATGTTGTCTCCATCCTGTGTTATATGTGTTTGGGTATGGATCACGATTCATGATTATGTTGACAATTATCAAACAAATGGCCTCCATCACAAAACACACATGACATCCTTGAATCATGGACCTAGTTTATACTCGCTGGAAAGTTTTGAACCATCAAAAGATTTACTAAAGATGACACTTTGGTTGTAAGTGCCATGATATAATCCTCATGCATTCCACATACTCTTCTTGTGGCTATCATTCTGTTAATTGACCATTGATAATTATTGCTAGTCATTTTCTACTCTATATTTCTAATACCACTAAAGGATGTGTCTAAATTAAAAAATAATAATAAAAGAAATTAAAAAAATAAACAACTAAATAAATAAATAAAATAAATTAACTAAAATAAATAAATAAATAAGTCAGTAAAAGAAAATAAGTATAAAAATTAAAATTAAAGTAAAGAAAAATAAATTAAAAAAATAATAACTAAAATAAAAAATAAAAAAAATTATTAATTTCTAATATTTATAATCCCCTACAATGGCGGAAAAAACTTGATCTCCATACACAAAGTGTGTGCAATGAATACACAAATATACGTATCACAACAAGTAATATAATGATAAGAAAAGATCATTCCTACGAAGATTATTTTATTAGAAACTAATTTTTTTAAAAAAATAATTATAATAATTTTTTGGTGTTTTTACATTTTAAGGAAGCAAAATTAAAATAACTAAATGTAAATAACAATAATTAATTAAATCAAATTTGGTAAGTAAAAAGATATATGAGAAAATATTTAGGAATACTTAATCCCCCAATTTTCCAAACATGTGAATCGCTAAAATCCTCCCAATATAATTATCAATTAAATAAATGATTAATTGAGTCTAACCTAGCATGTATTACTCTACAAGTAAACTACAAACCATATAGTAATTAATTTAATCACAATCTCATGCCAATTAAATTGCATATTATTCATTAATTTCATCAATTATGGATCACATACATAAGAATCATGCATCTTTGCCTAGAAACTATGCAAGTTATTTAATCAAACCAAACAATTAAATAATTCTCTCAAATCTACTTAATTGCCTCTAGATAAATTGTTGACCAAAAATTTTAATAGCATACAAATCAGATTAAATAATATAATTAATTAAAATTATAATTGTGTAAAATATTAAATCATCACATGGTGAAAATTGGGTTCATAAAATCCCTTGATTAATAAATTAATTCCACATAATTGTGTTCATAAAGCTCATATTTTTCATAAAGAAGGACATAAAAATTGATAAAGAAAAGAGTAGAAAAAGAAATACAATAAATCTCTTGAATTGTAGAATTAATATTCTCTTGAGTCTCCACCAAATTTTTATCTTTTATTGAATTTTTTTATATTTTTCTTAGCTCTAAAAATTGACCAAAATTATGCTAATGGAGGCCACTTAAGGTTTATGGAGTGCTTAAGGGCTTAAATAATGCTCAGGTGCGATCTAGACCATTAGATCAGCTTCAGATCAAGGGCTACGATCAACATAAGCAAAACAAATATATCCAACCAAACACAGCGTGACACGTGGCATCAGAAATTCACTCGGTGAATCAAGGAGCAACGCATGGTAGGGGAGACCAGTCAAAGTAAACACTTGCTAAGTCAGTGACATGTGGCTTAATGTGATTTGTGGAAATGGATGGTGTGGCACATGGGTGGAACGTGTAGAGAAATGGCGTAGCGACACATAGCATGATGTATGACCAATTTCTGAACTTGGATTGAAAGTCATGCTCACACGTGCACTACTACAAAATGTGGCATTTAAGTCGATATGTAAAGTCAGGTTTTGGAAACACTGACTTATAATGAATTTAAAGTCAATTCGGTGTAGAACCGATGTTACACGTAGGACGTAGCGTTGGTTGACGTGGTGAACCGATGCTATCCACTTGTGTAGCGTTGATTGACATGTAAAACCATTTCTACGTCCACGTGTAGCATCGGTTTGACACGTCAACTAATGTTACGAACTCCGTGAATAGTATCGATTGACACGTAGAAACGATGCTACGCACATGGATATTTCCTTTTCTCTTCTTTCTTCCTCAGACAGAAACTATTCCAAGCACTGCATAACTCTCAAAAACCCAAAACCTCCTCCACTCTTTCTCATTTTGTAACCACCTACGACCACCAATTCTAATGCCGGTTAGTGGGTTTTCTTCCTCTCTAACTTATCTTTTAGATCCCCTATTGTTTTGAGTAAAATACTCAAATTTTTTATACCCATTTATCACTTACAAAACACCATTTTTTCTTCATTTCCTTCATCTTGTCACTTCATTTACTCTTGTAAGTATTTCTATTAATCCTACGCACTTATTAGTCATATTTGTTTTTGTATATTATGTGTATAAATTTTTGTATTATATATGTAGGTTTTGTACTATAACATTAGGAGAAGAATATGATGATCCTAAATAACATAGGATAACACCATGGTAATTTTTTTGCTATTAATTAATATTTAGTTTTTTAATTATTTGTATTATTTAAACTATTTGTTAAATAGATTTGGGTTTTTTTCTTGCTATTATGTAGTGATCAAATACAGGTTTTAATTTGAGTATAATAGAAAATGAGTAAATTTTATAAAAAAAATTAAAAATTTAAAAGTCGGTTCAACACGTGAACTGACTTTACGTTTAAAGTCATCGCATTTAAAGTTACTTAATAACTGACTTTAATACCTCATTTTAGCGTAGTGGCAGCACACGTTTCGTCCTCCTCATTTATGGCATAACGTGATTTGCTCTCCTTGCTTGCATGGCATCTACGTGGCTTGCCCAGTCAGTTCCTTGATGAGTGCTCAAAAAGCACTAAAATTACCATGATTTTATGCACATTAATTAATTAATTATATAAATTTGTCTTTTCGGAATCACGGGTATTTTTATTGTTTTTTAGATATTTTCGCTTAAAAATGTAACTTAAAGACTCAAAGAGGAATACTAGAGGCAATACATCACAAATATATTCAAAAATAAATGAGAAAAAGTCAACAAACGTGGAAAAATTGGACAAAATGGGTCAAAAAGGAGGAAATCGCGCACGTAGCCGCCCAGCCACGCCGAGCAGCCGCCACAGCACGCCTAGTCCTGCACGCGCCTGTGCGCGCCCCAGCTCCAGTCCGCACGCGCCTACGCCCAGCCTACTCCCATCTACGCGAGCCTATGCCCATTAGTATCCAGTCCGCGCACGCCACTACCCATCTACGCCCATTCAACGCGCGCAGCCGCCCCTCACGTCATGCTGATGTTAGCAATGACGTCAGCAATCACCACTCCATATTTTCATCATTTTTTAACATTTTTTCACCCACTTTTTCTCTCCATCCTCACCTATAAATACCCCCCTTCTCTTCACTTCAATACACACCTCAAAACACACTTCTCTCCTCTTTCTTTCTCTCCATTTCTTAGTTTTTAGTTTTTTTAGTTTTTCTTAGTTTTTAGTTAGTTTTTCTTAGTTTTATAGTTCTTCTCTTTTTGAGAAGAACTAGCTATGTTTTTGTAATTTATTAGCTTTTTAATTTGTCTGTGATTAAATTTAACTTTGCTGGCTATTTGTAATCATGATATAATAATAACGTTGTTATGCTTGCGAAATATTAAATAGGTAAAAATCTCTAAAATGAATTGATTTTATTTTTATTCAAGATTTTATATTAAGAATGTTAGAGAGAAATATATTATTTTTCATTACAAACTTAAATCTAAAAATTAGATTTTAAGGTTTAGTTATTCGGTCTGATTTAGAGTAGTGCTCTTTTATTTGTTGGTACAATCGCCCGGTAGTTAGAGTGAAGCTCTATTTCAAAATTTTTTATAAGAATTATTATCTGAAAATGTATTGACAACATGTTTTTAGTAGTGGTTTTAAAACTTGAAAGTTAGTACTCGGATAACTAAATTCTTAGGTATAATTTAGACACCTTGAATAAAGTTTAAACTGTCTAACCCCACCAAAGGTGGCATTTAAATGGTTCATTTTCAATCTCTTAGAAAAAGGAATTAATTTAATTAACCAAATTAGTTATCAATCCCACCCATAGGTGTTAATTGATTTGTTTAGTTAACAAAGAATATTTAACCCCACCAAGGGTCGTATTCATATAAAAAAGAGAGAATCAATAAATATCAATTCATATCTTTAATAACTTAAATAATACGAGCAAGCATAATTAACTTAATTATTATATCCATAAATACTCCACCATTATAAATGATAAATTTTGCATAAATGTTTATTGAATCTATGTTTATTTTTATGTAAGTAGATTAAAAACACAAAACCCCAAAATATCGTGACATGATTTTTAGGATTTAATTTCGTTTTTAAAAGTTTGAATAATAAATTAAAAACCACATACATTCCTTCCTTAGATCGACCTTGGGAGTATACTTATTATTTTCTACGAAATGATTCTTGCACTTGTGAGAGTTTTATAAATAAATAAAACCAAAGTATCGGCAGAATCGGCGATGTCGGTTTTGCCAGATCAAGGCTCGCGCGGGACAGAAGCAAGGCGCGCACGGGACTGGGTGCGGGCACGCGCGGGACTGGGCGTGCTACGGTGGCTGCTCGGCGTGGCTGGGCGGCTGCGTGCACGATTTCCTCCTTTTTGACATTTTTGACCTTTTTGACCCATTTTGTCCAATTTTTCCACATTTGTTGACTTTTCCTCATTTATTTTTGAATATATTTGTGATGTATTGCCTCCAGTATTCCTCTTTGAGTCTTTAAGTTACGTTTTTAAGCGAAAATACCTGAAAAACAATAAAAATACCCGTGATTCCGAAAAGACAAATTTATATAAATACATGATAAAATCATATAAATATATATATTTTTAATTAATTAATGTGCATAAAATCATGGTAATTTTAGTGCTTTTTGAGCACTCATCACTCCTCTACTTGCATGGCATTCCACGTGTCAGTTCCTGATTCGTCCTGCGTTAAAAATTCATAAAAGATCCAGAAAAATTCCAAAGAAATCCCAAAAACATTAAATATTATATTTTCAACCCTTTGCACTAAAACGTTTATATTTTAATATTTTTGGCAATAAAAATACTATAATTGAATAAAACAAGTAAATATTGAGTAAAAAAAGTGTAATAATGACTACTTTCAAAGAGTAATCAAATATACTATGTTTTCCATTCCATTTCAATTGTAAACCATACAATGTAATACTGATTCCTTCTTTGATTCAGTGGTCAAACAAAAAAACTGTTTCCATTCCATTTCCATTCTCATTCTCATTCCAATTCCATTCTACTGTCCACGTCGAAAGTGTTCAAATATTAAGTCCACAATCAGCAAATTAAAACTCACGATCATTAAATTGAGATGATTACTCAATAAAAAGAGATGATGGCTCAATGAAATGAGATCATGATGAGATTCTTACGGTGATGACGAGTGTCTTGCACAAACTTAGTCAAAATATAGCATGACAATTCTTTAGTAATATATCATAAGTAGCAACTACCTCCCAAGATGCATCAATTTCACCATCTTTTTAGACATGGATTTTTTTTCTTATTGCAGTTATATTATTTTGTTAGTTTATGTAAAACTTGAAGTTCTTGACTACATGCTAGAATTGCTTGGTTGATAGTAGATTGGGACATGTTTTGGATTAGGTGGTATATATTTTGATGGAGAATGTGGAGTATATATTTTTTATATGTAAAGGTAATATTACATTATCCCATGTTTGGTAGACTGGAATGGAATGTAATCAAAATTGCTTCCTTCCAATTTTATGTTTCGCTACGGTGAAAAGTGGGAATAGAATGTATTGGATTCCTAAAATAGAAGGAATTATAATATCTTCTCTCTCCTCAAGGAATCATGATTGCATTTACATCTCAAATCTTTTTTCAATTTTACAACCAACCCCAAATATAACCTTAAACCCTATTTTGAAAAACAATAAACTTACCCATATACCTTAACTCACAAATATAACCCAAAACCCTAACCCTAAACTCAAAATCACAAATCATAAAACGAAAAACCCAAAGCCCTAAACCCGAAATTACAAATCCCAAAACGTTAAGCCATAAATCTATAAATCACAAATCCCAAACCTCAAAACCCTAAACCCTATTTAGAAACATAATATTTTTAATAATACATTTTATTTTTTAGTAATAATTATTTAAAAAAATGACTTCAATAATTTATCTTGTCTCACAAAAATAATAATTAAATAATACTATTTAAACATTAATAAATATAAGAGTATTAAGGTAATAAATAAAAATATTTCCATTCACATTTCATTTCACTCTATTTTGTTGTGCATGTCGAAAGTATTCCATAATTATGTCCACGCTCTGCAAATTTAAAATCAGGATCATCATATTGAGATGTTTGCTCACCAACAGAAGATGGTGGCTCAATGACGTGAGGTGATGATGAGATTCTAACACAAACATAGTCAAAATGGAGCATCATAATTCTTTAGTACAATATCACAAATATCAACTACCTAAAGACATCCATCAATTTCTCCATCTTCTTAGACTTAGATTTTTTTCTTATTGTTTTTATACTATTTATTTAGTTTATGTAGAGAAATATGGTATATGTTAAACTTGAAGTTTTTGAATAAATTCTAGAATTGCTTGGTTGACAGTATTATGGGACATGTTTGGGATTAAGTGGTATATATTTTGATAGAGAATGTAGTGTTTGGTTAACTAGAATGTAATGGAATCAGAGTCGATTCCTTCGAATGTTATGTTTGGTTGACGTTAAAATTGAGAATTGAATGGAATCGATTTCTAAAATAGAAGGAATCATAATTCCTTCTCCCTTCTTAAGAAATCTTGATTTTATTCAAATCATAATTTTTATTTTATTTTATCCCAACCCTAAATATAATCCTAAACCCTAAGCTATAAATACAAAATCTTAAACCCTAAATCCCATATTCTAAATCCCAAAACCCAAAACCATAAACCTTATTTAAAAAATAATAATTTTAACCCGAAAAATTAACCAATAATTATAACCCCAATCCCTAAACCCAAAATCCTAAAACACTAAACCCTATTTAAAAAATAAAAATTTCAACCCTAAACCTCAAATCCCAAATTCTAAATCCCAAATCCCAAAACCCAAAACCCTATTTAAAAAAATAATAAATTTAACCCTAAATCTTAACTCACAAATATAACCACAAACACTAAACCCTTAACCAAAAATCCCAAATCCCAAATCCCAAAACCCAAAACTCTGTTTAGAAAATTAATAATTTTAACCCTAAACTTTAACCCATAATTATAACCATAAACCCTAAATCCTAAACCCCAAATCTCAAATTCGAAAATCCTAAACCCTAAGCTCTAAATCTTAAACCCGAAACCCTCAATCCCAAATTCCAAATCCTATATCTTAAACCCTAAACCCTAATCAAAAACAATTTACACCTAAATCTTAACAAATAAATAAAACCCAAAACCCAAAACCACAATTCCCAAAACCCTAAACCCTATTTAAAATAATAATAATTTTAACCCTAAACCTTAAAAAACAAATATAACATTAAACCCGAAATCCCAAAACCCAAACCCAAATTCCAAAACCGAAAACCCGATTTAGAAAAAATAATAATTTTAACCTTAAACCTTAACTCACAAATATAACCATAAACACAAATCCCTAAACCCCAAATCCCAAATCCAAAATCCCAAAACCCAAAACCTAATTTAGAAAATTAAAAATTTTCCTAAACCTTAACCCATAAATATAACCATAAACCGTACAACCTAAACACCAAATCCCAAATCCAAAAAGCCTAAACCCTAAATCCTAAACCCTAAATCCCAAATCCCAAAACCCTAAACCTCAAATCCTTAAATCCCATACCTCAAAACGATAAACCCTATTTAGAAAAATAATAATTTTAATTATATACTTTATTTTTAAGTAATAATTATTTAGAAAAAAATGATTTCAATAATTTATGTTTTCTCATGAAAAAATAATAATTAAATGACATTATTAAAGAAGGAATCAATATTACATTCTCATTCTAAACCAAACGAAGTAATACTGAAAGTGTTCAAATATCATTCCAATTCCAATTCGTTGTCTATATCAAAAATGTTCAAATATTAAATCCATGTTCAACAAATTTAAACTCAGGATCATCGTATTGAGATACTTACTCAACAACAAGAGATGATGGCTTAGTGAAATAAGGTGATGACGAAATTCTTACACAAACATAGTCAAAAATATTGCATTATAAATCTTTAGTACAATATCAAAAGTAGCACCTACCTCACAAGATGCATCAATTTCCCTATATTCCTAGAATTGGATTTTTTCTTATTGGAATTATATTATTTTGTTAGTTTATGTAGAGACATTTGGCATATGTCAAACTTGAAGTTCTTGACTAGATGCGAGAATTGCTTGGTTGACGATATATTGGGACATGTTTTGGATTGGGTGGTATATATTTTGATGGAGAATATGGAGTATATTTTTGTATATGTAAAGGTAATATTACATTACCCCATATTTGGTTGACTATAATGAAATGTAATCAAAATTGATCCCTCCAATTTTATGTTTCGCTACGGTGAAAAGTGGGAATATAATGTATTGGATTATTAAAATAGAAGGAATCATAATTGCTTTTCACCGTAAGTAATCATGATTCCTTTTACATCTCAAATTGTTTTTCATTTTTTACAACCAACCTCGAATATAACATTAAACCCAAACCCTAAAAACAAAATCACAATTCCCAAGACCAAAAACCCAAAATTACAAATCCCAAAATGTTAAACCCTAAATCTCTTAATCGCAAACCTCAAGACCATAAACCCTATTTAGAAATATAATAATTTTAATAATATATTTTATTTTTAAGTAATAATTATTTAAAAAACTGAATAATGTATCTTGTGTGACAAAAAAATAATAATTAAAAAATGTTATGTAAACTTTAATAAATATAGGGTTATTAAGGTAATAAATAAAAATATTTACATTCCCATATCATTCCATTCTATTTCGTTGTCCACATAGATAGTATTTAATATTTATGTCCACGGTCTACAAATTTAAAATCAATATCATCATATTGAGATGTTTTCTCAACCACAGAAGATGATGGCTCAATGACTTGAGTTGATGATGAGATTCTAACACAAACATTGTCAAAATGGAGCATTATAATTCTTTAATACAACATCACAAATAGCAACTACCTAAAGACATCCATCAAATTCTCCATTTTCTTATACATGCTTTTTTTCTTATTGGAGTTATACTATTTATTTAGTTTATATAGGGAAATATGGTATATGTTAAACTTGAAGTTCTTATATAAATGCAAGAATTTCTTGGTTGACAGTATTGTCAGACATGTTTGGGATTTGGTGGTGTATATTTTGATAGAGAATGTGGTGTTTGATTAACGAGAATGTAATGAAATTAGAGTTGGCGTTAAAAGTGAGAATAGAATGGAATCGATTCCTAAAAGAGAAGGAATCATATTTCCTAAAAGAGAAGGAATCATAATTCCTAAAAGAGAAGGAATCATAATTCCTTCTCCCTCCTTAGGAAATCTTGATTTCATTCTCATCACAAAGTTTTTTTATTTTATCCCAACGCTAAATATAACCCTAAACACTAGTCCCTAAATCCTAAACCCTAAACTCTAAATCGCATATTCCAAATCCCAAAACCCAAAACCATAAACCCCACACTCTATTTAAAAATAAAATCATTTTAACCCTAAAACAGAACCCATAATTATAACCCTAATCCCTAAACCAAAAATCCTAAAACCCTAAACCCTATTTAAAAATTAAAATTTTCAACCTAAAACATAAGTCACTAATATAACCCTAAACCTCCAATCCCAAATTTCAAATCTCAAATCCAAAAACCCAAAACCCAAAACCGTATTTAAAAAATAATAAATTTAACCCTAAACCTTAACTCACAAATATAACCACAAACACTAAACACTAAACCCAAAATCCCAAATCCTAAATCGCAAAACCCAAAACTCTATTTAGAAAATTAATAATTTTAACCCTAAACCTTAACCCACAATTATAACCATAAAGCCTAAACTCTAAACCCTAAAGGTCAAATGTGAAAAACCTAAACCCTAAATCCTAAATCCCAAATCAGAAAACCCTAAAACCTAAATCCCAAGACCCTAAACCCTAAATCTCAAAACTAAAAACCCTAAACCCTAAACCCTAAATCCTAAATTCCAAATCAGAAAATCCTAAATCCCAAATCAGAAAACCCTAAAACCTAAATCAGAAAACCCTAAAACCTAAATCCCAAGACCCTAAACCCTAAGCCCTAAATCCTAAACCGTAAACCCTCAATCCCAAATTCTAAATCCTAAAACCATAAACCCTCAACCCTATTAAAAATAATTTACACCTAAATCTTAACCAATAAATATAACCTTAACGCCTAATCCCCAAATGCCAAAACCCTAAACCCTATTTAAAAAAATAATAATTTTAACCCTAAACCTTAAAAATCAAATATAACACTAAACCCCAAATCCCAAAACCCAAAACCCTATTTAGAAAAATAATAATTTTAACTCTAAAACTTAACTCATAAATATAACCATAAACCATAAAACATAAACACCAAATCCCAAATCCAAAAAGACTAAACCCTAAATCCTAAACCATAAATCCCAAATCCTAAAACCCTAAACCCTAAACCCTAAATCCCTAAATCTCACATCTCAAAACCATAAACCTTATTTAGAAAAATAATAATTTTAATTATATATTTTATTTTTAAGTAATAATTATTTAGAAAAAAATGATTTCAATAATTTATTTCTTCTAATGAAAAAATAATAATTAAATGAAATTATTAAAAGTTTATTGAATATAAGAGTAATAAGGTAATATACAATGTTTTTCATTACATTCCAATTGCAAACCAAATAATGTAATACTGATTCCTTCTTTGATTACAGTGGTCAAACCAAAGAACATTGTTTCCATTCCATTTCCATTCTCGTTATCATTCCAATTCCATTTGGTTGTCCATGTCGAAAGTGTTCAAATATTAAGTCCATGATCAACAAATTTAAACTCAAGATCATTGTATTGAAATGCTTACTTAACAATAGGAGATGATGGCTCAATGAAATAAGGTGGTAACGAGATTCTTACACAAACATAGTCAAAATATGGAATTATAAATCTTTAGTACAATATCAAAAGTAGCACCTACCTCACAAGATGCATCAATTTCTCCATCTTCCAAGAATTGTAATTTTTTTCTTAATGGAATTATATTATTTTTTTAGTTTATGTAGAGACATTTGGTTTATGTCAAACTTGAAGTTCTTGACTAAATGCTAGAATTGCTTGGTTGATGATATATTGGGACATGTTTTGGATTGGGTGGTATATATTTTAATGGAGAATGTAGAGTATTTTTTTGTATATGTAAAGGTAATCAAAATTCATTCCCTCCAATTTTATGTTTCACTACGGTGAAAAGTGGGAATAGAATGTATTGGATTCCTAAAATAGAAGGAATCATGATTCCATTTACATCTCAAATTGTTTTTCATTTTTTACAACCAACCATAAATATAACCCTAAACCCAAAATCACAAAACCCAAACCCTACACCCAAAATAATAAATCCCAAAATGTTAAACCCTAAATATCTAAATCCCAAACCTCAAAACCCTATTTAGAAAAATAATAAAGTTAATAATATATTTTATTTTTAAATAATAATTATTAAAAAAATGATTTCAATAATGTATCTTGTGTGAGAAAAAAATAATAATTAAATGATATTATTTAAACATTAATAAATATAGTGGTATTAAGGGAATAAATAAAACTATTTCCATTTACATATCATTCCATTCTATTTCGTTTTCCATGTTGAAAGTATTCCATATTTATGTCCACGGTCTACAAATTTAAAATCAGGATCATCATATTGAGATGTTTACTTAAGAACAGAAGATGATGGTTCAATGACATGAGGTGATTGATGGAGAATGAATCGCAAGACCGGCCTTACAAATACCGATCTTGCGAAATACCCTTTTTGTGGTTTTTTTATTTTTAAAACTCTCGCAAGTTCACGAATCATTTTATAGAAAATGATAAATATACTCCCAAGGTTGATCTAAGGAAGAAATATATCTGGTTTTTAATTTATTATTCAAAAATCTTAAAAACAAAATTAAATTCTAAATTTTTTGTAATGATATTTTGGTTTTTTTTTCTTAATCTAATAACATAAATATAAACATAAACATATAGATAGATTCAATAAACAATAATGAAAATTTTATCATTCATAATAGTGGTGTACTTAAGGATATAATAATTAAATTAATTATGCTTGCTCATATTATATAAATTGATATATGTTGATTTTCTCTTTTTGGTATGAAAGTGTCCTTAGACGGGGCCTAAATTCTTTTGTTTAATGTTAACTAACTAATATCCTTAGGCGGGACCTATGAATTAATTAAATATTAAATTTCATATTTATTTATAAGAAAATAGAAAACCATTTAATCACAGTTTTAGGTAGAGTCAAATAATTAGACTTTATTCAAGGTATCTAAATTAAACCTAAGAATTTAACTATCTAAGTACTAACTTTCAAGTTTTAAAACCATTACTCAAAATATGTCATCAATACATTTTCCAATAATAATTCTTAAATTTTTTTTGAAATAGAGTTTAATTTAACTATCGGGCGATTTTACCAACAAATAAAAAAACACTACTATAAATCAGACCGGATAATTAAACCTTAAAATATAATTTTTAGATTTAAGTTTGGAATGAAAAATAATGTATTTCTCTCTAACATCCTTAATATATAATCGTAAATAAAAACAAAATCAATTTATTTTATAGAAGTGTTTTACCTATTTAATATTTTGCAAGCATAACAAAGTTATAATTATATTATATTTACAAACAACCAGCCATGTTAAATTTAATTATAGAAAAATTAAATATAACATATAAGAATAAAACATAAAATGATAATTGTAAAGAATCCATTAAAATAATACTTTAAAAGAATCCTTACAACAATTTGATGTTAATTATGTTATTGGAAAACCTCCAAACGGATTTGCATATCTGCTTATTGAATAAAAAAATTAAATATTTATAAAAACTTAACTAGTTCCTCTTAAAAAGAGAAGAACTTTAAAAATAAAAGCTAAAAAAATTAAAAAAATTAAACTTTCTAGAGAGACAAATAGCTTAAAATATTTGTGTGTTTTGGAATGGGAAAAGAAGGTCTTTTTATAGATGAGGAAAATGCCAAAAAAGGCGGAAAAATATTCCAAAATTTAAATTTGGACGTGTTTGGACAGGTTGGCACACATATAGGGTATGCGAATCTCAACAGACGGGTGGTTGGCACGGTAGACAAGTGGCTAGTACACACGGGTCACAAAGAGGAGTGTGCAGGCACATGCAAATGGTTGGCATTGTGAGCATTTCTTGACGATGCTAGGCGTGGTATGTGCGTTTCTTAGTATGGTTGGGCATGCAATCCATATTTCTCAGCGCGACTAGGCGAGTTTTGCGCGTTTCTTGGCATGATTGGGTGGTTGCGTGAGTTTCTTGTTATGGCTAGGCGTGGTATGTACGTTTCTTAGTATGGCTGGGCATGCAATCCATATTTCTCAGCGCGACAAGGCGAGTTGTGCGCATTTCTTGGCATGACTGGGTGGCTACGCGAGTTTCTTGTTATGGCTAGGCATGCTACGCGCATTTCTTAGCATGATTGGGCAAGCGCGCCCGCGATTTTGGCCTTTTTAACCCCGTTTTTCTAATTTTTCCACCTTTTTCTGACTTTTCTTTATTTATTGTCTTGATATATTTGTGATGTACTTCCTTTAGTATATTTTTCTTTGAGTCTTTAAATTATTTTTTAAATAAAATAACTGAAAAATAATAAAAAATACCCATGATTTCAAAAAGACAAATTTATACAAAAAATGATAAAATCATAAAAATATGAATTTTTTTAATCAATAACAACTCATGATAATTTTAGTACTTTGTAAGCACTCATCAATAATGATGAGATTCTTACACAAACATAGTCAAAATTAAGCATCATAATTCTTTAGTACAATATCATAATTCTTTGGTTGATATATTTATTCATAAAGAATGTGATGTTTGGTTAAATAGAATGCAATGGATTCAGAGTTAATTCCTTATAATTTTATGTTTGGTTGGCGTTAAAACTGAGAATAGAATGTAATCGATTCATAAAAGAGAAGGAATAATAATTCCTTCTCCCTCCTTAAGAAATCTCGATTTCATTCTCACCACAGATTGTTTTTATTTTATCCCACCCCTAAATATAACCCTAATCCCTAAGCCCCAAATCCTAAACCGTAAACCCTAAATCCTAAATTCTAAATCCCAAAACCCTAAACCATAAAACCTAAACCCTATTTAAAAAATTCATAATTTTAACCCTAAAACTTAACCCATAATATAACCCCAATCCCTAAACCCAAAATCCTAAAACCCTAAACCCAATCTAAAAAATAAATTTTTTAACCCTAAATCTTAACTCACTAATATAACCTTAATCTCAAATCCCAAATCCCAAAACCCAAAACCCTGTTTAGAAAAATAATAAATTTAACCGTAAACATTAACTCACAAATATAACTACAAACATTAAACCCTAAACCCAAAATCCCAAATCCCAAATCCCATGGTAAATCCCAAAACCCAAAACTCTATTTACAAAATTAATAATTTTAATCCTAAACCTTGACCCACAATTACAACAATAAACCCTAAATCCCAAATCTCAAAAGTGAAAACCCTAAACCCTAAATCCTAAATCCTAAATCCCAAATCCCAAAACCATAAACTCTAAATCTCAAGTCCCTAAACCCTCATTCCCAAATTCCAAATCCCAAAACCTTAAACCCTAAATCCTATTTATAAAATAAATTTACACCTAGATCTTAACCAATAAATATAACCCTAAACCCTATACCCCACATCGCCAAACCCTAAACCCTATTAAATAATAATAATTTTAACCCTAAACCTTAACTCACAAATATAGCCATAAACACTAAACCCTAAACCCCAAATCCCAAATCACAAATCCCAAATGCTAAATGCTAAATAACAAATTAAAAATCCCAAATGCTAAATGCTAAATAACAAATTAAAAATCCCAAAGCCTAAAATGCAATTTTGAAAATTAATAATTTTAACCCTACACCATAACCCATATATATAACCATAAACCTTACACCCTAAACACCAAATCCCAAATCCAAAAAGCCAAACCCTAAATCCTAAATCATAAATACCAAATCCCAAAACCTTAAACCCCAAATCCTAAAATCCCAAAACCATAACGCTACTTAGGAAAATAAAAAATTTAATTATATATTTTATTGAATATAAGAATAACAACGTAATATACAATGTTTTTCATTTCATTCCAAGTGTAAACCAAACAATATAATACTGATTCCTTCTTTGATTCCAGTGATCAAACAAAGGAAAAATGTTTCCATTTCATTTCCATTCTATTGTCCTTGTCGAAAGTGTTGAAATATTAAGTCCACAATCAGAAAATTTAAACTCAAGATCATCGTATTGATATGCTTACACAACAATAGGAGATGATGGCTCAATGAAATGAGGTGATAACGAGATTCTTACACAAACATAGTCAAAATATGGCATGATAAATCTTTAGTCCAATATCACAAGTAGCACCTACCTCACAAGATGCATCAATTTCTCCATCTTCCTATAATTGGATTTCTTTTCTTATTAGAGTTATATTATTTTGTTAGTTTATGTAAAGAAATTTGGTATATGTCAAACTTGAAGTTCGTCACTAAATGCTAGAATTGCTTGCTTGGCGGTATATCCGGACATGTTTTGGATTAGGTGGTATATATTTTGATGGTGAATGTGGAGTATATTTTTGTATTTGTAAAAATAATATTACAAGTGGGAATAGAATGGAATATAACCTACACAAACATAATCAAAATGGAGCATCATAATTCTTTAGTAAAATATCACAAGTAACACCTACCTAACAACATCCATCCATTTCTCCATCTTCTTAGAATTGGATTTTTTTCTTATTAGAGTTGTACTATTTATTTAGTTTATATAGAGAAATTTGGTATATGTTAAACTTGAAGTTCTTAAATAAATGCTAGAATTGCTTAGTTGACAATATATTGGGAGATGTTTTGAATTAAATAGTATATATTTTGATAGAGAATGTGGAGTATATTTTTGTATATGTAATGGTAATATTACATTAACCCATGTTTGGTTGACTAGAATGTAATTGAATTAGAATTGATCCCTACTAATTTTATGTTTGGTTGGCGTTAAAAGTGGGAATAGAATGGAATATATTCCTAAAAGAGAAGGAATCATAATTCCTTCTCCCCCCTTAAGAAATCTTGATTTCATTCGCATCACAAAATTGTTTTCCAATTTTATCCCAACCCCAAATATAATCCTAAACCCTAAACCCTAAGCCCAAAATCCTAAACCCTAAACACTAAATCCTAAACTCCAAAACCCAAAACCCAAAATCCTAAACCTTATTTAAAAAATAACAATAGTAGCCCTAAATCATAACCCATAAATATAACCCTAAACCCTAAACCCTAAACCCTAAACCCTAAACCCTAAACCCTAAACCCTAAATCCCTAAATCCCTAAATCATTATTAAAAAATTATAATTTTAACCCTAAACCTTAACGCACAAAATATAATCCTAAACCCCATATCCCAAATAGCATATCCCAAAACCCAAAACCCTATTTAGGAAAATAATAATTTTAACCTTAAACTTTAACACAAAAATATAACCATAAACCCTAAATCCCAAATCCAAAAACCCTAAACCCTAAATTCCTAAATCCTGAATCCCAAACCTCAATAATATATCTTATTTTAAAATAATTATTATTTAGTAAAAATGATTTAAATAATACATTTTGTGTGACAAAATAATAATAATTAAACAATATTATTTAAATTTATTGAATATAGGAATATTAAGGTAATATAGTGTGTTTTTCATTCCATTCAAATTGTAAACCAAATACTACAATATTTATTCCTTGTTTGATTCTAGTGGTCCAACGAAAATAATTGTTTCCATTCCATTCCCATTCCCAATCCATTCCATTGACCATGTCAAAAGTGTTAAATTTTAAGTCGATGGTTAGCAAATTTAAAATTAGGATCATCGTATGGAGATATTTACTCAAGAACAGGAGATGATGGCCAAATGATAGGATGTGATGATGGGTTTCTTACAAAAACTTAGTCAAAATATAGCATCATAATTGTTTAGTACAATATCACAAGTAGTACCTACCTCACAACATGCATCAATTTCTCCATCTTCCTAGACTTGGATTTTTTTTCTTATTGGAGTTATATTATTTTGTTAGTATATGTTAACCTTGAAGTTCTTGAATAAATGCTAGAATTGCTTCTATGATGATATATAGAGACATTTTTTGGATTAGGTGGTATATATTTTGATAGAGAATGTGGACTATATTTCTCTCCATGTTAAATTACACAATGTTTGGTTGATTGGAATACAATGGAATCAGAATTGATTCCTTCCAATTTTAGAAGTGGGAATAGAATAGAATCGATTTGTAAGAGAGAAGGAATCATAGTTTCTTCTCTCCCTATAAGAAATCATTATTCCATTCCCATCTCAATGTTTTTTCCAATTTTATCGCAATCGTACATATAACCCTAAACCCTAAACCCTAAGCCCTAAATCCTAAATCCTAAATCCCAAATCTTAAAACCCTTAAACATAAATATTTTAACATTAAAACTTAACCCACAAATATAACCTTGAACACAAAATCCCAAAATCTTAACCCTATTTAGAAAAATAATAATTGTATGCCTAAACCTTAAACCCTAAAACCCATATCCCAAATCCAAAATTTGCAAACCCTAAACATTATTTAGAAAAATAATAATTTTAACCCTAAACATTAACCTACAAATATAACCCTAAACCCCAAATCCCAAAACCATAAAAGCTATTTATAAAAACAATAATTTTAACCCTAAACCTAAACTAAAAATTATAACCACAGACCCTAAATCCCAAATCCCAAATCTTAAATAACAAAATCAAAAATCCACAAACCCAAAACCCTATTTAGAAAATTAATAATTTTAACCCTAAATCTTAACCCATAAATATAACCATAAACCATAAACCTTAAATCCTAAACCCTAAATCCCAAATCCCAAATCCAAAATGCCTAAATTTAAACCCTAAATCCCAAATCCCAAAACCCAAACCTCATTTCCCTAAATCCTAAACCTTAAAACTGAAACCCTATTTAGGAAAATAATAATTTTCATAATATATTTAATTTTTAAGTAATAATTATTTTCAAAAATAATGATTTCAATAATTTATTTTTTTAGACTAAAAAATAACAATTTAATGATATTATTAAATTTTTATTGAATATAAGAGTATTAAGGTAATATAAAGTGTTTTCTATTTCGTTCCAATTGTAAACCAAACAATGTAATACTAATTCTTTTTTTTTAATGCAGTGGTCAAACCAAACAAAACTATTTCCATTCCATTTCCATTTTCTTTCTCATTCCAATTCGCTTTCATGGTAAATGTCCAAAGTGTTCAAATTTGAAGTCCACTTCAACAAATTTAAACTCAGGATCATTGTATTGATATGTTAACTTAACAACATCAAATGATGTCTCAATGACATGTGGTGATGATGAGATTTTTACACACACTTAGTTAAAATATAGCATCATAATTCTTACCCTAATTTCCAAAATCAAATCATAAATACCAAAACAACAAACCCTAAACCTTAAATAAAAAATCATAAAGCCTTAATCCCTAAATCTCTAAATCTCAAATCCTAAACCTCAAAACCCTAAATCCTATTTATAAAAATAATAATTGTAATAATATATTTTATTTTTAAGTAATAATTATTTAAAAAAATTATTTCAATAATGTATCTTGTGTGACAAAAAAATAATTAAATGATATTATATAAAGTTTAATAATTATAGGGGTAATAAGGTAATATATAGTATTTCCATTCCTTTCTAATTGTAAACCAAAAACTGTAATACTAATTCTTTCTTTGATTCCAATGGTCAAACCAAACAAAACTATTTCCATTCACATTTATTCCATTCCATTTCATCATCCACATTGAAAGTATTCCATATTTAAGTCCATAGTCTCATATTCAAAATTAGGATCATCATATTGAGATGTTTACTCAACAACAGAAGATGATGTCTAAATGACATGAGGTGATGATGAGATTCTGACACAAACATAGTCAAAATAGATCATCATAATTCTTTAGTAAAATATCACAAGTAGCACCTACCTAATGACATCCATCAATTTCACCATCTTCTTAGAATTGGTTTTTTTTCTTATTGGAGTTGTACTATTTATTTAGTTTATGTAGAGAAATTTGGTATATGTTAAACTTGTAGTTCTTGAATAAATGCTAGAATTGCTTAATTGACAATATATTGGGACATGTTTTGGATTAGGTGGTATGTATTTTGATAGAGAATGTGGAGTATATTATTGTATATTCAAAGGTAATATTACACTACCCCATGTTTGGTTAACTAGAATGTAATGGAATCATAATTTATTTCTTCTAATTTTATGTTTGGTTGTCATTAAAATTAGGAATAGAATGGAATCTATTCCTAAAAGAGAAGGAATCAAAATTCCTTCTCCCCCTTATGGAATCTTGATTTCATTCCCATCACCAATTCTTTTCCAATTTTATCCCAACCCCAAATATAACCATAAACCCTAAGCCCAAAATCCTAAACCCTACACCTATAAATATAACCCTAAACCCTAAACCCCAAATCCTAAAACCCTAAACCCAATTTAAATAATAATAATTTTAACCTTAAATCTTAACGCACAAATATAAACCAAACCCCAAATCCCAAATAGCAAATCCCAAAACCTAAATCCTATATAACAAAACCCAAAATCTTCTTTAGGAAAATAGTAATTTTAACCCTAAACCTTAACACAAAAATATAACCATAAATCCCAAACCTCAATAATATATCTTATTTTTAAATAATAATTATGAAGAATAAAATGATTTTAATGATATATTTTGTTTGACGAAAAAATAATAATTAAACAATATTATTTAAATTTATAAAATATTGGGATATTAGCGTTTTTCATTCCATTCAAATTGTAAACCAAGTACTACAATACTGAACCCTTCTTTGATTGTAGTGGTTAAACCATACAAAACTATTTCCCTCTTATTCTGTTGTCCATGTCGAAAGTGTTAAATTTTAAGTTCACGGTCAGCAAATCTAAAATTACGATCATCGTATTGAGATGTTTACTCAATAAAAGGGGATGAAGGTTAAATGACAAGAAGTGATGATGATATTTTTACACAAACATAGTCAAAATATAGCATCATAATTCTTTAGTACAATATCAAAAGTAGCACTTACCACACAACATGCATAAATTGCTCCATCTTCCTAGACTTGGATTTTTTATTGGAATTATATCATTTTGTTAGTTTATGTAGAGACATTTGGTATATCTTAAACTTGAAAATCTTGAATAAATGTTAGAATTGCTTGTTTGATGGAATATAGAGACATGTTTTGGATTAGGTGGTATATATTTTGATAGAGAATGTGGAGTATATTTCTCTATATGGACAGGTAATATTACATTACACCGTGTTTGGTAGATTGGAATGCAATGGAATCATAATTGTTTCCTTTAAATTTTAGAAGTGGGAATAGAATGGAATCGATTCCTAAAAGAGAAGGAATCATAGTTTCATCTCTCCCCATAAGAAATCATTATTCCATTCCCATCTCAAATTGTTTTCCAATTTTATCCCAACCCCAAATATAACCCTAAACCCTAAGTGCTAAATCCTAAACCTAAAATCCTAAATCCTAAATCTTAAAACACTAAAACCATTTTAGAAAAATAACAATTTTAACATTAAATCTTAACACATAAATATAACCCTGAACCATAAATCTAAAACTCTTAACCCTATTTAGAAAAATTAAAATTTTAACTCTAAACATTAACCCACAAATATAACTCTAAACCCTAAAACCCATATCCCAAATGCAAAATTTCCAAAACCCTAAACAATATTTAGAAATATAACAATTTTAACCCTATGTGTTAAATCACAAATCCTAAAACCCTAAACCATATTTATAAAAAAAATAATTTTAACCCTAAACCTTAACTCGCAAATATAACCACAAACCCTAAACTATATACCCCAAATCCCAAATCCAAAATCCCAAAACCATAAACTCTATTTGGAAAATTAATAATTTTAACCCTAAACCTTAACCCACAAATATAACCATAAATCCTAAACCCTAAATTCTAAATCATAAATCCAAAAAGCCTTAACCCTAAACCTTTTTAGAAAAATAATAATTTTAATAGTATATTTTATTTTTAAGTAATAATTATTTAGAAAAATAATGATTTCAATAATTTATTTTGTTTTACCAAAAAAAATTTATTAAATGATATTATTAAAATTTTACTGAATATAATAGTATTTAGGTAATATAAAGTGTTTTTCATTCCGCTCCAATTGTAAACCAAATAATGTAATATTGATTCCTTCTTTGGTTCCACTAGTCAAACCAAACAAAACGTTTTCAATTCCATTTTATTCTCATTCTCATTCCAATTCCATTTCTTTGTCCATGTCGAAAGTGTTCAAAATTTAAGTCCACAATCAGCAAAATTTAAATTCGGGATCATCTTATTGAGATGTATACTCAACAACAGGAGATGATGTCTCAATGACATGAGGTGATGTCAAGATCCTTAGACAAACTTAGTCAAAATAAGCATCAAAATTCTTTAGTACAATATCACAAGGAACACCTACCTCACAACAAGGATCAATTTCTCCATCTTCCTTGAGTTGGATTTTTTTTCTTATTGGAGTTTTATTATTTTGGTATTTTATGTAGAGACATTTGGTATATGTTAAACTTGAAGTTCTTGAATAAATGCTAGAATTTATTGGTTGATGGTATTTTGGGACATATTTTGGATTAGGTGGTACATATTTTGATAAATAATGTGGATTATATTTTTGTACATGTAAAAGTAATATTACATTACCTCATGTTTGGTTGACTAAAATGTGATGAAATCAAAATTGACTCATTCCAATTTTATGTTTGGTTAGGTTGAAAAGTGAGAAAAGAATGTATTGGATTCCAAAAAGACAAGACATCATAATTCCTTCTCCCCCCTTAAGGAATCATTATTCTATTCCCATCTCAAATTATTTTGCCAATTTTACCCCAACCCCAAATATAAACCTAAACCCTAAACCCAAAGCCCTAAATTTTAATCTTTAAACCCTAAATCTCAATTCGCAAAACTCTAAACCCTATTTAGAAAAATAAAAATTTTAAAACCAAACCTTAACCCACAAATATAACTGGGAACTCTAAATCCAAAACCTTTAACCTTATTTAGAAAAATATTAATTTTAACCCTAAGCCTTAACACACAAATTAAACCATAAACCCTAAACCCTAAATCCCAAATCCCAAATCCAAAAACCATAAACCATAAATCTGAAACCCCAAAACCCGAAATCCTAATTCCCTAAATCTCAAACCCTATTTAGAAAAATAATAATTTTAATAATAAATTTTATTTTTATGTAATAATTATTTAACATAATAATGATTTTAATAATATATTTTTTGTGACGAAAAAATAACAATTAAATGATATTATTGAAATTTTACTAAATATAAGAGTATATAGGTAATATACAGTGTTTTCTATTCCACTCCAATTGTAAATCAAACAATGTAATATTAATTCCTTTTTTGATTCCAGTAGTCAAACAAAAAAAACTATTTTCATTCACAATCTCATTCTAATTCCATTTTGTTGTCCATGCCGAAAGTGTTCAAATTTTAAGTCCACGATCTGCCAATTTAGACTTAGGATCATTGTATTGAGATATTTACTGAACAATTAGAGTTAATGGCTCAATGACAAGACGTGATGACAAGATTCTTACACAAACTTAGTAAAAATATAGCATCATAATTCTTTAGTACAATATAAGAAGTAGGACCTATCTCACAACATCTATCAATTTCCCCATCTTCTTAGACTTGGATTTTATTTTCTTATTGGAGTTAAACTATTTATTTAGTTTATGTATAGAAACTTGGTGTATGTTAAAGATGAAGTTGTTGAATAAATGCTGGAATTGTTTTGCTGACAGATATTGGGACATGTTTTGGATTAGAAGGTATATATTTTGATAGAGAATATGGAGTATACTTTTATATGTAAAGGTAATATTACATTAACCCATGTTTGGTTAACACGAATGTAATGGAATCAGAATTGATTCCTTCTAATTTTATGTTTGGTTGGACATAAAAGTTAGAATGGAATAAATTCCTAAAAGAGAAGGAATAATTCCTTCTGCCACCCTTAAGGAATCTTGATTTCATTCCCATCACAAATGTTTTTCTAATTTTATCCCAACCCCAAATATAACCTTTAACCCAAAACCCTATTTCAAAAAATATTAATTTTAACCCTTAACCTTAACCCAAAATAATAACCTTAAATGCTAAATCCTAAACCCCAATCCCAAATCCCAAAATACTAAACCCTATTTTGAAAAATAATAATTTTAATCCTAAATCTTAACCTACAAATATAATCATTTACACAAAACCCTAAATTCTAAACCAAAAATTCCAAATCCCAAAACCCTAAACACTAAATCCCATTTTTAAAAATTCTCAAATCCAAAACATCAATACCCTAAACCTTATTTTGAAAAAAATAATTTTAATCACATATTTTATATTTAAGTAATAATTATTTAGAAAAATAATGATTTAAGTACTGTATTTTGTTTATTGACAAAAATAATAATTAAATAATATTATTTAAATTTTACTGAATATATGAGTATTAAGGTAATAAAGAGTATTTTCCAATCCATTCTAATTTGTGAAACTTGAAGTTCTTGTATAAATGCTAGAATAAATAATATATTGGGACATATTTTGGATTAGTTGGTATATATTTTGATAAAGAATGTGGAGTATATTTTTGTATATGTAAAGGTAAAATTACATCATCCCTTGTTTAGTTAACTAGAATGTAATGTAACCAGAATTGATTCCTTCTAATTTTATGTTTGGCTGGGCTTAAAACTAGGAATTGAATGGAATTGATTCCTAAAAGAGAAGGAATCATATTACATTCTCCCCCCTAAAGAAATATCGATTTCATTCCCATCACAAATGTTTTTTGCAATCTTATCCCAACCCCAAATATAACCCTAAGCCTTAACCCTAAACCCTAAATCCTAAATCCTAATCTATAAAGACCAGATACCAAATCCCAAAACCCTAAACCTTATTTATAAAAATTATAATTTTAACCCTGAACCTTTCCTCACAAATATATTCACAAACCTTAAACCATAAACCCCAAATCCTAAATCCCAAAACCCAAAATCCTATTTAGAAAAATAATAATTCTAATCCTAAACCTTAACCCACAAATATAGCCCTAAACCCAAAATATTAAATCGCAAAATCCTAACACTGCAATCCCAAAATCCATTCTATTGTCCATATTGAAAGTGCTCAAATTTTAAGTCCACGATCAACAAATTTAAATTCAAGATCATCATATTGAGATGATTACTCAACAACAAGAGATGATGGCTCAATGACATAAGGTGATGACGAAATTCTTACTCAAACTAAGTCAAAATATTTCGTTATAATTCTTTAATACAATATCACAAGTAGCACCTACCGCACAACATGCATTAATTTCTCCATCTGCTAGACTTGGATTTTTTTTCTTATTGGAGTTATATTATTTTGCTATTTTATGTAGAGACATTTGGTATAAGTTAAACTTAAAGTTCTTGAATAAATGCTAGAATTGCTTTCTTGACGGTATATTAGGACATGTTTTCGATCAAGTGCTATATATTTTGATAGAGAATGTGGAGAATATTTTTGTATATGTAAAGGTCATATTACATTAACCTATGTTTCATATTACATTACCCTATGTTTTGTTTACTAAAATAGAATGGAATCAGAATTGATTCTTTCCATTTTATTGTTTGGTTAGGGTGAAAAGTAGAAATAAAATGTAATTAATTCCTCAAAGCGAAGGAATCATAATTGTTTCTCCCCCCCTTAAGGAATCAATATTTCATTCCCATATCTAATTATTTTTCCAATTTTATAAAAACCCCAAATATAACCTCAAACCCTACACCCTAAACCCTAAACCCTAAAATCCAAATATCAAAACCCTTAACCTTATTTAGAAAAGCAAAACTTTTAACACTAAATCCCAAATCTCAAATCTCAAATCTCAAAAACCATAAACCCTAAATCCCAAATCTCAAAACCCTAAACCCTGTTTAGGAAAAAAAATAATTTTAATAATATATTTTATTTTTAAGTAATAATTATTAAGAAAAATAATGATTTAAGTAATGTACTTTGTTTAACAAAAAAATAATAATTTAATTATATTATTTAAATTTTCTTGAATATATAAGTGATAAGGTAATATAGTGTATTCTTCACTCCATTACGAGTGTAAACCCAACACTGTAATACTAATTCCTTCTTTGATTCTCGTGGTCAAATCAAACAAAACTATTTCAATTCCATTCACATTCCCCTTCTCATTCCGATTCCATTGCATTGTCCATTTCGAAAGTGTTCAAATTTTAAGTCCATAGTCAGCAAAATTTAAACTCAAGATCATTGTATTGATATGTTTACTCAACAATAGGAGATGATGGCTCAATGACATAAGGTGATGATGAGATTCTTATACAAACATAGTCAAAATATAGCATCACAATGTTTTAGTACAATATCACAAGTAGCACCTAACTCCCAACATGCATCAATTTCACCATCTTCTTACACATAGATTTTTTTTTCTTATTGGAGTTATATTATTTTGTTAGTTTATGTAGAGACATTTGGTATTTGTAAAACTTAAAGTTCTTGAATAAATCCTAAAATTGCTTGTTTGACGGTATATGGAAACATGTTTTGGATTAGGTGGTGTATATTTTGATAGAGAATGTGGAGTATATTTTTTATATGTAAATGTAGTATTACATAACCTCATGTTTTGTTAACTAGAATGTAATGGAATCAGAATTAAGTCCTTCTAATTTTGTGTCTGATTGGCTTTAAAAGTGGGAATAGAATGGAATCGATTCCTAAAAGAGAAGGAATCATAATTCCTTCTCCCCCCTTAAGGAATCTTAGTTTCATTCCCATCACAGATTGTTTTTTCAATTTTATCCCAACCCTAAATATAACCCTAAACCCTAAAAGCCAAATTCCAAATCACAAAACCCTAAATCCTAAACCCTATTTAAAAAAACTTTAACCCAAAATCTTAACCCATAAATATAATCCTAAACCCTACACCATAAACCATAAAACCCAAAACCCTTAACCTATTTTAAAAAAAATAATAATTTTAACTTTAAACCTTAAAGCATAAATATAACCCTCAACCCCAATTCCCTAATTCCAAATCTCAAAACCCAAAACTCTATTTAGAAAAAACATATTTAATCGTAAACATTAACTAACAAATAAAAACCCCAAACCCCAAACCCCAAATCCCAAATCCCAATTACAAAACCCAAAACCCCTAATCATAAATCCCAAAACCTTAAACCCCCAATTCCTAAATCCCAAATCTCAAACCTCAATACCCTAAACCTATTTAGAAAATAAATTATTTTAATAATATATTTTATTTTTAATAATAATTATTTAGCAAACAATTATTTCAATAATATAATTTGTGTGACGAAAAATAATATTATTTAAATTTGACTGAATATAGTGTTTTTCACACCATTCAAATTCTAAATCAAACACTACAATACTAATTCAATATTTGATTCCAATAGTCAAACCAAACAAAACTGTTTCCATTCCATTCTATTTTCCATGTCCAAAGTGTTCAAATTTTAAGTCCACGCTAACCCAATTTCAACTCGGGATCCTCGTATTCAGATGTTTACTAAAAATTAGGAGATGGTAGATCAATAACATAAGGTAATGATGGGATTTTTACACAAACATAGTCAAAATATAGCATCATATTTCTTTAGTACAATATCACAAGTGGCAATCACCTTATAACATCCATCAATTGCTCCATCTTTCGACATAGATAACAACATGGGAATGGGAATGGCTATGGAATAAAAATAGTTTTGTTTGATTTGACCTCTGCAATCAAAAAAGGAATAATTATTACAGTATTTGGTTTACAATTAGAATGGAATCAAAAATACTATATATTAACTTAATACTCCTATATTCAATAAAAATAATAAAATTTAAATAATATGATTTGATTATTATTTTTTCTTTATACAAAATACATCATTTAATGCACTACTTTTCTAAATAATTATTACATAAAAATAAAATATATTATTAAAATTATTATTTTTCTAAATACAATTTAGGGTTTTAAGGTTTTGGATTTGAGATTTAGGGATTTGGGGTTTTGGGTTTTGGGATTTTGGATTTAGGGATTAGGGTTATATTTGTGGGTCAACGTTTAGGGTTAAAATTATAATTTTTCTAAATTAGATTTAGGGTAATATTTTTGGGTTAAGGTTAATGGTTAAAAATATTATTTTTGAAAATAGGGTCTAGGGATTTAGGATTCGAGATTTGGGGTATAAGGATTAGGGTTTTTGGTTTAGGGTTTAAGGTTATGTTTGTTGCTTAAGGTTTTGGGTTAAAATTTTATTTTTTAAAATATAGTTTAGGGTTTTGAGATTTAGAGTTTTTGTAGTTTGGATTTTAATGTTTAAGGTAATATATTTTTGGGTTAAGGTTTAGGATTAAAATTATTACTTTTCTAAATTGGGTTTAGGGTTTTTGCATTAGGGTTTAAGGTTATATTTGTTGGTTATGGTTTTGGTGGAAAATTATGATTTTTCAAAATAGGGTATAGGATTTTGTGATTTGGGATTTCCGATTTAGAGTCTCTGTAGTTTGGATTTTAGGGTTTAGGGTATACAATTTTGGGTTTTGTGATAAGGGTTATACTTGTGGGTTGAGGTTAAAGCTTAAAATAATTATTCTCATAATAGGGTTTAGGGTTTTGGGATTTGAGGTTGGAGGTTTAGGGTTTAGTGTATTAGGGTTATATTTATGGGTTGAGGATTGAAATAATTATTTTTCTAAATAGGGTTTAGGGTTTTTGGATTTTGGATTTGGGTTTGAGGTTATATTTGTTGGTTAAGTTTTAGGGTTAATATTATTGATTTTCTTAGTAGGAATTAGGGTTTTGAGATTTGGGATTTGGGATTTGGTGTTTAGGATTTAAGGTTATATTTTTGGGTTAAGGTTAAAGCTTAAAATAATTATTCTCATAATAGGATTTAGGTTTTTGTGATTTGAGGTTTGAGGTTTAGGGTTTAGTGTATGCTATTTAGGATTTAATGTTATATTTAGGAGTTTAGGTTTAGGGTTAAAATTATTATTTTTTTAAAATAGGATTTAGGGTTTTGGGATTTGATTTGAATTTTAGGGTTATATTTATGTGTTAAGGTTTAAGGTTAAAATTATTATTTTCTAAATATGGTTTATGGTATTAGGATTCGGGATTTGAGGTTTAGGGTCAAGGTTTTTGGTTTTGGGTGTTGTGTTTATAACATATTTGTGGGTTAAGTTTTAGCGTTAACATTTTTATTTTTACAAATAGGGTTTTGCGTTTAGGGTTTTGGGATTTGAGATTTGGATTTTAGAGTTTAGTGTTTAGGATTTTGGGCTTAATCTTTAGTGTAATATTAGGGTTTTTAGTAAAATTGTAAAAAATATTTGAGATGGGAATGAAATCATGATTCCTTATGGAAGAAGAAGGAATTAAGATTCCTTCTCTTTTAGAACTTCATTCTATTCTGTTCTCACTTTTCTGGCCAACCAAACAGATAATTGAAAAGAATTAATTCCAATTGCATTTCATTCCAGTCCACCAAACATGGGGTAATGCAATATTACCTTTACATAATCTCCTATTGTTGTGTAAACATCTCAATTCGGTGATCCTATGTTTAATTTTGTTGACCGTGGACTTAAAATTTGAAAACTTTTGACATAGATAACGACATAGGAATGGGAATGACTATGGAATAGAAATAATTTTGTTTGGTTTGACCACTATATTCAAAAAAGGAATAATTACTACAGTATTTGGTTTACAATTAGAAATGAATAAAAAATAATGTATATTAACTTAATACTTCTATATTCAATAAAATTTAAATACTATCATTTAGAGTAGTGCTCTTTTATTTGTTGGTACAATCGCCCGGTAGTTAGAGTGAAGCTCTATTTCAAAAGTTTTTATAAAAATTATTATCTAAAAATGTATTGAAAACATGTTTTCAGTAGTGTATTTAAAACTTGAAAGTTAGTACTCGGATAATTAAATTCTTAGGTTTAATTTGGACACCTTGAATAAAGTTTAAACTATCTAACCCTACCAAAGGTGGCATTTAAATGGTTCATTTTCAATCTCTTAGAAAAAGGAATTAATTTAATTAAATAAATTAGTTATCAACCCCACCCATAGGTGTTAATTTATTTGTTTAGTTCACAAAGAATATTTAACCCCACCAAAGGTGGTATTCATATAAAAAAAAGAATCAATAAATATCAATTTATATCTTTAATAACCTAAATAATATGAGCAAGCATAATTAACTTAGTTATTATATCCATAAGTACTCCATTATTATAAATGATAAAATTTGCATAAATGTTTATTGAATTTGTATCTATGTTTATTTTTATGTTCTTAGATTAGAAACACAAAAAAACCAAATATCGTGACATGATGTTTAGGATTGCATTTCGTTTTTAAAAGTTTGAATAATAAATTAAAAACCATATTCCTTCCTTAGATCGACCTTGGGAGTATATTTATCATTTTCTACGAAATGATTCGTACACTTGCGAGAGTTTTATAAATATAAAGCCAAAGTATTGGCAGGATCGGTGATGCAGATTCTGCTCATCATCAAGGTTTAAGGACAAAATTATTATTTTCTAAATAAAGTTTATGATATTGGGATTTGGGATTTGAGGTTTAGGGTTTAGGGTTTTGGGTTTAGTGTTTATAACATATTTGTGGGTTAAGTTTTAGCGTTAACATTTTTATTTTTACAAATAGGGTTTTGCGTTTAGGGTTTTGGGATTTGAGATTTAGATTTTAGAGTTTAGTGTTTAGGATTTTGGGCTTAATCTTTAGTGTAATATTAGGGTTTTCGGTAAAATTGTAAAAAATATTTGAGATGGGAATGAAATCATGATTCCTTATGGAGGAAGAAGAAATTAAGATTCCTTCTCTTTTAGAACTTCATTCTATTCTATTCTCACTTTTCTGGCCAACCAAACAGAAAATTGAAGAGAATTAATTCCAATTGCATTTCATTCTAGTCCAGCAAACATGGGGTAATGTAATATTACCTTTACATAATCTCCTATTGTTGTGTAAACATCTCAATTCGATGATCCTATGTTTAATTTTGCTGACCGTGGACTTAAAATTTGAAAACTTTCGACATAGATAATGACATAGGAATGGGAATGGCTATGGAATAGAAATAGTTTTGTTTGGTTTGACCACAACATTCAAAAAAGAAATAATTATTACAGTATTTTGTTTCCAATTAGAAATGAATAAAAAATAGTGCATATTAACTTAATACTCCTATATTCAATAAAATTTAAATAATATCATTTAATTATTATTTTTTCGTTATACAAAATACATTATTTAATGCACTATTTTTCTAAATAATTATTACTTTAAAATAAAATATATTGTTAAAATTTTTATTTTTTTAAATACGGTTGAGTGTTTTGAGGTTTTGGAATTGGGATTTAGGGATTTGGGGTTTAGGGTTTTGTGATTTTGGATTGTGGGATTACGGTTTGATTTGTGGGTCAAGGTTTAGGGTTAAAATTATAATTTTTCTAAATTAGATTTAGGGTTTAGGATTTTAGATTTATGGTTTAGGGTAATATTTTTGGGTTAAGGTTAATGGTTAAAAATATTATTTTTCAAAATAGGGTTTAGGGTTTTAGGATTCGAGATTTGGGGTATAAGGTTTAGGGATTTTGGTTTAGGGTTTAAGGTTATGTTTAATGGTTAAGGTTTTGGGTTAAAATTTTATTTTTCAAAATACGGTTTAGGGTTTTGAGATTTGGGATTTGCGAATTAGAGTTTTTGTAGTTTGGATTTCATGTTTAAGGTAATATATTTTTGGGTTAAGGTTTAGGGTTAAAATTATTAGTTTTCTAAATTGGGTTTTGGGTTTTTGCTTTAGGGTTTAAGGTTTTATTTGTGGGTTATGGTTTTGGGTGAAAAATATGATATTTCAAAATAGGGTTTAGGATTTTGCGATTCTGGATTTCTGATTTAGAGTCTCTATAGTTTGGATTTTAGGGTTTAGGGTATATAGTTTTGGGTTTTGTGATAAGGGTTATATTTATGGAATGAGGTTTAGGGTCAAAATTATTATCTTTCTGAATAGGGTTTAGGGTTTTGTGATTTCGGATTTGGGGTTAGGATTTATTTTTTGGGGTTAGGATTTATTTTGTGGGGTTATATTTGTTGGTTAAGTTTTAGGGTTAAGATTATTAATTTTCTTAATAGGAATTTGGGTTTTGAGATTTGGGATTTGAGATTCGGTGTTTAGGATTTAGGATTACATTTTTGCATTAAGGTTAAGGCTTAAAATTATTATTTTTCATAATAGGGTTATAGTTTATGGATTTAAGATTTGACATTTAGGGTTTAGGGTTTACGGTTTTTTCTTTAGGGTTATATTTAGGGGTTTAGGTTTAGGGTTAAAATTATTATTTTTCTAAATGGGTTATAGGGTTTGGGAATTTTTATTTGAGGTTTAGGGTTACATTTATTTGTTGAGGTTTAAGGTTAAAATTATTTTTTTCTAAATAGGGCTATGGAATGGAAACAATTTAGTTCTGTTTGACCATTGGAATAAAAGAAGAAATAAGTATTACAATATTTGGTTTACAATTGGAATGAAATGAAAAACACTGTATATTATTTTAATACTCCTATATTCAATAAAATTTAAATAATATGATTTAATTATTATTTTTCATTATACAAAATACATTATTTAATGCACTATTTTTCTAAATAATCATTACTTAAAAATAAAGTATATCAGTAAAATTATTATTTTTCTAAATATTGTTTTGGGTTTTTAGGTTTTGGATTTGGGATTTAGTGATTTGGGTTTTATGGTTTTGGAATTTGCGATTTGGGGTTTAGGGTTTCGGGATTTGATATTTGCAATTTGGGGTTATATTTGTGTATTATAGTTTAGGGTTAAAATTATAATTTTTATAAATTAGATTTAGGGTTTAGTATTTGGGATTTAAGGTTGAGCGTTTATTTTTAGGATTATATGTATGGGTAAATGTTTTTGATTAAAACTATTTTTCTAAATAAGGTTTTGGGATTGGGGATTTAGGGTTTAAGGATTAGGGTTTATGGTTTAGGGTTTAGAGTTTGGTGTAATCTTTGGGGTTTGGTTAAAATTGAAAAAACAATTTGAGATATGAATGGAATTATAATTCCGTACTAGGTGTGAAGGATTTATGATTCCTTCTCTTTTAGTCATAGATTCCATTTTATTTTCACTTTTCAAGCCAACTAAATATAAAATTGGAATGAATTAATTCTTATTCCATGTCATTTCAGTCAACCAAGCATTGGGTAATGTTATATTACCTTTACATAATCTCCTATTTTTGAGTAAACATCTTAATACGATGATCCTGAGTTTAAATTTGTTGTTAATGGACTTAAAATTTGAACACTTTCGACATGTATAACGGGATGAAATTGGAATGGGAATGAGAATGGCTATGGAATGGAAATAGTTTTGTTTGGTTTGACCACTTCAATCAAAGAATGAATCAAGATCATAGTATTTTCTTTACATTTGAGATTGAATGAAAAACATTATATATTACTTTAATACGTCTATAAATAATTTAATTTAATTATTATTTTTTTGTTAAACAAAATAAATTATTTAATGCATTATTTTTCTAAACAATGATTACTTAAAAATAAAATATGTTATTAAAATTATTATTTTTCTAAATATAGTTTAGGGTTTTGAGGTTTTGGATTTGGGATTTAGGGATTTGGGGTTTTTGGTTTTGAGATTTTGGATTTAGGGATTAGGATTATATTTATGGTTAATGTTTAAGGTTAAAATTATATATTTTCTAAATCAAATTTAGGGTTTATGATTTGAGATTTATGGTTTAGGGTAATATTTACGGGATAAGGTTTAAGGTTAAAATTATTATTTTTCTAAATAGGATTTAGAGTTTTAGGATTCCAGATTTGGGGTCAAAGGTTTTGGGTTTAAGGTTATATTTGTTGGTTATGGTTTTTGGTTAAAAATATAAATTTCAAAAATAGGGTTTATGGTTGTGTGATTCGGAATTTGGGATTTAAAGTTTTTGTAGTTTGGATTTTAAGGTTTAGGGTATACAATTTTGGGTTTTGTGATTATGATTATATTTGTAGGTTGAGGTTTAGGGTTAAAATTATTATTTTTCTAAATAGGGTATAGGGATTTGGGATTTAGGGTTAGGGTTTATTGCGTGGGTTATATTTGTTGGTTACTATTTAGGGTTAAAATTATTAATTTTCTTAATAAGAATTAGGGTTTGGAGATTTGGGATTTGGGATTTGGGGTATAGGATTTAGGGTTATATTTTTGGGTTAAGGTTAAGGCTTAAAATTATTATTTTTCATAATAGGGTTTAGCATTTTAGGATTTGAGGTTTGATGTTTAGGGTTTAGGGTTTTTCGGTTTAGAGTTTAGGGTTATATTTATGGGTTTAGGATTAGGGTTTATTATTATTTTTTCATTATACAAAATACATTATTTAATGCACTACTTTTCTAAATAATTATTACTTAAAAATAAATTATATTATTAGAATTATTATTTTTCTAAATATGGTTTAGGGTTTTGAGGTTTTAGATTTGGGATTTAGGGATTTGGGGTTTTGGGTTTTGGGATTTTAGATTTAGGGATTAGGGTTATATTTGTAGGTCAACGCTTATGGTTAAAATTATAATTTTTCTAAATAAGATTTAGGGTTTAGTATTTGAAATTTATGGTTTAAGGTTAAGGATTAAAATTATTATTTTTGAAAATAGGGTTTAGGGTTTTAGGATTCGAGATTTGGGGTTTAAGGTTTAGGGTATTTTGTTTTGGGTTTACGGTTATGTTTGTTGGTTATGGTTTTGGGTTAAAATTATGATTTTTCAAAATAGTGTAGGATTTTGGGTTATGTGATTAGGGTTATATTTGTGGGTTGAGGTTTAGGGTTAAAATTATTATTTTTATTAATAGGGTTTAGGGTTTTGGGATTTGGGATTAGGGTTTATTGTGTGGGATATATTGGTTGGTTAAGGTTTAGAGTTAAAATTTTTAATTTTCTTAATAGGAATTAGTGTTTGGAGATTTGGGATTTGGGATTTAGGATATAGGGTTATATTTTTGGGTTAAGGTTAAGGCTTAAAATTATTATTTTTCATAATAGGGTTTAGGGTTTTGGGATTTTAGATTTGAGGTTTAGGGTTTAGCGTTTGTGGTTTAGGGTTAAAATTATTCTTTTTCTAAATAGGGTTTAGGGTTTTGTGATTTTTCATTTGAGGTTTAGGGTTAAAATTATTAATTTTATAATTAGGGTTTTGCATTTATTGTTTTGGGATTTGAGATTTGGGTTTTAGGGATTAGTGTTTAGGATTTTTGGCTTAATGTTTAGTGTAATATTTGGAGTTTGGGTAAAATTGTAAAAAAATTAAGTTAGGAATGGAATCATGATTCCTTATGAAGGAAGAAGGAATTATGGTTCCTTCCCTTTTAGAACTCCATTCTATTCTATTCTCACTTTAAGGCCAACCAAACAGAAAATTGTAAGGAATTAATTCAAATTGCATTTCATTCTAGTCAAATTATGTTTCTAAATAGAGTATATTAACTTAATACTCCTATATTCCATAAAATTTAAATAATATGATTTAATTATTATTTTTTGTTATAAAAAATATATTATTTAATGTACTCTTTTTCTAAATAATTATTACTTAAAAATAAAGTATATTATTAAAATTATTATTTTTCTAAATATGATTTAGGGTTTTTTTATTTTGGATTTGGGATTTAGGGATTTGGATGTTAATGTTTTGGGATTTAGGATTTGGGGTTTAAGGTTTTGAGATTTGGGATTTCCGGTTTAGGGTTATATTTGTAGTTTAAAGTTTAAGGTTAAAATTATAATTTTTATAAATAAGATTTAGGGTTTAGTATTTGGGATTAAAGTTGAGGGTTTATTGTCTAGGGTTATATATATGGGTAAAGGTTTTGGATTAAAATTATTTTTATAAATAGGGTTTAGGGTTTTAAAATTTGGCATTTGGTATTTGGGGTTTAAGGTTTAGAGTTTATGGTTTAGGATTTGAGGTTATATTTATGGGTTAAGGTTTTGGGTTAAAATTATTATTTTTCAAAATAGGTTTTAGGGTTTTGGGATTCGTGATTTGGGATTTAGTGTTTGGTAATTTGGATTTGGGATTTAGGGTATAGGGTTTTGGGTTTTGTAATTAGGGTTATATTTATGTGTTAAGGTTTAGGGTTAAAATTAATATTTTTCTAAATAGGAATTAAGGTTTTGAGTTTTAAGATTTACGATTTGAGGTTTAAGGTTAAATTATTATTTTTCTAAATAGGGTTTAGGGTTTTGGGATTTTGGATTTTTCTAAATATTAGGTAATGTTATATTACCTTTACATAATATCCTATTGTTGAGTAAACATATCAATATGATGATCTTGAGTTTAAATTTGCTGACCATGGACTTAAAATTTGAATGCTTTCGACATGTATAACGGAATGGATTAGGAATGAGAATGGGAATGGCTATGGAATGGAAACATTTTTGTTTGTTTTGACCACTACAATCAAAGAAGGAATCAGTATTATATTATTTAGTTTATAATTGGAATGGAGCGAAAACACTGTATATTAACTTAATACTACTATATTCAATAAAATTTAAACAATATCATTTATTGATTATTTTTTCGCATATAGAATACATTAATTAAATCTTTATTTTTCTAAATAATTATTACTTAAAAATAAAATATTATTAAAATTATTATTATTATAAATATGGTTTAGGGTTTCAAGGTTTAGGATTTAGGAATTAGGGATTTGGGGTTTAGGGTTTATGATTTACAGTTATTTTGAGGGTAAATGTTTTGGATCAAAATTATAATTTTTCTTAATAGGGTTTAGGGTTTTGGGATTTAGAATTTTGGATTTAGGTTTTAGGTTTATTGTTTAGTGTTATTTTCGTGGGTTAAGGTATAAGATTAAAATTATTATTTTCTTAAATAGGGTGTAGGTGTTTCAGATTTGTGATATGAGGTTTGGGATTTGGGGTTTAGGGTTAAATTTGTGCGTTAAGGTTTAGAGTTAAAATTATTATTTTTCCAAATAAGGTAAAGTGTTTTGTGATTTGGATTTTAGATTTTGGGTTTTGGGTTTTGGGTTTGGGTTTTGGGTTTTGGGATTTGGGATTTGGGTTTTAGGGTTTATGTGTTTGGATTATATTTGTGGGGTGTGGTTTAGGATTAAATATATTATTTTTCTAAATAATTATTACTTAGAAATAAAATATATTATTAAATTTTTTTTATAAATAGGGTTTATTGTTTTTAGGTTTAGGATTTAAGATTTTTGAATTTGGGGTTTTGGGTTTTGGGTTTTGGGTTAATGGTTTAGGGTTTAAGGTTATACTTGTGAGTTAAAGTTTTGGGTTGAAATTATTATTTTTCAACATATGGTTTAGGGTTTTGGGATTTAGGATTTTGGGTTTAGTGTTCGTGTTTTATTGTTTAGTGTTATATTTTTTGGTTATAATGTAGGGTTAAAATTCTTATTTTTCTAAATAGGATTTAGGGATTTATGATTTGTGATTTGAGGTTTGGGGTTTGGGGTTTATGGTTAAATTTGCGGGTTAAGGTTTATGGTTAAAAATTTATTTTTCAAAATAGGGTATGGAGTTTATGGATTTGGATTTGGGATTTAGGGTTTTGCAATTTTATATTTAGGGTTTAGGGTTGAAATTATTATTTTTCTAAATAGGGTCTACGGTTTAAGGATTTGAGATTTGGGGTTTAAGGTTTATGATTTATTGTTTAGTGTTATATTTATGGGATAAGGTATAGGGTTAAAATTATTATATTTCTAAATAGGTTGTAGGGGTTTGAGATTTGAGATTTGAGATTTGGGGCTTAAAATTTATTATATATTGTTTAGTGTTTAGGGTTATATTTTGGGTTAAGGATTAGGGTTAAAATTATTATTTTTCTAAATAGGCTTTAGGGGTTTGGGAATTGGGAATTGGGGTTTAGGGTTTATTGTTTAGGGTTATATTTGTGGTTTAAGGTTAAGGGTTAAAATTATTATTTTTTGAAATAGGGTATAGAGTTTTGGGATTTGGATTTGGGAAATAGGGTTTTTGGATTATGGATTTGAGGTTTAGGGTTTAAGGTTTGGGGTTTATTCTTTAGGGTTATATTTAAATCCGAAATCCAAAATCCCAAAACAATAAATCCCAAATCCAAATCCCAAAACTCTATACCCTATTTTAAAAAATAATAATTTTAACTTTAAACCTTAACCAACAAATATAACTATAAACCCAAAACCCAAAACCTTTATCCTCAAATATAACCCTAAACTCTAAACCTTAAACCCTAAACCCTAAATCTCATATCACAAATCTGAAACTTCTAAACCGTATTTAGAAATATAATAATTTTAACCCAATATCTTAACCCACAAAAATAAAATTAAGCAATAAAGCTAAACCCTATTTAGAAAGATGATAATTTTGATCCTAAACCTTTACCCTCAAATATTACCATAAACTCATAACTCTAAACCCTAAATCTAAAAATCACAAAACCCTAAAGTCTAAATCCAAAAATCCAAAATCTTAAACATCAAAACCCTATACCCTATTTATAAAAATAATAATTTTAATAATATATTTTATTTGTATGTAATAATTATTTAGAAAAATAATAATTTTATTCCAAAAACATAACCCACAAATATAACCCAAAACCCTAAACCTAAATCCCAAATCTAAAATCCCAAAACCCAAAATCTCAAATCCAAATCACAAAACTCTAAACCCAATTTTGAAAAAAAAATTAACCCTAAACCCTAAACCCTAAACCACAAATCCCAATCCAAAACCCCTATACCATATTTTGAAAAATAATAATTTTAACCCTACACCTTAACCCACAAATTTAACCCTAAACCCCAAACTCCAAATCACATATCAGAAATCCCAAACCCCCTACACCCTATTTAGAAAATAATAATTTTAAGCCTACAACTCAACCAATAAAAATAACACTAAACAGTAAACCCTAAACACTAAACCCAAAATAAAAAATCCCAAAACCCTAAACCCTATTTAGAAAAATTATAATTTTGACCCTAAACCTTTACCCTTACATATAATGCTAAACTCAAAACCCAAAACCCTAAATCCTAAAATCCTAAATCCCAAATTGCAAATTCCTAAACCCCAAATACCAAAATCCTAAATCCTAAACCTCAAAACCTTAAACCCTATTTATAAAAAAAATTAATAATATATTTTATTTTTAAGCAATAATTATTTAAAAAAATAATAATTTTAATCCTAAACCATAACCCAAAACCATAAACCCTAAACCCTAAATCCAAAATCACAAAAGCCTAAATCCCGAATCCAAACCACAAAAATATTTACCCTATTTTGGAAATTAATAATTTCAACCCTAAACCTTAACTCATAAATTTAACCCTAAACCCTAAACTATAAATCCCAAACCCCAAATCTCATATCACCTATACCTTATTTAGAAAAATAATAATTTTAACCCTATACCATAACCCACAAAAATAACACTAAATAATAAACCTAAACTCAATATCTCAAAAACTAAAACCCTAAACCCTAAATCCCATATCCCTAATTCCTAAATTCTAAACCTTAAAACCCTAAACCCTATTTATAATAATAATAATTTTAATAATATATTTTATTTTTGACTAATAATTATTTAGAAAAATAAGTACTTAAATAATTTATTTTGTCTGACGAAAAAATAATAATTAAATGATATTGTTTAAATATTACTGAATATACTAGTATTAACGTAATATATTTGTTTTCCACTCCATTCCAATTATAAACTAAATACTATAATACTGATTCATTCTATCACTTAAATGGTTAAACCAAACAAAATGGTAAGCAAATTTAAACTCAGGAACATGGTATAGAGATATTTAATCAACAAAGGAGATGATGTCTCAATGTTGTAAGACTAGGATTTTTTATTGAAGTTATATTATTTTGTTAATTTAGGTAGAGACAGTTGGTATATGTTAAACTTGAAGTTCTTAAATAAATGCAAGAATTTCTTGATTGAAGGTATATTGGGACATGTTTTGGATTAGGTGTTATATATTTTGATAGAGAATGTGGAGTATATTTTTGCATATGTAAATATAATATTACATTACCGCATGTTTGTTGACTAGAATGGAATAGAATCAGAATTGAATCTTTTTCAACTTTACGTTTGGTTAGGTTGAAAAATTGGAATGGAATGGAATGGAATCAATTCCTAAAAGAGAAGGAATCATAATTCCTTCTCCCCATTAAGGAATCATGATTCCATTCCAATCTCAAATTTATTTTCCAATTTTACACCAACCTAAAATATAACCCTAAACCCTAAATCCAATATCCTAAATCCTAAATCCTAAATCTCCCATCCCAAAACCCTAAACGCTAAACCCTATTTAAAAAATAATAAATCTAACCCTAAACCTTATCCCACAAATATAACCCTAAACTCTAAATTCAATATCCTAAATCCCAAATCCTAAATCTCCCATCCCAAAACCCAAAATGCTAAACCCTATTTAAAAAAATAATAAATCTAACCCTACACCTTATCCCACAAATATAACCCTAAACACTAAACTTAACCCACAAATATAACCCTAAACACTAAACCTTAAACCCCAAATCCCAAAACCATATACCGTATTTAGAATAATAATAATATTATTCCATGAACTTAAACAATAAATATAACTCTAAACCTTAAACACTAAATTCTTTTTAAAAAATAATAATTTTAATCCTAAATCATAACCTACAAATATAACCCAAAATCATAAATTCAAAATCCCAATACGCTAAACCCCAAATCCCCAAATCCCAAATCCCAATACTCAAAACCCTAAATCCAAAATAGAAAAATAATAATTTTAATAATATATTTTATTTTTAAATAATAATTATTTAGAAAATAATGATTTAAATAATGTATTTTGTTTGAGAAAAATAATAATTAAATGATGTTTACTCAATTCTACTTGTCAAACTAAAAAAAATGGTTTTCACTTCATTCCCATTCCCCATCCATTTCATTTTCCATGTCGAAAGCGTTTGAATTATAAGTTCACGGTCTTCAAATTTAAACTCTAGATCATCGTATTGAGATATTTGCTCAACAACAAGAGATGATGGCTCAATGATAAGAAGTAATGATTAGATTCTTACACAAACTTAGTCAAAATATAGCATCATAATTCTTTAGTACAATATCACAAGTAGCACCATCCTCACAATATCCATCAATTTCATCATCTTCTTCAACTTTGATTTTTTTCTTATTTGAGTTATTTTCTTTTGTTTGTTTATGTAGAGACATTTGGTATATGTTAAACTTGAAGTTCTTGAATAAATGCTAGAATTTCTTTATTGATGGTATATTGGGATATGTTTTGGATTATGTGGTATATATTTTGATAGAAAATGTGGAGTATATATTTGTATATGTAAAGGTGATATTACATTACCTCATGTTTGGTTGACTGGAACGGAATAGAATCAGAATTGATTCCTTCCCATATTATGTTTGTCTGGGAAAAAAAGTAAGAATGGAATGAAATCAATTCTTAAAGGAGAAGAAATCAAAATTCCTTCTCCGCCCCTAAAGGAATCATGATTCCATTCCAATCTCAAATGTTTTTTCCAATATTATCCCAACACCAAATATAACCCCAAACCCTAAGCCCAAAATACTAACCATAAATATAACCAAAAACCTCATAGCCCAAATCTCAAAACCCAAAACTCTAAATTCCTAATTTCTGAATCCTAAACCTCAAAATCCTATACCCTATTTAGAAAAATAATAAGTTTAATAATATATTTTATGTTAATAATTATTTAGAAAAATAATAATTTAAATAATGTTTTTTGTCTAACGAAAAGATAATAATTAAATGATATAATTTAAATTTGACTGAATATATGGATGTTAAGGTAATATATAGTGTTTTATTTCAATTCCAATTGTAAACCAAACACTATAATATGGATTCCTTCTTTGATTAAAATGGTCAAACAAAACAAAACTGTTTCCATTCCATTCCCATTCTCATTCCTTTCCGTTGTCCATGTCGAAAGTGCTCAAATTTTAAGTCCACACTTAACAAATTTAAACTCAGGATCATTGTGTTGAGATATTTACTCAATAACAGGAGATGATGGCTCAATGACATAAGGTGATGATGAGATTCTTACACAAAATTAGTCAAAATATAACATCATAATTCTTTTGTATAATATCACAAGTAGCACCTACCACATAATATCCATCTATTTAAACTCAAATTTTCCTTCTCCCAACTTAAGGAATCATGATACATTCTAAACTCAAATTTTCTTTCCAATTTTACCCTAAACCCCAAATATAACCATAAACCCTAAACCTAAAGTCCTAAATCTTAAACAATAAATATAACCCTAAACTCCAAATCTCAAATCACAAAACCATAACCCTATTTAGAAAAATAATAAAATTAACCTTAAACCCTAAATCAAAAAACCCAAAACCCTATTTAGAAAAATAATAATTTTTACCCTAAACCATAACCCACCAATATAACCAAAACCAAAAACCCTATATCCTAAATCCTAAAACCCAACACACTATATCCCTAAATCCTAAATCCCAAAGAGCAAAACCCTAAATCTTATTTAGAAAAATAATGATTTAAATAATGCATTTTGTCTAATGAAAAAAAATATATATGATATTATGTAAATTTTACTAAAAATAAGGGTATTAAGGTAATATATACCATTTTTTATTTCATTCTAATTATAAACCAAACACTATATTACCGATTTATTCTTTGATTCCAATGGTAAAAAAACTATTTCCACTCCATTCTGTTGTCCACGTCAAAAGTCTTCAAATTTTAAGTCCACTATCATTAAATTTAAACTCAGGATCATTGTCTTGAGATATTTACTCGTCTTGAGATATTTACTCAACAACAGGAGATGATGGCTGAATGACATAAGGTGATGATGAGATTATTACACATGCTTAGTCAAAGTATAACATCATAATTCTTTAGTACAATATCAAAGGTAGCACCTACATCACAACATCCATCAATTTTTCTATCATCTTAAACTTGGATTTTTTTCCTGTTGGAGTTATCTTATTTTGTTAGTTTATGTAGCAACATTTGGTATATGTAAAACTTGATGTTCTTGAATAAATATTGTTATTGCTTGGTTGATTGTATATTGGGACATGTTATGGATTAGGTAGTAAATATTTTGATAGAGAATGTGGAGTATATTTTTGTATAAATAAAGATAATATTACATTACCTCATGTTTAGTTGATTTGAATGGAATAGAATCAGAATTGATTCCATCCAATTTTATGTTTGCTTCAGTTGAAAAATGCGAATGGAGTAGAATCGATTCCTAAAAGAGAAGGAATCATAATTCCTTCTCCCTCCTTATGAAATCATGATTCTATTCCAATCTCAATTGTTTTTCCAATATTACCCCAACAACAAATATAACCCTAAACCTTAAACCCTTAGCCCTATATACTAAACCCTAAATCCTAAATCCTAAATCCTAAATCCCAAATCCCATATTCCTAAACCCTAATTAGAACAATAATAATTTTTACCCAAAAACATAACTCACAAATACAAACCTAAAACCCAAATCCCATACCAAAACCATAAACCTATTTTGAAAATTAATAATATCAACAATAAACCTTAACCCAAAAATATAACCCTAAACCCTAAACACCAAATCCCAAAACCCTAAATAATATTTAGAAAAATAATAAATTTAACCCTAAACCATAACCCATAAATATAACCATAAACACTAAATCCTAAACCCTAAACCTCATATCCCAAATCCCAAATCCCTAAATCCCTAAATCCCAAATCCAAACCTCAATACCCTAAGCCCTATTTAGAAAAATAATAATGCAAATAATGTATTTTATTTGACTAAAAAATAATAATTAAATGATATTATTTAAATTTTACTGAATATAGGAGTATTAAGGTAATATATAGTATTTTTACATTCCATACCAATTGTAAACCAAACATTATAATATTGATTCCTTCTTTTATTCAAATGGTCAAACAAACAAAACTGTTTCCATTACATTCCCATTCTCATTCCATTCTATTGTCCATGTCCAAAGTGTTCAAATTTTAAGTCCACAGTCACCAAATTTAAACTCACAATCATCGTATTCACATATTTACTAAACAACATGAGATGATGGCTCAATGAAATGAGGTGATGATGAGATTCTTACACAAACTTAGTCAAAATATAGCATCATAATTGTTTATTATAATATCACAAGTAGCACCTACCTCACAACATCCATCAATCTCTCCATCTTCTTAGACTTGATTTTTTTTCTTATTGGAGTTTTATTATTATTTTAGTTTATGTAGCGACATTTGGTATATGTTAGACATAAAGATCTTGAATAAATGCTAGAATTTCTTTGATGACAATATATTGGGATATGTTTTGGGTTAGGTGGTATATATTTTGATAGAAAATGTAGAGTATATTTTTGTATATCGAAAGGTAATATTGCATTAACTCATGTTTGGTTGAATGGAGTCAACACTTTCTATCTTAATAATCACATGAATATCTGCTCCACAACTTGCCATATGTAAGTAGAAAAAGAATAAGTTATGACCTTTATAGGCATCAACTCATGAATTTATATTTTATACAATTGATGCATATATCCTTACTTTTAAGATAACTTTTCAATGAACTACTTGTGCGTCTTTAACAAAGGAAACTGCATAAAATTCAATTCCATTTCCACACCAAATTTGATATCTTCCTAGTCCTCTATAGCAAGCCACTAGAAAATTTTATTAAGCCAAGTGGTTTCTATTTTGATATAAGTAGTCAAAATGATATCATCCTATCGAGCCTGAAATAAGAATCTAGATGTTGTTCATCCAAAAGATAGTTTGTGGTCCAAAATATTTTCCATCTAAACTTCTTCTTTATTTCTCCCGATGTAAAATTTATTTTCTATTTTTATTGAAAACTTTTACGAAGATATATAAAAAATCTCAATAAAAAATAGGATCCTAAATTAAAAGCAAATATCTATATAATATTTTAAATGTAATAGTTAGTCTTAGTCAATATAAAAACCTGGTATGGTAATTATAAGAGAGATAAATGAACCAAAAAGAAAATGTCAAGGCAATAAGATCTTACTCATGTATCAAATAGATGAAATACTGAAAATTACAAGCGAGCTTGCATATTAAAAATATATCACAAGCATAAAATTAAAAAAAAACAAGAATCTTGTTTAAATCGCAAATATAACATCATGTTTTAATCTTCTTAAAAGCTAACCATTTAAGTGATCCTGTAGATTTCCTTTTTGCTCAAATCTTGTGGCTTGTTGAGCGAGTCTTGGTATTTGTAGTCACACGAGACTGGTGGCTTGTTGCACAAATATTGGTATCTAAAGTTGCATAAGAATGAGGGATTGGTGGCTGAAGTAATGCGAGACTGATGGTTGGTCAGTGATTGTGAAAGAATCTTGACGATAATGAGAGGAATTACTAGTGATTTTAGGGTTTTAAGAATTAGCTAGGTCGAGTGAGTGGAAGAGGAAAAGAAAAGAAAAAAAGAGAGGGAGGTGAGAGAAGGAGTCTTGAGGGAAATGAGTGGTAGGGGAAAAGAAAATAAAAAATAAAGAGGGACATGAGCAAGGGAGTGCTGGGGGAGGGGAAGAGGAAAAGAAAATAAAAAAGAAAGAGGGACGCAAGTGAGTAAGTGTTGGGGAAAAGGAAAAGAAAAGAAAAAAGAGAGGGGAAAAGAAAATAATTAGGAATGAATAAGAAAACATTTGATATAAAAATTTGGTGTGTAGTATAAAAGAGATAAAATATATGAAATTAAATTAATAGAGAAATGAAAAAATTGTAAAGTAATTTTTTGTATTTTTTAAATGAATAACACGTGTGCACGATATTTTATTTCATTTCGATTTTAAAAAGACAAGAAACTCTATTATTTTAATTAGATTATGGTCATTTAATAATCATGACTATATAAATTTATTTATATTTAAATAATTTTTATAGTTTAACCTGTAATCACGTTTATTGATAAAAACTATGGTTATATGTATACACTTTATTCTCGATTTTTATGTTAATCCCCATAAAAATATTTTTTAAATTCAACATAAATTTTATTTTTAAATATTAATAAACCCACGTAGATTTTGAAACTCATAAGCAATAAACTAATAATCAAGCATTAATTATATTTATTAAAATCCATGTATCAAAATAACTAAAGTGTATGTATAAGAATGTATATTTTAGGATTACAATATAATATTAAAAAATAGAAAATGTATCGTAAAATGACATAGATTTTTTGTTCTAATAACTCAATCATTTTGTTTTTATCTTGTGGAGAATTAAATCAAAATATTTATGGTAATGTTTTAACTATTTCCATTAACAAAAATTGTCTCTAATATATTGAAAATTGTTATCCTAAATTTTTATAATTTTCTAACACAAATTTTTTGTCCTTAATATTTCTTCGTATTTCATCCCAAAATTTAATATTTTTCAAGGACAAAAATCTCGTTCTAAATATATTGTAAATTTTTTCCTTAATAATTTTGATTTTCGAAGACAAAGAATTTTATCGTAAAATTTGGAATACATTTCTCACCATATTTTCCATTTGGAAGGACAAATATTTTGTCAAAATTTTTGGTGGGAAATTTCCGCCATCTTTTCAACAACCAATTTAAAATTTATCCTTAATAATTATTTTGTGACAAAATTTTTATCCTAGCTTTTGTCCTTTTTAATTTTTATTTGTTAAATTTCTATTCAACATTATCAAGAACAAATATCAAATTTTTGTCCCTAATTGTGCTACTTTCAAGGACTAATTTCATTTTTTATCAAATATTTATCTCAAATATCATTTTTTTCTTATAGTGAGTATTAAAATTATAAATATATAAATTAAATTGATTAAGTAAAAGTTAATTTAAATTAAACGAAAGCTAAATCTAAAACAACTAAATTTATAGCATCAAAAGTAAAGCTAAAAGAAACATTAATATATATATATATATATAAAAGGGGCTAAAAAGAAAATTAAGATTTACAAATGAATGAAAAATAAGGAGCTAAAGATATTAAAATAAAATACAAAACAATATAATATTTGATAAGTTAAATTTGAAGTGAAACATAATACGAGAATATATAAATGGAAAAACCTAAAAACAAGCTTCTCATCAAGCTTCATTTTCTTATTTTTAGTTTTATAATATTATAAGTAATATTCTATTATCATAAATTAAATAAAGTTAAATATTTGAAGTTTTGTTTTAGGATATTGACTTAAGAAAATTTTTATATAATATACATTATTATAATTTTATGTATTGCATTCTAATAATGTTTGTAAAATATGTGAATAAAAATGTTTATTTCTAAGCTCTTTGCTCAAAACACATCCTTCTACAGTACTCTACAATAACTTTGTAGCACACAATGTGCTTAAGGGTAGAATTATACAACATTGATCAAACACTCATTCTATTACCTTTTGACATTCATTCTATGTTTATAGTGGTCATTTAACTTATTAGCATAGTTAGCAATTTATATTTTTGTTTTTGGAACTACTTTCAAACCTATGAGAAAATATGAATTAATGAAAAATATTTTCTTTTTTGGAACTACTTTCAAACCTATGAAAAAATACTCGCAATTTTAATCTAAAAAGTATTATATACATATGGTACTTTTTTCATAGAATAATAAACGAAAAATACTTCTATGATATTATGTTTTGTTAAATATGTAGTACCACTTTTACTCACATATTTATTAAATATTAATAATATATATATTTATATATAATAATATACTAAAATATGCATAAAAAATTTAGATACAATATTATAAATAAAATATATTTATTTAATGTTAAATATATATATATATATATATATATATAATATTTTTATTACAAATTTTAGTCAAATTAACCTATGCCCCATGTAACCCTAATGATCCTTCACCTCCACTACCCAACAATAATAAAAATATTGCTACACTTCAATACATCTTTAAATAAATAGAAACAAAACAAAAATAAAAATATGAATGAGGAAATGGTCTGATCAATATTAAATAAATACACTTGCAATTATGAGTTTAATTTTCTCATCAGTTCTCCATATTCTAGAGTATTCAAAAAACTTCCATCTATATAAAGATAAGAGGATGTAATAATAAAAAATAGAACTTTTATGTATCATAATTATAATACAATGACAATTCTAACTATACTAACTAATAATATTTTGATATATTATTTATAATTTACTACAAATTTGTGATAAATAAATTTTTTTAAAGAAAAGTAATTAAGTTAAAATTTAAAAAGGTTTAAAAAATATAAAATTGTTGGAATAAAGTTTTGACAAAATTAAATTTATACTTGTTATAATTTATGCTAAAAATCATTTTGTTTGTATTATTTAGATACTTTGATCATATAATTTTTGTAAAAGATATATATGTTACTTGTTTTTTAAAATTTTGGACATTCTTATCACATAATTTTAAAATTATGTGATCAAAATGTCCTCTTTTTATTATAAAAAATAACATTGATAGTCATTGAATTTTAAAGATATAATTAAAGTATTCTAATATTAAAAATTGAGTAACTTATACATCTCTTATAAAAATTTATTCTAATAATATAAGCAAAATAACTTAAAAAATTGATATTCCAATAATAATAGATAAAATTCAATCATATAACTTAAAATAATGAATGATAAATTTAGTAAATAAAACACAAATGGATATGCGAATAATTATAAATCAAATATTAGTGAGAGCTTATATATTTTAGAAAAATACTAAATATCATTTTAAAAAATATATATTTAAATTATTTAATTTATAATAAGACATTAAATATTAAAAATCTAAAATTTAACTTTTATTGTATGTATATAATTTATTTATAATTTTATAATTCTTATATTTAAAATTTATTTATTAAAAAAAGATAAAATACGTATTTTATCTGCTAAGGAGCCGAAGCCAAAGCGTTCCTTCATTTGGGAAAAGTAAGCCATGCAAGAAATAGTGCCCTATATTAAAATAAAAATTTGACCACACCTTTTTTTTTTTTTTTTCACCTCAAAGGTAAAGTGGGATTTGCATTAAGAAACAAATATGTTCCAAGATGGAACACTGAAATGGGTCGATAGTACACAGATTACCAGCTACTATAATCATCATCTTTGTTGAAACTGAAACAAGAAAATAGTTGAATAGTGATAAAAATTTTACAAGATAAATAAAAATTTATCACTAAATATAATTATATTTAACAAATAAAATAAATCCATCATCATTAAAGTGTTTGTATTGAAAGTGTTAGTCAAAATTTCTTCTAATGACAAAACATTATATTTTAAGAGGTGAAAAACTCAATTTTATTAACATATTTAAATTTATACACTACTACAAAAAGGAGCATTAAAGTCGGTTAAAAACCGACTTTAAATGAAATGACTTAAAATGTAAAGTCGGTTCAACGCGTGAACTGACTTTACATTTAAATTCGTTCACGCGATGAATCGACTTTAATTTTTTTTTTAAATTTACTCATTTTCTATTTATATTCGAGCAGAAAAAAACTAAAATCAGTTTAACAAATAGTTTAAATAATACAAATAATTGAAAAATAAAATATTAATTAATAACATAAAAATTACCATGGTGTATTCTTCTCCTGATGTTATAATACAAACCTACATATATAATACAAAAAATTATACACATAAATAATAACACATAATAACAGAAAAAATATGAATAATAAGTGCATAGAATTAATAAAAATACTTACAAGAGTAAATGAAGTGACAAAATGAAGAAAATGAAGAAAAAATTGTGTTTTGTAAGTGAGAAATGGGTATAAAAAATTTGAATCTTTCGCTTAAAAAAATAGGTGATCTAAAAGATTAGTTAGAGAGGAAGAAAACCCACTAACCGACGCTGGAAATGGTGGTCGTAGGTGGTTAGAAAATGAGAAATAATAGAGGAGAAGTGGAAGAGGTTTTGAGTTTTTGAGAGTTATGCAACGCTTGGAATAGTTTTTGTCTGGGGAAGAAAGAAAAGAAAAGAATTTATCCACGTGTGTAGCGTCGATTCTACGTGTCAACTGACGCTATCCACGTGTGTAGCGTCGGTTCTAAGTGTCAACCGACGCTACGCTATGTGGATAGCGTCGGTTCTAGGTGTCAACCGACGCTACGCTACGTGGATAGCGTCGGTTGACGTGGTGAACCGACGCTATCCATATAGGACGTAGCATCGGTTGACGTGTCGAACCGATGCTATGCGTGGATGTAGCGTCGGTTCTAGGTGTCAACCGACGCTACGCTACGTGGATAGCGTCGGCTCACCACGTCAACCGATGCTATCCACGTTGCGTAGCGTCGGTTGACACCTGGAACCGATGCTACGTCCACGCATAGCATTGGTTCGACGCGTCAACCGACGCTACGTCCTACGTGGATAGCATCGGCTCTACACCGAACCGAGTTTAAATTCATTATAAGTCGATTTTTTCCAAAAACCAACTTGATATATCTACTTAAATATCCCTTATTGTAGTAGTGATAATTTGTGAAAATTTATTTGTTAGGATAAATAATAAGTGACAAAGCTACTATTTTCAAGCATATTCAAAAAACTCAACTTTTAATTAAAATATAAAATTTTAATATAAATATAATTTGTGACAAATTGGTTTTATCGGAATAAATAATAGATGATAAACCTAATATTTGTTGGCAAAGAAAAATATAACTTGTAGAATTTATTTATCAGGATAAATAAAAGATAAAAAACTAATATTCGATGGAAAAGACAAATATAATTTGTGACGAACTGTTTATCATGATAAATCTTGTGCCAAGCAGCGCAAATAAAAAAGAGGAAAAATTTCACATATGTCGCTTAATGTTAATTAATAATTTGTAAAAGAAAAAAAATAACTAATCTCAACCATTTGACATCTTCTTCCTTCCTCTACTAAGCTTTCTTCCTTCGTCTCTGTAGCTACTTCTTTCTTCCTTTCTTTTTTTCTTTCTTTTAAGAGGGTAAAGCCATGTATTTCTTCCTTTCTCTTCGATTAGTTTCTACTCAGATGTGGATTCAAGTTCATGATATGCTTGCTAATTCAAGGTGTGCTCCAAATGTGTGACGTATTGCTAATAATTTGTAGCAATCTTGAGATTAAGATGTTTTCATTGGGGAGCCGCTTTTCTAAGAAGTTAGGGTTCAAGTGGAGTTTCTATTATGTAATCCTCTTTTTTTGGTGTATTGATTCTTTTAGCTTTGAGGAATCCAATGTGGATTGAGGTGTGGATTCTATTAGCTTTGGTAAATATTTGTGTGGATTCTATTAGCTTTATGTAACCCTCTATTTCTTTGAGGGATTCTGTTAGCTTTTGTGTCAACATTCATAATAAAGTTTTATGATCATTATATATCTGCAAAGACACGAAGCTAGTTCTATTAGTCATTATTGTTCCTTAAATCAATCACCCATCTCTATTTATAGGATTAATGAAATTATATAAAATGAAAAATTAAAGTATACAAACAAGCAAACATAAAAGACACCAAAGATGATGCAGAAATTAGAGTTCTAACTTTTATAAACAAAAGATGATCCGGTAAAAACCCACTAATATTATTCTTCGGTTAAGGGTTATTCGATAATAAGTTACATAGAATAAGAAGGCATTTTACTATTGTCAGGAAATGTCATTTATCGATGCCCTAACCAAAATTTGAAAGAAGTGATTTTTATTTGTATCTCTATGTACTTATATTGATTTTTGTTATATTATTGTAATAGTAATTAAGAACAAGGCATATCATGGATTTATAAAATTTGATAGTCATTTATAATTCTTGTTGTGACTGCAGGAAACTAAAATAGTTGTATGAGCTTCTCAAAACATATAGATTGTTGTTGTAGTTCTAAAAGGTTTACAAGGTATTTCTTCAAAGCTACTTTATTTTCTTGCCTTTTTCTCCTTTTCTAGAACAAGGTTTTTCTAATATTGAAGGCTTTCCCTATGATTACATATTAAGTAAAATACGTGGACTATTAATTCATATTACAAATAAATAAGTAATATGATAATGACAATTTGATTGTTAAATATGATTAATTTATGAAATGGTAATCTTCTTGTCATATAGAAGTAGGAAAGGGGAATAATGGTGTTGAGTTTCTTTTCAGGACAAAAAGTTGAGATTGTTTAGTTTTCATAGTTTTATTTGAGGTTATATTAACAATTTAAAATTTTATTAAATGATAGTGTTTTGAAATAAAAAATTAGTGCTTTTAAAATTTCTGTTTGCATTGTCTCTTCTGAAATTAATTGGAATTAAATCTCGCTCTTGGAAAAAATTTATAATAGCATAAAGAGTATTAACTAAATACTAGTCCTACTAATATTAATTTTTAAAAATCTTATCGAACATTGATCTATAAAAATGAATAAATTGCTCTTAAAGTATCGAGAGTGATAATGAATAAAAACACTTTCACTTACATACTAATTAGTTTCAGATTTGATAAATCAAAAGCATAAGATTCAAAATGGATCGACGTCAAAAGAGTGTAAGGATGGATTGAGATTTTTTATTGAATTTACAAAAGACATTATGGTTGGAGAATCAGACAAGATATATTATCCATGTCGAAAGTGTTCAAATTGTGAGTCTACCATCAATAAATTTAAAAACAGGATCATCGAATTGAGATGTTTATTCAACAATAGAAGATGATGACTCAATGACATGAGGTGATGATGAGATTCTTACATAAACTTAGTAAAAATATAGGATTATAATTATTTAATACAATATCACAAGTAACACTTACCTCACAACATCCATCAATTTCTTCATCTTCTTAGACTTGGATTTTTTTTATTGGAGCTATATTTGTTTGTTAGTTTATGTAGAGACATTTGATATATGTTAAACTTAAAGTTCTTGAATAAATGCTATAATTGCTTGGTTCACGGTAAATTGGGACATGTTTTGGATTAGGAGGTATATATTTTGAAAGATAATGTGGAGTATATTTTTGTATATGTAAAGGTAATATTACATTACCCCATGTTTGGTTAACTAGAATTAAGTACAATCAAAATTGATTTCTTCTAATTTTATGTTTGGTTGGGCTAAAAAGTGGGAATAAAATTGAATCGATTCCTAAAAGAGAATGAATCATAATTCCTTCTTCACCTTAAGGAATCATGATTCTATTCCCATCTCAAATATTTTTCCAATTTTACCCCAACCTTAAATATAACCCTAAACCCTAAACCCTACACTACTATAAAATGTGGTATTTAAGTTGAGATTTAAAGTTGTTTTTTGGGTAAAACTAACTTATAATGAATTTAAAGTCGTTTCATTGAAAAACCAACTTAAAACACGTAGATTGTAGAGTTGGTTGACGTATTGAACAGATCTTACACGTAAGATGTAGCATTGGTTCTACATGTCAACTGACACTACACATGTGGATATCGTCAGTTGACATGTAGGACCGATGCTATGTCCAATGTGTAGCATCGGTTTGTCGGTTCAACATGTCAATCGACGCTAGGACGTAACATTGGTTGACATGTAGAATAGACCCTATCCACTTGTGTAGCATCGGTTGAAACATAGAACTGATGCTATCCACATGTGTAGGTCGGTTGACAGGTACAACTGACCCTATGTCCTACGTTTATCGTCGGTTCAACATCTCAACTAACGCTACACATGTGGATATTTTCCTTTTCTCTTTTTTCTTCCCCATTAGATAGAATATTCCAGTGCTGTAAACACTTAAAAACCCAAAACCGACCAACACTCCTCCTCCACTCTTTCTCATTTTTCGGCCATATACGACCACTAAGTCAAATGCCATTTAGTGGGTTTTCTTCCTCTCCAATTTATCTTCTAGATCCCCTACTTGTTTCAGGAAAATACTTAAATTTTTATACCCATTTTTTCACTTAAAAAACACTCTTTTTTCTTCATTTTGTCACTCAATTTACTCTTATAATTATTTCTATAAATCATTTTACACTTATTATTTATATGTATAAATTTTTGTATTAATAAATGAAAGATATTTTTGGTTGCTTACAATATTTGCATTTGTATTTATAAGATTATGTATCTCATTTGTTGTATATGTTTGTATATATAGAGATATAGAATGCTAATTGTACAGATATCTTCCATATCTTTTCTTAATCATGATATATCTGGGTGGTTATAATGAAATTAAATTGAAATTGAAATTAATCTATTATAATAAACGGGGAATATGTTAATAAGAACAATTTTTAATTTATCAAGTAGTGTATTGTTAGTATAGAGGTAAATTACTCCGGTTGATATTATAATTTGTTAAAATAAGTGTTTAAGGTTGTTAAATTGAATTCAATTATTTTTGATATTGTAATTTCTTAATATTCAATTATTTTTGAGAAAATTAAATTAAGGATAATGTATTAACAAAGGAGAGAGACAAACGTGTATTATTTTATGTAAGTAACATTTGAAAAATCTCAAGTAATTAATTAATATTTAATTTTTCAAGTATTTGTATTATTAAAATTTTGTTAAACATATTTTAGTTTTTCTGCTATTATGTGATCAAATAGAGTTTCTGAATATAGTAGAAAATGAGTAAAATGTGTAAAAAAAATACAGAATTTACCGACTTTAAATTTTAAGTCTCTCAATTTAAAGTTGGTTCACCCAACTAACTTTAAATTAATTTTAAGTCATTTAAATAACCTACTTTAATGCTTAATTTTGGTGTAGTGCTAAGCTCCAAATCCCAAATCCTAAAAACCCTAAACTCTAAACCTCAAATCTCAAAACAAAAAACCTTATTTAGGAAAATAATAATTTTAACACTAAACTTTAACCCAAAAATATAACCTTAAACTATAAACGCAAAATCCCAAAACCCTAAACCTTATTTTGAAAAATAATAATTAAAACCCTAAACCTTAACCCATAATTATAATCCTAAACCCTAAACACGAAATCCTAAAATCCAAATCCCTATTTAGAAAAATAATAATTTTAACCCTAAACCTTAACCCATAAATATAACCCTAAACCCTAAACCTTAACCCATAAATATAACCCTAAACCCTAAACCCCATATCCCAAAACCCTAAACCCCATATCCCAAAACCCTAAACCCCATATCCTAAAACCCTAAACCCCATATCCCAAAACCCTAAACCCTATTTAGAAAAATAATAATATTAACCCAAAACCTTAATCTACAAATATAACCCTAATCCCTAAACCCTAAACCCAATTTAGAAAAATAATAATTTTAACCCTAAACCTTAACCCATAGATATAACCTTAAACCTTAAACCCTATTTAGAAAAATAGTAATTTTAACCCTAAACCTTAACCCATAAATATAACCTTAAACCTTAAACCCTAAACCATATACCCTAAATCACAAAACCCTAAACCCCAAATCCTTGAATCCTAAATCCCAAACCTCCAAAACCTAAACCCTAATTAGAAAAATGATAATTTTAATAATATATTTTATTTTTAAGTAATAATTTTTTAGAAACATAATGATTTCCATAATATATTTTGTCTAATGAGAAACATTATAACTAATTCCTTTTTTGATTAAAGTGTTCAAACCAAACAAAAAATTGTTTCAATTACATTCCTATTCACAATTCCATTCGAATTCTATTCAGTTGTCCATGTCAAAAGTGCTCAAATTTTAAGACCATGGTCAACAAATTTAAACTTAGGATCATCGTATTAGGATATTTACACAACAAACGAAGATGATGGCTTGATGATATAAGGTGATAATGAAATTATTTATAGCATCATATATAATTCTTTATAACAATATCAAAAGTAGCACCTACCTCACAACATCTATCAAATTTTCCGTCTTCTTAGAATTAGATTTTTTTATTGGAGTTATATTATTTTGTTAGTTTATGTAGAGGCATTTGGTATATGTTAAACTTGAAGTTCTTGAATAAATGCTAGAATTACTTGGTTGACAGTATATTAGGATATGTTTCAGATTAGGTAGAATATATTTTGATAGAGAATTTGCAGTATATTTTTGTATATGTAAAAGTAATATTACATTACCCTATGTTTGGTTGACTAGAATGGAATGAATTCAGAATTATTCCTTCCAATTTTATGTTTGGTTGGGTTGAAAAGTGAAATGAAGTAAAATTAATTCCTAAAAGGGAAGTAGTAATAATTTCTTCTCCCTTCTTAAGGAATCACAATTCCATTCCCATATCAAAATTTCCCATATTTTACCCCAACCCCATGTATATCCCTCAACTCTAAACCCTATGCCCTAAATCCCAAATCCCTAAACCCAAAACCCTAAAACATATTTAGAAACATAATAATTTTTACCATAAACCTTAACCCACGAATAGAACCTTAAACCCCAAATCCAAATCCCAAAAACCTAATTCTTATTTAGAAAAATAATACTTTTAACCCTAAAACTTAACCCACAAATATAACCCTGAACCCTAAACAATAAACCCCAAATCCTAAAACCTTAAACCCTATTTAGAAAAATAATAATTTTAACCCTAAACCTTAACCCACAAATATAACCCTAAACCCTAAGCCCTAAATCTGAAACCCTAAACACTAAATCCAAATCCCAAAACCTAAAACCCTAAACCCTATTTAAAAAAATTATAATTTTAACCCTAAACCTTAACCCACAAATATAACCCAAAACCCTAAAACCCAAAATCCCATAACCCTAAACCCTATTTAGAAAAATAATAATTTTAATCCCTAAACCCTAAACCCTAAACCCCAAATCTTAAATCCTACAACCTTAAACCCTATTTAGAAAAATAATAATTTTAACAATATATTTAATTTTAAGTAATAATTATTTAGAAAAATAATGATTTTCATAATGTATTTTGTTTGACGAAAAAATAATAATTAAATGATATTATTTATATTTTAATGAATATAAGGGTATTAAGGTAATATAAAGTGTTTTCTGTTACATTCCAATTGTAAACCAAACACTAAAATACTGATTCATTTTTTGATTCTAATGGTCCAATAAAAAGAACTGGTTTCATTCCATTCCTATTCATAATCCCATTACGATTCAATTCTATTTTCCATGTCGAAAATGTTCAAATTTCACGACAAGCAAATTTAAACTCAGGATCATCATATTGAAATATTTACTAAACAAAAGGAGATGATGGCTCAATGACATGACGTGATGATGAGATTCTTACACAAACTTAGTCAAAATATATCATCATAATTCTTTATTACAATATCACAAGTAGCACCTACCTCAGTATATGTTACACTTGAAGTTCATGAATAAATGCTAGAATTGCTTGGTTGACGGTATATTGGGACATGTTTTGCATTTGGTGGTATATATTTTGATAGAAACTGTGGAGTACATTTTTGTATATGTAAAGGTAATATTACATTACCCTATGTTTGGTTAATTGGAATGCAATGAAATCAGAAATGATTCCTTAGAATTTTATGTTTAGATGGGCTGAAAATGGGAATGAAATGGAATCGATTCCTAAAAGAGAAGGAATTATAATTCCTTCTTCCCCCTTTAATGAATCATGATTCCATTCCCATCTCAATTGTTTTTCCAAATTTACCCCAACTACAAATATAACACTAAACCATAAACTTTAATCCCTATATCGTAAACACTAAACTCTAATTCCCAAATGCCAAAAACCTAATCCCTTAACCTTATTTAGGAAAAAAAAATACTTTTAACCCTAAACATTAACCCTCAAATATAATCCTAAACCATAAAATATAAATCCGAAATCCCACAACCTTAAACCCTCATTAGAAAAATAATAATTTTAACCATAAACTGTAACTCATAAATATAACCCTAAACACAAAATAGTAAACCCCAAACCCCAAATATAAACCTAAACCCTAAGCCCACAGCCATAAATCCTAAACTCTAAACCCTAAGGTGATGTTTAGTTGGAAGGAATGGAAAGGAATCAGAATTGATTCCTTCCATTTGTGTGTTTGGGTGGGTTGAATGGAGGGTACATCATGGAATCAATTACTAAAGGAGAAGGAATCACAATTCCTTCTCCCTTTTAAAAATCATGATTCCATTCCTATATCAGTTTTTTTCCAATTTTACCCTCATCCCAAATATAACCCTAAACTCAAATCCTAAATCCCCAAACCTTAAACCTTAAACCCTAAACCCTAAATCCCAAAACCCTAAATCCCAAAACCCTAAACCCCAAATCCCTAAACATTATATCCCAAATCCCAAATCCCAAAATCCAAAACCCTAAAACTTAAATCCCAAAACCCTAAACGCAAAACCATAAAATCTAAACCCTAAAATCCTAAACCCTCAAAGCTAAATCCCCAAACCCTAAATCCTAAACCCCAAATCCAAAATCCCAAAATCCTAAACATTAAACCTAAAACCCTAAACCCTAAATTCTAAATCCTAAAACGCTAAACCCTAAACCCTTAATCCAAAATCCCAAATTCTGAAACCCTAAACCCTAAACCCTTTTTCATTCCAATCCAGTTGCAAACTAAACACTGTAATCCTAATTCTGAGCTTGATTCCAATGGTCAAACCAAACAACATTATTTCCATTCCATTCCATTCCATTCCCATTCTGATTCCATTCTAAGAACCAAAAGCCACATAAATCCTAAATCCCAAATCACAAAACCCTAAACCCTAAACCCTATTTAGAAAAATAATAATTTTAACCCTAAAACTTAAGCCATAAATACAACCCTAAACCATAAACCCTAAACTCCAAATCTCAAATCGCAAAACCATAATTACTAATTAGAAAAATAATAATTTTAACCCTAAACCTTAACCCACAAATATAACCATAGTTAGAAAATTACGACTCAGGATAATCATATTGAGATATTTATTCAACAATAGGAGATATTTATACAAACAGTCAAAATATTGCATCATAATTCTTTAGTACAATATCATAAGTAACACTTTCCTCACAAAATCCATTGATTTCTCCATCTTCTTACACTAGGAATTTTTTATTGGAATTATATTATTTTGTTATTTTATGTAAAGACATTTGGTATATGTAAACCTTGAAGTTCCTAAATAAACGCTAGAATTGCTTGGTTGATGGTATAATGGGACATATTTTTATAGATAATGTTTAGTATATTTTTGTATATGTAAAGTGTAATATTGCATAACCCTACGTTTGGTTGACCAGAATGGAATGGATTTAGAATTGATTCCTTCCTATTTTATGTTTGGTTGGCTTGAAAAAAGTGAGAATAAAACCAAAACGATTCCAAAAAGGGAAGTAATCAAAATTCCTTCTCCCCCCTTGAGGAACCATGATTCCATTCATATCTCAATTTCTTTTCCCAATTTTAACCCAACCCTAAGTATAACTCTAAACCTTAAATCCTAAGCCCTAATTCGTAAACTCTAAACCCTAAATTCTAAATATCAAATCCCAAGACCCAAAACCCTATTGAAAAAGATAATAATTTTAACCCTAAACCTTAAACAACAAATATAACCTTAAACCCTAAACCCCAAATCACAAATCACAAAACCCTAAAACCTATTTGGAAAAAAACATAATTCAAATTCTAAACCTTAAGCCATAGATAAAACCCTAAAACCTAAACCATAAACCCCAAATCCCATAACCCTAAATATTAACCAACAAATATAACCCCAAACTCTAAACCCTAAACCCCAAATCACATATCACAAAACCCTAAAACCTATTTGAAAAAAAAATAATTCCAATCCTAAACCTTAAGCCACAAATAAAACCCTAAAACCTAAACCATAAACCCCAAATCCTAGAACCCTAAACATTAACCCATAAATATAACCCAAACCCTAAACCCTAAACAACAAATCTCAAAACCCTATATCCTATTTAGATAACTAAAAATTTTATTCCTAAACCGTAAGCCAAAAATATAACCTTAAACCCTAAACCTTGAACACCAAATACCAAATCTCATAACCCTAAATCCTATTTAGAAGAATAATAATATTAACCCATGACCTTACCCCACAAATATAAGCCTAATCCCTAAACAAGAAACCCCAAATCCAAAATCCCAAAAGTATAAACCCAATTTAGAAAATAATAATTTTAACCCTTAATCTCAACCCACATATATAACCTTAAACCGTAAACCCTATACCATATACCCCAAATACCAAAACCCTAATCCCTAAATCACTGAATCCCAAATATCAAACCTCCAAACCCTAAGCCTTAATTAGAAAAATAATAATTTTAATAATATATTTTATTTTTAAGTAATAATTATTTAGAAAACTAATGATTTCAATAATTTATTTTGTCTAACAAAAAAAATAATTAAATGATATTATTCAAATTTTATGTCATATATGGGTATTAAGGTAATATATAATGATTCATTTTTTGATTCTAGTGGTCAAACAAAAAAAATCTATTTACATTTCATTCCTTTCCACAATCACATTATGATTCCATTCCATTGTCCATGTCAAAAGTGGTCAAATTTTATGTACACGATTAGCAAATTTAAACTCAAGATCATCGTAGTCAGATATTTATTCAACAAAAAGAGATGATGGATCAAATACATGAGGTAATGATGAGATTCTCACACAAATATAGTAAATATATAGCATCATAATTCTTTATTACAATATCACAAGTAGCACCTACAACACAACATCTATCAATTTATCCATCTTCTTAGACTTGGATTTTTTTCTTATTGTAGTTATAATATTTTGTTAGTTATGTAGAGATATTTGGTTTATGTTAAACTTGAATTTTTTGAATAAATGCTAGAATTGCTTTGTTGACTGTATATTAGGACATGTTCTAGAATAGGTGGAATATATTTTGATAGAGAATGTGGATTATATTTTTGTATATGTACAGGTAATATTACATTACTGAATGTTTAGTTGATTGGAATGGAATGGTATCAGAATTGATTCCCTCCAGTTATATGTTTGGTTGGGTTGAAAAGAGAGAATAAAATGAAATCAATTCCTAAAACAATAAGTAATCACAATTCCATCTCGCCCTTAAGGAATCATGATTCCATTCCAATCTAATTTTTATTTTCCAATTTTACACCAACCAAAAGTATAACCTTTAACCCTAAACCCTATGCCCTAAATCCTAATTCCCAAAACCTTAAACCCTAAACCCTATTTAGAAAAGCAAAAATTTTAACCCTAAACCCCAAATCCCAAAACCATAAACCCTATTTAAAAAATAATAATTTTAACCCTAAACATTAAATCACAAATATAACCCAATACAATAAACCACAAACGCCACATCCCAAAACCCTAAATCCTAAACCACAAATCCCAAATCCAAAATCCCACAACCCTAAACCATATTTAAAAAAATAATAATTTTAATCCTAAACCTGAACCCATAAATATAACCATAAACCCAAAATATAAAAACCCTATACCCTATTTAAAAAAAAGAATAATTTTAACCCTAATCTTAAACCCATAACATAACCCTAATTCTTAAAACCTAAACCCTAAATCCTATAACCTATACCCTATTTAGAAAAATAATAATTTGAACCATATACCTTAACCTATAAATACTACCCTAAACCAAAACCCTAAAACCAATATCCCAAAACCCTACATCCAATTCAAAAAATTAATAATTTTAACCCTAAACTATAACCCACAAATATAACATTAAACCCTAAACCCCAAATCCAAAATCCCACAACCCCAAATCTTATTTTGAAAATAATAATTTTAACCCTAAACCCTAGTTAGAAAAATAATAATTTTAACCCTTAATCTTAACCCACAAATATAACCCTAAGCTAGAAACCCAAATCCTAAAACCCTAAACCCCAAATCCTTAAATCCTAAACCTCCAAATACTAAATCCTATTTAGAAATATAATATATTTTATTTTTAAGAAATAATTTTTAAGAAAAATAATAATTTGAATAAATTATTTTGTCTAACGAAAAATAATAATTAAATATTATTATTTAAATTTTACAAAATATATGAGTATTAAGTTAATATACAGTGTTTTATATTCTATTCCAATTGTAATCAAACATTATAATCCTGATTCCTTCTTTAATTCCAATGGTCAAATGCAAAAAAATGATTCCATTCCATTCATATTCACAATCCCACTGCAATTCTATTATGTTGTCCATGTCAAAAGTTTTCAAATTTTAAGTCCATTGTCATCAAATTTATAATCAGGATCATCATATTCACATATTTACTCAACAACAGGATATGATGACTTAATGATATGAGGCGATGATGAGATTCTTACACAAACTTAGTCAAAAATACTGCATCATAATTCTTTAGTACAATATAACAAGTAGCACCTACCTCCCAAAATCCATTGATTTCTCCATCTTCTTAGACTTTGATTTTTTTTCTTGCAGTTATATTATTATTTTTAGTTTATTTAGAAACATTTGGTACATGTTAAACTAGAAGTTCTTGAATAAGTGTTAGAATTGCTTGGTTGATGGTATATTGGTACATGTTTTGGATTAGGTGGAATATATTTTGATAGATAATGTTTAGTATATTTTTGTATATATAAAGGTAATACTACATTACCCTATGTTTTTTTAACTAGAATGGAATGGAATTAGAATTTAATATTTCCAATTTTATATTTGGTTGGGTTGAAAAGTGAGAATAAAATGAAAACAATTCCAAAAAACGAAAGAAATAATAATTCCTTCTCCCACTTAAGGAATCACGATTCTATTCCTATGTCAATATTTTTCCAGATTTACCATAACCCCAAGTATAACCCTAAACCTTAAACCCTAAACACTAAATCCCAAAATCACAAACCCTTTTATAAATATAAAAATTTTAACCCTAAACCTTCACCCACAAATATTACCCTAAACTCTAGATCATAAACAATAAATCCCCGAACCTAAAACCCTAAGGGGAATAATCCCATTTCTTTATCCAGGTGGAAATTGTTCAATTATTAAGTCCAAATTTAGAAAATTTAAACCCTGGATAATGGTATTGAGATATTTACTCAACAACAGAAGATGATGGCTCAATGACATGAGGTGATGATGAGATTCTAAAACTAAGTTAGTCAAAATATTGCATCATAATTCTTAATTACAATGTCACAAGTAACACCAACCCCATAAAATCCATTGATTTCTCCATCTTCTTAGACTTGGATATTTTTTATTAGAGTTATATTATTTTTTTAGTTTATGTAGAGACATTTGGTATATGTTAAACATGAAGGTCCTCAATAAATGCAAGAATTGCTTAGTTGAAGGTATATTGGGTGATGTTTTGGATTAGATGGAATATATATTGACAAAGAATGTTTAGTACATTTTTGTACATGTAAAGGTAATATTACATTACCCTATGTTTGGTTGACTGGAATGTAACGAAATCAGAATTGATTCCTTCAAATTTTATATTTGGTTGGGCTAAAAAGTGAGAATAAAATGAAAAATGATTCCTAGAATAAAAGTAATCATAATTCCTTTTCTCCCCTCAAGGAACCATGATTTCATTCTCTTCTCAATTGTTTTTTAAAATTTTACACCAACCCTAAGTATAACCCTAAAATCTAAATCCTAAAACCTACACTATAGACCCTAAATGTGAAATCCCAAAACCTTAAGTACTATTTAGAAAATAATAATTTTAACTCTAAACCTTAACCCATAAATATAACCCATAACCAAAAATCCCAAATCAAAAATCACAAAACCCTAAACCCTATTTAGAAAAATAATAATTTTAACCCTAAACCTTAACCCTCAAATATAACCGTAAATCCTATAACTTAAATTTCAAATCCCACAACCTTAAAAACTATTTAGAATAATAAAAATGATAACCCTAAACCTTAAACCAAAAATATATCCCTAAACCATAAACCCTAAACCCCAATTCCTAAAACCCTAAATCCTATGAAGAAAAATAATAATTTTAACTCTAAACCATTTCCCACAAATATAATCTTAAACCCTAAACACAAAATCCAAAACCCCACAGCCCTAAACCCTACTTAGAAAAATAATAATTTTAACCCTAAACCGTAGCCCACAAATATAATCGTAAACTCTAAACCATAAACCCCAAATCTCATAATCCTAAATCCTAGTTTGAAAAATAATAATTTTAACCCTTAACCTTAATCCTCCAACATATCCCAAAACCCAAAACCCAAAACCCCAAATCCCTAAATCCCAAATCCCAAACCTCAAAATAAAAAGCTCTATATAGAAAATAATAATTTTAATCATATATTTTATTTTAAAGTAATAATTATTTAGAAAAATAATATTTTTAATAATTTATTTTGTCTAACGAAAAAATAATAATGAAATAATATTATTTAAATTTGTCGAATATATATGTAGTAAGATACTATATATTGTTTTATATTATATTCCAATTGTAAACCAAACTATATAACACTATTTCCTTCTTTGATTCTTCTGGCCAAACACAAAAAAATGATTCCATTCCATTCCTATTCACTATCTCATTCTAATTCCATTCCGTTGTCCATTTCAAAAGTGTTCAAATATTAATTCCACGATCTGCAAATTTAAACAAAGGATCATCGTATTGAGATATTTACTCAACCACGGGAGAAGATGGCTCAATGACATGAGGTGATGATGAGATTCTAAAACTAAGTTAGTCAAAATATTGCATCATAATTCTTAATTACATTTTCACAAGTAGCACCAACTCCATAAAATCCATTGATTTCTCTATCTTCTTAGACTTGGATTTTTTTCATTGGAATTATATTATTTTGTTAGTTTATGTAAAGACATTTGGTATATGTTAAACTTGAAGTTCTTGAATAAATGCAAGAATTTCCATTTGACGATATATTGAGATATGTTTTGGATTAGGTGGAATATATTTGGATACAAAATGTTTAGTACATTTTTGTATATGTAAAGGTAATAATACATTACTCTACGATCGGTTGATTGGATTACAATGAAATCAGAAATGATTCTTCCAATTTTATGTTTGGATGGGCTGAAATGTAAGAATAAAATGAAAACGATTCTTAGAATAGAAGTAATCATAATTCCATCTCCCAACTTAAGGAATCATGTTTCCATTTCCCATCTCAAATTGTTTTTCCCATTTTACCATAGCCGCAAGTATAACGGTAAACCCTAAATCCTAAAAGTTAAATAGTAAACCCTAAATACTAAATCCCAAAACCTAAAACACTATTTAGAAAAAAAATTATTTTAATAGTAAACCTTAACCCACAAATAATACCCTAAACATAAATCACAAATCACAATTCAAAAAAACCTAAACCTTATTTAGAAAAATAATAATTTTAACCCTAAACTTTGACACCTAAATATAACAGTAAACCCTATATCATAAATTTCAAATCCCACAATCTTAAACCCTATTTGGTATAATAATAATAATAACCCTAAACCAAAAACCCGGAACCCCAATTCGCAAAAGCCCAACATGCTATGTACAAAAATAATAATTTTAACTCTAAACAATTTCTCACAAATATAATCTCAAACAAAAAACCCTAAACCCCAAATCCAAAACCCTACAACCCTAAACCCTATTTAGAAAAATAATAATTTTAACCCTAAACCTTAACCCACAAATATAACCGTAAACTCTAAACCATAAACCCCAAATCTCATAACCCTAAACCCTAGTTAGAAAAATAATAATTTTAACCTTTAACCTTAATCCTCCAACATATCCCTAAACCCAAAATTCCTAAATCTCAGATGCCAAACCTCTAAATAAAAAGCCCTATATAGAAAAATAATATTTTTAATCATATATTTTATTTTTAAGAAATAATTGTTTAGAAAAATAATATTTTCGATAATTTATTTTGTCTAACGAAAAAATAATAATGAAATAATATTATTTAAATTTTGCCGAATATATAGGTACTAAGATAACATATAGTGTTTTATATTCTATTCCAATTGTAAACCAAACTATATAACATTATTTCCTTCTTTGATTCTTCTGGCCAAACACAAAAAAATGATTCCATTCCCTTCCTATTCACTATCCCATTCTAATTCCATTCCGTTGTCCATTTCAAAAGTGTTCAAATATTAATTCCACGATCTGCAAATTTAAACAAAGGATCATCATATTGAGATATTTACTCAACCACGGGAGAAGATGGCTGAATGACATGAGGTGATGATGAGATTCTAAAACTAAGTTAGTCAAAATATTGCATCATAATTCTTAATTACATTGTCACAAGTAGCACCAACTCCATAAAATCCATTGATTTCTCTATCTTCTTAGACTTGGATTTTTTTCATTGGAATTATATTATTTTGTTAGTTTATGTAAAGACATTTGGTATATGTTAAACTTGAAGTTCTTGAATAAATGCAAGAATTTCCATTTGACGATATATTGAGATATGTTTTGGATTAGGTGGAATATATTTGGATTCAAAATGTTTAGTACATTTTTGTATATGTAAAGGTAATAATACATTACCCTCGTTCGGTTGATTGAATTGCAATGAAATCAAAATTGATTCTTCCAATTGTATGTTTGGATGGGCTGAAATGTAAGAATAAAATGAAAACGATTCCTAGAATAGATGTAATCATAATTCCATCTCCCAACTTAAGGAATCATGATTCCATTCCCATCTCAAATTGTTTTTCCAATTTTACCATAGCCACAAGTATAACGGTAAACCCTAAATCGTAGACCGTAAATACCAAATCCCAAAACCTTAAACACTATTTAGAAATTTAATAATTTAAACCGTAAACCTAAACACACAAACATAACCCTAAACCATAAATCACAAATCACAAAAAAGAAAACCCTAAACCCTATTTAGAAAAATAATAATTTTGACCCTAAATCTTAACGCAAAACAATAACCATAAACCCTATCACATAAATTTCAAATCCCACAATCTTGAACCCTATTTAGAATAATAATAATAATAACCCTAAACCTTAACCAAAAAATATATCTTTAAACCAAATATTTTAAACCCCAATTCTCAAAATCCTACATCCTATATAGAAAATAATAATTTTAACTCTAAATCATGTCCCACAAATATATTCCTAAACCATAAACCCAAAATTCAAAACCCCAAAACCCTAAACCCAATTTAGAAAACTAATAAGATTAACCCTATACCTTAACCCAAAAATATAACCGTAAAATTTAAACCATAAACTCCAAATCTCATTACCCTAAACCCTAGTTAGAAATATAATAATTTTAACCATTAACCTTAATCCACCAACATAACCCTAAACCCAAACCCCAAACCCAAAACCCCAAATCCCTAAATCCCAAATCCCAAACCTCTAAATACTAAGCCCTATATAAAAATATAATAATTTTAATCTTATATTTTATTTTTAGGTAATAATTATTTACCAAAATAATATTTTCAATAATTTATTTTTTCTAACGAAAAAATAATAATGAAATAATATTATTTAAATTTGCCAAAAATATATGTAGTAAGATACTATATATTGTTTTATATTATATTCCAATTGTAAACAGAACAATACAATACAGATTACCTCTTTGATTCTACTGGCCAAACTCAAAAAAATGATTCCATTCCATTCCTATTCACTATCCCATTCCAATTCCATTTTGTTGTCCATTTCAAAAGTGTTCAAATATTAATTCCATGATCCTCAAATTTAAACAAAGGATCATCGTATTGAGATATTTACTCAACTACGGGAGAAGATGGCTCAATGCCATGAGGTGATGATGAGATTCTAAAACTAAGTTAGCCAAAATATTGCGTCATAATTCTTAATTACATTGTCACAAGTAGCACCAACCCCACAAATTCCATTGATTTCTCTATCTTCTTAGACTTGGATTTTTTTCGTTGGAGTTATATTATTTTGTAAGTTTATGTAGAGACATTTGGTATATGTTAAACATGAAGTTCATCAATAAATGCTAGAATTTCTTTGTTGACAGCATATTGGGACATGTTTTGGATTAGGTGGAATATATTTGGATAGAGATTTTTTAGTACATTTTTGTATATATAAAAGGTATTAATACATTACCCTATGTTCGGTTGATTGGAAGGGAATGGAATCACAATTGATTCCTTCCAATTTTATGTTTGGATGGGCAAAAAAGTAAGAATAAAATGAAAACAAATCAAGGAATAGAAGTAATCTTTATTCCATCTCCCACCTTAAGGAAACATGATTCCATTCCCATCTCAAATTGTTTTTCGAATTTTATCACAACCGTAAGTATAACGCCAAACCCTAAATCTTAAAACCTAAATTGTAGACCCTAAATACCAAATCCCAAACCTTAAACACTATTTAGAAAATTAATAATTTAAACCCTAAACCAAAACCCATAAATATAAACCTAAACCATAAATCGCAAATCACAAAAAAGAAAACCCTAAACCCTACTTAGAAAAATAATAATTTTGACCCTAAAACTTAACGCAAAATAATAATCATAAACCCTATAACATAAATTTCAAATCCCACAATCTTAAACCCTATTTAGAATAATAATAATAATATCTCTATACCTTAACCAAAAAATATATCTTTAAACAAAAGATTCTAAACCCTAATTCTCAAAATCCTACATCCTATGTAGAAAAATAATAATTTTAACTCTAAACCATGTCCCACAAATTTATTCCTAAACCGTAAACTCTAAATCCAAAACCCCACAACCCTAAACCCAATTTAGAAAACTAATAAAATTAACCCTATACCTTAACCCAAAAATATAACCGTAAAATGTCAACCATAAACTCCAAATCTCATTACCCTAAACCCTAGTTAGAAATAAAATAATTTTAACCGTTAACCTTAATCCACCAACATAACCCTACACCCAAAACCCAAAACCCAAAACCCTAAACCCCAAACCCAAACCTCCAAATACTAAGCCCTATATAGAAAAATGATAATTTTAATCTTATATATTATTTTTAAGTAATAATTTTTTAGAAAAATAATATTTTCAAAAATTTATTTTCTCTAACGAAAAAATAATAGTGAAATAATATTATTTAAAATTTCCAAATATATAGGTAGTAAGATACTATATATTGTTTTATATTTCATTCCAATTGTAAACCAATCAATATAATACTGATTCCTTCTTTGATTCTTCTAGCAAAATGCAAAAAATGATTCCATTCCATTCCTATTCACTATCCCATTCCAATTCCATTCCATTGTCCATTTCAAAAGTGTTCAAATATTTATTCCACGATCCGCAAATTTAAACTCAGTATCATCGTATTGAGATATTTACTTAACCACGGGAGAAGATGGCTCAATGACTTGAGGTGATGATGAGATTCTAAAACTAAGTTAGTCAAAATATTGCATCATAATTCTTAATTACAATGTCACAAGGTGCACCAACTCCACAAAATCCATTGATTTCTCTATCTTCTTAGACTTGGATTTTTTTCATTGGAATTATATTATTTTGTTAGTTTATGTAAAGACATTTGGTATATGTTAAACTTGAAGTTCTTGAATAAATGCAACAATTTCCTTATTGACGGTATATTGAGATATGTTTTGGATTAGGTGGAATATATTTGGATTGAGAATGTTTAGTACATTTTTGTATATGTAAAGGTAATACTAAGCCGTATATAGAAAATACATAATTTTAATCGTATATTTTATTTTTATGTAATAATTATTTAGAAAAATAATATTTTCAATAATTTATTTTTTCTAACAAAAAAAAATAATAAAATAATAATATATAAATTTTGCAGAATATATAGGTACTAAGATAATATATAGTGTTTTATATTCTATTTCAATTGTAAACCAAACAATACAACAATGATTCCTTCGATTCTTATGCCTAAACGCAAGAAAATGTTTCCATTCCATTCCTATTCACCCTCCTATTCCAATTCCATTATGTTTTCGATTTGAAAACTACTCAAATATTAATTCAACGATCAACAAATTTAAACTGAGGTTCATCGTATTGAGATATTTACTCAACGATGGGAGAAGACGGCTCAATTACATCAGGTGATGATGAGATTCTAAAAGTAAGTTAGTCAAAATATTACATCATAATTCTTACTTACAATGTCACAAGTAGTACCAAAACCACAAAATCCATTGATTTCTCCATCTTCTTAGACTTGGATTTTTTTCATTGGAGTTATATTATTTTGTTAGTTTATGAAGAGACATTTGGTATATGTTAAACTTGAAGTTCTTGAATAAATCCTAGAATTTCTTTGTTGACGGTGTATTGATATATGTTTTACATTAGGTGGAATATATTTGGATAGAGATTGTTTAGTACATTTTTGAATAGGTAAAGGTAATAATACATTACCCTATGTTCGGTTGATTGGAAGGTAATGGAATCAGAAACGATTCCTTCAAATTTTATGTTAGGATGGACTGAAAAGTAGGAATAAAATGAAAACAATTCAAAGAATAGAAGTAATTATAATTCCATCTTCCACCTTAAGGAAACATGATTCCATTCCCATCTCAAATTGGTTTTCCAATTTTACCACAACCGTAAGTATAATGCTTAACCCTAAATTCTAAAACCTAAATCGTAGACCCTAAATACTAAATCCTAAAGCCTTAAGCACTATTTATAAAAATAATAATTTTAACCCTAAACCTTAACCCACAAATATAACCCTAAACCATAAATCACAAATCACAAAACTCTAAACCCTATTTAGAAAAATAATAATTTTAACCCAAAACCTTATCTTAAAAATATAACCGTAAACCCTATAACATAAATTTTAAATACCACAACCTTAAACCCTATTTAGAATAATAATAATAATAACCCTAAACCTTAACCCAAAAATATATCCCTTAACTAAAAATCCTAAACCCGAATTCCCAAATACCTACATCCTATGTAGAAAAATAAAAATTTTAGTTCTAAACCATTTCCCACAAATAATAATTTTAACCCTTACCCTTAATTCACCAACATAACCTTAAATCCAAAACCCAAAACCCCAAATCCTTAAATCCCAAATCCTAAACCTCCAAATACTAAGCCCTATATAGAAAATAATAATTTTAATCATATATTTTATTTTTAAGTAATAATTATTTAGAAAAATAATATTTTCAATAATTTATTTTGTGTAAAGAAAAAATAATATTATTTAAATTTTGTAGAATATATAGGTACTAAGATAATATATACTATTTTATATTCTATTTCAATTGTAAACCAAACCATATAACACTGATTCCTTCTTTGATTATTGTGCCCAAATGCAAAAAAAAAAATGATTCCATTCCATTCCTATTCACTATCCTATTCCAATTCCATTCTGTTTTCGATTTCAAAAGTGTTCAAATTTAAACTCAGGATCATCATATTGGGATATTTACTCAACCACAGGAGAAGATGGCTCCATGACATCAAGTGATGATGAGATTCTAAAAGTATGTTTGTCAAAATATTACATCATAATTCTTACGTATAATGTCACAAGTAGCACCAACCCTACAAAATCCATTGATTTGCCCATCTTCTTAGACTTGAATTTTTTTCATTAGAGTTATATTATTTTGTTAGTTTATGTAGATACATTTGCTATATGTTAAACTTGAAGTTCTAGAATAAATGCGAGAATTTCTTTGTTGACGATATATTAGATCATGTTTTGGATAAGGTGGAATATATTTGGATAGAAATTGTTTAGTACATTTTTTGTATATGTAAAGGTAGTAATACATTACCGAACGTTCGATTGATTGGAATGCAATGGAAACAAAATTGATTCATTCTAATTTTATGTTTGGATGGGCTAAAATGTAAGGATAAAATGAAAACAATTCTAAGAATAGAAGTAATCATAATTCCATTTCGCACCTTAAGGAATCTTGATTCCATTCACATCTCAAATTGTTTTTCCAATTTTACCACAACCGCAAGTATAAAGCTAAACCTTGAATCCTAATACCTAAACCGTAGACCCTAAATACCAAATCTCAAATCCTAAATCACGAACCCCTAAACCTTATTTAGAAAAATAATAATTTTAACCCTAAACCTTAACCGAAAAATATAACCCTAAACCCTATAGCATAAACCCCAAATCCCCCAACCTAAATCCTATTTAGAAAAATAATAATTTTAACCAAAACCTTAACCCACAAATATAACCCTGAACTAGAATCCCAAAACCCTACATCTTATTTAGAAAAATAATAATTTTGACCCTAAACCATAATCTATAACTTTAACCTGAAACTCTAAATCCAAAACCCCAAGTCAAAAATCCCACAACCCTAAACCCTATTTAGGGAAATAATAATTTTAACCCTAAACCTTAACCCACAAATATAACCCTAAACCATAAAACCCAAATCCCAAATCCCAATCCCCAAACCCTATTTAGAAAAATAATAATTTTAACCCTAAACATTAACCCACAAATATAACCATAAACTCTAAACCATAAACCCCAAATCTCATAACCTAAAACCCTAGTTAGAAAAATAATAATTTTAACCCTTAACCTTAATCCACCAACATAACTAAACCCAAAACACAAACCCCAAACTCTAAACCCCAAATCCCTAAATCCAAAATCACAAACCTCCAAATAATAAGCCCTATATAGAAAAATAATAATTATAATCATATATTTTATTTTTAAGTAATAATTATTTAGAAAAATGATATTTTCAATAATTTATTTTGTCTAAAGAAAAAATAATATTATTTGCATTTTGCAGAATATATAGGTACTAAGATAATATATAGTGTTCAAATATTAATTATATGATTAGCAAATTTAAACTCAGGATCATCGTATTGAGATATTTACTCAACCATGCAAGAAGATGGCTCAATGACATGAGGTGATGATGAGATTCTAAAACTAAGTTAGTCAAAATATTGCATCATAATTCTTAATTACAATGTCACAAGTAGCACCGACCCCACAAAATATATTGATTTCTCCATCTTCTTAGACTTGTATTTTTTTTCATTGGAGTTCTATTATTTTGTTAGCTTATGTAGAGCCATTTGGTATATGTTCAACTTGAAGTTCTTGAATAAATCCTAGAATTTCTTTGTTGACGGTGTATTGATACATGTTTTGCATTAGGTGGAATATATTTGTATAGAGATTGTTTAGTACATTTTTGTATAGGTAAAGGTAATAATACATTACCCTACCTTCGATTGATTGGAAGGGAATGGAATCAGAAATGATTCATTCTAATTTTATGTTTGGATGGGATAAAAAGTAAGAATAAAATGAAAAAAATTCAAAGAATAGAAGTAATTATAATTCCATCTCCCACCTTAAGGAAACATGATTCCATTCCCATCTCAAATTATTTTTCCAATTTTACCACAACCGTAACTATAACGCTAAACCCTAAATCCTAAAACCTAAACCGTAGACCCTAAATACCAAATCTCAAATCCTAAATCACAAAACCCTAAACCCTATAACATAAACCCCAAATCCCACAACCAAAATCCTATTTAGAAAAATAATAATTTTAACCCTAACCTTAACCCATAAATACAACCCTAAACCTGAATCCCAAAACGCGACATCCTATTTAGAAAAATAATAATTTTGACCCTAAACCATAACCTATAACTATAACTTGCAACTCTAAATCCCAAACCCAAAGTCAAAAAACCCACAACCCTAAACCCTATTTAGGGAAATAATAATTTTAATCTTAAACTTTAACCCACAAATATAACCCTAAACCATAAAACCCAAATCCAAATCACAAAACCCCACAAAAATAACCGTAAACTCTAAACCATAAACCCAAATCTCATAAATCTAAACCCTAGTAAGAAAAATAATAATTTTAACACTTAACCTTTACCAAAAAATGTAACCCCAAACCCAAAACACTAAACGCCAAATCACTAAATCCCAAATATTAAACCTCTAAATACTAAACCCTATACAAAAAATAATAATTTTAATAATCAATTTTGTCTATCGAAAATATAACAATGAAATAATTCTATCTACATTTTACACAATATATGGGTATTAAGATAATGTTCACGGTTTTACATTCTATTCATATTGTAAATAAAACACTATAATACTGATTCCTTCTTTCATTCTAGTGGCCAAACACAAAAAAATGATTCTAAATCATTGCTATTCACAATCCTATTCCAATTCCATTTTGTTGTCCATTTCAAAAGTGATAAAAAATTAATTCCACTGTCAGCAAATTTAAACTCTGGATCATCGTATTGAGATATTTACTCAACAATAGGAGATGGTGGCTGAATGACATGGCGTGATGATGAGATTCTTAAACAAAGTTAGTAAAAATATTGCATCATAATTCTTTAGTACAATGTTACAAGTAGCACCTACCTCAAAAAAGCCATCGATTTCTCCATCTTCTTAGACTTGGATTTTTTTATTGGAGTTATATTATTTTGTTAGTTTATGTAGAGACATTTGATATATGTTAAACTTGAAGTTCTTCAATAAATGCTAGAATTTCTTTGTTGACGGTATATTAGGACATGCTTTCGATGAGGTGGAATATATTTGGATAGAGATTGTTTTAGTATAATTTTGTGTATATAAAGGTAAAATTACTTTACCGTACGTTTGGTTGACTAGAGTGGAATGGAATCCGAATTGATTCCTTCCAATTTTTTGTTTGGATGGGCTGAAAAGTGACAATAAAATGAAAACGATTCCTACAATAGAAGTAATCATAATTCCATATCCCACCTTAATTAATCATGATTCCATTTCTCTCTCTAATTGTTTTTCCAATTTTACCCCAACTGCAAGTATAACCCTAAACCCTAAATAATAAAACCTAAACCGTAGACCCTAATTACCAAATCTCAAATCTTAAATCACAAAATCCTAAACCCTATTTAGAAGAATAATAACAGTACTAAAAATCATACATATGGTCTCGGTTTTTATAAAAACTGAGGCCATAGGGTTTTGGTCATGGTTTAATAAAAACAGAGGCTATAGGATATGTTTATGGCCTCGATTTTTATTAATAATCGTGGCTATAAGTTATATTAACTTTTTTTCATGTTTTTCTTTTTTTTTTTCTCTATTTTTTTATCTTTCCTTCTCTCTCTCTCTCTTTTTATTTTTTTTTCTTTCTCCCAAGCCCACGCCCTCTCTCTTTCCTTTTTTTTCTTTTTTTCTTTCTTCCTTCTTCTCCCAGATCTGAAATTTCATTTTACCAGATCTGATTCTTCATCTTCCGCTTTCATGATTCTTCCTCCTCTTCCCGTCTCTTCTTCCTCTTCCTCCTCTTCCCACCTCACTGTTTTGGTGGTTGTTGTTCGATGGGTCGTTTTTCGTTGGTTGGCTAGCCACTAGGTCATTGTTCGTTGGTTGTTGGACATTGGTCGTTGGTCACTAGACGCTGGTCGCTAGTCATTGGACGCTGGTTACTGGTGCTAGTGCGCTATGTTAGTACTGGTGCACTATCTTTGGTCTTTGCGCATGTGACGCAGCGCCGATGTGGGGTCTTTGATGGGTGCGTTGCACTTGTGTTGTTGTGCTTCTGGCGGTCTTTGGTGCAATACAATGGTCGCGTCGGTGCATTAGTCTTTGGTGTCTTTGCATTAGTCTTTGATGCGGTCTTGGTCTTGGTGCACTACGCTAGTCCATGGTGCCTGGTGCCTGGTATTGATGCTGATACAGGTATAAAAGGAGATAAAATTCTAGAATCTGAAAGGAGTCTTTGACCTTATAATTGTTGTTCCTATCAGCAGACCCATTCTTCCTTTATACCTCTTTGGAAAAGTCTAAAATCTAAAACTTCTTCTGCTCTTAATTTATCAAATTTTTGAAGTTTCTTGTTTAAGGTAGTTTTCAACTCTCTTGCTTTTTTCTTGATCTATTTGTTGATGTGATTATTTTAAGAGATCAGTTAATATTTTGTGTGATAACATTTGGGTTGGTGTTTTAAGTTCATGATGTGAACCTGATTTATAATTTGTTAGGTGAGATTTAGGGTTCTATCTACAGCGGATAATTGGATTTTGTGATCTTTGGCTGCATCTAGCTTAATATAGTTAGCCTAGACATTCTCTTTTAGCATATATTTATCCATATTTTAGGAAAGAAAGTAACTTTGAAAAATCAACCAAGGGTTTTTTTTTACCTACACTTATGACTAGTTTGAAAGCATAAATGACAACAATTTATGCTTTTGGATCTAAGTAATGTGCTAGCTAATGCTTTTTTGTCTTCTTTTCATTCCATTTCAGCTAACTAATCTTTGTCTCTGTTTACATGTGTATTTATGCATTTGTCTCTCTTTTCTGGAAAGCTTGACTTGTTATTGAAACATTGTTGATCAAAATATCAATGTCCTGGTAGAATTGTTGGGATGCACCATTACAGGCCCTGAAAGCCTTCTTATTTATGAATATGTTCCAAATCAAAGCCTCCATGATTACTTTTTTAGAGGTACTATTGAATTTAAAATCTGTCATCTTTTCATGTATGGATACGTTCTTTTATTTTACATATTCCTCTTTTGATTATTGTTGGTATTATTATTGTTAAATTGATTTAAATCTCCCACTCTTGGTCTTTGCATTGTTGGTTCTACTACTCTTTGTGGCACTTGCCGCGCGACAATGTGTACTTGGTGCTACACTATTGGTCTTTGGTCTTTGGTCTTCTTGTGAGTTGGTGTTGCTGATGGCGATATGCTGGTGCTACGTTGTGTTGGTGATGTTGGTGCTGTGCGTTGGTATTGCTGATGGCACTGTGTTGGTGCTGCGTTGTGCTAGTGCTAGTGCTACCGGTCTTTGTCTTGGCACCTTGGTATTAGTTACAGTGTACTTATTTGGTGCATTAGTCTTCTTGGTGTTGGTAATACTAAGTCTCTTTTATGTTTGTAATTAATACTAAAAAGTTAGCTTGTAATACTAAGTTTTTTGTGTGCATAATAAACTCTTAAATGTAATTATACTTTTAATTTTAATATAATATGATTTTTAATAATGTAATTAATAAATTTATTGGAATTTATATTGATTTTTAATATTGTAATTACTAATTGTATCTTTTTGTAATTTATGTATACCCTATGGCCTCGATTATTAGAAAATCGAGGCCATAGGTACACCCTATGACCTCGGTTATATGCTAACCGAGGCAATAGGTCATTACCTATGGTCTCTTTTACTTAGGCCTCGGTTCTTATAACCGTGACCATAGACTTACGGCCACGGTTAGAAACCAAGGCCATAAGTATGTTTTTTAGTAGTGTAATTTTTACCCTAAACCATAACACACAACTATAACCTTAAACCCAAAACCTTAAACCTTAACCCACCAAAATAATGCTTAACCCTAAACCTTAACGCACAATAATAACTATAAACCCTAAACCATAAATCAAAAATTTTGAAACCCTTAACCCCATTTAGTAAAATAATAATTTTAACCTTAAACCGAAAATCCCAAATCCCAAATCCCAAATCCCAAAATCCAGAATCCTAAATCTCCAAACAATAAACCCTATTTAGAAAAATAAGAATTTTAATAATATAATTTATTTTTATGTAATAATTATTTAGAAAAATAATGATTTCAATTATATATTTCGTGAGCCAAAAAAAAATTAAATGAAATTATTGAAATTTTACTTAATATATGAATATTAAGATAATATAAAATGTTTTCCCTTCAATTACAGCTTTAACCTAAACACTATATTACTGATTACTTCTTTGAGTCTAGTGGTTAAACCAAAAAAAATTGTTTCCATTCCATTCCTATTCACATTGCTATTCGAATTCAATTACGTTGTCCATATCGAAAGTGTTCAAACTTTAAGTCCATGATCATAAAATTTAAACTCAAGATCTTTGTATTGATATATTTACAAACCAATAGGAGATGATGGTTTAATGAAACGATGAGGTTCTTACACAAACTTAGTCAATTAATAGCATCATAATTTTTTAGTAAAATATCACAAGTTGTAGCTACCTCACAACATCTATCAATTTCTCCCTCTTCTTAGACTTAGATTTTTTTTATTATTGGAGTTATATTTTTTTGTTAGTTTACGTAGAGACATTTGGAATATGTTAAACTTGAAGTTCTTGAATAAATTTTAGAATTTTTTGGTTGATGGTATAAAGGGATATGTTTTGATATAGAATGTCGATTATATTTTTGTATATGTAAAGGTAATATTACATTACCCAATGTTTGGTTAACTCGAATGGAATGGAATTAGAATTGATTCCTTCCAATTTTATGTTTGGTTGGGCTGAAAAGTTGGAATAAAAGAGAATTGATTCCTCAAAGAGAAGCAATCATTATTCCTTCTCCCTTATTAAGGAATCATGATTTCATTCCCATCTAAAATTTCTTTTACCCCAATGCCAAGTATAAATATAAACCCTAAACCCTAAACCATAAATCCAACATCCAAAATCCTAAAACCGTAAACCCTATTTAGAAAAATAATAATTTGAATCATAAACCATAACCAACAAATATAACCATAATCCTTAAACACCAAATCCCTAAACCCTAAACCCTATATGTAAAAAATAATAATTTTAATCTGAAAACTTAATTCACAAATATAACCCAAATCCCTAAACCATAAATGCTATATATCAAAACCATAAATCCTATTTAGAAAAATAATATTTTTAACCATAAACCTTAACCCACAATTATAACATAGAATCCAAAATCCAAAATCCAAATCCCAAAACCTTACACCCTTCTTAGAAAAATAATAAATTTAACCCTAAATCGTAACTCACAAATATAACCATAATCCAAAAATCTCAATTCCCAAAACCCAAAACCCGAAACCCCAAATACCATATCTCTAAACCCTATAATCTATTTAAAAAATAATAATTTTAAATCTAAACCATAACCCAAAAATATAACCAAAAACCCAAAATCTCACAATATTAAACCCTATTTAAAAAATAATAATTTGAACCCTAAACTAGAACACCCAATTATAACTGTAAACAATAAATCGTAAATCCAAAATCTCAAAACCCATAACCTTATTTAGTAAAATAATAATTTTAACCCTAAACCTTAACTCATAAATGTAACCCTCAACCAAAAATCCCAAATCATAAAACCCTAAACCCTAAATCCTAAAACCCTACACCCCAAATCCCTAAATCTTAAATCCTAAGCCTCTAAACCCTAAACTCTAAACCCTATTTAGAAAAATAATGATTTCAATAATATATTTTGTCTGAAGAAAAATAATAATTAAGGTAATATACATTGTTTTCCATTCCATTCCAACTGTAAACCAAACACTATATTACCGATTCCTTTTTTTGATTCTAGTGGTTAAACGAAAATAATTTTTTCCATAATCAGAAAATTTAAACTCAAGATCTTTGTATTGATATATTTACTGAACAACAGGAGATGATGGTTTAAAGACATAAGGTGATGATCAGATTTTTACACAAACTTAGTTAATTAATAGCGGCATAATATTTTAGTACAATATCAAAATTTGCAGCTACCTCACAACATCCATCAATTTCTCCCTCTTCGTGGACTTGGATATTTTTCTTATTGGGGTAATATTTTTTTGTTAGTTTACGTAGAGAAATTTGGTATATGTGACATGTTTTGGATTCGGCAATATATTTTTTGATAGAGAATGTGGAGTATATTTTTGTGTATATAAGGGGAATCATATATTACCCAATATTTGGTTAATTGGAATTTAATGGAATCATAATTGATTTCTTCCAATTTTATGTTTGGTTTGGTTGAAAAGTTGGAATAAAATAAAGTTGATTCCTAAAAGAAAAGTAATCATAATTCCATCTACCTTATTAAGGAATCATGATTCCATTCCCATCTCAAATTTCTTTTACCCCAACCCCAAGTGTAACCTTAAACCCTAAATCCAAAATCCCAAATGCCAAACCTTAAACCCTATTTAGAAAAATAATAATTTGAATCATAAACCTTAACCAACAAAAATAACCCTAAACCTTAAATACCAAATCCCTAAACCCTAAATCTTATTTAGAAAAATAATAATTTTAATCCTAAATCTTAAATCACAAATATAACCCAAATCCCTAAACCATAAATCCTCTATACCAAAACCATAAACCCTATTTAGAAAAGTAATAATTTTAACCCTAAACCTTAACCCACAAATATAACTCTAAACCCCAAATCCAAATACAAAAACCCTAGACCCTATTTAGAAAAATAATAATTTTAATCTAAAATCATAACCCATAAATATAACCATAACCCCAAAATCTCAAATCCCAAGACCCTAAACTCAATACCCTAAATCCCAAATCCCAAAACCCTAAACCTAATACCCCAAATCCAAAATCCCAAATCCCTAAACCCTATAACCTACTTCAAGAAATAAAATTTTAACTATAAACCATAACCCACAAATATAACTGTAAACCCTAAGCCATAAACCAAAAATCTCAAATCACTAAACCATTTTTAAAAAAATAATAATTTTAATCCTAAACAATAATGCACAAATATAACCGTAAACCCAAAATCTCAAAACCCTTAACCCTATTTAGTAAAATAATAAATTTAACCCGAAACCTTAACCCATAAATATAACCCTCAACCGAAAATCACAAATCACAAAACCCGAAATCCTAAAACCATACACCCTAAATCCCTGAATCTCGAATCCTAAACATCGAAACCTTAAACCCTATGTAGAAAAATAAGGATTTCAATAATATATATTGTTTGAAAAAAATAATAATTAAATGACATTATTTAAATTTTACTTAATATATGAGTATTAAGGTAATATACAGTATTTTTCGTTCCATTCAAACTGTAAACAAAACACTATATTACTGATTTTCTCTTTGATCCAATGGTTAAACCAAAAAAATTGTTTCCATTCCATTTTGTTGTCCATATCAAAAGTGTTCAAATTTTAAGTCCACGATCAGAAAATTTAAACTCAAGATCTTTGTATTGATATATTTACTGAATACAGGAGATGATGGTATAACGACATGAGGTGATGATGATATTTTTACACAAACTTAGTAAATTAATAGCATCATAAATTTTTAGTACAATATCACAAGTTGTAGCTACCACACAACATACATCAATTTCTCCCTCTTCCTAGACTTGGATATTTTTTTTCTTATTAGAGTTATAGTTTTTTTAGTTTACGTAGAGACATTTGGTATAGGTTAAACTTGAAGTTTTGAATAAATTCTAGAATTTCTTGGTTTATGGTATAAAACGATATGTTTTGGATTTGGCGGTTTATTTGTTGATAAAGAATGTGGAGTATATTTGTGTATATGTAACGGTAATATTACATTACGCAATGTTTGGTTAACTAGAAAGGAATGAAATCAGAAAAATATAACCCTAAACCCTAGACCCCATATCCCTAATCCCAAAACCTTAAACCCTACGTCCTATTTAGAAAAATAATAATTTTAACCCTAAACCTTAACCCATAAATATAACCCCTAAACCCAAAATATCAAATCCAAAATCCCAATATCCTAAACCGTATTTAGGAAAATAATAATTTTAACCATAAAACTTAACCCATAAATATAACCATACACCAAAACCATAAACCAAAAATCTCAAAATCCTAAACCTTATTTAGAAAAATAATAATTTAATGCTAAAACTTAACCCATAAATTAATATAACCCTAAAGCCTAAACCTGTAATCCCAAATCAAAAAAAGCTACACCCAATTTAGAATAATAATAATTTTAACCCTAAACCTTAATCCACAAATATAACCTCAATGACACGAGGTGATGATGATATTCTTTCACAAACTTAGTCAAAATATAGTATTATAATTCTTTAGTTCAATATCACAAGTAGCATATACCTCACAACATCCATCAATTTCACTCTTCCTAGACTTGGATTTTTTTTCTTATTGTAGTTATATATTATTTTAGTATATGTAGAGACATTTGGTATTTGTTAAACTTGAATTTCTTGAATAAGTGGTAGAATTTCTTGGTTGACGGTATAATAGGAATGTGGAGTATATTTTCGTACATATAAAGATAATTTTACATTAACCTATGTTTAGTTGATTGGAATGGAAATGAATCAGTATTAATTTATTCCAATTTTATGTTTGGTTTGGCTTAAAAGTGGGGATAAAATAAAAGCAATACCAAAAAGGAAAGCAATCATAATTCCTTCTCCCTTTTAAGGAATTATGATTCCATTCCAATCTCAAATATTTCTTCCAATTTTACCCCAACCCAAAGTATACCCTTAAACCCTAAACCCTAAATCATTAACCCTAAACTATAAATCCCAAATCTTAAATCTCAAAACACTAAACCCTATTTAGAAAAATAATAATTTCAATATTAAACCTTAACCCGCAAGTATAACACTAAATCTTAAACCTGAAACCATAAACCACAAACAACCCTATTTAGAAAAATAATAATTTTAACCCTAAACCTAAACCCACAACTATAACCCTAAACCACAAATCTCATTTCCTCAAACTTTACACCCTATTTATAATAATAATAATTTTAACAATAAACCCAAACTCAAAAATAAAATATTCCAAGCCCCTAAACCCTAATTATAAAAATAATAACTTTAACCCTAAACCTTAACCCAAAAATATAATCGTAAACCCAAAACTATATACCCAAAATCTCAAAACCCTAGACTTATTTAGAAATAAAAATTTTAACGCTAAACCTTAACCCACAAATACAACCATAAACCCTAAACCTATAATCCCAAATAAAAAAACCCTAAACCTCTAATCCCAAATAAAAATCCCTAAACCCTGTTTAGAAAAATAATAATTTTAACCTTAAACCTTAACCCCCAACTATAACACTAAATCTTAAACCCTAAACCATAAACCACAAATCCCAATACCCTCAACCCTATTTAGAAAATAATAATTTTAATCCTAAACCTAAACCCAAAAATATAACCCTAAACCACAAATTTTATTTCCCCAAACCATACACCCTATTTATAATAATTTTAACACTAAACCATTACCGAAAAACATAACCGTAAACCCAAAATCCAAAATAAAAAATTCCAAGACCCTAAACCCTAATTATAAAAATAATAATTTTAACCCTAATCCTTAACCAAAAAATGTATATGTAAACCTAAACCATAAACCCAAAGTCTCAAAACCTTAAACCTTATTTAGAAAATAATAATTTTAACGCTAAATCTTAACCAAAAAAATAGCCCTAAACCCTATTTACAAAAATAATAATTTTAATCCTAAACCTTAATCCACAAATATAACCTCAATGACATGAGGTGATGATGAGATTCTTTCACAAAATTAGTCAAAATATTGCATTATAATTCTTTAGTACAATATGAAAAGTAGCAAATACCTCACAACTTCTATCAATTTCTCCCTCTTCTTAGACTTGGATTTCTTTTTCTTATTGGAATTTTATTTTTTGTTAGTTTATGTAGAGATATTTGGCATATGTTAAACTTGAAATTCTTAAATAAGTGGTAGACTTTCGTGGTTAAGGGTATAATAGGATATGTTTTTGACTTGGCATTATATTTTTTGATAGAGAATTTGTAGTATATTTTTAATATCTAAAGATAATATTATAATACCCAAGGTGTGGTTTAGTGGAATATAATGGAAGCATAATTTTTTTGTTCTAGTTTTATGTTAGGTTGGGCAGACAAGTGGGAATAAAATAAAATGGATTTCTAAAAGAGAAGTAATAATAATTCCTTCTCCTCTATAAAGAAATCATAATTCCATTCCCATCTCAAATATTTCTTCTAATATTATCCCAACCCCAAGTATAACCCTAAAACCAAAACATTAAATCCTAAACCGTAAATCATAAATTCCAAATCCCAAACCATAAACCACTAAACCCTATTTAGAGATATATTAATTTTAACACAAATCCTTAACCCATAAGTATAACCCTAAATCCTAAATCACTAATCCGAAAAATCTAAACCGTACACCTTATTTAGAAAAATAATAATGTTAACCCTAAACCTTAAACCCAAAGCTCATAACCTTAAACCATAAACCATAAACCACAAATGCAACTACCCTAAACTCTATTAAGAAAAATAATTATTTTAACCCTAAACTTTAACACAAAATATAAATCTTGAATAAGTGATAGAATTTCTTGATTGATGGTATAATAGGACATGTTTTTGATTTGGCAGTATATTTTTTCATAGAGAATGTGGAGTATATTTTCGTATATGAAAAGATAATTTTACATTAACAAATATTTAGTTGATTGGAATGCAATAGAATCAGAATTGATTTAGTCCAATTTTAAGGTTGGTTGGGATTAAAAGTGGGGATAAAATAAAAGCGATACGTAAAAGGAAACTAATCATAATTCCTTCTCCCCCTTTAAGGAATCTAATTCCATTCCCATCTCAAATATTTCTTCCAATTTTACCCCAACCCAAAGTATAACCTTAAACCCTAAACTATAAATTCCAAAACCTAAATCTCAAAACACTAAACCCTATATAGAAAAATAATAATTTTAACCTTAAACCTTAACCCCCAAGTATAACACTAAATCTTAAACCTAAACCATAAACCACAAATGCCAATACGCTCAACCCTATTTAGAAAATAATAATTTTAACCCTAAACCTAAACCCAAAAATATAACCCTAAACCCTTTACCTTAAACCACAAATTCTATTTCCCCAAACCATACACCCTATTTATAATAATTTTAACACTAAACCATTACCGAAAAACATAATCGTAAACCCAAAATCCAAAATAAAAAATTCCAAGACCCTAAACCCTAATTATAAAAATAATAATTTTAATCCTAAACCTTAACCAAAAAATATGTATGTAAACCTAAACCATAAACCCAAAGTCTCAAAACCTTAAACCTTATTTAGAAAATAATAATTTTAACGCTAAATCTTAACCAAAAAAATAACCCTAAACCCTATTTACAAAAATAATAATTTTAATCCTAAACCTTAATCCACAAATATAACCTCAATGACATGAGGTGATGATGAGATTATTTCACAAAATTTGTCAAAATATAGCATTATCATTCTTTAGCACAATATGAAAAGTAACAAATACCTCACAACATCTATCAATTTCTCCATCTTCTTAGACTTGGATTTTTTTTTCTTATTATAATTTTATTTTTTTGTTAGTTTATGTAGAGACATTTGATAGATTTTAAACTTGAAGTTGTTGAATAAGTGTTAGAATTTCGTGGTTGATGGTATAATAGAACATATTTTTGACTTGGCAGTATATTTCTTGATACAGAATGTGGACTATATTTTTGTATGTGTAACGATAATATTACGATCCCCAATGTTTCATTTAGTGGAATGGAATAAAAAGAGAATTTATTTGTTTAAATTTTCTGTTTGGTTGAGCTAAAAAGTGGGAATAAAATAAAATGGATTCCTAGAAGAGAAGAAATAATAATTCCTTCTCCTCCATAAAGAAATCATGATTCCATTTTCATCTAAAATATTTCTTCCAATATTATCCCAACCCCAAGTATAACCCTAAAACCTAAACATTAAATTCTAAACCATAAACCATAAATTCCAAATCCAAAAACACAAAAGACTAAACTTTATTTAGATATATATTAATTTTTACCCAAAATCTTAACACGTAAGTATAACCCTAAATCCCAAATCACTAATCCGAAAACACTAAACCCTACACCTTATTTTAAAAAATAATAATCCTAACCCTAAACCTTAAACCCAAAGCCCATAACCATAAACCCTAAACTATTAACCATAAATGTAACTACCCTAAACTCTATTTAGAAAATTAAATATTTTAACCCTAAAATTTAACCCACAAATATAACCCTTAACAATATTATCTAAACCCCAAAATCTCAAATCCCCAACCCTTACACCCTATTTAGAACAATAATAATTTTGAACATTAAACCATAACCCAAAATTATAACCTCAATGACATGAGGTGATGATGATATTCTTTCACAAACTTAGTCAAAATATAGCATTATAATTCTTTAGTACAATATCACAAGTAGCATCTACCGCACAACACCGAACAATTTCACACTCTTCCAAGACTTGGTTTTTTTCTTATTGTAGTTATATATTTTTTAGTTTATGTAGAGACATTTGGTTTTTGTTGCACTTGATTTCTTGAATAAGTCATAGAATTTCTTGGTCAACAGTATAATAGGACAAGTTTTTGATTTGGCAGTATATATTTTCATGGAGAATGTGGAGTATATTTTCGTATATGTATAGATAATTTTACATTAACAAATATTTGGTTGATTGGAATGCAAAGGAATGAGAATTGATTTAGTCGAATTTTATGGTTGGTTGTGCCTAAAAGTGGGGAAAAAATAAAAGAGAAACCTAAAAGGAAAGTAATCATAATTCCTTCTCCCCTTTTAAAGAATCTGGTTCCATTCCCATCTCAAATATTTCTTCCAATTTAATCCCAACCCAAAGTGTAACCTTAAACCCAACCTTAAACCATAAATTCCAAAACCCAAATGTCAAAAAACAAAACCCTATATAGAAAAATAATAATTTTAACCTTAAACCTAAACCCACAAGTATAACACTAAATCTTAAACCGTAAACCATAAACCACAAATCCCAATACCATTAACCCTATTTAGAAAAATAATAATTTTAACCCTAAACCTTAACCACAAAATATAACCCTAAACCCTATTTAGAAAAATAATAATTTTAACCCTAAACCTTAATCCACAAATATAACATCAATGACATAAGGTTATGATGAGATTATTTCACAAAATTCCTCACAATATAGATTTATAATTCTTTAGTACAATATGAAAAGTAGCAAATACCTCACAACATCTATCAATTTCTCCATCTTCTTAGACTTGGATTTTGTTTTCTTATATTAATTTTATTTTTTTGTTAGTTTATGTAGAGACATTTGGCAGATTTTAAACCTGAAGTTGTTGAATAAGTGGTAGAATTTCGTTGTTGATGGTATAATAGGACATGTTTTTGACTTGGCAGTATATATTTTTTTATAGAGAATGTGGAGTATATTTCCGTATATGTAAAGATAATTTTACATTAACAAATATTTAGTTGATTATAATGCAATGGAATCAGAATTGATTTAGTCCAATTTTAAGGCTGGTTGGGCTTAAAAGTGGGCATAAAATAAAAGTGATACCTAAAAGGAAAGTAATCATAATTCCTTCTCCCCCTTTAAGGAATCTGATTCCATTCCCATCTCAAATATTTCTTCCAATTTTACCCCAACCCAAAGTATAACCTTAAACCCTAAACCATAAATGCCAAAACCTAAATCTCAAAACACTAAACCCTATATAGAAAAATAATAATTTTAACCTTAAACCTTAACCCCCAAGTATAACACTAAATCTTAAACCCTAAACCATAAACCACAAATCCCAATACCCTTAACCGTATTTAGAAAATAATAATTTTAACCCTAAACCTAAACCCAAAAATATAACCCTAAACCCTTTACCTTAAACCACAAATCCCATTTCCCCAAACCATACACCCTATTTCTAATAATAATAATTATAACACTAAACCATTATCGAAAAACATAACCGTAAACCCAAAATCCAAAATAAAAAATTCCAAGACCCTAAACCCTAATTATAAAAATAATAATTTTAACCCTAAACCTTAACCAAAAAATATATATGTAAACCTAAACCATAAACCCAAAGTCTCAAAACCTTAAACCTTATTCAAAAAATAATAATTTTAACGCTAAATCTTAACCAAAAAAGATGACCCTAAACCCTATTTACAAAAATAATAATTTTAATCCTAAACCTTAATCCACAAATATAACCTCAATGACATGAGGTGATGATGAGATTATTTCACAAAATTTGTCAAAATATAGCATTATCATTCTTTAGCACAATATGAAAAGTAGCAAATACCTCACAACATCTGTCAATTTCTCCATCTTCTTAGACTTGGATTTTTTTTCTTATTATAATTTTATTTTTTTTAGTTTATGTATAGACATTTGACAGATTTTAAACTTGAAGTTGTTGAATAAGTCTTAGAATTTCGTGGTTGATGGTATAATAGAACATATTTTCGACTTGCCGTATATTTCTTGATAGAGAATGTGGACTATATTTTTGTATGTGTAACGATAATATTATGATCCCCAATGTTTGGTTTAGTGGAATGGAATGAAAGGAGAATTTATTTTTTTAAATTTTATGTTTGGTTGAGTTGAAAAGTGGGAATAAAATAAAATGGATTCCTAAAAGAGAAGTAATAATAATTCCTTCTCCTCCATAAAGAAATCATGATTCCATTCTCTTCTCAAATATTTCTTCCAATATTTTCCCAACCCTAACTATAACCCAAAAACCTGAACATTAAATCCTAAACCGTGAAACATAAATTCCAAATCCGAAACCACAAAACACTAAACCTTATTTAGAGATATATTAATTTTCACCCAAAACCTTAACACGCAAGTATAACCCCAAATCCCAAATAACTAATCCAAAAACACTAAACCCTATACCTTTTTAAAAAAATAATAATCCTAACGCTAAACCTTAAACCAAAAACCCATAACCTTATACCCTAAACCATTACCCATAAATGTAACTACCCTAAACTCTCTTAAGAACACTAAATATTTTAACCCTAAAATTTAACACATAAATATAACCCTTAACGATATTATCTTAACCCAAAATCTTAAATCCCCAACCCCTACATCCTATTTAGAACAATAATAATTTTAACACTAACCCATAACTTACAAATATATCCCTAAACACTAAAAAATAAATCGCAAATCAAAAATTCCAATATCCAAAACCATATTTAGGAAAATAATAATTTTAACCATAAAGCTTAACCCATAAATATAACCGTACACCTAAACCATAAAACAAAAATCTCAAAACCATAAACCTTCTTTGAAAAATAATAATTTTAACTCAAAACTTTAACCCATAAATATAACCCTAAACCCCAAACTTCTAATCCTTAGCCAAAAAATATAACCATAAACTCCATTTAGAAAAAATAATAATTTTAACCTAAACCTTAATCCAAAATTATAACCTTAATGACATGAGATGATGATGATATTCTTTCACAAACTTAGTCAAAATATAGCATTATAATTCTTTGGTACAATATCACAAGTAGCATCTACCTCACAACACCGAACAATTTCACACTCTTCGAAGACTTGGTTTTTTTCTTATTGTAGTTATATTTTGTTTTTAGTTTATGTAGAGACATTTGGTTTTAGTTAAACTTGAATTTTTGAATAAGTGATAGAATTTCTTGGTTAACAGTATAATAGGACATGTTTTTGATTTGGCAGTATATGTTTTCATAGAGAATGTGGAGTATATTTTCGTATATGTAAAGATAATTTTACATTAACAAAAATTTGGTTGATTGGAATGCAAAGGAATCAAAATTGATTTAGTCGAATTTTATGGTTGGTTGTGCTTAAAAGTGGGGAGAAAAATAAAAGCGAAACCTAAAAGGAAAGTAATCATAATTCCTTCTCCCCCTTTAAAGAATCTGATTCCATTCCCATCTCAAATATTTCTTCCAATTTAATCCCCAACCCCTACACCCTATTTAGAAAAAATAATAATTTTAACCTAAAACTTAATCCAAAATTATAACCTCAATGACATGAGGTGATGATGATATTCTTTCACAAACTTAGTCAAAATATACCATTATAATTCTTTGGTACAATATCACGAGTAGCATCTACCTCACAACACCGAATAATTTCACACTCTTCCAATACTTGGTTTTTTTTCTTATTGTAGTTATATTTTGTTTTTAGTTTAAGTAGAGACATTTGGTTTTTGTTGAACTTGAATTCTTGAATAAGTGATATAATTTCTTTGTTAACAGTATAATAGGACATATTTTTGATTTGGCAGTATATGTTTTCATAGAGAATGTGGAGTATATTTTCGTATATGTAAAGATAATTTTACATTAACAAATATTTGGTTGATTGGAATGCCAAGGAATCAGAATTGATTTAGTCGAATTTTATGGTTGGTTGTGCTTAAAAGTGGGGATAAAAATAAAAGCGAAACCTAAAAGGAAAGTAATCATAATTCCTTCTCCCCCTTTAAAGAATCTGATTCCATTCCTATCTCAAATATTTCTTCCAATTTAATCCCAACCCAAATTGTAACCTTACAGCCAACCCTAAACCATAAATTCCGAAACCCAAATGTCAAAACACTAAACTTTATATAGAAAAATAATAATTTTAACCTTAAACCTTAACCCACAATTATAATAGTAAATCTTAAACCGTAAACCATAATCCACAAATCCCAATACCCTTAACCCTATTTAGAAAAATAATAATTTTAACCCTAAACCTTAACCACAAAATATAACCCTAAACCCTATTTAGAAAAATAATAATTTTAAGCCTAAACCTTAATCCACAAATATAACCTCAATGACATAAGGTGATGATGAGATTATTTCACAAAATTTGTCAAAATATAGCATTATAATTCTTTAGTACAATATGAAAAGTAGCAAATACCTCACAACATCTATCAATTTCTCCATCTTCTTAGACTTGGATTTTGTTTTCTTATTTTAATTTTATTTTTTTGTTAGTTTATGTAGAGACATTTGGCAGATTTTAAACCTGAAGTTGTTGAATAAGTGGTAGAATTTCGTTGTTGATGCTATAATAGGACATGTTTTTAACTTGGCAGTATATATTTTTTTATAGAGAATGTGGAGTATATTTTCGTATATGTAAAAATAATTTTACATTAACAAATATTTAGTTGATTGGAATGCAATGGAATCAGAATTGATTTAGTCCAATTTTAAGGTTGGTTGGGCTTAAAAGTGGGGATAAAATAAAAGTGACACCTAAAAGGAAAGTAATCATAATTCCTTCTCCCCCTTTAAGGAATCTGATTCCATTCCCGAATCAAATATTTCTTCCAATTTTACCCCCTATTTAGAAAATAATAATTTTAACCCTAAAACTAAATCCAAAAATATAACCCTAAACCCTTTACCCTAAACCACAAATCCTATTTCCCCAAACCATACACCCTATTTATAATAATTTTAACAATAAACCATTACCGAAAAACATAACCGTAAACCCAAAATCCAAAATAAAAAATTCCAAGACCCTAAACCCTAATTATAAAAATAATAATTTTAACCCTAAACCTTAACCAAAAAATATATATGTAAACCTAAACCATAAACCCAAAGTCTCAAAACCTTAAACCTTATTTAGAAAATAATAATTTTAACGCTAAATCTTAACCAAAAAAATAACCCTAAACCCTATTTACAAAAATAATAATTTTAATCCTAAACCTTAATCCACAAATATAACCTCAATGACATGAGGTGATGATGAGATTATTTCACAAAATTTGTCAAAATATAGCATTATCATTCTTTAGCACAATATGAAAAGTAGCAAATACCTCACAACATCTATCAATTTCTCCATCTTCTTAGACTTGGATTTTTTTTTCTTATTATAATTTTATTTTTTTGTTAGTTTATGTAGAGACATTTGATAGATTTTAAACTTGAAGTTGTTGAATATGTGTTAGAATTTCGTGGTTGATGGTATAATAGAACATAATTTTGACTTGGCAGTATATTTCTTGATACAGAATGTGGACTATATTTTTGTATGTGTAACGATAATATTACGATCCCCAATGTTTCATTTAGTGGAATGGAATAAAAAGAGAATTTATTTGTTTAAATTTTCTGTTTGGTTGAGCTAAAAAGTGGGAATAAAATAAAATGGATTCCTAGAAGAGAAGAAATAATAATTCCTTCTCCTCCATAAAGAAATCATGATTCCATTCTCATCTCAAATATTTCTTCCAATATTATCCCAACCCCAAGTATAACCCTAAAACCTAAACATTAAATCCTAAACCGTAAATCATAAATTCCAAATCCGAAACCACAAAACACGAAACCTTATTTAGAGATATATTAATTTTAACCCAAAATCTTAACACACAAGTATAACCCTAAATCCCAAATCACTAATCCGAAACACTGAACCCTATAACTTATTTAAAAAAATAATAATCCTAACCGTAAACCTTAAACCCTAAACCATTTGATGCTTATTTTCGCAAGTGTATGAATCGTTCAAGTAATAAAGTGTACAAAAGTACGGATATCGAACCCACAAGGAATGGCGTCACTAAGTACCGAAATTGACTAACCCTAATTTTATTTGAAAACTGAATTGTTGAAATTGTTTTAAAAGCAGATTAACATAAAACTAAACGCAAATAACAAAATTTAATGTTGTTCACAAATGATTAAAAACGCTAAGGCATTTGATTTCGCTCAATCAATTCAATCCGATTTCAAGTCATGTTATATGAAAATCAAAGCTAAAAGTGATGGTTGAAAAACCCAAACTTATCTAATACTCTTTCTCAAGTTATATTAGAATTACTTATCTATGAAAACCAACTATATTTCTATGAAGATTTAATCACAAATAAGCACATTACGATTTATGGAATTTCTGGAATAACCACATACATCATGCATTAGGTGTCAAACTCGCATTCAACATACGGTATTTATCACAAGAAGCATTCATTACACATCTCCTCTCGGTCTCAATATAATGCAACAAATCATCTAAATCTTGATCAGAAATTTAAAAGCATTAAGCATGGAAATAAATACTCGACTTGAAAACAATGAATTCATATAACCATAACAAAAGAAATCAGATTTCCTTGATTTAACTACATCATAGCCTTAGCAAAAACGAATTAGTTCACAACGGAAATAAGAACAACCATTATTTCAATTGAATTCATGAATAACAAATCTGAATAAAATGCAGAATATGAAGGCTAAGGAGAAGAGATGAAAAACTCTTGAAGATGAAGACTTGGTAGCAACAATGGTGATGATCCTTCAAGCTTCTCCAAACTTTCTCTTCAAAATTGCCTTTCCTCCTCCAAAAATGACTCAGGTTTGTTCTCTTTGCCATCCCCCTCTTTTTCCATCATATTATATATATAGATCTAGGGTTTGGGGGCAATTTTGGAACAAAACAACCAAAAATTTTGTTTTCGGACGAAACTCGCCGGCGGCGAAATTGTTCTCTCCGCGGCGAGATTTCTGGAAAACTTACGATTTTGGTTCCGCTCAATCTCGCCGGCGGCTAGATTATTGTGGCCGGTGGCGAGATTCACTTGGCCAGCGGCTAGATTGATTTGGCCAGCGGCGAGATTTATTTGGCCGGCGGCGATATTCACTTGGCCGGCAGCGATATTGCTGTGCCAAAATCCGTGCGCCCTGCATGATTTTCAACGTTTTCTCCGTAAGGTTTTCGCCGGTGGTGAGAATATTCTTGCCGGCGGCGAAATTCCAAATTTTGAAATTTTGTTTTCTTTTTATTTGTACTCAATCCCGGTCATTGAAATTTGTCCCGAACTTCCCCAAAATTATGATTTTACCTGAAATTGTACTTTAAACACGAAATACCCGTGAAATGACATTTGTGGATTAAATAATCAAATAAACGCAATTTTCACACAAATATCAACCTTTAAATCATAACAAAAATGCAATATGTTGACTCTTATCACCATTAACCACAAATGTAACTACCCTAAACTCTATTAAGAAAATTAAATATTTTAAAACTAAAATTTAACCCACAAATATAACCCTAAACGATATTATCTAAACCCTAAATCTCAAATCCGTAACCCCTACACCCTATTTAGAACAATAATAATTTTAACACTAAACCGTAACCTACAAATATAACCCTAACACTAAAAAATAAATCGCAAATAAAAAATTTCCATATCCAAAACCATATTTAGGAAAATAATAATTTTAACCATAAAGCTTAACCCATAAATATAACCGTACACCTAAACCATAAAACAAAAATCTCAAAACCCTAAACCTTCTTTGAAAAATAATAATTTTAACTCAAAACTTTAACCCACAAATATAACCCTAAACCCCAAACTTCTAATCCTTAACCAAAAAATATAACCCTAAACTCTATTTAGAAAAAATAATAATTTTAACCCTAAACCTTAATCCAAAATTATAACCTCAATGACATGAGGTGATGATGATATTCTTTCACAAACTTAGTCAAAATAGGACATGTTTAGGGTTTGGCAGTATATGTTTTCATTGAGAATGTGGAGTATATTTTCGTATATGTAAAGATAATTTTACATTAACAAATATTTGGTTAATTGGAATGCAAAGGAATCATAATTGATCTAGTCCAATTTTATGGTTGGTTGTGCTTAAAAGTGGGGATAAAATAAAAGCGAAACCTAAAAGGAAAGAAATCATAATTCCTTCTCCCTCTTTAAAGAATCTGATTCCATTCCCATCTCAAATATTTCTTCCTGTTTAATCCCAGCCCAAAGTGTAACCTAAAACCCAACCCTAAACCATAAATTCCAAAACCCAAATGTCAAAACACTAAACCCTATATAGAAAAATAATAATTTTAACCTTAAACCTTAACCCATAAGTATAACACTAAATCTTAAACCCTAAACCATAAACCACAAATCCCAATACCATTAACCCTATTTAGAAAAATAATAATTTTAACCCTAAACCTTAACCAAAAAATATAACCCTAAACCCTATTTATAAAAATAATAATTTTAACCCTAAACCTTAATCCACAAATATAACCTCAATGACATAAGGTGATGATGAGATTATTTCACAAAATTTGTCAAAATATAGCATTATAATTCTTTAGTACAATATGAAAAGTAGCAAATACCTCACAACATCTATCAATTTCTCCATCTTCTTAGACTTGGATTTTGTTTTCTTATTTTAATTTTATTTTTTTGTTAGTTTATGTAGAGACATTTGGCAGATTTTAAACTTGAAGTTGTTGAATAAGTGGTAGAATTTCGTTGTTGATGGTATAATAGGACATGTTTTTGACTTGGCAGTATATTTTTTGATAGAGAATGTGGAGTATATTTTTGTATATGTAAAGATAATATGACAATACCCAATTTTTGGTTTAGTGGAATGGAATGCAAGGAGAATTTATTTTTTCCAATTATATGTTTGGTTGAACTAAAAAGTGGGAATAAAATAAAATGGATTCCTAAATGAGAAGGAATAATAATTCCTTCTCCTAAATAAAGAAATCATGATTCCATTCCCATCTCAAATATTTCTTCCAAAATTATCCCAACCCCAGGTATAACCTTAAAACCTTAACATTACATCCTAAACCGTAAACCCCAAGTAGCAAATACCTCACAACATCTATCAATTTCTCCCTCTTCATAGACTTGGTTTTTTTATCTTATTGGAATTTTATTTTTTTCTTACTTTATGTAGAGACATTTGATATATGTTAAACTTTAAGTTTTTGAATAAGTAGTAGAATTTCTTGGTTGCCGGTATAATAGGACATGTTTTGGATTTGGTGGTATATTTTTTGATAGAGAATGAGCAATATATTTTCGTATATGTAAGGATAATATTACAATACCCAATATTTGGTTTAGTGGAATGGAATGGAATTAGAATTTATTTGTTCTAATTATATGTTTGGTTGGGCTGAAAAGTGTGAATAAAATAAAATGGATTCCAAAGAGAGAAGTAATCATAATTCTTTCTCCATAATTAAGAAATCATGTTTTCATTCCCATCTCAAATATTTCTTCCAATTTTATCCCAACCCGAAGTATAACCCTAAACCCAAAACCCTAAATCCTAAACCGTAAACCATAAATCATAAATCAAAAATCCCAAACCTCAAAATACTAAACCATATTTAGAAATATATTAATTTAAAGCCTAAACCTTAACCCATAAGTATAACACGAAATCCTAAATTCCAAATCCCAAATCCAAAAACCCTAAACCCTACACCTTATTTAGATAAATAATAATCTTAACACTAAACTTTAAACCCAAATCCAATAACCTTAAACCGTAAACCGTAAACCACAAATCCGAATACCGTAAACAATATTTAGGATAGTAAATATTTTAACCCATAAATATAACCCTAAACACTATTCCCTAAACCCCAAATCTCAAATCCGAAAACCCTACACCCTATTTAGAATAATAATAATGGTAACCCTAAACCATAACCAATAAATATATCCCTAAACCCTAAATCCAAAATCCAAAATCCAAAATCCCAATATCTAAACACCTAAACCGTATTTAGAAAAATAATAATTTTATCCCTAATCCTTAATTCCCAAATATAATCTCAATGACATGATGTGATGATGAGATTCTTTCACAAACTTAGTCAAAATATAGCATTATAATTCTTTAGTATAATATGAAAAGTACCAAATACTTCACAACATCTATTAATTTCTCCCTCTTCTTAGACTTGGATTTTTTTTCTTATTGGAATTTTTTTGTTAGTTTTTATAGAGACATTTGGTACATGTTAAACTTGAAGTTCTTGAATAAGTGGTAGAATTTCTTAATTGATGGTATAATAGGAAGTATTTTTGATTTGGAGGTATATATATTGATAGAGAATGTGGAGTATATTTCTGTATTTGTTAAGACAATATTACAATACCCAATGTTTATTTGAGTGGAATGGAATGGAATCAGAATTGATTTGTTCCAATAAGAAAAATAAAGTGTACGAATCATTCAAGTAATAAAGTGTACAAAAGTACGGATATCGAACCCACAACGAATGGCGTTACTAAGTACCGAAATTGACTAATCCTAATTTTATTTGAAAACTGAATTGTTGAAATTATTTAAAAAGAAAATTAACATAAAACTAAACGCAAATAACAAAATTTAATGTTGTTCACAAATGATTAAAAACGCTAAGGCATTTGATTTCGCTAAATCAATTCAATCCGATTTTAAGTCATGTTATATGAGAATCAAAGCTAAAAGTGATGGTTGAAAAACCCAAATTTGCCTAATACTCTCTCTCGAGTTATATTAGAATTACTTATCTATGAAAACCATCTATATTTCTATGAAGATTTAATCACAAACAAGCACATTACGATTTATGGAATTTCTAGAATAACCACATACATCATGCATTAGTTCTCACACTCGCATTCAACATACGGTATTTATCACAAGAAGCATTCATCACATATCTCCTCTTGGTCTCAATATAATGCAACTAATCATCTAAATCTTGGCCAGAAATTTAAAAGCATTAAGCATGGAAATAAATACTCAACTTGAAAACAATGAACTCATATAACAATAACAAAAGAAATCAGATTTCCTTGATTCAACTACATCATAGCCTTAGCAAAAACGAATTAGTTCATAACTAAAATAAGAACAACCATTATTTCAATTTAATCCATGAATAACAAAACTGAATAAACTACAGAATATAAAAGCTAAGGAGAATAGATGAAAAACTCTAGAAGATGAAGACTTGGTAGCAACAATGGCGAAGATCCTTCAAGTTTCTCCAAACTTTCTCTCCTCCAAAAATGTCTTTGAACTCCACTTTCTGTCGTCCCCTTCTTTCTCCAGCATATTGTATATATAGATCTAGGGCTTGGGGGGAAATTTTGGAACAAAACAACACAAAAAATGTGTTTTTGGACGAAACTCGCCGGCGGCGACATTATTCTCGCCGCGGCAAGATTTCTGGAAAAGTTACGATTTTGGTTCCGTAGATTCTCACCGGCGGCGAGATTAATGTGGCCAGCGGCGAGATACACTTGGCCGGCGGCGAGATTTCTTTGGCCGACGGTGAAATTGCTTTGCCAAAAACGTGCTCCCTGCATGATTTTCAACGTATTCTCTATAAGGTTTTTGCCGGGGGCAAGAATATTCTCGCCGGCTACAAAATTCCAAATTTTGCAATTTTGTTTTCTATTTATTTGCACTCAATCCAAATCATTGAAAATTGTCCCAAACATCTCCAAAATTATGATTTTTCCTGAAATTGCACTTTAAACATGAAATACCCATGAAATGACATTTGTGGATTAAATAATCAAATAAACGCAATTTTTACACAAATATCAACAGTTAAATCATAACAAAAATGCAATAATTTGACTCTTATCACCCACGATCAAAAAATTTAAACTGATGATCTTCATATTCATATATTTACTCAACAATAGGATATGATGGCTCAATGACATCCATCAATTTCTCCATCATTTAGACTTCGATATTTTTTATAGAAGTTATATATTTTTTGTTAGTTTACGTAGAGACATTTAGTATATGTTAAAATTGAAGTTCTTGAAAATATGCTAGAAAAATCCCAATACCCTAAATCATATTTAGAAAAATAATTATTTTAACCATAACCCTTGACACTAAACCCAAAATTCCTAATTCTAATACCCTAAACCCTACACCCTATTCAAAAAAATAATAATTTTAACCCTAAACCTTGACCTACAAATATAACCTTAAACTCTAAACTATATACCACAAATCCCAATACCCTAAATCCTATTTAGAAAAATAATAATTTTAACCCTAAACCTTAACCCAAAAATATAACCGTAAATCCTAAACCATAAACCCAAAATTTCAAAACCCTAAACTTTATTTAGAAAAATAATAAATTTACCTCTAAACCTTAACCTACAAATATAACCCAAAACCTCAAATCGCAAAGCAAAAAACCCTAAACCCTATTTATAAAAATAATAATTTTAACCCTAAACCATAATCCACAAATATAACCCTAAATCCTAAAGCCCAAATTCTGAAACCCTAAAACCATAAATCCCTAAATCGAACATCCTTGAACCCTATTTAGAAAAATAATACTTTTAATATTATATTTTATTTTTAAATAATAAATATTTAGAAAAATAATGATTTCAATAATATGTTTTGTCTAACGAAAAAATATAGTTTAAGATATTATTTTAATTTTACGTAACATATGAGTATTGAGGTAATATACAGTGTTTTCTATTCCATTCAAATTGTAAACAAAACATTATAATACTGATTTCTTCTTTAATTCCAGCTATCAAACCATAAAAATTGTTTCCACTCCATTAGTATTCACATTCCTATTCTGATTCCATCATGTTGTCTATTTCGAAAGTGTTCAAATTTTAAACCCACGATCATAAATTTTAAACTCGGGATCTAGGTATTAATATATTTACACAACAACAAGAGATGATGGGCTAATGACATGAGGTGATGACGATATTCTTACACAAACATAGTCCAAATATAACATCATAATTCTTTAGTACAATATCATAAGTAGCATCTACTTGACAACATCCATCAATTTCACCCTCTTCTTAGATTTGTATGTTTTTTCTTATTGTAGATATATTTTTTTGCTAGAATTTATTGGTTGATGGTATAATTGGACATATTTTTGATTTCGAGGCATATTTTTGATAGAGAATGGGGAGTATATTTTTGCGTATGTGAAGATAATATTAAATTACCCTATGTTTGGTTGACTACAATAGAATGGAATCAAAATTGATTTATTCCAATTTTATGTTTGGTTAGGCTTAAAAGTATAAATAAAATAAAAGCAATCCTAAAACAGATGTAATCATAATTGCTTCTCCCCTATTGAAGAATCATGATTTCATTCCCATCACAAATATTTCTTCAAATTTTTCCCCAACTCAAAGTATAACCATAAACCTCAAATCCTAAATCCTAAACCCTATTTAGAAAAATAATAATGCCAACCCTAAACCTTAACCCACAAGTATAACCCTAAATCATAGACCCAAAATCCCTAATCCCAATACCCTAAACCCTACACACTATTCAGAAAAATAATAATTTTAACCTTAAACCTTAACTTACAAATATAACCTTAAACCTTAAACCGTATACCACAAATTACAAAACGCTAAACCCTATTTAGGAAAATAGCAATTTAACCCAATCCTTAAACCACAATTATAACCCTAAACCCAATACCCAATACCCCAAATCTCAAATCCCAAAATCCTACAATATATTTAGAATAATAATAATTTTAACCCTAAAACATATCTCACAAATATAATCCTATACCATAAACCTTAAACCTTACATCCCAAATAAAAAATCCCAAAACACTAAACTATCTTTAGAAAAATTATAATTATAACCCTTAATAATAACCCACAAATATAACCGTAAACCCTAAATCATAAACTCATAATCTCAAAAACCCTAAACCTTTTATAGAAAAATAATAATTTTAACTCTAAACCTTAACCTACAAATATAACCCTACACCTCAAATCCCAAATCAAAAAACCCAAAACCCAAAACCCAAAATCCCATATTCCAAAACCCTAAACCACTAATCCCTAAATCCCTAAATCCCACATCCCAAAACCCAATTTACAAAAATTATAATTTTAACCATAAACTTTAACCCATAAATATCACTGTAAATCTAAACCATAAACCCAAAATCTCAAAACCTTAAACCTTATTTCGAAAAATAATAATTTTAATGCTAAACCTTCACCCACAAATCTAACCCTAAATCTCAAATTCCAAATCAAAAAAACCTAAACTCTATTTAGAAAAATAATAATTTTAACCCTAAACCTTAATCCAAGAAAATAACCCTAAACCCTAAACCCTAAACCCTAAATCCCAAAACCCTATACCATAAATCCTAATTCCCACATCCCAAAACCCTATATAGAGAAATAATAATTTTAATAATATATTTTATTTTTAGGTAATAAGTATTTAGAAACCTAATGATTTCAATAATATATTTTGTATGATGAAAAAAATAATAATTTGAAGATATTATTTTAATTTTACTTAATATATGAGTATTAAGGTAATATAAAATGTTTTCTATTCCAATTTAACTGTGAACCAAACATTATAATCCTAATTGCTTCTTTGAATCTAGTGGTCAAACCAAAAAAATGTTTCCACTCCATTCCTATTCATAACCCTAAACCCTAAATCCCAAATCCTAATACCCTAAACATATTAAGAAAAATAATAATTTTAACCAGAAACCTTAACCCACAAATATAACCGTAAACATAAACCATAAACCCAAAATCTCATAACGTTAAACCTTTTTTTGAAAAATAATAATTTTAATTGCTGAAGCTTAACTAACAAATATAACCCTAAATCTCAAATTCCAAATCCAAAAACCCTAAACCTTATTTAGAAAAATAGTAATTTTATCCCTAAACCTTAATCCACAAAAATAACCCCAAATCCCAAAACCCAAAACCATAAATCCCTAAATCCCACATCCCATACCTCTAAACCCAAAACCTTATTTAGAAAAATGATATATTTTTTTAAGTAATACGTATTTAGAAAAATAATGATTTCAATAATATATTTTCTATGATGAAAAAATAATAATTTAAAAATATTATTTTAACTTTACTTAATATATGTGTATTAACATAAAATAAAGTGTTTTCTCTTCCATTCGAACACTATACCAAACATTATAATCCTAATTGCTTATTTGATTGTAGTGGTCAAGCCAAAAAAAATGTTTCCACTCCATTCATATTCATATTCCTATTTCGATTCCATTCCATTGTCTATGTCCAAAGTGTTCAAATTTTGAGCCCACAATCAAAAATTTTAAACTCAAGCTATTCATATTAATATATTTACTCAACAACAGGAGATAATGGCTCAATGAAATAAGGTGATAATGAGATTCTTACACAAACTTAGTCAAAGTATAGCATCATAATTCTTTAGTACAACATTATCAGTAGCATCTATTGCACAACATCCATCAATTTCACCCTCTTCTTAGACTTGGATTTTTTTGTCTTATTGGAGTTATATTTTTTTATTACATTATGTAGAGACATTTGGTAAATGTTAACCTTGAAGTTCTTGAATAAGTGCTAGAATTTCTTGGTCGAAGGTGTAATAAGACATATTTTTCATAGAGAATGTGGAGTATATTTTCATATATGTAAAGATAATATTATATTATCCTTTGTTTAGTTCACTAGAATGGAATGGAATCAAAATTTATCTATTCCAACTTTATGTTTGTTTGTACTGAAAAATTGGAATAAAATAAAATCGATTAATAAAAGAGAATTAATCTTAATTCCTTCACCCCTATTAAGGAATCATGATTTCATTCCCATCCCAAATATATCTTTCAATTTTATCCTTACCCCAAGTATAAACTTAAAACTTGAACCCTAAATCCAAAAACCTAAACCATAAATCCCAAATTTCAAATCTCAAAAGACTAAACCCTATTTAAAAAATAATAATTTTAACCCTATCCATAAGTATAACCCTAAACCATAAATCCCTAATCCCAAAACCCTAATACCTTATTTAGAAAAATAATAATTTTAACCCTAAATTTTATCCTACAAATATAACCCTGAACCCCAAATCCCATAACCTTAAACCTTAAACCATTAACCACATATCCCATAACCCAAAAGCCTAAACCATTTTTATAAAAATAATAATTTTAACTCAAAACCTTAACCAACAAATATAACCATAAACGTATACCACAAACAAAAAATCTCAAAACCCTAAATCTTATTTAGAAAAATAATAAGTTTAATGCTAAACATTAACCCATAAATATAACCCTAACCCTAAACTGTAAACCTTAAACCCTAAATCAAAAATACTTAATCCTATTTAGAAAAATAATAATTTTAACCCTAAACCTTAATCCATAAATATAACCCTAAATACTACACCCAAAATCCCAAAACCCTAAACCATAAATCCCTAAATCCCACATCCCAAACCTCCATACCGAAAACTCTATTTAGAAAATAATAATTTTAATAATATATTTTCTTTTTTAAGTAATAAGTATTTAGAAAAATAATGATTTCAATAATATATTGTAATTAACGAAAAAAATAATAATTTAAACATATAATTTTAATTTTATTTAATATATGAGTATTAAGATAATATATAGTGTTTTCTATTCCATTGTAACTGTAAACCAAACACCATAATATAGATTCATTCTTTGTATTAATATATTTACTCAGGATCTTCGTATTAATATATTTACTCAATAACATGAGACGGTGGCTGAATGACATGAGGTGGTGATGAGATTCTAATTCAAACTTAGTAAAAATAGAGCATCCTAATTCTTTAGTACAATACCACAAGTAGCAGCTACCTCACAACATCCATCAATTTCTCCCACTTCTTAGACTTCTATTTTTTTAATTGGAGTTATATTTTTGTTAGTTTATGTAGAGACATTTGGTTAATGTTAAACTTGAAGTTCTTGAATAAGTGCTAGAATGTTTTGGTTGAGAATGTTGAATATATTTTTGTATATGTAAAGACAATGTTACATTACCCTATGTTTCGTTGACTGGAATGGAATGCAATCAAAAGTTATTTATTTCAATTTTATTTTTGTTGGGCTTAAAACTAGGAATAAAATAAAATCAATTCTTAAAATCGAAGTAATCGTCATTCCTTCTCCCCCATTATCGAATCATGATTCCATTCCTATCTCCAATATTTTTTCCAATTTTACCCTAACCCTAAACAATAAATCCCAAATCCCAAATCTCAAAATCCTATACCGTATTTAGAAAAATAAAACCCCTTAACCTACAAATATAACCATGATCAATTAACCCCAAATCCCACAAATCCAAATACCCTAAACCCTAATTAGAAAAATAATAATTTTAACCTTAAATCCTATACCCTAAACCCAAAAACTCAAATCCCAAAACCCTACACCCAATTTAGAATAATAATAATTTACACCCTAAACCATAAACCATAAATCTCAAAACCCTAAACCCAATTTAGAAAAATAATAATTTTAACACTAAACCTTAACCCAAAAATATAACATTAAACCCTAAACCTCGAATCCTAAATCAAAAAACCCAAACCCTCTTTAGAAAAATAATAATTTTAAACCTAAACCTTAATCCACAAATATAACCCGATTCTTTAAATACCAAATCCCAAAACCCTAAACCATAAATCCCTAAATCCCACATCCCAAACCTCCAAAACCAAAAGGCTATTTAGAAAAATAATAATTTTAATAATATATTTTATTTTTAAGTAATAATTATTTAGAAAAATAATGATTTCAATAATATATTTTGTTTGAAGAAAAAATAATAATTTAAACATATTATTTAAATTTTACTTAAGATATGAGTATTAAGGTAATTGACAATGTTTTCCATTCCATTCTAACTGTTAACCAAACACTATAATATTGATTCCGTCTTTGATTTCAATGGTCAAACCAAAAAAATTGTTTCCAATCCATTCCAATTCATATTCCATTCTGTTGTCTATGTCGAAAGTGTTCAAATTAAAACCAAAAATCCCTAAATTCAACTTCCCTAAACCCTATGTAGAAAAATAGTACTTTTAATAAAAAAAATTATTTTTAAGTAATAAGTATTTATAAAAATAATGATTTCAATAATATATTTTGTCTAACGAAAAAATAATTATTTTAAGATATTATTTTAATTTTACATAATATATGAGTATTAAGGTAATAAACAGTGTTTTCTATTCCTATCTAACTGTACACGAAACATTATAATACTGATTTCTTCTTTGATTCTAGTGGTCAAACTATAACAATTGTTTCACAGCATTTCTATTCACATTCATATTATGATTCCATTCTATTATCTATGTCGAAAGTGTCAAATTTTAAGCCCACGATAAGAACTTTTAAACTCAGGATCTACGTATTAATATATTTAAAAAACAACAGGAGATGATGGCCCAATGACATGAGGTGATGATGAGATTCTTACACAAACATAGTCAAAATATAAAATCATAATTCTTTAGTACAATATCACAAGTTTACCTCACAACATCCATCAATTTCTCCCTCTGCTTAGTCTTGGATTTATTTTCTTATTCGAGTTACACTATTTTGTTAGTTTATGTAGAGACATTTGATATTGATTAAACTTGAAGTTCTTGAATAAGTGCTAGAATTTCTTGGATGATGGTATAATAGGACATGTGTTGATTTGGTGGCATATTTTTTGATAGAGAATGGGGAGTATAATTTTGTGTATATGTAAAGATAATATTACATTACCCTATGTTTGGTTGATAGAAATGCAATATAATCAGAATTGATTTATTCTAATTTTATGTTTGTTTAGGCTAAAAGGTTGGAATAAAATAAAATCGATTCTAAAAAAGAAGTAATCATAATTCCTTCTCCCCCATTAAAGAATCATGGTTCCATTCCCATCTCAAATATTTCTTCCAATTTTACCCTAATGCCAAGGATAACCCTAAACCCTAAATCCTAAATTGTAAACCCAAAACCATAAATCCCAAATCCCAAATATCAAAACCCTAATCCTGATTTAGAAAAAAAATAATTTCAACCCAAACCTTAGCTTACAAGTATAACCCTAAACCAAAAACCCAAAATCTGTAATCCTAATACCCTAAACCCTAAACCCTATTAAGAAAAATAATGGTTTTAACCCTAAACCTTGATCTACAAATATAACCTTAAACTCGATACACCATAAATCCCAATACCCTAAACCCTATTTAGAAAAATAATAATTTTAACCCTAAACCTTAACTCACAATTATAACCCCAAACCCTATACCCTAAATCCCGAATCTCATATCCCAAAATCCTACACAATATTTAGAATAATAATAATTTTAACCCTAAAACATAACAAACAAATATAATCCTAAACCTTAAACGCTAAACCATAAACCCAAAAACCATAAACCCAAAATCTTAAGACCCTAAACATTATTTAGAAAAATAATAAGTTTACCTCTAAAACTTAACCTACAAATATAACCCTAAACCTCAAATACCAAAACAAAAAACACTAAACCTTTCTTGAAAAATAATAATTTTAAACCTAAACTTTAATCCACAAATATAACCCTAAACCCTAAACCCGAAACCATAAATCCTTAAATCCAACATCCCTGAACCCTATTTAGAAAAATAATTCTTTTAATAATAAATTTTATTTTGAAGTACTAAGTATTTAGAAAAATAATTATTTCAATAATATGTTTTGTCTAACCAAAAAATAATTATTTTAATTTTACATAATATATGAGTATTAAGGTAATAAATAGTATTTTTTATTCCATTCTAACTGTAAACCAAATATTATAATACTGATTCCTTCTTTGAATCCAGTGGTCAAACAATAAAAATTGTTTCCATTGCATTCCTCTTCTCATTCCTATTCTGAGTCCATTCTTTTGTCTATGTTGAAAGTGTTAAAATTATAAGCCCACGATGAGAGATTTTAAACTTAGGATCTACGTATTAATATATTTACTATAAAATAGGAGATGATGGCCAAATGACATAAGGTGATGACAAGATTCTTACACAAACATAGTCAAAATATAACATCATAGTTCTTTAGTACTATATCACAAGTAGCATCTACCTCACAACATCCATCAATTTCACCCTCTTCTTAGACTTGGATTTTTTTTCTTATTGGAATTATATTTTTTTGTTAGTTTATGAAGAGGTATTTGGTATATGTTAAACTTAAAGTACTTGAATAAATGCTAGAATTTCTTGGTTGATGGTATAATAGGACATGTATTTGATTTGGTGGCATATATATTTTTTGACTCAGAAAAAGGGCAGTATATTTTTGTACATGTAAAGATAATATTAGATTACCCTATGTTTGGTTGACCGGATTGGAATGGAATTAGTATTAATTTATTCTAATTTATGTTTGATTAGGCTTAAGAGTAGGATAAAATAAAATTGATCCTAAAAAGAGAAGTAATCATAATTCCTTCTCCCCCCTTAATCATGATTCCATTCCCACCTCAAATATTTCTTGCAATTTTACACCAACTCCAAGTCTACCTTAAACCCCAAATCCTAAATCCTAAACCCTAAACCATAAATTTCAAATCCCAAATCTCAAAACCTAAACCCTATTTAGAAAATTAATAATTTTAACCTTAAACCCTAAACCCAAATTCCCTAATCCTAATACCCTAAACCATAAACACTTTTTAGAAAAATAAAAATTTTAACCCTAAACCTTAACCCACAATTATAACCCCAAACCCTATACCCTAAAAATTATTAAGAATAATAATAATTTTAACTCTAAAAAATAACCCATAAATATAATCCAAAACCAAAACCCTAAACCCTACACCCCAAATAAAAAATCCCAAAACCATAAACCCTATTACAAAAAATAATAATTTTAACCCTAAATATTAACCCACAAATATAACCGTAAACCCTAAACCAAAAACCCAAAATTTCAAAACCCTAAACTTTATTTAGAAAATAATAAGTTTACCTCAGAACTTTAACCTACAAATATAACCCCAAACCTCAAATCCCACAGCAAAAAACCCTAAACCCTATTTAGAAAAATAATAATGTCAACCCTAAACCATAATCCACAAGTATAACACTAAACCCTAAACCTAAAATCCCTAATCCCAATACCCTATACCCTACACGCTATTAAGAAAAATAATAATTATAACCTTAAACCTTAACCTAAAAATATAACCTTAAACCCTAAACCATATAACACAAATCCCAAAACCCTAAATCCTATTTAGGAAAATAACAATTTTAAACTAAACCTTATACCCTAAACCCCAAATCTCAAATCCCAAAACCCTACAATATATTTAGAATAATAATCATTTTAACCCTAAAACATAACCCACAAATATAATCCTATACCCTGAACCCTAAACCCTACACCCTCTTATGAAAAATAATAATTTTAACCATTAATATTAACCCACAAATATAACCATAAAGCCTAAATCATAAACACATATTCTCAAAACGCTAAACCTTATTTAGAAAAATAATAATTTTAATGCTAAACCTTAACCCATAAATATAACCCTAAATCTCAAATACAAATCAAAAAACCCTAAACTCTATTTAGAAGAATAATAAATTTAACCCTAAACCTTAATAAAAGAAATAACACTAAACTCTAAACCTAAAATTCCAAAATCCTAAACCACAAATCCCTAAATCCCACATCCTAAACCTCCAATCCCAAAGCCCTATTTACAAAAAAAAAAATTTTAATAGTATATTTTATTTTTAAGTAATAAGTATTTAGAAAATAATGATTTCAATAATATATTTTGTCTCGGGAAAAAATAATAATTTAAAGATATTATTTAGAAAATAATGATTTCATTCTAACAGTAAACCAAACACTATAATATTGATTCCATCTTGGATTCTAGTGGTCAAACCCATAAAATTGTTTCTACTCCATTCATATTCATAATATTTAGACATAAGATCTTCAAATTAATACATGTACTCAACAACAGGAGATGATGGCTCAATGAAATGAGGTGATGATGAGATTCTTACACCATACTAGTCCAAATATAGCTTCATAATTCTTTAGTACAACATCACAAGTAGCATCTACCTCACAATATCCATCAATTTCACCCTCTTCTTAGACTTGAATTTATTTCTTATTGGAGTTATATTGTTTTTGTTAGTTTTTGTAGAGACATTTGATATATTTTAAACTTGAAGTTCATGAATAAGTGCTAGAATTTCTTTGTTGATGGTACAATAGGACATGTTTTTGATTTGGCGATATATTTTTTGATGGAAAATATGGAGTATATTTTTGTATATGTAAAGATAATATTACATTACCCTTTGTTTGGTTCACTAGAATGGAATGAAATCAGAATTGATTTATTCGAAGTTAATGTTTGGTTATGCTAAAAAGTGGGAATAAAATGAAATCCATTCCTAAAAGTAAAGTAATCATAATTCCTTCTCCCCCATTAAGGAATCATGATTCCATTCAAATCTCAAATATTTCTTCCCATTTTACCTCAATTCCAAGTATAAAATTAAACCTTAAATCCTAAACGCTGAACCATAAATCTCAAATCACAAATCTCAAAATCCTAAACCCTAAACCTCATATCCTTAATTCCAAAACCCTAAACCCCAACACTCTATTTAAAATAATAATAATTTTAACCCTAAACATTTACTTACAAATATAACCCTAAACCCTAAATCACAAATTCTAGAACCTTAAACCTTAAACTATAAACCACATTACCCAATACTTTTCACCTGATTTAAAAATAAAAAATTTAACCATAAATCTTAACCCATAAATATAACCCTAAGCCCAAAATCCTAAATAAAAAATTCCAAAACCCTAAACATTATTTATAAAAATAATAATTTTAACCCTAAACCTTAACTCTCAAATATAACGTAAACGTAAACTATAAACCAAAAATCTCAAAACCCTAAACCTTATTTAAAAAAATTTAATGCTAAGTATTAAACCATAAATATAACCCTAAACCTTAAACCCTAAAAATTAAATCTGAAATCAAAAAACCATAAACCCGATTTAGAAAAATAAGGATTTCAATAATATATTTTAACTCACAAAAAAATAATAATTAAAAGATATTATTTTAATTTTACCTAATATATGAGTATTAAGATAATATCCAGTGTTTTCTATTCCATTCTAATAGTAAACCAAATACTATAACACTGATTCCTTCTTTGATTCTAGTGGTTAAACCAAAAAAATGGTATCCACTCCATTTCTATTCATATTCTTGTTCCGATTACATTCTGTTGTATATGTTGTAAGTGTTAAAATTTTAAGCCCACGATCATAAATTTTAAACTTAGGATCTTCGTATTATTGTATTTACTCAACAACAAGAGATGATGGCTCAATGACATAAGGTGATGATGAGATTCTAACACAAATTTAATAAAAATATAACATCATAATTTCTTAGTACAATATCGCAAATAGAATCTACCTCACAACATCCATCAATTTAACCCTCTTCTTAAACTTGGAGTTCTTGAATTTCTTTGTTGAAGGTATAATAGGACATGTGTTTAATTTGGTGGTATATTTTTTGATAGAGAATACAAAGTATATTTTTGTATATGTAAAGATAATATTACATTACCTTATGTTTGGTTGACTAGAATGGAATGAAATCAGATTTTATTTATTCCAATTTTTTGTTTGGTTAGGCTTAAATGTGGTATAAAATAAAATAGATCCCTAAAAGAGAAGTAATCATAATTCATTCTCTCCCATTAAGGAATAATGATTTCATTCCCATCTCAAATATTTCTTCCAATTTTACCCAACCCGTATAACCTTTAACCATAAATCCTAAATCCTAAACCCTAAACCCTAAATCTCAAATCCCAAAATCTAACAACCGAAAACCCTATTTAGAAAAATAATAATTTTATAATATATTTTCTTTTTAAGTAATAAATATTTAGAAAAATAATGGTTTTAATAAAATAATTTAATGGACAAAAAAATAATGATTAAAAGATACTATTTTAATTTTACTTAATATATGAATATTAAGGTAATATACAGTGTTTTCTGTTTCATTCTAATAGTAAACCAAATACTGTAATATTGATTTTAATAATATATATTTTTTAAGTAATAAATATTTAGAAAAATAATGATTTTAATAAAATAATTTAAGGCACCAAAAAATAATGATTAAAAGATACTATTTTAACTTTACTTAATAATTTATTCTTTCTTTGATTTTAGTGATCAAACCAAAAAAATTATTTCCACTCCATTCCTATTCACATTCTTAATCTAATTACATTCAGTTGTATATGTTGATTTGGTGGTATATTTCTTGATAGAGAATGGGGAGTATATATTTGTATATGTAAATATAATATTACATTACCCTATGTTTGGTTGACTGAAATGGAATGAAATCAAAATTCATTTATTCCAATTTTATGTTTGGTTCGGCTAAAAAGTGGGAAGAGAATAAAATTGATCCCCAAAAGAGAAGTAATAATAATTCCTTTTCTCCCATTAAGGAATCATGATACCATTCGCATCTCAAATATTTCTTCCAATTTTACCTCAACACCAAGTATAACCTTAAAACCTAAATCCTAAACCCTTAACCATAAATCCCAAATCCAAAAGCTCAAAACCCATAACCCTGAACCCTATTTAGGAAAATAGTAATTTTAACCCCCTTAATCCACTAAAATGACCCTAAACCCTAAACCTCTAATCCCAAAACTTTGAACCACAAATCCCTAAATCTAACATCCCAAACCTCCAAAACTAAAACCCTATTTAGAAAAATAATAATTTTAATAATATATTTTATTTTTATGTAATAAATATTTAGAAAGATAATTATTTCAATAATATATTTCGTCTCACAAAAAAATAATAATTTAAAGATATTATTTTTGTTTTACTTAATATATGAGTATTAAGGTAGTATACAGTGTTTTCCATTCTATTCTAACTGTAATCAAAATACTATAATACTGATTTCTTCTTTGATTTCAATTGTCAAACAAAAAAAATTGTTTCCACTCTATTCCTTTTCACATTCCTATCCCAATTCCATTCCTATTCACATTCCTATCCCAATTCCATTCTTACACAAACATAGTCAAAATATAACATCATAATTCTTTAGTACGATATCACATGTAGTAGGTACCTCACAACATCCATCAATTTCTCCCTCTTCTTAGACTTGGATTTATTTCTTATTGAAGTTATATTTTTTTTAGTTTATGTAGAGACATTTGGTATATATTAATTTTGATGTTCTTGAATAAGTGCTACAATTTCTTGGTTAAAGGTATAATAGGACATGTTTTTGATTTGGTACTATATTTTTTGATAGAGAATGTGGAGTTTATTTTTGTATATGTAAACATAATATTACATTACCCTATGTTTGGTTGACAGGAATGAAATGGAATTAGAATTGATTTATTTTAATTTTATGTTTGGTTGGGCTTAAAAGTGGAAATAAAATAAAATCGATTCCAAAAAGAGAAGTAATCATAATTCCTTCTCACCTATTAATGAATCATGATTCCATTCCCATCTCAAATATTTCTTCCAATTTTACCTCATCCCCAAGTATAACCCTAAATCCTAAATCCTAAACCCTAAACCATAAATCAAAAATTCCAAATCTCAAAACCCTAAACCCTATTTAGAAAAATAATAAATATAACCCTAAACCCTAAACCCCAAATCCCTAATCCCAAAATCGTAAACCCCCACACCCTATTTTGAAAAATAATATCTTTAACCCTAAACCTTAACCTATAAATATAACCTTAAACCCTAAACCTCAAATCCTAAATCCCATAACCTTAAACCTTAAACCATAAACAACATATCCCAATACCCTACACCGTATTTAGAAAAATAATAATTTTAATCCAAGACCTTAATTCACAAATATAACCCTAAATCCTATACCCTAAACCCAAAATTGTAAATACAATATTCAAAACCCTAAACCCTATTTATAAAAATAATAATTTTAACCCTAAACCTTATTTAGAAAAATAATAATTTTAACGTTAAGTATTAAACCATAAATATAACCCTTAACCCTAAACCTTAAATCACAAATCAAAAAATCCTAAACCCTATTTAGAAAAATAATAATTTTAACCCTAAACCTTAATCCACAAATATAACCCCAAACCCTAGACCCAAAATCCCAAAACCCTAAACCAAAAATACCTAAATCCCATATCCCAAACATTCAAACACAAAACCCTATTTAGAAAATACTAATTTTAATAATGTGTTTTCTTTTTAAGTAATAAGTATTTAGAAAAATGATGATTCAATAATATATTTTAACTAACGAAAAAATAAGAATTAAAATATATTATTTTAATTCCACTTAATATATGAGTATTAAGGTAATATACAATATTTTCTATTCCATTCTAATAGTAAGTCAAACACTATAATACTCATTCCTTCTTTGATTCTAGTGGTCAAAACAAACAAAATTATTTTCACTCCATTTCTATTCACATTCCTATTTCGATTACATTTTAAGCCCATGATCAGAAATTTTAAACTTTGGGTCATTGTATTAATATATTTACTCAACAACATGAGGTGATGAAGAGATTCATACACAAACTTGGTCAAAATATAACATCATAATTCTAATAGTAAGTCAAACACTATAATACTCATTCCTTCTTTGATTCTAGTGGTCAAAACAAACAAAATTATTTTCACTCCATTTCTATTCACATTCCTATTTCGATTACATTTTAAGCCCATGATCAGAAATTTTAAACTTTGGGTCATTGTATTAATATATTTACTCAACAACATGAGGTGATGAAGAGATTCATACACAAACTTGGTCAAAATATAACATCATAATTCTTTAGTACAATATCACAAGTAGCATCTATCTCACAACATCCATCAATTTCACCCTCTTCTTAGAATTGGATTTTTATTTCTTACTGGAGTTAAATGTTTTTGCTAGTTTATGTAGAGACATTTCGTATATGTTAAATTTGAAGTTCTTGAATAAGTTATAGAATTTCTTAGTTGAAGGTATAATAGGACATGTTTTTGATTTGGTGGTATATTTTTTGATAGAGAATGCAGAGTATAATTTTGTATATGTAAAGATAATATTACATTACCCTATGTTTGGTTGACTAGAATGGAATGGAATTCGAATTGATTAAATCCAATTTTATGTTTGGTTAAGTTTAAAAGTGGGAATAAAATAAAATCTATCCCTAAAACAAAAGTAATCATAATTTGTTCTCCCTTATTAAGTATTCATGATTCCATTGCCATCTCACATATTTCTTCCAATTTTACCAAACCCCAAGTATAACCTTAAACCATAAATCCTAAATCCTAAACCCTAAACCATAAATCTCAAATCCTAAATCACAAAACCCTAAACCCTATCTAGAAAAATAATAATTTCAACCCTAAACATTAACCCACAAGTATAACATTAAACCCTAAACCCCATATCCTTAATCCTAAAACCCTAAACCCTAAACCCCATATCCCTAATCCTAAAACCCTAAACCCTACACGGTATTTATAAAAATGATAATTTTAACCCTAAACCATAACCTACAGATATAAACCTAAACAACAAATCCCACAATCTTAAACCTTAAACCATAAACCACTAATCCCAATACCATAAACCCTATTTAGAAAATATTCATTTTAACCCTAAACCATAACCTACAGATATAACCCTAAACCATAAATCCCACAATCTTAAACCTGAAACCATAAACCACTTATCCCAATACCCTAAACCCTATTTAGAAAATAATAATTTTAAGCCTAAATCATAACCCTCAAATATAACCCTACACCCTTTATTCTAAACCTCAAATCAAAAATATAAAAAGCCAACACCCTATGTAGAATAATAATAATTTTAACCCTAAATCATAACCCATAAATATAACCTTAAACCCTAAACCATAAATCCTAAATACAAAATTCAAAAACCCTAAACCCTAAACCCTAAACCCTATTTATGAAAATAATAATTTTAACCCTAAACCTTAACAGACAAATATAACCATAAACATAAACTATAAACCCAAAAACTCAAAACCTAAACCTTATTTACAATAATAATAATTTTAACGCTAAATCTTAACACCTAAATATAACCCTAAACCTTAAATCCCAAATCAAAAAATGCTAAACCCTATTTAGAGAAATAATAATTTTAACCCTAAACCTTAATCCACAAATATAACCCTAAACCCTCACTACTACAAAATGTGGAATTTAAGTCGATATGTAAAGTCGGTTTTTGGAAAACACCGACATATAATGAATTTAAAGTCAATTTGGTGTAGAACCAACGCTATGCACTACGCTGATAGCATCAGTTGACATGTAGGACCGACGCTACACATAGGAATATTTCCGTGTCTCTTCTTTCTTCCCCGGACAGAAACTATTCCAAGCACTACATAACCCCATACCTTGACCCACAAATATAACCCTAAACCCTACATCCCAAATCTCAAAACCCTAAATCCTAAATAATAAACCACCAAACCCTAAACCGTATTTAGTAAAATAATAATTTTAATAATATTTTTCATTTTTAAGAAACAATTATTTAGAAAAATATTAATTTCTAAAATTTATTTTGTCTAACGAAAAAATAATAATTAAATGACATTATTTAAATTTTAATTAATATATGAGTATTAAGTTAATATATAGTGTTTTTATTCAATTTCAATTGTAAACCAAACACTATAATACTAATTCTTTCTTTGATTCCAGTGATCAAACCAAACAAAACTGTGTCCATTCCATTACTATTCACATTTCCATTTTGATTCCATTCCGTTGTTAATATTGAAAGAGTTCAAATTTGATGTCATGGTCATCAAATTTAAATGCAGGATCATTGTATTGAGATATTTACTCAATAACAGGAGATGTTGGCTCATTGACATGTGGTGATGAGGAGAATCTTACACAAACTTAGTCAAAATACAACATCATAATTCTTTAGTACAATATCACAAGTAGTACCTACGTCACAACATCCATAAATATCTCCATCTTTTAGACTTAGATTTTTTTCGTTATTGGAGTTTTATTATTTTTTTAGTTTCGGCAGAGACATTTGGTATATATTAAACTTTAAGATTTTGAATAAATCCTAGAATGGATTAGTTAACGGTATATTGGGACATGTTTTGGATTAGGTGGTATACATTTTGATAGAGAATGTGTAGTAAACTTTTGTATATGTAAAGGTAATATTACATTACATTCTAGTTGGTCAACTAGAATGTAATGGAATCAAAAATGATTCCTTCTAATTTTATGTTTGGTTGGGCTTAAAATTGGCAATTGAAAGAAATCGATTCCTAAAAGAGAACTTATCATCATTTCTTCTCCCCCTCTTAAGGAATCATGATTCAATTCCCCATCCAAATGTTTTTTCCAATTTCACGCCAACTCTAAATATAAACTAAAACTCAAAACCCTAAGCCCTAAATCCTAAACCATAAACCTCAAATCTCAAAACCCTAAACCTTTTAAAAAAAAATTTAACCTTAACCTAACCCATAAATATAACCCTAAACCCCAAATCTATAATCCTAATACCCTAAACCCTATTTAGAAAAATAATATTTTAACCCTAAACTTTAACCCATAAATATAACCATAAACCCTAAACCCTAAACCTTAAATCCCAAATCCCAAATCCCAAATCTCCAAACCCTAAACCCTATTTAGAAAATTAATAATTATAATAATATATTTTCTTTTTAAATAATAATTTAAAAAAAAGTAATGATTTAAAAAATGTATTTTGTCTAACCAAAAAATAATAATTAAATGATATTATTTAAATTTTACTGAATATATGGGTATTAAGGTAATTAAACTTGAATTTCTTGAATAATTGCTAGAATGACTTAGTTGATGGTATATTGGCACATGTTTTGGATTGGTTGGTATATATTTTGATTGAGAATTTGGAGTATATTTTTAATATGTACTTGTTATATTACATTACCCTATGTTTGGTGGACAGAAATGGAATGAAATCAGAATTTATTCCTTCTAATTTTATGTTTGGTTCAGCTTAAAAGTGGAAATTGAATGAAATCGATTTCTAAAATAGAAGGACTCATAATTTCTTCTCCCCCTCTTAAGGAATCATGATTCAAGTGCCCTCCCAATTGTTTTACCAATAATTTTACCCCAACCCTAAATATAACCCAAAACCCTAAACCGTAAGCCTAATTCATAAACCATAAACCCTAAAGTCCAAATCCCAAATCCCAAAACCCTAAACCCTAAACTCAATTTAGAAAATAATAATTTTAACCCTAAACATTAACCCACAAATATAACCCAAAACCATACGCCCAAATCCCAAATTGCAAAACCTTAAATCCTATTTAGAAAATAAAATTTTAACCCTAAACCTTAACCCATAAATATAACCCTAAACTCTATTTAGAAAAATAATAATTTTAACCCTAAATAATAACCCATAAATATAACACTAAACCCTAAACCTTAAATCTTAATGCTAAAATTGTAAACCCTATTTAGAAAAATAATAATTTTAATCCTAAACCTTAACCTACAAATATAACCCTAAACACAAAACCCTAAACCCCAAATCCTAAAATCCCAAAAACCTTAACACCAAAATATATTTTGTCTAATGAAAAAATAATAATTAAATGATATTATTTAAATTTTACTGAATATATAGGTATTAAGGTAATATATAGTGTTTTCCATTCCACTCCAATTGTAAACCAAACACTATAATATTGATTCCTTGTTTGATTCCAAGAATCAAACCAAACAAAACTATGTCCATTCCACTTTCATTTCATTGTCCATGTCAAAAGTATTCATATTTTAAGTCCCCGGTAAGCAAATTTAAACTTCGGATCCTCGTATAGAGATATTTACTAAACAATAGGATATTATGGCTCAATGAAATGAGGTGATGATGAGATTCTTACACAAAAATAGTCAAAACTAGCATTTTAAATCTTTAGTACAACATCACAACTATCACCTACCTCATAGCATCCATAAATTTCTCCATCTTTTAAGACTTGGATTTATGTTCATATTGTTGTTACTTTATTATTTAGTTTCATTAGAGACATTTGGAATATGTTAAACTTGAAGTTCTTGAATAAATGCTAGAATTTCTTGATTGACAGTATATTATGACATGTTTTGGATTGGGTGGTTTATATTTTGATAGAGAATGTGGAGTATATTTTGTATATGTAAAAATAATATTACATTACCCTTTGTTTGGTTGACTAGAATGGAATGGAATCACAATTGATTGCTTCAAATTTTATGTTTAGGTGGGCTTAAAAGTAGCAATGGAATGAAATCGATTCCAAAAAGAGAAAGAATCATAATTTCTACTCCCTCTTGTAAGGAATCATGATTCCATTCCAATCTCAATTTTTTTTTCAATTTTACCCCAACCCAAACTATAACCCTAAACCCTAAGCCGTAAAACCTAAACAATAAACCCTAAATCCCAAATCCCAAAACCCAAAACCATAAACCATAAACCCAATTTAGAAAAATAATAATTTTAACCCAAAACCTTAAATCACAAATATAACCCTAAACCCTAAATCTCAAATCCCAAAACCCTAAACCCTAAATCTCAAATCCCAAAACACTAAACCCCAAATCCTAAATTCAAAAACCTTAAACCCTATTTTGAAAAGTAATAATTTTAACCCTAACCTTAACCCACAAATATAACCATAAATCTCAAATCCCAAATCCTAAAACCCTTAACCAATTTAGAAAAATAATAATTTTAACCCAAACCCTTAACTCACAAATATAACACTAAATCATATACCCTAAATCCCAAATTTCAAACTTCAAATCCCAAAACCCTGAACACTATTTAGAAAAATAATAATTTTGGCCCTAAACCTTTTTAACCTATAAATATAATCCAAAACCCTAAACCCTAAACCCAAATCCCCAAAATTCCAAAACCCTAAACTCAAAGTCTCTAAATCCCAAATGCAAAATCCAAAAGCCCAAAACCCTATTCAAAAAAATAATAATTTTAACCCTAAAACTTAACTCACAAATATAATCCTAAACCCTAAACCATAGGCCCTAAATATCAAAAACCCTAAACCCTATTTAGAAAAATAATAATTTTAATACTAACCTTAACTCATAAATTTAAACCTAAAACTTAACTCACGAATATAACACTAAATCCTAAACCCAAATTTTCTAATTACAAATTCCAAAACACTAAACCCTATTTAGAAAAATTATAATTTTAACCCTATACATTAAGGTAAAAATATAACCCTAAACTCTGAATCCTAAACCATACACCCAAATCCCAAAACCCTACACCCCAAATCCCTAAATCCCAAATCCCAAACCTTCAAACCCTAAACCTTATTTAGAAAAATAATAATTTTAATAATATATTTATTTCTAAGTAATAATTATTTAAAAAATTAATGATTTAAATATTATATTTTTATGGGATGAAAAAATAATAATTAAATGATATTACTTAAACTTTATTAAATTTAGCGGTATTAAGACAATATACTCTTTTTTCCATTATATCCCAATTGTAAACCAAACAATGTAATACTGATTCCTTCTTTTATTCCTGTGGTCAAACCAATAAAACTATTTCCATTTCATTCTCATTCCAATATCAATTCCATTATGTTGTCCATGTCGAAACTGTTCAAAATTTAAGTCCACGGTCAGTAAATTTGAACCTAGGATCATCTATTGAGACATTTAGTCTAGGTGGATTATATTTTGAAAGAGAATGTGGTGTATATTTTTTTATATGTAAAGGTAATATTATTTTACCATATTTTTGGTTGACTGGAATGGAATAGAATCAGAATTGATTCATTCCAGTTTTATGTTTGGCTTGGCTGAAATGTGGGAGTATAATGATATCAATTCCTAAAAGAGAAGGAATCATAATTTATTCTCCCCCCTTAGGGAATCATGATTCCATTCCCATTTCAATTTTTTTCCAATTTTACCCCAACCCTAAATATAACCCTAAACCATAAGCCCTATAGCCTAAAACCTAAACCCTAAATCCCAAATCCAAAAACACTAAATCCAATTTAAAAATAATAATTTTAAACCTAAACCTTAACACATAAATATAACCCTAAATCATAAACTTTAAATTCCTAATCCAAATTCCCAAATGCAAAAACCTTAAACCCTATTTTGAAAAATAATAATTTTAACCCTAAACCATAACCCACAAATACATCCATTAATCCTAAAACATAAACCCCAAATCTCCAAACCCTAAACCTTTTTAAAAAAATTGTAACCCCAACCTTAAGCCATAAATATAAAGCTAAACCCGAAATCCATAATTCTAATACCCTAAACCCTATTTAGAAAAATAATAATTTTAATCATAGACCTTAACTGAAAAAATGACCCTAAACATTAAACCGAAATCCAAAAACCTAAACCCCAAATCCTTAAATCCAAAATTTCAACCTCCAAACCCTAAACCCTATTTAAAAAACAATAATTTTAATAATATATTTTCTTTTTACGTAATAATTATTTAAAAAAGGAATGATTTCAATAATGTATATTGTATAACAAAAAAATAATAATTAAATGATATTATTAAAAATTTACTAAATATATGGGTATTAAGGTAATTTATAGTGTTTCCATTCCATTCTAATTGTATACCAAACATTATGATACTAATTCCTTCTTCGATTCTAGTGATCAAACCAAACAAATCTATTTCCATTCCATTCATATTCTCATTCTCTTTTCGATCCCATTTAGTTGCCCATGTCAAAACTGTTCAAATTTGAAGTCCGCGGACAGCAAATTTAAACTTATGATCATGGTATTGAGATGTTTACTCAACAACAGGAGATGATGGCTCAAATGTATGAGTTAATGATGAGAAGCTTACACAACTTAATCAAAATATAGCACCATAATTCTTTAGTACAATATCACAAGTATCACCCACCCTATAACATCCATAAATTTCTCCATCTTTTTAGACTTGGATTTATTTTTTTATTGGAGTTATTTTTTTTAGTTTCAATAGTGAGATTTGGAATATGTTAAACTTATAGTTCTTGAATAAATGTTAGAATTTCTTGGTTGATGGTATAATAGGACATGTTTTGGATTAGGTGGTATATATTTTGAAAGAGAATGTGTAGTATATTTTTTTATATGGAAAGGTAATATTACATTACCCTATGTTTGATTGATTTGAATAGAATGGAATCATAATTGATTCATTCCAATTTTATGTTTGGTTGCATTGAAAAGTGGGAATATAGTGAAATAGATTCCTAAAAGAGAAGGAATCATAATCCCTTCTCCCACGTTAAGGAATCATGATTCCATTCCCATCTCAAATTCGTTTTTCCAATTTTACTCCAACCCCAAATACAATCATACACCCTAAATCCCAAAGGACTAAACCCTATACCTGATGAGTGCCCAAAAAGCACTAAAATAACCATGATTTTATGTACATTAATTGATTAAAAATACATATATTTATATGTTTTATCATATATTTATATAAATTTGTCTTTTTCGGAATCACGGGTATTTTTATTGTTTTTCAGGTATTTTGGCTTAAAAACGCAATTTAAAGACTCAAAGAGGAATACTTGAAGCAATACATCACAAATATATTAATAAATAAGTGGGAAAAGGTCAACAAACATGGAAAAATTGGACAAAATGGGTCGAAAAGGTCAAAAATGTCAAAAAGACGGAAATCGCGCCGCCATTGCCCGGCCATGTATGACCCGGCGCCCAGATCCGCTGTTCTGCCCATCCGCTGCGCGCCCATCGCGCGAATCGTTCACGCGCCGAGATGCGCGCGGCCTTGAGGCGCGCGGCCCAGCCCCCTCCCGCGCCTAACGCCTTTTCGCCCCATTTTTCACGTGCAGCCGCCCTGACGTCATCGACGTCATTAATGACATCAAGAATTCCAATACGTGTTTTTACATTTTTTAATATTTTTTTTAACATTTTTTTACTCATTTTTTGTGTCCCTCCTCACCTATAAATATTCCACTTCCCTTCACTTCAAAACACACCTTCAAAACACACTTCTCTCTTCTTTCTTTCTCTCTTTTCTTAGATTTTTAGGTTTTTTAGTTTTTCTTAGTTCTTAGTTAATTTCTCTTAGTTTTAGAGTTCTTCCTTTTGGGAAGAACTAGTTATGTTTTTGTAATTTATTAGCTTTTCGATTCAATAAATGGGAGTGCAAATTCCGCTTGGAGGTTTTCCAAAGAACGGGAATAGCATCGAAGTTCTGTAAGGATTTTATTTTCTTTACGCTATTTTTTACGCTTTATTCTTACATGTTATATTTAATTTGTCTGTGATTAAATTTAACTTTGGTGGCTGTTTATAAACATGATGTAATAATAACGTTGTTATGCTTGCGAAATATTAAATAGGTAAAAATCTCTAAAATGAATTGATTTTATTTTTATTCAAGATTTTATATTAAGAATGTTAGAGAGAAATATATTATTTTTCATTACAAACTTAAACTGAAAATTAGATTTTAAGGTTTAGTTATCCGATCGATTTAGAGTAGTGCTCTTTTATTTGATGGTACAATCGCCGGTAGTTAGAGTGAAGCTCAATTTCTAAAGTGTTTATAAGAATTATTATCCTGAAAATGTATTAACAACATGTTTTCGTAGTGGTTTTAAAACTTGAAAGTTAGTACTTTCGGATAACTAAATTCTTAGGTTTAATTTGGACACCTTGAATAAAGTTTAAATCGTCTAACCCCACCAAAGGTGGCATTTAAATGGTTCATTTTCAATCTCTTAGAAAAAGAAATTAATTTAATTAACCAAATTAGTTATCAACCCCACCCATAGGTGTTAATTGATTTGTTTAGTTAACAAAGAATATCTAACCCCACCAAAGGTGGTATTCATATAAAAAAGAGAGAATCAATAAATATCAATTCATATCTTTAATAACCTAAATAATATGAGCAAGCATAATTAACTTAGTTAGTATATCCATAAATACTCCACTATTTTAAATGATAAAATTTGCATAAATATTTATTGAATCTTTGTTTATTTTTATGTTAATAGATTAAAAACACAAAACCCAAAATATCGTGACAGGATGTTTAGGATTTAATTTCGTTTTTAAAAGTTTGAATAATAAATTAAAAACCACATACATTCCTTCCTTAGATCGACCTTGGGAGTATACTTATCATTTTCTACGAAATGATTCGTGCACTTGCGAGAGTTTTATAAATAGATAAAACCAAAGTAACGGGCAGGATCGGCGATGTCGGTTCTGCCCCTATCAATACCCTATTTAGAAAAATAATAATTTTAACCTAAAACCTTAATGCACAAATATAATCTTAAATTGTAAACCCAAAACCCTAAATCCCAAATTGTAAAACCTTAAACCCTATTTAGAAAACAAATAATTTTAACCCAAAATCTTAACCCATAAATATAACCCTAAATCACAAATCCTAAAATCTTAAACCTAATTTAGAAAAATAATAATTTTAACCCAAACATTGTAATATTGTTTCCTTCTTTTATTCTAGTGGTCAAACCAAACAAAATTATTTTCATTTCATTTTCATTCCAATATCAATTCCATTCTGTTGTCCATGTCAAAATTGTTCAAATTTTAAGTCCACGGTCAGCAAATTTAAACCTAGGATCATCTATTGAGATGGTTAGTCTACAATAGGACATGATGGCTCAATGTCATGAGGTGATGATGAGATTCTTACACAAACTTAGTAAAAATATAATAGCATAATTCTTTATTACAATATCACAAGTACCAGCTACCTCACAACATCCATCAATTTCTCCATCTTCCTAGACCTTGTTTTTTTTCTTATTGGAGTTATATAAATTTGTTTGTTTATGTAGAGACATTTGGTTTATGTTAAACTAAAAGTTCTTAAATAAACGTTAGAATTGCTTGGATGATGGTATAGTGGGACATGTTTAGGATAATGTGGATTATATTTTGATTGAGAATATGGTGAATATTTTTTTATATGTAACGATAATATTATACTACAATATGTTTGTTTGAATGGAATAGAATAGAATTAGAATTGATTTATTCCAATTTTATGTTTGGTTGAGCTGAAAAGTGGTAATATAATGAAATCGATTCCTAAAAGAGAAGGAATCATAATCCCTTCTCCGTATTAAGGAATCATGATTCCATTCCCATATCAAATGTTTTTCCAATTTTACCTCAACCTCAAATATAACCCTAAACCCTAAATACTAAATCCTAAATACTAAACCATAAACCCTAAATCCTAACCCCTTAAACCCTATACCCTATTTAGAAAAATAATAATTTTAACCCAAAATCTTAACCCATATATATAGCCCTAAATATTAAACCCAAAACCCTAAATACCAAATCTTAAAACCTTAGACCTTATTTAGAAAAATAATAATTTTAACCCTAAACCCTAAATACGAAGTCCTATATCATAAACCCAAATCCCAAAATCCTAAACCCTATTTAAAAAAATAATAATTTTAACCATAAACCTTAACCCACGATATAATACTAAACCCCAAATCCAAAATCTAAAAACCCTAAACCCTATTTAGAAAAATATTAATGTTAACCCTAAAGCTTAACTCACAAATATAACCCTAAACCATAAACCCATAATTTCAAAACCCTTAACATTATTTAGAAAAATAATAATTTTAACCCCAACCTTTACCCATAAATATAGCCCTAAACCTTAAACCAAAATTTCCAAATTACAAATCCATAAACCCTAAACCATCTTTAGAAAAATAATAATTTTAATCCTAAACCTTAACCCATAATTATAACCATAAATCCTAAACCATAAACCTCAAATCCTTCATCTCAAAAGCCTAATCCCAATTTAGAAAAATAATAATTTTAAACCTAAACTTTAACTCACAAATATAACCCTAAACCCACCTCAACCCCTATTTAGAAAAAATTATAATTTTAAATCTAGACCTTAACCCACTAATAGAACCCTAAACAGTAAAACCTAAACTCCAAAACCCAAAACCCGAAACCTTATATAGAAAAATAATAATTTTAATCCTAAACCTTAACCCATAAATATAACCCTTAACCCTTAACCAAATCCCTATATCCTAATCCCAAATCTCCAATCCCTAAACTCTATTTAAAAAATATTAGTTTTAATAATATATTTGGTTTTTAAGTAATAATTACTTAATAAAATAAGGATTTCAATAATATATTTTGTGTGATGAAAAAATAATAATTAAATAATATTATTTAAAGTTTACTAAATATAGGGTATTAAGATAATATGCAGTATTTTCCATTCTATTTCAATGGTAAATAAAACACTATAATATTGATTCCTTCTTTTATTCTAGTGGTTAAACCCAAACAAAACTATTTCCATTCCATTCAAATTCAATTATGTTATCCATATTGAAATTCTTCAAATTTAAGTCCAAGGTGAGTAAATGTTTACTCAGGATTATCGTATTGATATATTTTACTCAACAACAGGAGATGATGGATTAATGACAAGTATTCATACATAAACATAGTCAAAATACATCATCATAACTCTTTAGTACAATATCACAAGTATCACCGACCTTACAACATCCATCAATTTCTCCATCTTCTTAGATATGGATTTTATATCTTATTGGAGTTTTACTATTAGTTTATGTAGAGACATTTGGTATATGTTAAACTTGAAGTTCTTGAAAAAATGCTAGAATTGCTTGGTTGACGGTATATTAGGACTTGTTTGGCATTAGGTGGTATATATTTTGATAGAGAATAGGGAGTAAAGTTTTGAGTAGGTAAAGGAAATATTACATGAACTAATGCTTGGTCAATTGGAAGGGAATGGAATTGGAATTGATTTCTTCATTTTTTATTTGGTTGGCCTGAAATGTGGGAATAAAATAGAATCAATTTCTAAAAGATGAGGAATCAAAATTCCTTCTCCCCCTTAAAGAATCATGATTCCATTCTCATCTCAAAAGTTTTTCAAATTTTACCCCAAACCCAAATATTACCTAAACCTTAAGCCCAAAATACTAAACCCTAATAGCTAAATCCAAATCCCAAATCCCAAATCCCAAAACCCTAAAATATAAACCCTAATTGAAAAAGCAAATTAACCCCAAACCCTCCATAAATATAACCCTACATTGAAATCCAAAATCCAAAATCCAAAATCACAAAACCTTAAACCCTATTTAAGAAAATAATAATTTTATCCCTAAACCTTATAGCCAAATTGCAAAACCCAAAACCCTAATCCCTAATTGAAAAATCCCAAAACCATAAATCCTAAATCCCAAATCCTAAAATCCAAAAACCCTTTTTTTAAATAATTTTGAAACTAAACCTTAACCCACAAATATGAACCTAAACCCTAAACTGTAAATCTCAAATCCAAAATCCAAAAACCGTAATGCTTATTTAATACTGATTTCTTTGTTTATTCAAGTGGTCAAACAAAAAAAACTATTTCCATTCCATTATGTTATCCATGTCAAAAGTGTTCAAATTTTAAGTCCACGGTCAGCAAATTTATACTTAGTATCATGGTATTGAGATGTTTACTAAGGAACAGGTGATGATAGATCAATGACATGAGAAGATGATGAGATTCATACAAAATCTTCGTTAAAATATAACATCATAATTCTTTAGTACAATACACAAGTAGCACTTACCTCATAACATCCATCAATTTCTCCATCTTCTAAGATATGGATATTTTTTCTAATTAGAGTTATATTGTTAGTTTATGTAGAAACATTTGCTATATGATAAAGTTGATGTTCTGGAATAAATGCTAGAATTGCTTGGTTGACAATATATTGGGACTTCTTTTACATTAGGTGGTATATATTTTGATAGAGAATGAGGAGTAAATTTTTGAATAGGTAAAGGTAATATTACAATACCCCATGTTTGGTTAACTCGAACATAATGTAATTAGAATTGATTCGTTCCAATTTTCTGTTTGGTTCGGCTAAAAAAGTGGTAATAAAATGAAATCGTTTCTTAAAAGAGAAAGAATCATAAACAATCCTGATTGCATTCACATCTCAATTATTTTTTTCCAATTTAACATAACCCCAAATATTACCCTAAATCCTAAACCACAAATATAACCCAAAAAAATAAATCCAAATCGCAAAACCCTTAACCCTAAACCCCAATTGAAAAATGCCGAAACCCTAAGTGGTAAATACCAAATCCCAAAATCCTAAAAACATTTTTTTAAAAAAATAATTTGAACCCTACACCTTAAATCTTAAACACCAAATACCAATTCCCAAAACCCGTAACCCAATTTAAAAAAATAATAATACATTTTAACATTAAACCATAACCCACAAATATAACTGTAAACAAAAAACCCAAATCCCAAAATCCCAACTCTTTAAACTCTAAACTCTATTTAGAAAAAAAAACATAATTTCAATAATATATTTGGTTTTCAAGTTATAATTTAAAAAAAAATAATGATTTCAATAATATATTTTGTGTGACAAAAAAATAATAATTAAAAGATATTATTTAAATTTTTCTGAATATAAGGGTATTAAGATAATATACAATTATATCGATTCTATTCTAATTAAAAATAAAACACCGTAACACTGATTTCTTCTTTTAATCAAGTGGTTAAACCAAACCAAATGGTTTCCATTCCATTTTACTATCCATGTAGAGAGTGTTCAAATTTTAAGTCCACGGTCAGCAAATATATACTCAGTATCATCTTATTGAGAAGCTTACTCAACAACAGGTGATGATGGATCAAGGACATGAGGTGATGATGAGATTGATACACAATCTAAGTCAAAATATAGCATCATAATTCTTTAGTACAATACACAAGTATCACTTAACTCACAATATCCATCAATTTCTCCATCTTCTTAGACATAGATATTTTTTCTAATTGGAGTTATATTGTTAGTTTATGTAGATATAATTGGTATATGTTAAACTTGAAGTTCTTGAGTAAATGCTAGAAATGCTTGGTTGACTGTATATTGGGACTTGTTTCGCATTAGGTGGTATATATTTTGATAGAGAAAGCAGAATAAATTTCTGAATAGGTAAAGGAAATATTACATTAACCAATGTTTGGTTAACTAGATTGGAATGGAATTAGAATTGATTCCTTCATTTTCCATTTGGTTAGGCCAAAATATGGGAATAGAATGGAATCGATTCCTAAAAGATGAGTAACCAAATTCCTTCTACTCTTTCAAGAATCATGATTCCATTCTTATCTCAATTTTGTTTTTCAATTTTACCCCAACCCCAAATATTATCTATACCCCAACCCCAAATATTATCCAAATCCCAAATCCCTAAACCCTAAACCCAAAACCCTAATTGCAAAAAAAATAATTTTAACCCTAAACCTTTACCCAAAAATATAACCCTAAACCCTATTTAGAAAAATAATAATTTTAACCCCAAACCTTAACCCATAAATATAACCCTAAACCCTATTTAGAAAAATAATAAATTTAACCCAAAACCTTAACCCATAAATATAACCCTAAACCCGAAAGCCAAATTGCAAAACCCTAAATAATAAACCCTAATTGAAAAATAAAAAAACCATAAATCCTAAATCACAAATCACAAAATCCTAAACCCTTTTTTTAAAAATAATAATTTTAACCCTAAACCATAACCCATAAATATAACGCTAAACCCTAAACTTCAAATCTCAAATCCTAAATCGTAAAACCATAAAACTTATTTAGAAAAATAATAATTTCCATCCTAAACCATAATCAATAAATATAACACTAAACAGTAAACTTGAAACCCCAAATCCCAAAACCCGTTACCCTATTTAGAAAAATAATAAGATATTTTAACCATAAACCATAAACAAAAAACATAATTTCAATAATATATTTCGTTTTTAAGTACTAATATTTTAAAAAAATAATAATTTCAATAATATATTGTGTAAAAAAATAATAATTAAAAGATATTATTTAAACTATTTTGAATGTGTGTTTTCCATTCTATTCCAATTGTAAATAAAACACTGTAAAATTGATTTCTTCTTTTATTCAAGTGGTCAACCCAAACAAAACTATTTCCATTTCTTTCTGTTTTCCATGTTGAAAGTGTTCAAAGTTTGAGTCCACGGTCAGCAAATTTATACTCAGTATCATCGTATTGAGATGTTTACTCAAAAACAGGTGATGATGGATCAATGACATGAGGTGATGACAAGATTCATACACAATCTTAGTCAAAATATAGCATCACAATTCTTTAGTACAATATACAAGTAGCCCTTACCTCACAACATCCATCAATTTCTACATCTTCTTAGACATGGATATTTTTTCTATATGGAGTTATATTGTTAGTTTATGTAGATACATTTGGTATATGTTAAACTTGAAGTTCTTGAATAAATGCTAGAAATGCTTGGTTGACGATATGTTGGGACTTCTTTTGCATTAGGTCATATATATTTTGATAGAGAAAGTGGAGTACATTTTTGAATAGGTAAAGGTAATATTACATTAACCAATGTTTGGTTAACTAGAATGGAATGTAATTAGAATTGATTCTTTCAATTTCCATTGGGTTAGGCCAAAATGTGGGAATACAATGAAATCGATTCCAAACAGATGAGGAACCAAATTCATTCTACTCCCAAAAAATCATGATTCCATTCTTATCTCAAATTGTTTTTCCAATGTTACCCCAACCCTAAATATTACCTAAACCCTAAGCCCTAAATACTAAACCATAATACCTAAATCCCTATTAGAAATCCCAAAACCCTAAACCTTATTTGCAAAAAAAATAATTTTATACCTAAAACTTAACCCAAAAATATAACCCTAAATACTAAACCCTAAACCCCAAATCCAAAATCCCAAATCCCTAAACCCCAAATCCAAAATCCCAAATCCCTAAACCCCAAATCCAAAATCCCAAAACCGTAAACCCTATTTAGAAAAATAAAATTTTAACCCTAAACCTTAAACCATAAAATATAACCCTAAACACTAAAGTCAAATTGCAAAAGCCTAAACACAAAAACCTAATTGAAAAATCCCAAATCCCAAAATCCTAACCCCTTTTTTTAAATAAAATTTTTAACCCTAAACCATAACCCATAAATATAGCCCTAAACCCTAAACAAAAAACCCAAATCCCAAAACCCATAGCCCCAAATCCTAATTCACCAAACCCTAAACTCTATTTAGAAAAAATATAATTTCAATAATATATTTGGTTTTTAAGTAATAATATTTTAAAAAAATAATGATTTCAATAATATATTTTGTGTGACAAAAAAATAATAATTAAAAGATATTACTTAAACTATTCTGAATGTAGGGGTATTAAGATAATATATAGTGTTTTCCATTCTATTCCAATTGTAAACAAAACACTATAATATTGATTTCTTCTTTTATTCAAATGGTCAAACCAAACAAAACTATTTCCATTTCTTTTTGTTATCCATGTTGAAAGTGTTCAAATTTTGAGTCCACGGTTAGGAAATTTATACTCAGTATCATCATATTGAGATGTTTACTTAACAACAAGTGATGATGGATCAAGGACATGAGATGATGACGAGATTGATACAAAATCTTAGTCAAAATATAGCATCATAATTCTTTAGTACAATATACAAGTAGCCCTTACCTCACAACATCCATCAATTTCTACATCTTTTTTGACATGGATATATTTTCTATATGGAGTTATATTGTTAGTTTATGTAGATACATTTGGTATATGTTAAACTTGAAGTTCTTGAATAAATGCTAGAAATGCATGGTTGATGGTATATTGGGACTTGTTTTGCATTAGGTGGTATATATTTTGATAGAGAAAGGGGAGTAAATTTTTGAATAGGTAAAGGAAATATTACATTAACCAATGTTTGATTAACTAGAATGGAATGGAATTAGGATTGATTCTTTCATTTTCCATTTAGTTAATCCAAAATGTGGGAATACAATGAAATCAATTCCTAAAAGATGAGGAACCAAATTCCTTCTACCCCCAAAAAATCATGATTCCATTCTTATCCCATATTGTTTTTCCAATTTTATCCCAACCCTAAATATTACCTAAAACTTAAGCCCTAAATACTAAACCATAATACCTAAATGCATATCCCAAATCCCAAATCCCAAAACCATAAACTCTAAACCCTATTTGCAAAAAAAATAATTTTAATCCTAAAACTTAACCGAAAAATATAACCCTAAATACTAAACCCTAAACCCTAAATTCAAAATCCCAAAACACTAAGCCCTATTTAGAAAAATAAAAATTTTAACCCTAAACCTTAAACCATAAATATAACCCTAAACCATAAAGTCAAATTGCAAATCCCTAAACCCAAAAACCTAATTGAAAAATCCTAAATCTCAAATCGCAAAATCCTAAACCCTTTTTTAAATAATATTTTTAACAATAAACCATAACCCACAAATATAACCCTAAACCCTAAATCTCAAAACAAAAATCCCAAATCGTAAAACCATAAAGCTTATTTAGAAAACTAATAATTTCATTCCTAAACCATAATCCACAAATATAACACTAAATAGTAAACCTGAAACGACAAATCCCAAAACCCGTTACCCAATTTAGAAAAATAATAATATATTTTAACCCTAAACCATAACCCACAAATATAACCCTAAACTCTATTTTGAAAAAAACATAATTTCAATAATATATTTGGTTTTTAAGTAATAAATTTAAAAAAAATAATGATTTCAATAATATATTTTGTATGACAAAAAAATAATAATTAAAATATATTATTTAACTTTACTTAATAAAGGGATATGAAGATAATATACAATATTTTTCATTCTATTCCAATTATAAATAAAACAACATAATACTAATTTCTTCTTTTATTGATGTGGTCAAACCAAATAAAACTGTTTCCATTCTATTCTGTTATCCATGTTGAAAGTGTTCAAATTTTAAGTCCATGGTTAGCAAATTTATACTCAGTATCATCGTATTAAGATGTTTACTCGACAATAGGTGATGATGGATCAATGACATGAGGAGATGATGAGATTTATGCACAATCTTAGTCAAAATATAACATTAAAATTATTTAGTACAATTCACAAGTTGCACTTACCTCATAACATCCATCAATTTCTCCATCTTCTAAGACATGGATATTTTTCCTAATTAGAATTATATTGTTAGTTTATGTAGATACATTTGGTATATGTTAAACTTAAAGTTGTTGAATAAATGCTAGAATTGCTTGGTTGATGATATATTGGGACTTGTTTTGCATTAGGTGGTATATATTTTGATAGAGAAATCAGAGTAAATTTTTGAATAGGTAAAGGTAATATTACAATACCCCATTTTTGGTTAACTAGAACAGAATGGAATTAGAATTGATTTGTTCTAATTTTATGTTTTATTGGGCTAAAAAGTTGTAATAGAATGGAATCGATTCCTAAAAGAGAAAGAACCATAATTTGTTCTCCCCCCTTAAAGAATCCTGATTGCATTGTCATCTCAATTGTTTTTTCCAATTTAACCCAACACAAATATTACTGCAATACTGATTTCATCTTTTATTCTAGTGCTCAAACCAAACAAAATAGTTTCCATTCCATTCTGTTATCCTTTTCAAAAGTGCTGAAATTTATCGTCCATGGTCAGCAAATTTATACCCAGTATCATCCTATTGAGATGTTTACTCAGCAATAGTTGATGATGGATCAAGGACATGAGGTGATGATGAGATTCATACACAATCTTAGTCAAAATATAGCATCATAATTCTTTAGTACAATACACAAGTAGCACTTACCTCAAGCCATACATCAATTTCTCCATCTTCTTAGACATGGATATTTTTCTAATTAGAGTTATATTGTTAGTTTATGTAGAGACATTTGGTAAATTTTAAACTTGAAGTTCTTGAATAAATGCTAGAATTTCTTGGTAGATAGTATATTAGGATTTGTTTTGCATTAGGTGGTATATAGTTTGATAGAGAATGTGGAGTAATTTTTCGAATAGGTAAAGGAAATATTACATTACCCCATGTTGGTTAACTAGAACCTAATAGAATAAGAATTTATTCATTCCAATTTATATTTGGTTGGCCTAAAAAGTGGGAATAGAATGGAATCGATTACTAAAACAGAAAGAATCATAATTCGGTCTCCCCCCTTAAAGAATCCTCATTCCATTCCCATCACAACTGTTTTTTCCAATTTTTCCCCAACCACAAAGATTACCCTAAACCCTAAACTACAAATTGCAAAACCTTTAAACCTTACCCACAAATATAACCCCAAATCCTAAATCCAAAATCCCAAAACCATAGTGCCTATTTAGAAAAATAATAATTTTAACCCTAAACCTTAACTCACAAATATAATCCTAAACGCTAAACCCCAATTGATAAATCCTAAAATCCTAAATCCTAAACCCTTTTATTAAAAATAATAATTTAAACCCTACACCTTAACCCAAAAATATAATCCTAAAACCTTAAACCCAATTCCCAAATCACAAAACCATAACGCCTATTAAGAAAAATAATAAGTTTACGCCTAAACCATAACCTCTAAATATAATCGTAAACCCTAAACACTAAACCCCAATTGAAAAATCCCAAAACACTAAATCCAAAATCCCAAATCTTAAAATCCTAAACCATTTTTTTAAAAATAATAATTTTAACCATAAACCATAACCCACAAATATAACTCTAAACCCTAACTCCAAATCTCAAATCCCAAATATCAAAACCATAATCCATAATTCTAATGCTAAACAGTAGACCGTAAAGTCCAAATCCCAAATCCCAAAACACAAAACCCTATTTATAAAAATAATAATTTTAACCCTAAACCTTAACCCTAAAAAATAAACCTAAACCCTAAACCCTAAACCACAAATTCCTAATCCCAAAACTCTAAGTAAATTTAACCTTAATCCACAAACGATTGACGGTTGAATTGATTACCACCTTGATTGTTGTTACTCCAAGAGAAATTTCGATGTTGTCCCAATCCTGGGTTATATGTGTTTAAGTATGGATTATTATTTGGATTCAAATTACCCACATAGCAAATGGATTCAGGATTATTTGGACAATTATCAAACAAATGAGCTCCTCCACAAAACACACATGACATTCCTGAATCTTTGACCTAGTTTATACTCGCTGGCGAGTTTTGAGCCTTCAAAAGATTAACCAAAGATGACACTTGAGTTGTAAGTGCTATGATATCATTTACCTTATGCATTCTGGCTATTCTTCTTGTGGCTGTCATTCTGTCCATTGGCCATTGATAATTATTGCTAGCCATTTTATGAAGTAATCATAAGCTTGATTATAAGATTTGGCTAGCAAAGCTCCATTAGCTAATCCATCAACGATAGTCCTTGTTTGAGCATTGATACCATTATAAAAAGTCTCCATTTGAATCCAAAAAGGAATACCATGATGATAGCACTTCCTTAGCCATTCCTTGAATCTTTCCCACACTTCATATAGAGATTCTCCTTCGTGTTGTTGGTAGGAAGTAATGTCATTCCTAATATTGGCATTCTTTGTTGATGGGAAGTATTTCATCAAGAATTTCTGCACCAAACATTTCCAAGTTGTAATGGAATCAGGTGGCAAAGAGTTTAGCCAAGCTAGAACATTGTCTCACAAAGAGTAAGGGAATAATCTAAGCCTAAATGCCTCCTCTGTCACACCATTGAAATTAAATGAATCTACAACTTTAATAAAAAATCTGAGATGAAGATGAGGATCCTCTGTTGGTAATCCGTTGAATTGTCCAACTATTTGTAGCATTTGAAATATCGTTGGCTTTAGTTCAAACTGATTAGCTTGAATATATGACCTTGTAATACTTGGATTGAGCCCTTCCAATATAGGTATTGCATAGTCATTCATAGCTCTGTCTCTATCACCCATCAAAAGCATTTCATTGTTTAGTTTAGCTCATTGTTGTTTATTTATAATGAATTAGCCATTTTTTTTTCCTCTTAGGTGACTTGTTGTTTTCTAATTGATCTCAAAGTACGCTCAATTTCAAGATCTAAAGGTAAGATTTCTCCCTCATGAACTCTGCTTATGCAATAAACTCATTATGTTTCTACAATACTAAAGGAGAAGTCTAAATAAAAAAACAACTAAATAAATAAATTAAAATTAATAAAATAATAAGTAGATTAAAATTAAAGTAAAGAAAAATAACTAAAAAAATAACTAAAATAAATAAATAAATAAACTTATAATGAATTTAAAGTCGGTTCGATGTAAAATCAACGTTATCCACGTAAGACGTAGCATCAGTTGATGTGGTAAACCAACGTTACATCCTACATGTATTTTTTTATTAAAAAATGTATTTTATAATTGAAATTTTTTTAGGTCAATTATTATTTTATTTGAATTTTTAAAATTTAAGTTGGATATATATATATATATATTATAATTTTTTTTGAGATAATTAGTTTTTAAAATTATATAATTTTGTGTATTTGTTTGGATATTTAATTTTGTGTACGTACTTATAGTACATCTTTATTTAATATTTTGTATTTTTTGGATATTATTTTAAAATTATTATTTTTTCTCTTTTTATACTATATATATATATATTCAAATTAAATTTTAAAGAGTTCAAATAAAATAATAATTGACCTAAAAAAAATTTCACTTTTAAAATGTATGGATAGCGTCGGTTGACGGGACGAACCAACGCTACACGCGTGGATAGCGAGAGCTTATTAATTGGTTTCGCAACATGTAAGTGTCACAAACAAAAATTCATATATATTCCTAGAACTATGCAATTTTTTAAAACTTTGCTTTAAACACATTTCATGTTTTTCTATACATAGATTCAAGATGAACTCAAGAAACCCAATCATAAAACAATAGAAAGTTTAGAATGGCTTGCACATGGTCCAAAATTTAATGTCAAATCATTTTCTAGCTTCACTATAAATGGATTGAGGTTTACGACTCAAGCTAGGGACAAAGTTCGAGTAAATCAGAATAGTGGTGTGAAGATGGTTGCACAAACTATGCAATTTGCCATTTCAAAAGATGGTAAACCTGTATTTTCTAATAGAACATACTATGGTATAATTCAAGAGATTTGAGAATTGGATTATGAGGTGTTCCATGAAACAGTTTTCTTGTGTGATTTGGTCGAAGATGTTATCAATATTGGATATAAAATAGATGATTTTGGATTTACCCTTGTAAATTTATCCAAGATAAGTCACATCGATGATACTTTCACGTTAGCACTTCATGGAAAACAAGTATTTTACGTGAGCGATCAAATTGACATAATATGGTCTTTTGTGTTAACGCCTCCACAAATAGAGTTTTACCATTGTGATGTTTTAGAAGATGATGACCCTATGCTTGATACATTAACCAATATTAGTAATTTCTCAAACAAATTGCCTAATGTATGTGATGATCTATTGATGATGATGATTCTTCATCATGGGCTCGAAATGATTATGAAGGAATATATGTATACGATAAACAACCTAATTAAACATAATGTATGTTCTATATTGTTGTAATAACTCTTATATATATGTATATGTATGTATGTTCCTAAAATTGTCAATTAATTTATATTTCTTCATTGTTTGCAAATATTTCATGGATCCTCGGGTAACAGAGCTTGTAAATCCAAATGATCCATTGGGACATTTGAAAAGAAGGGGTTGGGCGAATATACTTGATGCTCCACTTAACCCAGATGATAGAGTAACCGTTCTATTTGATGCTACTGGTAATCCAATAGGGGAAAATGGCTAACAATTGAAATCCTCTATTGGTAGACTTGTGAAGTCCAGTATACCAATCAATATAAATGATTAGTCTCAGGTTGAATAGGATGAAAAGTTCAAAATATGGATAACCATTTGTGTAAGTCTCTTGTATTTTATAATCAATTACATATATTATATCTAATCTTTTGTAGTGTGTTTTTACAGAATCGTTACAAATTTGATGACACTTGGAAGAGCAAGTGTTATAAGATTGCAAATAAGGCATGGAGGAATACAAGACTTCCAGATTGGCAAGAAATTATTTGTTTCCATATTTGGAATCACTTGATGAAGAAGAGCTCTACAAAATCCCTGAAGGACACCCCTGGATTACACCTCAAGTTTGGAAAGACTTGTGGATTATAGACATACAGATGAATTTTTAATTGTTAGGGAAGAACATTAGAATATACAAATGCATAACATTCTTCCTAACCGTACTGGGAGGTCTTCAAATCCTGAAGTTAGATATAGAATGGTATTATTAATTTGTGTTAATTTATAAATATTTTTATATTTATTTTCCTCAATTTAATTTCATGTAATAGTTAATAAATTTTTCATAATTTATGTAGGAAGTTGAATTAGGTATCCCGGTTACTCTAACTAAATTGTACATGGAAACAAAGACTCCCAAAATGAAGAAGTCAAGACCGATGACTAAGCGAGGAGAAGAACAACTGAATAAGGTGGTTAGTAATTTTGGTTGACACAAAGTCCATATGATTTTTAATAATTGATGTAATAATGCATGATATTTTTATGTGCTTTATTATTTGTAGAGAGTGGTTCAAGAACAAATATCCAGGGGTAAAATAATCGAAGAGCCTGGTAGAGATGCTCTATATCATGCATTCAGATGCGAGTACCTGGTCGTGTTAGGGGAGGTAGCCAATATGATGGTTATATGGAGTATTTGAACATTCCAAAACAAAAGCCTCAGATGGTCAGTAAAGAGAAGTACACTAAAATTGAAGAAGAACTCAACTTCTTTAAGGCCTCAATGTTAAGTGAGATTTTCACTGTAAAAGAATATCAATTACAACACATGTCAGGCATGGCATCATTCTACAATCAGGGCATGCCATATTGGCCAAGCATGCAACCATCCATGCCAGGTATTCCACCATCCATGCCAGGCATTCCACCATCCATGACAGGCAGGCCACCATTCATGCCAGGCCTGCCACCAACGCAATCTCATGATGCTCAAACTATATCTAGTATGGATATAGTCATCCTATTAGTCCTCCTTATATGCCAGGAATGCATATGCAATCAAGTAGTGGTTCATTTTCTCCAATACAATCTACGCATTCTTTCCATCAATCACATCACGATGAACATTTTGGTGAGAATGTACATCCAATAGCTACCCCACATGGGAGTCCTGCTCTATTTGATGAATCATATGTGGTAAGATTTTAATTTCTGGTATAGATAATCTATTATTTTAATTTCTTATTATATGTTTTATTTATTATATATAACTCTTAAATTTTTATAGAATATGAAATGTTTGTTGAAACATCATTTATCAACGGACTTTGTTGCTATTGGAACGGTACAACAATTGAGCGATGATCAAATGATCATAATCAATATTTGCCTAATCAATGGTGAATAGTAATTCATCAATCATTGCTCGATGATTTTCCACTACCTATGCCTTCTGATGCCACCAAAGTCCAAGAAGCGGTTGGAAAGTACGTGGCTTGGCCGTCGATTCAAGTTGTTCTAAATTTTGACATGGTACTATTTTTAACTTAAAAGATAACACTTGTTTACTACTATTATTTTATTATATATTTTATTATTACTAACATACATAATACTTTTTCTTTAGTCTATTATACCAGAACTCTTAAATGTGGAACATTTAAGAGATACGAAGCAAGTATCTCGTGCTAAATCTATATCTAGTGGCCAATAATGGCACACTAATTCATTCAAGAAGAAGCCTTGGAAAAAGTATAGTTATGATTATGCTATAAACTTCAGCAGAAATCTTGGCGCTTTGATGACTATTGTTATGAGGGCATCTAGCATAAATGATGGATGGACTGTGCCACTTCCTATAGAAATTTCTGATGTAGACCTCGGCCAAACTTATATATCGATCGAGTGCATATTGCAACTATTTTAATATCAAATGATCTATTTAAGTATAATTCAAGTGCGGATAAGGTGAGTCCTTAATCTATTCATTTTCTTTCATTTATGTAGAACATATATAATTATATTTATATTATCTAATTACTTATATAAATTTCTTTTATATAGGGCGTGTTATTAACGACTTCAACATAATCACTCATCACATTTAACAATGTTCTATGATTTTTCATATGTTAATCAATATCAAGAGAAATATGTTAGCATCAAAGCTAAACAATTATGTGATAGGGCATTAATGCTTAACAAAAATCAAAAGTTGAAAATCCCTTGGCCACTATGGTTTGAACAAGGCCAAGATCATTAGATTTTGGTAATCCTTGATATGTTCAATAATCATGTTTGGTACTGTGACTCAGCTTCCATAGAACTGAGTAAAGATACAAAAGCAGTTGTTGAAATGTAAGAGTTTATAACTAGCTATTGGTTTCTTCTAATATTTTTTGTAATATTTAATAAAAAACTAACCTTTTTAAACTTTGATAGGGCATGGAAGTTGTGGAACAAGTTTAGGTGCATTGCCCTTAAAAACTCTCATAAGCTTACATGGACAAAAGTTATGGTATGTATCAGCTAATATTAATAATTTTATTAATTTTACTATTGAATAATAAAGATATTCGAATATGTAAAATCATGTACACTTGTTTTTTGTAGGTTCCACAACAAAATAATGGAGTCATGTGTGGTTATTATGTCATGAAGTGTATGAGCGAAATCATCACAAATATCAAAATTCCAATTGATGATGTGGTAATATCTTGTACCCATATACAGAAAAGTTTTTAACATATTTGAGTTATTTTTTGTAAATACATGAAATTACATTCTTATTTTAATTTTAATTTTTACTCACACTTAGTAAAAATATATCATCATAATTATTTAGTACAATATCACATGTAGCTCCTACCTCACAACAGCCATCAATTTCTCCATCTTCTTAGACTTAGAACTTTTTTCTTATTGGAGGTATATTATTTTGTTAGTTTATGTAGAAAGATTTTGCATATGTTAAATTTGAATTTCTTGAACAAATTCTAGATTAATTGGTTGACGGTATATTAGGAAATGTTTTGGATTATGTGGTATATATTTTTAGAGAGAATGCAGAGTATATTTTTGTATATGTAAAAGAAATATTAAATTACCCCATATTTGGTTGACTCGAATGGAATAGAATCTGAATTGATTCCTCCCAATTTTTTGTTTGGTTAGGCTCAAAAATGTGAATGTAACGTAACCGATTCCTAAAAGAGAAGGAATCCTAATTCATTCTTCCCCCTTAAGGAATCATGATTCCATTCCAATCTCATATTATTTTTCCAAATTTACCCCAACCTAAATATAACCCTAAACCTTATTTAGAAAAATAATAATTTTAAATCAAAACCTTAACCCATAAATAAAACTCTAAACACTAAACCCTAAACCCCAAATCCTAAATCCCAAAACTATTAACCCACAAATATAACACAAAACCCTAAATCCAAATTCCCAAAACCCTTAATCCCAAAGCTCAAACATCAAAACCCTAAACCCTATTTAAAAAAAATAATTTTAATAATATATTTTACTTTTAAGTAATAATTATTTATAAAAATAATTATTTAATTCAAGAATTTACCCCAAATATAACCCTAAACCCTAAATCCAACTCATAAATCCTAAAACCCTAAACCCTAAACCTTATTTAGAAAATAATAATTTTAAACAAAAACCTTAACCCACGAATATAACTCTAAACACTATACCCTAAACCCCAAATCTCAAATTCTAAATCCCAAAACCATAAACCCAATTTAGAAAAATAAAAACATAACCCTAAAATTTAACCAATAAATCCCAAATCCCATTACATTCCATTCTCATTCTCATTCCCATTAAGAATCCATTCCATTTTCCATGTCCAAAGTGACCAAATTTTAAGTCCATAGTCATGAAATTTTAACTATGAATCATCGTATTAAGATATTTACCAAACAACAAAAGATGATGCCTCAAGGACATGAGGTGATGATGACATTCTTACACATACTTTGTCAAAATATAGCACTCTAATATTTTGTACAATATCATAAGTAGCACCTAACTCACAACAAAAATCAATTTCTCCATCTTCTAAGACTTGGATTTTTTAAGTGAAGTTATATTGTTTTGTTAGTTTATGTACAGACATTGGGTATATGTTAAACTTGAAGTTATTGAATAAATTCTAGAATTGTTTGGTTGACGGTATATTGGGACATGTTTTAGATTATTTGTATATATTTTGATAGAGAATGTGGAGTATTTTTTTGTATATGTAAAGGTAATATTACATTACCCCATGTTTGGTTGACTGGAATAGAATATAAACAAAATTGATTCTTACCAAATTTATGTCTGGTTAGGCTAAAAAATGGGATTGGAATAGAATCGATTTCTAAAATATAAGGAATTATATATCCTTCTCTCACTTTAAGGAATCATGATTCCATTCCAATCTCAATTTGTTTTTCAACTTTTAACCCAACCCCAAATATAACCCTTAACCTTAAAATGTAAGCCTTAAATCCTAAACCCTAAATCCTAAATCCAAAATCCTAAATTCCAAAACTCTAATCCCTAAACCCTATTTAGAAAAATAATTATTATAATCCTAAAACTTAACGCATAAATATAAACCTAAACCCTGAATCCGAAATCCTAAAACCATAAACCCTAATTAGAAAAAACAATAATATTAACGATAAAACATAACACGCAAATATAACCCTAAAGCGTAAACACCAAATCCTAAAACAAAAATCCCAAAACTAGAAACCCCAAACCCAATTTGGAAAATTAATAATTTTAACCCTAAACCTTAACCCATAAATATAACCATAAACCCTAAATCCAAAACCCTAAATCCTAAATCCTTAAATCTTAAATCCCAAATCTCAAAACCCTAAATACTATTTAGAAAAATAATAATTTTAATAATATATTTTATTTTTAATTAACAATTATTTAGAAAAATAATTATTTAAATAATTTATTTTTTCTAACCTAAAAATAATACATGAATAATATTATTTAAATTTTACTAAATATATGTGTATTAAGGTAACATACTGTGTTTTCAATTCCATTCCAATTGTAAACCAATCATTATAATACAAATTTGATCTTTCATTCCAGTGGTCAAACCAAACAAAATTATTTCCATCCTATTTCCATTCCCTTTCCATTTTGTTGTCCATGTCGAAATTATTCAAATTTTAACTATGAATCATCGTATTGAGATATTTACTTAACAACATAAGATGATGCCTGAATGACATGAGGTGATGTTGAGATTCTTACGCACACTTACTCAAAATATGGCATCATAATTCTTTAGTACATTATCATAAGTAGCACCTACCTCACAACATCCATCAATTTCTCCACCCTCTTAGACTTTGATCTTTTTTCATATTGGAGTTACATTATTTTGTAAGTTTATGTAGAGACATTTGGTATATGTTAAACTTGAAGTTCTTAAATAAATGCTACAATTGCTTGGTTGACGGTATATTGGGACATTTTTGGATAAGGTGTATATACTTTAATATAGAATGTGTAGTATATTTTTGCAAATGTAAAGGTAATATAACATTATACCATGTTTGGTTGACTGGAACAAAGTAGAATCAGAATTAATTCCTTCCAATTTTATGTGTTATAAGGTTGAATAATATGAATGACATGGAATCAATTTCTTAAAGAGAAGGAATCATAATTCCTTCTCCCCCCTTAAGGAATCATGATTCCATTCCAATCTCAATGTTTTATTCTAATTTTACCCCAACCCCAAATATAATCATAAACCCTAATGCCTAAACCTTAATCCTTAAATCCTAGACCCCAAACCCTAAATCCAAAATTCCAAATCCCTAAATCCAAAATCCCAAATCCCAAAATCCTAAACCCTATTTAAAAATAATAATAATTTTAACCCTAAACTTTAACCTACAAATATGACTCTAAACACTAAAACCTAAACCCCAAATCCCTAATCCCAAAACTATAAACCCTATTTAGAAAAATAATTATATTAACCCTAAAACAAAACCCATAAATATAAAACTAAACCTTAAACCCAAAATCCCAAAACCAAAAACTCTATTTAGAAAAATAATAATTTTAAGCCTAAACCTTCATCCAAAAATATAATCCTAAATCCTAAATCCAAAATCCCAAATCCCTAAATGCCAAATCCCAATACACAAAACTCTACATACTATTTAGAAAAATAATAATTTTAATAACATATTTATTTTTAAGTAATAATTATTTAAATCAAGTATTTTTTCACATGAAAAAATAGTAATTGAATGATATTATTTAAATTTACTAAATATTGGGATATTAAGGTAATATATAGTATTTTCTATTACATTCCAATTGTATATCAAACATTATAATACTGAAGCCTTCTTTGATTCCTATGGTCAAACCAAAAAAAATTATTTCCATTTCATTCCCTTTAACCTATCATTCCATTGTCTATGTTGAAAGTGTTCAAATTTTAAGTCCACGGTCAGCAAATTTAAAATCAAGATCATCGTATTGAGGCATTTACTCAATAACATGAGACGATGGCTCAATGAAATGAGGTGAAGATGAGATTCTTACACACACTTAGTCAAATATAGTGTAATAATTCTTTAGTACAATATCACAAGTAGCACCTAACACACAACATATATCAATTTCCCCATCTTCTTAGACATGGATTTTTTTTTCTTAATGTAGTTATATTATTTTGTAAGTTTATGTAGAGACATTTTGTATATGTTAAACTTCAATATCTTGAATAAATGGTAGATTTCTTGGTGGTTGGTATATTGGGAAATGTTTTGGATTATGTGGTATATATTTTTAGATAAAATGTGGAGTATATTTTTGTATATGTAAAGGTAATATTATATTACCCAATGTTTGGTTGACTAGAATGTAATAGAATTAAAATTGATTCCTTCCAATTTTATGTTCGATTAGGCTTAAAAATGTGAATGGAATGCAATCGATTTCTAAAAGAGAAGGAATCATAATTTCTTCTCCCCCTTAAGGAATCTTGATTCCATTTCACTCTCAATATTTTTATCCAATTTTAACCTAAAACCAAATATAACCATAAACCTTAAACCATAATTAGTAAATCCTAAACCCTAAATCTTAAATCCCAAATCCTAAAACGCTAAACACTATTTAGAAAAAGAATAATTTTAACCGTAAACCTTATCCCATAAATATAACTCTAAACGCCAAATCTGAAATCCCAAAAGCATAAACCTTATTTAGAAAATAATAATATTAACCCTAAAACTTAACCCAAAAATATAACCCTAAAGCCTAAACCCCAAATTTTAAAACCTAAAAACCTATTTAGAAAAATAATAATTTTTGCCTAAATCTTAACCCATAAATATAACCCTAAATCCTAAAACCCTAAACCCTAAATCCCTAAATTCCAAATCCCAAACCTTAAAACCCTAAATTCTATTTAGAAAAAAAAAATAATTTTAATAATATATTTTATTTTTAAGTAATAAATTTTTAAATCAAGTTGTTTTTTCAAATGAAAAAATAATAATTGATTAATAATACTTAAATTTTACTAAATAAAAAGGTATTAAGTTAATATATAGTGTTTTCTATTCCATTTCAATTGTAAATAAAACACTATAATGCTGAAGCCTTCTTTGATTCATGTGGGCAAACTAAACAAAATTATTTCCATTCCAATTTTATGTTTGGTTAGGTTGAAAAATATTAATGGAATGAAATAGATTTCTAAAAAAAGAAAGAATCATAATTTCTTCTCCTCCCTTATGGAAACATGATTCCAATCCACTCTCAATTTGTTTTTCAATATTACCCCAACCACAAATATAACCATAAATCCTAAAAGCCTAATTACAAAAGCCTAAAACCTAAACCCTAAATCCAAAATCTCAAATCCTAAATACTATTTAAAAAAATAATAACTTTAACCTAAAACATTAACTAACAAATATAACCCTAAACCCCAAATTCCAAATACCAAAATCATATACCCTAATTAGAAAATTAATAATATTAACCCAAAAAATTAACCCATAATTAGAAAATTAATAATATTAACCCTAAAATGAACCCATAAATATAATCCTAAACCCTAAACCCTAACACCAAAATCTAAAATGGAAATCCCAAAACCCAAAACCCAATTTAGAAAAATAATAATTTTTAGCCTAAATCTTAACACACAAATATAACCCTAAACCCTAAATCCAAAATCCCAAACAACTAAACCCCAAATCCCTAAATACCAAATCCTAAACCTCAAAACCCTAAACCCTATATAGAAAAATAATATTTTTTATTTTTAAGTTATAATTATTTAAATCAAGTATTTTTTCTAATAAAAATATAATAATTGAATAATATTATTTAAATTTTACTAAATTTACGAATATTAAGAAAATATATAATGTTTTCTATTCCGTTCCAATTGTAAACCAAACACTATAATACTGAAGCCTTATTTAATTCATGTGGTCAAACAAAACAAAATTATTTCCATTTAATTTTCATTCCCTTTCCATTCCGTTGTCAATTTCGAAAGTGTTTAAATTTTAAGTCCATGGTTAGCAAATTTTAAACCAGGATCATCGTATTAAGACATTTACTTGAGAAAAGGAGAGGATGGCTCAATGAAATGAGGTGAAGATGAGATTCTTACACACACTTAGTCAAAATATAGCATCATAATTCTTTTGTACAATATCACATGTAGCTCTTACCTCACTACATCCATCAATTTCCCTATCTTCTTATACTTGGATTATTTTTTCTTATTGGAGTTATAATATTTTGTAAGTTTACTTATAGACATTTAGTATATGTTAAACTTGAAGTTCTTGAATAAATGCTAGATTGCTTGATTGACGGTATATTTAGAAATGTTTTGGATTAGGTGGTATATATATTTTTAGAAAGAATATGGAGTATATTTTTGTATATCTAAAGGTAATATTACATTACCCCCCATGTTTGGTTGTCGATAATGGAATTGAATCAGATTTGAATCCTTCCAATTTTATGCTTGGTTTGGCTCAAATTAGGAATGGAATAGAATAGATTTCTAAAAGATAAGCAATCAAGGAATCATAATTGCATTCCAATCTCAATATTTTTTCCATTTTACCCTAATCCCAAATATAACCTGAAACCATAAACCCTAATTATTAAATCCTAAAACCCAAACCCTAATTTTAAAATCCCAATTAATAAAACCCTAAACACTTTTTAGAAAAATAATAGTTTTAGCCGTAATCTAGATCCCATAAATAAAACCCTAAACCCCGATCCAAAATCCAAAATCCCAAAACCATACACTTATTTTTAGAAAATAAATTTTTTAATAATATAATATATTTTATTTATAAGTAATAATTATATAAATAAAGTATTTTTCTAATAAAAAACATAATAATCAAACAATATTATTTTAATTTTACTAAATATAGGAGTTATTAATTAAGGTAATATACAGTGTTTTCTATTCCATTCTAATTGTAAACAAAATACTATAATATTGATACCTTCTTTGATTTCTATGGTTAAACCAAATAAAATTATTTTCATTCCCTTTCCATTCTATTGTTAATATCGAAAGTGTTCAAATTTTAAGTCCATGATTAGCAAATTTTAAACCACGATCATCGTATTGAGACATTTACTCAAGACAAGGAGAGGATGGCTCAATGAAATGAGGGGAAGATGAGATTCTTACACACACTTAGTCAAAATATAACACCACAATTCTTTAGTACAATATTACAAGTAGCACCTAGCTCACCACATCCATCAATTTCTCCATCTTCTTATATATACTTGTTTTTTTTCTTATTGGAGTTATATTATTTTGTTAGTTTTTGTAGAGACATTTTGTATATATTAAACTTGAAGTTCTTGAATAAATGCAAGATTGCTTCATTCATGGTATATTGGAAAATGTTTTGGATTAGGTGGTATATATTTTTAGAGAGAATTTGGAGTATATTTTTGTATATGTAAAGGTAATATTACATTAGCCCATGTTTGGTTGACTAGAATAGAATTAAATCAGAATTGATTCCTTTAAACTTTATGTTTAGTAGGCTAAAAAATGTGATTGGAATGAATTTGATTTCTAAAAGAGAAGGAATCATAATTCCTTCTCCCCCCGTAAGAAATCATGATTCCATTCCACTCTCAATATTTTTCCAATATTACTCCAACCCTAAATATAACCATAAATCCTAAACCCTAATTACTAAATCCTAAACCCTAAATCTAAAATCCTAAAACCCAAATCCCAAATCCCAAAACCATAAACCGTATTTAGAAAAAAATAATATTAATCCTAATCCTTAACCCATAAATATAACCCAAAACCCTAAATCCTAAATTCCAAAACCTATATCCCAAAACCCAAAACCCAATTTGAAAAGTAATAATTTTAAGCCTAAATCTTTATCCACAAATAAAACCCTAAACCCTACATCCAATATATCAAAACACTAAACCCTAAATCCCAATATGCCAAATCCCAAACCTCAAAAACCTAAACCCTATTTAGAAAAATAATAATTTTAATAATATATTTTATTTTTAAGTAATAATTATATAAATCAAGTATTTTTTCTGATGAAAAACTAATAATTGAATAATATTACTTAAATTTTACTAAATATAGGGATTGTTAAGGTAATATACGATCTTTTCAATTCCAGTCCAATTATAAACCAAATACTATAATACTGAAACCTTACTTAATTCCTGTTGTTAAACCATACAAAATTATTTCCAATCCATTTTCATTCCCCTCCTATTCCATTGTCCATGTCCAAAGTGTTCAAATTTTAAGTCCATGGTCAGTATATTTAAAACTAGGATCATCGTATTGAGAGATTTACTCAAGAAAAGGAGACGATGGCTCAATGAAATAAGTGGAAGATGAGATTCTTACACACACTTGGTCAAAATATAGCATCATAATTCTTTAGTACAATATTACAAGTAGCACCTACCACACAACATCTTTCAATTTCTCCATTTTCTTAGACATGGATTTTTTTTTCTTATTGTAGTTATATTATTTTGTTAGTTTATGTAGAGACATTATGTATATTATAATCTTCAAGTTCTTGAATGAATGCTAGATTGCTTGGTTGACGGTATATTGGGATATGTTTTGGATTAGGTGGTATATATTTTTAGAGATAATGTGGAGTATATTTTTTTATATATAAAGATAATATTACATTACCTCGTGTTTGGTTGACTGGAATGGAACTAAATCAAAATTGATTACTTTAAATTTTATGTTTGTTTAGGCAGAAAAATGTGATTGGAATGAAATCGATTTCAGAAAGAGAAGGAATCATGATTCCTTCTCCCTTCTTAAGGAATCATGATTCCATAGCACTCTCAATTGTTTTTCCAATATTACTCAAACCCTAAATATAACCATAAATCATAAACCTTAAACCCTAATTCTAAAATCTCAAATCCTTAAACCCTAAAAACTATTTAGAAAAATAATAATATTAACTGTAAATCTAAACGCAAAAATAAAACCCTCAATGCCAAACCCCAAATCCCAAAAACATAAGCCATATTTAGAAAAAGAATAATAATAATCCTAAACCTTAACCCACAAACATAACCCTAAACCCTAAACCCTAAATTCCAAAACCTAAATCTCAAAACCCAAAACCCTATTTAGAAAAGTAATAATTTTAAGCCTAAATCTTTACCCACAAATAAAACCATAAACCCTAATCCAATATATCAAAACACTGAACCCCAAATCCCTATATGCCAAATACAAAAACTCAAAACCCTAATCCCTATTTAAAAATAATAATTTTAATAATATATTTTATTTTTAACTAATAAATATATAAATCAAGTATTTTTTCTGATGAAAAGATAATAATTGAATAATATTATTTAAATATTACTAAATATAGGGGTTATTAAGAAAATATACAATAGATTCTATTATATTCTAATTGTAAACCAAATACTATAATACTGAAACCTTCTTTGATTCCTCTTGTTAAACCACACAAAACTATTTCCATTCCATTCCCTATCCCCTTCCATTCCGTTGTCCATGTCAAAACTGTTCAAATTTTAAGACCATAGTCAGAAAATTTAAAATTAGGATCATTGTTTTGAGACATTTACCCAAGAAAAGGATACGATGGCTCAATGAAATGAGGGGAAGAGGAGATTCTTACATATACTTAGTCAAAATATAGCATCATAATTCTTTAGTACAATATCACAAGTAGCACTTACCTCACAACATTAATCAATTTCTTCATCTTCTTAGACTTGGAAATTTTTACTTATTGGAGTTATATTATTTTGTTAGTTTATGTAGAGACATTTTGTATATGTCAAACTTGAAGTTCTTGAAAAAATGCAAGATTGCTTAAGTGAAGGTATATTGGGAAATGTTTTTGATTATGTGGTATATATTTTTAGAGAGAATGTGGAGAATATTTTTGTATATCTAAAGGTAATAGTACATTACCCTATGTTTGGCTGATTGGAATGGAATTAAATCAGAATTGATTCCTTCCAAATTTATGTTTGGTTTGGCTAAAAAATGGGAATGGAATAGAATAGATTTCTAAAAGATAAGGAATCATGCTTCCGTTCCAATCTCAATTATGTTTTTCCAGTTTTACCCCAATCCTAAATATAACCCGAATCCTAAATCCTTAAATCCTAAATCCTAAACACTAAATCCTACATCTCGAATATCAAACGTTATTTAGAAAAAGAATAATTTTAACCCTAAACCTTAACAAACAAATATAACCCTAAACCCTAAATCCCAAATCCTAAAATCATAAACCCTATTTAGAAAAATAATAATATTAACCCTAAAATTAAACCCATAAATATAACCCTAAACCCTCAATCCCAAGTACAAAAACCAAATCCCAAAACCCAAAACCCAATTTAAAAATAAAAATTTTAACCAAAAACTAAACCCACAAATATAACCCTAAACCTACAACCCCAAATACAAAAACCAAAACCCAACACCCAAAACCTAAAACCCAATTCAAAAAAATAATAATTTTAACCTAAAACTAAACCCACAAATATAACCCTAAACCCTCAACCCTAAATAAAAAAACCCAAATACCAAAACCCAAAAATTTGATGAGTAGAACTAGCATCACCGATCCTGCCAATACTTTTATTTTATATTTATAAAAATCTCGCAAGTGCACAAATCATTTCGTAGAAAATGAAAAGTATACTCCTAAGGTCGATCTAAGGAAGGAATATATTTGGTTTTTAATTTATTATTCAAACTTTTACAAACGAAATTAAATCCTAAACATCCTTTCACGATATTTGGGATTTTATGTTTTTAATCTAATAATATAAAAATAAACATAGATACAGATTCCATAAAAATTTATGTAAATTTTATCATTTATAATAGTGGAGTATTTATGGATATAATAACTAAGTTAATTATGCTTACTCATATTATTTAGGTTATTAAAGAAATAAATTGATATTTATTGATTCTCTCTTTTTTATATGAATACTACTTTTGGTGGGGTTAGATATTCTTCGTTAATTAAACAAATCAATTAACACCTATGGGTGGGGTCGATAACTAATTTGGTTAATTAAATTAATTCTTTTTTTTCAAAGAGATTGAAAATGAACCATTTAAATGCCACCTTTGGTGGGGTTAGACAGTTTAAACTTTATTCAAGGTGTCCAAATTAAACCTAAGAATTTAATTATCCGAGTACTAACTTTCAAGTTTTAAAACCACTACTCAAAACATGTTGTCAATATATTTTTAGATAATAATTCTTATAAAAACTTTTGAAATAGAGCTTTACTCTAACTATCGGGCGATTGTACCAACAAATAAAAGAGCACTACTCTAAATCAGATCGAATAACTAAACCTTAAAATCTAATTTTCAGATTTAAGTTTGTAATGAAAAATAATATATTTCTCACTAACATTCTTAATATAAAATCTTGAATAAAAATAAAATCAATTCATTTTAGAGATTTTTACCTATTTAATAGTTCGCAAGCATAACAACGTTATTATAATATCATGTTTACAAACAATCAGCAAAGTTAAATTTAATCACAGACAAATTAAATATAACATATAAGAATAAAACATAAAAAATAACTATAAGAAAATAAAATCCTTACAATACTTTGATGTTATTCCTATTGTTGGAAAACATCTAAACAGAATTTGAATTTCCATTTATTGAATCAAAAAGAAATTAAATTACAAAAACATAATTACTTCTTCTCAAAAAGAGAAGAACTCTAAAACTAAGAAAAACAAAAAACTAAGAAATGGAGAGAAAGAAAGAGAGAAGAAGATGTTTTTGAGGTGTTTTTTTGATATGGAGAGAATGAGGGTATTTATAGGTGAGGAGAGGAAGAAAAGGTGGGTGGAAAAAATAATTAAAAATAGAAGAAACGCTTCGTAGGTGATGATGACATCATACCTGACATCATGATAGGTGCGGCACGGCGGCGCATGCATATGGGGTAGATGGGTGCAACGGCAAGCAAGAACTAAGCGCATATGGGCATACGGCACCCGCAGAATGGAGCAGAGGCACGCGTGGATTGGGCGATGCTCATGCGTTGGCTGGCACTGTTAGGCATACTACACGCGTTGGTCGGCACTGTTGGGAGGCTGCATGCGCGATTTCCTCCTTTTTGACCCATTTTGTCCAATTTTTCTATCTTTTTTTGACTCTTCCTCATTTACTTTATGAATATATGTTTGATGTATTGCCTCCAGTATTTTTCTTTGAGTCTTTAAGTTACTTTTTTAAGCTAAAAGAAAGATTTATACAAATATATGATAAAATCATATAACTATATATCTTTTTAATCAATTAACGTGCATAAAATCATGGTAATTTTAGTACTTTTTGAGCACTCATCAATACCCAATTTAAAAAATAATAATTTTAACCTAAAACATTAACCCATAAATATAAACCTAAACACTAAAGCCGAAATTCCTAAATCCTAAATCCCAAATCCCAAACTACAAAACCCTAAACCCTATTTAGAAATATAATAATTTTAACAATATATATATTAGAGTAATATTTATTTAAATCATGTATTTTTTCTTAGGAAAAAATAATAATTGAATGATATTATTTAATTTTACCAAATACTATAATACCAAAGCCTTTTTTGATTCTAGTGGTCAAATAAAATAAAACTCTTTCCATCCTATTCCCATTTCCCTTCCATTATATTGTCCATGTCCAAAGTGTTCAAATTTTAAATCCATGAATAATAAATTTATAATTAGGATCATCGTATTGAAACATTTACTTAACAATTGGAGACGTTGACTCAATGAAATTAGGTGAAGATGAGATTCTTACACACACTTAGTCAAAATATAGCATCATAATTCTTTAGTACAATATCACATGTAGCACCTACCTCACCACATCCATCAATTTCTCCATCTTCTTATATGTGGATTTTTTTTCTTATTGGAGTTATAATATTTTATTAGTTTTTATAGAGAGATTTTGTATATATTAAATTGAAGTTCTTGAATAAATACTAGATTGCTTGATTGACGGTATATTGGGAAAAAGTATTGGAGTAGGTGGTATATATTTTCAGAGAGGATGTGGAGTATATTTTTGTATATGTAAAGGTAAATATTACGTTAGCCCATGTTTGGTTGACAAGAATGGAATTCAATCAATATTGATTCATTTAAATTTTCTGTTTGGTTAGGTTGAAAAATGTGAATGAAATGAAATCGATTTCTAAAAGAGAAGAAATCATAATTCCTTCTCCCTCCTTAAGAAATCATGATTCCATTCCACTCTCAAAAAGTTTTCCAGTATTATTGAAACCCTAAATATAACCATAAATCCTAAACCCTAAACCCGAAATCTAAAATCCCAAATCCTAAAACCCTAAAAACTATTTAGAAAAATAATAATATTAACTGTAAATCTAAACCCACAAATAAAACCCTAAACCCTAAATTCCAAATCCCAAAACCATAAATCGTATTTAGAAAAAAAATATTATTAACCCCAGACCTTAACCCACAAACATAACCCTAAACCCCAAATTCCAAAACCTAAATACCAAAACCGAAAATACAATTTAGAAAAGTAATAATTTTAAGCCTAAATATTTACCCTCAAATAATACCCTAAACCCTAAATCAAATATATCAAAACCCTAAATCCCAAATCCTTATATGCCAAATCCTAAACCTCAAAACCCTAAACCCTATTTAAAAAAATTATAATTTTAATAATATTTTTTTAAGTAATAATTATATAAATCATATCTTTTATGATGAAAAAATAATATTTGAATGCTATTATTTAAATTTTACTAAATATAGGGGTTATTAAAGTAATATACAATGTTTTCTATTCCATTCCAATTGTAAACCAAATACTATAATACCAAAACCTTATTTGATTCCTGTGGTTAAACAAAACAAAATTATTTCCATTCTATTCTCATTCCCCTTCCATTCCATTGTCCATGTCGAAAGTGTTCAAATTTTAAGTCCATGGTTAGCAAATTTAAAACCAGGATCATCGTATTCAGACACTTAATAAAATGATACGATGACTCAATGAAATGAGGGGAAGATGAGATTCTTACACACACTTAGTCAAAATATAGCATCATAATTCTTTAGTTCAATATCCACACAACATTCATCAATTTCTCCATCTTCCTAGACTTGGAATTTTTTACTTATTGGAGTTATATTATTTTGTTAGTTTATGTAGAGACATTTTGTATATGTCAAAACCCTAAACCCTACATCGAATATATCAAAACCCTAAACCCCAAATCCATATATGCCAAATCTCAAACCTCAAAAACCTACACCCTATTTAGAAAAATAATAATTTTAATAATATATTTTATTTTTATGTAATAATTATATAAATCAATTATTTTTTTCTAATGAGAAATAATAATTGAATAATATTATTTAAATTTTACTAAATATAGGGGTTATTAAGGTAATATATAATCTTTTCTATTCCAGTCCAATTGTAAACCAAATACTATAATACTAAAACCTTGTTTGATTCCTATTGTTAAACCATTCAAAATTATTTCCAATCCATTTTCATTCCCCTTCCATTCTGTTGTCCATGTCCAAAGTGTTCAAATTTTAAGTCCATGGTTAGTATATTTAAAACCAGAATCATCGTATTGAGACATTTACTGAAGAAAAGGAGACGATGGCTCAATGAAATGAGGGGAAGATGAGATTCTTACACACACTTAGTCAAAATATAGCATCATAATTCTTTAGTACAATATTACAAGTAGCACCTACCACACAACATCTTTCAATTTCTCCATCTTCTTATACATGGATTTTTTTTGCTTATTGTAGTTATATTATTTTTTTAATTTATGTAGAGACATTTTGTATATTATAAACTTCAAGTTCTTGAATGAATGCTAGATTGCTTGGTTGACGGTATATTGGGAAATTTTTAATTAGGTGGTATATATTTTTAGAGAGCATGTGGAGTATAGTTTTGTATATGTAAAGATAATATTACATTACCCCGTGTTTGGTTGACTAGAATGGAATTGAATCAGAATTGATACCTTCCAATTTTAGGTTTGGTTAGGATAAAAAATGGGAATGGAATGGAATTCATTTCTAAAATATAAGGAATCATGATTACTTCTACCAACTTAAGGAATCATGATCCCATTCCAATCTCATATTTTTTCCATATTTTTCCCAATCTCAAATATAACCATAAATCCTAATCCCTATTTATTAAATCCTAAACCCTAAACCCTAAATATAAAATCCCAAATCCTACAATCCTAAACACTATTTAGAAAAATAATAATTATAACCATAAACCTGAACCTACAAATAAAACCCTAAACCCCAAATCCCAAAACTATAAACTTTATTTAGAAAAATAATAATATTAACCTTAAAACTTAACCCACAACATAACCCAAATTCCAAAACCCAAATCTCTATTTAAAAAAATAATAACTTTAACTCTAAACCATAACCCACAAATATAACCCTCAACCCTAAATCCAAAATCCCAAAATCCGAAATCCCAAAAACCCTAAATCACAAATCTCAAACCTAAAAACCCTAAACCTTAATTAGAAAAATAATAATATGAATAATATATTTTATTTTTAACTAATAATTATATAAATCAAGTATTTTTTTTATGAAAAAATATAAATTGAATGACATTATCTAAATTTTACAAAATATAGGGATAGTAAGGTAATATACAGTGTTTTCTATTCCATTCAAATTGTAAACCAAATACTATAATACTAAAGCCTTCTATGATTCTTGTGGTAAAACCAAACAAAATTATTTTCATTCCTTTCACATTCGCCTTCCATCTCGTAGTCCATATGGAAAGTGTTCAAAATTTAAGTCCATGTTAGCAAATTTATGTTTGGTTAAAATAAAAAATGGAATGGATTGGAATTGATTTCTAAAAGAGAAAGAATCATAACTCATTCTCCCGACTTAAGGAATCCTCATTCAATTCCACTCTCAATTGTTTTTCAATTTTACCCCAACCCCAAATATAATCTTAAACTGAAACCCTAATTATTAAATCCTAAACCTTAAATTACAAATCTCAAATCCCAAACCCTAAAACCCTAAACACTATTTAGGAAAATAATAATTTTAACCGTAAACTTTAACCCTCCAATATAACCCTAAACAATAAGCCTTAAACCCCAAATCTAAAATCCCAAAACCATTAACCCTATTTAAAAAATAATAATATTAACCCTAAAACTTAACCCACAAATATAACCCAAAACCCCAAATCCTAAAACCCAAAACACTATTTAAAAATAATAATTTTAACCTTAAACCTTAACCTACAAATATAATCCTAAACCATAAATCTGAAATCCTTAAATAACAAATCCCAAATCACAAATCTCAAAACCCTAAAACCAGTTTAGAAAAATAATAATTTTAATAATATATTTTATTTTTAAGTAGTAATTATTTAAATCATGTTATTTTCAGATAAAAAAATAGTTGTTGACTAATAGTATTAATTTTTACTAAATATATGGGTATTAAGGTAATATATAGTGTTTTCTATTACATTCCAATTGTAAACCAAAGACTACAATACTGAAGCTGTCTTTGATTCCTGGGGTCAAACCAAACAAAATTATTTCCCATTCCCCTTTCATCCTATTGTCCATTTTGAAAGTGTTCAAATTTTAAGTCTAATGTTAGCAAATTTAAAATTAGGATCATTGTATTGAGACATTTACTCAACAACAAGAAACGATGGCTCAATGAAATGAGGTGAGATGAGATTCTAACCCATACTTAGTCAAAATATAGCATCATAATTCTTTAGTACAATATCATATGTAGCACGTACCTCACAAGATCCATCAAATTCTCCATCTTCTTATATTTGGATTTTTTTTTCTTATTGGAGGTATATTATATTTTAGTTTACATAAGGACATTATGTATATTTTAAACCTGAAGTTCTTCAATAAATGTGATATTGCTTGGTTGATGGTATATTGGGAAATGTTTTGGATAAGGTGGTAAATATTTTTAGAGAAAATATGGAGTATATTTTTGTATATGTAAAGGTAATATTACATTACCACATGTTTAGTTGACTGGAATGGAATTGAATCAGAATTGATTCTTTCCAATTTTATGTTTGGTTAGTCTATAAAATGGGAATCAAATGGACTCTATTTCTAAAAGAGAATTAATCATAATTCCTTCTCCCATCTAAAGGATTCATGATTCCATACCATACTCAATGTTTTTTTCAATTTTACCCAATCCCCAAATATAACCCTAAAACTTAAACAATAATTATTAAATCCTAAACCGTCAACCCTAAATCACAAATCCTAAATCCTAAAACCCTAAAAACTATTAGGAAAATATTAATTTTGATCGTAAACCTTAACTCACAATTATAACCCTAAACACTAAACCTTAAATCCTGAATCCCGAATCCTATAACCGTAAATCCTGAACCCTAAATTTCAAAACCCAAAACCTTATTTAGAATAATAATAATTTTAAGCCTAAATCTAAACCCATAAATATAACCCTAAACCCTAAATCCCTAAATGCAAAATCTCAAATCTCAAAACCCTAAACCATATTTAGAAAAATAATGATTTTAATAATATATTTAATTTTTAAGTAATAATTATTTAAATCAAGTATTTTTTCTAATGAAAAAGTAATAGTTTAATAATATTATTAAACTTTACTAAATATATGGTTATTAAGATAATATACAATTTTTTCTATTACATTACAATTGTAAACCAAACATTACAGTACTGAAGCTTTCTTTAATTCCTGGGGTCAAACCAAACAAAATTATTTCCCATTCCCCTTACATCCCGTTGTCCATGTTGAAAGTGTTCAAATTATAAGTCCAAGGTCAACAAATTTAAAATCAAGATCATTATATTGAGACATTTACTTAGCAACAATATACGATGGCTCAATGTAATGAGGTGAAGATTAGATTCTTACACACACTTAGTCAAAATATAGCATCATAATTATTTAGTACAATATCATAAGTAGCACTTACCTCACAACATCCATCAATTTCTCCATATTCTTAGACTTGGATATATTTTCTTATTGGTGTTATATTATTTTTTTAGTTTATGTAGAGACATTTTGTATACGTTAAACTTGAATTCTTGAAACAATACTAGATTGCTTCGTTGACATTATATGGGGAAATGTTTTGGATTAGGTGGTATATATTTTTAGAGAGAATGTGGAATATATTTTTATATATGTAAAGGTAATATTACATTATCGCAAGTTTAGTTAACTAAAATGGAATTGAATCAGAATTAATTCCTTCCAATTTAATGTTTGGTTACGCAAAAAAATGAGAATATAATGAATCAATTTCTAAAAGATAAGAAATCAATATTCCTTCTCCCCCATAAGCATTCATGATTCCATTCCAATCTCAAATTTGTTTTTCAAATTTTACCCCAACCATAAATATAATGTGTAACCCTAAACCGTTATCCTTAAATCTTAAACACTAAACTCTAAATCCCAAATCGCTAAACATTATTTAGAAAAATAATAATTTCAACCCTAAATCCTAAATCCAAAATTCCAAAACCATAAACCCTATTTAGAATAAAAATAATATTAACTCTAAAACTTAACACAAAAATTTAACCCTAAACCTTAAATCCCAAATACCAAAACCCTTTTAAAAAAATAATTTTAACCCTAAACCTGAACCAAAATATAACTCTTAACCCTAAATTCAAATTCTCAAAATAAAAAACTAAAATCCCAAACCTCAAAACCCTAAAACCTATTTAGAAAAATAGTAATTTTAATAAAACCCTAAAACCTACCATTCCTTTGTCCATGTCGAAAGTGGTCAAATTTTAAGTCCATGGTTAGAAAATTTATACTCATGATCATCATATTTAGACATTTAGTCAACAACAAGAGAAGATGGCTTAATGAAAGGAGGTAAAGAAGAGATTCTTACACACACTTAGTAAAAATATAGCATCATAATTCTTTAGTACAATATCACATGTAACACCTACCACACAACATCCATCAATTTCTCCATCTTCTTAGACTTGGATCTTTTTTCTTATTGGAGGTATATTATTTTGTCAGTTTATGTAGAGACATTATGTCTATGTTAAACTTGAAGTTCTTGAATAAATTATAGAAATGCTTCGTTGATGGTATATTGGAAAATGTTTTGGATTATGTGGTATATATTTTTAGAGAGAATGTGGAGTATATTTTTTTATATGTAAAGGTAATATTACATTAGCCCATGTTTGGTTGCCTGGATTGAAATAGAATCAGAATTCATTCCTTCCAATTTTATGTTTGGTTAGGTTGAAAAATGGGAATGGAATGGAATCGATTCCAAAAAGAGAAGGAATCCTAATTAATTCTTTCCCCTTAAGGAATCATGATTCCATTCTCATCTCGAATTGTTTTTCCAATTTTACCATAACCCCAAATATAACCCTAAACCCTCAACCCTAAGCATTAAATCCAAAACCCTCAACCCTAAATCCTAAATCCTGAATCCCAAAATGCAAAACTCAAAACCCTATTTAAAAAAAAATAATTTTAAACCAAAATCTTAACCCCCAAATATAACTCTAAAGACTAAACCCTATACCTAAATCCCAAATCCCAAAACAATAAAACCTATTTAGAAAAATAATTATTTATTTCATGTGTTTTTCTAATGAAAACCCTATTAATTGAATGATATTAATTAAATTTTTATAAATATAGGGGTATTAAGGTCAAATCAAAGAAAACTATTTTCATTCCATTCCCATTCCCTTTTCATTCTGTTGTCCAAGTCCAAATTGTTCAAGTTTTAAGTCCACAGTCAGTAAATTTAAACTTTGTATCATCATTATGAGTTATTTACTCAACAACAGGAAATGATGGCTCAATGAAATTAGGTGTTGTTGAGACTCTTATGCACAGTCAAAATATAGCATTGATGAGCAAAACCGGCATCTCCGATCCTGCCAATACTTTGGTTTTATATTTATAAAAATCTCGCAAGTGCACGAATCATTTCGTAGAAAATGATAAGTATACTCCCAAGGTCGATCTAAGGAAGGAATATTTGTGGTTTTTAATTTATTATTCAAACTTTTAAAAACGAAATTAAATCCTAAACATCCTTTCACGATATTTGGGCTTTTGTGTTTCTAATCTAATAACATAAAAATAAACATAGATATAGATTCAATAAATATTGATGCAAATTTTATCATTTACAATAGTGGAGTATTTATGGATATAATAACTATGTTAATTATGCTTGCTCATATTATTTAGGTTATTAATGATATAAATTGATATTTATTGATTCTCTCTTTTTTATATGAATACCACCTTTGGTGGGGTTAGATATTCTTTGTTAACTAAACAAATCAATTAACATCTATGGGTAAGGTTGATAACTAATTTTGTTAATTAAATTAATTCCTTTTTCTAAGAGATTGAAAATGAACCATTTAAATGCCACCTTTGGTGGGGTTAGATAGTTTAAACTTTATTCAAGGTGTCCACATGAAACCTAAGAATTTAGTTATCCGAGTACTAACTTTCAAGTTTTAAAACCACTACTGAAAACATGTTTTCAATACATTTTCAGATAATAATTTTTATAAAAACTTTTGAAATAGAGCTTCACTCTAACTACCGGGCGATTGTACCAACAAATAAAAAAGCACTACTCTAAATCAGATCGGATAACTAAACCTTAAAATCTAATTTTCAGATTTAAGTTTGTAATGAAAAATAATATATTTCTCTCTAACATTCTTAATATAAAATCTTGAATAAAAATAAAATCAATTCATTTTAGAGATTTTTACCTAATTAATATTTCGCAAGCATAACAACGTTATTATTATATCATGTTTACAAACAGCCAGCAAAGTTAAATTTAATCACAGACAAATTAAATATAACTTGTAAGAATAAAGCATAAAAAATAACTGTAAAGAAAATAAATCCTTACAGTACTTTGTTGCTTTTCCCGTTGCTGGGAAACCTCCAAACAGAATTTGCACTCCCATTTATTGAATCGAAAAGAAAATAAATTACAAAAACATAACTAGTTCTTCTCAAAAAGAGAAGAACTCTAAGACTAAGAAAAACTAACTAAGAAAAGCTAAAAATTAAGAAAAACTTAAAAACTAAGAAATGAGAGAAATAAAGAGAAGAGAAGATGTGTTTTGAGGTGTGTTTAGTTATGAAGAGAATGAGGGTATTTATAGGTGAGGATGGGAAGAAAAAGTGGGTGAAAAAATGATTAAAAATGGAGAAAACGCGGAGTAGTGAATGGTGATGTCATACTGATGATGTCATGCTGGTGTGGGCACGGCAGCACATGCAGATGGGCATAGACAAGCGCAGACGTGCGCAGATGGACCGCAGGCATGCGCGTGCGTTGCTGGACGGCGCGGTTGGGCCATTTTGTCCAATTTTTCCATATTTGTTGACTTTTTCTCATTTATTTTATGAATATATTTGTGATGTATTGCCTCCAGTATTCCTCTTTGAGTCTTTAAGTTACGTTTTTAAGCAAAAATATCTGAAAAACAATAAAAATACCCGTTATTCTGAAAAGACAAATATATGTAAATATATGATAAAATCATATAAATATATATATTTTTAATCAATTAATATGCATAAAATCATGGTAATTTTAGTGCTTTTTGAGCACTTATCACAACCCCTAACCAGTTTGTTGCTAGTCCCTTAGTAAGAGAAGCGATAAAAAGTAAAAATTAAACTATCCTAAATCACTTCCGTGGATTGACGCGGCTGCATTTAGCCTATGCAACAAGCCTTTAAACCCCTAGGTTGCCTTAGTGGACGAGTTTGAGTCTCGTGAGGGTTTTCAGTAATGATACCCACTAACATTGAACTAAATGTAAAAATTAAAAGAAATAATAAAAACAATCAACTTAAAAACTAAAATTACAACAAAATCAAAAATTAACTTTTAAGAATAAAAGAAAACAACATATCACAAAAATGTCTCATACTTTTTAATCTCCTTTAAGATCATAATTAAAATCTCAAGCATAAGTTATTTTAATCTCTTTAAACAATCATGATTTATTATAATAATTAGTTGAAAATCATTTTCATATTTCATATAAAAAATGTATCAATTTAATTTCACCCAATTTCAGTGTCTAAAATCCGAATTCGCTTCGACTCTATTCCTCACTAGTCAATACTCTCAAAACACTGAATCTTGTGGGTTCAAACACTCATACTAATTTATATGCAAAATATTTGATGTAGAGAAATGAACTAATATGTTCGCATATGTATAAAGAATAAAGACTCAAAGTATTATTTTGACATTGATCTCATGAAACGAATCAAATGTATAAATTATAAAGATATCATATATAAAAATTATTTTCGTGCATAAATCAAACTCATTAAGAAAATATTTCAAGATATATGCCTTTTACAAATGAAGAAAGTGTAATGACTTTTTAGGGAATTACTTCCTATATCTTTCTTTTGTAATAGCCTTTACTCACAACTTTGTAGGCAATGTGGGTCATAGTATGTAGATTATACTATATATTCTTTATCTCTCTATTTTTTTCTTTTTCCTGGAGATTTTGTTTTTCAATATGTATGTTTTTTAGAGAGTCAACCCACGTACAGATTGTACATTTTTTTTAGGATTTTGGTGAGTGGTTAATTTTATGGCTTTTCTGTTTGATTTTGGTTTAGGTCACCCCATATATGTCTTTTTTTTGTAACAGTCATGCACGAATGAGATGAAGGCATATACTATCAATTTCTACTTAAATCATTTAATCTAAGCAAAAATAATAAAAAAAAATATACGACACTCTATTAAGATGAGGAAAAATTCATACATTCAATGCTAATACCTATAGAGATCCTCTAAAAATTGAAGAAATGAGAAATGTGTTTGGAGTAGAAAAAATATATATTTCACTCTGAATAAAGGAAATTAGGCTCAAATTATATCTCACAAAGGTAGTCTCTACTAAAAAAATTCATAAACACTGATTTTGGGTTTAATACAACTTCCACATCTTATCAAGAAATACTAGTTATGATAAAAACTAACTAATTACCAAAAACAATTACAAAATATTTCATGATATGTTTTCAAAAATTAATCTAACAATACAAAAAACTTAACTATTTACTTAAATTTGATTTAAAGAAATGATAAATGTTTTGGAGAATTTTTAAAGTTAATTCTAAAATTCCAAAAATTACTAAATCATACAAAGAAAATAAAACTAAACACAATAAAAATGAAAATGTGAACATAACATAAAATAAAAATTATTTTTTTTATTTTTTTATTTTTATTATTTTTTTTAAATTGTTAAATTGTTTTTTTTTCTTTTTTTTTAAATTTGGTAACTTTTCACCACCCCCAACCTAAAACTTACATTGTCCTTAATGTAACAATTGTAAATTAAAGATAAAGAGAAAAGAGAAAAATAATTACCGATTTCCTGAGAATGTGCAAGTAGTAATGGAGAAATGCAGGTGCATCCATCATATTCATCATTAAAGTTCACACAGACAGATCGCTACGAACTTCTAACATCTCAACAAATATTTTTAGTTTTAACAATTTTAAAATTATTCACATGTAATTAAACGAAAATAAACAATAGAAATTAAATAAATAAAACAAATAAAAGAAAATTACCTAAAATGATGGGTTGCCTCCCATCCAGTGCTTAGTTTAATGTCTTAGCAAGACGTAACTTTATGGTGCTAAGGGTTACTCAGCCAAATGCAATCCATTTCAGAAATGTTGTTTGGTTCTTCTAAATAAGGCTTCACACGATGCCCATTGACTTTGAATGTTTTTTGTGTCTTGGAATCCAATAGTTCTACTACTCCATGTGCAAATACCTGAACTATTTTGAATGGTCCATCCCATCTTGATCTCAACTTTCCTAGAAACAATCTCAAACGAGAGTTAAATAAAAGAACTTTCCTTCCAGGGTGAAGAATCTTAGGAACTAGCCTCTTGTCATCATAGCGCTTAGTACGCTCTTTGTATAATTTGGCATTCTCGTAGGCTTCATTCCTGATTTCTTCCAACTAATTAAGATGGAGTAACCAGTTTTCTCCTGCTTTATCTAAATCCATGTTTAACTCTTTAATTGCCCAGTAAGCCTTGTGTTCAAGTTCAATTGGAAGGTGGCACACTTTCCCAAAGATTAACTGGTAAGGGCTCATCCCAATAGGTATTTTGTAAGCAGTGCGGTATGCCCATAAGGCATCATTTAACTTAATCCTTCCTTGAAGGATGCACAGTACGTTCCAATATTCCCTTAATTTGCCTATTACTTACTTCCACTAAACTAGAAGTTTGAGGATGATATGGAGTAGCTACTTTATGTGTGATGTTGTACTTGTTTAGTACTCCATCAAATATCTTGTTAGAAAAATGGCTACCTCCATCACTTATTATAGCTCTAGGCATTCCGAACCTACTGAATATTAAATCCTTCAAGAATTTAACAACACATTAGCATCATTGGTTTTAGTGGGGATAGCTTCTACCCACTTGGATACATAATCCACAGCAACCAAAATATATTGAAAACCATTGGATGGGGGAAAAGGACCCATTAAGTCAATCCCTCACACATCGAAGAGTTCAACAACTAAATTAGATGTCAAAGGCATTTCATGTCTTTTGCTTATGTTTCCTGTTCTTTGACATCTATCACATTGTGCACAAAAACATATGAGCATCTTTAAAAAGAGTGGGCCAAAAGAATCGAGACTGTAATACCTTACGGGCTGTCTTTTCACCATCAAAATGGCCCCCACAATGAAGTTCATGACAAAAAGTTAGATTGCTCTTATGTTCTTCTTCAGGTACACATCTTCGGATGACTTGATCTTGACCAATCTTGTATAAATAAGGGTCATCCCAGAAATAGTCCTTAATAGTTTTTAAAAACCTTTTCTTGTCATGATATGAAGTGTTAGGTCGCAAAACACCAGTGGCAAGATAGTTTACAATATCAGCATATCATGGGTTCAGACCTATTGAAAATAATTGCTCATCAGGAAAGGTTTCAACTATATCTTCATTACTCTCATCTTTAAGAGAATTGAAGTTAGAAATCAACCTAGACAAATGGTCAGCTACTAAGTTTTCACTGCCTTTCTTATCCTTGATTTCTAGGTCAAATTCTTGTAAGAGTAAGACCCACCTGATTAATCTTGGCTTGGCATTTGGTTTACTTAATAGGTATCTTAAAGCAGCATGATCAGAATGCACAATCACTTTAGATCCTACTAAATAAGACCTAAATTTGTCTAAAGAAAACACTATAGCCAAGAATTCCTTTTTAGTGGTGGTATAATTCATTTGGGCATCATTGAGTGTTTTCCTAGCATAGTAGATGACATACAAACACTTATCCACTCTTTGTCCCAAGACTGCTCCGATAGCATAATCAGAAGCGTCACACATTATTTCAAAAGGTAAAGACCAGTTTGGTGCCATAATAACAGGGGTAGATGTTAGTTTCTCTTTCAAGGTATTAAAGGCAATAAGGCAGTCATTGTTGAAATTAAAATAAACATCTTTTGATAGGAAGTTACATAAGGGATGACTTATTTTAGAGAAATCTTTAATAAATCGTCTGTAAAATCTTGTATGTCCTAAGAAGCTTATTATCTCCTGTATAGATGTAGGGGAGGTAGTTTGGAAATCAATTCAACTTTTACCTTATCAACTTCAATACCCTTGTTTGAAATTATATGCCCTAAAACTATCCCTTGTTGAACCATAAAATGAATTTTCTCCCAACTAAGGGTGAGATTGCATTCAATGCATCTTTCTAAGACCAAAGTCAATTTATGTAAGCAATCATCAAATGAGTTCCCAAAGACAGAGAAATCTTCCATGAAAGTCTCAATGAATTTTTCCACCATGTCCGAGAAAATAGATATCATGCATCTCTAGAAAGTGGCAGGGGCATTGCATAACCCAAATGGCATTCTTTGAAAAGAAAATGTCCCAAAAGGATATGTAAATGTGGTCTTTTCCTGATCTTCTGGTGCTATAGGTACTTGATAATATCCAGACAATCCATCTAGAAAATAGTAAAATTCGTCCCCAATTAATCTTTCCAACATTTGATCAATAAATGGAAGAGGAAAGTGATCCTTTTTAGTATATAAATTTAGTTTCCTAAAATCTATACACATTCTCCATCCAGTGATTATTCTAGTGGGCACTAATTCACTTTTGTCATTTTTAACAACTGTTATCCCAGATTTCTTAGGTACCACATGCACCGGACTAACCCACTTACTATCCGCAATAAGATAGATAATTCCTTCTTCTAACAATTTAAGAATTTCTTTCTTAACTACCTCTTGCATATTTGGGTTTAGTCTTCTTTGGGCCTCTCGTATAGCTTTAGCACCATCCTCCAAGTTGATCTTGTGCATACACATCGTAGGAATAATGCCTCTTATATCCCCGATACTCCAGCCTATAGCTTTCTTAAACTATTTAAGCACTTTGATATGTTCCTTTTCTTGGGTTTTGGTCAAGGTTGAAGAAATTATCACTGGATAAGTTTCTCCTTCTCCCAAAAACACATATTTTAAGTGCTTAGGTAAGTCTTTGAGTTCAAGTTGAAATGGATTGGCTTCTTTACTAGATGAAGAAATGGTTAGATTTAAAAGTGTACTAGATTTTGTCATTACTTCATCATTGTCTAGTCATTCAAGGTACCCCTTAATTTCCTCATCTAAATCTTCTTCGACCTCTTCAAGTGTAAGAATAGTTTCAAGCTTGTCTTCTATTCTGGTTCAGAAAAAGGTGTTTTGGACAAGATTATCCAAAGGGTCAACATCGAATATTTCATCGATGGTAGAAATAGAAGGAAAAGATGAAGAATCAAAAACTTTAAAATGAATAGTCTCTCCTAAGACTATCATTGTCAAATTTCCATCTTGGACATCAATAATAGTTTTAATAGTTGCCATAAACGGTCTACCAAGAAATATTGTGTGCTCTTTGTCCAATGTTGGATTTTCTTGCATATCTAGAACCACAAAGTCAACAGGTATTATCAGGTTGTCTACTTGTACCAACACATCCTCAACTATTCCCTTTGGATACTTAAGAGATCTATCTGCAAGTTGAAGGGACATAGTTATGGGTTTTAAATCTCCTAAATTGAGTTGTAAGAATATAGAGTAAGGCATCAAATTTATACTAGCACCTAAATCAAGCATTGCTTTAGCAACCTTCCTATCCTTTATAGTTATGTTTATAATAAAACTTCTAGGGTCTTTCAACTTAGGGGTAGTTTGTGCTGAAGTACATCGCTAGAAATTTCTGATACTACTACTTGTTCATTCAGTTCATACCTCCTTTCTCTTAGTGTTCAACTCTTTGAAAAACTTAGCATATGAAGGCACATTCATGATCACTTCTAATAATGGTAAATTGATATTTACTTTAGAGAGCATATTAAAAAGATCATAGAATTTCTTATCTTGTTTGGATTCTTTTAACCGGTGTGGAAAAGGTACTTGCAGCTGGTGTGGTTCTGTTGTCTTTTGAATTTTGGGGATGTTAGATGACCCTCCAATGAGTTTTTCAGAAGGCTTGTTAAGTTTAACACTTGTTTCTCCTTTTTGCGAGACTAGAATATCACGTTCTTTGTTACCTGAACTACAAGGTAGATCGTTAGAGATTTCAGGTAAACGGGTATTGACTACCTTACCACTTCGAAGGGTTCTTACATCCTTTGCTTGTTCTGGTTGACTGGGCAATTTTCCTGGTTCTTTCTTTTGCATTTGTTTAGCCATTTGCCCAACTTTAGATTCTATCCTTTTAACCGAAGCCTTCATGATGTTCAACCTTTGATTATTCATCAATTGGTTGTCATGACTAACTTGAATAAAAGCATTCAAGTTATCCTCTAAGGTTGGCTTAAAAGATTGGCTTGGTGGGTAACGGTGGTTTTTATTCGACCTTTGTGTTGGACATTGGGTGTAGGTTGGGTAATTATTTTGTTTCCAATGATGGTTAGGGTGATTATAGGTGTTTAGATGATACCTTTGAAAGGATTTGACTTCCTCCATGACATCGACACTAGAATCACAAGTATTTGAACAATTATGAGTACCATGCCCAATTGAAAAACACACTTCACACACCTCTTGATTTGGCATTTGGTGGGTAGTGAGAAGTTGCACTTGTTTAGTCAATTAAGCAAGTTGCAAGGTGATCTCATTATCAGAGCAACCTTCATTGACTCTTGCTCTCCTTCTAGCACTTCTTTGTTGGGAATTAGAACCCAACAGCTCATAAAGATTATAGGTTTACTCTGCGGTTTTTTCTCCCACAAAGACCTCCAAAGAAGATATCAACCATGTATTGACTCTGCAGTGTCAATCCATCATAAAAGAATTGGTTTTGTAGTTGCAATGGAAAGCTATGATTATGAAATTGAATGAAAAGGAGTTTGAATCGTTCCCAAGCTTCATGAAAGGGCTCTTCATACATTTGAGAAAATGTTGCTATCTTCGTCCTTAGATCAACAGTCTTTTGATGGGAATAGAACTTACCCATAAACATTTCATATACTGCCTCCCAAGTTGATCTTCATTGATTGCATATAGTGGAAAGGTTTGGACAATAGCATAGAATTCTCGAATGAAATGCAAAGGGTCTTCATTAGGGACACTGTAAAAGGAAGGCAACAAAGAATAATGAATCTTTTTCAATTCATAATTCCTTGCAGCCTCTTGTAATTGTATGCCGGAAGTTACATTGCCAATGATTGGCATTGTATAGTCTTTCATCATTTTCCGCCTATCTTCATCATATCCCATGGTTATTTGTAGTTGAAATTGATCATCCTCCTATTGTGTATCAATATTTAGCTCTTAAAAAAATAGTAGATATCTCTAAGAAAGATTTCCCACTTGACAAAATGTATAGGCTTAAAGCAAAAAGGGTGTAGGGAACCTAATTGTTTTTTTAATGCTAAATTTAAAGAATGGACACAATTTTTGAAACAAACAAATTTATTTCATTTGAATTTTATTACACACAAAATAAAACTAAAATAAAGGAAAATACAATAATGGGTGAGCTCCTACGTAGGACTAAAATTTATCGTCTTCTAGTAAGACGTTGCTTGGAGATTGCAGAATGACAAACTCAATGTCTCCTCTTCATTGGATTTATTTTACCCCATTTGACCATCAAATTAGTCTTTGCTTTGTTTTTGCAAATTTTCAACTAACTGTTCTACTTGAACTTCCACCTTTTTGATAGAAGCTTCAACAGAGTCCAACCGTTGATTGGTTTTAGATTGGTTATCTCTACAAACTTGAATAAAAGAATTCAAGTTGTCCTCCAGGGTTGATTTATTGGGAATGCTTCTTGGAATAGGCGGGTGGAATTACTGGCCTGATTGATTTGAGCTTTGAGCGAAAGGAGGGTTGTTTTGCCTCCAAGAGAAGTTCAGAGGATTTCTCCACCCAGGATTGTAGGTATTTGAATTAGGGTCGAACCTTGGTCTCTATTGATATGCTCCCAATACATTAACCTATTCAGGTCCAGTTGTTGTTTCTCCTTGATATGGACAGGCTTTAGTACCATGTCCCATGTTGCTGTACAAACCATACTGTTCATTATTGGTGTTGGTTTGCGTAGTGAGAAGGGCAACTTGCTTGGTCAATTGAACAAGTTATTGTTGAACTTCATTGCTGGAATCAATTTCATGAACTCCAACTTTTCTCACTCGTGCGCTTTTCTATTGGGAATTATTAGCACCCAACATCTCAAAGAGGTTGTACGTGTCTAAGGCATTCTTTTCTCCCATTGCTCCTCCTGCAGCGTTGTCGACAATGAACTGACATTATTGCGTAAGTCCATCGTAAAAGAATTGGTTCTAAAACTACAGGGGATAGCTGTGATGGGAACATTGAGTGACAAACATTTTTGAACCTATCACAAGCTTCATGGAATGGTTCTCCTTCCATCTGAGAGAAAGTAGCAATCTTTCCTCTAAACTATGATGTTTTTTGGTGGAAATAGAATTTTCCCATGAATTTATTATAAATGTTCTCCCATGTCATCAAAGAACCTGGGGGAAGTGACATCAACCAAGCTTTGGCTTTATCCTTTAAGGTGTAGGGGAAACATCTCATTCTAAGTTGATCCTCGTTTGGAATATCGAGGGGGAAGGTTTGGGCTGTAGCATAAAAGTCTCTAATGAAGGAAAGAGAATCTTCATTAAGCAGTGATGAATGCTTAAAAAGCACTAAAATTACCTTGATTTTATGCACATTAATTGATTAAAAATATATATATTTATACGATTTTATCATATATTTATATAAATTTGTCTTTTCGGAATCACGGTTATTTTTATTGTTTTTCAGGTATTTTTGCTTAAAAATGTCACTTAAAGACTCAAAAAGGAATACTGGAGGCAATACATCACAAATATATTAATAAATAAATGAGGAAAGGTCAACAAATATGAAAAAATTGGACAAAATGGGACAACAATGTCAAAAAAGAGGAAATCGCGCCGCCTAGCCACCCAGCTGCCCAGCTACGTCGACCACTACGCGCAGCGTGCCCCAGATCCTCCTTCCGCGCGTGTCCCTGCACGCGCCTGCGCCCAACTGCTACCCATCTGCGTGCGCTTGCGCCCAGCTGCACCCCATCTGCGCACAGTCGTCCCACGTCATGCTGACATCATCAATGACGTTAGCAATCACCACTCCGCATTTTCATCATTTTTTAACATTTTTTCACCCACTTTTTCTCTCCATCCTCACCTATAAATACCCCCCTTCTCTTCACTTCATACCACACCTCAAAACACACTTCTCTCCTCTTTCTTTCTTTCCATTTCTTAGTTTTTAGTTTTTTTAGTTTTTTTAGTTTTTCTTAGTTTTTAGTTAGTTTTTCTTAGTTTTAGAGTTCTTCTCTTTTTGAGAAGAACTAGCTATGTTTTTTGTAATTTATTTGCTTTTCGATTCAATAAATGGGAGTGTAAATTCCGCTTGGAGGTTTTCCAGCAACGGGAATAGCATCGAAGTTCTGTAAGGATTTTATTTTCTTTATAGTTATTTTTTATGCTTTATTCTTACATGTTATATTTAATTTGTCTGTGATTAAATTTAACTTTGCTGGCTGTTTGTAAACATGATATAATAATAACATTGTTATGCTTGCGAAATATTAAATAGGTAAAAACCTCTAAAATGAATTAATTTTATTTTTATTCAAGATTTTATATTAAGAATGTTAGAGAGAAATATATTATTTTTCATTACAAACTTAAATCTGAAAATTAGATTTTAAGGTTTAGTTATCCGGTCAGATTTAGAGTAGTGCTCTTTTATTTGTTGGTACAATCGCCTGGTAGTTAGAGTGAAGCTCTATTTCAAAAGTTTTTATAAGAATTATTATCTGAAAATGTATTGACAACATGTTTTCAGTAGTGGTTTTAAAACTTGAAAGTTAGTACTCGGATAACTAAATTCTTAGGTTTAATTTGGACACCTTGAATAAAGTTTAAACTGTCTAACCACACCAAAGGTGACATTTAAATGGTTCATTTTCAATCTCTTAGAAAAAGGAATTAATTTAATTAACCAAATTAGTTATCAACCCCACCTATAGGTGTTAATTGATTTGTTTAGTTAACAAAGAATATCTAACCCCACCAAAGGTGGTATTCATATAAAAAATAGAGAATCAATAAATATCAATTCATATCTTTAATAACCTAAATAATATGAGCAAGCATAATTAACTTAATTATTATATCCATAAATACTCCACCATTATAAATGATAAAATTTGCATAAATGTTTATTGAATCTATGTTTATTTTTATGTAAGTAGATTAAAAACACAAAACCCCAAAATATCGTGACAGGATGTTTAGGATTTAATTTCGTTTTTAAAATTTTGAATAATAAACTAAAAACCACATACATTCCTTCCTTAGATCGACCTTGGAAGTATACTTATCATTTTTTACGAAATGATTCGTGCACTTGCGAGAGTTTTATAAATAGATAAAACCAAAGTATCGACAGGATCGGCGATGTTGGTTCTGCCCTTATCAGGCAGCCCATAAAAGGAAGGAAGCATAGAAAAATGAATATTTTTTAGTTGATAATTCCGAGCAGCCTCACCCAGCTGGATAGCGGGAGTTGCCATGCCAATCACTGGTCTTACAAACGCCTTCATGGTGGTTTCCCTGACATGTTGGTTTTCTTCCATTTCTTTCGGTTCTAGTAAAGTATTAAGGCTTGGTTCTATGTTTGGCTCAAAAACAAGTTGATGGTTGGAATCCAGGTTTGTTGACACTTCTTTAAATTTATGAATATTATTTACATATGGTGTATTACTGAGCGTGGCTGGGCGTGCTGCGCGCGTTGGCCAGTGCGGCTGGGTAGCTGGGCGGCGCGGCTAGGCATCCTGATTTCCTCCTTTTTAACATTTTTGACCTTTTTGACCCATTTTGTCCAATTTTTCCATATTTGTTGACTTTTCCTTATTTATTTTATGAATATATTTGTGATGTATTAGCTCCAGTATTCCTCTTTGAGTCTTTAAGTTACGTTTTTAAGTAAAAATACTTGAAAAACAATAAAAATACCCGTGATTCCGAAAAGACAAATATATATAAATATATGATAAAATCATATAAATATATATATTTTTAATTAATTAATGTGCATAAAATCATGGTAATTTTAGTGCTTTTTGAGCACTCATCAAGCATCATAATTCTTTAGTACAATATCACATGTAGCACCTACCACATAACATCCATCAATTTCTCCATCTTCTTAGACTTGGATTTTTTTTCTTAATGGAGGTATATTTTTTTGTTAGTTTATGTGGAGACATTTTGTATATGTTAAACTTGAAGTTCTCGAATAAATGCTAGAATGGCTTGGTTGACAGTATATTGGGACATGTTTTGGATTAGTTGGTATATATTTTAAGAGAGAATGTATAATATATTTTTGTATTTGTAAAGGTAATATTACATTACCTCATGTTTAGTTGACTGTATTGGTATATAATCATAATTAATTCCTTCCAATTTTATGTTTGGTTATTCTGAAAAATGGGAATGGATTGGAATCAATTTATAAAAGATAAGAAATCATAATTCCTTCTCTCATTAAAGGAATCGTGATTCCATTCCGATCTTTTTTTTTCAATTATACCCCAACCCCAATGTAACCAGAAACCCTAAACTATATTCCTTTAATCCTAAAACCTAAACTCTAAATCCCAAATCCTAACCATTAAATAATATTTAGAAAAAAATAATTTCAACCCTAAACCTTAACCCAAAAAACTAAACCCTATTTAGAAAAAAAATTATATTAACCCTAAAACTTAACCCATAAATATAAACGGAAACCCTAAACCATATATCCCAAAATCCAAAACCGTATTTTTAAAAATAATAATTTTAACTTGAAACATTTACCCACAAATATAACTCGAAACCCTAAATCTAAAATCCCAAAAACGCTAAACCTTAAATCCCTCAATCCCAAAGCTCAAATATCAAAACACTAAATCCTATTTGAAAAAATAATAATTTTAATAATATATATATTTTTATTAATAATTATTTAGTAAAATAATTACTAAATTCATATATTTTTCTGATGAAAAATTAATAATTAAATGATATTATTTTAATTTTTCTAAATATAGGAAAATTAAGATAACACAGTGTTTTCTATTCTATTCCAATTGTAAACCAAACACTACAGTACTGAAGCTTTCTTTATTTCCTAGGGTCAAACCAAACAAAATTATTTCCTATTCCCCTTGCATTTCGTTGTCCATGTCGAAAGTGTTCATATTTTAAGTCCACAGTCAACAAATTTTAACTCAGGATCATCGTATTGGGACATTTACTCAACAATAGGAGATGATGGCTCCATGAAATGAGGTGATGTTGAGATTCTTACACACACTTAGTCAAAATATAACATCATAATTCTTTAGTAGAAATGCACATGTTGCACCTATCTCACAACATCCATATAGTTCTCCATCTTCTTAGACTTGCATTTTTTTTCTTATTGGAGGTAAATTATTTTGTTAGCTTATGTATAGGTTAAAGTTGACGTTCTTTAATAAATGCTGGAATTGCTTGGTTAATAGTATATCGGGACATATATTGGATTGGATGGTATATATTTTGAGAGAGAATATGAAGTATATTTTTGTTTATGCCAAGGTAATATTACATTACCCCATGTTTGGTTGATTAGAATGGAATAAAATCAGAATAGATTCCTTCCAATTCTACGTTTGGTTAGGCCGAAAAATGGGAATGGATATAACCCTAAATGATAAACCATAAATCCCAAAACCCTAAATGTTATGTAGAAAAATAATAATACTAAACCTAAAACTTAACCCATAAATATAACCGTAAACCCTAAATCATAAATCACAAAACCCTAAACCCTATTTTTAAAGTAATAATTTTAACCCAAAACCTTAACCCACAAATATAACCAGAAACCCTAAATCAAAAATCCTGAAACCCTAAATCCCAAAGCTCAAACATTAAAATCCTAAATCCTATTTAGGAAAATAATAATTTTAATCCAAAATCTTAACGCAAAAATATTACTCTAAACACAAAATCCTAAATGCCAAATCCCAAAACCATAAACCCTATTTAGAATAATAATAATACTAACCCTAAAACTTAACCCACAAATATAACCTTAAACCCTAAACCATAAATCCCAAAACCCTGAACCCTATTTTTAAAAATAATAATATTAACCCAAAACCCTAAATCCAAAATTCCAAAACCCTAAATCTAAAATCCTAAAACCCTAAACCCATATCCCTAAATCCCAAAGCCTAAACATCAAAACCCTAAACCCTATTTAAAAAATAATAGATTTTATTTTTAAGTAATAATTATTTAGAAAAATAATTATTTAAATCATGTATTTTTTCTGATGAAAAAATAATAATTAAATGATATAAATTAAATTTTACTAAATATAGGGGTATTAAGGTAACATACAATGTTTTGAATTCTATAGCAATTGTAAACCAAATCTTACAATAATAAAGTCTTCTTCGATTCGAGTGGTTAAATCAAACAAAACTGTTTTCATTCCATTCTCATTCCCCTTCTATTCCATTGTCTATATAAAAAGTGTTCTAATTTTAAGTCCACGATCAGCAAATTTAAATTCAGGATGATCGTATTGAGACATTTACTCAATAATTTTAGGTGATGTTGAGATTCTTACACACATTTAGTCAAAATATAGCCTCATAATCCTTTAATACAATATCACAAGTAGCACCTACCTCACAACATCCATCCATTTCTCCATCTTCTCAGACTTGGATTTTTTTTCTTATTATAGTTATATTATTTTGTCAGTTTACGCAAAGACATTTGGTATATGTTCAACTTGAAGTTCTTGATTAAATACTAAAATTTCTTGCTTGACGGTATATTGGGACATGTTTTGGATTAGGTGTTATATATTTTTATAGAGAATATTGAGTATATTTTTGTATATGTAAAGGTAATATACAGTGTTTAAGTTATTATTAAATGATATAATTTAAAATTTACTAAATATAGGGGGTACTAAAGTAATATAGAGTTTTTTTCTATTTCATTCAAATTGAAAACCAAATATTATAATACTGATTCCTTCTTTGATTCCAATGGTCAAACCAAACAAAACTTTTTTCTTTCCATTCCCATTCCCCTTCCATTCTGTTGTCCTTGTTGAGAGTGTTCAAATTTTCACTCAATAGTCAGGAAATTTAAAAGCAGGATCATCATATTCAAATATTTACTCGACAATAGGAAATGATGGCTCAATGCTATGAGGTAATGATGAGATTCTTACACTAGCTTAGGCAAAATATAGCATCATAATTCCTTAGTACAATATCACAAGTAGAACCCACCTCACAACATCCATTAATCTCTCCATCTTTTAGACTAGGATTTCTTTTCTTATTGGAGTTATACAATTTTGTTTGTTTATGTAGAGACATTTGGTATTTGTTAAACTTGAAGTTCTTGAATAAATGCTAGAATTGCTAGGTTGACGATATATTTGGACATGTTTTGGATTAGGAGGTAAATATTTTGATAGAGAATGTGGAGTATATTTTTGTATATGTAAAGGTAATATTACATTACCTTATGTTTGGTTGACTATAATGGAAAAGATGAGAATTGATTCCTTCCAATTTTTTGTTTGGTTAGGCTAAAAAAATGGAATGGAATGGAATCGATTTCTAAAAGAGAAGGAATCATAATTCCTTCTTCCCCTTTAAGGAATCATGATTTCATTCCACTCCCAATTTTTTTTCCAATTTCACCCAAACCCCAAATATAACCCTAAACCCTAATTATTAAATCCTAAACCTTTAATCCTAACTCCTAAATCCCAAATCCTAAAACCCTAAACACTATTTAGAAAAAAAAATAATTTTAATGGTAAACCTTAACCCACAATAATAACCCTAAACACTAAATCCTAAACCCAAAATCCCAAAAACATAGACCTTATTTAGAAAAATAATAATATTAACCATAAAACTTAACCCATAAATATAGGGGTATTAAGGTAATATATTGGGTATTCTATTCTTTCCTAATTGTAAACGAAACACTATAATACTAAAGCCTTCTTTGATTCTAGGGGTGAAACCCAATAAAACGGTTCTTATAATTGGATTTTTTTTTCTTATTGGAGGTATATTATTTGGTAAGTTTACGTAGAGGTATTTTGTATATATTAAACTTGAAGTTCTTGAATAAATGCTATATTGCTTGGTTGACGGTATATTGGGAAATGTTTTTGATTAGGTGGTATACATTTTTAGAGAGAATGTGGAGTATAGTTTTGTATATTTAAAGGTAATATTTCATTAACCCATGTTTGGATAGGCTAAAAAAAGGGAATAGAATGGATTCGATTTCTAAAAGAGAAGGAATCATAATTCCTTCTACCCGATAAAGAATCATGATTCGAAGGAATTCTGATTTCATTCCGATCTCAATTTGTTTTCCAATTTTACCCTAACCCCAAATATAACCTGAAATCCTAAACCCTAAACTTTAAATCCCAAATCACAAATCCTAAACCCCTAAACACTATTTGGAAAAATAATAATTTTAACTCTAAACCCTAGCCCAAAACACTAAACCTTAAACCGCAAATCCTAATTCATAAAACCATAAACCCTACCAAGAAAAATAATAATATTAACATTAAAACTTAAACCATAAATATAACACTAAACCCTAAATAAAAGACCCTATTTAATAAAATAATTTTAACCCTGAACCTTAACACACAAGTATAAACCTAAACCCTAAATCCAAAATAAAAAATTCCCATCCCAAATCCCAAACTTCAAAACCCTAAACATATTTAGTAAAATAATAATTTTAATAATATATTTTATTTTTAAGTAATAATTATTTAAATAATGTATTTTTCAGATAAAAAATAATAATTAAATAATATTATTTAAATTTTACTAAATATAGGGGTATTATGACAATATATTATGTATTCTATTATAAACCAAATACTAAAATACAGAAGCCCTTTTTGATTCCAGTGGTTAAACAAAATACAACTTTTTCTTATAAAAGGATTTTTTTTCATATTGGAGGTACATTATTTTGTTAGTTTATGTAGAGGTATTTTGTATATGTTAAACATGAATTTTTTGAATAAAAGGAAGATTGCTTGGTTGACGGTATATTGGGAAATGTTTTTTATTAGGTGGTATACATTTTTAGAGAGAATGTGGAGTATATTCTTCTATATGTAAAGGTAATATTATATTACCCCAGGTTTGGTTGACTGGAATGGAATAGAATCAGAATTGATTCCTTCCAATTTTATGTTTGATTAGGCCGAAAAAAAGGAATGGAATGGAATTGATTTCCAAAAGAGAATGAATTCTAATTCCTTCTCCCTCATTAAGGAATCATGATTCCATTCCACTCTCAATTTTTCCAATTTTACCCAAACCCCAAATATAACCCTAAACCCTAAACCCTAATTATTATATCCTAATCATTAAAACAGAAATCCCAAAACCCAAATCCTAAAGCCCTAAACACTATTTAGAAAAATAATAATTTTAAGCCTAAATTTTAACCCACAAATATAACCATAGACCCTTAAATCCAAAATCCCAAAACCCTAAATAACAAATCCCAAAATGAAAATTGTCAAACCTCAAAACCCTAAACCTTATTTAGAAAAATAATAATTTTAATAATATATTTAATTTTTAGTAATAATAATTTAAATAAAGTATTTTGTTTGATGAAAAAAAATAGTTGAATAATATTTTTTAAATTTTACTAAATATATGGTATTAAGGTAATACACAGTGTTTTCTATTACATTTCAATTGTAAACTAAACATTATAATACAGAAGCCATCTTTGATTCCTATGGTCAAACAAAACAATATTATTTCCATTCTGTTCCCATTCTCCTTCCATCCGGTTGTCCATGTCGAAAGTGTTCAAATTTTAAGTCCATGGTCAACAAATTTAAAATCTGGATCATCATAGTGAGACATTTACTTAATAACATGAGATGATGGCTCAATGAAATGATGTGAAGATGAGATTCTTACACATACTTAGTGAAAATATAGCATCATTATTCTCTAGTACAATATCACAAGTACCACTTACCTCACAACTTTCTCCATTTTCTTACACTTGGATTTATTTTCTTGTTGGAGTTATATTATTTTATTAGTTTATGTAGAGACATTTTGCATAAGTTAAAGTTGAAGTTCTGGAATAAATCCTAGATCGCTTGGTTGACGGTATATTGGGAATGTTTTTTATTAGGTGGGCTATATTTTTAGAGAGAATGTGGAGTATATTTTTCTATATGTAAAGGTAATATTACATTACCTCATGTTTGGTTGACTGGAATGGAATAGAATCAAAATTGATTCATTTCAAATTTATGTTCGGTTAGGCCGAAAAAAAGGAATGGAATGGTATCGAGTTACAAAAGGAAAGAATCATAATTCCTTGACCCTCATTAAGGAATCATGATTCTATTCCACTCTCAATTGTTTTTCCAATTTTACCCAAACCCAAATATAACCCTAAATCTTAAACCCTAATTATTAAATCCTAAATATTAAAATAAAAATCCCAAATCCCTAATCCTAAAACCCTAAACACTAATTAGGAAAATAATAATATTAACTATGAACCTTAACCCATAATTAAACCATAAACACTAAAACCTAAACCCCAAATCCCAAACCCTAAAACCATAAACCTTATTTAGAAAAATAATAATTTTAACCCTAAAACTTAACCCACAAAGATAACGCTAAACCCTAAACCCAAATTCTAAAACTCAAATCCCCAAATCCAAAACCCTATTTAGAAAAATAAAAAATTTTAAGTGTAAATCTTAACCCACAAATATAACCCTAAACCTTAAATCCAAAATCCCAAAACCCAAAATGCCAAATCCCTAAATCAAAAATCTCAAACCTCAAAACCCTAAACCTTATTTAGAAAAACAATAATTTTAAAAATATATTTAATTTTTAAGTAATAATAATTTAGATAAAGTTTTTTTCTGAGGAAAAAATAATAGTTGAATTATATTATTTAACTTTTACTAAATATAGGGTATTATGGTAATATAAAGTGTTTTCTATAACATTCCAATTATAAACCAAACACTATCATAATGAAGCCTTCTTTGAATTCATGTTGCCAAACCTAACAAAATTATTTCCATTCTGTTTCCCTTTGACTACGAAAGAGTTCAAATTTTAAGTCCATGGCCAACAAATTTAAAATCAAGATCATCATATTGAGACATTTACTCAACAACAAGAGACGATGGCTCAATGAAATGAGCTTAAGATGAGATTCTTACACACAGTCAAAATATAACATCATAATTCTTTAGTACAATATCACAAGTAATACTTACCTCAAAACATCCATCAATTTCTCCATTTGTTTAGACTTGGATTTATTTTCTTACTGGAGTTATATTATTTTGTTAGTTTATGTAGAGACATTTTGTATATGGTAAACTTGACGTTCTTGAATAAATGCTAGATCACTTGGTTGACTGTATATTGGGAAATGTTTTGGATTAAGTGGTATATATTTTTAGACAGAATATGAAGTATATTTTTCTATATGTAAAGGTAATATTATATTACCCCATGTTTGATTGACATGAATGGAATTGAATCAAAACTATTTCCATCTAATTTTATGTTTGCCTAGGTTAAAAAATGGGAATGGAATGGAATCATTTCTAAAAGATATGAAATCATAATTGCTTCTCCCCGTAAAGGAATCATGATTCGAAGGAATTATGACTTTAATCTGATCTCTATTTATTTTCCAATTTTACGCCAACCCTAAATATAATCTTAAACCCTAAACCCTAAACCCTAATCCTTAAATGCTAAACCCCAATCTCAAAATCCCAAATCCCAAATCCTAAATCCCTAAACACTATTGAGAAAATTAATAATTTGAACTCTAAACCTTAAACCCTAAATCCAAAATCCTAAAACCATAAACCCTTTTTAGAAAAATAATAATTCATATTAACAATAAAACTTAACCCATAAATATAACCCTAAACCCTATTTAAAAAAATTATTTTTAACCCTAGACCCTAAATCCGAAATAAAAAAATCCAAAATCCAAAATCCCAAACCTCAAAATCCTAAACATATTTAGAAAAATAATAATTTTAATAATATATTTTATTTTTGAGTAATAATTATTTAAATAATGTATTTTTTCATATGAAAAAATAATAATTGAATGATATTATTTTAATTTTACTAAATATAGGGGTATTAAGGTAATATATTGTATATTCTATTCTTTTCCCATTGTAAATCGAACACTATAATACTGAAGCCTTTTTTGATTCTAGTGGTTAAACCAAATAAAACTGTTTCTTATACTAGGATTTTTTTCTTATTGGAGGTATATTATTTTTGTTGGTTTATGTACAAAAATTTTATATATTTTAATCTTGAAGTTCTTGAATAAATGCTAGATTGCTTGGTTAACGATATATTGGGAAATGTTTTTGATTAGTTGGTATACCTTTTTGGAGAGAATGTATAGTATATTTTTGTATAAGTAAAGGTAATATTACCATACCCCATGTTGGGTTGACTGGAATCACTACTACAAAAACGGGTTTTAAAGTCGGTTAAAAATCGATTTTAAATTGACGAACTTAAAATTTAAAGTCGGTTCACCACGTGAACCAACTTTACCTGTATTGTTTTTTTTATTCTCATTTTTCACTCTACCAACCTGTATTCAATATAGCATAAAAAAAATATAAATAATAATACAAATAATTGAAAATTTAAATATATTTAATTACTTGATAATTAAATTTATTACAAAACAAATAATGTATATACAATATATATATATATAGTTAACTTAAATGACAAATAAAATAATGTCGTCAAAGTGTAATTCGATTGTGGAGCAAGCTTGGTTGGCTTAGAATCACCAACATTATGACAAAGAAACTGGGCAAAAAACAGCTGATCCATATAACAATTCATTTCCCTACATACATGAGCAGGTAAACATCCATCAAACAAGCAGTCTAAGCTTCAGAGACATACGAATGGAGAAATTAAATCATTATAAATATTACCATCAAAAAGAGATTACCACAACGACATCCGAGTGATATAATAATAACCTTATCCCTTCGAACTCATATATATTAGCACTTTATTAATCATTTTGTCTATAAATATGAAGCTATTTGGAATCAAGCTTGTATTTTTAATGCTATAATGAGCTCTAAATATGAAATCAAGTGTAACTCCGATTTGTTACTTGGCTTGTATGAGTTTTGGTGCCCTTAAATGTATGGAATAATTTTGTAATACCTTTATGGGAATTTTGATATTTGTGATGATTTTGCTCATAAACTTCATGACATAATAACCACACATGACTCCATTATTTTGTTGTGGAACCTACAAAAAACAAGTGTACATGATTTTCCATATTCAAACATCTTTATTATTCAATAGTAAAATTAATAAAATTAATAATATTCGCTTGTACATACCATAACTTTTGTCCATATAAGCTTATGAGATTTTTTAAGGGCAATGCCCCTAAACTTGTTCCACAACTTCCATGCCCAATCAAGGTTTAAAATAATTAGTTTTTTATTAAATATTACAAAAAATAATAGAAGAAAGAAATAGCTAGCTATAACTCTTACATTTCAACAACTGCTTTTGTATCTTTACTCAGTTCTATGGAAGTTGATTCATAGTACCAAGCATGATTATTGAACAAATCAAGGATTACCAAAATCCAATGATCTTAGCCTTGTTCAAACCTTAGTGGCTAAGGGATTATCAACTTTTCATTTCTATTAAGCGTTAATGCCTATCACATAATTGTTTAGCTCTGATACTAAGATCATTATCTTGATATTGATTGACATATGAAGAATCATAGAACATTGCTAAATGTGATAAGTGATTATGTTGAAATCGATAATAACATGCTTTATATAAAAGAAATATATATAAGTAATTAGATAATATAAATATAATTATATATGTTCTACATAAATGAAAGAAAATAAATAGATTGAGGATTCACCTTGTCCACATTTGAATTATACTTGAATCGATCATTTGATATTCAAATATTTGCAACATGCACTCGATCGATATAAAAGTTTGGCTGAGGTCTACACCAGAAATTTTTATAGGAAGTGGCGCAGTCCATCCATCATTTATGCTAGATGACCTCGCAACAATAGTCATCAAAGCACCAAGATTTCTGCTGAAGTTTAAAGCATAATCATAACTATAATTTTTCCAAGGCTTCTTCTTGAATGACTTGGTGCGCGATGATTGGCCACTAGACATATATTTAGCATGAGATACTTGCTTCATATCTCTTAAATGTGTCACATTTAAGAGTTCTGGTATAATAGACTAAAAAAAAGTATTATGTATGTTAGTAACAATAAAAGATATAATAAAATAATAGTAGTAATGAAGTGTTATCTTTTAAGTTAAAATATAGTATCACGTCAAAATTTAGAACAACTTGAATCGACGGCCAAGCTACATACTATCCAACCGCCTTTTGGACTATGGTAGCATCAGAAGGCATAGGTAGTGGACAATCATGAAGCAATGATTAGGAAAATATTGATTATGAATCATCCGATCATCGCTTAATTGTTGTACCGTTCCAATAGCAACAAAGTTCGTTGATAAAGGATGTTTCAACAAACATTTCATATTCTGTAAAACATTTAAGTGTTATATATAATAAACAAAAGATATAATAAGAAGTAAAAATAATAGATTATATACACCAAAAATTAAAATCTTACCACATATGATTCATCAAATAGAGGAGGACTCTCATGTGGGGTAGCTATTGGATGTACATTCTCACTAAAACGTTCATCGTGATGTGATTGATGGTAAGAATGCGTAGATTGCATTGGAGAAAATGAACCACTATTTGATTGCATATATATTCCTAGCATATAGGGAGGACCAATAGGATGACTATATCCCATACTGGATATAGTTTGAGAGTCATGAGATTGCATGGGTGGCATGCCTAGTGGCATGCCTGGTGGCCTGCCTGTCATGGATGGTGGTATGCCTAGCATGATTGGTTATATGCTTGGCCAATATGGCATGCCCTAATTGTAGAATGATGCCATGCCTGACATGTGTTATGATTGATATTCTTTTATAATGGCAATCTAACTTAACATTAAGGCCTTAAAGGAGTTGAGTTCTTCTTCAATTTTAGTGTACTTATCCTTACTAACCGTTTGAGGCTTTTGTTTTAGAAAGCTAAAATACTCCGTATAACCATCATATTGGCTACCTCCCCTAACATGTCCATGATATTATCCTCTAGATATTTGTTCTTGAACAGCTCTCTACAAATAATAAAGCACACAAACATATCATGCATTATTACATCAATTATTAAAAATCATTAAGACTTTATGTCAACCGAAATTACTAACCAACTTATTTAGTTTTTCTTCTCCTCGCTTAGTCATCGGTCTGGACTTCTTCATTTTTGGAGTCTTTGTTTCTATGTATAATTCAGTTTGGGTAACCGGTCTACACAATTTAGCTTCCTACATAAATTATGAAAATTTATTAACCATGACATGAAATTAAATTGAGGAAAATAAATATAAAAATATTTATAAATTAGCAAAAATTAATAATAACATTCTATATCTAACTTCAGGATTTGAAGACCTCCCAGTACAGTTAGGAATATTGTTAAGCATTTGTATATTCTGATGTCCTTCCCTAATAATTTCAAACTCATTTGTACGTCTATAATCCATGAAGTCTTTCCAAACATGAGGTGTAATCCAGGGGTGTCCTTCGGGGATTTTATAGAGCTCTGCTTCATCAAGTGGTTCCAAATATGGAAACAGATAATTTCTTGCCAATCTGGAAGTCTTGTATTCCTTCCATGCCTTATTTGCAATATTATAACACTTGTTCTTCCAAGTGTCATCGACTTTGTAACAATTATGTAAAACACACTACAAAAGATTAGATATAATACAAAAAAGATATAATTTATGTAATTGATTATAAAATATAAGAGACTTGCACAAATGGTTATCTATATTTTGAACTTTCAATCATCGTCAACCTGAGACCAATCATTTATATTGATTGGTATACTGGACTTCACAAGTCTACCAATAGAGGATTTCAATTGTTGGCCATTTTCTCCTATTGGATTACCAATAGCATCAAATAGAACAGGTACTCTATCATTTGGGTTAAGTGGAGCATTAGGTATATTCGTCCAACCACTTTTTTTCAAATGCCGTAATGGATCATTTGGATCTACAAGCTCTGTTACCCGAGGATCCATGAAATATCTACAAACAATGAAGAAATATAAATTAATTGACAATTTTAGGAACATATATATATATATAAGAGTTATTACAATAATATAGAACATATGTTATATTTAATTAGGTTGTTGATTGTATACATATATTCCTTTACAATCACTTCGAGCCCATGACGAAGAATCATCGTCATCAACTAGATCATCACATACATTAGGCAATTTGTTTGAGAAATTACTAATATTGGTTATGTATCAAGCATAGGGTCGTAACCTCATTTTTTCGGATAAGGTGATACTTAACCTCATCAAAATCATGAAATTGCTCATTTTTACATTTAACACATGGGCATCGAATCATACTAATTCCAGTGTTACTATTTCTACAAGCAAATTCCATGAAACTTTCAACTCGAGAAATGTAGTCCTCCTCAATTCTACACTTTGACATCCAAGATTTGTCCATTTTCTATTAATGACATTAATTAAGCATATTAATTATGTATCCAATCAATATATTTCAAGTATTATTATATATAAATTCCCTAATCATAAGAATATATACCAAAACATACATAATACAAAACATTTATCATTTTAATCATTTTACAATTGTATTACTTTTACTTAATATAATATAATTATTTATATGTAAATAAATTTATCCAGGTACGGTAAATATTATAATCCCTCAAACACACAACATGTAGATATTATTTCCACATAAAATAAGCCAAACATATAATAACAAGTATAATACAAAACATACATAAATAAAAAAATTATACAAAAAATAAAGTAAATTGAATAATAAGTACGTAGGATTAATGGAAATACTTACAAGAGTAAAAAATGAAGAAAATGAAGAAGAAATCGGTGTTTTGTAAGTGAGAATAAGTGGGAAAATGGGTATAAAAAATTTGAGTATTTCGCTCAAAAAATAGGGGATTTGAAAGATAATTAGAAGAGGAATATAACCCACAAAACGACATTGGAAATGGTGGTCGGAGGTGGCCAAAAAATGAGAAAGAGTGGAGGGTGAGCTCGGTTTTGGGCAAAATACTTGCTGCCCAAAATGAAAAATGATTTCTGGTGAAGAAGAGAGAAGAGAAACGGAAATAAACACGTGGATAGCGTCAGTTGACATGGCAAACCGACGCTGCACACGTGTGTAGCGTTGGTTCACCACGTCAATCGACGCTACGTCCACGTGGATAGCATCGGTTGATAGGGCGAATCGACGCTACACAAGTGGATAGCGTCAGTTTTTCCACGTCAACCGACGCTATCCATGTGTGTAGCGTTAGTTGGCCCCGTCAATCAACGCTATCCACGCAGTTTAAAATTGAAATTTTTTTTTGTCAATTATTATTTTATTTGTACTCTTTAAAATTTAATTTGAATATATATATATATATATAGTATAAAAAATGAAAAAATAATAATTTTAAAATAATATCCAAACAAATACACAAAATTATATAATTTTTAAAACCAATTGTCTAAAAAAAAGAGAAAAAATTGTACTATATATATATATATTAACTTAAATTTTAAAGAGTCAAATAAAATAATACTTTACCTAAAAAAACATTGTACTTAAAAAAAATTTCAATTGTTAATTGCATTTTTAATAAAACAATACACGTAAGACGTAGCGTCGGTTGACGTGGTGAACCGACACTATCCACATGGACGTAACATCGGTTGACATGGCGAACCAATGCTATCCACGTGTGTAGTGTCGATTCACCCCATTAACCGACGCTATCCATGCAGTTTAAATTTGAAAATTTTTTTTGGTCAATTATTATTTTATTTGTACTCTTTAAAATTTAATTTGAATAAATATATATAGTATAAAAAAAGAAAAAAAAATAATTTTAAAATAATATCCAAACAAATACACAAAATTAATATAAAAGATGTATTGTACGTACATACATAAAATTAAATATCCAAACAAATATAGAAAATTATATAATTTAAAAAACCAATTGTCTAAAAGAAAAAGAAAACATTATACTATATATATTAACTTAAATTTTAAAGAGTCAAATAAAATAATAATTGACCTTAAAAAAACATTGTACCTAAAAACTTTTTCAATTGTAAATTACATTTTTAATAAAAACAAATACACATAGGACGTAGCATTGGTTCACCATGTCAACAGACACTACGTCCTACGTGGATAGCGTCAGTTCAACACCAAACCGACATTAAATTCATTATAAGTCGTTTTTTCCAAAAACTGACTTTAAATATCGACTTAAATACCCCTTTGTAGTAGTGAATGGTATAGAATCAAAATTAATTACTTTAAATTTTATGTTTAGTTAGGCTCAAAAAATGGGAATGGAATGAAATCCAATCGATTTCTAAAAGAGAAGGAATAATAATTCCTTCACCCTCATTTAGGAATCATGATTCCATTCCACTCTCAAATTTTTTTTTCAATTTTACCCAAACCCCAAATATAACCCTAAACCTTAATCCCTAATTATTAAATCCTAAACCTTAAACAATAAATTCCAAATCCTAAATCCTAAAAACCTAAACACTATTTAGAAAAATAATAATTTTAACCGTAAATCTTAACCCACAATCATAACCTTAAACACTAAAACCTAAACCCCAATCCCAAATACCAAAATTATAAACCTTATTTAGAAAATTAAAAATATTAACCCTAAAACTTAAACCACAAATATAAAGCTAAACCCTAAACCCTAAATTCCAAAACCCAAAACCCTATTTAGAAAAATAAAAATTTTAAGCCAAAAACTTAACACAAATATATTGCCATAAACCCTAAATCCAAAATCCCTAAACCCTAAACCCTAAATCTGAAAACCCAAAATGCTAAACCCTAAGTTTCAAAACCTAACACCCTATTTAGAAAAATAAAAATTTTAAGCCTAAATCTTAATCCCTAAATATGACTCTAAACCCTACATCCAAAATCCCAAAACCCTAAACCCTAAATACGAAATACCAAAACCCTAAATCCCTGAAAGCCAAATCTCACACCTCAAAACCTTAAACCCTATTTAAAAAATAATAATTTTAATAATATATTTAATTTTTAAGTAATAATAATTTAAATCAAGTTTTTTTTTCTGATGAAAAAATAATAGTTAATATATAGTGTTTTCTATTATATTCTAATTATAAACAAAACACTATAATACAGAAGTTTTCTTTGATTTTTGTAGTCAAACCAAACAAAATTATTTCCATTCCGTTCCCATTGTTGTTCCATCTCGTTGTCCATGTCGAAAGTGTTCAAATTTTATATCCATGCTCAACAAATTTAAAATCAGGATGAACGTATTGAGACATTTACTCAGTAACAAGAGACAATGGCTTAATGAAATGAGGAGCTGATGAGATTCTTACACGCAGTTAGTCAAAATATAGCATCAAAATTCTTTAGTACAACATCACAAGTAGCACTTACCTCACAACATCCATCAATTTCTCCTTCTTCTTAGACTTGGATTTTATTTCTTGTTGGAGTTCTATTATTTGGTTAGTTTATGTAGAGATAATTTTTATAAATTAAACTTAAAGTTCTTGAATAAATGCTAGAATTTCTTAGTTGACGGTATATTGGGAAATGTTTTAGATTAGGTGGTATACATTTTTAGAGCGAATGTGGAGTATATTTTTCTATATGTAAAGGTAATATTACATTACCCCATGTTTGGTTGATTGGAATGGAATAGAATGAGAATTGATTCCTTCCAATTTTATGTTTGGTTAGTGATCGGGGCAAAACCGACATCGCCGATCCTGCCCGTTCATTTGGTTTTATCTATTTATAAAACTCTCGCAAGTGCACGAATCATTTCGTAGAAAATGATAAGTATACTCCCAAGGTCGATCTAAGGAAGGAATGTATGTGGTTTTTAATTTATTATTCAAACTTTTAAAAACGAAATTAAATCCTAAACATCCTGTCACGATATTTTGGGTTTTGTGTTCTTAATCTATTAACATAAAAATAAACAAAGATTCAATAAATATTTATGCAAATTTTATCATTTAAAATAGTGGAGTATTTATGGATATACTAACTAAGTTAATTATGCTTGCTCATATTATTTAGGTTATTAAAGATATGAATTGATATTTATTGATTCTCTCTTTTTTATATGAATACCACCTTTGGTGGGGTTAGATATTCTTTGTTAACTAAACAAATCAATTAACACCTATGGGTGGGGTTGATAACTAATTTGGTTAATTAAATTAATTTCTTTTTCTAAGAGATTGAAAATGAACCATTTAAATACACTTTTTGGTGGGGTTAAGTTTAAACTTTATTCAAGGTGTCCAAATTAAACCTAAGAATTTAGTTATCCGAGTACTAACTTTCAAGTTTTAAAACCACTACGAAAACATGTTGTCAATACATTTTCAGATAATAATTCTTATAAAAACTTTTGAAATAGAGCTTCACTCTAACTCTGGGCGATTGTACCATCAAATAAAAGAGCACTACTCTAAATCGAGACGGATAACTAAACCTTAAAATCTAATTTTCGGGTTTAAGTTTGTAATTAAAAATAATATATTTCTCTCTAACATTCTTAATATAAAATCTTGGATAAAAATAAAATCAATTTATTTTATAGATTTTTACCTATTTAATATTTCTCAACCATAACAACATCATTATTACATCATGTTTATAAACGGTACAAAGTTAAATTTAATCACGGAACAAATTAAATATAACATGTAAGAATAAAGCATAAAAAATAACTCAGAAGAAAATAAAATCTTACTGAGAACTTGATGTTATTCCCGTTCTTGGAAAACCTCCAGCGGAATTTGCACTCCCATTTATTGAATCGAAAAGCTAATAAATTACAAAAACATAACTAGTTCTTCCGAAAAACGGAAGAACTCTAAAACTAAGAGAAATTAACTAAGAACTAAGAAAAACTAAAAAAACCTAAAAATCTAAGAAAAGAGAGAAAGAAAGAAGAGAGAAGTGTGTTTTGAAGGTGTGTTTTGAAGTGAAAGGAAGGGGGGTATTTATAGGTGAGGATGGAGAGAAAAAATGAGTAAACAAATGTTAAAAAAATATTTAAAAATATAAAAACGCGTATTGGAATTGTCGATGTCATTAATGACGTCAAAGGCGTAATCACGCAGGTACACGTGAAAAATGGGGCGAAAAAGGCGTTGGGCGCGCGGAGGGTCAGCCTTGAGCTGCTCAGCCTCCGGCCTGAATTGTGGCGTGGCGTTGCACACGATGGCCAGCGGATGGGCAGGCGTCTTGTGGCGCGCTGGCATCGCGGCAATGATAATTTCTTGGTATTTAGGCGTGGTAGCGATTTTTTGACATTTTTGACCTTTTCGACCCATTTTGTCCAATTTTTCCATGTTTGTTGACCTTTTCCCACTTATTTATTAATATATTTGTGATGTATTGCTTCAAGTATTCCTCTTTGACTCTTTAAATTGTGTTTTTAAGCCAAAATACCTGAAAAACAATAAAAATACCCGTGATTCACAGAAAAACAAATTTATATAGATATATGATGAAACATATAAATATATATATTTTTAATCAATTAATGTACATAAAATCATGGTTATTTTAGTGCTTTTTTGAGCACTCATCACAACTGACCCCGACGAACTTCTTGCTAGTCCCTTAGCAAGAGAAGCGATAAAAACTAAAAATTAAACTATCCTAAATCACTTTCGTGGATTGAAAGCTTGCATTTAGCCTATGCAACAAGCCGTTAAACCCCAGGTTTGCCCTAGTGGACGAGTTTGAGTCTCGTGAGGTTTCGTATTAATGATACCCATGGCAAACATTGAACTAAATAAAAAGAAACTATAAAAACAATCACCACAATCAAAAATTAATTTAAGAATAAAAGAAAACAACATATCACAAAAAATATCTCATACTTTTTAATCTCCTTTAAGATCATAATTAAAATCTCAAGCATAAGTTATTTTAATCTCTTTAAACAATCATGATTTTATTATAATAATTAGTCGAAAATCATTTTCATATTTCATTTCAAAAATGTATCAATTTAATTTTACCCAATTTCAGTGTCATGAATCCGAATTCGCTCGACTCTATTCCTCACAAGTCAATACTCTCAAAGCACCTTGAATCCTATGGGTTCAAACACTAAATACTAATTTATATGCGAAAGAGTTGATGTATAGAAATGAACTAATATGTTCGCATATGTATAAAGAATAAAGGCTCAAAGTGTTATTTTGATATTGATCTCATGAAAGGAATCGAATGTATAAATTATAAAGATATCATATATAAAAATTATTTTCATGCATAAATCAAACTCATTAAGAAAGAATTTCCAAGATATATGCTTTTTACAAATGAAGAAATTGCAATGACTTTTTAGGGAATTATTTCCTATATCTTTTTTTTTTTTTTTTTTGTAATTAGCTTTGTACTACATGACTTTGTAGGGAATGTGGGTCGTAGTATGAAGATGATACTATATTTTTTTTTATCTCTCTAATTTTTTTCAATATATGTATATTTTAGAGAGTCAACCCATGCATTGTACATTTTTTTGGATTTTGGTGAGTGGTTAATTTTGTGGCTTTTCTGTTTGATCTTGGTTTAGGTAACCCCAGTGATATGTCTCTTTTTTTTAACAAATATGATCGTACCGAATGAGATAAAAGCATATACTATCAATTTCTACTCAAATCATTTAATCTAAGCAAAAATAATAATAAAAAATATACGACACTCTATTAAGATGAGAAAAAATTCATACATTCAATATTAATGCCTATAGAGATCATCTAAGAATTTGAAGAAATAAGAAATGTGTTTGGAGTAGAAAAAATATATATTTCACTCTGAATAAAGGAAATTAGGCTCAAATTATATCTCACAAAGGTAGTCTCCACTAAAACAAATTCATAAACACCGATTTTGGGTTTAATATAATTTCTACATCTTATCAAGAAATACTAGTTATGACAAAAATTAACTAATTATCAAAAACAATTACAAAATATTTCATGATATGTTTTCAAAAATTAATCTAACAGTACAAAAGACTTAACTCTTTACTTAAATTTGATTTAAAGAAATGATAAATTTTCTGACAAAATATTTTTTTTTAATTTTTTTTTAAATGTCAAAAATTACTAAATCACACAAAATAAACACAAAAAATGAAGATGTGAACATAAAAAAGAAAAAAAAATAATTTTTTTTTTTTTGGAAATTTTTTTTTTTAAATTGTTAAATCTTTTTTTTCTTTTCTAATTAAGCATGGTAACTTTTCACCACCCCTTAACCAAGAACTTACGTTGTCCTCAATGTAACAACCGTAAATTAAAGATAAAGAGAAAAGAGAAGAAAGATTACCTATTTACGGAGAATGTGTAAGTAGTAATGGAGAAATGCAAGTGCATTCATCATATTCATCATTAAAGTGTATTATCGACAGTTATTTGTGAACTTCTAACAACTTCAAAAATATTTTTAGTTTTAACAATTTAAAAATTATTCACATATAATTAAACCAAAATAAACAATAAAATTAAAACAAATAACAAAAAAATTACCTAAAATGATGGGTTGCCTCCCATCCGCTTAGTTTAACGTCTTAGCAAGACGTGGCAGGAATTGCCTTTTAAGTAAACTCGATGTCCCTAAATCATTGAGTCAATCAAACTTCTACAAGTAAGACAATGTTGTCTACCTATAATCGCTTCAAACATGCCCTATTGATTTTCAAATTTTTACGTACCAAAAACTAGGGGGCATGCTTGAGGGTTTTAGATAACCCACATCTAGGTGCAAATCAAATAATTAAGGCATCAAAACACAATCGTACCTAGAACAAAGACAACAACTAACTCGTTAGATTGTAATTAACCCTTTAAAGTTTTGGAGGTAGTTTTAATTTTTTTTTTTTAATTTTTTTTGAAGTTAAAATAACATAATCAAGATAACCAAGAAAGTGCTCCTAGGAAAGAATGGTGGGCAAAGGCTCGCCAAAAACCATCCTCCCAAACAGGAATGTTCCCAGAAAGAAATTTGGCCACAAAGGCTTCCAAGAAGTAGCCTCCTAGACAGAACTCCTTTAGATCTTTACTTTTCATGCTATTAAAATTAAGTTAATTAAGTTAAGTTAAGTTAAAATTTAAGTTAATTAAGTTAATAAAAAATGAGTTAATTAAGTTAATGAAAATCTAAGTTAATTAAGTTAGTAAATTAAATTAATATAAGTTAGTAAATTAAGTTACTAAAAACCTAAGTTAATTAACTAACTGAAAATTAAAAAAAAAGTAGTTAAAAAAAATTTGAAAAAAAAAAAAATAATAAAAGAGAAAAAATAAAAATTAAGAAAAAAAAATAATAATAAAATAAAATAAATTGAAAAAAATAATTGAAAAAGGTAAAAGAAAAAAAAAGAAAAGAAAAACAACAAAAATAAAATAAAAAAAATTGAAAATAAGGTTTTGATTTTTTTTATTTTATTTTTATTTTTTATTTTTTTATTTTTTTTATTTTTTTTAATTTTTTATTTTTTTTTATTTTTTTATTCTTATTTATTTATTAATTTAATTTAAAATTTATTTACTTTTTTTTTTACTTCAAATTTCAAAATGCAAAATTATTTTATTATTCATGCTATATTTTTTTTTATTTATTACGAAATTGAAATTTGAATTTTTTTTTACTTTTCACAAACAACAAAATTTTTTATTTTTTTTAATTTTTTAATAAAAAAAAAATCACAATTATTTACAGCACAAAAAGTTTTTAAAATTTTGATAAATAATTTAAAAACGCTATTCCTTCCCCGGCAACGGCGCCAAAAACTTGATACGGGCAGAACCGACATCGCCGATCCTGCCCGTTCATTTGGTTTTATCTATTTATAAAACTCTCGCAAGTGCACGAATCATTTCGTAGAAAATGATAAGTATACTCCCAAGGTCGATCTAAGGAAGGAATGTATGTGGTTTTTAATTTATTATTCAAACTTTTAAAAACGAAATTAAATCCTAAACATCCTGTCACGATATTTTGGGTTTTGTGTTTTAATCTAATTACATAAAAATAAACAAAGATTCAATAAATATTTATGCAAATTTTATCATTTAAAATAGTGGAGTATTTATGGATATAATAACTAAGTTAATTATGCTTGCTCATATTATTTAGGTTATTAAAGATATGAATTGATATTTATTGATTCTCTCTTGTTTATATGAATACCACCTTTGGTGGGGTTAGATATTCTTTGTTAACTAAACAAATCAATTAACACCTATGGGTGGGGTTGATAACTAATTTGGTTAATTAAATTAATTTCTTTTTCTAAGATATTGAAAATGAACCATTTAAATGCCACCTTTGGTGAGGTTAGAGCGATTTAAACTTTATTCAAGGTGTCCAAATTAAACCTAAGAATTTAGTTATCCGAGTACTAACTTTCAAGTTTTAAAACCACTACGAAAACATGTTGTCAATACATTTTCGTGATAATAATTCTTATAAAAACTTTTGAAATAGAGCTTCACTCTAACTACCTAGCGATTGTACCATCAAATAAAAGAGCACTACTCTAAATCAGGATCGATAACTAAACCTTAAAATCTAATTTTCGGGTTTAAGTTTGTAATGAAAAATAATATATTTCTCTAACATTCTTAATATAAAATCTTGAATAAAAATAAAATCAATTCATTTTAGAGATTTTTACCTATTTAATATTTCGCAAGCATAACAACGTTATTATTACATCATGTTTATAAACAAAAGAAAGTTAAATTTAATCACAGACAAATTAAATATAACATGTAAGAATAAAGCATAAAAAATAATCAGAAGAAAATAAAATCCTTACGTGAACTTCTCGATGTTATTCCGCGTCTTTGGAAAACCTCAAGCCGAATTTGCACTCCCATTTATTGAATCGAAAAAGCTAATAAATTACAAAAACATAACTAGTTCTTCCCAAAAAGGAAGAACTCTAAAACAAGAGAAATTAACTAAAAACTAAGAAAAACTAAAAAAACCTAAAAATCTAAGAAAAGAGAGAAAGAAAGAAGAGAGAAGTGTGTTTTTAGGTGTGTTTTGAAGTGAAGGGAAGGGGGGTATTTATAGGTGAGGATGGAGAGAAAAAATAGAGAAAAAAATGTAAAAAAAATATTTAAAAATGTAAAAACGCGTATTGGAATTGCCGATGTCATTAATGACGTCGGCATGACGTCACAGGGGCGGTACACGTGAAAAATGGGGCGAAAAGAGCGTTGGGCGTGCGGAGAAATTTCTTCAGGCGCGCGCTCGTGTGGCGTGAACGTTGCCCGCGCGATGGGGCGCGCGCGGATGGGCAGGCTGGTGTCTTGTGCGCGCTTGGCGGCGTGGGCTGGGCTGCTGCGCATGGCTGAGCGCGGGGCGCGATTTCCGTCTTTTTGACATTTTTGACCTTTTCGACCCATTTTGTCCAATTTTTCCATGTTTGTTGACCTTTTCCCACTTATTTATTAATATATTTGTGATGTATTGCTTCAAGTATTCCTCTTTGAGTCTTTAAATTGTGTTTTTAAGCCAAAATACCTGAAAAACAATAAAAATACCCGTGATTCCGAAAAAGACAAATTTATATAAATATATGATGAAACATATAAATATATGTATTTTTAATCAATTAATGTACATAAAATCATGGTTATTTTAGTGCTTTTTGGGCACTCATCAGTTAGGCTAAAGAAATGGAATCGAATCGAATCGATTTCTAAAAGACAAGAAATCACAATTTTGTCTTCCCCATTAAGGAATCATGATTCCATTCCACTCCCAATTGTTTTTTTAATTTTACCCAAACCCTAAACACAACCCTAAACCCTAATCCCTAATTATTAAATCCTAAACCATAAATCTTAAATTCCAAATCTCAAATCCTAAAACCATAAATACTATTTAGAAAAATAATAATTTTCATCATAAACCTTAACTCATAGTCATAACCCTAAACACTAAACCCTAAACCCCAATCCCAAATCCCAAAACTATAAACCTTATTTAGAAAAATAAAAATATTAACCCTAAAATTTAACCCATAAATATAACACTAAACCTTAAACCCTAAATTCCAAAACCCAAATCACAAAACCCAAAACCCTATTTAGAAAAATAAAAATTTTAAGCTTAAATCTTAACCCCCAAATATAGCCCTAAACCCTAAATCCAAAATCCCTAAAAACTAAACCCTAAATCCCTAAATGTCAAATCTCAAAACCCTAAACCCTATTTAGAAAAATAATAATTTTAATAATTATATTATTTTTAAGTAATTATAATTTAAATCAAGTGTTTTTTCAGATGAAAAATAATAGTTGAATAAGATTATTTACATTTTTCTAAATATAGGGGTTTTAAGTTAATATACAGTATTTTCTATTACATTTCAAATATAAACAAAACACTATAATACAAAAGCCTTCTTTAATTCCTGTGGTCAAACCAAACAAAATTATTTCCATTCCATTCCCATTCCCTTTCCATCCCGTTGTCCATGTCGAAAATGTTCAATTTTTAAGTAAAAGGTCAAAAAATTTAAAATCAAGATTATTGTATTGAGAAATTTACTTAGCAACAAGATACGATGGCTCAATAGAATGGGGTGACGATGAGATTCTTACACAAACTTAGTCAAAATATAATATCATAATTCTTTAGTACAATATCATAAGTAGCACTTACCTCACAACATCCATCAATTTCTCCATCTTCTTATACTTGAATTTTATTTCTTATTGGAGTTATATTATTTGGTTAGTTTATGTATAGACATTTTGTATATGTTAAACTTGAAGTTTTTGATAAATGCTAGAATTTCCTCGTTGACGGTAGATTGGAAAATGTTTTGGATTAGGTGGTATACATTTTTAGAGAGAATGTGAAGTACATTTTTCTATATGTAAAGGTAATATTACATTACCCAATGTTTGGTTGATTGGAATGGAATAGAATTAGAATTGATTCCTTCCAATTTTATGTTTGGATAGGTTGAAAAAATGGAATGGGATCGATTTCTAAAAGAGAAACAATCGCAATTCTGTCTTCCCCAATCAAGAATCATGATTCCATTCCACTCCCAATTTTTTTCCAATTTGACCCAAACCCCAAATATAGCCCTAAACCCTAATTATTAAATCTTTAACCTTAAACCCTAAATCTCAAATCCCAAATCCTAAAACCCTAAACATTATTTAGAAAAATAATAATTTTAACCGTAAACCTTAACTTACAGTAATAACATTAAACACTAAATCCTAAAACGTAAAACCCTATTTAGAAAAATAAAAATTTTATACCCAAATCTTAACCCACAAATATAACCCTAAACCTTAAATCAAAAATCCCAAATCCCTAAATGCTAAATCTAAAACCTCAAAACTCTAAAACATATTTAGAAAAACAATAATTTTAATAATATATTTAATTTTTAAGTAATAATAATTTAAATCAATTTGTTTTTATAAAAAAATAATAGTGGAATAATATTACTAAACTTTTACTAAAAATAGGGTGTTAAGGTAATATAAAGGGTTTTATATTATATTCTAATTGTAAACCAAATACTATAATAATGAAGCCTTCTTTGATTCCCGTTGTCAAACCAAACATAATTATTTTCATTATGTTTCCATTCCCCTTCCATCTCGTAGTCCATATCAAAAGTGTTTAAATTTTAAGTCCATATTCAGCAAATTTAAAATCGAGATCATCGTATTGAGACATTTACTCAACAATAGGACATGATGGCTTAATGAAATGAGGTGAAGATGAGATTCTTACACACACATAGTCAAAATATAGCATTATAATTCTTTAGTACAATATCACAAGTAGCACTTACCTCACAACATCCATCAATTTTGCCATTTTTTTAGACTTGGATTTATTTTCTTATTAGAGTTATATTTTTTTTTATTTTATGTAGAGACATTTTGTACATGTTAAACTTGAAGTTCTTGAATAAATGTTAGATCGCTTGGCTGACGGTATACTGGGAAATGTTTTGGATTAGGTGGTATATAGTTTTAGAGAGAATGTGGAGTATATTTTTGTATATGTAAAGGTAATATTATATTACCTCATGTTTGATTGATTGGAATGGAATTGAATCAGAATTATTTCTATCCAATTTTATGTTTGGTTAGGCTAAAAAATGTGAATGGAATGGAATCGATTTGAAATCAGAATTGCTTCTCCCCCTTTAGGAATCTTGATGTGAAGGAATTATGATTCCAATCCGATCTCAATTTTTTTTTTCAATTTTACCCCAACCTCAAATATAACTTGAAACCATAAACCCTAATCCTTAAATCGAAAACCGTAATCTCTAAATCCCAAATCACAGATGCTAAACTGCTAAACACTATTTAGAAAAATAATAACTTTAACTCAAAACCTTAACCCATAAACACTAAACCCTAAACCCCAAATCCTAAATCCTAAAACCATAAACCCTATTTAGAAAAATAATAATATTAATAATAAAACTTAACCCACAAATATAACCCTAAACCCTATTTAAAAAAATTCATTTTAACCCTAAACCTTAACCCATAAATATAAAACTAAACCCCAAATCCCAAATCCTAAATCCCAAACCTCAAAACCTTAAACTTATTTAAAAAATAATATTTTTAATAATATATTTTATTTTTGTGTAATAATTATTTAAATAATGTATTTTTTCATATGAAAAAATAGAAATTGAATGATATTATTTAAATTTTACTAAATATAGGGGTATTAAGGTAATATATTTTGTATTCTATTCTTTTCCAATTGTAAACCAAACACTATAATGTTGAAGCCTTCTTTGATTCTTGTGGTTAAACCAAATAAAATTGTTTCTTACACTAGAAATTTTATCTTATTGGAGGTATATTACCTTTTTGGTTTATGGAGAGACATTTTATATATGTTAATCTTGAAGTTCTTGAATAAATGCTAGATTGCTTGGCTAACGGTATATTGGAAAATTTTTTTGATTAGTTGGTATACATTTTTAGAGAGAATATGGAGTAAATTTTTGTATATGTAAAGGAAATATCATCTTACCCCATATTTGGTTAACTGGAATGCAATAGAGTCATAATTGATTCCTTCTAATTTTATGTTTGGTTAGGCTAAAAAAGGGGAATGAAATGGAATCCAATCGATTTCTAAAAGAAAAGGAATCATAATTCCTTCTCCCCCTTTAAGGAATCATGATTCCCTTCCACTCTCAATTTTTTCCCAATTTTACCCAAACCCCAAAAATAACCCTAAACCCTAATTATTAAATCCTAAACCTTCAATCCTAAATTCCAAATCCCAAATCCCAAAACCCTATATGCCAAATCTCAAACCTCAAAACCATAAAAACTATTTAGAAAATAATAATTTTAATAATACATTTAATTTTTAAGTAATAATAATTTAAATAAAGGGGTATTAAGGTAATAAACAGTGTTTTCTATTACGTTCCAATTGTAAACTGAATACTATAATACTGAAGCCTTCTTTGACTCATGGAGTCAAACCAAACAAAATTATTTCCATTCTGTTCCCATTTCTCTTCCACCCATTATCCATGTCAAAAGTGTTCAAATTTTATATCCATGGTCAACAAATTTAAAATTAGGATCATCGTATTGAGACATTTACTCTGCAACAAGAGATGATGGCTCAATGAAATGAGGTAAAGATGAGATTCTTACACACACTTAGTCAAAATATAGCATCATAATTCTTTAGTACAATATCACAAGTAGCACTTACCTCACAACATCCATCAATTTCTCCATCTTATTAGACTTGGATTTTTTTTCTTATTGGAGTTATATTATTTTGTTAGTTTGTGTAGAGATATGTTTTATATATTAAACTTGAAGTTCTGGAATAAATGCTAGTTTGCTTGGTTGACGATATTGGGAAATGTTTTGGATTAGGTGGTATATATTTTTAGAGAGAATGTGGAGTATATTTTTTTTATATGTAAAGGTAATATTACCTTACCTTATGTTTGGTTTACTAGAATTGAATTGAATTAAATTAGAATTGATTCCTTCCAATTTAATGTTTGGTTAGGCTGAAAAATGAGAATGGAATGGAACCGATTTCTAAAAGATAAGAAATCATAATTTCTTCTCCCGCTTAAGGAATCATGATTCCATTCTAATGTAAATTGTTTTTTCCAATTTCACCCCAACCCCAAATATAACCCAAAATCATAAATCCTAAACTCTAAATCCTAAATAATAAATCCTAAACCCCTAAACACTATTTTGAAAAATAATAATTTTAACCCTAAACCTTACCCCAAAAATACTAAACCCTAAACCATAAATCCTAAATCCCAAAACAATAAACACTATTTTGAAAAAAAATAATTTTAACCCAAAACCTTAACCCAAAAGCACTAAACCCTAAACCCTAAATCCTAAACCATAAGCCCTAAATCCAAAACCCTAAACATTATTTAGAAAAATAATATTTTCAAACCAAAACCTTAACCCATAAATATAACTCTAAATACTAACCCAAAAATCCCAAATCCCAAATCTCAAAACCATAATCTCTATTTACAAAAATAATAATATTAACCCTAAACCTTAACCCACAAACACTAAACCCTAAACCCTAAATCCTAAATCCTAAAACAATAAACACTATTTTGAAAAATAATAATTTTAACCCTAAGCCTTAACCCACAAATATAACCATAAACCCTAAATCTCAAATCCCAAAACCAAAAACGCTATTTAAAAAATAATAATTTTAACCCTAAACCTTAACTCACAAATATAACACTAAACCCTAAATCCTAAATCCCAAAACCCCAAACCCTAAATCCTTAAATCCAAAATTTCAAACCTCAAAACCCTTAAAAACTTATTTTGAAAAATAAGACTTTTTATAATATATTTTAGTTTTAAGTAATAATTATTTAAATCGTGTAGTTTCTGATGAAAAAATAATATTTGAATAATATTATTTAAATTTTACTAAATATAGGAGTATTAAGTTAATATATAGTGTTTTCTATTATTCTCCAATTGTAAACATAACACTATAGTGCTGAAGCCTTCTTTGATTATAGTGGTCAAATCAAATAAAATTGTTTCTATTCCATTCTTATTCCCATTCCATTCCTTTGTCCACATCGAAAGTGTTAAAATTTGAAATCCATGGTCAGGAAATTCAAACTCAAGATCATCATATTGAGACATTTACTTAACAACCTGAGATGATGACTCAATGAAATGAGGTGAAGATGAGATTCTGACACACACTTATTAAAAAAATAGCATCATAATTCTTTAGTACAATATCACATGTAGCTCCTACCTTATAACATCCATCAATTTCTCCATCTTCTTAAACTTGGAACTTTTTTCTTAATGACTGCATATTGTAAATGTTTTGGATTAAGTGTCATATTTTTTTAGAGAAAATGTGGAGTATATTTTCGTATATGAAAAGGTAATATTACAGAACCCTATGTTTGGTTGACTAGAATATAATAGAATGAGAATATATTCCTTCCAATTTTATGTTTGGTTAGGCTAAAAAATGGAAATGGAATGGAATCGATTCCTAAAAATAAGGAATCCTAATTCATTCTTCCCTCTTAAGAAATTTTGATTCCGTTCCAAACTCAAATTATTTTTCCAATTTTATCCCAACTCTAAATATAACCCTATATCGTAAACCGTAAGCCCTAAATCCAAAACCCTAAACCCTAAACCTTATTTAGAAAAATAATAATTTCAAACCAAAACTTTAACCCATAAATATAACTCTAAATACTAAACCAAAAATCCCATATCCCAAATCTCAAAACCATAAACCCTATTTACAAAAATAATAATATTAACCCTAAAACTTAAACCACAAATATAACCTTAAACCCTAAACCATAAACCCCAAAACCGTAAACCCTATTTTTTAAAATAATAATTTTAACCTAAAATCTTAACCCATAAATATAACTCGATACCCTAAATCCAAAATCCCAAAACCCTTAATGTATAATCCCTAAATCCAAAAGCTCAAACATCAACTTTTAAACAATAATAATTTCAATAATATATTTTATTTTTAAGTAATAATTATTGAGAAAAATAATTATTTAATTCATGTATCTTTCCTAATGAAAACAATAATAATTAAATGATATTATTTTTTTTTCTAAATATAAGGGTATTAAGGTAACATAGAGTGTTTTCTATTCTATTATAATTGTAAATCAAACACTAAAATACTGAAACATTCTTTCATTTCAGTGCACAAACCAAATAAAAATGTTTATATTCCATTGACATTCCCATTTCATTCCGTTGTCCACGTCGAAAGCATTTAAACTATAAGTCCATGGTCAGCAAATTTAAACTCAGGATCAACGTATTCAGACATTTATTCAACAACATGAGACGATGGCTCAATGAAATGAGGTGAAGATGAGAATCTTACACACACTTGGTAAAAATATAGCATCATAATTCTTTAGTACAATATCACATTTAGCACCTATCTCACAACATCCATCAATTTCTCCATCTTCTTAGACTTGGATTTTTTTTCTTATTAGAGGTATATTATTTTTTAAGTTTATGTAGAGACATTTGGCATAAGGGAAACTTGAATTTCTTGAATGAATTGTAGAATGCTTGGTTGACGTTCTATTGGGAAATATTTTTGGATTAGGTTGTATATATTTTTAGAGAGAACGTATAGTATATTATTGTATATGTAAAGGTAATATTACCTTGCCACATGTTTGGTTGGCTAGAATGAAATTGATTTAAAATTGATTCTGTCTAATTTTATGTTTGGTTAGGCTAAAAAATGAGAATTGAATGGGATCAATTTCTAAAAGATAAGAAATCATAATTCTTTCTCCCCCTTAAGGAATCAGAATTCCATTGTAATCTCAATTTTTTTTCCAATTTTTCCCCAACCTCAAATATTACCCGAAACCCTACACCTTAATCTTTAAATCCTAAACCCTAAACTCTAAATCCTATATCCCAAATCCTAAACCCCTGAACACTATTTAAAAAAAATAATTTTAATCCTAAACCTTAACGCACAAACACTAAACCCTAAACCCCAAATCCTAAATCCCAAAAAAATAAACTCCAAATCCAGAATCAAAAACCATAAACCCTATTTAGAAAAATAATAATATTAACCCTAAAACTTAACCCATGAATATAGCCCTATACCCAAAAACCGAAGCCCTAAATCCAAAACCCTAACTTTAAATCCCAAATCATAAATCACAAAAACCCTAAACCCTAAACCTTATTTAGAAAAATAATAATTTGAAACCAAAACCTTAACCCAAAAATATAATTTTAAACACTAAACACTAAACCCCAAATGCCAAATGCCAAATCCCAAATCCCAAAAACATAAAACCTATTTAGAAAAATAATAATATTAACCATAAAACATAACCCAAAAATGTCATCCTAAACCCTAAATTCCAAAACTACAAACCCTATTTTAAATAATAATAATTATAACTTGAAATCTTAACCTATAAATATAGCTCGAAACCATAAATCCAAAATCCCAAAACCTGTAATCCGTAATCCCTAAATTTCAAAGCTCAAACATCAACTATTTAAAAAATTAATAATTTTAATAATATATTTTATTTTTAAGTAATAATTATTGAGAAAATTAATTATTTAATTCATGTATTTTTTTCAAATGAAAAAATAACAATTAAATGATATTATTCAAGTTTTCTAAATGTAGGGGTATTAAGGTAACATACAATGTTTTCTGTTCTCTTACAATTGTAAATCCATCACTATAATATCGAAATCTCCTTTGATTCGAGTGGTTAAACCAAAATAAAACAATTTATATTTCATTTTGTTGTCCACGTTAAAAGTGTTCAAATTTTAAGTCCATGGTTAGCAAATTTAAACTTAGGATCAACGTACTCAGACATTTACTCAACAATATGAAACGATGGCTCAATGAAATGAGGTGAAGATGAGAATCTTACACACACTTGGTAAAAATATAGCATCATAATTCTTTAGTACAATATCACATGTAGCACCTATCTCACAACATCCATCAATTTCTCCATCTTCTTAGACTTGGATTTTTTTTCTTATTAAAGGTATATTATTTTTTAAGTTTATGTAGAGACATTTGGCATAAGGTGAACTTGAATTTCTTAAATGAATTGTAGAATTCTTGGTTGACGTTCTATTGGGAAATATTTTGGATTAGGTAGTATATATTTTTAGAGAGAATGTATAGAATGGAATTTAATTGGTTGACCTTACCACATGTTTGGTTGACTAGAATGGAATTTAATTAGAATTAATTCCTTCTAATATTATGTTTGGTTAGGGTGAAAAATGAGATTGGAATGGGATCGATTTCTAAAAAATAAGAAATCATAATCCCATCTCCCCCTTAAGGAAATCAGGATTCCATTGTAATATCATTTTTTTTCAATTTTACCTCAACCCCAAATATAACCTGAAACCTTAAACCCTAATCCTTAAATCCTAAACCCTAAACTCTATATCCTAAATCCTAAACCCCTAAACACTACTTAGAAAAATAATAATTTTAACCCTAAACCTTAACCCATAAACACTAAACCGTAAACCCTAAATCCTAAATTTCAAAACCATAAACCCTATTTAGAAAAATAATAATACTAACCCTAAAACGTAGCCCACAAATATAACCGTAAACCCTATATCCCAAAGCTTAAATTCCAAAACCCAAAACCCTATTTAAAGAAATAATAATTTTAACCCAGATTGCTACACACAAAGTGTGTGCAATGAATATACAAGTATATGTATCACAACAGGTAATATAATGGTTGAAATGATCGTTTCCACGGAGATTATTTTATTAGAAACTAATTTTTAAAACTAAAAATAATAAAAATCACTTTTTGGGTGTTTTTATATTTTAATGAAACAAAATTACAATACCTAAAACTAAATAGAAATAATAATTAAATCAAATTTTGTGACTAAAAAGATATATGAGAAAATATATAAGAATACTTAATCCCCCAATTTTCTAAACTATCGAATTGCTAAAATCCCCCCAATATAATATCAATTAATTACATGATCAATTGATTCTAACCTAGCATGTATTTCTCTCTCAAGTAAACTACACACCATATAGTAATTAATTTAATCACACTCTCATGCCAATTAAATTGCATACTACTTATTAAGTTCATCAATTATGGATCACATATATAAGAATCATACATCTTTGCCTAAAAACTATGCATGTTATTTAATCAAGACAAACAATTAAATAATTCTCTCAAATCTATTTAATTCCTTCTATAGATAAATTGTTGGCCAAATAATTAATAGCATACAAATTAGATTAAATAAAATAATTAGATTAAAATTATAATTGGGGTAAAATTTTAGATCATCACATGGTGAAAATTGGGTTCATAACATCCCTAGATTACTAAATTAATTACACATAATTGTGTTCATAAAGATCATATTTTTCATAAAGAAAAACATAAAATTGATAAAGAAAAGAGTTTAAAAGGACATACAATCAATCTCTTGAATTGTAGTATTATTCTCCTCTTGAATCTCCACCAAAAGTGTGTCGTCTCTTGCATTTTTCTATATTTTTCTCTCTTTTTAGCTCCAAAAGTTTACCAAAATTATGCTAAAGGAGGTAAATTAGGGTTTATAGAGTGATTAGGGGCTTAAATAATGATCAAGGGTGATCTGGATCGTCAACTCAGCTTCAAATCAAGGGCTATGATAAAAACAAGCAAAAATTACAGTTCTAGCCAATCATAGTGCGACATGTGGCAATAGGAATTCACTGGGGGAATCAGGGAGTGACGCGTGATAGGGGAGACTAGTCAGAGTCAACACTTGCTAAGTTAGCAACATGTAGCGTGACGTGATTTGCAAAGACAGATGGTGTGGTGCAAGGGTGGAATACGTGGAGCAATCATGTGGTGACACATGGCGACTAGGGTTGACCAATTTCTGAACTCAGATTGAACGTCGTCATAACACATGGAATGCGTTTTGTCCTCCTCCAAGCAATATAACATGATTTGCTCTTCGTGATTGCATGGCTTCTACGTGGCTTGCCTAGTCAGCTCCTCTGCCTGTATGGCATGACACGTGATAGCTCCTGCATTAAAAATTCATAAAAAATCCAAAACAATTCCAGAAAAATCCAAAAATTATATTTTTACCCCTTTTCATTAAAAAGTTCATATATAAACTTTTTTGACTCAAAAGAATAATATTTATTGAATAAAAAAAGTAAATAAGTAAAAAAAGTACGTTAATGACTCTATTTTTATAGCATCATCACACCCCAAAAATTAAATCTTTGCTTGTTTTCAAGTAAAGCTAAGTACAACTAAATAAAATAACTTGGGTAGTATATTCATAAATATACTTCTATTGGTACATGTATATTTCACGAAAGGTATCCCTCTCAAAAGTCATATAAGTCTATGATAAAAAGGTTCACATATTCATCAATCAATATTTCATCAATACATGGATATGCAAGGTTTTTGAAAAATTGATTCATGTGTGTGTGCTACACATGATATCATCCAATGCACTCATGAAAACAATTTATATGAGCATGCTAATCAATTTAATCTTAGAACAAGTCTCATAAGTCTATTTTTCACATCCCTCTCCACTAACATAAATATGGACTTAGCTCAAGATCAATAAGGACTTTACATGGTTGTAATGTAAGGCTTAGGTGGTGGGTCGATAAATGAAGACATTTTAGGCTCTTTCCACACCTTAGCTTTTATTTTTTCATCATGCACTTTTTAACTACAATTGAGTTTTTACTTGATATTTTTGTGCACCGTCTTTTGAAATTTTTTTCATATTTTTTTATTCCACATCTCTATTCTCTCTTTTTTTGTAACTTCACAACCCCCCAAACTTATTTTCAATTTTATTTTCTTTTTTCTTTAGAGGGATAATTGTGTTGTGAGCTTTGCTTCTTATATTTTTTATAGGGTGCATTCCATTTCACCTTACTCTAAAGCATAACACATGATTGCATCTTTTTTTCTTTTCATACAAGCTAAAAGTGCAAGGGTAAAGGTGATACTTATTAGTTAGGCATTAAATGTGGCTTAAAGATATGAATGATCCTTTGTTAGGCTCAAATGAGTGACTAAAGATATTAACAATGGTTAGCTTCGAAGGCTCAATCATCCAAATAAGGCCTAAATCATTTCTCTTGCTAAATACTATTTAGGATTTCGCCCCAAAGGATGATCAAATAGATTCTAAAACGTGGTAGATCTCATTGATTTGCACACTCACTACAATTTTTCTCTCAATAAGAACACCAAAATCAATCATGAACATATGTATAAAAATTTGATTCAATCAAATCAGAACTAGCAAGCATATCACATGATTAATATAAATATCTTAACAAATATTTTACATTCTTTATCCCAGTCATGACAAAAAAAATTTATCATTGAGTTCATATGTTTCAGATCAAGTATGTATGCATTTAGTTTCAATATATTTATCAATCTCTACCTAAATCATGATTAAAAACATCCTAAAATTTAAAAAATGTATACTAAATACTAATGTAGAGAATGAAGTTCCTTCCCCCAAACTTAAGTTACACATTGTCCCCAATGTGCACATATAAATATGAAAACATAAATAGAAAGAAAACTCCCTTAGTCATGGCACACCACATTTGTCATTGAAATTCTCATTCTGGTTGCACCATTGCTCTTCACATTTATTCACCTAGAAAACAAAAACAATGAAAATATAAGTAAAATAACGTTGGGTTGCCTCCAAATCAGCGTCATGTTTAACGTTCTTGACTAGACGGTCCTATCAAGTCCTAAGGTGCATCCACTAAGGTTATCACAAGTGTTTCATTTGATAATTGATCATCATAATAGTGCTTCACCTTATGCCCATTAACCATAATTCGCTCTTTATCTTTATTTTCTAATTCAATGGCTCCATGGTTGGTTACCTAAGTGATGATGTATGGTCGTGACCATCTACTCTTTATTTTCTAATTCATTTGTCACTTTCTTATACGGTGCACAATATTTTTGTCATGCCATCGTTTTGTCCTTTCTTTGTAAAGGTTGGCATTTTCATAAGCATTCCACCATAATTCATCCAATTTATTTATTTGAAGCATTATTTTCTCACCAGTTGCATCTATGGACATATTCAACCGTTTCAATGCTCAATATGATTTATGCTCCAATTCTAATGGTAAGTGACAAGCCTTTCCATAAACTAGCTTATACGGGGTGGTACCAATTGGTGTTTTAAATGTAGTTCTGTATGTTCACAATTTTCTCCAAAATTATTTTCACTTCTCTATTAGATACCTCTAATTGCCCACTTGTTTGGGGATGGTAAGGGGTAGACACTTTATGCTTAATCCGATACTTAGATAATAAGGAATTAAAAACTTTATTGCAAAAGTGACTTCCTCCATCACTAATAATGATCCTAGGAGTTCCAAACATAGTGAAAATATTTTTCTTTAGAAATTTCATGACAAATTTGGCATCACATTTGTTGCTAGCAATGGCTTCTACCCACTTTGACACTTAATCCACTCCTACAAGTATGTATTGGTTGCCAAATGATGGAGAAAAGGCTACCATAAAGTCGATGCCCTACACATCAAACAATTCCACTTGAAGTATACTGTTTAGAGGCATCTCATCTCTTTTTGAAATATTACCTATCCTTTGACATATATCACATATCTTTACATAATTGTAAGCATTTTAAATAGTGTAGGCCAAAAATAACCATATTGAAGTACTTTAGCTGCTGTTTTTGAGCTCCCAAAGTGACCTCTATAGTCTAAGCTATGACAATGGTAAATGATACTTTCAACTTCATCATTATGGGCCCACCTTTTCAAAATACCATCACCACATTCTTTATTGAGGTAAGGGTCCTAAAAATACTTTTAATGACATGGAAAAACTTCTTCTTTTGTTGCCATGTGAGGTTCAGTGGAAGAACGTTGGCGGCAAGAAAATTTGCAATGTCTCTAAACCATGGAATTTATGTTTGAGCTATAGAAAATAGTTTCTCATCTGGAAAAGATTCCCCAATTACCATATTATCATCCATTTTTTCTTCTTTCTCTAGTCTAGATTGATGATGTGCTACTTGAATTTTTGTTCCTTTTTATCACGAATTTCCAAGTCAAATTCTTGTAGAAGGAGAACCCATCTTATCAATCTTGGTTTTGCATCCTTCTTCATCATGAGATACTTTATTGCAGAATGGTTTGTGTAAACAGTCACTTTGCTATCAATCAAATAAGATCTGAATTTCTCAATGGCATATACAATGGCTAGGAGCTCTTTCTCTATAGTAGCATAATTTATTTAGACCTCATTCAGTGTCTTGCTTACATAATATATAGCATGAAATTTTTTGTCTCTTCATTTTCCTAGAACAACTCTAATAGCAAAATCACTTACGTCACACATCAATTCAAAGGGCTTGTTCCAATTTTGTGTGACTATAACTGGTGCTGACACTAGTTCTCTTTAAGCACTTGAAATGTTATTAAACATTTATCATCAAACTTGAAAGGCATGTCCTTTTCCAAAAGATTACACAGGGGTTTGGAGATTTGGGAAAAATCTTTTGTGAATCTATGATAAAAGCCTGCATGCCCAAGAAAACTTCTTACTCCTCGTACATTGGTAGGTGGTGATAGTTTCTCAATCACTTCTACTTTAGTTCTATCCACTTCAATGCCATTAGCTAAGATTTGTGGTCTAAGATTATACCTTTATGTATCATGAAATGACTTTTTTCCCAATTTAAAACCAAATTTGTTTCTTCACATGTTTGTAACACTAGGGAGAGATAGTGTAGATATTCATCAAATGAGTTTCCAAAGACCGAAAAATCATCCATTAGGATTTCTAGATGCTTCTCCACCATGTCTGAGAAAATGGCCATCATGTAGCATTGAAATGTAACAAGTGCATTACATAATCCAAAAGGAATTATTCTAAAACCAAAAGTTCCATAAGGACATATGATGTGGTCACATCTTGGTCTTTAGGTGCCACAACACTCTGGTTATAACCAGAGTATCCATCTAGAAGGCAAAAGAAAGAATGCCCAACTATTCGGTCAAGCATTTGATCCACAAATGGGAGAGGAAAATCATCCTTCCTTGTAGCTTTATTTACTTTATGAAAATCCATAAGTACTCTCCATTCGGTGATAGTTCTAGTAGGTATTAACTCATTAAACTCATTTTCCATCATAGTGATTCCTCATTTCTTCGATACATATTGGACTGGACTTACCCATTCACTTTCTGATATTGGGTAAATAATCCCTATGTCTAGCCACTTGAAAATTTCCTTCTTCACCACTTCTTTCATAATGGGATTTTAACGGTGTTTTGTATCCCTGGTGGGTTTAGCCCCATCTTCTAGCAAGATTTTATGCATGCATATTCATGGGTTTATGCCTCCGATGTTGGCAATAGACCAACCTATAGCTCTTTTTAAGTTCCTTAGCACCTTTAGTCATGCATCCACTTGATCTATACTTAGATTAGTCAAGATTATGATTGGAAGTGTCTCATTATCACCCAAAAATGTGTAACGAAGATGAATCAAAGACTCTTGAGTGAAGACTTTTGTATTTACTGATTGGATGAAGTCTTTCATTATCCCCATTAAGGCATTTGTATTGTCCTTAGTAGATGGCTTCTTCTCTTGGGCTTTTGATTGATGTGGTTATTGAAAACCATGTGGTTGAAACGATTGACGGTTGAATTGATTACCACCTTGATTGTTCTTACTCCAAGAGAAATTTGGATGTTGTCTCCATCCTGGGTTATATGTGTTTGAGTATGAATTATGTTTTTGATTCATATTACCCACATAGCAAATGGGTTCAGGATTATTTAGAAAATTATAAAACAAATGAGCTCTTCCATAAAACACACATGACACTCATAAATCTTGGACCTGATTTATACTCGTTGGCAAGTTTTGAGCCTTCAAAAGATTAACCAAAGATGATACTTGAGCTGTAAGTGCTATGATATCATTTACCTCATGCATTCTGGCTACACTTCTTGTGGCTATCATTCTGTCCATTGGCCATTGATAATTATTGCTAGCCATTTTCTCAAGAAAATCATAAGCTTGATTGTAAGATTTGGCTAGAAAAGCTCCATTAGCTGACTCATCAATGATAGTTCTTGTGTGAGCATCGAGACCATTGTAAAAGTCTCCATTTGAATCCAAGAAGGAATACCATAATGAGGGCACTTCCTTAGGAATTCCTTGAATCTTTCCCCTGCTTCATAAAGAGATTCTCCTTCATGTTGTTCGTAGGAAGTAATGTCATTCCTAAGCTTGGCATTCTTTGTTGATGGGAAGTATTTCATCAAGAATTTCTCCGCCAAACCATTCCAAGTTGTAATAGAATCAGGTGGCAAAGAGTTTAGCCAAACTCGAGCACGGTCTTGCAAAGATTAAGGGAATAATCTAAGCCTAAATGCCTCCTCTATCACACCATTGAAGTTAAATGAATCTACAACTTCAATAAACAATCTAAGATGAAGATGAGGATCCTTTGGGTGTAATCCACTAAATTGTCCAACTATTTGTAGCCTTTGTAACATCACTGACTTTTATTTCAAACTGATTAGCATGAATATTTGGCCTTGTATTACTTGGATTCAGCCCTTCCAACATAGGTATTACATATTCATTGATAGCTCTATCTCTATCATCCATCAAAAGCATTTGATTATTCAAGTTTAGCTCAGTGTTGTTTATTTCTAATGGATTAGCCATTTTTTCCTCTTGGGTGACTTGTTCTTTTCTAATTAATCTCAAAGTATACTCAATTTCAAGATCTAAAGTTAAGATTTCTTCTTCACAAACTCTACTTATGCAATAAATTCACTATGTTTCTACAATACGAAAGGAGAAGCCTAAATTAAAACTAAATAAATTAATTAAAATTTTAAAAAAATAAATAAAATAAATTAACTAAAATAAATAAATAAGTCAATAAGTCAATAAAAATTAATAGCATACAAATCAAATTAAATAATATAATTAAATTAAAATTATAATTGGGGTAAAATTTTAGATCATCACATGGTGAAAATTGGGTTCATAAGATCCCTAGATTAATAAATTAATTACACATAATTTTGTTTATAAAGCTCATATTTTTCATAAATAAAGACATAAAATTGATAGAGAAAAGAGTAGAAAAAGAAATACAATCAATCTATTGAATTGTAGTATTAATCTCCTATTGAATCTCAACCAAAATTGTGTCATCTCTTGAATTTTTCTGTATTTTTCTCTCTTTTTAGCTCCAAAAATTAAACAAAATTATGCTAATGGAGGCCAATTAGGATTTATGAAGTGATTAGGGGCTTAAATAATGCTCAAGTGCAATTTGGACCATTATATCAACTTTAAATTAAGGGCTACAATCAAAACTAGCAAAACTCACAATTTTAGCCAATCACAGTGCGACACGTAGCATCAGGAATTCACTACACAAATCAAAGAGCGATGTGTCACAGGGGAGACCAATCAAAGTCAATGCTCGCTGAGCCAGTGACATGTGTCACAACGTGATTCACGGAGACAGATGGAGTGGCATACGGGTGGAATGTGCGGAGTAATGGCATGGTGACACGTGGCGATGAGGGTTTACCAATTTCCGAACACGTGGTATGCGTTTCGTCCTCCTCCATGAGGCATAAGGTGATTCGATCTTCGTGATTGTGTGGCGTATGTGTGGCTTCCCCAATTAGCTCCTCTACCTATGTGGTATGACACGTGATAACTCCTGATTGGTCATGCATTAAAAATTCATAAAAAATCCATAAAATATCCAGGAAATTTTCAAAAATTAAATTTTCACCCCTTTTCATTAAAAAGTTTATATTTTAATATTTTTGACCTAATAAATAATATTTATTGAATAAAACAAGTACATATTAAGTAAAAAAGTGTGCTAATGACTCTATTTTCATAGAGTCATCAAAACCCTCAACCTTAATTCAAAACTATAACCCTAAACCCTAAATCCTCAAATCCTTGAATTTCAAATTCTAAATTTCAAAACCCTAAAACTTATTTATAAAAATAATAATTTTTATAACATATTTTATTTTTAAGTAATAATAATTGAATGATATTATTTAAATTTTACTAAATATAGGAGTATTAAGTTAATATCTTTAGTACAATATCATTCACACTTAGTAAAAATATAGCATCATAATTGTTTAGTACAATATCACATGTAGCACCTACTTCACAACATCCATCAATTTCTCCATCTTCTTTTATTTGGATTTTTTTCTCATTGGAGGTATATTATTTTGTAGTTTATTTAGAGACATTTTGTATATGTTAAACTTGAAGTTCTTAAATAAATGCTAGAATTGCTTGGTTGACAGTATATTGAGACATGTTTTGGATTACGTGGTATATATTTTGAGAGAGAATGTGGAGTATATTTTTGTATCTGTAAAGGTAATATGACATTACCCCATGTTTGGTTGACTGAAATGGAATATAATCCGAATAAATTTCTTCCAATCTTTTGTTTGGTTAGGCTGAAAAATATTAGTGGAATGGAATTGATTTCTAAGAGATAAGAAATCATAATTCCTTCTCTCCCTTAAGTAATCATGATTCCATTCCAATCTTAATTCTTTTTCCAATTTTACCCCAACTCAAATATAACCTGAAACCCTAAACCCTAATCCTTAAATCCTAAACGCTAAACTCCAAATCCCAAATCTCAATTCCTAACCCCCAAAACCATAAACCCTATTTAGAAAAATAATAATATTAACCCTAAAAGTTAACCCATAAGTAGAACCCTAAATCCCAAAACCCTATTTAAAAAAAATTTAACCCTAAACCATAACCCACAAATCCCTAAATCCCAAATCTCAAACTTCAAAACCCTAAATCCTATTTAGAAATATAATAATTTTAATAATATATTTTATTTTTAAGTAATAATTATTTAAATCATGTATTTTTCTAATGAAAAAATAACAATTGATTGATATTATATCAATTTTACTAAATATAAGAGTATTAATGTAATATATAGTGTTTTCTATATATTTTAATTGTAAAACAAACACTATAATACTAAAGTCGTCTTTGATTCCAGTTGTCAAGCTAAATAAAACTATTTCTATTATATTCCTATTCCCCTTCAATTCTGTTGTCCATGTTGAATGTGTTCAAATTTTAAGTCCATAGTTAGCAAATTTAAACTTATGATCATCATATTATGCATTTACTTAAAAAATAGGAAATGATGGCTCAATGAAACGAGGTGAAGATGAGATTCTTACACAAACTTAGTCCAAATATTACATCATAATTCTTTAGAACAATATCACAAGTAGCACCTACCCTACATCATCCATCAATTTCTCCATCACAATATTGCTTGGTTTACGGTATATTTAGACATGTTTTGGATTAGGTGGTATATAATTTGATAGGGACACTAGAGTATATTTTTGTATAGGTAAAGGTAATATTAGAATAATATTTGATTGACTGCAATGAATAGAATCAAAATCGATTCTTCAAAATTTTATGTTTGGTTAGGTTCATAAATGGGAATGGAATGGAATCCTAAACCATAAGCCCTAAGCCTTAAATCCTAAACCCTAAATCCCAAAACCATAAACCCTATTTAGAAAAATAATAATAAAAACCTTAAAACTTAACCCAAAAATATAACTCTAAACCCCAAATCCCAAAACCATAAACCCTATTTAGAAAAATAATAATATAAACCTTAAAACTTATCCCACAAATATAACCCTAAACCCTAAACCCCAAATCCTAAAACCCAAATCCCAAAACCTTAAACCCTATTTAGAAAAATAATAATTTGAAATTTAAACTTTAACACACAAATATAACCCTAAACAGTAAACCCTAAACCCAAATTGCAAATCCCAAAATCATAAATCCTATTTTAAAAAATAATAATAATACTATCCTTAAAACTTAACCCACAAATATAACCCTAAAGCCTAAATCAAAAATCCAGAAACCTTAAACCCTATATACCTAAATCCCAAATTCCAAAAACTTAAACCCCATATACTGATCGGGGCAAAACCGACATCGCCGATCCTGCCCGTTCATTTGGTTTTATCTATTTATAAAACTCTCGCAAGTGCACGAATCATTTCGTAGAAAATGATAAGTATACTCCCAAGGTCGATCTAAGGAAGGAATGTATGTGGTTTTTAATTTATTATTCAAACTTTTAAAAACGAAATTAAATCCTAAACATCCTGTCACGATATTTTGGGGTTTTGTGTTTTTAATCTACTTACATAAAAATAAACATAGATTCAATAAACATTTATGCAAATTTTATCATTTATAATGGTGGAGTATTTACGGATATAATAATTAAGTTAATTATGCTTGCTCATATTAATTAGCTTATTAAAGATATGAATTGATATTTATTGATTCTCTCTTTTTTATATGAATACCACCTTTGGTGGGGTTAGATATTCTTTGTTAACTAAACAAATCAATTAACACCTATGGGTAGGGTTGATAACTAATTTGGTTAATTAAATTAATTCCTTTTTCTAAGAGATTGAAAATGAACCATTTAAATGCCACCTTTGGTGGGGTTAGACAGTTTAAACTTTATTCAAGGTGTCCAAATTAAACCTAAGAATTTAATTATCCGAGTACTAACTTTCAAGTTTTAAAACCACTACTGAAAACATGTTGTCAATACTTTTTCAGATAATAATTCTTATAAAAAACTTTTGAAATAGAGCTTCACTCTAACTACTGGGCGATTGTACCAACAAATAAAAGAGCACTACTCTAAATTAGACCGGATAATTAAACCTTAAAATCTAATTTTCCGATTTAAGTTTGTAATGAAAAATAATATATTTCTCTCTAACATTCTTAATATAAAATCTTGAATAAAAATAAAATCAATTCATTTTAGAGATTTTTACCTATTTAATATTTCGCAAGCATAACAACGTTATTATTATATCATGTTTACAAATAGCCAACACAGTTAAATTTAATCACAGACAAATTAAATATAACATGTAAGAATAAAGCATAAAAAATAACTGTAAAGAAAATAAAATCTTTACAGAACTTCGATGCTATTCCCGTTGCTGGAAAACCTACAAGCGGAATGTGCACTCCCATTTATTGAATCAAAAGCTAATATATTAGAAAAACATAACTAGTTCTTCCCAAAAAGGGAAGAACTCTAAAACTAAGAGAAATTAACTAAAAACTAAGAAAAACTAAAAAAACCTAAAAATCTAAGAAAAGAGAGAAAGAAAGAAGAGAGAAGTGTGTTTTGAAGGTGTGTTTAGAAGTGAAGAGAAGAGGGGTATTTATAGGTGAAGATGGAGAGAAAAAGTGGGGGAAAAATGTTAAAAAATTATGAAAACGCGGAGTGGTAATTGCTGACATCATACTGATGATGTCAGCATGACATGAGGCAGCTGCGCGTGAAAAATGGGGCGAAATGGGTGTCGGCGTAGCGCGGAGGGCGCATGCGCGCAGGGCGCGCGCCGATGGCAGGCTGCGCACGGGCGCGATCGGAACCTTCGGCGCGCCGATGCGCGCGGACATAGGGCATCTTCTTGTCATACCTGGCGCGCGTGGGGCTCAGACGGCAATTTCAGCGGCCTTGTGATTTTTCTCCTTTTGGACCCATTTTATCCAACTTTTCCATATTTATTGACCTTTCCCCATTTATTTATTAATATATTTGTGATGTATTGCTTCCAGTATTCCTCTTTGAGTCTTTAAGTTATGTTTTTAAGCCAAAATACCTGAAAAACAATAAAAATACCCGTGATTCAGAAAAAGACAAATATATATAAATATATGATAAAACATATAAATATATATATATATATATTAATCAATTAATGTGCATAAAATCATGGTTATTTTAGTGCTTTTTGAGCACTCATCATATACCTATATCCCAAATTCCAAAAAACTAAACCCTAAATCCCAAAATCATAAACCCTATTTAGAAAAATAATAATATTAACCTTAAAACTTAACCCATAAATATAACCCTAAACCCCAAATCTCAAAACTTTATACCCTATTTAGGAAAAAAAAATTTAAATCTAAACCTTAACATATAAATATAACCCTAAACCCTAAATCAAATATCCCAAAACTTTAAACTCTAAATCCCTAAATTCCAAATCCTAAACCTCAAAACACTAAACCCTATTTAGAAAAAGAATAATTTTAATAATATATTTTATGTTTAAGTAATAATTATTTAGAAAAATAATTATTAAAATAATCTATTTTCTGTGATGAAAATATAATAATTAAATAATATTATTTAAATTTTACTGAATTAGGAGTATTAAGGTCATATATATAGTGTTTTCCATTCAATTGCAATTGTAAACAAAATATTATAAGACAAATTCCTTCTTTGATTCCAATGATCAAACCAAACAAAACTATTTTCATTCCATTCTATTGTTCATGTCGAAAGTGTTCAAATTTTAAGTCCATGGTCAGTAAATTTAAACTCTTGATCATCATATTGAGATATTTACTTAACAATAGGAGATGATGACTCAATGACATAAGGTGAGAATGTGATTCTTACACAAACTTAGTCAAAATATAGCATTGTCATTATTTAGTATAATATCACAAATAACACCTACCACACAACATCCATCAATTTCTCCATCTTATTAGACTTTGATTTTTTTTTTTGCTTATTGGAGTTATAATTTTTTTTTTAGTTTATATAGATACATTTGGCATATGTTAAACTTGATCTTCTTCAATAAATACTAGAATTTCTTGGTTGAAGGTATATTTGGACATGTTTTGGAGTAGGTGGTATTTATTTTGATAGAGAATGTGGAGTTTATTTTTGTATATGTGGTAATATTACATTAATATTTGGTTGACTAGATTGGAATGGAATGAGAATTGATTCCTTCCAATTTTATTTTTGTAAAGCTTAAAATAATAATGGAATCGAATCGAATCGAATCCTAAAAGAAAAGGTCATATAAAGTGTTTCCCATTCAATTTTAATTGTAAACCAAACACTATAGTACTCATTCTTTCTTTTATTCCAATGGTCAAACCAAACAAAACTGTTTCCATTCCATTCTCATTGCCATTCCATTTTGTTGTCCATGATGAAAGTATTCAAATTTTAAGTCAATGATTAGCAAATTTAAACTTAGGATCATCGTATTGAGATATTTACTCAACAACAGGAGATGATGGATCAATGAAATGAGGTAAGGATGTGATTCTTACACAAAATTAGTCAAAATATTGCATCATAAGTCTTAAGTATAATATCACAAGTAGCCCCAACCTCCTAACATCCATCAATTTCTACATATTCTTACACATGGATTTTTCTACTTATTGGAGTTATAATATTTTTTAGTTTATATAGATACATTTGGCATATGTTAAACTTGAAGTTCTTGAATAAATGCTAGAATTATTTGGTTGATTGTATATTTGGACATGTTTTGGACTAGGTGGTATATATTTTGATAGAGAATGTGGAGTATATTTTTGTATATGTAAAGGTAATATTACAAAAATATTTGGTTAACTGAATTGGAATGGAATCAGAATTGATTCCTTCCAATTTTATGTTTGGTTGGGCTTAAAAGTAGTAATGGAATGGAATTGATTCCTAAAAGAGAAAGAATCATAATTCCTACTCCCACCTTAAGAAATCATGGTTCTATTCCTATCTCAAATTTGTTTTTTCAATTTTACCCCATCCCCAAATATAATTCTAAACCTTAATACCTAAACCAAAAATCGTAAATCTCAAATCCCAAATCCCAAATCCCAAATCCCAAATCCCAAAACCCAAAACCCTAAACCTTAAATCCAATATCCCAAAACCCTAAACCCTCTTTACAAAAATAATAATTTTAACCGATAACCTTAACCCACAAATATAATCCTACACCCTAAACCACAAACCCTAAATCCTAAATCCCGAAACCCAAACCCTTAAATCCTATTTAGAAAAATAACAATTTTAATAATATATTTTAGTGAAGTAATATTTCTTTAGAAAAATAATGATTTATATAACGTATTTTGTCTAACAAAAAATATAACAATTAAATGATATTAATTAAAATTTATTGAATAAAGGAGCATTAAGGTAATATACGATGTTTTCCATTCGATTTTAATTGTAAACCCAACACTATAGTATTGATTCCTACTTTGATTATAGTTGTCAAACCAAACAAAATTGTTTCCATTCCATTCCCATTCCATTATGTTGTGCATGTCCAAAGTGTTCAAATTTGAAGTCCACAGTCAGCAAATTAGCACTTGAGATCATTGTATTGTCATGTTTACTAAAAATGAAATATGGAGGATCAAAGACATGAGGTAATGATCATATTTTTACACAAAATTAGTCAAAATATAACATCATAATTCTTTAGTATAATATCACAAGTAGCACCAACCTCACAACTTCCATCAATTTCTCCATCTTTTTAGACTTGGATTTTTTTCCTTATAATTTTAGTTAAATTATTTTGTTAGTTTATGTAGAGACATTTGGTATATGTTAAACTTGAATTTCTTGATTAAATGCTAGAATTTCTTGCTTGGTTGACTCGAATGGAATGGAATCATAATTGATTACTTTCAATTTTATGTTTGGATGGCTTGAACAATGGGAATGGAATGAAATAGAATTCTAAAATAGAAGGAATCATAATTCCTTCTCCCCCTTAAGAAATCATGATTCCATTCAAATCTCAAATATTTTCCCAATTTTAACCCAATGTTAAATATAACCCTAAACCCTAAATCTCAAATCTCAAATCCTAAAACCCTAAACCCTAAATCTTATTTAGAAATATAATAATTTTAACCCTAAATGTTAACCCACAAATATAAACCTAAACACTAAACCCTAAACCCTAAATCCCAAATCACAAAACCATAAACCCTATTTAGAAAAATAATAATACTATCCTTAAAACTTAACCCATAAATATAACCCTTAATCCCAAATCCCAAAACCTTAAACCCTATTTAGAAAAATAATAATTTTAAATCTAGAGACATTTGGTATATGTTAAACTTGAAGTTCTTGAATAAATGCTAGAATTTCTTGGTTGATGGTATATTGGGACATGTTATGGATTAGGTGGTATATATTTTGATAGAGAATGTGGGGCTTATTTTTGTATATATAAAAGTAATATTACAATATCTCATGTTCAGTGGACTAGAATGGAATATAATTAGAATTTATTCCTTCCAATTTTATGTTTAGTTAAGCTAAAAAATGGGAATGGAATGGAATCGATTCCTAAAAGAGAAGAAATCATAATTCCTAAAAGAGAAGAAATCATAATTCCTTTTCCCCTTTAAGGAATAATGATTCCATTCCAATCTAATTTTTTTTCCCAATTTTACCCCAACCTAAAATATAACCCTAAACCATAAACCCTAAGCCCTAAATCCTAAATCCTAAATCCCACATCCCAAATCTCAAAATCCTAAACATTAAACCCTATTTAAAAAAATCAAAATTTTAACCCTAAACCTTAACCCACAAATATAACTCTAAAACCTAAACCTTAAATCCCAAAACAGTAAACCTTATTTAGAAAAATAATAATTTTAACACTAAACCTTAAACCACAAATATAACCCTAAATCCTAAATAGAAAATCCCAAAACCCTAAACCCAAATCCTTGAATTGCAAATCCCAAACCTCAAAACTCTGAACCCTATTTAGAAAATTAATAATTTTAACAATATATTTTATTTTTAAGTAATAATTATTTAGAAAAATAATAATTTAAATAACATATTTTGTAAGACAAAAAAATAATAATTAAATAATATTATTTAAATTTTAAACCAAACAATGTAATACTTATTCCTTCTTTTATTCCAATGGTCAAACCAAACAAAATTGTTTCCATTTCCATTCCATTCTGTTGTCCATGATGAAAGTCTTCAAATTTTAAGTCCATAGTCAGTAAATTTAAACTTAAGATCATCGTATTGAGATATTCACTCAACAATAGGAGATGATGGATTAATGGCATAAGGTGATGATGAGATTCTTACATAAACTTAGTGTAAATATAGCATCATAATTATTTAGTACAATAACACAAGTAGTACCGACCTCACAACTTCCATCAAGTTCTCCATCTCCTTAGACTTTGAATTTTTTTCTTATTGGAGTTATATTATTTTGTTATTTTATGTTGATACATTTGGTATATGTTAAACTTGAAGTACTTGAATAAATGCAAGAATTTCTTAGTTGACGGTATATTTGGACATGTTTTGGATTAGTTGGTATATATTTTTATAGAGAATATGGAGTATATTTTTGTATATGTAAAGGTAATACTCCAATAATATATGGTTGACTGGAATGGAATGAAATACTTTCGTAAAAGAGAAGAAATAAAATTCCTACAACCATCTTAAGGAATCATGATTCAATTCCTATCTCAAATTATTTTTTTCAATTTTACCCCAACCATAAATATATCCCAAAATCCAAATACCTAAGCCCTAAAGCCTAATTCTCAAATCCCAAATCCTAAATCCCAAAATATTAAGGTAATATAAGGTGTTTTCTATTCCATTCCAATAGTAAACCTATTACTCTAATACATATTCCTTCTTTGATTTAAGTGGTTAAAACAAAACAAATTTATTTCCATTTCATTCAGTTATCCATGTTGTAGGTATTCAAATTTTAAGTCCACGGTCCAAAAAATTAAATTCAGGATCATGGTATTGATATATTTACCCAATAACAGAAGATGATGGCTCAATGACATGAGGTGATTATGAGAATCTTATACAAAATTAGTCAAAATATAGCATCATAACTCCTTAGTACAATATCAGAAGTAGCACCCACCTCACAACATTCATCAATTTCTCCATATTCTTAGACTTGGATTTTTTCTCATTAGAGTTATATTATTTTGTTAGTTTATGTAGAGACATTTGGTATAAGTGAAACTTTAAATTTTTGAATAAATGCTATAATTGCTCTAATAACGGTATATTAGGACATGTTTTGGATTAGGTGGTATATATTTTAATAGAGAATGTGGAGTATAATTTTGTATTTGTAAAGGTAATATTACATTACCCCTTGTTTTGTTAAATAGAATGGAATAGAATTGGAATATATTTCTTCCAATTTTATGTTTAGTTAGGTTGAAACATGAGAATGGAATGAAATCGATTCTTAAAAGAAAAAAGAATCATAATTCCTTCTCTTCCCTTAAGGAATCATGAATCCATTCCAATCTCAAATTTTTTTCCAACCTCAAATATAAACCTAAACCCTAAACCCTAAACCCTAAAAGAAAAATAAGAATTTTAAGCCTAAATCTTAACCCATAAATATAAACCTACACACTAAATCCAAAACCCTAAATCCCTAATCCCTAAAGTGTAAACCCTATTTAGAAAAATAATAATATTAACCCTAAAACTTAACCCACAAATATAACCCTAAACCTTAAACCCCAAATCCCAAAACCATATTTAGAAAAATAATAATTTTAAATCTAAACCTTAACACAAAAAATATTACCCTAAACCATAAATCCAATATCCCAAAACCTTAAAACACAAATCCCTATATCCGAAATCCCAAGCCTCAAAACCGTAAACAATATTGAGAAAAATTATAATTTTAATAATATATTTTATTTTTAAGTAATAATGATTTAAATAATGTATATTTTCTGATTAAATAAAAATAATTAAATGATATTATTTAAATTTTACTAAATATCTGGGTATTAAAGTATTATACATTGTTTTCCATTCTATTTCCAAAGATACACCAAACACTATAATATTTATTTCTTCTTTGATTCTAGTGGTCAAACCAAACAAAATTGTTTCTATTCCATTCTCATTCCCGTTCCATTACATTGTTCATGTCAAAATTGTTCAAATTTGAAGTCCATGGTTAGGAAATTTAAACTCACGATCATTGTATTACAATATTTACTCAACAATCAAAGATGATGGCACAATGACATGAGGTGATAAGGAGATTCTTACACAAACTTAGTCACAATATAGCATCATAATTCTTAAGTACAGTATTACAAATAGACTTGGATTCAATTTCTCCATCTTCTTAGACTTGGATTCTTTTTCTTATTGGAGTTATATTATTTTGTAAGTTTATGTAGAGAAATTTGGTATGTATTAAACTTGAAGTTCTTTAATAAATGCTACAATTGGTTGGTTGACGGTATATTAGGACATGTTTTAAATTAGGTGGTATATATTTTTGTATAGAATGTGGAATATATTTTTGTATATGTTAAGGTAATAATACAGTACCCTATGTTTGGTTAATTGGAATGGAAAAGAATCAGAATTGATTACTTCCAATTTTATGTTTGGTTAGGCTGAAAAATGGGAATGAAATGGTGTCGATTCCTAAAATAGGAGGAAACATAATTTCTTCTCCCCCCTTAAGGAATCATGATTCCATTCCTATCTCAAATATTTTCCAATTTTACCACAACCCTAAATCCTAAACCCAAAGCCCTATATACTACACCCTAAACCCTGAATCCCTAATCCCTAATCCCAAAACCTAAAACCCTAAACATTAAACCGTATTTAGAAAAATAATAATTTTAGCCCTAAACCCCAAATCCCAAATCCCAAAACAATAAACACTATTTAGAAAAATTATAATATTAATCATAAAACATTACAGACAAATATAACCCTAAACCTAAATCCTATTTAGAAAAATAATAATTTTAACCCTAAACCTTTACTCACAAATATAAACCTAATCCCTAAATCCTAAATCCCGAAACCCAAACCCTTAAATCCCTATATTCCAAATCCTAAACATCAAAACCCAAAATCCTATTTAGAAAAATAATAATTTTAATAATATATTTTATTTAAGTAATAATTCTTTAGAAAAATAATGATTTATATAACGTATTTTGTCTAACAAAAAAATAATAATTAAATGATATTATTTAAATTTTACCAAATGTTGGGGTTTTAAGATAATATATAGTGTTTTCTATTCCATTTTAATTGTAAACCTAATACTATAATTTTGATTTTTTTTATTCGAATGGTCAAACCAAATAAAACTATTTACATTCCATTCCCACTCCCATTCCATTCCGTCGTCCATATCGAAAGTGTTCAAATTTTAAGTCCACCGTCCATATATTTAAACTCATGATCATCATATTGAGATATTTCGAAAAGAAGAGGAGATGATGGCACAATGACATGAGGTGATGATGAGATTCTTATACAAACGTAGTCAAAATATAGCATCAAAAATCTTTAGTACAATATAACAAGTAAAACCTGCCTCCCAACATCCATCAATTTCTCCACATTCTTAGACTTTCATTTTTTTCTTATTGGAGTTATATAATTTTGTAGTGTATGTAGATACATTTGGTATATGCTAAACATGAAGTTCTTGAATAAATACTAGAATTGCATGGTTGACGGTATATTGGAATTTGTTTGGATTAAGAGGTATATATTTTGATAGAAAATGTGGTGTATATTTTGGTATATGTAAAGGTAATATTAGAATATGTTTGGTTGACAGGAATGGAATGGAATCAGAATTGATTTCTTCCAATTTTATGTTTGGTTGGCTGAAAAAGTAGGAATGGAATGGAATCGATTCCTAAAAGTGAAGGAATCAAAATTCCTACTACCACCTTAAGAAATAATGGTTATATTCCTATATCAAATAATGCTTGTTCAAATTTACCCAAACCCCTAATATAACTCTAAACCCTAATCCCTAAACCCTATTTTCAAAAATAATAATTTTAACCCTGAACCATAACCCAAAAATAGAACTCTAAACCTCAAATCCTAAATCTCAAATACCAAATCTAAAACCCAAATCCATAAACCCTATTTTGAAATATAATAATTTTAACCCTAATCCTTAACCCACAAATAAAACGGTAAACTGTAAACCCAAAACCTAAAACCTAAACCCCAAACTAAAAAATCCAAAATCCAAAACCCCAAATCCCATATCCCGAATCCCTAAACCATATTTTGAAAAATAATAATTTTAACCCTAAATCATAACTCACAAATATAATCCTAAACCATAAACCCCAAAATCCAAATCCTTAAACACTAAACCCTATTTGGAAAAATAATAATTTTAACCTTAAACCTTAACCAATAAATATAAACCTAAACTCCAAACCCAAAACTTAAAACCCCAAATCGCAAATCCCAAATCTATAACCGTATTTAGAAAAAAAGAATTTTAAACCTAAACCCTAAACTAAAACCACAAATCACAAATCCCAAAACCTTAAATACCTAAATCCTAAATCCCAAACCACATAACCCTAAACCCTTTTTAGAAAAATAGTAGTTTTAATAATATATTTTATTTTTAAGTAATAATTATTTAGAAAAATAATATTTTAAATAATGTATTTTTTATAATGAAAAAATAAAACTTAAATGATATTATTTAAATTTTGCTAAATATAGGAGTATTAAGGTAATTTACGGTGTTTTTCATTCCATTCACATTGTAAACCAAACACTATAATACTGATTCCTTCTTTGATTCTAATGGTCAAACCAAATAAAAATGTTCCCATTCCATTTCGTTGTCTAGGTCTATAGTGTTCAAATTTTAAGTCCACGGATAGAAAATTTCAATTGAGGATCATCGTATTGAGATGTTTACTCAAAAACAGGAGATTTTGGATCAATGACATGAGGTGATCATTTGATTCTTACACAAACTTAGTAAAACTATAGCATCATAATTCTTTAGTACAATATCACAAGTAGTACCTACCTCACAACATTCATCAATTTCTCCATTTTCTTATACATTCATTTTTTTCTTATTCAAGTTATAATATTTTGTTGTTTATGTAGATACATTTTTTATATGTTAAACTTGAAGTTCTTGAATAAATACTAGAATTTCATAATTGACGGTATATTAGGAGATGTTTCAATTAGGAGGTATATATTTTGGTATATGAAACGGTAATATTACAATAATGTTTGGTTGACAGGAATGGAAAGGAATCAGAATTGATTCCTTCCAATTTTATGTTTGGTTGGGCCTCAAACTAGGAATGAAATGGAATCGATTTCTAAAAGAGAAGGAATCAAAATTCCTACTATAACCTTAATGTATCATGATTTAATTCCTATCTCAAATAAAGTTTTTTCGATATTACCCTAACCCCAAATATAACCCTAAAACCTAATCCCTAAACCCTAAATCCTAAATTTCAAATCCCAAATCCCAAAACCATAACCCGTAAACCCTATTTTGAAATTAATAATTTTAACCTTAACCCTAACCTTAACCCATAAATATAACACTAAATCTCAAACCCCAAAATCCAAAATCAAAAAACCCTAAACATCAAATCCCATATCCCATATCCCAAACCCCAAAACCCTATTTTGAAAAATAATAATTTTATCCCTAAACCTTAACCCACAAATATAACCCTAAATCCTAAACCCCAAATCCTAAATACCAAATCCTTAAACCCTATACCCTATTTGGAAGAATAATAATTTTAACTCTAAACCCCAAACCCAAAAGCTAAAACCCCAAATCACAAATTCCAAAATCTGAAACCCTATTTAGAAAAATAACAATTTAACCCTAAACCTTAACCCCCAAATATAACCCTAAACCTTAACCCTAAATCCCAAATCCCAAAACCCTAAATCCGAAATCCCAAACCATGTTACCCTAAAACCTATTTAGAAAAATAATAGTTTAAATAATATTTTTTATTTTTAAGTAATCATTATTTATAAAAATAAGGAATTAAATGATGTATTCTTTATAACAAAAAAATAATAATTAAATATGGTGTTTTCTATTCCATTCCAATTGTAAACCAAACCGTGTAATAATAATTTCTTATTTTATTACAGTGGTCAAACCAAACAAAACTATTCCATTCAATTTTCTAGGTCCAAAGTGTTCAAATTTTAAGTCCATGGATAGTAAATTTCAATTGAGGATCATCATATTGAGATGTTTACTCCAAAAAAGGAGATGAGGGGTCAATGAGATGAGGTGATGATGAGATTCTTACACAAACTTTGTAAAACTATAGCTTCTTACTACAATATAACAAGTAGTACTTACGTGAGAACATCCATCAATTTCCCCTTCTTCTTATTATTGGATTATTTTTCTTATTGGAGTTGTATTATTTTGTTAGTTTAAGTAGAGATATTTGGTATATGTTAAACTTGAAGTTCTTGAATAAATGCTAGAACTTCTTGGTTGACGGTACATTGGGACATGTTTAAGTAGTAATTATTTAGAAAAATTATTATTTAAATAATATATTTTGTCTTATGAAAAAATAATAATTAAATGATATTATTTAAATTTTACTAAATATAGGGGTATTAAGGTAATATACAATATTTTCTATTCCATTCCAATTGTAAACCAAACACTAATACTGATTTTTTTTCTTTGATTACAGGGGTCAAACAAAACAAAACTGTTTACATTCCATTCCCATTCCCTTTCTGTTCCATTGTCCATATCAAAAGTGTTCATATTTAAATTCCACGGTTAGCAAACTTAAACTCAATATCATCGTATTCAGATATTTACTCAACAATAGAAGATGATGTCTCAATGACATGAGGTGATGATGCGATTCTTACACAAACTTAAAGAAAGTATAGCATCATAATTATTTAGTATAATATCACAAGTAGCACCAACCTAACAACATCCATAAATTTCTCCACCTTCTTAGACTTGGATTTTTTTCTTATTGGAGTTATATTATTTTGTTAGTTTATGTAGAGACTTTTAGTATATGTTAAACTTGAAGTTATTGAATATATGCTAGAATTTCTTGGTTGACGGTATATGGAGACATGTTTTGGATAAATTGATATCTTTTTACAGAGAATATGGGGAATATTTTTGTAAATGTAAATCTAATATTACATTACCTCATATTTGGATTATTGGAATAGAAAAGAATTAGAATTGATTACTTCTAAATTTATGTTTTGTTAGGCTAAAAAATGGGAGTGGAATGGAATCGATTACTAAAAGAGAAGTAATCAAGATTCCTACTATCACCTTAAGGAATCATGATTTCATTCCTATCTCAATTCTTTTTACAATTTTACCCTAACCCCAAATATAACTTAATCCCTAATCCCTAAACCCTAAATACAAAATCCCAAATCCTTCAACCCTAAACCCTATTTAGAAAAATAATAATTTTAACCCTAAATCTTAACCCACAAATATAAACCTAAATCCCAAACCCAAAACCCTAAACCCTATTTAGAAAAATAATAATACTAACCCTAAACCATAACCCATAAAATAATATTTTATTTTTAAGTAATAATTATTTAGAAAGATAATGATTTAAATAATGTATTTTTATAAGATGAAAATATAATAATTAAATGATATTATTTAAATTTTATTGAATAAAGGAGTATTAAGTTAATATATTGTCTTTTCCATTCCATTCCAATTGTAAATGAAACAATGTAATACTGATTCCTTCTTTGATTCCTGTGGTGAAACCAAACAAAACTGTTTATATCACATTCCCATTCCATTATGTTGTCCATGTCCGAAGTATTCAAATTTTAAGTACACTGTCAGCAAATTTCAATTCAGGATCATCATATTGAGATGTTTACTCTAAAATAAGAGATGATGGACCAATGACATGAGGTCATGATGGGATTATTACACAAACTTAGTAAAAATATAGCATCATAATTCTTTACTACAATATCACAAGTAGCACCTACCTCACAACATCCATCAATTTTTCCATCTTCTTGGACTTGGATTTTTTTTCTTATTGGAGTTGTATTATTTTGTTAGTTGAAGTAGAGACATTTGGTTTATGTAAAATTGTAGTTCTTGAATAAATGCTAGAACTCCTTGGTTGACGATATATTGGGACATGTTTTTGATTAAGTGATATATATTTTGAAAGAGAATGTGGAATATATTTTTGTATATGTAAAGGTAATATTACATTTCCCAATGTTTGGTTGACTATAATGGAATAGAATCAAAATTGATTCCTTCTAATTTGTTGTTGACTGAAAAATAGGAATATAAAAGAATCAATTCCTAAAACATAAGGAATTGATTCTTTCCAATTTTATTTTTAGTTAGGGGGAAAAATGGGAATGGGATGGAATCGATTCCCAAAAGAGAAGGAATCATTATTCATTCCTTCTCCTTTCTTAAGGAATGATTCCATTCTAATCTCATTTTTTTCCAATTTTACCCCAACCCTAAATATAACCGTAAACCCTAAGCCCTAAATCCTAAACCATAAACCTTAACCTATAAATATAAACCTAAATCCCAAACCCAAAACCTATAACCAATACTATAATATGTATATATAGGCTTGGACATATGGCCACAGTTTTTTTAAAAACTGAGGCTATTAGGTTTTTGCCTCAGATTTTATAAAATTGATGCCATAGATATACCCTATGACCTCGGTTATTTAAAAACTGAGGCCATAGACATACCTTATCAAATGTTTTTGTTTAATTTGCACCAAATACCAAATATTTTTACCATTTTTTTTCTTTTTTTGTTGTTTTTTCTCTTTTGTTTTTTCCCTCTCAATTTTCTCCCTTTTATACCAAACACCAAAAATATTTTATCAATTTTTTTCTTTTAATTTCCCTTTTTTTATTTTTCCCACTCTTTTTTTCCTTTTTAATTTTTCTCTCTTTTTTTCCCAATATATTTTTCTTTCTTTCTAAATTTGTATTTCTTATATATCATTCTGGCCCATATATATATATATATATATATATATATATATATATATATCATATCTCAAATTTTTCCCTGGTCTCACACGAAACCCTAGCATCGTGTATATTCACTTCTCTGCTCGAAACCATCACGTTGTCATATTCCAACCTCTGTTTCACTCTCGCACCACATTCCAATATCTATTCCACTCTCGCATCATGTTCCAACCACTTGTCCACTCTCGCTATAGTAGTTCCTTGGCCACTACTTGAATCTTTTTGGTAACATCAACTCATATTTTCTTTTATAAATGACTCTCCATACCAAATCTCGATTGGTACGTAAAGGTTATTTCTAGCTACCTAAAGGCTTTCTTATGTTAAGAAATTTGGATGCTGGATATTTCTTAGATGGGTTATGAAAATTTATTAGGAAGGTCGATTGGTATGGTTTGTGGAACGTGTTTTTTCCTGGTGTTGGTGATGGTTCGTTGGGGTGGTACTAGTGCCTAGTGCTTGACTTGGTGTTGGTATTGTGCCTATTTCACCCTAGAATTTCTATAACGATAAACAAAAAGAATCGAAAATAGTATTTTCAGAATATTTTATTGATATACTATTTACCAATTATCTTGTAATGAGTAATTGTATATTTGTTTGGGTGTATATCTCTATAATTGTATTTCCCATTTTATTGGGTTTTCAAGATTGGATACCAACATATTTGCTATTGTTTAGTAAAAAAAAATATTATTAATTTACAGTGCTTGGTTAATTCAAGGTTGGGATAAAACTTCCAACAGTAGAAGTAAGATTTCAGAGTTATTAATTGTCTGTTCTTTTAATTAACATAGCACTTTAGTTGTTTGTTTGGTGAGGTGCTCATACGTTCACATATAAGCAAACCTACCTTTATAATTCAGCTTCTTTTAGACTCTATGCAGGTTACAGTAGCAATTCTAGTTTCATGGATGATATTCCAAAAGCCAATTTCACCACTAATTGAATAACACAATGATGAACTGGTAGCACTTGAGACATAGGATAGTGGCAAGACATATGAACACACATATGAAGATGGCTCTCAAGAGGTGCTCAGTGATATTTGATATCTAACAATGTGATATTGATAATTGATATATCTTCTGTTTGATGTGGCTTTGGTTCTATATTGATTAATATATGTTTCAGATGAGTTATACGGTTATATATGAAATTTTATTTTAAATTATGTTAGTATAATTATAAAGGATAATTTTGTTTTATTGTATTCACTTAGATTGCAATGATAATGTATGATGAACACAAAGGGTTCTAGCAAAGTTTTATGTACCTTAATAGCTCCCTAGTAACAGGTGGTTTACCTAGATTTTAAATTTAAAAACTAATTAGTAAATAGAGAAGTACTTAATACTATTTTTTACTATTTTGGTGTCCTACTTGAATACAAATCTTAAATCCGCAATCGGGTAGTGGTAAAGTAAGTTTATTACTTTAGGTTATATTATGAGTCCATTATGTGATAAGTACAATACACAAATCATTTGTGTAAAATTTGGGGTAAGCTATGCTATTTGGACAAAATGAAAAGGGAGCTTGAGATCAATTCTTAAGCTAATCTTTTCATTTGTGTAAAATTTGGGGTAAGCTATGCTATTTGGACAAAATTAAAGGGGAGCTTGAGATCAATTCTTAAGCTAATCTTTACGTTTTTATTCTGAATTATTTTTTATTGTTTTTACTTTAAAAATTTGTTAATTATTTTCCTATTTCTGTTGTAGAGTTGTTTCACCAGAGAAGTTTTAGCTTGCCACTATGGCTATTATGAATGTAATTTGAATGGGCTTTTTCTGAATATACGAGTACTTTCAACTAACAATATGATTGTAATGAACCAAAAGTCAGTTTTGTCTAAACATCTTTGCACTGATATATACAGGTTTGGAAAGGTCAGTCCTTATTTTCCATATTTGCTTCATCTTGGAATTCAGGTTTTGAATTTACATTTTAGTTATATCAGTACTAAATAAGTTTTTGGTGATACATTGATACATTGATATATCAGTCCTCTATGAGGAAGGAGGCTAATCTTCAAACAACTAATCTTTTATCATTTGTCTATCAAACCCAAACTTATGCTAATTTTTTACGTGCTCCTTGTTTCCTATCTTGTAGGTTGATGCTCCAAAGAAACAAGTTAAGAGAAAGCAACAGGTTTCATCCTTATGTCTTGTTTTAAGATTATTTTTTATTCATTTATGGTAATTTTTGCTTGAAGTCCCTTGTTAGATTATTGCAATAGTTACACAACACATTGATGTTGCTATATTTCTTTGTTCTTTTAATCTAATCTTTTATATGTAGTATATGTTTTAATTTGGAGATAGAAATCCCAATTTTGGGAAAAGGTGAATGATAAATAGGGAAGAAATGTTTTTTTGGTAAGTACCTATGTGCACTGTGTTTTGAGTCTCAAAATAGATAAAAAAATAAATACTATGCTCAAGTTATTTCTATTGTACATTATGTTTATGGTTCATTCTTATTTTATTCTATTGTATATTGTGTTTATGGTTCATTATTATTTTATCTACTATTATTTCTTTTTCATGGTAGGTACCAGCGCACTAGGCGCACCTACGCACCAGGGTCACCAGCACACTAGACGCACTAGCACACCAAGCTTACCAGCCTACCAGATGCCCCAGCATACCAAGGGTAGCAGCACACAAGTGCACCAGGCAAGCTAACACACCAACGTACTAGGCACTATGCGCACGAGCACACCAGGTGCGCCAGTGCAGTAAGCCCACCAACGCACCAGGTACCATGCACTAGGGGCACTAGCACACCAAGTGTACTGTGTTTTGAGTCTCAAAATAGATAAAAATAAATACTATGCTCAAGTTATTTCTATTTTATACTGTGTTTATTAATTTTTAGTGTATAATAAACTCTCCAATGTAATTATACTTTTCATTTTATTATAATATGCTTTTTAATATTGTAATTAATAAATTTATTGTAATTTATTTTGTTTTTAACATTGTAATTAATAAGAAGCTATAGGTAACAACCTATGGTCTCTCTCACTTAGGCATCCATTCTTATAATCGTGGCCATAGATCTATGGTCACGGTTAAAAACCGAGGCCATAGGTACAAATTGTAGTAGTGACCTCAAATCCCAAATCCCCAAATCCTAAACCCTATTTAGAAAAATAATAATTTTAACGCAAAACCTTAACCTACAAATATAACCCTAAATCCTAAATCCCAAATCCCAAAACCCTAAATCCAAATCCCTAAATCAAAAATCCCAAACCATAAAACCCTAAACCCTTTTTAGAAAAATAGTAATTTTAATAATATATATTTTTAAGTAATAAATATTTAGAAAAATATTGATTTAAATAGTGTATTTTTTATGAAGAAAATTTAATAATTAGATAATATTATTTAAATTTTACTGAATATAGGAGTAATAAGGTAATATACTGTCTTTTCATTCCATTTCAATTGTAAACCAAACACTGTAATACTGATTCCTTCTTTGATTCGAATGGTCAAACCAAACAAAACTGTTTCCATTCCTTTACATTACATTCCCATTCCCATTCCATTCTGTTGTCCATGTCCAAAGTGTTCAAATTTAAGTCCATGGTCAACAAATTTCAACACGTGATCATTGTATTGAGATGTTTACTCAAAATAGGAGATGGGGGATTAATGACATGAGATGATGATGAGATTCTTTCACAAACATAGTCAAAATATAGCATCATAATTCTTTACTACAATATCACAAGTAGCACCTAATAAGTGTTTAAAAATGAATAAAATTGACATGATTTAATGTACTTTAATTGATGAAATAGATTTATACTTGTATGATTTTATCATATTTTTATATAAATTTTTGTTTTCAGAATCATAGGTATTTTTATTTTTTTTCGGGTAATATCTTTCAAAAATAACTTAAATATACGAAGAAAAATACTAGAAGCAATACATCACAAATATATTGAAAAAAGAAATGAGAAAAAGTCAAAAAGATGCAAAACTTTTGGACAAAATGGGTCAAAATGTGAAAAAGGAAAAACTTCTGTGCGTAGCAGCCCAGCTACACCGAGTCCTATGCGCTTCTTACCCAAGACACACCGCGCTAACTTCCACGCATGCCAACACATATCTGCGTTGGGTCATGCGTGCACTCGTGTGCACCAACTGCCTGTTTGTTGAGATTTTCATGCCCCATACGCGTGCCAACTTGGCCAAATGCCTCCAAATTCAAATTTTGAAATATTTTTCCCTCTTTTTTTTCTCTTTCCCTCACCTATAAAAGGATCCTCTTCCCCTATTGTAAAACACAAAATTTTTTGAGCTCTTTCCCTCTCTATCTTTCTCTCTCAAGAAATTTTCATTTTTTTAGTTGTTTTAGTTTTTAAGTTCTTCTCTTTTTGAGAAGAACTAGCTATATTTTTATAAATTTTTAGTTTTTAATTCAATAAGCGGAGATACAAATCCGTTTGGTGGTTTTCTCACAACAAAATAAGCATCAAACAGTTGTAAGGATTCTTTTAAGGTATTATTTTAATGGATTCTTTTCAATTATCTTTTTATGTTTCTTATATGTTATATTTAATTTGTCTAAAATTAAATTTAATATTGCTAGCTATTTATAAATATGATGTAATTATAACGTTGTTATACTTGCGAAATATTAAATAGGTAAAACCTTTCTATAAAATAAATTTAATTTTTTTATGCAAGATTTTATATTAAGGATATTAGAGAGAAATATATTGTTTCAAATTACAAACTTAAATCTGAAAATTAGATTATAAGGTTTAATTATCCCATCGGATTTAGAATACTGCTCTTTTATTTCTTTTACAATCGTCCGGTAGTTAGAGTAAAGTTCTATTTCAAAAGTTTTTATATGAACTATTATTTGAAAATATGTTGACAACATATTTTCAGTCATGGTTTTAAAACTTGAAAGTTAATACTCAGATAATTAAGTTCATAGGTTTAATTTAGACACCTTGGATAAATTTTAAAATATCTAACCCAACCCAAGATGACATTTAAATGCTTCATTTTCAATCTCTTAGAAAAAAAAGGAATTAATTTAATTAACCAAATTAGTTTTCAACCCCATTGATTTGTTTAATTAACAAAGAATATCTAACCCTTCCAAAGGTGGTATTCATATAAAAAAAAGAAAATCAATAAATATTAGTTTTTATCTTTAATAACCTAAATAATATGAGGAAGCATAATTAGCTTAATTATTATATTCTTAAATACTTAACTATTATAAGTGATAGATATTTTCATTATTGTTTATTGAATCCATATTTATGTTTAATTTTATTATGTCATTAGATTAGAACACAAAAACCAAAATATTGTGAGAGGATATTTGTGATTTAATTTTATTTTTAAAATTTTGAATAATAAATTAAAAAGCACAAATATTTCTTTCTTAGATCGACCTTGTGAGTATACTTATCATTTTCTATAAAATGATTCGTGCACTTGCGAGAGTCTTACACATTATAAAACAAAAAGTATTCTGCAAGATCGATATTTGTAATGCTCGTCTTCTGACTCATCAAGTTTTTGGCGTCGTTGCTTGGGAAGAAATAACATTTTTAAATTATTTATAAAAATTTTGAAAACTTTTTGTGCTGTAAATAATTGAGGAGTAGAACAAAAAAACATTTAAATTTAAAACTAAAATTTAAGATTTAAAATTAAAAATTAAAAAAATTGTTACTTTTTGTGAAAAGTGCAAAAATTTAATATTTAAATTTAAAACTTAAGTAGAGACATTTGGTATATGTTAAATTTTAAGTTCTTGAATAAATGCTAGAATTTCTTGATTGACGATTTATTGGGACAATTTTTGGATTAGGTGGTATTTATTTTGATAGAGAATGTAGAGTATATTTTTAAATATATAAAGGTATTATTACATTACCTAATGATTGTTGGACTAGAAAAAAATAAAATCAGAATTTATTCCTTCCAATTTTATTTTTTGGTTAGGCTTAAAAATTAAAATGGAATGAAATTGATTCCTAAAAAAAAGGAATCATAATTCCTTCTCCCTTTAAAGGAATCATGATTCCATTCCAATCTCAAATTTGTTTTCAATTTTACCCTAACCCTAAATATAATCCTAAACCCTAAATCATAAACTCTAAATCCCTAACCAAAAACCCTAAATTCCAAATTTCAAATCCAAAAACACTTAAACCTAAATCCTATTTAGAAAAATAATAATTTTAAGCCTAAACCTTAACCCAAAAATATAACCCCTAAACATTAAACCCTAAACAAATCCAAATCATAAAACAATAAACCCTATTTAGAAAAATAATACTATTAATCCTAAAACTTAACCCACATATATAACCTTAAACCCTAAACCCCAAATCCCAAATCCCAAAACCCTAAATCTAATTTAGAAAAATAATAACTTTCAATCTTAACCTTAACCCACAAATATAACCCCAAACCCTAACTCCAAAATCCCAAAACCCAAAACCCCAAACCCTAAATCCCAAATCCCAAACTTAAAAACCCTAAACCCTATTTAGAAAAATAATAATTTTAATAATATATTTTATTTTTACGTATAAATTATTTAGAAAAATTATTATGTAAATATTGTATTTTGTTTGATGACAAAATAATAAATAAATAATACTATTTAAATTTTATTAAATATAGGGGTATTAAGGTAATATATAATGTTTTCTATTCCATTCCAATTGTAAACTAAACACTATAATACTAATTTCTTCTTTGATTTCAAAGGTCAAATGAAAAAAAATATTTACATTCCATTCCCATTCCCCTTCCATTCCATTATCCATCTCGAAAGTGTTCAAATTTAAAGTCCACTGTCAAAACATTTAAACTTAGTATAATCATATTGAGATATTTACTTAACAGCAGAAGATGATGGCTCAATGACATAAGGTGATGATGGGATTCTCACACAAACTTAGTGAGAGTATAGCATCATAATTATTTAGTACAAGATCACAAGTACCACCTACCTAACAACATCCATCAATTTCTCAACCTTCTTAGACTTGGATTTTTTTTCTTATTAGAGTTATATTAATTTGTTAGTTTATGTTAATTTTGAAGTTATTGAATAAATGCTAGAATTTCTTGGTTGAGGGCATATTAGGACATGTTTTGGATTAAGTAGTAGATATCTTTATAGAGAATGTGGAGTATATTTTTATATATGTAAAGGTAATATTCCATTACCTCATGTTTTGTTAATTGGAAAGGAAAAAAATCAGAATTGATTACTTCCATTTTTATTTTTGGTTAGGTTGAAAAATTAGAATGGAATGGAATCGATTACTAAAAAAGAAGATATCATAATTCCTTCTCACCATTAAAGGAATCATAATTCCATTTCAATCTCAAACTTTTATCCCAATTTTACCCCAACCCTAAATATAACCCTAAACCCTAAACCTTAAACACTAAATCCTAAACCAAAAGCCTAAATCCCAAATCCCAAATATCAAAACAATAAACTCTGAACCCTATTTAGAAAAATAATAATTTTAACACTAAACCTTCACCCACAAATATAACCCTAAACCCAAAATCCCAAAATCTAAATCATAAACCTTATTTAGAAAATAAAAAAATATTAACACAAAAACTTGACCCACAAATGTAACCCTAAACCCAAATCCCCAAATCCAAAAGTCCAAATCCCAAAACCATAAACCCAATTTAGAAAAATAATAACTTTAAATCTAAATCTTAATCCAAAAATACAACCCTAAACCATAAATCCAAAATCTCAAAGCCCTAAACCCCAAATCCCAAAACTCAAAGCCCTAAACCTTATTTAGAGAAATAATAATTTTAATAATATATTTTATTTTTAAGGAATAAGTATTTAGAAAAATAATTATTTAAATAATGTATTTTATCTTATTAAAAAATAATTATTAAATTATATTACTTAAATTTTACTAAATATTTCGATATTAAGGTAATATACAATGTTTTCTATTTCATTGCAATTGTAAACCAAACACTATAATACTAATTTCTTCTTTGATTCCAGAGGCCAAACAAAACAAAACTCTTTAAATTCCATTCCCATTCCCCTACCATTCTGTTGTCCATGTCGAAAGTGTTCGAATTTAAAGTCTACGGTCCACAAATTTAAACTCAGTATCATCGTATTGAGATATTTACTCAACAATAGGAGATGATGGCTCAATGACATGAGGTGAAGATGAAATGCTCACACAAACTTAGTCAAAGTATAGCATCATAATTCTTAGTACATTATCACAAGTAGCACTACCAAACCACATCCAAAAATTTCTCCACCTTCTTAGGCTTGGATTTTTTTTCTTCTTATTGGAGTTATATTATTTTGTTAGTTTATGTAGAGACTTTTAGTGTATGTTAAATTTGATGTTCTTATATACGAATATTAAGGTAATATACATTATTTCCTATTGCATTCCAATTGTAACCCAAACACTATAATATTGATTCCTTCTTTAATTCCAAAGATCAAACAAAAAAAACTATTTAAATTCCATTCTCATTCCCCATCATTCTGTTTCCCAAGTTGAAAGTGTTCAAATTTAAAGTCCACAATCAGCAATTTAACTCTGTATCATAGTATTGAGATATTTCCTAAGTAATAGGAGATGATGGCTCAATGACATGAGGTGAAGATGAAATGCTCGCACAAACTTAGTGAAAGTATAGCATCATAATTCTTAGTACATTATCACAAGTAGCACTACCAAACCACATCCAAAAATTTCTCCACCTTCTTAGGCTTGGATTTTTTTTCTTCTTATTGGAGTTATATTATTTTGTTAGTTTATGTAGAGACTTTTAGTGTATGTTAAATTTGGTGTTTTTATATACGAATATTAAGGTAATATACATTATTTCCTATTGCATTCCAATTGTAACCCAAACACTATAATATTGATTTCTTCTTTAATTCCAAAGATCAAACAAAAAAAACTATTTAAATTCCATTCTCATTCCCCATCATTCTGTTTCCCAAGTTGAAAGTGTTCAAATTTAAAGTCCACAATCAGCAATTTAACTCTGTATCATAGTATTGAGATATTTCCTAACTAATAGGAGATGATGGCTCAATGACATGAGGTCATGATGAGATTCTCAATGACATAAGGTGATGACAAAATTCTTACACAAACTTTGTCAAAATATTGTGTCACAATTCTTTACTACAATATCACAAGTAGTACCTTCCTCATGACATCCATCAATTTCTCCATCTTCTTAGACTTGGATTTTTTTCATATTGGAATTACATTATTTGGTTAATTTATGTAGAGACATTTTCCCCATTGATGATTTGTTAGGAGATGTTTTGGATTAGGTGGTATATATTTTAATAGAGAAAATGGAGAATATTTTTGTAAATGTAGAGGTAACATTACATTACCCCATGTTTGGTTGAGTGAAATGGAATGGAAACACAATAGATTCCTTCAAATTTTATGTTTAGTTTGGTTGAAAAATAGGAATGGAATGGAATCGATTCCAAAAAGAGATGGAATCATAATTAGTTCTCCCCCTTTAGGAATCATGATTCCATTCCAATCTCAAATTTTTATCCAATTTTAATTCAATCCCAAATATAACCCTAAACCCTAAACCAAAAATCCTAAAACCCTAAACTCTATTTAGAAAAATAATAATTTTAACCATAAACCTTAAACCATAAATATAACCCTAAACATAAATCCTAAACCCTAAATTCCAAATCATAAAACAATAAACCCTATTTAAAAAAAATAATAATATTAACCCTAAACCTTAGCCCATAAATATAACTTCAAACCTTAAACCATAAACCGAAAATCCAAAAACCCTAAACCACAACCCATAAATATAATCCTAAACCCTAAACTCAAAATCCTAAATCGTAAAACTGTAAATACTATTTAGATTTAGAAAAATAATAATATTAACCCAAAATCTTAACCCACAAATACAACACTCAAACCCAAAGCCTAAAACCCTAAATCCTATTTAGAAAAATAATAATTTTAATCCTCAACCATAAATCCTAAAACCCAAAACGATAAATCCAATTTTGAAAAATAAAAATATTAACCCAAAACTTTCACGGACAAATATAACCCTAAACACCAAATCCCAAAACCCAAAATATTATTTAGAAAAATAATTATTTTAACCCTAAACCGTAACCCATAAATACAAACCTAAACCTTAAACCTCATATCCTAAATCCCAAAACCATAAACCTATTTAGAAAAATAATAATTTTAACCTTAAACCATAACCCATAAATATAACCCTAAACACCAAACCCTAAACCCCAAATCCAAATCCCAAAACCATAAACCCTAATTAGAAAAACAATAATATTATTCCTAAAATATAACCTACAAATATAACCCTAAACGGTAGACCCCAAATCCCCAAATGCAAATCACAAAACCCTAAACTCTATTTAGAAATATAATAATTTTAACCCTAAATCATAACCCACAAATATAACCCTAAACCCTAAATTCAAAATCCCAAAACCCTAAACCCTTAATCCCTAAATCCCAAACCTAAAAACCCTAAACCCTATATAGAAAACAATTATTTTAATAATATATTTTATTTTTAAGTAATAATTATTTACAAAAAAAATATATAAATAAAGTATTTTGTTAGACCAAAAAATAATAATTAAATGATATTATTTAAATTTTACAAAATATAAGGGTATTAAGGTAATATACAATGTTTTCTATTACATTTCAATTGTAAACTAAAATATATAATACTGATTCTTTCTTTTATTCTAGTGGTCAAACAAAACAAACTGTTTTAATTCCATTCCCATTACCCATCCATTATGTTGTCCATGTTGAAAGTGTTAAAATTTTAAGTCGACGGTCAGCAAATTTAAATTCAAGATTATCGTATTGAGATATTTACTCAACAATAACAGATGATGGCTCAATGACATAAGGTGATGACAAGATTCTTACACAAAATTTAACCCACAAATGTAACCTTAAACCCAAAATTCTAAATCCCAAAACTATAAACCCTATTCAAAATAATAATAATAATAATCGTATACCTTAACCCACAAATGTAACCTGAAACCCTAAACTATAAACCTTAAACAACAAATCCCAAAACCGTAAACCATAACCAAAAAAGAAAACCCTAAAGCCAAAACCCTAAATCCCAAATCTCAAAACAATAAATCATATTTCAAAAATAATAATATTAACCCAAAACCTTAACCCACAAATATAATCCTAAATCCCAAAACCCAAAATGCTAAACCCTTTTTAGAAAAATAATAATTTTAATTGTAAACCATAACCCACAAATACAACCCCAAATCTCAAATCCAAAACCTCAAAACCCTAAACCTTATTTAGAATAATAATAAATAAAATAATATATTTTCTTTTTAAGTAAAAATTAATTAGAAAAATAATGATTTAAATAATATATTTTATCGGACGAATAAATAATAATTAAATGACATTATTTGAATTTTACTCAATACATCAATTTCTCCATCTTCTTAGACTATGATTTTTTTCTTATTGGAGTTATATTATTTTGTTTATTTATGTAGAGATATTTGGTATATGTTCAAGTTGAAGCTCTTTAATAAATGCTATAATTGCTTGGTTGACGATATATTGGGATATATTTTGGATTAGGTGGTATATATTTTGGTAGAGAGTTTTATAAATATAAAACCAAAGTATTGGCAAGATCGGCGATGCCGGTTCTACTCATCAAGTTTTTGAACATAGTTAAAGAAAAAATAAATAAAAAATAAAATAAAATAATAATAAATTAAAAATTAATCAAAATAAAATAAATAATATTTGGGTTTTTGTGTTTTTTAATCTAAGAACATAAAAATAAACATAAATAAAGATTCAATAAACATTTATGCAAATTTTATGATTTAAAATAGTAGAGTATTTATGGATATAATAACTAAGTTAATTATGCTTGCTCATATTATTTAGGTTATTAAAGATATAAATTGATATTTATTGATTCTCTCTTTTTTATATGAATACCACCTTTGGTGGGGTTAGACATTCTTTATTAACTAAACAAATCAATTAACACCTATGGGTGGGGTTGATAACTAATTTGGTTAATTAAATTAATTCATTTTTCTAAGAGATTGAAAATGAACCATTTAAATGCCACCTTTGGTGGGGTTAGACAGTTTAAACCTTATTCAAGGTGTCCAAATTAAACCTAAGAATTTAATTATCAGAGTACTAACTTTCAAGTTTTAAAACCACTACTGAAAACATGTTATCAATACATTTTCAGATAATAATTCTTATAAAATTTTTTGAAATAAAGCTTCACTCTAACTACCGGGCGATTGTACCAACAAATAAAAGAGCACTACTCTAAATTAGACCGGATAACTAAACCTTAAAATCTAATTTTCAGATTTAAGTTTGTAATGAAAAATAATATATTTCTCTCTAACATTCTTAATAAAAAATCTTGAATAAAAATAAAATCAATTCATTTTAGTGATTTTTACCTATTTAATATTTCGCAAGCATAACAACATTATTATTATATCATGTTTACAAACAGCTAGCAAAGGTAAATTTAATCACAGATAAATTAAATATAACATGTAAGAATAAAGCATAAAAAATAACTATAAAGAAAATAAAATCCTTACAGTACTTTGTTGCTATTCCCGTTGCTGGAAAACCTCCAAACAGAATTTGCACTCTCATTTATTGAATCGAAAAGCAAATAAATTACAAAAATATAACTAGTTCTTCTCAAAAAGAGAAGAACTCTAAAACTAAGAAAAACTAACTAAGAAAAGCTAAAAACTAACTAAAAAAACTAAGAAATGAGAGAAAGAAAGAGAAGAAAAGATGTGTTTTGAGGTGTGCTTAGTTATGAAGAGAATGAGGGTATTTATAGGTGAGGAAAGGAATAAAAAGTGGGTGAAAAAATGATTAAAAATTGAGGAAATGCGTAGTAGGTGAAGATGATGTCAACTGACATCAACGAGTAGGTGGCGCGCACGGATTGGGGTGCAGATGGGCAGCGGCGCGCGCAGATGGAGCACAGGTGGGCACATGCGCCCACAGAGGGGAGCAGGCTAGGTGCAAGTGGGCATAGGCACGCGCAGATGGGAGCAGGCTGGGCGCAGGTGCACGCGGAAGGGAGATCTAGCGCGCGCGTTGCTGGGCGCGGCTGGGCGGCGTGATTTCCTCATTTTTGACCTTTTTGACCTTTTTGACCCATTTTGTCCAATTTTTCCATATTTTTTGACTTTTCCTCATTTATTTTATGAATATATTTGTGATGTATTGCCTGCAGTATTCCTTTTTGAGTCTTTAAGTTACATTTTTAAGCAAAAATACCTTAAAAACAATAAAAATACCCATGATTCCGAAAAGACAAATTTATATAAATATATGATAAAATCATATAAATATATATATTTTTAATCAATTAATGTGCATAAAATCATGGTAATTTTAGTGCTTTTTGAGCACTCATCAATTCCAAGGGTCAAGCCATACAAAACTATTTTCATTCCATTTCCATTCCATTCCATGGTTCATGTCGAAAGTGTTCAAATTTTTAGCCCATTGTCTACAAATGTAAACTTAGGACCATCGTATTAGGATATTTACTCAACTACAGAAGAAGATGGCACAATGACATGAGGTGATGATAAGATTCTTACACAAACTTATCAAAACATAGCATCATAATTCTTTAGTACAATATCACAAGTAGAACCTATCTCACAACATCAATCAATTTCTCCATCTTCTTAGACTTTGATTTTTTTCTTATTGTAATTATATTATTTTGTAACTTTACATAGCGACATTTGGTATATGTTAAACTTGAAGTTCTTGAATAAAAGCTATAATTGCTATGTTGATGGTATATTGGGATATCTTTTGGATTAGGTGATATATATTTTGATAGAGAAAATGTAGTATCTTTTTGTATATGTAAAGATAATATTACATTTATCTCTGTTTGATTGACTGGAATAGAATAGAATATAAATTGATTATTTTCAATATTATGTTTTTGGGGAAGAAAAGTAAGAATGGAATGAAATCGATTCTTAAAAAAGAAGAAATCCTAATTTCTTCTCTCCCCTTAGGGAAACATGATTCCATTCCAATCTCCAATTTTATTTTTTTCAAATTTTACTCAAACCCCAAATATAACCCTAAATCCTAAACCTTAAATCCATAAATCCTAAATCCCAAACCACAAAACCATAAACCCTATTTATAAAATAATAACTTTAATAATATATTTTATTTTTAAATAATAAGTATTTAGAAAAATAATGATTTCAATACTATAATTTAAATTTTATTGAATATATTGGTATTATTGTAATATATAGTGTTTTCCATTCCATTCCTATTGTAAACCAAACAATATAATACGAATTCCTTCTTTCATTTCGATGGTCAAACAAAAAAAACCATTTCCATTCCATTCCCAATCCATTCTGTTGTCCACGTCAAAATTGTTCAAATTTTAAGTCCACGGTCAGCAAATTTAAACTCACTTGGATCATCATATTGTGATATTTACTCAATTACAGAAGATGATTGCTCAATGACATGAGGTGATGGTGAGATTCTTATACAAACTTAGTGAAAATATAACATCAAAATTCTTTAGTGCAATATCACAAGTAGCACCTACCTCACAATATCCATCCATCAGTTTCTCCATCTTCTTAGACTTGGATTTTTTTTCTTATTGGAGTTATATTATTGTGTTAGTTTATATAGCAACATTTGGTATATGTTAGACTTGAAGTTCTTGAATAAAGGCTAGAATTTTTTTGTTGATGATATATTGGGACATGTTTTGGATTAGGTGATATATATTTTGAAAGAGAATGTGGAATATATTTTTGTATATGTAAAGGTAATATTACATTTCCCCATGTTTGGTTGATTGTAATGGAATAGAATTAGAATTGATTCCTTCCAATTTGTGGTTGACTGAAAAATAGGAATATAAAAGAATCCATTCCTAAAATAGAAGGAATCATAATTCGTTCTCCCCTTTAAGGAATCATGATTTCATTCCAATCTTAAATATGTTTTCCAATTTTACCCAACCCCAAATATAAACCTAAACCCTAAATCCTATTTAGAAAAATAATAATTTTTACCCTAAACCATAATGCACAAATATAACCATAAACCATAAACCCTAAACCCCATATACCAAATCCCAAATCTATAAATACAAAAACCCAAACCTCAATACCCTAAACCCTATTTAAAAAATAATAACTTTTTTATTATATTTTATTTTTTAAGTAATAATTATTTAGAAAAATAATAATTAAATGATATTATTTAAATTTTACTAATTATAGGAGTATGAAAGAAATATAAAGTGTTGTCCATTCCATTACAATTTTAAAGCAAACACTATAATACAGATTCCTTCTTTGATTCCAATTTTCAAACCAAACAAAACTATTTTCATTCCATTCCTCTTTCTTTTCCATTCCATTGTTATGTAAAAAGTGTTCAAATTTTAAGTCCACGTTCAACAAATTTATAATTAGGATCATCCTATTGAAATATTTACTCAACAACTGAAGATGATGGCTCAATGATATGAGGTGTTGATGAGTTCTTACACAACATCCATCAATTTCACTATCTTCTTGGACTTTGATTTTTTTTTTCATTGGAGTTATACTATTGTCTTAGTTTATGTAGAGATATTTGGTATATGTTAAACTTGAAGTTCTTGAATTTAAACTAAGGATCATCATATTAAGATATTTACGCAACAACAGGAGATGATGGCTCAATGGCATGAAGTGATGATGAGATTCTTACACAAACTTAGTTGAAATAAAACAACATAATTCTTTAATACAATATAACAAGCAGCACTTACCTCACAATGTTCACCAATTTCTCCATCCTCTTGGACTATGATTTTTTTTTGTAGTTATATTATTTTGTTCAATTTTGTAGTGACATTTGCTATATGTTAAACTTGAAGTTCTTGAATAAATGCTAGAATTGCTTGGTTGAGTTTATATTGGGACATGTTTTGGATTAGGTGGTATATATTTTGATAGAGGATATGGAGTATATTTTTGTATATCTAAAGGTAATATTACATTACCCCATGTTTGGTGGATTGGAATGGAATAGAATCAGAATTGATTCTTTCCAATTTTAGATTTGTTTGGGCTGAAAAGTAGGAATGTAATGGAATCGATTCCTAAAAGAAAAAGAATCATAATTCCTTCTCCCCTAATAAAGAGATCACGATTCCATTCTAATCTCAAATGTTTTCTCCAATTTTACCGCAATCCCAAATATAACCCTAAATCCAGTATATTAGGACATGTTTTGGATTAGGTGATACATATTTTTATAAAGAATGTGGAATATATTTTTGTATATGTAAAGGCAATATTACATTACCCCATGCTTGGTTGATTGAAATGGAATAGAATGAGAATTGATTCTTTCCAATTTTATGTTTGTTTAGGCTGAAAAGTGGGAATGGAATGGAATCAATTTCTAAAAGAGAACGAATCATTATTGCTTTTCCCCTTTAAGGAATGATGCAAGATTCCATTCCAATCTCAAAAAAAATTTCCATCTTTATTCCAACCAAAAGTATAACCCTAAATCCTAAACGCTAAGCTCTAAATATGAAACCCTAAACCTTAAATCATAATACCCTAAACTCTGATCCTTATTTAAAAAAATGGTAATTTAAACTCTAAACCTTAACCCACAAATATAACCCTAATCATTAAACCCAAAACCTCAAATCCCAAATAACAAAACCCTAAACCCTATATAAAAAAATAATAATATTAATCATAAACCTTAACCCACAAATATAACCCTAAACCCTAGATCCCAAAACTCTAAACCCTATTTAGAAAACTAATAATTTTGACCCTAAACCATAACGTACAAATATAAGCATAAACCATAAACCCAAAACATAATACCCCGAATCTCTAATTGCCAAACCTCAATATCCTAAACCCTATTTAGAAAAATAATAATTTTCATAATATATTTTATTTATAAATAATATTTATATAGAAAAAGAATATATTTTGTTTGACGAAAAAATAATACTTAAATGATATTATTTAAATTTTACTGAATGTAGGAGTATTAAGGTAATATTTTTGTTTTTCATTTCATTCCAAATGTAAAACAAACAGTATAAAACTGATTCCTTCTTTGATTGCAATACTCAAACCAAACAAAACTATTTCCATTCAATTCCCAATTCCATTCCATTCTATTGTCCATATCGAAAGGGTTCAAATTTTAAGTCTACAGTCAACAAATTTAAATTAAGGATCATTATATTGAGATATTTACTCAACAATAGGAGAAGATGGCTCAATGGAATAAGGTGATGAATAGATTCTTACACAAATTTAGTCCAAATAAAGCATCATCATTCTTTAGTACAATATCACATGTAGCACTTACCTCACAGTGTCCATCTATTTCTCCGTCTTCTTGGATTAGATATTTTTCTTGTTGGAGTTATATTATTTTTCTAGTTTATATAACGACATTGGTATATGTTAAACTTGAATTTCTTGAATAAATGCTAGAATTGCTTGGTTTAGGGTATACTAGGACATGTTTTGGATTTGGTGGTATATATTTTGATAGAGAATTTGGAGTATAGTTTTGTATATTTGTAGGTAATATTCCATTACCCCATGTTTGGTGGAATAGAATGAAATAGAATTAGAATTGATTCCTTCCAATTTTAGATTTGTTTGGGCTGAAAAGTAGGAATGGAATGGAATCGAATCCTAAAAGAGAAAGAATCATAATTCCTTCTCCCCATTAAGGAATCATGTAGCACTTACCTCACAGAATCCATCAACTTCTCCATCTTCTTGGAGTTATATTTTTTTTTCTTATTGGAGTTATATTATTTTGTTAGTTTATGTAGTGACATTTACTATATGTTAAACTTGAAGTTCTTGAATAAATGCTAGAATATCTTGGTTAAGGGTATATTGGGACATGTTTTGAATAAGGTGATATATATTTTGATAGAGAATATGGAGTATATTTTTGTATATCTATACAAAATATTACATTACCCCATGTGATTTAAATAATGTATTTTGTTTGATGAAAAAATAATAATCAAATGATATTATTTAAATTTTACTGAATATAAGAGTATTAAGGTAATATATTGTGTTTTCCCTACCATTATAAATGTAAGCCAAACACTATAATAGAGATTCCTTCTTTCATTCCAATTGTCAAACCAAACAAAATATTTTTCATTCCATTCCCATTCCCTTGTCGAAAGTGTTCAAATTTAATGTACAGGATCAACAAATTTAAACTCAGGATCACCACATTGAGATATTTACTCAACAATAGGAGATGGTGGTTCAATGACATAAGGTGATGAAGATATTCTTATAGAAACTAAGTCAAAATATAGCATTATAATTCTTTATTACAATTTCACAAGTAGCACCTACCTCACAACCCCCATTAATTTCTCCATCTTCTTAGACTTGGATTTTTTTCTAATTGGAGTTATATTATTTTGTTAGTTTATGTAGTGACATTTACTATATGTTAAACTTGATGTTCTTGAATAAATGCTAGAATTCCTTGGTTGACGGTATATTGGGACATGATTCGGATTAGATGGAATATATTTTTACAGAGAAATTGGAGTATATTTTCGTATATGTAAAGTTAATATTACATTACCCCATGTTTAGTTGATTGGAATGGAATACAATCAGAATTGATCCTTTCCAATTTTAGGTTGGTTTGAGCTAAAAAGTAGGAAGGAAATGGACTCGATTCCTAAAATAGAACAAATAATCATTCCTTCCCCCCTTTTAAGGAATCATGCATGATTCCATTTCAATTCCAAAATTGTTTTACAACATTACCCTAAAATAGAAAAAATAATCATTCCTTCCCCAAAACCAAATCTTTATTTAGAAAAAATAATAATTTTAACTCTTAACCTTAACCGATAAATATAACCCTCAATCTTAAACAGTAAACCTTGAATCGCAAATCAAAAAACCATAAACTTTATTTAGAAAAATAATAATATTAATACTAAATCTTAACCCACAACTATAACCCTAAACCCAAAACCCCAAATCCCTAAGTGCCAAACCTCAATAACCTAAACTATATTAAGAATAATAATGATTTTAATAATATATTTTATTTTTAAATAATATTTATATAGAAAAATAATATATTTTTTTGACTAAAAAATAATAATTAAATGATATAATTTAAATTTTACTAAATATAGGACAATTAGGGTAATATGATATGTTTTCCTTTCCATTCCAAATGTACACGAAGCACTATAATACCGATTACTTCTTTGATTGCAATAATCAAACCAAACAAAACTGTTTCTAATTAATTCCCATTACAATTCTGTTCTCCAGGTCGAACGTGTTCAAATATCAAGTACATGATCAACAAATTTAAACTAAGGATCATCATATTGAGATATTTATTCAAGAACATGAGATGAAGGCTTAATGACATGACGTGATGATGAGATTATTTTACAAAATTAGTCAAAATATAGCATTATAATTCTTTATTACAATATCACAAGTAGCACCTACCTCACAACCTCCATCTATTTCTCCATCTTCTTAAACTTGGATATTTTTTTCTCATTGGAGTCATATTATTTATTATTTTATGTAGTGAGATTTGGTATATGTTAAACTTGATGTTCGTGAATAAATGCTTGAATTCCTCGGTTGACGATATATTGGGATATGTTTTGGATTAGGTAGTATATATTTTGATAAAGAATGTGGAGTATATTTTTGTATATGTAAAGGTAATATTACATTACCCCACGTTTGAGTGATTGGAAAAGAATAGAATTAGAAATAATTCTTTCCCATTTTATGTTTCATTAGGCTAAAAAGTTGGAATGTAATGGAATCGATTCCTAAAAAGGAATGAATCATGCATGATTCCATTCCAATTATGTATTTTGTTGGACAAAAAATAATACTTAAATGATATTATTTACATTTTACTGAATATAGGAGTATTAATGTAATATACTGTCTATTCCCTTCCATTCCAATTGTAAACCAAAAACTATTATACAGATTCCTTCTTTCATTCACATGGTCAAAACAAAAAAAGTTCTTCCCATTCCCATTCCATTATGTTGTCCATGTCAAAAGTGTTAAAATTTTAAGTCCATGATCAACAAATTTAAACTCAAGATAACCGTATTGACATATTTAATCTACAACAAGAGATAATGGCTCATTTATATGAGGTGATGATGAGATTCCTACACAAACTTTGTCAAAATATAGCATCATATTTCTTTAATAAAATATCACAAATAACACCTAGCTCAGAACATCCATCAATTTCTCCATCTTATTAGACTTGTATTTTTTTTCTTATTGGATTTATATTAATTTGTTAGTTTATGGAGCGACATTTGGTATATGTTAAACTTGAAGTTCTTCAATATGTGCTAGAATTTCTTGGTTGACGATATATTCAGATATGTTTTGGATTAGGTGTTATATATTTTATAAAAATGTGGTGTATATTTTTGTATATGTAAAGGTAATATTACATTACCCCATGTATGATTGAATGGAATGGAATAGAACCATAATAGATTTTTCCAATTTTATGTTTGTTTGGGTGGAAAAGTAGGAATGGAATGGAATCGAATCCTAAAAGAGAACGAATATTCATTCCTTCTGCCCGCTTAAGGAATCATGAATGATTCCATTCCAATCTTAAAAATATTTTCCAACTTTAAGCCAACCCAAAATATAATCCTAAACACTAAATCCTAACACCTGAACCCTAAAAATATTAATTTTAACTCTAATTAACCCACAAATATAACCTAAACCCAATACCCTAAACACCTAATCCTAAATCTGAAAACCATAAACCCTTTTTAGAAAAATAATAATATCAATGCTAAACCTTAACCCACAAATATAACCCTAAACCATAAAAAATAAACCCAAATCCAAAATAATAATTCTAACCCTAAACTATAACCTACAAATATAAACATAAAACCCTAAACCCCATATCCAAAATCCAAATACCCTAAACAAAAAATTCCTAAAAGCCAAACCACAATACACTAAGCCCTATTTAGAAAAATAATAATTTCAATAATATATTTTATTTTCAAAAAATATTTATATAGAAAATAATGTATTTTGTTTTAAGAATAAATAATAATTAAAGGATAACCCAAATGTAAACCAAACAACATTATAATGATTCCTTCTTTCATTCCAACGGTTAAACCAAACAAAAATGTTTCCATTCCATTGACATTCCCATTTCATTCTCCTATCCAGATCGAAAGTGGTCAAATTTTAAGTCCATAGTCAGCAAATTTAAACTAAGGATCATCATATTGAGATACTTTCTCAACAATAAGAGATGATGGCTCATTGACATGCAGTGATGACAAGATTCTTACACATACTTAATCAAAATATAGCATCATAATGTTTTATTACAATATCACAAGTAACACCTACCTCACAACCCCCATCTATTTCTTCATCTTCTTAGACTTGGATTTTTTTCCTTATTGGAGTTATATTATTTTGTTAGTTTATGTAGCGACATTTGGTATATGTTAATCATGAAGTTTGTGTATAAATGCTAAAATTGCTTGGTTGACGATATATTGGGACATGTTTTGGATCAGGTGGTATATCTATTGATAGAGTATATGGAATATATTTTTGTATATGTAAAGGTAATATGACATTACCCCATGTTGTGTTGGTTGGAATGGAATAGAATTAGAATTGATTCTTTCCAATTTTAAGTTTGTGTTGGCTGAAAAGTGGTATTGGAATGGAATCAATATCTAAAAGAGAACGAATCATGCATGATTCCATTCCAATTATGTATTTTGTTTGAAGAAGAATAATACTTAAATGATATTATTTAAATTTTACTGAATATAGGAGTATTAAGATAATATATTGTCTTTTCCTGTCCCTTCCAATTGTAAACCAAAAACTTAGAGTTCTTAAACAAGTGCTAGAATTTCTTGGTTGACGATATATTGGGAGATGTTTTGGATTAGGTGGTATATATATTTATAAAGAATGTGGTCTATATTTTTGTATATGTAATGGTAGTATTACATTACGCCATGGTTGAATATTGGAATGGAATAGAATCAGAATATATGTTTTCCAATTTTATGTTTGTTTGGGCTGAAAAGTGGGAATGGAATGGAATCAATTCCTAAAATAGAACGAATCTTCCTTTATTCTTCCTGCTTAAGGAAGCATGCATGATTCCATTCCAATCTTAAAATTGTTTTCCACTTTAAGCCAACCCAAAATATAACCCTAAATCTTAATCTTTACTTAAAAAATATTATTTTTAACTCTAAACCTTAACCAGCAAAAATAACCTAAACCTTATAACCTAAACACCTAATCCTAAATCCGAAAACCATAAACACTATTTAGAAAAACAATAATATCAATCATAAATCTTATCCCACAAATATAACCCCAAACCATAAAAAATAAACCCTATATCTCAAATCCTAATACCCTAAACCAAAAATCCCTATAAGCCAAACCATAATACCCTAAACCCTATTTAAAAAAGTAATAATTTTAATAATATATTTTATTTTCAAATAATATTTATATAGAAAAATAATGTATTTTGTTTGATGAAAAAATAATAATAAAATAATATTAATTAAAATTTTCCTGAATATAGGAATATTAAGATAATATGATGTGTTTCCTATTCCATTCCAAATGTAAACCAAACACTATAATAATGATTCATTCTTTCATTCCAACGGTCAAACCAAACAAAAATGTTTACATTGCATTCACATTCCCTTTCCATTCTTTTGTCCATATCAAAAGTGTTCAAATTTTAATTCCACAGTCATCAAATTTAAACTAAGGATTATCATATTGAGATATTTTCTCAACAATAGGAGATGATGACTCAATAACATGAGGTGATGACAAGATTCTTACATATACTTAATCAAAATATAGCATCATAATTCTTTATTACAATATCTCAAGTAGCATCTACCTCACAACCTCCCTAAATTTCTCCATTTTCTTAGACTTAAATTTTTTTATTGGAGTTATATTATTTTGTTAGTTTATGTAGTGACATTTGGTATATGTTAATCTTGAAGTTTGTGAATAAATGCTAAAATTGCCTGCTTGATGGTATATTGTGACATGTTTTGGATTAGGTGGTAAATCTTTTGATATAGTATATGGAATATATTTTTGAATATGTAAAGGTAATATTACATTACCCTATGTTGGGTAGATTGGAATGGAATAGAATCAGAATTGATTCTTCCCAATTTTAAGTTTGTGTTGGCAGAAAAGTGGTATTGGAATGTAATCGATTCCTAAAAGTGAACGAGTCATGCATGATTCCATTCCAATAATGTATATTTTTGACGAAAAATAATATTTAAATGACATTATTTAAATTTTACTAAATATAAGAGTATTAAGGTAATAAACTGTATTTTCCCTTCTCTTCCAATTGTAAACCAAAAACTATAATTCTGATTCCTTCTTTCATTCCAATGTCAAAACAAATAAGGTTGTTTCCATTCCCATTCCATTCTGTTGTCCATATTCAAAGAGTTCAAATTTTAAGTCCATGATCAACAAATTTAAACTCAAGATCACCGTATTGACATATTTAATCTACAACAGGAGATGATGGCTCATTAATATGAGGTAATGATGAGATTCCTACACAAACTTTATCAAAATATAGCATCATATTTCTTTAATAAAATATCACAAATAACACCTACCTCAGAACATCCATCAATTTCTCCATCTTATTAGACTTGTATTTTTTTCTTATTGGAGTTATATTATTTTGTTAGTTTATGTAGCGACATTTGGTATATGTTAAACTTGAAGTTCTTCAATAAGTGCTAGAATTTGTTGGTTGACGGTATATTAGGATATGTTTTGGATTAGGTGTTTTATTTTTTTTGAAGAATGTGGTGTATATTTTTGTATATGTAAAGGTAATATTACATTACCCCATTTTTGGTTGATTGGAATGTAATAGGATGAGAATTGATTTTTTCCAATTTTATGTTTGTTTGGGCTGAAACCATAAATCCAAAATCCCAAGTCCCATATCCCAAAACTCTAAACCCTAATCCTTACTTAAAAAATATTAATTTTAACTCTAAATCTTAACCCATAAATATAACCTAAACCCCTAATCCTAAATCCCAAAAACAGAAACCCTATTTAGAAAAATAATAATATCAATCCTAAACCTTAACCCACAAATATAACCCTAAATCCCAAATCCCAAAACTATATTTAGAAAAATAATAATTTTAACCCTAAAACATAACCTACAAACATAACCATAAAACCTTAAAACCCATATCCCATATCCCAAAAACCTAAACCCTAAATCCTTATAAGCCAAACCACAATACCCTAAACCCTATTTAGAAAAGTAATAATTTTAATAATATATTTTACTTTTAAATAGTATTTATATAGAAAAATAATATATTTTGTTTGACGAAAAAATAATAATTAAATAATATTATTTAAATTTTAATGAATATAGGAATATTAAGGTAATAAGCTGTGTTTTCCATTCCATTTCAAATGTAAACAAAACACTATAATAATGATTCCTTATTTCATTCCAATTGTCAAACCATACAAAATTCCTTCCATTCCATTCCTATTCTCATTCCATTCTCTTATCCATATCGAAAGTGTTCAAATTTTAAGTCCACGGTACTGTTCTTAACAACAGGAGATGATGGCTCAATGACATGAGCTGATGATGATATTCTTATACTAACTTGTCAAAATATAGCATCATAAGTCATTATTACAATAATACAAATTGCACCTACCTCAAAACCTCCATCAATTTTCCATCTTCTAAGACTTGGATTTTTTTTCTTTTTGGTGTTATATTATTTTGTTAAATTATGTAGCGACATTTGGTTAATGTTAAACTTGAAGTTCTTGAATAAAAGCTTGAATTGCTTGGTTGACATATTAGGACATGTTTTTGATTAGGTGGTATATCTTTTGATAGAAAATGTGGAGTATATTTCTATAAATGTAAAGGTAATGTTACATTACCCCATGTTTGGTTGATTGGAATGGAATTGATTCCTAAAGGAGAACAATTCATGCATTATTCCATTCCAATAATGTATTTTGTTTGATGAGAAATAATATTTAAATGATATTATTTAAATTTTACCGAATATAGGAGAATTAAGGTAATATACTATCTTTTCCCTTCCCTTCCGATTGTAAACCAAAAACTTTAATACAGATTCTTTCTTTTATTCCCATTGTTAAAACAAACTAAGAATTTTCCATTCCATTTTCATTCCCTTTCCATTTTGTTGTCCATGTCAAAATGTTTTAAATTTTAAGTCCAAGATCAATAAATTTAAACTCAGGATCACCGTATTGAGATATTTAATCTAGAATAGGAGATGATGGCTCAATAACATGAGGCGACGATAAGATTCTTACACAAATTTTGTCAAAATATAGTATCATATTTCTTTAGTACAATATCACAAATAGCACCAACCTCAGAACATACAACAATTTCTCCATCTTATTAGACTTGTATTTTTTTTCTTATTGGAGTTGTATTATTTTGTTAGTTTATGTAGTGACATTTGGTATATGTTAAACTTGAATATCTTGAATAAGTGCTAGAATTTCTTGGATTAGGTGGTATGGATTTTTATAATGAATATGGTGTATAATTTTTGTACATGTAAAGGTAATATTACATTATCCCATGTTTCATTGATTGGAATGGAATGGAATAGAATCAGAATTGATTTTTTTCCAATTTTTTGTATGTTTGCAATGAAAGGTGGGAATGGAATGAAATCAATTCCTAGAATAGAAGGAATCATCATTCCTAGAATGGAAGGAATCATCATTCCTAGAATAGAAGGAATCATCATTCCTTCTCCCCCGTTAAGGAATCATGCATGATTCTATCCAACCTTCAATTTGTTTTCCAACTTTACCCCAACCCAAAATATAACCCCAAACCTTAAACCCTAAATCCCAAAACTCTAAACCCTAATCTTTATTTAGAAAATATTAATTTTAACTATAAACGTTAACCCACAAATATAACCCAAAGCCATAAACCCTATTTAGAAAAATAATAATATTAATCATAAACCTTAACCCAAAAATAGAACCCTAAACACTAAACCCATAACCCCAAATCCCAAAACTCTAAACCCTATTTAGAAAAATAATGATTTAAACCCTAAACATTAACCAACAAATAAAACCATAAACCCAAAACCCCAAATCCCAAATCCCACAACCCAAAACCCCAAATCCCAAAACCCCAAATCCCAAAACCCAAAACCCTAAATCCATAAATACCAAACCTCAATACCCTAAACGCTATTTAGAAAAATAATAATTTTAAAAATATATTTTATTTTGAAGTAATAATTATTTAGAAAAATAATTATTTAAATAATATATTTTGTTTGAGGAATAAATAATAATTAAAGGATATTATTTAAATTTGACTGAATATAGAAGTATTGAGATAATATTATGTATTTTACATTCCATTCCAAATGTAAACGAAACACTATGATATTGATTCCTTCTTTCATTCCAATGGTCAAACCAAACCAAACTATTTCCATTCCATTATGTTGTCCATTATATTTTATTAGTTTATGTAGCAACATTTGATATATGTTAAAATTGAAGTTCCTGAATAAATGCTAGAAAATATTGGTTGACGGTATGTTAGGACATATTTTGGATTAGGTGGTATATATTTGGATAGAGAATATGGAGTATAATTTTGTACATGTAAAGGTAATATTATATTACCCCATGTTGTGTTTTTCATTTCATTCCAAATGTAAACGAAACACTGTAATACTGATTCCTTCTTTCATTTCAATGGTCAAACCAAAGAAAATTGTTTCTATTCCATTCCTATTCCCATTCCATTCTCTTTCTCCTGTCGAATGTTTTCAAATTTTATGTCCAGGATCAACAAATTTAAACATAGGATCACCATATTGAGATATTTTTTCAACATCAGGTGATGATGGTTCAATTACATAAGGTGATGATAAGATTCTTAGATGAACTTAGTCAAAATGTAGCATCATAATTCTTTATTACAATATTAGAAGTAGCTCCTATCTCAGAACCTCCATTAATTTCTCCATATTATTAGACAAGGATTTTTTTTCTTATTGATGTTATAGTATTTTGTTAGTTTATGTAGCAACATTTGATATATGTTAAAATTGAAGCTCCTGAATAAATGCTAGAAAATATTGGTTGATGGTATATTAGGGGATGTTTTGGATTAGGTGGTATATATTTCGATAGAAAATGTGGAGTATATTTTTGTATATGGAAAGATAATATTACATTACCCCATGTTTGGTTGATAGGAATGGAATAGAATCAAAATTGATTCTTTACAATTTTATATTGTTTGGGCTAAATAGTGTGATCGCAATGGAATCGATTCCTTAAAGGGAACGAATCATCATTCCTTCCCCCTGCTTAAGGAATCATGCATGATTCCATTCCAATCTAAATTTTTTTCCCACTTTTAGCCAACCCAAAATATAACCTTAATCTCTAAACCCTAAATCCCAAATCCCATATCCCAAAATCCAAAAAACTAAACCCCGAAAGCTAAATCCCAAAACCATAAAACCTATTGAGAAGAATAATAATATTAATCATAAACCTTAACCAACAAATATAACCTTAAACCCTAAACCCATAAACCCAAATCCTAAAACTCTAAACCCTATTCAAAAAAATAATAATTTTAACCCTAAACTTTAACCTACAAATATAAACATAAACCCAAAACCCCATATCCATAAATGGCAAACCTCAGTACCCTAAACCCTATTTAAAAAATAATAATTTTAATAATATATTTTATTTTAAAGTAATAATTATTTAGAAAAATAATGATTTAAATAATATTTTTTTTTTGAGGAATAAATAATAATTAAAGGATATTATTTAAATTTTACTGAATATAGAAGTATTAAGATAATATGTTGTGTTTTCCATTCCATTCAAAATGTAAACAAAACAATATAATATTGATTCCTTCTTTTTTTAATGGTCAAACCAAACAAAATTATTTCAATTCCATTGTGTTGTCCATTATATTTTGTTAGTTTATGTAGCGACATTTGTTATATGTTAAACTTGAAGTTTGTGAATAAATGCTAGAAAATCTTGGTTGACGGTATATTGGAACATGTTTTGTATTAGGTGGTATATATTTGGATAGAGAATATGGAGTATAATTTTGTACATGTAAAGGTAACATTATATTACCCCATGTTTAGTTGATTGGAAAGGAAAAGAATCAGAATCGATTCTTTCCAATATAATATTTTGTTGGGTTGAAAAATAGGAATGAAATAGAATCGATTCCTAAAAGAGAACAAATCATCATTCCTTCTCCCCACTAAAGGAATCATGCATGATTCCATTCCAATCTTAAAATAATAATTTTAATAATATATTTTATTTTTAAGTAATAATTATTTCGAAAAATAATATATTTTGTTAGATGAATAAATAATATATTTTGTTAAATGAATAAATAATATATTTTGTTAGATGAATAAATAATAATTAAACGATATTATTTTAATTTTACTAAATATAAGGGTATTAAGGTAATATGTTGTGTTTTTCCATTCAATTCAAAATTGTAATCAAAACACTAACCTTAACCCAAAAATATAACGCTAAACCCAAAACTCAAAAACCCAAATCCCAAATCCCAAAACCATAAACCCTATTTAGAAAAATAATAATATTAACCCTGAAGCTTAACCCATAAATATAACCAATAATCCTAAACGTTAACATAAAAATATTACCATAAATCTTAAAACCCTAAACCCTAAATCCCAAATACCAATCCTTAATAACCTAAACATTATTTAGAAAAATAATATATTTTATTTTTAAGTAATAATTATTTAAAACAATAATGATTTAAAAATGTATTCTATTTGATGAAAAATAATAGTTAAATGATATAATTTAAATTTTTGAATATAAGAGTATTAAGGTAATGTATTGTGTTTTAGATTCCATTCCAAATGTAAACTAAACACTATAATAATGATTCCTTCTATATTTCCTTTAGTTAAACCAAACAAAACCGTTTCCATTCCATTCCCATTCCAATTACATTTTGTTTTCCATGTGAAAGTGTTCAAAATTTTAAGTCCACCATTAGAAAATTAAAACAAAGGATCATCATATTGAGATATTTTCTCAACAACAGGAGATGATGGCTCAATGACATGAAGTGATGATGAGATTCTTACACAAACTAAGTCAAAATATAGCATCATAATTCTTTATAATAATATCATAAGTAGTACCGACCTCAAAACCTCCATCAATCATAATTCTTGCAACAGTTATATTATTTTGTTATTATATGAAGCGACAATTTTTTATATGTTAAACTTGAAGTTCGTGAATAAATTCTAGAAAATCTTGGTTGACGGTATATTGTGACATGTTTTGGATTAGGTAGTATATATTTTGATAGAGAATGTGGAGTATAGTTTTGTATATGTAAAGGTAATATTACATTGCCCCAGGTTTGATCGATTAGAATGGAGTAGAATCAAAATTGATTCTTTCCAATTTTATATTTGTTTGGACTGAAACAATAAACCCAAAACCCTAAACCCTAAATAGTAACCCTTAAACCCTGAATCCCAAGTCCCATATCCCAAAACTCTAAGCATTAATCCTTAAAAAATAATAATTTGAACTCTAAACCTTAACCCACAAATATAACCTAAGCCTTATACCCTAATCCGTTAATCCTAAATCCCCAAACCATAAAACCCTATTTAGAAATATACCTTTATTGTATGTGTAGCTATTTGAGAACTTTGAACGTAATGAATCTTGGTGAATTTAATTCTCATAGGAATATAGTGAATTATTTTAGTGAGATGTGTCTATATGGAGCTTGGAAGTGATATATGGATAAAATTAGGAGTTCTTGGTTGACAAATTAAATTCAAAAAAAATATAAATCAAGAGAAAATAATATGATTTGAGTGGACTCATTTGGTGAAACTGCAATCCTAGAATTTTCTTATTTATTGTTTTAAAAAAAATAGTTTAGTTAATACTCACATCAACTTTCATTTGTTTGGATAAAATGAGAGAGAAATAATTTTAGTACTTAACAAACTATAGTAACAAATCTCCGTAGGAACGATGATTGTACTTATCAATTTTATTACTTATGACTGTGTATACTTGCACATTTTTATGTTCTCCTAAAGAGACAACAAGTTTTTGTAGAAACGGCACACGTTGTCCATAGTTTTTATTGCACAATATTTCTCAACTTTTTACACGCGTGTTTGCGTGTTTAAAGAATAATTTGTCTCCCACGCGTAATATTTTTTATATCTTCATGGAGGTATAAATATGTGTTTATTGTTAGGGCTTGGGGGGTTGGATAGAGTACTGTGGAACATGTAGAAGCCATTTTTAGCTTCTGTTGTGTTTCTACGTAGGAAAAATTAGAGAATAGAAACACTTTTAATTTTGTTTTTGTTTTTCTTCATCTTATATTCCTTAAATGTTTTAGTATTTTTGTTTTGTAATTTTAACTTTTCTTATGATGTAATTTAATTTTTCTAGGGTTTGTCGTAACTAAATTTATGAAGCTTGAATGAAATATTTTTGAAAGATTTATGAGATTTTTAATTTGTTTATTCTATTTGTGCTTAATGCTTTTAATTATTGGAAAAAAATTCAATTGATCTGTGGCACTTGAATAAACTTGGAAGAGGCATTTTTGTGTGTTGCTCGTGGATAGAATTACATGTATATATAAGGGTTATGAATATACCTTTATTGTATGTGTGGATATTTGAAACTTTGAACGTAATGAATCTTGGTGAATTTAATTCTCATAGGAATATAGTGAATTATTTTTACGAGATGTGTCTATATGGAGCTCGGAAGAGATATATGGATAAAATTAGGAGTTCTTGGTTGACAAATTAAATTCAAGAAAATATAAATCAAGAGAAAATAATATGATTCAAGTGGATCAATTTGGTGAAACTTCAATCCTAGAATTTTCTTATTTATTGTTATAAAAAAATCAGTTTAGTTAATACTCCCATTAACTTTCATTTGTTTGGATAAAATGAGAGTGAAATAATTTTAGTACTTAACAAACTGTAGTAACAAATCTCCATAGGAACGATAATTTTACTTATCAATTTTATTACTTGTGACCATGAATACTTGCACGTTTTCATGTTCTCTTAAAAAAGACAACAAGTTTTTGGCGCCGTTGCCGGGGATTTGTTTACTATTTTTCGTTGATATTAATACCAATCAATATGATTTTAGTTCAAAAAATATTTTTTTTATTTTATGCTTATTGTTTCCTTGCTTAGAATTGTTTTTCAATTTTCTCGTAAGTTGAGATTTTGTATTTGACACATAATATCTGAACTTCCTTAAAAAATTGGGAAGCCAAGCTGACAACTATAAATCAAGCGCTTCTTGGGAGGCAACCCATGTGTTTTAATTTTTGATTTATTTTATTTAGTTTAAAATGTATTAGTTTGAATATTTATTTATTTTTTTATTTTGTTTTTCGTAGGTGCAAATTGGAGGAAATGAAGTTATTTTTGGATTTCAATCTTACAAACCAAAACCAGGAAGTTTCTTTGAACCCATCTCATTTGTTCTTTAACTTTCACACATTGAGGACAATGTGCATATTAAGTTTGGAGGTGGAGAGATTGAACTTAGTTAAAATATTTTCTTGGTATTGTTGCTTGGGTAGCTTTATTTGTTTGGTTGATTGAAACATGAGAATATATTGCGTTGCATGGTGATTTATTTTTATCGCTTAAAATAATGCATAACTCTTTGACAATTTTGAATATTGTCTAAGTTTGTGTGTACTTTTTGAGTAACTTTCATTTTTACAAAGATGATATATTTATGAACACTAGTCTTGATCTTTCATTTGTTATGTTAATTTAGAGAATGTTTATGTGAGTATGCAATTTGATTGATGTATTTTGGTGTCACAATTATTAGAATTTGTTTGATTTTCTCTCGAGGCGAAATCCTAGATAACACTTAACTAAGAAAATGATTTAGGCTATCTTTGGATCGTTTGAGCCTTTCTATCTACCTTCACATGTTTTATTCATAGTATACCCCTTTTGAGCTTTTAATTTTATATATATATATATATATATATATATTATCTCCTACCAAAAGCATAGTAATATATATATATAGATATAAATATATCGATTTTTCTTATTGCACTAACATGTGACCATTGTTAGTAAATTTCTAAAGATATATCGGAAAAAAAGAGGATACTGAAAAGAAAAAAAAGATTACGAGAAAAAGAATAAAAGGAAAAGAGATTCTAAAAAAAAGAAAAAAAATGATTGTGAAGTTAAATCCCAATTTGGGAAGTATTCATTGAGATGTTAGAAGGTATCTTGTTTCAAGCCTAAAATGATGTGTTTAGGAAATATTTTAGCCAAATATTACAAGCTTAATAAAGTCCTCTTGATTTTTGGTTGTGTTTGTCTACATTAGTGGAGAGAGAAATGAAAAATGAACTTATGATATTTGTGATTTCATTAAAAATTAATTGCGTCCATATTTGCATAAACTCGTCCGGATTTCATGTGATGAAATATGAAAAGACTTCACACACACACAAAACTTTATTGTGAAAATGTAACATATTTTTAAATTGATTATAATACTTAGCTAAAATTCTGGTATTTCTTTGAGTTATGTTATTTGTATGACCAAATAGAAATGTTTTGAAAATCACTATTTTAAGTGCATGTATCCTAATTTTATTTCTTTCCTTTTGCTCGAGGAATAGCAAAATCTTAAGTTCTATGTTAATTATAATTGCTATGTTCTTAATCTTTTTAATTAATTTAATGTTCTTAAATTAATTATTACTGTTATTTTTTAAGGAATATATTTTTAAAGAAAAATAAAGAATTTGTATTAAAATAGGACTTAATTGCAAATAATAAAAGTTGAAAATATAATTTAAATTAAAAGAGGCCTTAAATCAAATATCAAAAGTTTAAAAGGTAATTTAAATTAAATTGGAGGCCTAAAATGCAATTAAATAAAACTTTGTTTTTCTGTGCAAGAAAGAAGAACCACGTGCGCCATTCGCAACGCGCATCATGCACCGTCCGACCAGGCAATTAACTATGACTCTCAAGCGAGTACGATACACACACTACCCAGGTGAGTGGACACATTTCCTAGGTGGCACATTGTTCGGTGCAAAGAATGGGGCCCACCTGACCGCGCAGGCTGTCGTGCAAGGTGGGACCCGTGTTTCTGCGCCAACAATTTTCCCGTGCGACGTGCATCCTGTCATCACAATGAATTAAAAGATGCCACGTATCCCAATTATTCTTCCAGCCAATTAGATGCTAACATGTGGCATGCATGTTTTGAAATAAAGAATGTAGAAACGGGGCACACTGTCCACGATTTTTATTGCACGATATTTCTCAACTTTTTACATTCATTTTTGCGTGTTTAAAGAATAATTTGTCTCCCACGCGTAATATTTTTTATATCTTCATGGAGGTATATATATGTGTTTGTTGTTAGGACTTAGGGGTGGGGGTTGGATAGAGGACAGTGGAACAAGCATAAGCCATTTTTGGCTTCTGTTGTGTTTCTACGTAGGAAAAATTAGAGAACAGAAACACTTTTAATTTTGTTTTAGTTTTTCTTCATCTTATATTCCTTAAATGTTTTAGTATTTTTCGTTTTGTAATTTTAATTTTTCTTATGAAGTAATTTAATTTTTCTAAGGTTTCATTGTAACTAAATTTATCAAGCTTGAATGAAATATTTTTGAAAGATTTATGAGATTCTTAATTTGTTTATTCTATTTGGGCTTAATGCTTTTGATTATTGGAAAAAATTTCAATTGATCTGTGGCACTTAAATAAAGTTGGAAGAGGCATTTTTGTTTGTTGCTCGTGGATAGAATAACATATATATATAAAGGATAGGAATATACCTTTATTGTATGGGTGGCTATTTGAGAACTTTGGACGTAATGAATCTTGGTGAATTTAATTCTCAAAGGAATATAGTGAATTATTTTTGCGAGATGTGTCTATATGGAGCTCGAAAGAGATATATGGATAAAATTAGGAGTTCTTAGTTGTCAAATTAAATTCAAAAAAATATAAATCAAGAGAAAATAATATGATTCGAGTGGATAATTTGGTGAAACTACAATCCTAGAATTTTCTTATTTATTATTATAAAAAAATCAGTTTAGTTAATACTCCCATCAATTTTCATTTGTTTGGATAAAATCAGAGTGAAATAATTTTAGTTCTTAACAAACTGTAGTAACAAATCTCTATGGGAACGATAATTTTACTTATCAAATTTATTACTTATGATCGTGTATACTTGCACGTTTTCATGTTTTCATAAAAGAGACAATAGTAGGTTGACGGTATATTAGGACATGTTTTTGATTAGGTGGTATATCTTTTGATAGAAAATGTGGAGTATATTTCTATATCTTTTGATTCTTTCCAATTTTATGTTTGTTTGGGCTAAAAAGTGGGATTGGAATGGAATCGATTCCTAAATGAGAACGAATCATGCATTATTCCATTCCAATAATGTATTTTGTTTGACAAGAAATATTATTTAAATGATATTATTTAAGTTTTACTGATTATAGGAGTGTTAAGGTAATATACTGTCTTTTCCTTTTCCCTACCAATTATAAACCAAATATTATAATATAGATTCCTTCTTTTATTCTCATTGTCAAAACAAACTAAGAATTTTCCATTCCTTTCCCATTCCATTCTATTGTTCACGTCTAAAGTTTTCAAAATTTAAGTCCGAGATCAACAAATTTAAACTCACGATCACCGTATTGAGATATTTAATCTATATCAAGAGATGATGGTTCAATAACATGAGGTTATGATGAGATTCTTACAAAAACTTTGTCAAAATATAGCATCATATTTCTTTAGTACAATATCACAAATAGCTCTTATCTCAAAACATCTATCAATTTCTCCATCTTATTAGACTTGTATTTTGTTTTTCTTATTGGAGGTATATTATTTTGTCAGTTTATGTAGCGACATTTGACATATGTTAAACTTGAATTTCTTGAATAAGTGCTAGAATTTCTTGGTTGATGGTATATTCATACATCTTTTGGATTAAGTGGTATGTATTTTTATAATGAATGTGGTGTATTGTTTTTGTACATGAAAAGGTAATATTACATTATCCCATGTTTGATTGATTGGAATGGAATAGAATTAGAATTGAGTTTTTCCAATTTTATATTTGTTTGCAATGAAAGGTAGGAACGAAATGAAATCAATTCCTAGAAAGGAATCATTATCCATATCCCTCCTTAAGGAATAATGCATGATTCCATCCAACCCTAAATTTGTTTTCCAACTTTACCCCAACCCAAAATATAACCATAAACCCAAAACTAAATACTAAACCCTAAACCTAAATCCTAAAACCCTAAACCCTAATCTTTAGTTAGAAAAATAATAATTTTAACTATAAACCTTATACCTATAAATATAACCCAAAACCCTAAACCCTGAATCCTAAATCCCAAAACCAAAAACCCTATTTATAAAAATAATAATATTAATCATAAACCTTAACCCATAAATATATCCCTAAACAGTAAACCTATAACCCCAAATCCCAAAACTCTAAACTCTATTTAGAAAAATAATATTTTTAACCTTGAAGTTTAACCAACAAATATAACCATAAACCCAAAACCCAAAACCCCATATCCATAAATGCCAAACTTAGTACCCTAAACCCTATTTAGAAAAATAATAATTTTAATAATATATATTTTTTAATTAATCATTATTTAGAAAAATAATGATTTAAATAATATATTTTGTTTAAGGAATAAATAATAATGAAATGTATTATTTAAATTTTACTGAATATAGAAGTATTAAAATAATATGATGTGTTTTCAGTTTCATTCCAAATGTAAAGGAAACACTATAATACTAATTCCTTCTTTCATTCCAATGGTCAAACCAAACAAAACTATTTACATTCAATTATGTTGTCCATTATATTTTGTTAGTTTATGTAGCGATATTCGATATATGTTAAACTTGAAGTTAGTGAATAAATGCTAGAAAATATTGATTGATGGTATATTGGGACATGAATTGGACTAGGTGGTATATATTTGGATAGAGAATATGGAGTATAATTTTGTACATGTAAAGGTAATATTATATTACCCCTTGTTGTGTTTTCCATACCATTCTAAATGTAAACGAAACACTATAATATTGATTCCTTGTTTCATTACAATGGTCAAACTAAACGAAATTGTTTCGATCCGATTACCATTCCATTATGTTTCCCATGTCAAATGTTTTCAAATTTTATGTCCACGATGAACAAATTTAAACATAGGATCACACTATTGAGATATTTTTTCCACAAGAGGAGATAATGGCTCAATGACATCAGGTGATGATTAGATTCTTACACAAACTTAGTCAAAATATAGCATCTGAATTCTTTATTACAATATCACAAGTAGCTCCTATCTCAGAACCACCATTAATTTCTCCATAATCTTAGACTTATATATTTTTTTCTTATTGGAGTTATATTATTTTTTTAGTTTATGTAGCAATATTTGGTATATGTTAAACTTGAAGTTCGTGAATAAATGCTAGAATTGCTTGGTTGACAGTATATTAGGGCATGTTTTGGATTAGATGGTATATATTTCGATAGAAAATGTGGAGTATATTTTTGTATATGGAAAGATAATATTACATTACGCCATGTTTGGTTGATAGGAATGGAATAGAATCAAAATTGATTCTTCGCATTTTATATTGTCTAGCCTAAATAGTGTGATCGTAATGGAATCGATTCCTAAAAGAAAATGAATCATCATTCATTCTCCCCGCTTAAGGGATCATGTATGATTTAAGTAATAATTATTTAGAAAAATAATGATTTAAAATATTATTTTGTTTGATGAAAAAATAATAATTAAATAATATTATTTAAATTTTACCCAATATAGGAGTATTAAGGTAATATACAATGTTATCCATTACACTCCAATTGAAAACCGAACATTAAAATAATTATTCATTCTTTATATAAAATGGTCAAACCAAACAAAACTCTTTCCATTCTATTCCTATTCCCATTCCATTTCGTTGTCCATGTGAAAAGTTTTGAAATTTTAAGTCCACGTTAGCAAATTTAAACTCAGGATCATCGTATTGAGATACTTACTCAACAACAGGAGATATTGGCTCAATAACATGAGGTGATGATGAGTTTCTTACATAGACATAGTAAAAATATAGCATCATAATTCGTTAGTATAATATTAGAAGTAGCACTTTCCTCAAAACAGCTATCAATTTCTCCATCTTCTAAGACTTGGATTTTTTTCTTATTGGAGTTATATTTTTTTTTAGTTTATGTAGAGACATTTGGTATATGTTAAAGTTGAAGTTTTAGAATAAATGCTAGAATTTCTTGGTTTACAATATATTAGGACATGTTTTGAATTAGGTGGTATATATATTGATTGAGAATGTGGAGTTTATTTTTGTATATTGTAAGGTAATTACATTACCTCATGTTTAGTTGACTGGAACAGAATAAAATCTAAATTGATTCCTTCCATTTTATGTTTGGTTGGGCTGAAAAATAGGAGTGGAAAGGAATCGATATCTAAAAGAGAAGGAATCATAATTACTTCTCCCCCTATAAGGAATCATAATTACTTCTCCCCTTATAAGGAATCATGATTCCATTCCAATCTCAAATTGTTTTTCCAATTTTACCAAATCATAAATCCCAAATCAAAAAACCCTAAACTCTAATCCCTATTTAGAAAAATAATAATTTCACCCCTAAACCTTAACCAACAATTATAACCTTTAACACTAAACCATAAACCCCAAATCCCAAAACCACAAACTCTATTTAGAAATATAATAATATCTACCCTAATCCTTAGCCCATAAATATAACCCTAAAACCTAAACCATAAATACCAAAAGCCTAAACCCTATTTAGAATAATAATAATTTTAACCCTAAATAATAACTCACAAATATATCCATAAACCCTAAACCCTGAACCCTAAATCCTATATCTCAAATCTCGAAACCTTAAACCCCAATTCACTAAATTCCAAATCCCAAAAATTAACACCCTGAACCCTATTTAAAAAAATAATAATTTTATAATATATTTTAGTTTTAATTAATAATTATTTAGAAAAACAATGATTTCAATAATGTTTTTTGCCTCATGAAAAAATAATAATTAAATAATATTATATAAATTTTACGGAATATAGGGGTATTAAGGTAATATACTGTGTTTTCTATTTCATTCTAAATGTAAACCAAACACTATAATATTAATTCATTCTCTAACTCCAATTGTCAAACCAAACAAATCTCTTTGCATCCCCATCCCTTCCCTTTCTATTTCGTTTTCCATGTCTTACAATTTTAAGTCTACGATCAACAAATTTAAACTCAGGATCATCGTATTGAGATTTTTACTCAACAACAAGAGATCTTGGCATAATAACATGAGGTGATAATGAGATTCTTACATAAACTTAGTCATAATATAGCATCATAATTCTTAAGTACAATATCACCAGTAACACCTACCTCAAAACATCCATCGATTTTTCCATCTTCTTTTGGTTGGATTTTTTTCTTATTGGAGTTATATTATTTTGTTAGTTTATGTAGAGACATTTGGTATATGTTAAACTTGAAAATTCTTTAATAAATTTTAGAATTGCTTGGATTATGGTAAGGCATGTTTTGGATTAGGTGGTATATATATTGATTAAGAATGTGGAGTATATATTTTTATAATGTAAGGTAATATAACATTACCTTATGTTTGGTAGACTAGAATAGAATAGAATTAGAATTGATTCCTTCCAATTTTATGTTTGGTTGGGCTGAAAAATAGGAACGAAATAATATCGATTCCTACAAGAGAAGGAATCATAATTTTTTCTCCCTACTTAAGCAATCATGATTCCATTCAAATGTCAAATTGTTTTTCCAATTTACCCATACCCCAAATATAACCCTAAACTCTAAGCCTTAAAACCAAAATCCTAAACCATAAATCCAAAATCCCAAATCATCAATTCCAAAACTATAAACCCTATTTAGAAAAATAATAATATTAACCCTAAATCCTAAACCCCAAATTCCAAAACCCAAATCCCAAAACCCTTAACCATAAACCACAAATATAACCCTAAACCCTAAATCACAAATCCCAAAACCATAAACCATATTTAGAAAAATACTAATATTAACCCTAAACCTTAACCCATAAGCATAACCCTAAACCTTAACCCATAAGCATTACCCTAAACCCTAAACCATAAATCCCAAATCTTAAAACCCAAATCTAAAATACCTAAACCCTATTTAGAAACAAAACAATTTTAGCCCTAAACCATAATCCACAAATATAACCATAAACCTTTAACCATAAATCCTAAACCCCATATTTCAAAACCCAAAACCCTAAACCCTAAATCGCTAAATCAGAAATCCCAAATACTCTAAACTCTATTTAGAAACATAATAATTTTAAAATATATTTTATTTTTAAGTAAGAATTATTTATAAAATAATGATATCAGTAATGTTATTTGTCTCACGAAAAAATAATAATTAAATGATATTATTTAAATTTTACTGAATATAGGGGTACTAAGGTAATATACAATTTTTCTATTCCATTCTAATTGTAAACCAAACACGATAATATAGATTCATTCTTTAATTAAAATGGTCAAATGAAACAAAACTCTTTCCATTCCATTCCCATTCCCATTCCATTTCGTTGTCCACAGTCATCAAATTTAAAATCAGGATCATCATATAGAGATAGTTACAAAACAACTAGAGATGTTGGCTTAATGACATGAGGTAATGATGAGATTCATACAAAAACTTAGTCAAAATATATCATCCTAATTCTTTAGTGCAATATCACAAGTAGCACCTACTTCAAAACTTCCATCAATTTCTTGGATTTTTTTCTATTGGAGTTATATTATTTTGTTAGTTTATGTAGAGACATTTGGTATATATTAAACTTGAAATTCTTGAATAAATGCTAAAATAGCTAGTTTTACGGTTATTGGGACATGTTTTGGATTAGGTGGTATACATATAGATAGAGAATGTGGAGTATATTTTTGTATATGTAAAGGTAATATTTTTTCCAATTGTAAACCAAACACTATAATACTGATTCCGTATTTGATTCCAGTAGTCAAACCAAACAAAACAGTTTCCAATCTATTCCCATTCCATTTCGTTGTCCATGTCGAACATGTTCAAATTTTAAGTCCACGATTAACAAATTTAAAATCATGATCATCATATTGAGATGTTTACTCAACAACAAGAGATGATGGCTCAATGACATATGGTGATTATAAGATTCTTACAAAAACCTAGTCAAAATATAACATCATAATTATTACCCCAAATCCCAAAACCAAATCCCAAATCCCATAACCAAAAACCCTAAACATCAAATCTCAAATCTGAAAACCTTAAACCCAAATCTCTAAATCCCAAATTCAAAAACTCAACCCTAAACCCTATTTAGAAAAATAATAATTTTAATAATATATTTTATTTTTAAGTAATAACTATTTTAAAAAAATGATTTCAATAATGTATTTAATGTGACGAAAAATAATAATTGAATGATATAATTTAAATTTCACTAAATATAGGGGTTTCAAGGTAATATATAGTTTTTTTCATTACATTCCAATTGTTCAGCAAACACTATAATATTGATTCCTTCATTAATTCCAATGGTCAAACTAATCAAAACAGTTTCCATTCCTTTCCAATTTCCATTCCATTCTATTCCGCACAATTAGTAAATTTAAACCTCAAATCATAGTATTAAGATATTTACTCAATAACAGGATAAGATGGTTCAATGACATTAGGTGATGATGAGATTCTTACACAAACTTAAGCAAAATGGAGCATCATAATTCTTAAGTACAATATCACAAGTAGCACCTACTTGACAACATCCATCAATTTCTCCCTCTTCTTATACTTGGATTTTTTTCTTATTGGAGTTTTACTATTTATTTAGTTTATGTAGAGAAATTTGGAATATGTTAAACTTAAAGTTTTTTAATAAATGCTAGAATTGCTGGGTTAACAGTATATTGGGACATGTTTTGGATTAGGTAGTATACATCTTGATTAAGAATGTGAACTATACTTTTGTATATGCAAAGTTAATATTACATTACCCCATTTTTGGTTAACAAGAAATTAATGGAATCAGAATTGATTCCTTCTCATTCTATATTTTGTTGGCCTTAAATGTAGGAATACAATGGAATCCATTCCTAAAAGAGGAGTCATAATTCCTTCTCCCCCCTTAAGGAATCTTGATTTCATTCTCATCACAAATATTTTTCCAATTTTGCCACAACCCTAAATATAATCGAAACCCCAAAACCATAAACCCTACATCCCAAATTCCAAATCTCAAAATCCTAAACCCTATTTAAACAAAATTATTCCTAAATATTAACCCATAAATATAACCCTATACCCTAAATCCCAAATCCTAAATTCTACATCCCAAAACCCAAAACCCTATTTTCAAAAATAATTATTTCAACCCTAAACCTTAACCCATAAATATAACCCTAAACCCTATTTATCAAAATAATAATTTTAATCCTAAACCTTAATCCACAAATATAACCCCAAATCCCTATTCCCAAAACCTAAACCATATTCAGAAAAATAATAATATTAACCCTAACCTTATCCCACAAATATAACAATAAACCTTAAATCCCAAATCCCAAAATCTATATCGCAAAACCCTAAATCCTATTTATAAAAATAATAATTTTAACCCTAAACCCCATATGCCAAATACCAAATAGCAAAACCTTAAACCCCAAATCCCTAAATCCAAAATCCCAAACCTCAAAACCCTAAACCCTATTGAGAAAAATAATAATTTTAAAAATATATTTTCTTTTTATGTATATAAGAATTATTTAGAAAAATAATTATTTAAATAATGTATTTTTCTAACGAAATAATAATAATTAAATGATATAATTTAAATTTCACTGAATATAGGGGTATTAAGGTAATATATAGTGTTTTCCATTCTATTACAATTGTACACCAAACACAATAATATTGATTCCTTCATTAATTCCAATTGTTAAACCAAACAAAATTGCTTCGATTCCATTCTTATTTCCATTCGATTTTGTTGCTTATGTCAAAAGTGTTCAAATTTTAAGTCCACAGAATTAATTTCCATTCGATTCCGTTTAACCTAGGATCATAGTATTGAGATATTTACTCAACAATAGGAGATGATGGCTCAATGACATGATGTGATGATGAGATTCTTACACAAACCTAGGCAAAATATAACATCATAATTCTTTACTACAAAATCACAAGTAGCATCTGCCTCACAACATCCATCAATTTCTCTATCTTCTTAGACTTGGATTTTTTTTCTTATTGGAGTTATATTATTTTGTTATTTTATGTAGCGACAATTGGTATATATTGAAATTGAAGTTCTTGAATGAATGACAGAATTGTTAGGTACACGATGCATAACTATGACCCACAAATATAACCATAAACCCTAAACCACAAATTGTTAAATCCCAAAACTCAATACCCTAAACCCTATTTAGAAAAATAAAATTTTAAATTATATTTTATTTTTAAGTAAAAATTATATAGAAAAATAATGATTTCACTAATGTTATTTAATTAACAAAAAATAATAATTAAATGATATTATTTAAATTTTACTAAATATAAGAGTGATTCATTATTTAATTACAATGGTCAAACCAAAAAAACACTATTTCCAATCCATTCCCATTGCCATTCCATTTCGTTGTCCATGTCGCAAGTGTTCAAATTTTAAGTCCACGGTCAAAAAATTTAAACTTAGGATCATTGTATTGAGATATTTACTCAACAAAAGGAGATGTTGGTCAATGACATGACATGATGACGAGATTCTTACACAAACTCAGTCAAAATATAACATCACAATTCGTTAGTACAATATCACAAGTAGGACGTACTACAAAACATCCATCAATTTCTCCATCTTCTTATACTTGGATTTTTTTTCTTATTGGAGTTGTATTATTTTGTTAGTTTTTGTAGACACATTTGGTATATGTTAAACTTGATTTTCTTTAATAAATGCTAGAATTTCTTAGTTTATGGTATATTGGGACATGTTTTGGATTCAGTGGTATATATATATTGATTGAGAATGTGGAATATATTTTTGAATATTGTAAGGTAATATTACATTGCCTCATGTTTGGTTGACAAGAATAGAATAAAATCATAATTGATTCCTTCAATTTATAGTTTGGTTGGGCTGAAAAATAGGAATGAAATGGAATCGATTTCTAAAAGAGAAGGAATCGTAATTCCTTCTCCCCCTCTTAAGGAATCAAGATTCCATTCCAATATCAAATTATTTTTTCCAATTTTACCCAAACCCTAAATATAACCCTAAACCTTAAACCCTGTATCCCAATTCCCAAATCCCAAAACCATAAACTATAAACCTATTTAGAAAAATAATAATATCAACCCTAATCCTTAGCCCATAAATATAACCCTCAACCCTAAACCTCAAATCCCAAAACCATAAACACTATTTTGAAAAATAATAATATTAACTCTAAACCATAATCCAAAAATATAATCCTAAACCATAAACCATAAATCCCAAATTCCAAACTCAAATCCCAAAACCCTAAACCCAATTTAGAATAATAATAATTTTAATCTTAAACCATAATCCATAAATATAACCATAAACCCTTCACTCTAAACTTGAAACCCCACATCCCAAATACTAAAACCCTGAACCCCATATCCCTAAATTCCAAATTCCAAATCCCAAAACTCAATACCCCAAACCCTATTTAGAAAAATAATAATTTTATAATATATGTTATTTTTAAGTAATAAATTTTTAGAAAAATAATCATTTCAATAATGTTTCTTGTCTATCGAAAAAATAATAATTAAATGACATTATTTAAATTTTACTAAATATAGGGGTATTAAGTTAATATACAGTATTTTTACATTCCAAATGTGAACCAAACACAATAATATTGATAAATTTTTTAATCCAATGGTCAAACCAAACAAAACTCTTTCCATTCCATTTCCTTCCCTTTCCATTTCATTGTCCATATCGAAAGTGTTACAATTTTAAGTCCACAGTTAGTAAATTTAAACTCCAGATCATCGTATTGAGATATTTACTCAACAATAGGAGATGTTGGCTCAATAACATAAGATGATGATGAGATCCTTACACAAACTTGGTCAAAACAAAGCATCATAATTCTTTAGTACAATATCATAAGTAACACCTACCTCAAAATATCCATCAACTTCTCCATCTTATTTTACTTGGATTTTTTTCTTATTGGAATTACACTATTTTTTTAGTTTATGTACAGATATTTGGTATATGTTAAACTTGATGTTCTTGAATAAATTCTAGAATTGCTTTGTTTGCGGTATATTGGGACATGTTTTGGATAAGGTGGTATATATATTGATTGAAAATGTGGAGTATATTTTTTTATATTGAAAGGTAATATTACATTATTTCATGTTTGGTTGACTGTAATAGGATAGAATCAGAATTGATTCCTTCCAATTTTATGTTTGGTTGGACTAAAAAATAGAAATGGAATAGAATGGATTCCTAAAAGAAAAGGAACCATAAATCCTTCTCCCCCTTTAAGGAATCATGATTACATTCCAATCTGAAATTTTTATTTGAATTTTACCCAAACCCTAAATATATATACCCCTAAACCCTAAACCCTAAGCCTTAAAACCAAAATCGTAAACCCTAAATCCAAAATCATAAATCCCAAAACCCTAAACTCTAGACTCTATATATAAAAATAATAATTTTAATCCTAAACCTTGACCCACAAATATAACCCTTAACACTAAACCTTGAACCCAAAATCCCAAATTCCAAAACCATAAACTCTATTTAGAAAAATAATAATACGAACCCTAAACCTTATGCCACAAATATAAACCAAAGTCTTAAACCGTAAATCCCATAAACCAAAAATATAAACCTAAACCCTAAACTCCAAATAAAATATCCCAAAACCATAAACCATATTTAGAAATATAATAATATTAACCATAAACCTAAACCCACAAATATTACCCCAAACCCTAAACCATAAATCTGAAATTCAAAAACCCAAATCCCAAAATCCTGAAACACAAATCTCTAAATCCTAAATCTCAAAACTTAATACCCTAAACCCTATTTAAAAAAATAATAATTTCAAAATATATTTTATTTTTAAGTAATAATTATTTATAAAAATAATGATTTCAATAATGTTATTTGTCTAAATAAAAAATAATAATTAAATGATATCAATTAAATTATACTCAATTTAGGGGTGTAAATGTAATATACAGTGTTTTCCATTTTATTCTAATTGTAAACCAAACACAATAATACTGATTCATTCTTTAATTAAAATGGTCAAACGAAACAAAACTTTTTCCATTCCATTCCTATTCCAATTCTATTTCTTTGTCCATTTGGAAAGTGTTAAAATTTTAAGTCCACGATAAGCAAATTTAAAATTAGGATCATCGTATTGAGATATTTACTTTACAAAAGAAGATGTTGGGTCATTGACATGAGGTGATGATGAGATTCTTACACAAACTTAGTCAAAATATAGCATCATAATTCTATAGTACAATATCACAAGTAGTACCTACCTCAAAACATCCATAAATTTCTCCATCTTCTTAGACTTATATTTTTTTCATATTGAAGTTATATTATTTTGTTAGTTTATGTAGAGACATTTTTTATATGCTAAACTTGAAATTCTTGAATAAATACTTGAATTGCTTTTTTTACGGTATAATGTGACTTGCTTTGGATTAGGTGATGTACGTATAGATAGAGAATGTGGACTATATTTTTGTATATGTAAAGGTAAAATTACATTACCTCATTTTTGGTTGACTTAAATAGAATAGAATCATAATTAATTCCATCTAATTTTATATTTGGTTGGCTGAAATATAGGAATCTAATGGAAACGATTTCTAAAACCGAAGGAATTATCCCTTAAGGAATCATGATTCCATTTCAATCTTATATTTTTTTTCCAATTTTACCCAAACCCAAATATAACCCTAAAACCTAAGCCCTAAATCCTAAACCCTAAACTTTAAATCCAAAACCAAAATCTCAAAATCCTAAACTCTAAACCACATTAAGAAAAATAATAATTTTAACGCTAAACCTTAACCCACAAATATAAGCCTTAACACTAAACCCTAAACCCTAAATCCCAAATCCCAAATCCCAAATCCTAAAACCATAAACATTATTTAAGAAATAATAATATTAACCATAAACCTTTACCCACAAACATAACCCTAAACACTAAACCCAAAATCTCAAAACCCTAAACCATAATCCACAAATATAACCCTAAACCCTAACCCCCAAATCCCAAATCCCGAATCCCAAAACCATAAAACCTTTTTAGAAAAATAATAATATTAACTCTAAACCTTAACCCACAAATATAACCCTAAACCATAACCCAAAAATATAATCATAAACCCTAAACCCTAAACAACAAAGCCCTAAATCCAAAATCCCAAAAACAATACCCTAAACCAAATTTAGAAAAAAAATATTTTTATAATATATTTTATTTTAAGTAATAATTATTTATAAAAACAACGATTTCAATAATATTTTTTGCCTAACGAAAAAATTATAATTAAATTATATTATTTAAATTTTACTGAATATAGAGGTATTAAGGTAAACTACAATGTTTTCCATTCCATTCCAATTGTAAACCAAATGCTATAATTTTGATTCCTTCTTTTATTCCAATGGTCAAACCAAACAAAGCTCTTTCCATTCCCATTCCATTTCATTTTCCATGTCAAAAGTGTTAAAATATTAAGTCCACGGTCAGCATATTTCAACTCAGGATCATCGTATTGAGATATTTACTCAACAAAGAAGATGTCAGCTCAATAACATGAGGTGATGATGAGATTCTTACAAAAACTTAGTCAAAATATAGCATCATAATTCTTTAGTACAATATCACAAGTAGCACCTACCTCACAACATCCATCAATTTCTCCATCTTCTTAGACTTGGATTCTTTTCTTATTTGAGTTATATTCTTTTGTTAGTTTATTTATAGACATTTGGTACATGTTAAACTTGAAGTTCTTGAATAAATGCTAGAATTGCTTGGTTGATGGTATATTAGGACATGGTTTTGATTAGTTGGTATACATATAGATAAAGAATGTGGAGCATATTTTTGTATATTTAAATGTAATATTACATTACCTCAGGTTTTTTTGACTGGAATAGAATAGAATCAAAATTGATTCTATCCAATTTTATATTTGGTTGAGTTGAAAAATAGCAATCTAATGGAAACGATTTCTCAAAGAGAAGTAACCGTAATTTCTTCTCCCTCTTACACAATCATGATTCCATTCCAATCTCATATTTTTTCCAATTTTACCCAATCAAAAATATAACCATAAACCCTAAGTCCTCTATCCTAAACCCTCAACACGAAATCACAAATCATAAAACCCTAAATAATAATCCAAAAATATTACCCTAAATCCTAAACCCTAAATCAAAATTCCTTGAACCATAAACCCTATTTAGAAAAATAATAATATTAACCCTAAACCTTAACCCATAAATATAACCCTAAACCCTATTTAGAAAAATAATAATTTTAACCCTAAACCATAACCTAAAAATATAATCATAAACCCTAAACCCTAAACCCTAAACCCTAAACCTCAAAACCCAAATCATAATACCCTAAACCCAATTTAGAAAAAAAATAATTTTATAATATTTTTTTTAAGTAATAATTAATTAGAAAAATAATAACTTCAATAATATTTTTTGTCTAATAGAAAAATTAATAATTAAATAATATTATTTAAATTTTACTAAATATACAAGTATTAAGGTAAAATATAGTGTTTTCCATTCTATTCCTATTGTAAACCATACACAATAATTTTTATTCATACTTTTATTATATTGGTCAAACCAAACAAAACTCTTTCCATTCCATTACCATTCACATTTCATTTCGTTGTCCATGTCAAAAGTGTTAAAATATTAAGTCTATGGTGAGTAAATTTAAACTCATGATCATCGTATTGAGATATTTACTCAACAAAGGAAATGTTGTCTTAATGGCATGAGGTGGTGATGAGATTCTTACAAAAACTTATTCAAAATATAGCATCATAATTCTTTATTACAATATCACAAGTAGGACCTACCTCACAACATCCATCAATTTCTCTATCTTCTTAGACTTGGATTTTTTTCTAATTGGAGTTGTATGATTTTGTTAGTTTAGGTAGAGACATTTGGTATATGTTTAACTTGAAGCTCTTGAAAAAATGCTAGAATTGCTTTGTTTAGAGTAAATTGGGAAAAGTGTTTTATTAGGCGGTATATATATTGATAGAGAATGTGGAATATACCTTTATATATGTAAAGATAATATTACATTTCTCATGTTTGGTTGATTGGAATAGACTATAATCAGAATTGATTCCTTTCAATTTTATGTGTGGTTGGGTAGAAAAATAGGAATGCAATCGAATCGATTCCTAAAAGAGAAGGGGTCATAAATGCTAGAATTTGAAGTTCGTGACTAAATGCTAGAATTTCTTGGTTGACGGTATATTGGGGCATGTTTTGGATTAGGTGGTATATATTTTGATGGAGAATATGGAGTGTATTTTGGTATATTTAAAGTAATATTACATTATCCCATGTTTGGTTGACTGGAATGAAATGTAAACAGAATTAATTCCTTCCAATTTTATGTTTTGTTACAATGAAAAGTGGGAATATAATGTATTGGATTCCTAAAGTAGAAGGGAATCATAATTGCTTCTATCCCCATTAAGAAATCATGATTCCATTCACGTCTCAATTTATTTTTCTAATTTTACCCCAACCCCAAATATAACCCTAAAACCTTTTTTGAAAAATAATAAATTTACCCCTAAACCTTAAACCACAAATATAACCCTAAATCACTATCCCAAAACCCAAATCTCAAAATTACAAACCCTAAAACCTTAAATCATAAATCTCTAAATCTCAAAACCCTAAACCCTATTTAGAAAGATAATAATTTTTATAATATATTTTATTTTTAAGTAATATTTATTTAAAAAATGATTTCAATAATGTATCTTGTGTGACAAAATAATAATAATTAAATGATATTATTTAAAATTTAATAAATAAAGTGTTTTCCATTCTTTTCCAATTGTAAACCAAACACTGTAATACTGATTCCTTCTTTAATTTCAGTGGTCAAACCAAACAAAACTATTTTCATTTACATTTCATTCCATTCTATTTCAATGTCCATGTTGAAAGTATTCCACATTTAAGTCCATTGTCTACAAATTTAAAATTAGGATCATCATATTGAGATGTTAATTCAACAAGAATTGATGATCACTCAATAACATGAGGTGATGATGAGATTCTTACACAAAAATAGTCAAAATGGAGCATCATAATTCTTTAGTACAATACCACAAGTAGCACCTCCCTCATGACATCCATCAATTTCTCCATCTTTATAAATTTGGATTTTTTTCCTTATTGGAGTTATACTATTTATTTAGTTTATGTAGAGAAATTTGGAATATGGTAAACTTAAAGTTCTTGAATAAATACTACAATTGCTTGGTTGACAGTATAGTTGGACATGTTTTGGATTAGGTGGTATCTATTTTGATAGAGAATGTGGTGTTTGGTTTACTAGAGTATAATGGAATTAGAGTTGATTCCTTCTAATTTTATGTTTCGTTGGCATTAAAAGTGGGAATAAAATAGAATCGATTCCTAAAAGAGAAGGAATCATAATTGCTTCCCACTCCTTAAGAAATTTTGATTTCATTCTCATCACAATTGTTTTTTTATTTTATACAACCCCTAAATATAACCATAAACCCTAAACCCTAAATCCCAAAATCCAAATCCCAAGACCCAAAACCCTAAAGCCTAAACACTATTAAAAACATTTTAACCCTAAAACTTAATCCATAAATATTACTCCAATCCCTAAACACAAAATCCTAAAACACTAAACCCAATATAAAAAGTAAATTTTTTAACCCTAAATCGTAACTCATTAATATAACCTTAAACCTCAAATATCAAATACCAGACCCAAAACCTTATTTAGAAAAGTAATAAATTTAAACATAAACCTTAACTCTCAAATATAACCACAAACACTAAACCCTAAACCCAAATTCATAAATTCTAAATCCTAAAATCCTAAATCCCAAAACTATGTTTAGAAAATTGATAATTTTTACCATAAACCATAACCTACAAATATAACCATAAACCCTAAACCCCAAATCTCAATTCTGAAAATCCTAAATCCTAAAACCCTAAACCCTAAACCCTATTTAAAAAAAATTGACACCTAAATCTTAACCCATAAATATAACCCTAAACCCCAAATCCTAAAACCCTAAACTCTATTTAAAAAAATTAATATTAACCCTAAATCTTAAAAAACAAATATAACCTTAAACACCAAATCCCAAATCCCAAATTCCAAATCCAAAAACCTAAATCTGAAATCCCAAAACCCAAAAACCTATTTAGAAAAATAATAATTTTAACCCTAAACCTTAACTCACAAATATAACCACAAACACTAAACCCTAAACCTTAACTCACAAATATAACCACAAACACTAAACCCTAAATCCCAAATCCCAAATCCTAAATAACAAATCCAAAATCCCAAAACCCAAAATCCAATTTAGAAAATTAATAATTTTAACCCTAAGCCTTAAGCCATAAATATAACCATAACCCTACACCCTAAACACCAAATCCCAAATCCAAAAATCCTAACCCTATCCCAAATCCCAAATCTCAAAACCCTAAAGCCTAAATCACTAAATCCCACACCTCAAAACCATAAACCCTATTTAGAAAAATAATAATTTTAATTATATATTTTATCTTTTAGTATTACTTATTTAGAAAAAATGATTTCAATAATTTTTTTTTTTTAGGAAAAAGTAATAATTAAATGATATTATTAAAATTTTATTGAATATAAGAGTAATAAGGTAATATACAATTTTTTTATTCCATTCCAATTGTAAACCAAATAATATAATATTGATTCTCTCTTTGGTTTTGATTCCATTTCCATTCTTATTGTCATTCCAATTACATTTCGTTGTCCATGTCGAAAGTGTTCAAATATTAAGTCCACGATCAACAAATTTATACTCAGGATCATCGTATTGAGATGCTTACTCAACAACAGGAGATGATGGCTCAATGAAATAAGGTGATGACAAGATTCTTACACAAACACAACCAAAATATGGTATGATAAATCTTTATTACAATATCACAAGTAGCACCTACCTCACAAGATGCATCAATTTCTCCATCTTCTTAGACTTGGGATTTTTTTCTTATTGGAGTTATATTATTTTTTTAGTTTATGTAAAGACATTTGGTATATGTCAAACTTGAAGTTCTTGACTAAATGCTAGAATTGCTTGGTTGACGGTATATTGGGAGATGTTTTGGATTAGGTGGTATATATTTTGATGGAGAATGTGGTGTATATTTTTGTATATGTAAAGGTAATATTACATACCATATGTTTTTTTGATTGGAAGTAAATGTAATCATAATTGATTCCTTCTAATTTTATGTTTCATTACGGTGAAAAGTGGGAATATAAAGTATTGGATTCCTAAAATATAAGGAATCATAATTGCTTCTCCCCCCTTAAGGAATCATGATTCTATTTACTTCTCAATTTTTTTTTTCAATTTTACATCCAACCCCAAATATAAACCTAAACCCTATTTTGAAAAACAATAAATTAACCCCTGATGAGTGCTCAAAAAGCACTAAAATTACCATGATTTTATGAACATTAATTGATTAATATATATATATATATATATATATATGTTTTTTCATATATTTATATAAATTTTTCTTTTTCGAAATCACGGGTATTTTTATTGTTTTTCAGGTATTTTCGCTTAAAAACATAACTTAAAGACTCAAAAAGGAATACTGGAAGCAATACATCACAAATATATTAATAAATAAATGGGGAAAGGTCAAAATATGAGAAGAACTAGCTATGCTTTTGTAATTTATTTGTTTTTTGATTCAATAAATGGGAGTGCAAATTCCGCTGGGAGGTTTTCCAGCAACGGGAATAGCATCGAAGTACTATAAGGAATTTATTTTCTTTGCAGTTATTTTTTATGCTTTATTCTTACATGTTATATTTAATTTGTCTGTGATTAAATTTAATTTTGCTGGTTGTTTATAAACATGATATAATAATAACGTTGTTATGCTTGCAAAATATTAAATAGGTAAAAATCTCGAAAATGAATTGATTTTGTTTTTATTCAAGATTTAATATTAAGAATGTTAGAGAGAAATATATTATTTTTCATTACAAACTTAAATCTAAAAATTAGATTTTAAGGTTTAGTTATCCGGTCTGATTTAGAGTAGTGCTCTTTTATTTGTTGGTACAATCGCCCGGTAGTTAGAGTGAAACTCTATTTCAAAAGTTTTTATAAGAATTATTATCTGAAAATGTATTGACCACATGTTTTTAGTAGTGGTTTTAAAACTTGAAAGTTGGTACTCAGATAACTAAATTCTTAGGTTTAATTTGGACACCTTGAAAAAAGTTTAAACTGTCTAACCCCACCAAAGATGACATTTAAATGGTTCATTTTCAATCTCTTAGAAAAAGGAATTAATTTAATTAACCAAATTAGTTATCAACCACACCCATAGGTGTTAATTGATTTGTTTAGTTAACAAAGAATATCTAACCCCACCCTAAATAATATGAGCAAGCATAATTAACTTAGTTATTATATCCATAAATACTCCACCATTATAAATGATAAAATTTGCATAAATGTTTATTGAATCTATGTTTATTTTTATGTCAGTAGATTAAAAACACAAAACCCCAAAATATCGTGACAGGATGTTTAAGATTTAATTTTGTTTTTAAAAGTTTGAATAATAAATTAAAAACCACTTACATTCATTCCTTAGATCGACTATGGGAGTATACTTATCATTTTCTATGAAATGATTCGTGCACTTGCGAGAGTTTTATAAATAAATAAAACCAAAGTATCGGCACTTGCATAAGTTTTTAATATGATGTCAATTCTACCCGATCAAGTTTTTGGCGCCGTTACCGGGGAAGGAATAGCGTTTTTAAATTATTTATCACAATTTTAAAAACTTTTTGTGTTCTAAATAATTGTGATTTTTTTTATTTAAAAAAATAAAAAAATTTGTTGTTTGTGAAAAGTAAAAAAAAAATTTCAAATTTCAATTTCATAATAAATAAAAAAAATTAAAATTTTATATTTCATAAAAACATTATAGCATGAATAATAAAATAATTTTGAATTTTGAAATTTGAAGTAAAAAAAAAGTAAATAAATTTTAAATTAAATAAATAAATAAATAAAAATTAAAAATAATTAAAAATAATTAAAAATAATTAAAAAAATTAAAAATAAAATAAAATATATTTTTCAAAAAAAAATCAAAAACTTTATTTTCAATTTTTTTTTATTTCTTTTTTCTTTTTTCTTTTTTTTCTTTTATCTTGTTTAATTATTTTTTTATTTTATTTTATTTTTATTTAATTTTTTGGCAAAATTTTTAATTTAGAATTTTTTTTTATTTTTTTTCTTTTACTTTCTCAATTTATTTTATTTTTGGTTTAATTTTTTTTTTAAATTTTGTTTTTTACTTAACTATTTTTTTATCTTAATTTTCATTTAAGTTAATTAAATTAGGTTTTTAGTAACTTAATTTACTAACTTAATTAACTTAGATTTTCATTAACTTAATTAATCTACTTTTTTATTAACTTAATTAACTTAAATTTGAACTTAACTTAACTTAATTAACTGAATTAACTTAATTTTAATAGCATGAAAAGTAAAGATCTAAGGGAGCTCTGTCTAGGAGACTAGTTCCTGGAAGCCTTTGTGCCACTAGTCTTTCCTGGGAACGTTGTTCTATCTAGGAGAATGGTTTTTAAGGAGCTTTTGCCCCACCATTCTTTCCTGGGAGCACTCTTGGTTAATACTAATTATGTTATTTTATCTTTAAAAAAAAGAACAAAATTTTTTTTTGCTATGTTTGATCTAGGTACAATTGTGTTTTGATGCCTTAATTATTTGATTTGCACCTAGATGTGGGTTATCTAAAACCCTCAAGTATGCCCCTAGTTTTAAGTACAAAAAAAAATATTTTGAAAATCAATAGGGCATGTTTGAAACAGTATAGGTAGACAACCTTGTCTTACTTGTAGGTTTGATTGACTCAATGATGAGGGGACATTGAGTTTACTTAAAATGCAATCCCCAAGTTACGTCTTGCTAAGACGTTAAACTAAGCGCTGGATGGGAGGCAACCCATCATTTTCGGTAATTTTCTGTTACTTACTTAATTTTATTATTTATTTTAGTTTAATTATATGTGAATAATTTTAAAATTGTTAAAACTAAAAATATTTGTTGAGATGTTAGAAGTTCACAGCGATCTGTTTGTATACACTTTAATGATGAATATGATGGATGCACCTGCATTTCTCCATTACTACTTACACATTCTCAAGAAATAGGTAATCTTTCTTCTTTTTTCTCTTTATCTTTAATTTACAGTTGTTACATTGAGGACAATGTAAGTTCTAGGTTGGGGGTGGTGAAAAGTTACCATGCTTAATTAGAAAAAAAAAGATTTAACAATTTAAAAATAAAAAAAAATTCTTTTTTATGTTCACGTTTTCATTTTTTGTGTTTGGTTTTATTTTTGTTTTGTGTGATTTAGTAATTTTTGAAATAAAAAAATTATTAAAAAAACTATTTTCTCACAAAAAATTTATCATTTCTTTAAATCAAATTTAAGTAAATAGTTAAGTCTTTTGTACTGTTAGATTAATTTTTGAAAACATATCATGAAATATTTTGTAATTATTTTTGATAATTAGTTAGTTTTTGTCATAACTAGTATTTCTTGATAAAATGTGGAAATTATATTAAACCCAAAATCGGTGTTTATGAAATTTTTTTAGTGGAGACTACCCTTGTGAGATATAATTTGAGCCTAATTTCTTTTATTCAGAGTGAAATATATATTTTTTCTACTCCAAACACATTTCTTATTCATTCAAATTTTTAGATGATCTCTATAGGTATTAGCATTGAATGTATGAATTTTTTCTCATCTTAATAGAGTATCATATATATATTTTTTATAATTATTGCTTAGATTAAATGATTTGAGTAGAAATTGATAGTGTATGCTTATATCTCATTCATGCATGACTGCTACAAAAAAAAAAGACATATATGGGGTTACCTAAACCAAGATCAAACAGAAAAGCCACAAAATTAACCACTCACCAAAATCCTAAAAAATGTACAATCTGTACATGGGTTGACTCTCTAAAAAATACATATATTGAAAAATATCTTCAGAAAAAAAAAGAATAGAGAAGTAAAGAATATATAGTATCATCTACATACTATGACCCACATTGCCTACAAAGTTGTGAGTACAGGTTAATTACAAGAGAAAGATATAGGAAGTAATTCCCTAAAAAGTCATTGCAATTTCTTCATTTGTAAAAAGCATATATCTTGAAATTCTTTCTTAATGAGTTTGATTTATGCATGAAAATAATTTTTATATATGATATCTTTATAATTTATACATTCGATTCCTTTCATGAGATCAATGTTAAAATATCACTTTGAGCCTTTATTCTTTATACATATGCGAACATATTAGTTCATTTCTATACATCAACTCTTTCGCATATAAAATAGTATGAGTGTTTGAACCCATAGGATTCAGTGTTTTGAGAGTATTGACTTGTGAGGAATAGAGTCGAAGCGAATTCTAATTCATGATACTGAAATTGGGTGAAATTAAATTGATACATTTTTTATATGAAATATGAAAATGATTTACGACTAATTATTATAATAAATCATGATTGTTTAAAGAGATTAAAATAAATTATGCTTAGGATTTTAATTATGATCTTAAAGGAGATTAAAAAGTATGAGACATTTTTGTAATATGTTGTTTTCTTTTATTCTTAAAAATTAATTTTTGATTTTTTTGTAATTTTAGTTTTTGAGTTGATTTTTTTTCTTTTAATTTTTACATTTAGTTTAATGTTTGTGGGTATCATTACTGAAAACCCTCACGAGACTCAAACTCGTCCACTAGGGCAACCTAGGGGTTTAAAGGCTTGTTGCATAGGCTAAATGCAACCGTGTCAATCCACGAAAGTGATTTAGGATAATTTAATTTTTAGTTTTTATCGCTTCTCTTGCTAAGGGACTAGCAAGAAGCTGGTTGAGGGTTGTGATGAGTGCTCAAAAAGCACTAAAATTACCATGATTTTATGCACATTAATTGATTAAAAAATATATATATTTATATGTTTTATCATATATTTATATAAATTTGTCTTTTTCGGAATCACGGGTATTTTTATTGTTTTTCAGGTATTTTGGCTTAAAAACGTAACTTAAAGACTCAAAAAGGAATACTGGAAGCAATACATCACAAATATATTAATAAATAAATGGGAAAAGGTCAAAAAATATGAAAAAATTGGACAAAATGGGTCAAAAAGGTCAAAAATGTCAAAAATGAGAAAATCGCATCGTCGTGCCGAGCCCCCAGCGCGCTGCTTCCCACACCTGCACGCGCCCCAGGGTGCTGCTTCTGCTCCCACACGCGCCCGTGCATGCCCGCGCGCGCCCCTGCGTGCCCAGCTGCCCTCCGCGCGCGCCGCTGCCCATTTCCCCCCATTTTCGCGCGCATCCGCCCCCATTTTCACAATTTTTGAACATTTTTTCCCCCACTTTTTCTCTCCATCTTCACCTATAAATACCCCCCCTTCTCTTCACTTATAAACACACCTCAAAACACACTTCTCTCTTCTTTGTTTCTCTCCATTTCTTAGTTTTTAGTTTTTTTTAGTTTTTCTTAGTTTTTAGTTAGTTTTTCTTATTTTAGAGTTCTTCTCTTTTTGAGAAGAACTAGCTATGTTTTTGTAATTTATTTGCTTTTTGATTCAATAAATGGGAGTAGAAATTCCGCTTGGAAGTTTTCCAGCAACGGGAATAGCATCGAAGTTCTGTAAGGATTTTATTTTCTTTGTAGTTATTTTTTATGCTATATTCTTACATGTTATATTTAATTTGTCTGTGATTAAATTTAACTTTGTTGGCTGTTTGTAAACATGATATAATAATAACGTTGTTATGTTTGCAAAATATTAAATAGGTAAAAATCTCTAAAATGAATTGATTTTGTTTTTATTCAAGATTTTATATTAAGAATGTTAGAGAGAAATATATTATTTTTCATTACAAACTTAAATCTGAAAATTAGATTCTAATGTTTAGTTATCCGGTCTGATTTAGAGTAGTGCTCTTTTATTTGTTGGTACAATCGCCCGGTAGTTAGAGTGAAGCTCTATTTCAAAAGTTTTTATAAGAATTATTATCTGAAAATGTATTGACAACATGTTTTCAGTAGTGGTTTTAAAACTTGAAAGTTAGTACTCGGATAACTAAATTCTTAGGTTTAATTTGGACACCTTGAAAAAAGTTTAAACTGTCTAACCCCACCAAAGGTGACATTTAAATGGTTCATTTTCAATCTCTTAGAAAAAGGAATTAATTTAATTAACCAAATTAGTTATCAACCCCACCCATAGGTGTTAATTGATTTGTTTAGTTAACAAAGAATATCTAACCCCACCAAAGGTGGTATTCATATAAAAAAGAGAGAATCAATAAATATCAATTCATATCTTTAATAACCTAAATAATATGAGCAAGCATAATTAACTTAGTTATTATATCCATAAATACTCCACCATTATAAATGATAAAATTTGCATAAATGTTTATTGAATCTATGTTTATTTTTATGTCAGTAGATTAAAAACAGAAAACCCCAAAATATCGTGACAGGATGTTTAGGATTTAATTTTGTTTTTAAAAGTTTGAATAATAAATTAAAAACCACATACATTCCTTCCTTAGATCGACCTTGGGAGTATACTTACCATTTTCTGTGAAATGATTCGTGCACTTGCGAGAGTTTTATAAATAAATATAACCCTAAACCCTAAATCACAAATCCCAATACCAAAAACCCAAAACACTAAACCCGAAATTATAAATCCCAAAACTTAAACCCTAAATCTCTAAATCCTAAATCCCAAACCTCAAAACCATAAACCTTATATAGAAAAATAATAATTTTCATAATAATTTTAATAATATATTTTATATTAAAGTAATAATTATTTTAAAAAATAATTTCAATAATGTATCTTGTGTGACAAAAAAATAATAATTAAATGATATTATTTAAACATTAATAAATATAGGGGTATTAAGGTAATAAATAAAATTATTTCCATTCACATTTCATTCCATTCTATTTCGTTGTCCATGTCGAAAGTATTCCATATTTATGTCCACGATTTGCAAATTTAAAATCAGGATCATCATATTGAGATGTTTACTCAACAACAGAAGATGATGGCTTAATTACATGAGGTGATGATGAGATTCTTAAACAAACATAGTCAAAATAGAGCGTCATAATTTTTTATTACAATATCACAGGTTGCATCTACCTAACGACATCCATCAATTTCTCCATCTTCTTAGACTTGAATTTTTTTCTTATTGAAGTTATACTATTTATTTAGTTTATGTAGAGAAGTTTGGTATATGTTAAACTTGAAGTTCTTGAATAAATGCAATAATTCCTTAGTTAACAATATATTGGGATATGTTTTGGTTGGCATTAATCCATGTTTTGGTTAACTAGAATGTAATTGAATTAGAATTGATTCATTCTAATTTTATATTTGGTTGGCATTAAAAGTGGGAAGAGAATGCAATCTATTCCTAAAAGAGAAGGAATCATAATTCATTCTCTCCCCTTAACGAATCTTGATTTCATTCACATCACAAATTGTTTTACAATTTTATCCCAACCCCATATATAATCCTAAACCCTAAACACTAAATTCCAAATTCCAAAACCCAAAACCCAAAACCTAAAACCCTAAACCTTATTTAAAAAATAATAATTTTACCCCTAAATCATAACCCATAAATATATCCCTAAACCCTAAACCTCAAATCCCAAAACCCTAAATGATATTTAAAAAATAATAATTTTAACCCTAAACCTTAATGCATAAAATATAACCCCTAAACCCCAAATCCTAAATAGTGTATCCCTAAACCTATATCCCAAATACTAAAACCCAAAACACTATTTAGGAAAATAATAATTTTAGATCTAAACCTTAGCACAAAAATATAACATAAACCCCAAATCCCAAAACCCTCAACTCCAAATTCCTAAATCTCGAATCCCAAACCCCAATAATATATCATATTTTTAATTAATAATTATTTAGAAAAAAACATTAAGGTAATATAGTGTTTTTCATTCCATTCAAATTGTCAACCAAGTACTACAATATGGATTTCTTCGTTGATTCTAGTCGTCAAACCAAAATAACTATTTTCATTCCATTCCCATTTCCAATCCATTCCATTGACCATGTTGAAAGTATTAAATTTTAAGTCGATGGTTAGCAAATTTAAAATTAGGATAATCTTATTGAGATGTTTACTCAATAACAGGAGATGATGGCCAAATGACAGGAGGTGATGATGGGATTCTTACACAAAATTAGTCAAAATATAGCATCATAATTGTTTAGTACAATATCACAAGTAGCACCTACCCCACAACATGCATCAATTTCGACATCTTCCTAGACTTGGATTTTTTTTCTTATTGGAGTTATATTATTTTGTTAGTATGTGCAGAGACATTTAGTATATATTAAACTTGAAGTTCTTGAATAAATGCTAGAATTTCTTCTATATGTAATATAGAAACATGTTTTGGATTTGGTGTTACATATTTTGAAAGAGAATGTGGAACATATTTCTCTATATGAACATGTAATATTAAATTACACAATGTTTGGTGGATTGGAATGCAATGGAATGAGAATTGATTCCTTCCAATTTTAGAAATGGGAATAGAATAGAATCGATTCCTAAAAGAGAAGGAATCATACTTTCATCTCTCCTCAAAAGGAATCATTATTCCATTCCCACCACAAATATTTTTCCAATTTTATCCCAATCCCAAATATAACCCTATACCCTAAACCCTAAGCCCAAAATCCTAAACCCAAAACCCTAAATCCCAAATCTTAAAACCCTAAAACTATTTTAGCAAAATAACAATTTTAACATTAAACCTTAACCCATAAATATAACCTTGAACCTGAAATCCCAAAACCTTAACAATATTTAGCAAAATAATAATTTTAACCCTAAACATTAACCCATAAATATAACCCTAAACCCTAAACTGTATTTATAAAAATAATAATTTTAAACCTAAACCCTAAACCCCAAATCAAAAATCCCAAATCCTAAATAACAAATCAAAAATCCATAAACCCAAAACCCCAAATCCCAAATCCTAAATAACAAATCAAAAATCCACAAACCCAAAACCATATTTGGAAAATTAATAATTTTAACCCTAAAACCTTAACCCATAAATATAACTATAAACTTGAAATCATAATCCCCAAATCTGAAATCCAAAAGCCTAAACCTAAACCCTAAATCCCAAATCCTAAAACCCAAACCTTAATTCCCTAAATCCCAACCCTCAAAACCTAAACCCTATTTAGAAAAATAATAATTTTAATAATATATTTTATTTTTAAGTAATAATTATTTTAAAAAATAATGATTTTAATAATTTATTTTGTCTGACGTAAAAAATAATATTTAAATGATATTATTAAAATATTATTGAATATAAGAGTACTAAGGTAAGTGTTTTCCATTCCATTTCGTTGTCCATGTTGAAATTTTTCCATATTTAAGTCCACGGTCTATAAATTTAAAATCAGGATCATCATATTAAGATGTTTACTCAACAACAGGAGATGATGGCTAAAGGAATTGAGGTGATGATAAGATTCTTACAGAAACATAGTCCAAATGGAGTACCAAAATAATTAAGTATAATATCACAAGTAACACCTCTTTCACGACATCCATCAATTTCTCCATCTTCTTAGACTTGGATTTTTTTTCTTATTTGAGTTATACTATTTATTTAGTTATGTAGAGAAATTTGGTATATGTTAAACTTAAAGTTCTTGAATAAATGCTAGAATTGCTTAGTTGACAATATATAGGGATATGTTTTGGATTAGGTGGTATGTATTTTGATAGAGAATGTGGAGTATATTATTGTATATGCAAAGGTAATATTAATTACACTACCCCATGTTTGGTTAACTATAATGAAATTGAATCAGAATTGATTCCTTCTAATTTTATGTTAGGGGGCATTAAAATTGGTAATAGAATGGAATCTACTCCTAAAAGAGAAGGAATCATAATTCCTTCTCCCCCTAATGGAATCTTGATTTCATTCCCATCACAAGTTCTTTTCCAATTTTATCCCAACCGCAAATATAACCCTAAACCCTAAGCCTAAAATCCTAAACCCTACACCCATAAATATAACCCTAAACCTCAAATCCCAAAATCCTAAACCTAATTTAAAATAAGAATAATTTTAACCTTAAACCTTAAAGCACAAATATAAATCTAAACCCCAAATCTCAAAAAGCAAATCCCAATTAACAAAACCCAAAATCCTATTTAAGAAAATAGTAATTTTAACCCTAAACCTTAACACAAAAATATAACCATAAACCCTAAACCTCAAATCCCAAATCCAAAAACCAAACCCGGAACCCTAAACACCAAATACCAAATCCCATAACCCTAAACCCCAAATTCCTACATCCCAAATCCCAAACCTCAATAATATATCTTATTTCTAAATAATAATTATTTAGAAAAAAAATTATTTTAATAATATATTTTGTGTGATGAAAAAATAATAGTTAAACAATATTATTTAAATTTACTAAATATTGGGATATTAAGGTAACATATAGTATTTTTCATTCCATTCAAATTGTAAACCAAGTACTGATATACTAAACCTTCTTTGATTCTAGTGGTCAAATCATACACAACTATTTCCATTCTATTCCCATTCCCATTGCATTATATTGTCCAGGTCGAAAGTGTTAAATTTTAAGTTGACGGTCACCAAATCAAAAATTAGGATCATCATATTGAGATGTTTACTCAACAATAGAAGATGAAGGCTAAATGACAGGAAGTGATGATGAGATTATTACACAAACTTAGCCAAAATATAGCATCATAATTCTTTAGTACAATATCAAAAGTAGCACCTACCTCACAAAATGCATCAATTTCACCATCTTCCTAGACTTGATTTTTTTTATTGGAGTTATATTATTTTTTTAGTTTATGTAGAGACATTTGGTAAATCTTAAACTTGAAAATCTTGAATAAATCCTAGAATTGCTTGTGTGACGGTATATATAGACATGTTTTGGATTAGGTGGTGTATATTTTGATAGAGAATGTGGAGTATATTTCTCTATATGTACAGGAAATATTACATTACACCTTGTTTGATTGATTGGAATGCAATGAAATGAGAATTGATTTCTTTCAATTTTAGAAGTGGGAATAGAATGAAATCGATTCCTAAAAGAGAAGGAATCATAGTTTCATCTCCCCCCATAAAGAATCATTATTCCATTCCCATCTCAAATTTTTTTCCAATTTTATCCAAACCCCAAATATCACCCTAAACCCTAAATCCTAAAACCAAACCACTAAATCCAAAATCTCAAAACCCTAAAACCATTTTAGAAAAATAAAATTTTAACGTTTAAACATTAACCCATAAATATAAACTTGAACCCTAAATCGCAAACCCTTAACATTATTTAGAAAAATAATAATTTTAACACTAAACATTAACCCACAAATATAACCCTAAACCCTAAACCTTAAAACTCTTATTCCAAATAAAAAATTCCCAAACCTTAACAATATTTAAAAAAATAATAATTTTAACCCTAAACCCTAAATCCTAAATCCCAAAACCCTATTTATAAAAATAATAATTTTAACCCTAAACATTAAATCACAAATATAACCATAAACCGTAAGCCATAAACCCCAAATTCCAAATCCAAAATCTCAAATCCTAAATAACAAATCCAAAATCCGAAAACCCAAAACTCTATTTAGAAAATTAATAATTTTAACCCTAACTGTCACACAAATATAACCACAAAGCCTAAACTCTAAACCCCAAATTCCAAATCCCAAATGCAAAAAACATAAACCCTAAACCCCAAACCTTAAAATCTTAAACCCTATTTAGAAAAATAGTAATTTCAATAATATATTTTATTTTTAAGAATAATTATTTAGAAAAATAATGATTTCAATTATTTATTTTGTTTGACCAAAAACTAATAATTAAAAGATATTATTAAATTTTTACTAAATATAAGAGTATTAAGGTAATATAAAGTATTTTCCATTCCGTTCCAATTCTAAACCAAACCGTGTAATATTGATTCATTCTTTGATTGCAGTGATCAAACCAAAAAAAACATTTTCAATTCCATTTCCATTCTCATGCTCATTCCAATTCAATTTGGTTGTCCAAGTCAAAAGTGTTCAAATTTTAAGACCATGATCAGCAAATTTAAATTCAGGATCATCGTATTGAGGTGTATACTCAAAAACAGGAGATGATGTCTCAATGACATATGGTGATGTCAAGATCCTTAGACAAACTTAGTCAAAATATAGCATCATAATTCTTTAGCACAATGTTAAACTTGAAGTTCTTGAATAAATGATAGAATTTATTGGTTGATAGTATATTGGGACATGTTTTGGATTTCGTAGTATATATTTTGATAAAGAATGTGGAGTATATTTTTGTATATGTAATGGTTATTTTACATTACCTCATGTTTGGTTGACTGGAATGGGATGGAATCAGAATTGATTCCTTTCAATTTTATGTGTGATTAGGTTGAAAAGTGGGAATAGAATGTATTGGATTCCAAAAAGAGGAATCATAATTCCTTCTCCCCCCTTAAGGAATCATTATTCTATATATTCCCATCTCAAATTGTTTTTCCAATTTTATTCCAACCCCAAATATAAACCTAAACCCTAAACCCAAAGCCCTAAATCCTAATCCTTAAACCCTAAATCCCAAATCGTAAAACTCTAAACCTTATTTAGAAAAATAAAATTTTAAAACTAAACCTTAACCCACAAATATAACCCTCAACTCTAAATCCAAAACCTTTGACCCTATTTAGAAAAATAATACTTTTAACCCTAAACCTTAACACACAAATTAAACCATAAACCATAATCCTTAAACCCTAAATCCTAAATCCAAATATCATAAACCCTAAATCCAAAATCCCTAAACCCTAATTCCATAAATCCCAAAACTCAAAACCCTAAACTCTATTTAGAAAAATAATAGTTTTAATAATATATTTTGTCTAATGAAAAAATAACAATTGAATGATATTATTAAAATTTTACTGAATATAAGAGTATTAAGGTAATATAAAGTGTTTTCTATTCTATTCTAATTTTAAATCAAAGAATGTAGTACTGATTCCTTCTTTGATTCTAGTGGTCAAACAAAAAAAACTATTTTCATTCTCATTCTCATTCCAATTCCATTATGTTGTCCATGTCGAAAGTGTTCAAATTTTAAGTTCATGATCCACAAATTTAAACTCATGATCATTGTATTGAGATGTTTACTCAACAACTGGAGCTGATGGCTCAACAACAAAAGGTGTTGACAAGATTCTTACACAAACTTAATAAAAATATAGCATCATAATTCTTTAGTACAATATCACAAGCAGTACCTACCTCACAACATCTATCAATTTCTCCACCTTCTTAGACTTTGATATTTTTTCTTATTGGAGTTATATTATTTTGTTATTTTATGTAGAGACATTTGGTATATGTTAAACATGAAGTTCTTGAATAAATGCTAGAATTGCTTGGTTGACGATATATTGGGACATATTTTGGATTAGGTATTATATATTTTGATAAAGAATGTGGCGTATATTTTTGTATATGTAAAGGTAATATTACATTACCTCATGTTTGGATTCCAAAAAGAGAAGGAATCATGATTCCATTCACATCTTAAATTTTTTCCAATTTTATCCCAACCCTAAATATAAACCTAAACCCTTTTTTGAAAAATAATAATTTTAACCCTAAACATTAACCCACAAATATAAGCCTAAACCCTAAACCCTAAATCAAAAATCTGAAAACCAAAACCTCTAACTGTGAAGCCCACACACCAAATCCCAAAACATTAAACCATAAATATCCAAATCCCAAATAAAAAAATCAAAACCCTAAACCCTCTCTAGGAAAATCATAATTTTAATAATATATTTTATTTTTAAGTAATAATTATTTTAAAAATATAATTTGAATAATGTATTTTTTCTAAGGCAAAGAATACTAATGAAATGATTTTATTTAAATTTAATAAATATAGGGGTAGTAAGTTAATATACACTATTTTCCATTACTTTCCAATTGTAAACCAAACAATACAATACTAATTTCATTTTTGATTCCAGTGGTCAAACTAAACAAAACTGTTTCATTCACATCTCATTCCATTCCATTTCGCTATCCTTCTCAAAAGTGTTCCATATTTAAGTCCACGGTCAGTAAATTTTAAATCATGATCAACATATTGAGATGTTTACTCAACAATAAAAGATTACGGCTAACCCTAAACCCTATATCCCATATCCAAAATTCCAAAACACTAAACCCTATTTAGAAAAAATAATAATTTCAACCCTAAACCTTAACTTACCAATATTACAACAAACCCTAAACCCAAAACCCTAAACCATAAATCCCAAATCCAAAATCCTAAATTACTAATCCAAAATCCCAAAACCCAAAACCCTATTTAGAAAATTAATAATTTTAAAGCTAAGCCTTAAGTCCCAAATCCCAAATCCTAAACCCCAAATCACAAATCCAAAAACCATAAACCCAAACCCTAAAACCTAAATCCCAAATCCTAAAACCCTAAACCCTAATTCCCTAAATCTCAAACCTTAAAACCCTAGACCCCATTTAAAACAATAATAATTTTAATAATATATTTTATTTTTAAGTAATAATTATTTAGAAAAATAATGATTTCAATAATTTATTTTTTCTAACAAAAAAAAATAATTAAATGATATTATTAAAATTTTACTGAATATAAGAGTACTAAGGTAATATACAGTGTTTTTCATTCCATTCTAATTGTAAACCAAACAATGTAATACTGAATCCTTCTTTGATTCCAATGGTTAAACAAAACAAAATTGTTTTCATTCCATTTCCATTTTCAATCTCATTCCAATTCCATTTCGTTGTCCATGTCGAAAGTGTTCAAATTATAAGTCCACGATCACCAAATTTAAACTAGGGATCATGATATTGAGATGTTTACTCAACAACAAGAGATGATTTCTCAATGACATGAGGTGATGATGAGATTCTTAGGCAAACTTAGTCAAAATATAGCATCATAATTCTTTAGTACAATATCACTAGTAGCACCTACCTTACAACATGCATCAATTTCTTCATCTTCCTAGACTTGGATTTTTTCTTATTAGAGTTATAATATTTTGTTATTTTATGTAGATAAATATGGTATATGTTAAAATTGAAATTCTTGAATAACTGCTAGAATTGCTTGGTTGACAATATATTGGGATATGCTTTTGATTAGGTGGTATTTGTTTGGATGGAGAATGTGGAGCATATTTTTGTATACGTAAAGATAGAATTGCATTACACCATGTTTGGTTGACTAGAATGGAATAGAATAAGAATTGATTCCTTCCATTTTAATGTTTTGTTAGGCTGAAAAGTGGGAATAAAATGTAATTGATTCCTAAAAGAAAAGGAATCATAATTTCTTTTCCCCCCTTAAGTAATCATTATTCCATTCCCATCTTAAATTATTTATCCAATTTTATCCCAACCCCCAATATAAACCTAAACCCTAAACCCTAAGCCCTAAATCCTAAACCCAAAATCCCAAATCCCAAATCTCAAAACCCTACACCATATTTAGATAATTAAAAATTTTAACAACCTTAACCCAAAAATATAACTTTGAACACTAAATCTCAAACCATTAACCCTATTTAGAAAAATAATAATTTTAACACTAAACACTAAACCACAAATATAACCATAGTTACTAAACCATAATCCCTAAATCCCAAATGTAAAAACCCTAAATCCCAATTCTTAAAACCCTAAACCCCAAATCAATATTTCCAAAAACTTATAACCCTAAACTGTATTTAGAAAAATAATAATTTTAATAATATATTTTATTTGTAAGTAATAATTATTTAGAAAAATAATGATTTCAATAATGTATTTTGTCTAAAGAAAAAGTAATAATTAAATTATATTATTAAAATTTTACTAAATATAAGAGTATTAAGGTAATATACATTGTTTTCTATTCCATTCTAATTATAAATCAAACATTGTAATACTGATTCCTTCCTTGATTGTTGTGGTAAAACAAAAAAAAATATTTCCATTCCATTTCCATTCTCATTCTCATTCCAATTCCATTTCTTTGTCCATACCGAAAGTGTTCAAATTTTAAGTCCACAATTAGCAAATTTATACTCAAAATCATTGTATTGAGATGTTTACTCAAAAACTGGAGCTGATGGCTTAATGACATGAGGTGATAACGAGATTCTTACACAAACTTAGTGAAAATATAACATCATAATTCTTTAGTAAAATATCACCAGTAGCACCTATCTCACAACATCCATCAATTTATCCATCTTCTTAGACCTGTATTTTTTTCTTATTGGAGTTATACTATTTATTTAGTTTATGTATAGAAACTTGGTATATGTTAAAATTGAAGTTCTTGAATAAATGCAAGAATTGCTTGCTTGATAGTATATTGGGATAAGTTTTGGATTAGGTAGTATATATTTTGATAGAGAAAATTTTGTATACTTTTGTCTATGTAAATGTAATTTTGCATTACCCCATGTTTGGTTAGCTAGAATGTAATGGAATTAGAATTGATTCTATTTAATTTTATGTTTGGTTGGCCTTAAAAGTGGGAAAATAATGAAATTGATTCATAACAGAAAAGGAATCATAATTCGTTCTCCCCCCTAAAGAAATCTTGATTTCATTCCCATCATAATTTTTTCCCAATTTTATCCCAACTTCAAATTTAACCATAAGCCCTAAACCCTAAACCCTAAATCCAAAATCCCAAAATACTAAACCCTAAACCCTATTTAAAAAAAAATTTAACCCTAAATCATAGCCTATAAATAAAACTCTAAACCCTAAACACTAAATCCTAAAACCTTAAACGCTATTTAAAAATAATAATAATTTTAACCATGAACCTTAATACAAAAATATAACCCGAAACACTAAATCATAAAACCCAAATCCCAAAATCCAAAACCTTAAACCCTATTTAAAAATAATAATAATTTTAACCCTAAACCTTAACAAAAAAATATTACTATAAACACTAAAACCCACAAATAAAAAACCAAAGTATTACTATAAAGACTAGAACCACATACATTCCTTCCTTAGATCGACCTTGGGCAATTGTACCAACAAATAAAAGAGTACTACTCTAAATCAGACCGGATAACTAAACCTTAAAATATAATATTTAGATTTAAGTTTGTAATGAAAATAATATATTTCTCTCTAACATTCTTAATATAAAATCTTGAATAAAAACAAAATCAATTCATTTTAGAGATTTTTACCTACTTAATATTTCGCAAGCATAACAACATTATTATTATATCATGTTTACAAACAACCAGCAAAGTTAAATTTAATCACAGACAAATTAAATATAACATGTAAGAATAAAGCATAAAAAATAACTATAAAGAAAATAAAATCCTTACACTACTTTGATGTTATTCCAGTTGCTAGAAAACCTCCAAACGGAATTTGCACTTCCATTTATTGAATCAAAAAGAAAATAAATTACAAAAACATAATTAGTTCTTCTCAAAAAGAGAAGAACTCTAAAACTAAGAAAAACTAAAAACTAAGAAATGGAGAGAAAGAAAGAGAGAAGAAGATGTGTTTTGGAAGAGAATGGAGGTATTTATAGGTGAGGAGAGGAAGAAAAAGTGGGAGGGAAAATGATTAAAAATTGAGAAAATGCGAAGTAGTGAAGGATGACATCATATTGCTGACGTCATGGTGGTGTGGGCGCGGCGGCGCACATAGATGGGGCAGATGAGCACAGCGGCGTGTGTAGACTAGGCTCAGATGGGCGCAGGCGCACATGGACTGGGCGCACTGTGCGCGTTGGCCACCGTGGCTGGGCGGCGGCATGCGCGATATCCTACTTTTTGACATTTTTGACCAATTTTGTCCAATTTTTCCATCTTTTTATGACTTTTCCTCAATTCCTTTATGAATATATTTGTGATGTATTGCCTCCGTGTTTTTCTTTGAGTCTTTAAGTTACTTTTTAAGCAAAAATACATGAAAAACAATAAAAATACCCGTGATTCTAAAAAGATAGATTTATATAAATATATGATAAAATCATATAAATATATATATGTTTTTAATCAATTAAGATGCATAAAATCATGGTAATTTTAGTACTTTTTAAGCACTAATCAAACCCCCGACTAGCTTCTTGCTAGTCTCTTAGCTAGAGAAGCGATAAAAAATAAAAATTAAACTATCCTAAATAACTTCCGTGGATTGACACGGTTGCATTTAGCATATGCAACAAGCCTTTAAACCATTAGGTTTCCCTAGTGGACGAGTTTGAATCTCATGAGAGTTTTTAGTAATGATACCCACAAACATTGAACTAAATGTAAAAATTAAAAGAAATAATAAAAACAAAAAACTAAAAACTAAAATTACTACAAAATCAAAAATTAACTTTCAAGAATAAAAGAAAACAACATAACACAAAAATGTCTCATACTTTTTAACCTCCTTTAAGATCATAATTAAAATCTCAAGCATAAGTTATTTTAATCTTCTTAAACAATCATGATTGATTATAATAATTAGTCAAAAATAATTTTCATATTTCATATAAAAAATGTATCAATTTAATTTCACCCAATTTTAGTGTCTAGAATTCGAATTCGCTTTGACTCTATTCCTTACTAGTCAATACTCTCAAAACACTGAATCCTATGGGTTCAAACTCTCATACTAATTTATATGCGAAAGAGTTGATGTAGAGAAATGAACTAATATGTTCACATATTTATAAAGAATAAAGGCTCAAAGTATTATTTTGACATTGATCTCATGAAAGGAATCAAATGTATAAATTATAAAGATATCATATATAAAAATTATTTTCATGCATAAATCAAACTCATTAAGAAAAAAATTCAAGATATATGTCTTTTACAAATGAAGAAAGTGCAATGAATTTTTGGGGAATTATTCCTATATATTCTTTATCTCTCTATTTATTTTTGAAGATATTTTTCAATATATATATTTTAGTGAGTCAACCCATGTACAGATTGTACATGTTTTTTAGGATTTTGGTGAGTGGTTAATTTTGTGGCTTTTCTGTTTGATTTTGGTTTAGGTCACCCTATATATATATATCTTTTTTCTAACAATCATGCACAAATGAGATAAAAGCATATACTACCAATTTCTACTTAAATCATTTAATGTAAGCAAAAATAATAATAATAAATATATGACACTCTATTAAGATGAGAAAAAAATTCATACATTCAATGCTAATACCTATAGAGATCATCTAAAAAATTGAAGAAATAAGAAATGTGTTTGGAGTAGAAAAAATATATATTTCACTCTGAATAAAGGAAATTACGCTCAAATTATATCTCACAAAGGTAGTCTCCACTAAAAAAAATCATAAACATCGATTTTGAGTTTAATATAATTTCTACATCTTATCAAGAAATACTAGTTAAGACAAAAACTAACTAATTATCAAAAACAATTACAAAATATTTCATGATATGTTTTCAAAAATTAATCGAACAGTACAAAAGACTTAACTATTTTCTTAAATTTGATTTAAAGAAATGATAATTTTTTGTGAGAATTTTTAAATTTAATTCTAAAATTCCAAAAATTACTAAATCACACAAAGAAAATAAAACCAAACACCATAAAAATGAAAATGTGAACATAAAATAAAATAAAAATTATTATTTTTTATTTGTTTTATTTTTTTAAAATTGTTAAATCTTTTTTTTTAAGCATGGTAACTTTTCACCACCCCAAACCTAGAACTTACATTGTCCTCAATGTAACAACTATAAATTAAAGAAAAAGAGAAAAGAGAAGAGATATTACCTATTTCCTGAGAATGTGTAAGTAGTAATGGAGAAATGCAGGTGCATCCATCATATTCATTAAAGTACACAAAGATAGATAGTTGTGAACTTCTAACATCTCAACAAATATTTTTAGTTTTGACAATTTTAAAACTATTTAATTGTAATTAAACTAATATAAACATAGAAATTAAGTAAATAAAACAAATAACAGGAAATTACCTAAAATGATGGGTTGCCTCCCATCCAGCGCTTAGTTTAACGTCTTAGCAAGATGTAACTTTATGGTGCTAAGGGTTACTCAGCCAAATGCAATCCATTTCAGCAATGTTGTTTCGTTCTTCTAAATAAGGCTTCACATGATGCCCATTGACTTTGAATGTTTTTTGTGTCTTAGAATCCAATAGTTCTACTACTCCATGTGCAAATACCTGAACTATTTTGAATGGTCCATCCCATCTAGATCTCAGCTTTCCTGAAAAAAATCTCAAACGAGAGTTAAATAAAAGAACTTTCATTATAGGATGAAGAGTCTTAGGAACTAGCCTCTTGTCATGATAGCACTTAGTACGCTTTTGTATAATTTGGCATTCTTATAGGCTTCGTTCCTAATTTCTTCCAACTCATTAAGATGGAATAACCGTTTTTCTCCTGCTTTATCTAAATCCATGTTTAACTCTTTAATTACCCAGTAAGCCTTGTGTTCAAGTTCAACTGGAAGGTAGCACGCTTTCCCAAAGATTAACTAGTAAGGGCTCATCCCAATAGGTGTTTTGTAAGCAATGTGGTATGCCCATAAGGAATCATTTAACTTAAATGCCCAATCCTTCCTTGAAGGACGCATAATGCATTCCAATATTCCTTTAATTTGCCTATTACTTACTTTCACTAAACCAGAAGTTTGAGGATGATATGCAAACACTTATCCACTCTTTGTCCCAAGACTACTCTGATAGCATAATCAGAAGCGTCACACATTATTTCAAAAGGTAAAGACCAGTTTGGTGCCATAATAATAGGGGTAGATGTTAGTTTCTCTTTCAAGGTATTAAAGGCAATAATGCAGTCATTGTTGAAATTAAAATAAACATCTTTTGATAGCAAGTTACATAAGGGATGACTTATTTTAGAGAAATCTTTAATAAATCATCTGTAAAATCATGCATGTCCTAAGAAGCTTCGTATCCCCTTCACAGATGTAGGGGGAGGTAGTTTGGAAATCAATTCAACTTTTGCCTTATCAACTTCGATACCCTTGTTTGAAATTATATGTCCTAAAACTATCCTTTGTTGAACCATAAAATGACTTTTCTCCCAACTAAGGGTGAGATTGCATTCAATGCATCTTTCTAAAACCAAAGTCAATTTATGTAAGAAATCATCAAATGAGTTCCCAAAGACAGAGAAATTGTCCATGAAAATCTCAATGAATTTTTCCACCATGTCTGAGAAAATAGATATCATGCATCTTTGGAAAGTGGAAGGGGCATTGCATAACCCAAATGGCATTCTTCAAAAAGCAAATGTCCCAAAAGGACATGTAAATGTGGTCTTTTCTTGATCTTCTAGTGTTGTGGGTACTTGATAATATCCAGACAATCCATCTACAAAACAGTAAACTTCGTACCGAGCTAATCTTTCCAACATTTGATCAATGAATGGAAGAGGAAAGTGATCCTTTTTAGTATATAAATTTAGTTTCCTAAAATCTATAGACATTCTCCATCCAATGATTATTCTAGTGGGCACTAATTCACTTTTTTCATTTTTAACAACTGTTATCCCAGATTTCTTAGGTACCACATGCATTAGACTATCCGCAATAGGATAGATAATTCCTTCTTCTAACAATTTAAGAATTTCTTTCTTAACTACCTCTTGCATATTTAGGTTTAGTCTTCTTTGGGCCTCTCGTACAGGTTTAGCACCATCCTCCAAGTTGATCTTGTGCATACATATTGTAGGACTAATGCCTCTTATATCCCCGATACTCCAGCCTATAGCTTTCTGAAACTGTTTAAGCACTTTGATAAGTTCCTTTTCTTGGGTTTTGGTCAAGGTTGAAGAAATTATCACTAGATAAGTTTCTCCTTCTTCCAAAAACACATATTTTAAGTGCTCAGGTAAGTCTTTGAGTTCAAGTTCAGGTGGATTGGCCTCTTTACTAGATGAAGAACTGGGTAGATTTAAAAGTGTACTAGATTTTGTCATTACTTCATCATTGTCTAGTCGTTCAAGGTACCCCTTAATTTCATCATCTAAATCTTCTTCGAACTCTTCAAGTGTAAGAACAGTTTCAAGCTTGTCTTCTATTCTGGTTCGGGAAAAGGTGCTTTGGACAAGATTATCCAAAGGGTCAACATCAAATATTTCATTGATGACAGAAATAGAAGGAAAAGGTGAAGAATCAAAAACTTTAAAATGAATAGTCTCTCCTAAGAATGTCATTGTCAAATTTCCATCTTGGACATCAATAATAGTTTTAGTAGTTCCCATAAATGATCTACCAAGTAGTATTGTGTGCTCTTTATACAAGGCTGGATTTTCTTACATATCCAGAACCACAAAGTCAACAGGTATTATCAGTTTGTCTACTTGTACCAACACATCCTCAACTATTCCCTTTGGATACTTAAGAGATCTATTTGCAAGCTGAAGGGACATAGTTGTGGGTTTTAAATCTCCTAAATTGAGCTGTAAGAATATAGAGTAGGGCATCAAATTTATACTAGCACCTAAATAAAGCATTGCTTTAGCAACCTTCCTATCCCCCACAGTTATGTTTATAATAAATCTTCCAAGGTCTTTCAACTTAGGGGGTAGTTTATGCTGAAGTACAGCGCTAAAAAATTTTTATACTACTACTGGTTCATTCAGTTCATACCTCCTTTTCTTAGTGTTCAACTCTTTGAAAAACTTAGCATATAAGGGCACATTCATAATCACTTCTAATAATGGTAAATTGATATTTACTTTTGAGAGCATATTAAAAAGATCATAGAATTGCTTATCTTGTTTGGATTCTTTTAACCATTGTGGAAAAGGTACTTGCAGCTGGTGTGGTTCTATTGTCTTTTGAATTTTGGGGATGTCAGATGACTCCCCAATGAGTTTTTCAGAAGGGTTGTTAAGTTTAACACTTGTTTCTCCTTTTTGCAAGACTAGAATATCACCTTCTTTGTTACCTAAACTACAAGGTAGATCATTAGAGATTTCAAGTAAACTAGTATTGACTACCTTACCACTTCGAAGGGTTCTTACATCCTTTGCTTGTTCTGGTTGATTGGGCAACTTTCCTGGTTCTTTCTTTTGCATTTGTTCAGCCAGTTGCCCAACTTTAGATTCAATCCTTTTAACTGAAGCCTCCATGGTGTTCAACCTTTTATTATTCATTAATTGGTTGTCATGACTAACTTGAATAAAAGCATTCAAGCTATCCTCTATGGTTGGCTTAAAAGATTGGCTTGGTAGGTAAGGGTGGTTTTTATTCGACCTTAGTGTTGGACATTGGGTGTTGGCTGGGTAATTGTTTTGTTTCCAATGATGGTTAGGGTGATTATATGTGTTTGGATGATACCTTTGAAAGGATTTGACTTCCTCCATGGCATCGACACTAGAATCAAAAGTATTTGAACAATTATGAGTACCATGCCCAATTGAAAAACATACTTCCCACACCTCTTGATTTGGCATTTGGTGGGTAATGAGAAGTTGCACTTGCTTAGTCAATTTAGCAAGTTGCAAGGTCATCTAATTATCGAAGCCAACTTCATTGACTCTTGCTCTTCTTCTAGCACTTCTTTTTTGGGAATTAGAACCCAACAGCTCATAAAGATTATAGGTTTCCTCTGCAGTTTTTTCTCCCATAGCACCTCCAGCATATCAACCATGTATTGACTCTACAGTGTCAATCCATCATAAAATAATTGGTTATGTAGTTGTAATGGAAAGCTATGATTATGACATTGAATGAAAAGGAGTTTGAATTTTTCCTAAGCTTCATGCAATGGCTCTTCATACATTTGAGAAAATGTTGCTATCTTTGTCCTTAGATCAATAGTCTTTTGATGGGAATAGAACCTACCTATAAACATTTCATATACTACCTCCCAAGTTTTTAGTGAACCTAACTGTAGAGTAATGAACCATGACCAAGCTTTATCCTTGAGGGTGTAAGGAAAACACCTCATCCTAAGTTGATCTTCATTAATTGCATGTAGTGGAAAGGTTTGGATAATAGCCTAGAATTCTCGAATGAAATGCAAAGGGTCTTCATTAGGGACACCGTAAAAGGATGGCAACAAAGAATAATGAATCTTTTTCAATTCATAATTCCTTACAGCCTCTTGTAATTGTATGCCGAAAGTTACATTGCCAATGATTGGCATTGCATAGTCTTTCATCATTTTCCGCCTATCTTCACCATCTCCCATGGCAATTTGTAGTTGATATTGATCCTCCTCCTATTGTGTATCAACATTTAGCTCTTAAAAAATAGTAGATAAGAAAGATTTCTCACTTGACAAAATGTATAGGTTTAAAGCAAAGAGGTGCAGGGAACCTAATTTTTAATTTTTATTATTTTTTTATTATTTAATTTTTTTTATTTTTTGTACATATTTATTATTTTTTAATGCTATATTTAAAGAATGGACACAATTTTTGAAACAAACTAATTTATTTCATTTGAATTTTATTACACACAAAATAAAACTAAAACAAAGGAAAATATAATAATGGGTGACCTCCCACGTAGGACTAAAATTTATCGTCTTCTAGTAGGACGTTGCTTGGAGATTGCAGAATGATAAACTCAATGTCTCATCTTCATTGAATTTATTTGATCCCATTTGACCATTCAGTTAGTCTTTGCTTTGTTTTTTCAAATGTTCAACTAACTGTTCTACTTGAACTTCCACCTTTTTTATAGAAGCTTCCACAAAGTCCAACCGTTGATTGGTTTTAGATTGGTTATCTCTACAAACTTGAATAAAAGAATTCAAGTTATCCTCCAGGGTTGATTTAATGGGAATACTTCTTGGAATAGGCTAGTGGAATTGCTGGCCTGGCTGATTTGAGCTTTGAGCGAAAGGAGGGTTGTTTTGCCTCCAGGAGAAGTTCGGATGATTTCTCCACCCAGAATTGTAGGTATTTGAATTGGGATAGAACCTTGGTCTCTGTTGATATGCTCCCAATACATTAACCTATGCAAGTCTGGTTGTTATTTCTCTTTGATATGGACAGGCTTCAGTACCATATCCCATGTTGCTATACAAACCATAATGTTTATTATTAGTGTTGGTATGCGTAGTGAGAAGGGAAACTTGCTTGGTCAATTGAACAAGTTGTTGTTGAACTTCATTCCTAAAAGAGGTTGTATGTCTCTGAGGTAGTATTTTCTCCCATTGCTCCTCCTGCAGCTGCGTAAGTGAGAAGGACAATGAACTAACATTGTTGCGTAAGTCCATCGTAAAAGAATTGGTTCTGCAACTGCAGGGGAAAGTTGTGATGGGGACATTGAGTGAGAAACATTTTGAACCTATCCCAAGCTTCATGGAATGGTTCTCCTTCCATTTGAGAGAAAGTAGCAATCTTTCCTCTCAACTTTGATGTTTTTTGGTGGGAATATAATTTTCTCATGAATTTATTATAAATGTTCTCCCATGTCATCAGAGAACCTAGAAGTGACATCAACCAAGCTTTGGCCTTGTCCTTTAAGGTGTAGTGGAAACATCTCATTCTAAATTGATCCTCGTTTAGAATACCAAGAGGGAAGGTTTGGACTATAGCATAGAAGTCTCTAATGAAGGAAAGAGAATCTTCATTATGCAGCCCATAAAAGGAAGGAAGCATAGAAAAATAAATATTTTCAGTTCATAATTCCGAGTAGCCTCATCTAGCTGGGTAGTGGTAGTTTCCGTGCCAATCACTGGTTTTGCAAACTCTTTCATGGTGGTTTCCCTAACATGTTGGTTTTCTTCCATTTTTTTCGATTCCAGTAAAGATTAAGGCTTGGTTCTATGTTTGGCTCAAAAATAGGCTGATGGTTGGAATTCAGTCTTGTTGATAGTTGTTTAAATTTATGAATATTATTTACATATGGTGTAAGGGGGTTTCCTAAAGATCTCCTACCACGCATAGACTATTGAAAGCATAAATTTAAAACTCCTATCAAGAAAAATAATAAAATAACCACACAAAAATTTAGAAAAAATTTACATAGTATTTAATACAAAACACTAAACAAAACTAGTTAAACCCTCATTTATTTTATTATTATTTTCATTATTTTATTTTATTTATTTGTTTTTAAATTTTTTTATGTTTTTTTAAAAAGAAAATAATGAAATAAAAATATATATTTTATTCTTTTTTTATTTTATTATTATTATTTTTTTATTTAAAATTTATGAATTTTTTTAATATTATTTCTAATTTCAAAATTATTTTAATATTCACGCTATAATTTTATTTTATTATTTATTATGAAATTTGAAATTTGAAATTTTTTGTTTTTGTTTACTATTCATGAACGGTAAGTTTATTTTTTTTGTTATTTCAATTTTTTTATTTCTTATGAAATTTGAAATTTGAAATTTTTTATTGTTTTTTCCATGCTTAATCTCAAAAAAAATCACAATTGTTTACGGCACAAAAAATTTTTAAAATTTTGATAAATAATTTTAAAACGTTATTCCTTCCTCGGCAACGGAGCCAAAAACTTGATAGGCAAAACCAACATCGTCGATCCTGCCAATACTTTGGTTTTATATTTATAAAACTCTCGCAAGTGCACGAATTATTTCATAAAAAATAATAAGTATACTCTCAAGGTCGATCTAAGGAAGGAATGTATGTGGATTTTAATTTATTATGTTAACTTTTAAAAACGAAATTAAATCCTAAATATCGTGTCACGATATTTTGGGGTTTTGTGTTTTTAATCTAATAACATAAAAATATACATATATACAGATTCAATAAAATTTTATGCAAATTTTATCTTTTATAATAGTGGAGTATTTATGGATATAATAACCAAGTTAATTATGCTTGCTCATATTATTTAGGTTATTAAATATATAAATTGATATTTATTGATTCTCTCTTTTTTATATGAATACCACCTTTTGTGGGGTTATATATTCTTTTTTAAAACTAAATAAATCAATTAACACCTATGGGTGGGGTTGATAACTAATTTGGTTAATTAAATTAATTCCTTTTTCTAAGAGATTGAAAATGAACCATTTAAATGCCACCTTTGGTGGGGTTAGACAATTTAAACTTTATTCAAGGTGTCCAAATTAAACCTAAGAATTTAGTTATCCAAGTACTAACTTTCAAGTTTTAAAAACCACTACTGAAAACATATTGTTTATACATTTTTAGATAATAATTCTTATAAAAACTTTTAAAATAGAGCTTCACTCTAACTACCGTGCGATTATACCAACAAATAAAAGAGTACTACTCTAAATCAGAGCGGATAACTAAACCTTAATATCTAATTTTCAGATTTAAGTTCATAATGAAAAATAATATATTTCTCTCTAACATTCTTAATATAAAATCTTGAATAAAAATAGGTATTTTCATTTTAGAGATTTTTACCTATTTAATATTTCGCAAGTATAACAACGTTATTATTATATCATGTTTACAAACAGCCAACAAAGTTAAATTTAATAACAGACAAATTAAATATACCATGTAAGAATAAAGCATAAAAAATAACTATAAAGAAAATAAAATTCTTACAGTACTTTGATGCTATTTTCGTTGCTGGAAAACCTCCAAATGGAATTTGCACTTCCATTTATTAAATCAAAAAACAAATAAATTACAAAAATATAACTAGTTCTTCTCAAAAAGAGAAGAACTCTAAAACTAAGAAAAACTAAAAACTAAGAAAAACTAAAAAAACTGAGAGAAAGAAAGAGAAAAGAAGATGTGTTTTGAGGTGTGTTTTGTTATGAAGAGAATGTGGGTATTTATAGGTGAGGAGAGGAAGAAAAAGTGGGTGAAAAAATGATTAAAAATGGCGGAAACGCAAAATAGTGAATGATGACATCATTGATGATGTCATGCTAGCATGAGGCACGGCCACGCACGCAGATTGGGGCAGATGGGCGCAGCGGTGCACGCGGATTGGAGCAAGGGCGTGTAGAGGCCCGTGCGGACAGGAAAATGCGGTGTGCAGGACCGAGCACTGATGGGCGTGTGGGCCCGTGGAATGGTCGTGTTGTGCGCGACTGGGTGTCTATGTGCACGATTTTCTCTTTTTGACCCAATTTGTCCAATTTTTCCATATTTGTGGACTTTTCCTCATTTAATTTATGAATATATTTGTGATGTATTGCCTCAAGTGTGCCTCTTTGAGTCTTTAAGTTACGTTTTTAAGTGAAAATACTTGAAAAACAATAAAAATACCCGTGATTCCGAAAAGACACATTTATATAAATATATGATAAAATCATATATATATATATATTTAATCAATTAACGTGCATAAAATCATGGTAATTTTAGTACTTTTTTAGCACTCATCAGTGGACTCAGCGTTGTGCTGGCGCGGTTGGGCAGCTGCTTGCATGATTTCCTCCTTTTTGACATTTTTGAATCTTTTGACCCATTTTGTCCAATTTTTTCATCTTTTTTTGACTTTTCCTCAATTACTTTATGAATATATTTGTGATGTATTACCTCTGGTATTTTTCTTTGAATCTTTAAGTTACTTTTTAAGCAAAAATAACTGAAAAATAATAAAAATACCTATGATTCCAAAAGATAGATTTATATAAATATATATGTTTTTAATCAATTAACGTGCATAAAATCATGGTAATTTTATTACTTTTTGAGCACTCATCACAACCCCCAACCAACTTTTTGCTAGTCCCTCAGCAAGAGAAGCGATAAAAACTAAAAATTAAACTATCCTAAATCACTTTCATGGATTGACACGGTTGCATTTAGTATATGCAACAAGGCTTTAAACCCCTAGGTTACCCTAGTGGACGAATTTGAGTCTCGCGAGGGTTTTCAGTAATGATACCCACAAACATTGAACTAAATGTTAAAATTAAAAGAAATAATAAAAACAACAACTTAAAAACTAAAATTATAACAAAATCAAAAATTAACTTTTAAGAATAAAAGAAAACAACATAACACAAAAATGTTTCATACTTTTTAATCTCTTTTAAGATCATAATTAAAATCTCAAGCATAAGTTATTTTAATCTTCTTAAACAATCATGATTTATTATAATAATTAGTTGAAAATCATTTTCATATTTCATATAAAAAATGTATCAATTTAATTTTACCCAATTTCAATATCTAGAATCCAAATTCGCTTCGACTCTATTCCTCACTAGTCAATACTCTCAAAACACTGAATCCTATGGGTTCAAACACTCATACTAATTTATATGTGAAAGAGTTGATTTAGAGAAATGAACTAATTTGTTCGCATATGTATAAAGAATAAAGGCTCAAAGTATTATTTTGATATTGATCTCATGAAAGGAATCAAATGTATAAATTATAAAGATATCATATATAAAAATTATTTTCATGCATAAATCAAACTCATTAAGAGTATTTAAGTAATATATAGTGTTTTTCATTCTTTTCCTATTGTAAACCAAATAATATAATACTGATTTTTTCTTCGATTCCCTAAGTCCAATTAAATAAAACTCTATCCATTCCATTTTCATTCTTATTCTTATTCCGATTCCATTTTGTATTCCATGTCAAAAGTGTTTAAATTTTAAGTCCACGATCAGCAAATTTAAACTCAGGATCACCGTATTGATATGTTTACTTAACAATAGGAGATAATTGCCCAATAACATGAGGTAATGATGAGATTCTTACACTAACTTGGTCAAAATATAGCATCATAATTATTTAGTACATTATCAAAAATATTCGACTTTTGTTAAACTTGAATTTTTATTGGGGTTAAATTATTTTGTTATTTTATGTAGAGATATTCGGCTTATGTTAAACTTGAAGTACATGAATAAATGCTAGAATTGCTTGGTTGATGGTATATTAGGACATGTTTTGGACTAGGTGGTATATATTTTGATTGAGAATGAGGCATATATATTTCTATATGTACAGGTAATATTACATTTCCCATGTTTGATTAACTCGAATATAATGGAATCAGAATTGATTACTTCCAATTTTATGATTGATTGGGCTTAGAAGTGGGAATATAATGAAATCGATTCCTATAAGAGAAGAAATCATAATTTCATCTCCCTCCTTAAGGATTCATTATTCCATTCTGATATCAATTTTTTTTCAATTTTATCCCCATCTTAAATAAAAATCTAAACCCTAAGCCCTAAATGCAAAAAAAAACTAAACGCTACAACCCAAATCTTAAAACTCTACCCTATTTACCAAAATAATAATTTCAACCCTAAACCATAACCTACAAATATAACCTTGAACCCTAAATCCCAAACCCTTAACCCTATTTAGAATAATAAAAGTTTTAACCCTAAACATTAACCCATAAAAAAAACCCTAAACCCTAAATACAAAATATAAAATCCCAAAACCCTAAACAATAAACTACAAATCACAAATTCCAAAACCTTAAACATTATTTAAAAAAATGATAATTTGAACCCTAAAACCTAAACACGAAATCCAAAATCGCAAATCAAAAATCCCAAAAACCTAAACATTAACCCACAAATAAAACCCCAAACCCTATATACAAAATCCAAAATCCCAAAACACTAAACCCAATTTAGAGAAATAATAATTTTATCTCTAAACCTTAAAGTACAAATATACACCTAAACAATAAACCACAAATCACAAATGCCAAAACCCTAAACCTTATTTATAAAAATAATAACTTTAATCCTAAACCTTAACTCACAGATATAACCATAAAATCTAAATCCTAAATCCAAAAACCCAAAACCCTATTTAGAAAAATAATAATTTTAACCCTAAACCTTTACCCATAAATATAACCATAAATCCTAAACCCTGAACTCCAAATCCAAATCAAAAAATCCTAAACCCTAAACCAAAAACCCTAAATCCCAAATCCTAAAACAATAAACCAGAAACCCCTAAATCACAAACCTCAAAACCAAAAACCATATTTAGAAAAATAATAATTTTAACACTAAATTTTATCCCATAAAAATAACCCTAAATTGAAAACCCTAAATCCTAAACCCCAAATCTCAAATCCTAAACCCTATTTTGAAAAATAATTATTTTAACCTTAAATCTTAACCCACGAATATAATCCTAAACCCTAAATCCCAAATCCCTAAATCCTAAATTCCTTACCTCAATACCCTAAACCCTATTTAGAAAAATAAAATTTTAATAATATATTTTATTTTTAAGTAATAATAATTTATAAAAATTAAGATTTCAATAATATATTTTGTTCGATGAAAAAAAATAATTAAATGATATTATTAAAATTTTATTGAATATAAGAATATTAAGCTAATATACAGTGTTTTTTTCATTCCATTTCAATTGTAAACCAAATAATGTAATACAATTTTCTTCTTCGATTCCACAAGTCAAACCAAACAAAACTGTTTCTAATCTCATTCTCATTCTGATTCCATTTTGTTGTCCATGTCGAAAGTGTTCAAATTTCAAGTCCACAATTAACAAATTTTAAGTCCACAATCAACAAATTTAAACTCTGGATGATCGTATTGAGATGTTTACTCAACATCATGAGATGATGGCCCAATGACATAAGGTGATGACGAGATTCTTACACAAACTAAGTCAAAATATAGCATCATAATTTCTCCATTTCCAAGACATGGATTTTTTTTTCTTATTGGTATATGTTAAACATGAATAAATAATGGAATTTCTTGGTTGAGGGTATATTAGCACATGTTTTGGATAAGGTGTTATATATCTTGATTGAGAATGATGAGTATATTTTTCTATATGTACAGGCAATATTTCATTACCCCATGTTTGGTTCATTGGAATGTAATAGAATCAAAATTGATTCCTTCCAATTTTATGATTTGTTGGGCTTAGAAGTGGGAATAGAATGAAATCAATTCCTAAAAGAAAAGAAATCATAATTTCATCTCCCTCCTTATGGATTCATTATTCTATTCTCTTGTCAAATTTGTTTTCAAATTTTTTTCCAACCCCAAATATAACCCAAAACCCAACATCCCAAATCTAAAAACCCTAAACCCTATTTAGAAAAATAAAAATTTTAAAACTAAACTTTAACCAACAAATATAAGCTTGAATCCTAAATCCCAAATCCTTAACCCTATTTAGAAAAATAAAAATTATAATCCAAACATTAACCCATAAATAAAACCCTAAACCGCAAATCCAAAATGCAAATCCCAAAACCCTAATCCCTATTTAGAAAAATAATAATTTTATCCCAAAATCTTAACCATCAAATATAACCCTAAACAATAAACCCCAAATCACAAATCCAAAACCCTAAACCCTATATATATAAAAATAATAATTTTAACCCTAAGCCTTAACTCATAAATATAACCACAAACTCTAAACCACAAATCCCGAATCCCAAATACTAAATCCAGAATCCCAAAACCCAAAACCTTATTTAGAAAAATAAATTTTTTAACCCTAAATCCCAAATCCTGAAACCCTAAGCCCTAAATCCCCAAATCCCAAACCTTAAAACCCTAAAAACTATTAAGAAAAATAATAATTTAACACTAAGCCTTAAGCCATAAATATAACTGTAAACCAAAAACCCAAAATTCTATAACCCAAATCACAAATCCCAAAACCCTAAACCCTATTTTGAAAAATAATTAATTTAACACTAAACCTTAACCCATAAATATAACCGTAAACCCAAACCCTAAATCCTATAAACTAAATCCCAAATTCCAAATCATAAAACCCTAAACCCTATTTGAAAAAATAATTATTTTAACCCTAAACCTTAACCCACAAATATAATCCTAAACCTTAAACCCTATACCACAATTCCCAAATCACAAAACCTTGAACCCTATTTAGAAAATCAAAAATTTTAATAACATATTTTATTTTTAAGTAATAATTATTTAGAAAAATAATGATTTTAATAATGTATTTTGTCTGACGAAAAAAAATAATTAAATGATATCTATGAAATTTTACTGAATATAAGAGTATTAAGGTAATATACAGTGTTTTCCATTCCGTTCTAATTGTAAACCAGCCAATGCAATTCTGATTCCTTCCTTGATACCACTGCTCAAACCAAATAAAATTGTTTCCATTCTATTTCTCATTCCAATTCCATTTTGTTGTCCATGTCGAAAGTATAACAAATTTTATGTCCACGATCAGCAAATTTACACCAAGATCACCTTATTTAGATGTTTATTCAATAATGGGAGATGATGGCCCAATGACATGAGGTGGTGACGTGATTCTTACACAAACTTAGTTAAAATATAGTATCATAATTCTTTAGTACATTATCACAAATAACACCTACCTCACAACATGCATCAATTTCTCCATTTCACATACTTGGATTTTTTTTCTTATTGGAGTTATATTATTTTATTAGTTTATATAGAAACATTTAGTATATGTTATACTTGAAGTTCATGATAAATGCTAGAATTGTTTGGTTAACAGTATATTGGGACATGTTTTGTAATTGGTTGGGCTTAGAAGTGGGAATAGAATGGAATTGATTCCTAAAAGAGAAGAAATAATAATTTCATCTCCCTCTTAAGGATTCATTATTCCATTCTCATAAAAAAAATTTCCAATTTTATCCCAACCCCAAATATAACCCTAAACCCTAAACCATATGCGCTAAATGCAAAATACCAAAACCCTACATCCCAAATCTCAAAACCCAAAACCCTATTTAGAAAAATAATAATTTTAACACTAAACCTAAACCCACAACTATAACCCTAAATCCTAAATCCCCAATCTCAAATCTCAAAACCCTAAACCCTATTTTGAAAAATAATTACTTTAACCCTAAACCTTAACCCACAAATATAATTCTAATCCCTAAACCCTAAACCCCAAATCTCAAATTCCAAAATCCCTTACGTAAATACCCTAAACCTTATCTAGAAAAATAATAATTTTAATAATATATTTTATTTTTAAGTAATAATTATTTATAAAAATAAGGATTTTAATAATGTATTTTGTGTGACGAAAAAAATATAATTAAATTATATTATTGAAATTTTACTAAATAAAAGATTATTTTTCATTCATTTCCAATTGTAACCAAAAAATGTAATGTTATCCCAACCCCAAATTTAACCCTAAACCCTATACTCTAAACCCTACGACCAAAATGAAAAAAAACTAAACCCTAAACCCTATTTATAAAAATAAGAATTTCAATATTAAACCTTAACCTCCAAATATAACCATGTACCCTAAATCCCAAACACTTAACCCTATTTAGAAAAAAATTAATTTTAACCCTAATTATTAACCCATATATAAAACCCTGAACCCTAAACCCTAAACCCCAAATACAAAATCCAAAATCCCAAAAAATTGAAACATATTTAGAAAAATAATAATTTTATCCCTAAACCTTAACCTATAAATATAACCCTTAACAATAAACCCCAAATCACAAATTCCAAAACCTTAAACCTTATTTATAAAAATAATACTTTTAACCGTAAACCTTAACTTACAAATATAATCACAAATTCAAAACCCTAACCACCACATCCCAAATCCCAAATCCCAAAACCCAAAACCTTATTTAGAAAAATAATAATTTTAACCCTAAACCTTAACTTACAAATATAACCACAAATCCAAAACCCTAACCACCACATCCCAAATCCCAAAACCCAAAACTTTATTTAGAAAAATAATAATTTTAACCCTAAACCTTTACCCACAAATAAACACTAAACCCTAAACCCCAAAATCCAAATAAAAGAACCATAACCTCTAAACCAAAAACCCTAAATCCTAAATCTTAACACCCAAAACCCAAAATTCCTAAATCATAAACCTCAAAACCCTAAACCCTATTTAGAAAAATAAAATTTTGACACTAAACCTTAACCCATAAATATAACCCTAAACCTCAAACCCTAAATCCTAAAACTTAAATATGAAATTCCAAATCCCAAAACCCTAAACCCAATTTTGAAAAATAATTATTTAACATAAACGTTAATCCATAAATATAATCGTAAACCCTAAACCCAAAATCCCAAATCCCTAACATCAATACCCTAAACGCTATTTAGAAAAATAATAATTTTAATAATATATTTTATTTTTACGTAATAATTATTTAGAAAAATTATAATTTCAATAATATATTTCGTCTGACGAAAAAAAATAATTAAATGATATTCTTGAAATTTTACTGAATATAAGAGTATTAAGTTAATATACAATATATTTCATTACATTCCAATTGTAAACCAAACAATTTATTTCTGATTCTTTCTTTGATTCCACTGGTCAAACCAAATAAAATTGTTTCCATTCCATATCCATTCTATTTCTCATTCCAATTCCATTCCATTGTCCATATCGAAAGTGTTCAAATTTTAAGTCCACTATTAGCAAATTTAAACTCAGGATCACCATATTGAAATGTTTACTCAACAACAGGAGATGATGGCCCAATGACATCAAGTGATGCAAGATTCTTACACAATGAGGAGTATATTCTTACACCATATTGAAGTACATGAATAAATACTAGAATTTCTTGGTTGATGATATATTAGGACAAGATTGGGATTAGGTGGTATATATTTTGATTGACAATGAGGAGTATATTTTTCTATATGTACTTTTAATATTACATTTCCAATGTTTAGAAGACTAGAATGTAATGGAATCAGAATTGATTACTTCCAATTTTCTAATTGGTTGGGCTTAGTAGTGGGAATAGAATGGAATCGATTCCTATAAGAGAAGTAATCATAATTTCATCTCCCCCCCTTAAGGATTCATTAATCATTTCCCATTTCAAATTTGTTTTTTGATTTTATCCCAACCTCAAATATACATGCAAACCCTAAAACCTAAACACATAGCCCTAAATGCAAAAACCTAAACCCTACATCCCAAATCTCAAAACCCTAAACCTTATTTAGAAGAATAATAATTTTAACACTACACCTTAACCTACAAATATAACCCTAAACCTTAAATCCCAAACCCTTAACTTTATTTAGAAAAATAAAAATTTTAACCCTAAATACCCATAAATAAAACAATAAATCCTAAACACTACTACAAAATTGGCCATTAAAGTCGGTTCAGTGAACCAACTTTGAATTGTAAGTTAAACTGTTCCATACGCTTATGGGTACCAAAACTCAACGAACCAAAGTAACAAATCAGTGTTACACATAACTTCATATTTTGAGTTCATTATAGCATTAAAAATACCATCTTGATTCCAAATAGCTTCATATTTATAGACAAAAGATTAATAAAGTGCTAATATGATTTCGAAGTTATAAGGTTATTATTATATCACTTGGATGTCGATATGGTAATATTTTCTTATAATCTTTTAACATATATAAGTATTTTTTTGGTAATTCATGATATTACACTGGAATGATGATTCTTGGTGGTTTTGTTGTACTTGGATGGCCAGTGACTACTATGATGTTGTCATAAGGAAAGTAGGCAAGAGAGATTAGATGAAGTTTAGGCAAAACACAGGCCCATAAAAAATGCATTCTCCTAAATACATAAGCACTTAAACATCCATCAAACAAAACATCCATCAAACAAAGAACTTCAGACATAGGAATAGAGAAAGTAAAGCATTATAAAAATTACCATTATGTTGTTATATGCTATTCAAGATCATCAGAATCTTCTCCTCATTCTTCTTGTGATGATATAATTTGAACCATGTGTTTTGCCCATTTCTCTCGTAAATCATCAAAAAAATGTGAGTCATAGCCCGTCTTGTTCCAAACAAAGAACTACATGTCTTTAAATTCAAAATAAGAATGTAATTTCATGAATTCACAAAAAATAACTCATATATGTTAAAAATGTATATTGTTAAAAGATATTACCACATCTTCAATTGGAATTTTGATATTTGTATTGATTTCGCTCATATACTTTATGACATAATGACCACACATAACTCCATCATTTTGTTGTAGAACCTACAAAAAAAAAAGTGTACATAATTTTCCATATTCGAAAATCTTTATTATTCAATAGTAAAATTAATAAAATTATTAATATTCGCTTGTACGTACCATAACTTTGTGCCATATAAGCTTATGAGATTTTTAAGGGCAATGCCCCTAAACTTGTTCCATAGCTTCCATGCCCTATCAAAGTTTAAAACAGTTAGTTTTTTATTAAATATTACAAAGAACAATAGAAGAAAAATAGCTAGCTATAACTCTTACATTTGAACAACTCTTTTGTATCTTTACTCAGTTCTATGGAAGTTGAGTCACAGTACCAAACAAGATTATTGAATAGATCAAGGATTACCAACATCCAATGATCTTGGCCGTGTTCAAACCTTAGTGGCCAAAGGATTATCAACTTTTGATTTTTGTTAAGCGTTAATGCCCTATAACATAATTGTTTAGCTCTGATGCTAACATTCTTCTCTTGATATTGATTGACATATGAAGAATCATAAAACATTACTAAATGTGATGAGTGATTATTTTGAAGTCGATAATAACATGCCAAATATAAAAGAAATATATATAAATAATTAGATAATATAAATATAATTATATATGTTCTACATAAATGAAAGAAATTTACTGATTGAGAACTCAGCTTGTTCACACTTGAATTATACTTAAATGGATCATTTGATATTCAAATAGTTGCAATATTCACTTGATCGATATATATGTTTAGCCGATGTCTACACTAGAAATTTCTATAGAAGTGGCATAGTCCATCCATCATTTATGCTAGATTCCATTGCAACAATAGTCATCAAACTACAAAGATTTATGTTGAAGTTTAAAGCATAATCATAACTATAATTTTTTCAAGGCTTCTTCTTTAATGACTTAGTGTCTGATGATTGGCCACTAGACATAGATTTATCATGAGATACTTGTTTTGTATCTCTTAAATGTGTTGCATTTACTAGTTCTAGTATAATATAATAAAGAAGAAGTATTATGTATGTTAGTAACAACAAAAGAATAATAAAAAAGTGTGATCTTTTAAGTAAAAAAAATAGTACCACATCAAGATTTATCACAACTTGAACCAACGGGCAAGCCACATACTATCCAACCACCTCTTGGACTGTGGTAGCATCAGAAGGCACAAGTAGTGCACAATCATGGAGCAATGATTGATCAATTACTATTTGCCAATGATTTGGCAAATATTGATTATGAATCATCCGATAATTGCTCAATTGGTGTACTGTTGATGAAAGATGTTTCAACAAACATTTAATATTCTATAAAAAAAATTAAGTGTTATATATAATAAATAAAAAATATAATAAAAAATAAAAATATTAGATTATCTACCCCATAAATTAAAATCTTACCACATATGATTCATCAAATAGATGAGGACTCTCATGTGGGGTAGCTATTGGAAGTACATTCTCATCAAAACGTTCATGGTGATGTGATTGATGGTAAGAATGCACAAATTGCATTGGAGAAAATGAACCGCTACTTGATTGCATCTGCATTCCTGGCATAAAGGGAGGACCAATAGGATAACTATATCCCATACTAGATACAGGTTGAGCGCCATGAGATTGCATGGGTGGCATGCCTAGCATGGATGGTGGCATGCCTAGCATGGATGGTTGCATGCCTGGCATGGATCGTTGCATGCCTGGCCAATATGGGATGCCTTGATTATAGTATAATGTCATGCCTGATATGTGTTGTGATTGATATTCTTTTAAATTGGCAATCTCACTTAACATTGAGGCCTTAAAAGAATTGAGTTCTTCTTCAATTTTATTGTACTTCTCCTTAATAACCATCTAAGGCTTTTGTTTTGGAATGTTAAAATACTCCATATAACCATCATATTGGCTACCTCTCCTGACACAACCAGGATGCTCGCATCCAAATGCATGATATATAGCATTTCTCCCTTGTTGTTCGATTATTTTACCCCTGGATATTTGTTCTTGAACAGCAATCTACAAATAATAAAGCAATAAACATATCATACATTATTACATCAATTATTAAAAATCATAAGGACTTTGTGTCAAGTTAAATTACAAACCAACTTATTTAGCTGTTCTTCTCCTCGCTTAGTCATTGGTCTTGACTTCTTCATTTTGGGAGTCTTTGTTTCTATGTACAATTCAGATTGGGAAACCGGTCTACCCAATTCATCTTCCTACATAAATTAAATAAATTTATTACCATGACATCGACTTAAATTTGAGGAAAATAAATATAAAAATATTTATAAATTAACACATATTAATAATACCATTTTATATCTAACTTTAGGATTTGAATACCTCCTAGTACTATTAGGAAGAATATTATGCATTTGTATATTCTGATGTCCTTCCCTAATAATTTGAAATTCATCCATACGTCTATAATCCACTAAGTCTTTCGAAACTTAAGGTGTAATCCAGGGGTGTCCTTCAGGGATTTTGTAGAGCTTTACTTCATCAAGTCGTTCCAAATATGGAAAGACATAATGTTTTTTGCCAATCTAGAAGTTTTGTATTCCTTCCACACCTTATTTGCAATCTTATAACACTTTCTATTCCATGTGTCATCGAGCTTATAACGATTCTGTAAAAACACACTACAAAATATTAGATAAGATACAAAAAAGATATAATATATGTAATTAGTTATAAAATATAAGAGACTTACATAAATGGTTTTCCATATTTTGAAATTTTTAGCTTCGTCAACTTGAGTCCAATCATTTATATTGATTGGTATACTTGACTTCAGAAGTCTACCAATAAAGGATTTCAATTGCTAGGCATCTTCCCTATTGGATTACCAGTAGCATCAAATACAACGGGTACTCTATCATCTAGGTTAAGTAGAGCATCAAGTATATTCCCCCAACCCCTTCTTTTCAAATGCTCCAATGGATCATTTAGATGTACAAGCTCTTTTACCCTAGGATCCATGAAATATCTACAAACAATAAAGAAATATAAATTAATTGACAATTTTAGGAACATACATATATATAATCATCCAAGAGTTATTAGAACAATATAGAACATACATTATGTTTAATTAGTTTGTTGATCGTATACATATATTCCTTCACAATCATTGAAGTCCATGATGAAGAACCACTGTCATCAACTAGATCGTCACATACATTAGGCAATTTTTTTGAGAAATGACTAATATTGGATAATTTATCAGGCATAGGGTCATCATCTTCTAAAGCATCAAAATGGTAAAACTCTTTTTGTGGAGGCGTTAACATAACAAACCATCTTGTGTCAATTTGATCGCTCACATAAAATACTTGTTTTTCATGAAGTGCTAACGTGAAAGGATCATCAGTGTGACTTATCTTCGATAAATTTACAAGGGTAAATCCAAAATCATCTATTTTATATCCAATATTGATAACATTTTCGACCCAATCACACAACAAAACTGTTTCATGGAAGACCTCATAAAATCTCTTGAATTATACCATAATATGTTCTATCAGAAAGTACAGGATTACCATCTTTTGAACTGGCAAATTGCATAGTTTGTACAACCATCTTCACACCACTATTATGATTTACTTAGACTTTGTCCCTTGCTTGAGTCGTAAACCTCGATCCATTAATTGTGAAATTGGAAAATGATTTGACATTGAATTTTGGACCATGTGCAAGCCATTCTAAACTTTTTGTTATTTTATGATTGGCTTTGTTGAGTTCAACTCGAATCTATGCATACAAAAACATGAAATGTGTTTAAAGCATAGTTTTAAAACATTTCATAGAAATACTAATGAATTCTTGTATGTGACACTTACAAGATTGCGAAACCAATTAATAAGATCTAGCTTATGTTCATCACACAACCATTTTTCTCCCCCGTTTATTTATAATGAGGATCGATCTTCGGTAATTTTAAATGCATACTGTAATGTTATGAAAGATATATCAAGTAGATATCATCATTAATAGTTAAATAAAAAATACTTTTTGCATAAATAGAAAGGTTAAACATCACTTATTTATGTATGATTATGCCTCATTATTATTTACCAAAATGATTCGATGTGCTTTTTCCCAACTAGTGTGATCAATAAACAATTTCTTACTTCCACCAAGCATAGGGTTACCTACTTGGATCATGTAACATTCTAAGAATAACTTATGCATAAGATTCCTAATTTCATTGCAACCACTAAAGTATTCAGAACAAAACTCAATGGCCTTTTTAGCAATGTAACGTTCCACCATGGATCCTTCAGGTCGATTTCTATTATTTACATATCCTTTAAGGACTTGCATATATCTCCCAAAAGGACACATCCACCTTAAGTAAGTAGGACCACACAATTGAACCTCTCGAACTAAATGAACACACAAGTGAATCATTATATAGAAGAAAGAAGGAGGAAAATATTTTTGCAATTAGACACAAAGTCTCTACAACATCTTTCTATAAAGAGTTTAACTCACCAATTGATATAGATTTCTTGCATATTGTATTGAAGAATGAACAAAGACGAATTATTGATAATGGAGCATGTTTTGGAAGAATTGATCTAATAGCAACTAGTAATAACTGTTGCATTAAGATATGACAATCATGTGATTTCAATCCATAAAGTTTCTTATCGGTGATAGATACAAAATTTATTAAGTTGGATGAGTAACCATCAAGAACTTTCACACTCGTCAAACATTTACAAAACACATCCTTCTCTTTTGTTGACATTGTATATGATGTTGGTGGCAAGTATGTTCAATTCTTATCATTTTCCACCCTTGGTGCCAATTCAGGTCATATGCCTAGTTTCTTTAAATCTAGTCTTGCTTTAATTCCATCCTTCATTTCTCTAGGTGTATTAAGTAATGTACCAATCAAGATCTCACATACATTTTTCTCAATGTGCATGAAATCTAAGATGTGACGAATGTGGAGGTCTTTCCAATAAGGTAATTCCCAAAATATTGATTTTTTTATTCCCTACATTAGTGAGTATTCTTTTTTTCATCTTTCCATATCTTTTGAATGTCATAACATTCAATTGCCTTAATATCTCAACACCTCGCAAAGGTCGGGATGCATAATCATAATCTTCTTCACCATCAAACAGTTTCTTTTGGTATATAAACTTGTGTCCAGATGAAAAAAATATTATATGTCTTTTATAAGACATCTTTCGTCCGTGAACAAGATAAGTTGCATAAGTGCCATCACTACAAATAGGGCATCCCCTATAACCTTTTGTTGTATGTCCTGATAAGTTCCCATAGGCAGGGAAATCATTAATTGTCCACTAAAGGACCCCCCCTCCCCATCAAGTTAAAGAGTTCTTATTTATGTGCGTCACAAACATTTACAGCATCATTAAACAACGTCTTTAAATCATCTATCAGAGGCTACAAATATACCTCAATATCAACATTGGGTTGTATTGGTCCTAAGATAAATAATGTTAACATCATGAATTTTCTTTTCATACACAACCAAGGAGGAAGGTTGTATGTTACCATAATTACTGGCTAACAACTATATCTACTACTAAGGGAACTATGTGGATTAATTTCATCAGTAGCAATGGCAAGACGAAGATTGCGTGGATTAGATGCAAATTGAGGGGATAAATTATCTACTACTTTCCAATTTGGAGAATCACATGGATGACATAGCACCCCATCGTCAAATCGATTATCTCAATGCCAAGTCAACATTTTTGATGTCTCTTTACTTTTGAACAACCTTTGAAAGCAAGGAATCGGAGGAAAGTACCAAAGAACCTTTGTGGGCACACCTTTCTTAGGTGTTGTCTCATTTGTAGCATGCTTCCATCTCGATTCTTTACACATCGGACAATCATCTAATGTCTCATATTCTTTTCTATAAAGAATACAATCATTTTGACAAGCATGAATCTTATGATATTTCATGCCAAATCGACTAAGAGATTTCTTCACTTCATACATTGAAGATGGCAAATCAATACCCTTAGGAAACATATCTATTAGTAGATTTAGTAATTCTGTGAATCCCTTGTCAGTTAACCCATGTTTTGCCTTCACATTGTACAAATGAACCAATCTCGACATTTTAGTGTATTTCCTGCATTTTGGATACAACAGTTTTTTGGCATCTTGTAGAAGTTTTTTAAAGGTTTCAGGATCATCCTCATGTAGTTCATCTTCAACACCATGAAACATATTTTCTGTCTATACATTATGATAAAATGTATGTAATCCACTCACATTCTTATTTATCTCTTTCCCATTAGTATTATCAATATTTTCTCCATGATAATACCAACATTTATAGCTCAAAAGAATACTACTACAGATAAGGTGATACTTAACCTCGTCGACTTCATAAAATTGCTCATTTTTAAATTTAACACATGGACATCAAATCATACTAATTTCATTATTACTATTTCTATAAGAAAATTCCATGAAACTTTCAACTCCAGAAATGTAGTCTTGCTCAATTCTACACTTTGACATCCAATATTGATGAGTGCTTAAAAAATACTAAAATTACCATGATTTTATGCACGTTAATTGATTAAAAATATATATATTTATATGATTTTATTATATATTTATATAAATCTATCTTTTCAGAATCACGGGTATTTTTATAATTTTCAGGTATTTTTGCTAAAAAAAGTAACTTAAATACTCAAAGAAAAATACCAGAGGCAATACATCACAAATATATTCATAAAGTAAATGAGGAAAACTCAAAAAAAGATGGAAAAATTGGACAAAATGGGTCAAAAATGTCAAAAAGGAGGAAATCGCGCACGCAACCGCCCAACAGCACTAGCCAACATGCACAGCACGCCCAGCCGTGCCGAGCAACTTGCGCGCATTGCCTAGTCCGCGCACGCCCGCACCCATCAGCGCCCGGTAAGCATGCGCCGTATCGCCCAGTTTGCGAGTGCCTGCTCTCCATTTCGCACGCACCTGCACCCATTTGTACCCATCCGTGCCCCACCCACCATGATGTCAATAGTATGACATCATCATTCACTACTCCGCATTTTCTCCATTTTTAATCATTTTTCCACCCACTTTTTCCTCCTCTCCTCACCTATAAATACCCTCATTCTCTTCATAACAAAACACACCTCAAAAACATCTTCTTCTCTCTTTCTTTCTCTCCATTTCTTAGTTTTTAACTTTTCTTAGTTTTAGAATTCTTCTCTTTTTGAGAAGAACTAATTATGTTTTTGTAATTTATTTGTTTTTTGATTCAATAAGTGGAAATGCAAATTCCGTTAGAAGGTTTTTCAGCAACAGGAATAACATCAAAGTACTGTAAAGATTTTATTTTCTTTACAATTATTTTTTATGCTTTATTCTTATATGTTATATTTAATTTGTTTGTGATTAAATTTAACTTTGTTGGCTGTTTGTAAACATGATATAATAATAACGTTGTTATGCTTGCAAAATATTAAATAGGTAAAAATCTCTAAAATGAATTGATTTTGTTTTTATTCAAGATTTTATATTAAGAATGTTAGAGAGAAATATATTATTTTTCATTACAAACTTAAATTTGAAAATTAGATTTTAAGGTTTAGTTATCCGGTCTGATTTAGAGTAGTGCTCTTTTATTTGTTGGTACAATTGCCCGGTAGTTAGAGTGAAGCTTTATTTCAAAAGTTTTTACAAGAATTATTATCTGAAAATGTATTGACAACATGTTTTCAGTAGTAGTTTTAAAACTTAAAAGTTAGTACTCGGATAATTAAATTCTTAGGTTTAATTTAGACACCTTGAATAAAGTTTAATGTCTAATCCTACCAAATGTGGCATTTAAATGGTTCATTTTCAATCTCTTAGAAAAAGGAATTAATTTAATTAACCAAATTAGTTATAAAACTCACCTATAGGTGTTAATTGATTTGTTTAGTTAACAAAGAATATCTAACCCCACCAAAGATGGTATTCATATAAAAAAGGGAGAATGAATAAATATCAATTTATATCTTTAATAACCTAAATATATGAGCAAGCATAATTAACTTAGTTATTGTATCCATAAATACTCCACTATTATAAATGATAAAATTTGCATAAATATTTATTGAATCTGTATCTATGTTTATTTTTATGTTATTAGATTAAAAACACAAAACCCCCAAAATATTGTGACAGATGTTTAGGATTTAATTTCGTTTTTGAAAGTTTGAATAATAAATTAAAAACTACATATATTCTTTCCTTAGATCGACCTTGGGAGTATACTTATCATTTTCTATAAAATGATTTGTGTACTTGCGAGAGTTTTATAAATATAAAACCAAAGTATTGGCAGGATTGGTGATGCCGGTTCTACTCATCAAATATTTGTCTATTTTCTATTAATGACATTAAGGATATTAAATATGTATCCAATCAATATATTTCAGGTATTATTATATATCAATTTCCTAATTATTAGAATATATACCAAAACATATATAATATAACAATTTATCAGTTTAATCATTTTAAAATTATATTACTTTTACTTAATAAAATATAATTATATTATTTATATGTAAATAAATTTATCCATGTATGGTAATTGATAACTGTATTTTATATAGTTATTTTTACCTATTTGATTAATTATAATTGCTATGTTCTTTCTATTTTTAGTTAATTTTAGTTTAATAAATTAGTATTTATTGTTTTTTATATATTTTAAGAAAATTAAATAAATTGTATCGAAAACTTACTTAATTGCAATTTTGTGTCAAAAATATAATTTCAAATAAATAAGTGCTTAATTACAATTTATAAAAGTTAAAATATAATTTAAATTAAAATCAGGCTTAATTTTAATTATAAAGAGTTTAAAATTTAAAATTTAATTTAAATTAAAGAGTTTATAATTTCTGCGCAAGTGAGAAGAAGCCATGCGCCCTAGTCCAAGCGCGCAACGTGGACCATTCGATCAAAGAAGTAACGGTTAGGATGCACGTGTGTTATTCATACCCGACCAAGGAGAGTGGGTGCAAAGTTCTTCTTTCGCGTGGCTCGGTGTGCCAGTGGGGCCCACCTGCCGCGCAGACTGGCGTGCAGGGTGGGACCCAGATATCAGTTGCGCAGGATTCCCCCGAGGCGCATCGATCGTCGTTGGATGAGTTGAACGGTCCAGATTGAAGCGCGTGGAACCAAGCTGTCGCGCACCGAGCCGCTCGTCTACAAATCCTGTGTTACGCGGTGAATCCAAGCAGCGTGAACCCTCGTGTTTCAACGAAAAATAAGCAGCCACGTGTCTTATAAATATTACAGCGAATAACATGATGACACGTGGCATGTATTTGGTGAAATAAAAACACAGAAATGGCGCCCACTTCCAGCCGTTATCGCATTTACAGCGTGAGGAAATCTTGTGCGACGCGGTCCAGCTCTTCTCCATGCATCCGATCCTCTCACATAATGAAAGGCTGCCATGTGTCTCCCTATTTCTCACAGCCAATCACATGGCGACACGTGGCATGCGTGGAAAAAAAAAATCAAAAACGCGCAGAATGGTTTTCACGCGTGATGTTATTTTAATTCCCCATACATTTTTGTCCCCCATTTCAAAAAAAAAATAAAAAACAAAATAATAAAAAAAATAATAATTGAAAAGGGGGATATATTTTGTACGCGGGGTTTGGTTTTTCAGTTTTTAGTTTTCTTTGGTCTTCTTTCATTTTTTTCGCAGTTCTTGTTATTCTTTCTCTCTTTTACCATTTTCATTTTTCTTTTCTCTCTGCGTGTTACACAAAACACGCAGAATGTTTATTTGACATTTTTTGTTGTATTTTCTTAGGAAAATTACAGAGAAAGAAGACAACAAAGAAGAAGAAAAGGGAAGAAATTTATTTTTCATTGAGGAATCGTGAAAGAGTTTCTCCTAATCTATTTTATTTTAATTTTTTTTTCTCTACAATGTTTTATTTTTGTGGAGTTGTAATTTTAAATTCTGCTATGAACTAATATATTTGTTCTAGGATTGTAGTGTAGCGTAAATTATGAAACTTGAATTAATTATTTTTGAATGATTTATGAAACTGGTTTAAGTTGTTTATTTTATCTGTGTTTAATGCTTTTAATTATCGGAAGATTAATTAACTGATATGTGACACTTAAATAAACTTGAAAAAGGCATTTTTGTGTGTTGCTCGTGATAAAATAACGTATATACATAAGGGATAGAAATATACTTTTATTGTATGTGTGACTGTTTGAGAACTGAGACCTTAATAAATCTCGTTGAATTTAATTCTCATAGGAATATAGTGAATCATTTTAACTAGGTGTGTCTGTATGGAGCTTGAAAGAGATATATGGATAAATTAGGAGTTCTTGGTTAACAACTTAAAACACGAGAACATAAATCAAGAGAGAATAAAATATTCAAGTGGATTTATTTGGGTAAACTGCAATCCTAGAATTTTCGTACAATTTGTTAAAAACATTAATTAAGACAAACTGCAACAAATTATTGATTGTTTGGATAACATCAGGTTTAAATAATTTTAATAATCAACGAAAGCTAGTAATAAATCTCTGTGGGAACGATATTTCACTTATCATATTATTACTTGTGACCGTGTATACTTGCACGATTTTATGTTCTCTAAAAGAGACAACAAGTTTTTGGCACCGTTGCCGGGGATTTATTTTACTAATTTTTGTTGATATTAATACCAATTAATCTGATTTTAATTCAAAAAAAAATTTGTTTGATTGCTTACTGTTACTTGCTTGGATTTGTGTGTTTATTTATGTTTTAAATTTAATTTATATATTGTATTAGATTTAATTTTGGATAGAGTGGGACTTTGTATGCGACGCATAAGAAATCTTGACTTAGTTCCGTTAGATCTAGAAATCCATAGAACTATTTTGAACTTAAAGAAAAATAATAAACAAGAAACCTTAGAACATCTAGCTATGGATCATGAAATTCCAGAAGTAGAAGAACCAAGATCCTTAAGAGATTATGCAGTGCCCGTGGTTGGCGGCATCCATTCAAGCATAAGAAGACCTTCAATTCAAGCTAATAATTTTGAAATTAAGCCTGCAATAATTCATATGATTCAAACTTTGGTTCAATTTGGTGGTTTACCCCACGATGATCCAAACTCCCATATATCAAATTTTCTTGAGATTTGCGACACATTTAGGCATAATGGAGTCACTAATGATGCTATTCGGTTGAGACTTTTTCCTTTTTCACTTAGGGATAAGGCAAAGAGTTGGTTGAATTCATTGCCATGTGGTTCTATCACTACTTGGGAGGATTTGGCTCAAAAAATGTTAGCCAAATATTTTCCACTAGCAAAGACTGCACGGATGAGGAATGAAATCACCACTTTTATGTAGTTTGACTCAGAGTCATTATATGAAGCTTGGGAGAGGTACAAGGAGCTACTTAGAAGATGTCCTCACCATGGATTACCGAAGTGGCTTCAAGTTCAAACATTTAATAATAGTTTGATGGGTCAAACTAGAAACATGATTGACGCGGTAGCAGGTGGTGCTCTAATGGGGAAATCAATTGATGAAGCATACAACTTATTAGAGGAAATGGCTTCAAATAGTTATGAATGGCCATCAGAGAGGATGTTGCCTAACAAAGCAGCTGGAATTCATAAGATTGATGCTATGACTGCTTTAACTGCACAAGTATCTACTTTGGTGAAAAAGATGGATACTATGGGTGTCCATTCTATTCAGAGTCCTTTTGTTGCCTGTGAAATCTGCAATGGAAATCATGCTAGTGAGAGATGTCCTCATAACTCTGAATCTGTTAATTTTGTTTCCAATTATAATAGGAACCAAAACAATCAAAACAATCCCTATTCCAACACATACAATCCAGGGTGGAAGAATCACCCTAATTTTTCTTGGAGTAATAATCAAGGCCAATCATCTTCTATGAAGCCCATTCATCCACCAGATTTTCATAATCAAGTCCCACAACAAGAGAGAAAGCCTTCATTGGAAGATATGTTTGCTCAATACATGGCTAAGAATGAGACTATTCTCCAGAATCAGGCAACATCTATTAGAAATCTCAAAGTTCAATTGGGTCAATTAGCTACTGCTGTCAACAACCGCCCTCAAGGGAAGGAAAAGAGCATTGTAAAGCAGTTACATTGAGAAGTTGAAAAGAGTTAGAAGAAATACACAATCCCATTTCTCTGCCAACTCTTATTGTTGAAGCTATTGACCTAGAAAAACAAGATTATGGAGAAGAAATAGCTGAAGAAAATGAAGCATCAACAAAACCCATAATGAAACCAGTTTTAGAAAGTCTCAAGTCGTACAATCCACCAATTCCATTTCCTCAACGCTTCCATAAGCAAAAGCTTGATAAGAAATTCTCCAAGTTTCTTGAAGTATTTAAGAATCTTCATATTAACATTCCTTTTGCTGATGCCTTGGAGCAAATGCCCAGTTATGTGAAATTTATGAAAGACATTTTGTCTAAGAAGAGAAGGTTAGGTGATTTTGAGACAGTTTCTCTCACAGAGGAGTGTAGTGCCATTCTTCAGAAGAAGCTACCACCTAAGCTTAAAGATCCAGGAAGCTTCATCATTCCTTGTACTATTGGTGAGAAAGTTTTTGGTAGAGCTCTGTGCGATCTGGGTGCAAGCATTAATTTGATGCCACCATCCATCTATCAGAGACTTGGATTAGGAGAAGCACAACAGACCACTGTAACTCTTCAACTTACAGATAGGTCTTTGAAACACCCAAGAGGCATTATAGAGGATGTGCTTGTCAAGGTTGACAAGTTTATCTTTCCTACAGATTTCATAATTCTTGACATGGAGGAAGATAAAGAAATTCCTATTATTCTGGGGAGACCATTTTTAGCTACTGGTAGGACTTTGATTGATGTTCAAAAAGGTGAGCTCACCATGAGAGTTCAAGACCAAGAGGTAACTTTCAATGTCTTTAAAGCTATGAAATTTCCAAGAGAATCTGATGATTGCTTTAGAGTTGACATGGTGAATGCATTAGTTGAAAACAATTTTAGGGAAAACTTGAGTACTGATGCTTTGGAACTTGCACTTGTGAATGAAAATGTTATTGATAACTTTGATTCTCTTGAATATCTCAAGTTACTTGAAGCATCTCCACAGCTCTTTAGTCCTCAAACTGAAGAAGAGGCATCACAAGTTGCAACACCATCTAAGTTTACCTATGTGAAGCCATCTATGGAACAGAAACCATTATTAGAGCTTAAGCCACTGCCTAACCATCTAAGGTATGCTTATTTGGGTGAAATGTCTACAATGCCTGTGATTATTTCAGCATCTCTAGATGACGATCAAGAAAAGAAGCTGTTAAGAGTGTTGAGAAATTACAAGCTAGCATTAGGGTGGTCGATAGCTGACATTAAAGGAATTAGCCCTACACTATGCATGCATAAGATCTTGTTTGAGGAAGATTTCAAGCCTACTATTGAGCATCAACGTCGTTTGAATCCAATCATGAAAGAGGTAGTAAAAGACGAAATCATTAAGTGGTTAGATGCAGGTATTATCTATCCTATTTCAGATAGCTCTTGGGTCAGCCCAATTCATTGTGTTCCAAAGAAAGGAGGAATTACAGTGGAGACTAATAGCAATAATGAGCTGATTCCCACAAGGAAAGTGATGGGTTGGCGTGTATGCATGGATTATCGGAAGCTCAACAAGGCCACTCGAAAGGATCATTTTCCCCTACCATTTATTGACCAAATGCTAGACAGATTGGCAGGACATTCTTTCTATTGTTTCTTGGATGGATATTCTGGATACAACCAAATTGCTATCGCGCCTGAGGATCAAGAGAAGACCATTTTCACTTGTCCATATGGAACTTTTGCTTTCCGAAGAATGTCGTTTGGATTGTGTAATGCTCTAGCCACTTTTTAAAGGTGTATGATGGCTATCTTCTCAAACATGGTGGAAGATTTTATTGAGATATTTATGGATGACTTCTCAGTGTTTGGAGATTCATTTGATATGTGCTTGCATAACCTTTCCTTGGTCCTACAAAAATGCGAAGAAACAAACTTGGTTTTAAATTGGGAAAAGTGCCACTTCATGGTAGAAGAAGGTGTTGTTCTCGGCCATCTAATTTTGTCCAAAGGAATTGAAGTGGATAGGGCAAAGATTGAAACCATTGAGAAACTACCGCCTCCAACATCGGTGAAAGGAATTAGAAATTTTCTTGGTCATGCAGGATTCTATAGGCGTTTCATAAAAGATTTTTCCAAGATATCTAAGCCTCTTTGCAATCTTTTGGAGAAAGATACAAAATTCACATTTGACGAAGATTGTTTTGAAGCTTTTTGGGTTTTGAAAGAAAAGTTGATCACGGCTCCCATCATTATTGCACCAGATTGGAATCTACCTTTCGAGCTCATGTGTGATGCCAGTGATTTTGCGGTAGGAGCTGTTTTAGGACAACGAAAAAAAAGAGTTTTCCATGCCATATACTATGCCAGCAAAACTTTGACCGAAGCTCAACTGAATTATGCTACCACTGAAAAAGAATTACTTGTTGTTGTATATGCTTTTGAAAAGTTTCGATCCTACCTAATCAAAACTAAGGTGATAGTTTATACGGATCATTTTGCTATAAAATATCTTATGGCTAAGAAAGATGCAAAACCGAGATTGATTAGATGGATCCTCCTATTGCAAGAATTTGATTTGGAGATCAAGCATAAGAAGGGAACCGAAAATCAAGTGGCTGATCATCTATCGAGATTGGAGAATAATGATGAAGTCATGGACAAGACTATCATTGGTGAGACTTTTCCTAATGAGCAACTATTTTCCTTTGATCATAGAAGTGTGCCATGGTACGCAGACTATGTTAATTACATCGTAAGCAATGTGCTCCCACCTGAAATATCTTTCCAACAGAAGAAAAAATTCTTACACGATGTGAAGTACTATTTATGGGATGAGCCTTACTTGTTTAAGCATTGTGCATATCAAATTATCAGAAGGTGTGTCCCAAAGGAAGAAATTGAAAATATACTTAAACATTGTCATTCTTCAGCCTATGGGGGCCATTTTGGAAGAGAAAGAACATCGGCTAAGGTTCTTCAATCTGGTTTTTACTGGCCAAATCTGTTTAAAGATGCACATTTCTTTGTTTCACAATGTGACAGGTGCCAAAGAGTTGGTAACATTTCTAAGAAACACGAGATGCCTTTAAACAACATTCTTGAGGTAGAAATATTTGACGTTTGGGGAATTGACTTCATGGGGCCTTTTATCTCTTCCTACAACAACCTTTACATTTTGGTTACTGTCGATTATGTTTCTAAGTGGGTAGAAGCAATTCCCTTGCCTACCAATGATTCCAAAGTGGTGTTGAATTTTCTAAAGAAAAACATTTTTACTCATTTTGGCACCCCAAGGGCAATCATAAGCGATGGTGGAACTCATTTTTGCAACAAATCTTTTGAAACCCTCCTTGCCAAATACGGTGTCACTCACAAGATTGCAACTGCTTACCATCCTCAAACAAGTGGACAAGTCGAGATATCAAATAGAGAGGTGAAAAGGATTTTGGAGAAGACGGTAAATCCTTCAAGGAAGGATTGGTCTAAGAGGTTGGATGATGCACTCTGGGCATACCGAACAGCATACAAGACACCCATTGGGATGTCCCCATATCGATTGGTTTTTGGGAAAGCTTGTCATCTCTCAGTTGAATTAGAGCACCATGTGTATTGGGCTATCAAGAACTTAAATTTTGATTTAGGCGCTGCTGGCGAAAAACGTCTCCTACAACTCAATGAGATGGATGAGATTCGTTTACAAGCATATGAAAATGCTGAGATTTATAAGGAAAAGACGAAGAGGTGGCATGACAACAAAATCTTGCATCGACACTTTGAACCAGGACAGAAAGTATTGCTCTTCAATTCTCGTTTGAAGTTCTTCTCAGGAAAATTGAAATCTAAGTGGTCAGGGCCTTTCATTATTACCAAAGTACACCCATATGGGGCTGTTGAGATTAAAGGTGAAGAATCACAAAATACCTTCCAAGTGAACGGGAAAAGACTCAAACATTATTAGGGGGTGACATTGATCGTCAAAAGTCCACCATTTTCTTATCTGATCCAACCTAAAGCAAGGAAAAAGGTAGTTAAGCTGATGACTCTAAATCAAGCGCTTCTTGGGAGGCAACCCATGTGTTTTAGTTTTTATTTATTTATTTATTGTATTTTAGAACATGTATTAGTTGCATATTTCTTCATTCTGTTATTTTGTTTTGATAGGTGCAAATCGGAGGAGGTTATACAATTTGGGATTTCAATCTCACAAGTCAGCTCACCATTCAGGGAAGTTTCTTTTAACACATCTCCTTTGTTCTTTAATTTCCACACATTGGGGACAATATACATATTAAGTTCGGGGGTGTTGAGATTAAACTTATTTGAAATATTGCTTGATATTGTTGCTTGTCTAGTTTTGTTTGTTTGGTTGATCAAACATTAGAAGATATTTTGCGTTTAATGGTGATCTAATTTTTGTTATTTGATTTCTTCAGTTTAAATAATGCATAACTCCTTGAATTTTTTTTTTTGAATATTGTCTAAGCGATGAATAATTTTTACGTATGTTTCATTTTTACAAGAATAAATATTCATGAGCACGAGTCTTGATTTTTGAGTTGCTACGATAATTTAGAGAAGGTTTATGTGAGTATGGAATTCGATTGATTTTTGTTATGTCACAGTTCTTAGAATTTGTTTGATTTTCTCTCGAGGCGAAATTATAGATAACATTTAACTAAGAAAATGATTTAGGCCATCTTTGGATCGTTTGAGCCTTTCTATCTACCTTCACATGCACGCGTGTTATTCATACCCGACCAAGGAGAGTGGGTGCAAAGTTCTTCTTTCGCGTGGCTCGGTGTGCCAGTGGGGCCCACCTGCCGCGCAGACTGTCGTGCAGGGTGGGACCCACATATCAGTTGCGCAGGATTCCCCCGAGGCGCACCGAGCCGCTCGTCTACAAAAAAAAATAAAAAACAAAACAAAAAACAAAATAATAATTGAAAAGGGGGATATATTTTGTACGCGGGGTTTGGTTTTTCAGTTTTTAGTTTTCTTTGGTCTTCTTTCATTTTTTTCGCAGTTCTTGTTATTCTTTCTCTCTTTTACCATTTTCATTTTTCTTTTCTCTCTGCGTGTTACACAAAACACGCAGAACGTTTATTTGACATTTTTTGTTGTATTTTCTTAGGGAAATTACAGAGAAAGAAGACAACAAAGAAGAAGAAAAGGGAAGAAATTTATTTTTCATTGAGTAATCGTGAAAGAGTTTCTCCTAATCTATTTTATTTTAATTTTTGTTTCTCTACAATGTTTTATTTTTGTGGAGTTGTAATTTTAAATTCTGCTATGAACTAATATATTTGTTCTAGGATTGTAGTGTAGCGTAAATTATGAAACTTGAATTAATTATTTTTGAACGATTTATGAAACTGTTTTCAATTGTTTATTTTATCTGTGTTTAATGCTTTTAATTATCGGAAGATTAATTAACTGATATGTGACACTTAAATAAACTTGAAAAAGGCATTTTTGTGTGTTGCTCGTGATAAAATAATGTATATACATAAGGGATAGAAATATACTTTTATTGTATGTGTGACTGTTTGAGAACTAAGACCTTAATAAATCTCGTTGAATTTAATTCTCATAGGAATATAGTGAATCATTTTAACTAGGTGTGTCTGTATGGAGCTTGAAAGAGATATATGGATAAATTAGGAGTTCTTGGTTAACAACTTAAAACACGAGAACATAAATCAAGAGAGAATAAAATATTCAAGTGGATTAATTTGGGTAAACTGCAATCCTAGAATTTTCGTACAATCTGTTAAAAAAATTAATTAAGACAAACTGCAACAAATTATTGATTGTTTGGATAACATCAGGTTTAAATAATTTTAATAATCAACGAAAGCTAGTAATAAATCTCTGTGGGAACGATATTTCACTTATCATATTATTACTTGTGACCGTGTATACTTGCACGATTTTATGTTCTCTAAAAGAGACAACAGTAATATATTCTAGTCCCTCAAACCCACAACTTCAGCCAAACAAATAATAACATGCATAATACAAAACATACATAAATCAAAAATTTATTAAAAAAAATAACGCAAAGTGAATAATAAGTACATAGGATTAATATAAATACTTACAATAGTAAATGAAGTGACAAAATGAAAGAAATGAAGAAAAAAATGGGTGTTTTGTAAGTGAGAAAATAGGTATAAAACATTTGAGTATTTTGCTAAAAAAAATAGGAGATCTAGAAAATAAGTTGGAGAGGAAGAAAACCCACTAAATAGCATTGGAAATGGTGGTCGAAGGTGGCCGATAAATGCGAAAGAGTGGAGGAGGTGAAGCTCGGTTATGAGTTTTTTTAGGTGCGGCAAATTAAAAATGATGTTTCTGATGGAGAAAAGAGAAGAGAAATGGAAAAATATACGTGGATAGTTGATGCTTATTTTCACAAGTGTACAAATCGTTCAAGTAATAAAGTGTACAAAAGTACGGATATCGAACCCACAAGGAATGGCGTTACTAAGTACCGAAATTGACTAACCCTAATTTTATTTGAAAACTAAATTGTTGAAATTGTTTTAAAAGCAAATTAACATAAAACTAAACGCAAATAACAAAATTTAATGTTGTTCACAAATGATTAAAAATGCTAAGGCATTTGATTTCGCTAAATCAATTCAATCAGATTTCAAGTCATGATATATGAGAATCAAAGCTAAAAGTGATGGTTGAAAAACCCAAATTTACCTAATACTCTCTCTCGAGTTATATTAGAATTACTTATCTATGAAAATCAACTATATTTCTATGAAGATTTAATCACAAACAAGCACATTAAGATTTATGGAATTTCTAGATTAACCACATACATCATGCATTAGTTCTCACACTCACATTCAACATATGGTATTTATCACAAGAAGCATTCATTACATATCTCCTCTCGGTCTCAATATAATGCAACTAATCATCTAAATCTTGGCCAGAAATTTAAAAGCATTAAGCATGGAAATAAACACTCAACTTGAAAACAATGAACTCATATAACAATAACAAAAGAAATCAGATTTTCTTGATTCAACTACATCATAGCCTTAGCAAAAACGAATTAGTTCATAACGGAAATAAGAACAACCATTATTTCAATTGAATTCATGAATAACAAATCTGAATAAAATGCAGAATATGAAGGCTAAGGAGAAGAGATGAAAAACTCTTGAAGATGAAGTCTTGGTAGCAACAATGGTGATGATCCTTCAAGCTTCTCCAAACTTTCTCTCCAAAATTGCCTTTTTTCCTCAAAAAATGACTCAGATATGTTTTCTCTGCTGTTCCCCTCTTTCTCCATCATATTGTATATATAGATCTAGGGTTTTGGGGGCAATTTTGGAACAAAACACAATAAAAAATTTGTTTTCGGACAAGACTCGCCGGCGGCGACATTGTTCTCGCTGCGGCGAGATTTCTGGAAAGTTACGATTTTTAATCCGCTAAGTCTCACCGGCGGCTAGCTTACCATGGCCGGCGGCGAGATGCACTTGGCCGGTGGCGAGGTTAAGTTGGCCGACGGCAAGATTGCTTTCGCCGGCGGCGAAATTCCAAATTTTGAAATTTTGTTTTCTTTTTATTTGCACTTAATCCCGTTCATAGAAATTTGTCCCAAACTTCTCCAAAATTATGATTTTACCTGAAATTACAATTTAAACACGAAATACCCGTGAAATGAAATTTGTGGATTAAATAATCAAATAAACGCAATTTTCACACAAATATCAACATTAAAATCATAACAAAAATGCAATAATTTGACTCTTATCAACAACCCCCAACCAGCTTCTTGCTAGTCTCTAGCAAGAAAAGCGATCTATGAATAATTTCAAAGGAGACATTAAAAGAAAAATTCAAAGGAAATTTATTCTATTTACAACATTACATTAAGCGTATGCAATAAGCCTTTAAACCCCTAGGTGGCCCTAGTAGGACGAGTTGTAGTCTCGTGAGGGCTTCCAGTGATGATACCCACAAACATCTTACCTATGACTATCCTAGCTTAAAACAATAAAATCACATAACAAATAATTTGCACAAATGTCTCAAAAAATTGTAAATAACACCCAACTTATAGAATAATTAAATGTCACCTAAGCTTTAAGAAATCTCAAATGCCAATTCCACTTTTATTATTGACTCTTAAACATCCATCAAACCACAAACCAATAGCCATAATGCCCGGATAATATTATGCATAACATCCACAAACAAAAAGGTGAAATCTCAAACTCCATAGGCTCACTTTTCAAACCTCTCTCCACTAATGAAGGAAAATACACCACTTCGGATCAATAGGACTTTATGAGGCTTGTAATGTTAGGCTTAGGTATTTGGTTAAGAAAGAACGGGAAGTGTCAAAATACAAATAAAGGCACTTATTAGATTAAACACAACCAATTAAGTAAAAGAGTAACACCATTCAACCCAAATTGTTTCTTTCGATCATAACCCATTTTTATAAAGATAAACAAACTTCTTCCTCAATCTTTCACCTCAGTACATCCATCACTAACACTCTTTTATTTACTAGAATGTGAAGGCTTTTTTTCTTCTTCTTCTTCTTTTTTTTTTTTACTCCAATTGCTCTTGAAAAGACAAAACCCCCAACCAATTTCTTCCAATATATGTGGATTTTTTTTTTGAATCCTTACTCCAATTGCTCTTGAAAAGACATAATCCCCAACCAATTTCTTCCAATATATGTGGAAGATTTCTCCAATTCCTCTTGAAAAGTTTGTGTTCAAAATTAAGCGCTCTTAACAAATAAGGTAGGAATTATATATATATATATATATATTTGGCTCAATAGAAGGTAGGTTATATAAGGCAAAAAGAAAGAAAAGTAAGGCTACCAATATATTTAAATAGGCTCAAAGAGGTTACTAGTGATATAAGAATAACAAGGTAGGCTTAAAATGGCACAATCGATCCAAAAATGGCCTACATCATATCCTAAACAGTGCAATTCCAAATTATTTCGCCTTAAGAGGTTTTCAAACGAGTTCTAGAGTTTGTTGAGATCACAAAAATGTCCATGAAAAATTCGCACATAAGACTTCTCTAAGCATTTAGACTAATCAACCAAATCATACCACATACCAAAAGAGTCACCAACTAGGTAAAATCAACATTTGAATTTATCTTTAAACCGAAGCAAAATTTAATGTCTTCTAAAAGCTACTTGTTATCACAATCACATTATTATCATCAACGTGTAAATTAAAATAAGTAAAATGCAAATAAAAAAATAAAATAAAATAAAAATAAAAATAGACATAAGACAATAAACAAATAAAAGGAATTAATAGACATAAGACAATAAACAAATAAAAGAAATTAAATCAAAATGTAGAAAAATAAATGGAAAATCAAAATTAAACACAAATAAACACACAAACAAAACTACTAAAAATGAAGGGACGAAAAGATTTACCGTTTACCGCACCCCCAACCAAAACCTTATATTGTCCTCAATGTAAGAAAGAGAAAGAGAGATCTCCTTTCTACCGGCGGTGAAAGTAATAAATTTTTTTTTACCTGATGGGTTGCCTCCCATTAAGTGCTTTAAGTTATAGTCATTAGCTAGACTTTCTGTCATTCTTTACTACGGTTGTTGTAACTCTAGAGAATCTTTCTGCTTGCTGAATTCTCCGTCAAAATATGGCTTCAACCGTTGTCCATTCACTTTGAAAGTTCCCTTTGTTTCATGGCTGATCTCAACTGCTCCATAAGGAAACACCTTGGTTACTAGAAAAGGCCCTGACCAACGAGATTTTAGCTTTCCCAGAAAAAGTCTGAGGCGGGAATTATAAAGCAACACTTTCTGTCCCACCTCAAAGTTCTGCCTCAAAATGTGCTTATCATGCCAAACCTTTGTCTTGTCCTTGTATATTCGAGCATTCTCATAAGCATCATTCCTCATTTCACCCATCTCATTCAATTGCAACACCCTCTTTTCGCCTCCTGCCTTAAGATCAAAATTAAGAATTTTAATTGCCCAATATGCCCAATGTTCCAATTCAACTGGAAGGTGAAAAGCTTTTCCATACACCAATCGGTATGGAGACATCCTGATAGGTGTCTTGAAAGCTGTCCCATATGCCCAAAGTGCATCATCTAGTTTCCTTGACCAATCCTTACGTGAGTTATTTACGGTCTTTTCAAGGATTCTCTTCAACTCTCGGTTTGACACTTCAACTTGTCCACTAGTTTGAGGATGATAAGGTGTTGCTATCCGATGTGTTACTCCATATTTCTGCAACAAAGCCTCAAATTGGTTATTGCAAAAATGCTTACCTCCATCACTTATAATTGCTCTAGGTGTGCCAAATCTGGAAAATATGTTCTTCTTGAGAAAATTTATCACAACCCTAGCATCATTGATAGGCAAGGAAACCGCTTCCACCCATTTAGAGACCTAATCTACCCCAACAAGAATGTATTTATTAGAATGAGATGAAGAAAAAGGCCCCATAAAATCAATACCCCAAACATCAAATAAATCAATTATTAAAATATTATTTAAGGGCATTTCATGTCTTCGTGAAATATTTCCGCTCCTTTGGCAATCATCACACATTGAAACAAACTTGAAAGCATCTTTAAACAATGAAGGCCAATAAAATCCGGATTGCAAAATTTTTGCTGCAGTTTTTGTTCCACCAAAATGTCCCCCAACTTCCTTCGAATGGTAATGACGAAGAATGCTTTCCATTTCTTCCTCCGGCACACATCCTCTAATAATTTGATCTGCACAATGTTTATACAAGTAAGGTTCATCCCAAAAATAATGTTTCAGATCAGAAAAGAATTTCTTTTTTGTTGATAAGACATGTCAGGAGGTAAAAAAATTTTGACCAAATAATTTGCAAAATCAGCAAACCATGGAGCCGTTCGGATAGCAAGCAATTGCTCATCCGGAAATGTTTCATTAATTTGGTCATCAACCTCAATGTAATCTTCTTCCAACCTGGACAAATGATCAGCAACCAAATTTTCGGTCCCCTTTTTGTCCCAGATTTCTCAGTCAAATTCTTGCAAGAGAAGAATCCATCTTAGTAATCGCGATTTGGCATCTTTCTTGGCTAGCAAATACTTAAGAGCAGAATGATCAGTATAAACAATAATTTTAGACCCAATTAAATAAGATCTAAACTTATCAAATGCAAACACTACTGCCAAAAGCTCTTTCTCAGTTGTTGCATAATTAAGTTGTGCATCTATCAATGTCCTGCTTGCATAATAAATCACATGCATCAACTTATCCTTCCTTTGGCCCAAAACAGCACCTATAGCATAGTCACTAGCATCACACATTACCTCAAATGGAAGACTCCAATCCGGTGCACAAATTATAGGGGCTGAAGTGAGCTTCTCCTTCAAAAGGTTAAAAGCTTGCAAACAATCAGGAGAAAAATCAAATTGTGCATTTTTAACTAACAAACTGCAAAGAGGTTTTGTTATTTTTGAAAAATCTTTAATAAATCTTCTATAAAACCCAGCATGTCCCAAGAAACTTCTAACACCCTTTACAGTTGTTGGAGGTGGTAATTTTTCGATCACTTCCACCTTTGCACGATCCACTTCTATTCCCTTTGTTGAAATCCGATGGCCAAGAACAATTCCTTCTTGAACCATGAAGTAACATTTTCCCAATTTAGCACTAAATTTGTGTCTTTACAACGTTGCAAGACTAAAGAGAGATTATGCAAGCAATTATCAAAAGAATGGCCAAAAACAGAAAAATCATCCATAAAAACCTCATAAATATAACTATAAACCCTAAACTCGAAACCGTAAATCCTAAATCCACAAATACAAAACCCTATTTAGAAAAATAATAATTTTAACCCTAAACCTTTACCCACAAATACAACCATAAACCCTAAACTGAAAACCCTAAATCCAAAATAAAAAAAACCTAAACCCTAAACTAAAAACCCTAAATCCAAAATCCTAAACCCCTAAACCCTAAATCCTTAAATCCCAAACCTTAAAACCCTAAAGACTATTTAGAAAACTAATAATTTTAACCCTAAAAATCAAATCCAAAATAAAAAAACCATAAACCCTAAATTGAAAATGTTAAAACCCTAAACCCCAAATCCTTAAATCCTAAACCTCAAAACCTTAAACTCTATTTAGAAAAATAATAACTTTAACACTAAACCTTAACTTACAAATCTAACTCTAAACCCAAATCCTTAAATCTTAAATCCTAAATCCCAAATCCCAAAACCCAAAACACTATTTTGAAAAATAATTATTTTAACCATAAACATTATAGAACAAATATAATCCACACACCAAAAACCTAAACCCCAAATCCCAAAATCCCTAACCTCAATACCCTAAACCCGATTTAGAAAAATAATAGTTTTAATAAAAAATTTTATTTTTAAGTAATAATCATTTAGAAAAATAACGATTTCAATAAACATTTTTACTTATGAAAAGAAAAATAAATAAATGATATTATTAAAATTTAAAAATAATGATTTTAATAATATATTTTATTTTTAAGTAATAATAATTTAGAAAAATAATGATTTCATTAAAGCATTTTGTCTTACAAAAAGATAAATAAATAAATGATATTATTAAAATTTTACTGAATATAAGAGTATTAAGGTAATATACAATATTTTTCATTTCATTCCAATAGTAAACCAAACAATGTAATACTCATTACTTCGTTGATTCTATTGGTCAAATCAAATAAAACTATTTTCATTCCATTTCAATTCTGATTAATTAAATGATATTATTAAATTTTTACTGAATATAAGAGTATTAAGGTAATATACAATATTTTTCATTCCACTCCAATAGTAAACCAAACAATAAAAATACTAATTCCTTCTTTGATTCCACTGGTCAAATCAAATAAAACTATTTTTCATTCCATTCAAATAGTAAACCAAATAATGTAATATTGATTCCTTCTTTAATTCCACTAATCAAACGAAATAAAACTCTTTTTAACACTAAACCTTAACCCACAAATATAACAGTAAACCCAATACCCTAAATCTTAAATCCCAAATCTCAAATCATAAAACCCTAAAACCTATTTTGAAAAATAATTATTATAACCCAAAATCTTAACCAAAAATATAATTATAAATCCTAAATTCTAAACCCCGAATCCCGAATCCTAAAACCCAAAACCCTAAATCTCTAAATCCTATATTCGTAAATTTCAAAACCCAAAACCCTATTTTGAAAAATAATAATTTTAATAATATATTTTATTTTTAAGTAATAATTATTTAGGGGCAATGAAGTTTTGCTTTTTTTTTACTTTATCTTTACATTTTTACATTCTCACTAAAATACAACTAAATAAATCCTAAACCCTAAGCAATTAACCCTATTTATAAAAATAATAATTTCAAACCTAAACCTTAACTCACAAATATAACCACAAACCCTAAAACCTATACCCCAAATCCCAAATCCCAAATCCTAAATCAAAAATCCTAAACCCCAAAACCTTATTTAGAAAAATAATAATTTTAACCCTAAACCTTTACTTACAAATATAACCATAAACCCTAAACCCTAAATCCCAAATCCCTAGTAAAAAAACCTTAAACCTTAAACCAAAAATCCTAAATCCCAAATCCTAAAATCCTAAACCATAAACCCTAAATTCTAAATCCCAAATCACAAATGCCAAACCCCAAAACACTAAACCCTATTTTGAAAATTAACTATTTTAACCCTAAACATTAAACCACAAATATAATCCAAAATCCTAAAACCTAAACCCCAAATCCAAAACACCAAAACCCTAAATCCAAAATCCCAAAATCTGATATCCCTTACCTCAATACCCTAAAGCCTATTTAAAAAAAGTTTTATTAATACATTTTATTTTTAAATAATAATTATTTAGAAGATTAATGATTTTAACAATATATTTTTTCTAATGAAAAAAATAATTAAATGATATTATTGAAATTTTAATGAATATAAGAGTATTAAGGTAATATATAGTGTTTTCCATTACATTCCAATTGTAAACCAAACAATGTAATACTGATTCTTTCTTTGATTCCACAAGTCAAACCAAATAAAGCCTTTTACATTCCATTTGCATTCATATTCTCATTCCAATTCCATTCCATTGTCCATGACGAAATTGTTCAAATTTTAAGTCAACGATTAGCAAATTTAAACTCAGTATCATCATATTGAGATGTTTACTCCACAATAGGAGATGATGGCTAAATTACAGGAGGTGATGATGAGATCCTTACACAAACTTAGTCAAAATATAGCATCATAATTTTTTAGTACGATATCAAAAATCTCATATCCAAAATCCCAAAACTTAAAACCATATTTAGAAAAATAATAATTTTAACACTAAACCTTAACCCAAAAATATAACCGTAAACCCAAAATCCAAAATTCTAAATCTCAAATCTCAAATCCTATATCCCAAACCCAGCAACCTATTTTGAAAAATAATTATTCTAACCCTAAACCTTAATCAAAAATATAATCTTGAACCCTAAATCCTAAATAATAAATCCAAAATCCAAAATCCCTAACCTCAATACCGTAAACCATGTTTTGAAAATTAATAATTTTAATAATATAATTTATTTTTAAGTAATAATTATTTAGAAAAATAATTATTTCAATAATGAATTTTTTTGAGGAAAAAAAATAATTAAATGATATTATTGAAATTTTACAGAATATAAGAGTATTAAGGTAATATACAATGTTTCCATTCCATTCCAATGGCCAAACCAAATATAACAGTTTCCATTGCATTTCAATTCTTATTCTTATTCCCATTCCATTATGTTACCCATCTCCAAAGTGTTCAAATTTTAAGTCCACAATCATTAAATTTAAACTCAAGATCACAGTATTGAGATGTTTACTCAACAACGGGAGATGATGGTCGAATGACATGAGGTGATAACGAGATTCTTACACAAACTTAATCAACATATAGCATCATAATTCTTTAGTACATTATCACAAATAACACCTGCCTCACAACATGCATAAATTTCTCCATTTCCAATTCTTGGATTTTTTTTCTTATTGGAGTTATATTATTTTGTTAGTTCATAAATAAATGCAAGAATTGCTTGGTTAATGGTATATTGGGACATGTTTTGGATTAGGTAGTATATATTTTGATTGAGAATGAGGAGTATATTTTTCTATATGTATAGGTAATATTACATTACCCAATGTTTGGTACATTGGAATGTAATGGAATCAGAATTAATTAATTCCTTTTAATTTTGTGATTGCTTGGGCTTAGAAGTGAGAATAGAATAGAATTGATTACGAAAAGAGAAGAAATCATAATTTCATCCCCCCCTTCAAGGATTCATTATTGCATTCTGATATAAAATTTGATTTCCAATTTTATCACAATCCCAAATATAACCTTAACCCTAAGTCCTAAACTCTAAGCCCTAAATGCAAAAATTCTGAACCCGAAATCCCAAATCTCAAATTCCTAAACCCCATTTACTAAAATAACAATTTTAACACTAAACCTTAACCTAGTAATATAACCATGAACCCTAAATCCCAAACCCTTAACCTTATTTAGAAAAATAATAATTTTAACCCAAAAATTTAAACTACAAATAAAACCCCAAACCCCTAATTCCAAATAAAAAATCCCATAACCCTAAAGCTTAATTAGAAAAATAAAAATTTTATCCCTAAACATTAACCTACAAATATTACCCTAAACAACAAACCCCAAATCACAAATCCCAAAACCCTAAACCCTAAACCCTATTTATAAAAATTATAATTTTAATCGTATACCTTCAATCACAAATATAACCACAAACCCTAAACCTTAAACCCTAAATCCTAAATCCCAAATCTCAAATCCCAAATCCCAAAACCCAAAACTCTATTTATAAAAATAATAATTTTAACTCTAAACCTTTACCCATAAATATAACTATATATCCTATACCCTAAACCACAAATCCCAATTTAAAAAACCCTAAATTCCAAATCACAAAATCCTAAGCCCAAATCCATAAATCCCAAACCTCAAAACCCAAAATCATCAAATCCCTACATTGCCCCAAGTTTGGTAGATTGAAATGTAATTGAATCTGAATTTATTCCTTCCAAATTTGTGATTGGTTGGGCTTAAAAGTGGGAATGGAATGGAATTGGTTCATAAAAGAGAAGAAATCATAATTTCATCTCCCCCCCTAAAGGATTCATTATTCCATTCCTATATCAAATTTGTTTTCAAATTTTATCAAAACCCCAAAGCCCTAAATGCAAAAAACCTAAAACCTAAATCCTAAATCTCATTGCCCTAAACCCTATTTAGAAAAATAAAAATTTTAACACTAAACATATGACCTTTAACCCAAAATCTCAAACCATTAATACTATTTAGAAACATAAGAATTTTAACACTAATATTTAACCCACAAATAAAACCTTGAATCCTAAATCCCAAATCCAAAATCCTAAAACCCTAAACACTATTTAGAAAAATATTATTTTTCCCTAAACCTTAACAAACAAATATAACATTAAACAATAAACCCGAAATCATAAATCACAAAACCCTAAAACCCTAAACCCTAAACCCTAAATCCTAAATCCCAAATCCAAAATCACAAATCCAAAATCCAAAATCCAAAATCCAAAAACCCAAATCCCTATTGGGAAAAATAAAAATTTTAACCTTAAACCTTTACCCACACACCATAAACCCTAAACCCCAAATCACAAATCAAAAAACAATAAACCCTAAGCACTATACCCTAAGCCCAAAATGAAAAAAACCTAAACCCTACATCCAAAATCTCAAAACACTAAAACCTATTTAGGAAAATATCAATTTTAACACTAAACTTTAACCTACAAATATAACTGTGAATCCTGAATCGCAAACGCTTAACCTATATAGAGAAATAAAAAATTTATCCATAAACATTAATCCATAAATAAAACCCCAAATCCTAAACCCTACACCCCAAATCCAAAATCCAAAATCAAAAATCCCAAAACCCTAATCACTATTTACAAAAATAATAATTTTAACCCAAAAATTAAACCTACAAATATAACCCTAAATAATAAACCTTAAATCCAATATCCCAAAGACAAAACCCTATTTATAAAAATAATAATTTTAACCCTAAACCCTAAATCCCAAACCCACAATCCCAAAACCAAAACACCAAAACGAAAAACCTTATTTAGAAAAATAATAATTTAATCCAAAACCTTTAGACACAAATATAAATATAAACCCTAAACCCTAAACCCTAAATCCCAAATCTTAAAACTCTAAACCCCAAATCCCAAAATTTTAAACCATAAAACCCTAAACACTATTTAGAAAAATAAAAATGTTAACAATAAAGCTTAACCAACAAATATAACCCTAAACCCTAAACCCTAAATACTAAATCCAAAATCCCAAAACCATAAACCTTAAACCCTATTTTGAAAATTAAATTTTTTAATCTTAAACCTTAACCCATAAATATAATCGTAAACACTAAACTTCAAATCCCAAAACCCAAAATCCCTAAATTCCAAATCTCTTACCTTAATACACTAAACCCATTTTTGAAAATTAATAATTTTAATAATATATTTTATTTTTAAATAATATTTATTTAGAAAAATAATGATTTCAATAATAAATTTTTTCTAACGAAAAAATATAATTAAATAATATTATTGAAATTTTACTAAATATAAGAGTATTGAAATAATATACAGTGTTTTTCATTACATTCCAATTGTAAACCACACGATGCGATACTGATTCATTCTTTGATTCCACTGGTCAAACCAAATAAAATAGTTTCCATTCCATTTCAATTCTTATTCTTATTCTGATTCCAATATATTGTCCATGTCCAAAGTGTTTAAATTTTAAGTCCACGATCAACAAATTTAAACCTAGGATCACCGTATTGAGATGTTTGCTCAACAACGGGAGATGATAGACGAATGACATAAGGTGATAATGAGATTCTTACACAAACTTAGTAAAAATATAGCATCATAATTCTTTAGTACATTTTCACAAATAACACCTACCTCACAACATGCATCAATTTCTCTATTTCCAAGTCTTGGATTTTTTTTCTTATTAGAGTTATATTATTTTGTTAGTTCATGAATAAATGCTAGAATTGCTTGGTTGACGGTATATTAGGACATTTTTGGATTAGGTGGTATATATTTTGATTGAGAATGAGGAGCATATTTTTTATATATATACAGGTAATATTACTTTAACACATGTTTGGTTCATTGGAATGTAATGGAATCAGAATTAATTCTTTTTAATTTTGTGATGGCTTGGGCTAAGAAGTGGGAATAGAATAGAATCGATTCTGAAAAAAGAGAAGAAATCGTAATTTCATCTCCCCCCTCAATGATTCATTATTCTACTCCGTTATAAAAAAAATTTCCAATTTTATCCCAACCCCAAATATAACCTTAAACCTAAGTCCTAAACTATAAGCCCTAAATACAAAGAATCTAAACCCAAAATCCCAAATCTCAAATCCTTAAACCCTATTTACAAAAATAACAATTTTAACACTAAACCTTAACCTATTAATATAACCATGAACCCTAAATCCCAAACCCTTAACACAATTAAAAATAATAATAATTTTAACACTAAAATTTAACCCATACATAAAAACCTAAACCCCAAACCCCAAACCCTAAATTCCAAATAAAAAATCCTAAAACCCTAAAGACTAATTAGAAATAAAAATTTTATCGCTAAACCTTAACCAACAAATATAACCCTAAACAATAAACCTCAAATCACAAATCCCAAAACCCTAAACCCTATTTATCAAAATAATAATTTTAACCCTAAACCTTAACTCACAAATCCAAAACCCAAAATCCCAAATCCCAAATCCCAAATCCCAAATCACAAATCCCAAATCCCAAATCCCAAAACCCAAAACTCCATTTAGAAAAATAATAATTTTAACCCTAAACCTTTACATATAAATATAACTCTATACCCTATACCCTAAATCACAAAACCCTAAACCCTAAATCCAAAACCCTTAATCCCAAATCATAAAATCCTAAACCCCAAATCCCTAAATCCTAAACCTCAAAACCCAAAATCCCCAAATCCCTACATTACCCCCATGTTTGGTAGATTGAAATTTAATGGAATCTTAATTGATTCCTTCCAATTTTGTGATTGGTTGAGGTTAGAAGTGGGAATAGAATGGAATTTATTCCTAAAAGAGAAGAAATCATAATTTCATCTCCCCCCTAAAGGATTCATTTTTCTATTCCTATATCAAATTTGTTTTCAAATTTTATCACAACCCCAAATATAACCCTAAACCCTACACCCAAAGCCCTAAATGCAAAAAACCTAAACCCTAAATCATAAATCTCAAAGCCCTAAACCCTATTTAGAGAAATAACAATTTTAACACTAAACCTTAACATACAAATATGATCCTTAGCCCAAAATCTCAAACCTTTAACCTTATTTAGATAAATAATAATTTTAATCCTAAAATTTAACCCACAAATAAAATACTAAACCCCAAATGCCAAATCAAAAATACTAAAACCCTAAACCTTAACCTACAAATATAACCCTAAACAATAAACCCCAAATGAAATATCCAAGACCCAAGACCATATTTGTAAAAATAATAACTTTAACTGAAAACACTAAACCCTAAATCAAAAATCCCAAATCCAAAATCCAAAATCCCAAATCCAAAATCCAAAATACCAAAACCCAAAACCTTATTTAGAAAAAAAATAATTTTAACCTTAAACCTTTACCGACAAATATAAATATAAACCTAAAACCTAAACCAAAAACCCTAAATCCCAAATTCATAAATCCCAAACTACAAAACCCTAAACACTAATTAGAAAAATAATAATGTTAACACTAATGCTTAACCAATAAATATAACCCTAAATCCTAAATCCTAATTGCCAAAACCCTAAACCCTATTTAAAAATAACAATCTTATAACCATAAACCTTAAACCATAAATATAATCAAAAACCCTAAACCCCAAATCCCAAAACCTAAAGTCCCAAAATCCTAAATCCCTTACCTCAATACCCTAAACCCTCTTTTGAAAATTAATAATTTTAAAAATATATTTTATTTTTAAGTAATATTTATTTACAAAAACAATTATTTCAATAATGAATTTTGTCTCATGAAAAAAAAAATTAAATGATATTATCGAAATTTTACTGAACATAAGAGTATTAAAGTCATAGATAGTGTTTTCCATTACTTTTCAATTGTAAACCAAAATATTTACTATTGATTCTTTCTTTTATTCCACTGGTCAAACCAAATATAACAGTTTCCATTCCATTTCAATTCTTATTCTTATTTTTATTCTTATTACATTTTGTTGTCCATGTCCAAAGTGTTCGAATTTTAAGTCCACTATCAGTAAAATTAAACTCAGGATCACTGTATTGAGATGTTTACTCAACAACGAGAGATGATTGTTGAATGACATGAGGTTATAACGAGATTCTTACACAAACTTAGTCAAAATATATCATCATAATTCTTTAGCACATTATCACAAATAACATCTACAACACAACATGCATCAATTTCTCCATTTCAAAGTCTTGGATTTTTTTTCTTATTGGAGTTATATTATTTTGTTAGTTCATGAATAAATGCTAGAATTGCTTAGTTGATGGTATATTGGGACATGTTTTGGATTAGGTGGTAAATATTTTGATTGAGAATGAGGAGTATATTTTTCTATATGTACAGGTAGTATTACATTACCCCATGTTTGGTTCATTTTAATGTAACGAAATCAGAATTAATTCCTTTTAATTTTGTGATTGCTTGGGCTTAGAAGTGGGAATAGAATAGAATCGATTCCGAAAAGAGAAGAAATCATAATTTCATCTCCCTCCTCAAGGATTCATTATTCCATTCCAATATAAAATTTGTTTTCCAATTTTATCTCAACCCCAAATATAACCTTAAACCGAAAATATTAAACTCTAATCCCTAAATGCAAAAAATCTAAATCCAAAATCCCAATCTCTAATCCCTAAACCCTATTAACAAAAATAAAAATTTTAACACTAAACCTTAACCTACTAATATAACCCTAAACCATAAAAACTAAACCCCAAATCACAAATCAAAAAACCCTAAACACTAAACCCCAAGCCCAAGATGACAAAAACCTAAACCCTACATCCAAAATCTCAAAGGAGTAAAACTTATTTAGAAAAATAAGAATTTTAACACTAAACTTTAACCTACCAATATAACCGTGAACCCTAAATCCCAAACCATTAACCTATTTAGAAAAATAAAAATTTTAACCCTAAACATTAACCCATAAATAAAACCCTAAACCCTACACCACAAATCCAAAATCCTAAATCCCAAAACCCTAATCACTAATTAGAAAAATAATAATTTTATCCCAAAACTTTAACCTACACATAAAACCCTAAACAATAAAATCCAAATCAAATATCCCAAACCCTAGACCCTATTTATAAAAATAATAATTTTAACCCTATACCCTAAACAACAAATCTCAATTACCAAATATAAAATACCAAAACCCATAACCTTATTTAGAAAAATAATAATTTTAACCCTAAACCATTACCCACAAATATAAATATAAAACTTAAACCCTAAACCCTAACATCCTAACACCCTAAACCCTAAATCTATGAATCCCAAATCACAAAACCCTAAACTCTATTTAGAAAAATAATAATGTTAACACTAAAGCTTAACCAACAAATATAACCCTAAACCCTATTTTGAAAAATAATTTTTTTAACCCTAAACCTTAACCCACAAATATAATCGTAAACCCTAAACCCCAAATCACAAAACCCAAAATCCCAAAATCCCAAAATCCTAAATCCCTTACCTCAATACCCTAAACCCGATTCTGAAAATTAATAATTTTAATAATATATTTTATTTTTAAGTAGTATTTATTTAGACAAGTAATGATTTTTAAGTAGCTCCTACCTCACAATATCCATCAATTTCTCCATCTTCTTAGACTTGGATTTTTTACTTATTGGAGTTATATTATTTTTCTAGTTTATGTAGAGACATTTGGTATATGCTAAACTTGATGTTCTTGAATAAATGATAGAATTTCTTGGTTGACAGTATATTGGGACATGTTTTGGATTAAGTGGTATATGTTTTGATAGAGAATATGCAGTACATTTTTGTACATGTAAAGGTGATATTACATTACCCCATGTTTAGTTGACTGGAATTGAATTCCATCTTTATGCCTAGTTAGACTAAAAAGTGGGAATGGAATGAAATCGATTCCTAAAAGTAAAGGAATCAAAATTTCTTCTCCTCCTTAAGTAATCATGATTCCATTCTCATCTCAAATTATTTTTCTCAATTTTACACCAACCTCAAATAAAACGCTAACTCCAAACCCTAGACCCCAAACCCAAAACCATATTTAGAAAAATAATAATTTTAACCCTAAACCTTAACCCATAAATATAACCCTAAACCTTAAAACTAAAACCCTAAATCCCAAATCCCAAAACACTAAACCATATTTTCAAAAATAATAATTTTAGGCCAAATCCTAAAACCCTAAACCCTATTTTGAAAAATAATTATTTCAACCCTAAACTTTAACCCACAAATATAACCCTAAACTCTAAATACCAAAATCCCAAAACCCAAAACCCCAAATCTTTAAATCCCAAATCCTAAACATCTCTACCCTAAACCTTATATAGAAAAATAATAATTTTAATATTTTATTTTATTTTTAAGTAATAATTATTTAGAAAAATAAGATTTAAGTAATGTATGAATATTAAGGTAATAAATAGTGTTTTTCAATTCATTCCAATTATAAACCAAAAACTGTAATACTGATTCCTTCTTTGATTACAGTGGTTAAATAAAAAAACTATTTCCATTCCATTCTCATTCCGATTTCATTATGTTTTCAATGTCAAAAGTGTTCAAATTTTAAGTCCCCGGTAAGCAAATTTAAACTGAGGATCATTATATTGATATGTTTACTCAACAACAAGAGATAATGGCTCAATGACATGAGGTGATGATGAGATTCTTATTCAAACTTTGTCAAAATATAGCATCATAATTCTTTAGTTCAATATCACAAGTAGCACCTACCCCACAACATCCATCAATTTCTCCATCTTCTTAGACTTGGATTTTTTTTTCTTATTTGAGTTATATTATTTTGTTAGTTTATATAGAGACATTTGGTAAATTTTAAACTTGAAGTTCTTTAATAAATGATAGAATTGCTTGGTTGACGGTACATTGGGACAAGCTTTGGATTAAGTGGTATATATTTTGATAGGGAATGTGTAGTTTATTTTTCTATATGTACAGGTAATATTACATTACCCCATGTTTTGTTGATTGGAATCAGAATTGATTTATTCCAATTGTATGTTCGGTTGGGCTTAGAAGTGGGAATAGAATAGATTCTATTCCAAAAAGAAAAGGAATAATAATTTTATCTCCCCCAAGCCCTAAAGCCTAAAGCGTAAACCTTAAAACCCAAATCTCAAAACACTAAACCTATTTATAAAAATAAAATTTTTAATGCTAAACCTTATCCAACAAATATAACCTTGAACCCTAAATCCCAACACCCTTAACCCTATTTAGAAAGATAATAATTTTAACCCTAAACATTAACCCACAAATATAACTATAAACTATAAACTATAAACTCTAAACCCAAATCCCAAATCCCAAATCCCAAATTCAAAATTCAAAATCCAAAAACCCAAAACCCTATACCATATTTAGAAAAATAATAACTTTTAACCTAAACCTTATCCTACAAATATAACCCTAAACCCTAAACGCTAAATCTCAAATCTTAAAATCCTAAACATTAACTCACAAATATAATCACAAACCCTAAAACATAAACCCTAAATCCCAAATCTTAAATTCCAAATCCAAAATCCAAGATACAAAATCCCAAAACCCTATTTAGAAAAATAATAATTTTAACCCTAAACAATAACCCACAAATATAACCATAAACACTAAACCCTAAATCTAGAATTCCAAATCCCATAACCCTAAACCTCAAATCCCTAAATCCAAAACCTTAAAACCCTAAACCCAATTTAAAAAAATATTAATTTTAATAATATATTTTATTTTTAGGTAATAATTATTTTGAAAAATAATGATTTCACTAATTTATTCTATCTAATGAAAAAAATAATAATTAAATGATATTGTCAAAAGTTTCCTCAATATAAGAGTATTAAGGAGATACACAGTGGTTTCCATTACATTCCAATTGTAAACCAAACATTGTTATATTGATTCATTCTTTGATTCCATCAATTTCTCCATCTTCTTAGACTTGGATTTTTTGACTTATTGGAGTTATATTATTTTTCTAGTTTATGTAGAGACATTTGGTATATATTAAACTTGAAGTTCTTGAATAAATGATAGAATTGCTTGGTTGACAATATATTGGGTAATGTTTTGGATTAAGTGATATATTTTGATAGAGAATGTGCAATATATTTTTGTATATGTATAGTTAATATTACATTACCCCATGTTTGGTTGACTGGAATTGAATGGAATCATAATTGATTCCTTCCATCTTTATGTTTGGTTAGGCTAAAAAGTGGGAATGGAATGGAATTGATCTCTAAAAGAGAAGGAATCATAATATCATCTCCCCCCTTAAGTAATCATGATTTGATTCTCATCTCAAAATATATTTCAAATATTACCCCAACCCCAAATAAAACCCTAAGCATTAAGCCCTAAACCTAAAAGCCAATTTAGAAAAATAATAATTATAACCCTAAACCTTAACCCACAAATATAACCCTAAACCCTAAACCAAAAACCACAAATCCAAAACCCCAAATTCCAAATCTAAAAACACAAAACCCTTTTTTGAAAAATAATAATTTTACCCCAAAACCTTAACCCCTAAATATAAACCTAAATGCTAAATACCAAATCCCAAAACACTAAACCTTAAGCTACAAATATAACCAAAAACCCTAAACCCCAAATCCCAAATCATAATATACTAAACTACAAATCCTTAAATCCTAAATCCCAAACCATAATACCCTAAATCTTATTTAGAAAAATAATAATTTTAAATATATATTTTATTTTTAAGTAATAATTATTTAGAAAAATAATGATTAAGTAATGTATTTTCTTTGAAGAAACAAAAATAATTAAATGATATTATTTAAATTTTACTAAATATATATGAGTATTAAGGTAATAAACAATATTTTCCAATTCATTCCAATTCTAAAGCCAACAATGTAATAATGATACCTTCTTTTATTCCAATAGTCAAATCAAAAAACATTGTTTCCATTTCATTCTCATTTCTATTCTCATTCTAATTTCATTTTGCTATCTATGTCAAAAGTGTTCAAATTTTAAGTCCACAGTCAACAAATTTAAACTCAAGATCATCATATTGATACATTTACTTAACAACAGGAGATGATGGCTCCATAACATGAGGTGATGATGAGATTCTTACACAAACTTAGTCAAAATATAGAATCATTATTCTTTAATACAATATCACAAGTAGCACCTACCTCATAACATCCATCAATTTCTCCATCTTCTTTGACTTCAATTTTTTTTCTTATTGGAGTTGTATTATTTTGTTAGTTTATGTAGAGACATTTGGTATATGTTAAACTTAAAGTTCTTGAATAAATGCTAGAATTTCTTGGTTAACAGTATTTAGGGACATGTTTCAAATTAGGTGGTATATATTTTGATGGAGAATATAGAGTATATTTCCCTATATGTATAGGTAACACTACATTACCCTATGTTTGTTTGATTAGAATGTAATGGAATAAGAATTGATTCCTTCCAATTTTATATTTGTTTGGGCTAAGAAGGGGGAGTAGAATGGAATCCATTCTTCAAAGAGAAGGAATCACAATTTCATCTCCCTTCTAAGTCATAAATCTCGAACCATAAACCCTAAATCCTAAATCTCAAAATGCTAAACCATATTTAGAAAAATAACAAATTTAACATTAAACCTTAATATACAAATATAACCTTGAACCCTAAATTCCAAAACCCTTAACCTATTTAGAAAAATAATAATTTTAACCCTAAACATTAACCCACAAATATAACCCTAAACCAAAAACCTAAAATCCTAAATCTCAAAACCAAAAACCCTATTTAGAAAAATAATAATTTTAACAATAAACCTTAACCTACAAAATATAACCCTAAACAATAACCCCCAAATTCCAAATCCCAAAATCCTAAATCCTATTTATAAAAATAACAATTTCAACCATAAACCTTAACTCAAATATATAACCACAAACCCTAAACCCCAAATCCTAAATCCCAAAAACCCCGATCCTAAATCTCAAAACCTAAAACCCATAACCCAAAACTCTATTTAAAAAAATAATAATTTGAACCCTAAACCTTAATACATAAATATAACCATAAACCCAAAATGAGAAGGAATCATAATTTCATCTCCACCCTAAGACCTAACGCCTAAACCTTGACACCTAAATCCCAAATCTCAAAATGCTAAATGCTATTTAGAAAAAACAATTTTAACACTAAACCTTAACAAACAAATATAACCTTGAACTCTGAATCCCAAAACCCTTAACCCTATTTCAAAAAATAATAATTTTAACCCAAAACATTAACCCATAAATACAAATCTAAATCCTAAACTCTAAACCCTAAATCTTGAATTAAAAATCCCAAAACCCTAAACCCAAAATCCCAAATCCTAAATCCCAAATCCCAAAACACTACACCCAATTTAGAAAAATAATAATTTTTAGCCTAAACCTTATCCTACAAATATAACCCTAAACTCTAAACACCAAATCCTAAATCACAAATCCAAGATCCAAAATCCCAAAACACAATTTAGAAAATTAATAATTTTAACCCTAAACCCCAAATTCTAAATCCAAAATCCCTAAACCCTATTTAGAAAAATAATAATTTTAATAATATAATTTATTTTTAAGTAATAATTATTATAAAAATAATGATTTCAATAATGTATTTTGTCTAATGAAAAAATAATAATTAAATGATATCATAAAATGTTTCTTGAATATAAGAGTATTAAGACAATATACAGTGTTTTCCATTCTATTCCAATTGTAAACAAAACAATGTAGTAATGATTCCTTCTTTGATTTCAATGGTCAAACAAAAAAAATATTTCCATTCCATTTCCACTCTCATTCTCATTCCAATTCCATTATGTGGTCCAAGTCGAAAGTGTTCAAATTTTAAGTCCACCATTAGCAAATTTAAACTCAAGATCATCGTATTGAGATATTTACTCAACAATAGGAGATGATAGTTCAAAGACATAAGGTGATGATGAGATTCTTACACAAACTTATTAAAAATATAGCATCCTAATTCTTTAGTACAATATCACAAGTAGCACCTACCTCACAACATCCATCAATTTCTCCATCTTCTTCAACTTGGTATATGTTAAACTTGAGGTTCTTGAATAAATGCTAGAATTTCTTAGTTGACGGTATATAAGGACATATTTTGGAATAGGTGTTATATATTTTGATAAGGAATGTGGATTTTATTTTTCTATATGCACAGGTAATGGAATCAGAATTGATTCGTGTGAATTTTATGTTTGGTTGGGCATAGAATTGGGAATAGAATGGAATCCATTCTTAAAAGACAAGGAATCTTAATTTCATCTCCCTTCTAAGCCCTAAATCCAAAACCATAAACCCTAAATCCCAAATCCCAAATCTCAAAATGATAAACACTATTTAGAAAAATAACAATTTTAACACAAAACCTTAACCCATAAATTTACCCTGAACCCTAAATCCCAAAACTCTTAACCTATTTAGAAAAATAATATTTTTAACCCTAAACATTAACTCATAAATACAACCTGAAACCACAAATCTCAAAACCCTAAACCCTAAACCAAAATCTCAAATTCAAAAACCCTAAACCCTATTTAGAAAAATAATATTATAACCAAACTTTAACCAATAAATATAACCCTAAACCCTAAATCCCAAAACCCTTAAACCTATTTAAAAAAATAATAATTTTAACCCTAAATATTAACACCCAAATATAACCATAAACCCTAAACTTGGATTTTTTTCTTATTGGAGTTATATTATTTTGTCAACTCATATAGAGACATTTGAAATATGTTAAACTTGAAGTTCTTGAATAAATGCTAGAATTTCTTGGTTGACGGTATATAAGGACAAATTTTGGATTAGGTGGTATATATTATGATAGAGAATATAGGGTTTATTTTTCTATATGTATAGGTAATACTACAATACCCATGCTTGGTTAACTGTAATGGAATGGAATGAGAATTGATTCCTTCCATCCTTACGTCTACTTAGGCTAAAAATTTGAAATGGAATAGAATCGATTATTAAAAGAGAAGGAATCATAATTTTTTCTCCCTCCTTAAGTAATCATGATTCCTTTCACATCTCAAATTGTTTTCCTAATTTTACCAAAACCCCAAATATAACCCTAAGCCCTAAACGCTAGACCGTAAACTCTAAACCATGAACCCTAAATCCTATTTAGAAAAATAATAATTTTAACCCTAAACCTTAAACCATAAATATAACCCTAAATCCAAAACCCCAAATCCCAAACCCAAAACAATAAACCCTATTTTGAAAAATAATAATTTTAACCCTAAACCCTAAATCCCAAATCGCAAAACCCAAAACCTTAAATCCTAGAACCCTAAACCCTATTTAGGAGAATAATAATTTCAATAATGTATTTTGTTAGATGAAAAAATAATAATTAAATGATATCATAAAACTTTTCGTTAATATAAGACTATTAAGATAATATACAGTATTTTCCATTCAATTCTAATTATAAACCAAACAATGTAATACTAATTTCTTCTTTGATTCCAGTGGTCAAACCAAAAAAAACCTATTTACATCCTCTCTCACATTCCAATTCCATTTCGTGGTCCATGTAGAAAGTGTTCAAATTTTAAGTCTAGGATCAGCAAATTTAAACTCAGGATCATCGTATTAAGATATTTACTCAACAACAGGAGATGATGGTTCAATGACATGAGGTGATGATGAGATTCTTACACAAACTTAGTCAAAATATAACATTATAAGTCTTTAGTACAATATTACAAGTAGCACCTACCTCGCATCATCCATCAATTTCTCCATCTTCTTCGACTTGGATTTTTTTTCTTATTGGAGTTATATTAATTTGTCAGTTTATGTAGAGATATGTGGTATAAGTAAAACTTGAAATTCTTGAACAAATGGTAGAATTGCTTTGTTGATGGTATATTGGGACATGTTTTGGATTAAGCGGTATATATTTTGAATAAGAATGTAGCATATATTTTTATATATGTAAAGGTAATATGACATTACCCCTTGTTTGGTTGACTGGAATGAAATGCAATCAGAATAGGATCCTTCCAACTTTATGTTTTGTTAGGTTGAAAAGTGGGAATAGAATATAATGGATTCCTAAAAGAGAAGGAATCATAATTTCTTCTCTCCCCCTTAAGGAATCATGATCCCATTACCATCTTAAAAAAAATTCAATTTTACCCCAACCCTAAAAATAACTGTAAACCCTATTTTGAAAAACAATAATTTCAACCCTAAACCTTAAACCACAAATATAACCCTAATCCCTAAATCACAAATCCCAAAACCCTAAACCCTATTTAGAAAAATAATAATTTTAATAATATATTTTATTTTTAAGTAATAATTATTTAGAAAAAAATGATTTAATTAATTAATTTTGTTTAACGAAAAAATAATAATTAAATCATATTATTTAAATTTTCCAATTCATTCTAACTGTAAACCCAACACTGTAATAGTGATTTCTTCTTTCATTTCAGTGGTCAAACCAAACAAAATTGTTTCCATTTCATTCTTATTCTCATTCTCATTCTCATTCCATTCTGTTGTGCATGTCAAAAGTGTTCAAATTTTAAGTCCACGGTTAACAAATTTAAACTCAAGATCATTGCATTGATATGTTTACTCAACAACAGGAGAAGATGCATTAATGAAATGAGGTGATGATGAGATTATTAAACAAATATAGTCAAAATATAGCATCATAGTTCTTTAGAACAATATCACAAGTAGCACATACCTCATAACATCCATCAATTTCTCCATCTTCTTGGACATGGATTTTTTTTCTTATTGGGGTTATATTATTTTGTTAGTTTAAGTAGATACATTTGGTATATGTTAAACTTGAATTTCTTGAATAAATGCTAAAATTTCTTAATTGACTATATATTTTGACTTGTTTTGGATTAGGTGATATATATTTTGATAGAGAATGTGGAGTATATTTTTGTATATGCCCTACTATAATACATGTCTTTGGTCTCTTAAATTTAGCCTTGGTTATTTAAAAAATCGAGACTATAGGGTTTTAGTCTCATTTTAAAAAAAACCGAGGCCATAGATATACCCTATATCCTCGGTTATTTAAAAATTTAGACCATAGACATACCCTATGAACTCGGTTATTTAAAAATTAAAGTTGTAGACATGCCCTATCAATTTTCTCTCTTTTACAATAAATAACAAATTTTTTATCAATTTTTTTCTTTTTTTCTCTTTTTTTTTTCTTTTTCCATCTCTTTTTTTTTTCTTTTTCCATCTCTTTTTATCCCTTTTTTTCCTTTCTCTTCTCTTTTTCCCCATTTTTTTTTCATTTTTTCCTTTCTCTTCTCATTTTACCCATTGTTCCCTTACTCTTCGCTTTTATTTTCCCAACCACCTCTCGCACGTTGTGTTTCCCTGGCCGTCAATCCTCTAACTACCTCATCCCTGGCCTCCAGATACCTCATCCCCTCTAGCTCCCTCATCCCCTCCGATGAGCACGAGGGCGAGCGAGATAGATTTAGGGTTTGGCAAGTGCGAGAAGAACTATAGAGATTTTTAGAGAGCAAGAAAAAGTGCATTGCAATTTGTAAAAATATTTCCTTTGACTTCACTTCCTCTAGTTTTTCTACCTTTTCGGTTCGATACATATTCTTATTTTGGTTCTTATCTATTTGAGTTGTTGGTACTTAGTTGGAAATGGACTTAGAGTAGACCCTAATGGTTTATTTATCTGTTTGCAGAATGATTGATTGGCTTCTTAGGCTAGTGCAAGTGGAACTATTGCTATAATATAGAGTTCAAAGTACATATCTGAGAGGAATTTGGAGAAATTCATCACATTCCAAAGGAGGGTTCTGATATTTGACAGAGTGTTAAAAAAGAGGAGGAATCGGTGACGAAATTATTCTTTGAGCCTTTCTTGTGAAGTCTTCCTATTGAAATTTGATTTCTATCTGATATATTTTCTGGTCTTGTTCGGTTGTTCACCCACCCTAGACTTTCTTTTATGGGTTCTTTGAGCAATTGAGCGAAATAGTTGGAGCTTTTCAGGTCTCGGTTTAATCTCATTTTCTTTCACGGAGTTTGAAGAAGCTTCTTAGATACCTTCTAAAGAGATCAAGCGTCGATTTTGATTTGTATGGGTTATCAGTTCCACTTTAATTTGAGTTTTGTTTCAATCTCCGAGAAGCCCATATTTAGACGCGGGTTGTTTAATTCAATTTGCTAGCTTTTACTAACCACTTTCTTCTTTTTGAGTTAGTTTTCTGGCTTTATGCTTCCATGGATTGTACAAGCACAACCCCCATATGTTTGTTTTTCTTCTACTTCTATTATTGTTCTTTCTTCACTATCCAACCTTACGTTATCGAGAGAGTACTTTCAACAAAATCTCCTCCGAGTCTCCATCGCCATCTAAGCCAACCCACTTCAAAATTGGGCTCCGAAGAATCCTTATCAGTATTGCTTTAGGAGTAGTTACGGGTCTGATTGGTATGCTTCTCTTTGCTATCTTAGTCCCCAGCTTTGTTCGTTACCTAAAGAGAACTTCAGTTCTCAAAGGTCCCGTCATATTTTCCCCAAAAATTGATACCAAGACTCTCCAATCTGCTTTAGCGAGTGAAAATCAGTTGTTAGGATCAAACCCACTTGGAAAGTACTACAAGACAGTTCTTAACAATGGGCTAACCATTGTAGTCAAAAGGCTTGAGCCCTTTAGCGGGACTGGCTTACTGGGGGCTCATAACAAATCAGTGAAGAGACGGATACAACAGGAACTAGAAGTACTAGCTAGCTTGAGAGACAGGAATTTGATGAGCTTAAGGGCTTATGTTCATGAACAAGATAGATTCTCTTTGGTTTATGATTATATGACATATGGGAGTCTTAAAGATGCTATGAATAAAGTTAAGGAAAATCAATTGTAGCTTGGTTGGGAATATTGACTTCGAATTGCAGTTGGGGTGATTAAGGGAATTCAATATCTTCATTCCTTTGTTCCTCGGGTTCTGCATTACAACTTGAAGGCTACAAATGTCATGTTGGATGTAGAGTTTTAACCCAAATTGGCTGATTGTGGGTTGGTTAAGCTTATGACCAATTTTGATTGGGCTCAATCTGGTTGTAGTGCTCCGATGTGTTTCCAAAATGGCAGGTACGTTCAACCTACTTTGATCTTATTTTAGTTCAATTCAATTTAATAGTGGAAGCTATAAGGCAACTTGAACCAAAACTGTGTCTACAATTTAAGACTTAGCTTGGTGATCATAACTTAAGCGTAAGCATAGTAGCGACTAGAGACTATTTTCTTTGCTTTAAGAGTATTGATTTGAGTTAGCTTCCCACATGAGTGGAAGACTTCTTACAGATGGTGCTGCACCTAATAAAGTTGTTCTACAAAAGTTAGTGTCTTTGTTAACATGTTTTAGTCTTTTTCATTGACTCAAATTTCCTTTATTCCAATCCAATTACTTATTAATTTGATAATATGATATTTCATTGTGAATTAATATTATTGATGATGAATATATATTGGCTTTTAATATGATGGTAGATTATTCAGAACACTTGATCAGGATTCAGATGGAAACTTATCGATAACAATTGAAGAAGTAGACTTGTAAATGATTATAATAGTAAAAAGTCATTTTGTAATATTAAGGTTATTATTCATAGTTATTCTAAATATTATACCTAACTAGTTAGGTTTTATTATGTTTTAGTGTATAAACTTTCAAATGTAATTGTATTTTTAATATTAATATAATATGATTTATAATATAGTAATTAATAAATTTATTGTAATTTATATTGATTTTTAATATTTTAATTAATAATTGTATTTTTATTCAAATTTATGGTCATGTAATAGGTAACAGTCTATGATCTCTCTCACTTAGGTCTCGGTTCTTATAACTGTGGCTATAGACGTACGGTCATTGTTAAAAACCAAAGTCATATGTACTTTTTGTAGTAGCTATGTAAAGGTAATATTACATTACTAAATATTTAGTTAACTGGAATGAAATTGAATCAGAATTGATTCTTCTAATTTTATGTTTACTATGGCTGAAAAGTGGGAATAAATTGTCATGGATTCCTAAAAAAGAAGGAATCATTATTCTTCTCCCTACCTTAACGAATCATGGTTCAATTCCTTTTGCAAATTTGTTTCCAATTTTACCTCAACCCCAAATAAAACCTTAAACCTTATTTTGAAAAATAATAATTTTAACCATAAACCTTTACCAAAAATATAACCATAAACCCTAAATCCTAAATAACAAATCCTAAAATCCTAAACCCCATATAAAAAATCCTAAAATCTTAAACCACATTTAAAAAATCCCAAAACCTAAAACCACAAATCTCTAAATCTCAATCCTCAAAACCCAAAACCTTATTTAGAAAAATAATAATTTTAATAATATATCTTATTTTTAAGTAATAATTATTTAAAAAAAATGATTTATAATTTATTTTGTCTAACAAAAAAATAATAATTAAATGATATTATTTAAATTTTACTAAATATAGGGGTACTAAGGTAATATACAATGTTTTCCATTCATTTCTAATTGTAAATCAAATATTGTAATACTGATTTCTTCTATGATTCCAATGGTCAAATCAAGCAAAACGGTTTCCATTCACATCCCATTCTATTTCATTCTGTTGTCCATATCGAAAGTGTTCCAATTTTAATTCCACAGTCAACAAATTTAAAATTAGGATCGTCATATTAAGAAGTTTACTTAACAACAGAAAATTATGGCTCAATGACATGTGGTGGTGATGAGATTCTTACAATAACTTAGTCAAAATGAAGCATGATAATTCTTTAGTACAATATCAAAAGTACTTCAAAACATTCATCAATTTTTTCGTCTTCTTAGACATGAATTTTTTCTTATTGGAGTTATATTATTTATTTAGTTTATGTAGAGAAATTTGGTATATGATAGCTTGAATTTCTTGAATAAATGCTATAATTACTTGGTTGATAGTATATTGGGACATGTTTTGGATTAGGTGGTATATATTTTGATAGAGAATGTGGAGTATATTTTTATATATGTAATGCTTGGTAAACTAGAATGTAATAGAATCAGAATTGATTCCTTCTAATTTTATGTTTGGACGATTCCTTAAGAAGAAAGAATCATGATTCCTTCTCCCCCATTAAGGAATCTTGATTTCATTCTCATTACAAATATTTTTCCAATTTTATCCCAACATCAAATATAAACCTAAACCCTAAACCTTAAGCCCTAAATCCAAAATTTTAAACCCTAAATCCCAAATTACAAATCCCAAAACACTAAACCCTATTTAAAAAATATTAATTTTAACCCTAAAACTTAAGGCACATACATAACCCTAAATTACAAATCACAAATTGCAAATCCCAAAACCCAAAGCCCTATTTAGAAAAATAATAATTTTAACCCTAAACCTTAACCCACAAATATAGCCATAAATCCTAAATCCTAAACCCCAAATCCAAAATCCCAAAACCCAATACCTTAAACCCCAAAATCCAAACCCTAAAACCCTAAACCTCAAATTCTTAAATCCCAAACCTCAATACCCTAAACCTAATTTAGAAAAATAATAATTTTAATAATATATTTTATTTTCAAATAATAATTATTTAGAAAAAAATGATTTAAGTAATGTATTTTGTGTGAAGAAAAAATAATAATTAAATAATATTATTTAAACTTTACTGAATATAGGGGTTATTAAATTAATATATAGTGTTTTTCATTTTAATTTCAATTGTAAACCAAACACTACAATATTGATTCTTTCTTTGATTCCAATGGTCAAATCACACAAAATAGTTTTCATTCAATTCTCATTTCATTCCATTGTCCATGTCGAAAGTGTTAAAATTTGAAGTTCATGATCCATAAATTTAAAACCAGGATCATTGTAATGAGATATTTACTCAACAATAGAAGATGATGGCTAAATTAGAGGAGGTGATGATGAGATTCTTACACAAACTTAGTCAAAATATAACATCATAATTATTTAGTACAATATCACAAGTAACACCAACCTCAAAACATCCATCAATTTCTCCATCTTCTTAGATTTGTATTTTTTTCTTATTGGAGTTATATTATTTTGTTAGTTTATGTAGAGACATTTGGTATATGTTAAACATGAGATTCTTGAATAAATATTAGAATTGTTTGGTTAACGGTATATAGGGATATGTTTTGGATTAAGTGGTAAATATTTTGATAGAGAATGTGAAGTATATTTTTCTATATGTACATGTAATATTACATTACCCCATGTTTGGTTGATTGGGATGTAATGGAATCAGAATTGATTCCTTCTAATTTTATGTTTCGTTGGGCTTAAAGTATGAATAAAATCGTATCGATTCCTAAAAGAGAAGGAATCATAATTTCATCTCCCCTTTTAAGAAATCATTATTCCATTCCAATTTCAAATGTTTTTTTCCAATTTTATCCCAAACCTTAAATCCCAAAACCCTTAACCCTATTTAGAAAAATTATAATTTTAACCCCCAATATTAAACCACAAATATAACCCTAAACCTAACCCCAATTCCCAAATCCAAAATCCCAAAACTCTAAACCTAATTTAGAAAAATAATAATTTTAACCTACAAATATAACCCTAAATCCTAAACCCCCAATCCCAAATCCCAAAACAACTCTAAATCCTATACAAAAATATAATAAATTTAACCCTAAACCATAACTGAAAAATATAACCATAAACCCAAATCCAAAATCTCAAATCCCAAATCCCAAATCCTAAATTCCAAATCCCAAATCCCAAATCCCAAATCCCAAATCCCAAATCCCAAATCCTAAATCTCACAACCTAAAATGCTATTTAGAAAAAGAAAATTTTTAAACTAACCTGAACTCACAAAAATAACAATAAACTCTAAACCTTATACAGAAATATAATAAATTTAACCCTAAACCATAAATGAAAAATATAACCATAAACCCGAAACCCTAAACCCGAAATTCCAAATCCTAAATCCCAAATCCTGAATCCCAAATCCTGAATCCCAAATCCCAATTCCCAAATCCCAAATCTCAAATCTCAAGTCCCAAATCCCACAACCTAAAATACTATTTAGAAAAAGAAAATTTTTAAACCTAAACCATAACTCACAAAAATAACCCTAAATCCCTAAATCCCTAAATCACAAACCTCAAAACCCTAAAGCCTATTTCAAAAATAATAATTTTAATAATATATTTTATTTTTAAATAATAATTATTTAAAAAAATAATGATTTCAATAATGTATTTTAACCCTAAATCTTAACACACAAATACAACCAAAACCCATAAACGCCAAATCCAAATTCTCAAAACCATAAACCCCAAATCCTAAATCCTAAAACCCTAAACTCCAAATTCCTAAATTCCAAATACTAAACCTTAATACCCTAAACCATATTGAGAAAAATAAAAAAATTTAACAATATATTTTATTTTTAAATAATAATTATTTAGTAAAAAAATGATTTCAATAATGTATTTTATGTAACAAAAAAATAATAATTAAATATTATTATTTAAAATTTATTGAATATAGGGTTATTAAGGTAATATATAGTGTTTAACATTCTATTAGAATTGTAAACATAACACTGTAATACTGATTCCTTTTCTGACTCTAGTGGCAAACAAAAAAAAACTGTTTCCATTCCATTTGTATTCTCATTCTCATTCCAATTCCATTTTGTTGTCCATGTTGAAAGTGTTCAAATTTTAAGTCCACAATCAGTAAATTTAAACTCAGGATAATCGTATTGAGATTTTTACTCAATAACAAGAGATGATGGCTCAATGACATGAGGTGATGACGAGATTCTAACACAAACTTAGTCAAAATATAGCATCATAATTCTTTAGTACAATATCACAAGTAGCACCTACCTCACAACATGCATCAATTTCTCCATTTTCCTATACTTAGATTTTTTTTATTAGAGTTATATTATTTTGTTAGTTTAGGTAGAAACATGTGGTATATGTTAAACTTGAAGTTCTCAAAAAAATGCTAAAATTGCTTGGTTAATGGTATATTCGGACATGTTTTGGATTAGCTGATATATATTTTGATAGAAAATGTGTAGTATATTTTTGTATAAGTAAAGGTAATTACAATATCCCATGTTTGTTTAACTATAATGGAATAGAATCAAAATTGATTCCCTCTGTATTTATGTTTGGTTAGGCTAAAAAGTGGAAATTGAATGATATCGATTCCTAAAAGAGAAGGAATCATAATTTCTTCTCCCCCTTTAAGTAATCATCATTCCATTCACATCTCAAATTTTTTTCTCAATTTTTCCCCAACCCCAAATATAACACTAAACCCTAAAAGCTAGACCCTAAGCCCTAAATTCTAAACCCTACATCCTATTTAGAAAAATAATAATTTAAATCCTAAAATTTAACCCATAAATATAATCCAAAACCCTAAACCCAAAACCTTAATCCCTAAAACCAAATCCCCAATCCCAAAACAATAAACCCTATTTTAAAATATATAATAATTTTAACCCTAAACCTTAACGTACAAATATAACACCAAGCCTAAAACCCTAAATCCCATATCCTAAACCCCTAAGCCCTATTTTGAAAAAAATAATTTTAAACCTAAACTTTAACTCATAAATACAACCCTAAACCCAAATTCCCAAATAAAAAATCCCAAAACACTAAACTCTATTTAGAAAAATAATAATTTTAACCATGTAGAGTAACCTAAAAATATAACTCAAAACCCTAAACCCAAATTCCCAAATAAAAAATCCCAAAACACTAAACTCTATTTAGAAAAATAATAATTTTAACCATGTAGAGTAACCTAAAAATATAACTCAAAACCCTAAACCCTAATTTCATAATCCCAACACAACTCTAAATCCTATTTAGAAATATAATAATTTTAACCCTAAACTTTAACTCACAAATATAACCACAAACCCTAAACCCCAAATCTCAAATCACAAATCCAAAATCTCAAAACCCTATTTAGAAAAATAATATTTTTAACCCTAAAATTTAAACCATAAATATAACCATAAACCATAAACACTAAACCCCAAATACCTAAATCCCAAACTTTAAAACCCGAAATCCTATTTAGAAAAATAATAATTTTAATAATATATTTTGTCTAACGAAAAAATAATAATTAAATCATATTACTTAAATTTTACTGAATATATGAGTATTAAGGTAATAAATAGTATTTTCCAATCTATTCTAATTGTAAACCAAACACTACAATACCGATTCCTTCTTTGATTCCAGTGGTCAAACCAAACAAAACATTCCTTTCCATTTTCATTCTCATTTTCATTCCAATTTCATTCTGTTATCCATTGTATTGATATGTTTACTCGACAACAAGAGATGATGGCTCAATGACATGAGATAAGGGTGAGATTCTTACACAAACTTAATCAAAATAGAGCAGGATAATTATTTTGTACAATATCACAAGTAGCACCTACCTCCCAACATCCATCAATTTCTCCATCTTTTTAGACTTAGTTTTTTTTTCTTACTGGAGTTATATTATTTTGTTAGTTTATATAGAAACATTTGGTATATGTTAAACTTGAAGTTCTTGAATAAATGCTAGAATTGTTTGGTTGACTATAAATTAGGACATGTTTTCGATTAGCTAGTATATATTTTGATAGAGAATGTGGAGTATATTTTTGTATATGTAAAGGTAATATTATATTACCCTATTTTTGGTTGATTGGAATGGAATATAATCAAAATTGATTCCCCCCTTAAGTAATCATTATTCCACTACTATCTCAAATATTTTTTCCAATTTTACCCCAACTCCAAATATAACCCTAAACTCTATTTTGAAAATTAATAATTTTAACCATAAACCTTAACCCACAAATATAACCCTAAATCACAAATCACAAATACCAAAAACTTAAACCCCAAATATCAAAATCCCAAACCTCAAAATCATAAACCCTATTTAGAAAATAAATAATTTTAATAATATATTTTATTCTTAAATAGTAATTATTTTTAAAAAATAATTTTAATAATGTATTTTGTCTAACGAAAAAATAATAATTAAATAATATTTTTTAAACTTTACTAAATATAGTGGTATTAAGATAATATACAATATTATCCATTCATTTCCAATGGTAAACAAAACACTGTAATATTGATTCCTTCTTTGATTCCAATGATCAAACCAAACAAAACTTTTTCCATTCACAACCCACTCCATTCCATTTCATTATACATGTCAAAAAGTGTTACAATTTTATGTCCATGGCCAACAAATTTAAAATCAGGATCATCATATTGAGACTTTTACTCAATAATAGGAGATGATGGCTCAATGACATGATGTGATGATAATATTCTTACACAAACTTAGTGAAATTGGAGCAACTTAATTCTTTACTACAATATCACAAGTAGCACGTACCTCAAAACATCCATCAATTTTTCCATCTTCTTGGACTTGGATTTTTTTTCTTATTGTAGTAATATTATTTTGTTAGTTTATGTAGCGAAATTTGGTATATGTTAAACTTGAAATTTTTAAATAAATGCTAGAATTGCTTGGTTGACGGTATATAGGGACATGTTTTGGATTAGGTGGTATATATTTTGATATAAAATGTGGAGTATATTTTTATCTATGTAGAGGAAATATTACATTACCTCATATTTGGCTTATTCGAATTTAATAGAATCAAAATTGATTCTTTTCAATTTTATGTTTGCTTGGACTTCAAAGTGTGAATAGAATGTAATCGATTTCTAAAAGAGAAGAAATCATAATTTCATCTCCCCCTTCAAGAATATTGATTTCATTCTCATCACAAATTTATTTTTTCAATTTTATCGCAACCCCAAATATAACCCTAAACCCTAAAACCTATTAAAAACTAATTTTAACCCTAAATCTTAACACTTAAATATAACACTAAACCCAATACCCCAAATCCCAAACCCTTAAATCCTATTTAAAAAATAATAATAATTCCAAGACTAAACCTTAACGCACGAATATATCCCTATATCAAAAATCCCAAAATCCTATTAAAAAAATAATAATTTTAACCCTAAACCATAACACAAATATAACCATAAACCCTAAACCCTAAACACCAAATCCAAATTCCCAAAACCCTAAACTTATTTTGAAAAATAATAATTTTAACCCTAAACCTTAACCCACAAATATAACCCTAAACCCTTAATCCCAAATCCCAAAATCCAAAACCCTAAATCACTAAATCCCAAATCTTAAACCTCAATACCCTAAACCCTATTTCGAAAAATAATAATTTTAATAATATATTTTATTTTTAAGTAATAATTATTTAGAAAAATAATTATTTAAATAATTTATTTTGTGTGATGAAAAAAAATTAAATGATATTTTTTAAAATTTTACTCAATATAAGAGTATTATGACAATATATAGTGTTTTTCATTCCATTCCAATTGTAAACCAAATACTACAATACTGATTTCTTCTTCGATTCCAGTGGTCAAACCTAACAAAACTATTTATATTTCATTCTCATTTTCATTCCATTTCGTTGTCCATATCGACAGTGTTAAAATTTTAAGTCTACAATCTGCAAATTTAAAATCAAGATCATTGTATTGAGATATTTACTCAAGTAAAGGAGATGATGGCTAAATGATAGGAGGTGATGATGAGATTCTTACACAAACTTAGTCAAAATATAGCATCATAATTCTTTAGTATAATATCACAAGTAGTACCTATCTCATAACACCCATCAATTTCTCCATCTTCTTAGACTTAGATTTTTTTTCTTATTTGAGTTATATTATTTTGTTAATTTATGTAGATACATTTGTATATATTAAACTTGAAGTTATTGAATAAATTATAGAATTGTTTGGTTAATGGTATATAGGGACATGTTTTGGATTAGGTGGTATATATTTTGATAGAGAATATGGAGTATATTTTTCTATATGTACAATATTACATTACCTTATGTTTGGTTGAATAGAATGTAATGGAATCAGAATTGATTCTTTTCAATTTTATGTTTGGTTGAGCTTCAAAGTGTGAATAGAATGTAATCGATTTCTAAAAGAGAAGAAATCATAATTTCATCTCCCCCTTCAAGAATCTTGATTTCATTCTCATCACAAATTTTTTTTCCAATTTTATTGCAACCCCAAATATAACCCTAAAGCCTAAATCCTAAATCCCAAAGTCCAATCCCCAAAACCCTAAACCCTAAACCCCAAATCCTATTTACAAGATCCAAAATCCCAAAATGCAATTTGGAAAAATAATAATTTTAACTCTAAACCTTAACAAACAAATATAACCATAAACACTAAACCCTAAAATCCAAATCCAAAATCCAAAAACCCTAAACCCAAAATCCCAAAATCTAAAACCTTAAAACCCTAAACCCTATTTAGAAAAATAATAATTTTAATAATTTATTTTATTTTTAAGTAATAATTATTTAGAAAAATAATGATTTTAATAATTTATTTTGTCTAACGAAAAAATAAAAATTATATTATATTATTAAAAGTATACTAAATATAACAAAATTAAGTTAATATACAATTTTTTTCATTTCATTTCAATTGTAAACCAAACAATATAATATTGATTTCTTATTTGATTGCAACGCTCAAACCAAACAAAACTATTTTCATTCCATTTGCATTCTCATTAAAATTCCATTTTGTTGTGCATGTTGAAAGTGTTCAAATTTTAATTTCATGATCAACAAATTTAAACTCAGGATTATCGTTTTGAGATTTTTACTCAACAACAAGAGATGATGGCTCAATGACATGAGGTGCTGACAAGATTCTGACACCAACTTAGTCAAAATATAGCATCATAATTATATAGTATAATATCACAAGTAGCACCTATCTCACAACATGCATCAATTTATTAATCTTCCAAGTCTTGGATTTTTTTCTTATTAGAGTTATATTATTTTGTTGGTTTATGTAGAGACATTTGGTATATGTTAAACTTGAAGTTCTTGAATAAATTCTAGAATTGCTTGGTTGATAGTATATTGGGACATGTTTTGGATTAGGTGGTATATATGTTGATAGAGAATGTGGAGTATATTTTTGTATAAGTAAAGGTAATTTTACATTACCCCATATTTGTTTGACTAGAATGGAAAGGAATGAGAACTGATTCCTTCCATATTTATGTCTAGTTAGGCTGAAAAGTAGTAATAGAATGGAATCGATTCTTAAAAGAGAAAGAATCATAATTGCTTCTCCTCCCTAAAGTAATCATGATTTCATTCACATCTCAAACTTTTATTCCTAATTTTTACCCCAACCCAAATATAACCCTAAACAGTAAACGCTATACCCTAAGCCCTAAGTCGTAAACTCTAAATCCTATTTAGAAAAATAATAATTTTAACCCAAAACCTTAACCCATAAAAATAACCCTAAACCCTAAACCAAAAACCCTAAATCTTAAACCCCAAATCCCAAATCCCAAAACAATAAACCCTATTTTGAAAATTAGTAATTTTAACCCTAAATCTTAACCCACAAATATAACTCAAAACCCTAAACCCTAAACCCTATTTTGAAAAATAATAATTTTAACCCTAAACCTTCCCATAAATATAACCCCAAATCCTAAACCCCAAATCACTAAATCCTAAATCCTAAACCTCAATACCCTACACCCTATTTAGAAAAATAATTATTTAAATAATTTATTTTGTGTGATGAAAAAAAATTAAATGATATTATTTAAATTTTATTGAATATAGGAGTATTAAGATGATATAAAATATTTTTCATTCCATTCCAATTGTAAACCAAACATTATAATACTAATTCCTTCTTTAATTTCAACTATAAAAATAAACAAAACTGTTTCCATTCCATTCTATTCTCATTCTCATTCTAATTTCATTCTGTTGTCTAGGTCGAAAGTGATCAAATTTTAAGTCCACGGTCAGCAAATTTAAACTCAGGATCATCGTATTGAGATTTTTACTCAACAACAGGAGATTATTGGTCAATAACATGAGGTGAGGATAAGATTCTTACACAAACTTAATCAAAATATAGCATTATAATTCTTTAGTACAATATCACAAGTAGCACCTACCTCCTAAAATCCATCAATTTCTCCATCTTTTTAGACTTAGATTATTTTTTGGATTAGGTGGTATATATTTTGATAGAGAATGTGGAGTATATTTTGTATACGTAAAGGTAATATTACATTACCCCATATTTGGTTGACTATAATGAAATAGAATCAGAATTGATTTCTTCCAATTTTATGTTTGGTTAGTCTGAAAAGTGGGAATAGATTGTAATGGATTTCTAAAAGAGAAGGAATCATAATTCATTCTCTTCCTTAAAAAATCATGGTTCCATTCCTTTCTCAAATTTGATATCTAATTTTACCACAACCCCAAATATAATTCTAAATCCTATTTTGAAAAATAATAATTTTAATCCTAAATCTTAACCCAAAACCCTAAACACCAAATCCCTAAATCCCAAATCCCTAAATCCTAAATCCCAAACCTCAAAACCCTAAACCCTATTTAGAGGCATTTAATATTTTAAGTTTGTTACTTCATCATTAATTTCTTGACAAAATTTTGTTAGTAAATCCCATAATAATTACTAATTACTTTAGTTGGTATTTGGTTGAATGGTTTTAATTGATTCATTACAATTTTATGTTTAGTTACGCTATAAATTGAAAATATAATAGAATCAATTCCTATAAGATAAGGAATCATGATTCCATCTTCTTCATTAGGAATCATGATTCTATTCTAATATTAAATTTTAATTTCATTTTATCCCAACTCTAAATATAATCTTAAACCTTAAACCCTAAAATCCTGAAACCCTAAACCTTATTTAGAAAAACAATAATTTTAATCCTAAACCTTAACCTACAAATATAACCCTATACCCTAAACCCCAAATCTCATAATAATTATTAACCACTTTTGGTGGTGTTTGGTTGGTAGGAATGAAATGAAAATGGAATTAATTCATTATAACATTATGTTTGGTTGTGTTATAAATTAAATATGGGATGGAATCAATTCCTAAAAGAGAAAAAATCATGATTCGATCTTCCCCCTTAAAATCATGATTCTATTCTAATGTTAAATTTTAATTTCAATTTTGTCCTAGCTTCAAATATAATTCTAAACCTTAAAACCTAAATCCCTATTTAGAAAAATAATAATTTTAACCCCAAACCATAAACCCTATTTAAAAAATAATAGTTTTAACCCTAAATCCACAAATATAATCTTAAATCATATACCCTAAACCCTAAATCTTAAACCTTAAATTATATATCTTATATCGTAAACCTTTAAAATTCAAACCCCTAAACCTTATTTAAAAAAAATTAATAATATATTTTATTTTTAAGTAACAATTATTTTAAAAAATAATGATTTCAATAATGTATTTTATTTGAAAAAAATAACAATTAAATAATATTATTTAAATTTTACTGAATATAAGAATATTAAGATAATATACAGTGTTTTTCTTTCATTTCAGTTGTAAATTAAACACTGTAATATTGATTATTTTTTTGATTTCAGTAATCAAACCAAATAATATAATAATAATATTTTTTTTTATTCCATTTTATTCTCATTTATATTTGTATTCTAATTTGATTATGTGAACTAAATTTAACTTTAAAATTATGAGTAAATCTAATAATAATTGTTCATGATTTTGGTCAATTCGTTAGCAAAATGAATTCGATCTTGATGCGGTTTTTCAGATGATTTAACGATAACATAATTTTGTCAGGAAATATTATTTGCTGACAAAATTAAATTTTTTTCTGGCCAATTAGTTTGTAAGCAATAAATTTAATTCTTGTAGTAACTCAACTAGCGAAACCATAAATTTATGATTTAAGCGAATAAAGTCTTCCTTACTACGTACAAGCAACAGCAATAATAATTTGTTGATGGTACTTTTATCTAATACATTGGCGTATAATTTCAAAACAAAAGAAAAACACAATAAAATTGATAGCTTAACTTACATGCGCAAGACTTCAAACATTTAGTAAATTTGTTATGAGCCACACACAACATCATATGTAGCCACACCTAGTGCGGCCACAACAATTCATTTAATTTTATATACTATTGGCATAAAGTGAAGGCACCCTTCGTATCATAAAGTGAAGGCAGTACCCTTCGTGGATTGCTAATTGCTAAAATAACGTTGAATAATATTAAAGTTATAAATAAGAACGTAAATTTAAGTGGATTGAGTTAAGAACGTAAATTTAAATAGATTGAATTAAAACAAGTTCGAAACTTCTAGTTTAAGTTAGGTGGAGATATGCATAGAAATAAAAGCTTAAGATTTTTTTAAATTTTAAATTAGGGTTTAAATTTAAATTATATATAAAATCATATAAATAATTTCATAAATATTTGAATGTATGTATAGTTTATAAAATTTAAAATTAATTCATATTCCAAGTCAGATTCAAGCTTTAATCGAGTGAGGTTTCAAAAATCTACCTCAAAAAAGTTACACTTACTAGCGGTCATGCAAATTGCCTTTATTATCAAAAAAATGGTCCTAGTAATAAGGCTGCGATTTTGTTTGAGTCATGGGTTAGTTCATGTCAGTTCACTAAATAAAAAAATTCCAAGTATTTTTTATCAAATAAATTTTATAATTTTAAAAATTAATATAAACCTTAAATTTGTAGAAGCATTAGTATTAAATATTAATTTAATGAGGTTCATTAAGATTGTTAACAAGATTTAGAATTTATCTCAAAATTTCTGATAGAATGGAGACCCTCAAATAAAAAATAAAAATTCAAATAATATTTTAAATACTTTTTTTAATAATTTTTTATTTTTATTAAAAAGAAAAATGTATATAAAAACCAACGATAAATATTTTTTATGAAAAAAATAAAACTTTGAGCCAACAATTAATAAAAATAAATAATATTTATAGATTAAGGAAAAAATAAAATATATGTAATAATAAATATAAAATTATTTTATAGATATAATTTTGTTACAAACTATCTTGAAATAATAAGAATAAATTATTATTAATAATTAATAAAATTTTAATTTTTTTAGAATTTAAATAAATAATTTAATTTTTTTATATAAAATAAATATTATTGATTTTTAGTAAATAAATAATTTAAAAATAAAACATAAAAATTATAATAAATTAATTTAAGTTTAAAAAATATATATAATTTTACAAATAGTCAGAATCAACTGTAGTATATATATAATTTATTATTAGTTAAAACACGCTTAAAATTTTATGTGTACTATATATATATATAGATATAAATAAACTTTTTTTATTTTTCTAGAATTAAAACACTCACGTCTTTAAAGAAATATATAACACTAAGATCTAATCTTTTAAACTTGGAATTTAAGATCTGATTGTGTTTTTGTTAAAAATAATTAAAGACATGGCAGATTCAAAAAAGCCATTTCATTAAGATACTTCTGTCAATAAATACAAAACATAATTTCTAAACCCTAAAAGTGCTTGCTTAATTTTAACAATTTGTTTTACCTGAAGCGCTGCTATATCCATCAAAATCACTTTTACATATTCTCAAAGCGGAATCATACGTACCCACCCTTAATCTTCTAAACTAAAGGCAGATAAGATAATGAAATAAAATACCAACATTCATTGATTCAGCAACAATCCTCGTCCATGTCTCTATGATATACCATGAAGAGAAGAGTGGTTATTCTTTATTTATTTTTTTCATCTACATCGTGGCAGTTAAGCACGGATTTGATATATATATATATGTAATCTCAACGCTTCTCTTTTGCACTATTTCGGGTCATACATGAAATCATAATGCCTAATCAATAAATTTACAAATTCTAAGACAGTAAGAGGAAGACAACAACAACAGAAACAGATAGGAAACTTAATAGTATAGAAGAGGGAGGGCATAACTCTCCCAATCTCTTCTTATCATAGCAGACCGACAATTACCAAAAGACATGGATCCATATTCGCCATTGATACTTTTTGTGAAGCCATATCCACATATTTCAGTAAAATCTCTATGTATTTGAAGCAGCTCGAGTTACTTCATTTCGTCTTCATCATATAGTCACATACTCAGACAACACCATTCAGAATAATCGTTGTTCTACTCTCATCCTCATGTAATTTCAAATCTTTTGGAACTGCTATATTGGCTTCATAACAGTTTCCAATCTGCAGCACCAAATAATTCACAGGAAAATAAATTACTAGTCTTAATTAGTGGCATAATTTAGGAAAATTAGTAGCCTAATTTGTGGCATGATTTAAGGAAATTAGTGGCATAATTTAAGGAAATTAGTGGCCTAATTTAAGGCTTAAATTATGGCACAATTTAGGGAAATGGAGTCTTGCTTCATCTATAAATAGGGAAGAGTTCATGCATTGAAGAACAAGGCAAAAAATCAGAAAATACAAAGAGAGCATAAGCAAACTCAAAGAGAACATAAGCAAACTCAAAGAGAGAAAATACTTGTGAGTTTGAGAGTTTTCTATAAGTTTGGGGAAATACTTGAGAGATATTATTAGTGAGGAAATTTGTATCTGTATTCTGTATATTTCCTACTCAGTTCAAATAATATCTACTGCCTCCCGTGGACTTAGGCGAATTGCCGAACCACGTAAATTCTGTGTGTTCATTTTATCGCTTTGATATATTCATACACCGTTATTTATTGCTTCCGCCCACAACAAATTGGTATCAGACCCAAATATAGCAGTATTATATATTAAATCGAAGCTCTCGACGAGACGAACACAACGGTGAAAGAATCGCTCAAATCGGAAGTCAGAATCGCCGCCGGAAGAGCTGGGAGTGTTCTTGCCAAGACTGAGTCAACTCACCGAGTTGGACCGAGTCAATTCAAATACTAGTGATATTTGGACCGAATTGGTCCGTTTTTCATCCGTTTTCACCGAGTTGGATCTATTCCTAGCTAATTGGACCATTCCGATTCAATCATGGATTCTGTTTTTCAAATAAGGTATAAAATTTGGAAAAACACTGCTTTTAAGTTGTAAGTGCAAAATTTACGTTATCTGTTTGTACTTATGGCCGATAAAAGAGAGATCGAAGAAGGTGAACAAGCCGACCTTAGAATTTCTCACAAACCAAGTTGTTCTACTCGAAGAACTATGTTGTCCAACGCACAATTCGAGGTGGAGAAATTCGACGGCACCAATAACTTTGACATGTGGCAATGTGAAGTATTAGATCTATTGTTTCGAGAAGGATCTAATATAGCCTTGGAGACCAGGCCAGGAGATTATTCAAATGAAGATTGGAATTATGTCAACCGACAAGCTTGTGGCACAATTCGACTGTGCTTAGGAAAAGATCAGAAGTACTTTGTCATGAAAGAAAATGTGGTCACAGCTTCTCCGGGAAGAAACTAGAGGACAAGTATATGACGAAAAGTATTGAGAACAGACTCTACTTGAAGAAGAAACTTTTCCGTTTCCAGTACAAGAAAGGTACCCCTATGATTGAGCACTTAGATAATTTCAATAAAATTTTGGCCGATCTACAAAATTTAGATATTGAAATTATCGATGAAGATAAAGCTTTGTTGTTGCTGAATTCATTACCTGAGAGCTATGAGCATTTAACCACAACCCTGTTATATGGAAAAGATGAGGTTAAGTTCGTAGATGTTTCAAATGCTTTGGTAAATAACGAGTACCGGAAGAAGGATCAACATGATCACAGAGACTCAATATCAGAAGCATTGACGGCAGCCAGAGGTAGGACGAACAACAAAAAATCTGGCGGATTAAATAATAGGAGGCGATCCAGATCAAAGTCCAGGGGAGATTCATCCAGAAGACGTCCTGCAAAGGATGAGTGTGCCTATTGTCACCAGAAAGGGCATTGGAAGAAAGATTGCCCAAACAAGGACAAGTCAAATGCAAATGTTGCACAGAAGGCCGATGAAGATAAAGAATCAGCCTTTTCAGTTTCATCATCAAAAACCTACTCAGATAAGTGGATCCTTGATTCTGGATGTTCTTATCATATGTGTCCAAACAGACATTAGTTTTCGAGTTTTGAGGAGCTCGATGGAGGAGTTGTGCTTATGGGCAACGATAATGCCTGTCAGACAAAAGGGATTGGAACAGTACGACTAAAGATGCACGATGGTACAATAAGACGACTTACAAATGTAAGGTATATTCCTGACCTAAAGAAAAACCTTATTTCTTTAGGTGTTCTAGATTCTGATGGTTACAAGGTAACATTGGAAAATGGAGTCTTGAAAGTTGTACGAGGTGCATTTGTAGCAATGAAGGGTACTCGAAAGGCGAACTTGTATTTCCTAGATGGGAGTACAGTTACAGGAAGAGTAGCTATCTCAAGTAGTTCTGAAGAAAAGACAAATGATTCTTCCCGCCTGTGGCACATGCGCTTAGGGCATGTCGGTGAAAAGGCTTTGCAAGGCTTAATGAAACAAGGTCTTTTGAAAGGTGCCAAGACTGGAAAGTTTGATTTCTGCGAGCATTATGTAATGGGAAAACAAACAAGAGTCAAGTTCGGCACTGCCATTCATCGTACTAAGGGATCTCTTGATTATATTCACACGGATGTCTGGGGACCTTCAAAGAATGCTTCACTTGGAGGTAAACGTTGATTTGTGACTTTTATTGATGATTTCTCTAGATATGTCTGGATATACACTATGAATCACAAAGATGAAGTTTTGGATATCTTTCTTAAATGGAAGAAAATGATCGAGACTCAGACAGGCAGGAAAATTAAAAGGCTCAGATCTGATAATGGTGGCGAGTATAAATCAGATCCCTTCTTTAAAGTTTGTCAAGATGAAGGGATAATCAGACATTTTTCAGTTCCTCGCACACCACAGCAGAATGGAGTTGCAGAACGAATGAATCGTACTTTGGTTGAGAAAGTTCGATGTATGCTATCTCAATCCAAATTGAGCAAGGCATTTTGGGCTGAAGCTTTGTCATATGCAACTCATATAGTCAACAAACTTCCTGCAACTGCATTAGATGGGAAAACTCCTAAAGAGGTATGGTCTGGACAACCTGCTACTGATTATGATTCATTGCGAATATTTGGATGTCCAGCATATTTTCATGTTAGTGAATCCAAACTGGATCCTAGAGCAAAAAAAGTTGTTTTCTTGAGCTTTAAGGAAGGAGTTAAAGGATTTCGACTTTGGTGTGGTGAATCCAAGAAGATCGTCTTAAGCCGAGATATTACATTCGACGAGTCTGTTATGCTGAGACAGACAAATTCAGAGAAAGAGAATGAAAGTCCAAATACTCTTTCTAAGGTAATGCTTGAGACTCCGGAAGATCCAGAAAAGATTGCACCGACTATCGATCATGGTGAAGATGAAATTGATGATCAAGAAGAGATCTCAGTTGAGGTGGAGGCTTTCTCACCATCACCACCTATCAATCAGCAGCCAGAATCTATTGCCACTACTCGACCAAGAAGGGAGATTAGGAAGCCTACCAGATACACAGACATGGTAGCATTCGCACTTCCAGTAATTGATGATGATGTCCCATGCACTTACAGAGAAGCTGTGCAGAGAGTTGATAGTATGAAGTGGAAGATGGCAATGGATGAAGAGATGAAGTCTCTACACCAGAATCAGACTTGGGAGTTGGTTCAACTTCCCAAAGGAAAGAAAACTATTGGCCGCAAATGGGTCTATGCCAAGAAAGAAGGTGTTCCTGGTAAAGACAATATCAGATACAAAGCCAGACTGGTAGCAAAAGGCTATGCTCAGAAAGAAGGAATAGACTACAATGAGGTATTCTCACCTGTTGTTAAGCATTCATCTATTCGGATACTATTGGCTTTGGTAGCACAGTTTGATCTCGAGTTAGCTCAACTCGATGTCAAAACAGCTTTTCTCCATGGTACTTTGAACGAAGAAATCTACATGTCTCAACCGGATGGCTTCAAAATTCCAGGACGAGAGAATTGGGCTTGCAAGCTGAGCAAGTCAATTTACGGTTTGAAGCAATCACCGCGACAATGGTACAAGCGCTTTGATAGCTTCATTAGAGAACAGAAGTACACACGCAGTCAGTTTGATCACTGTGTATACTTTCGGAAACTCCAAGATGGTACCTTCATTTATTTGCTCTTATATGTTGATGATATGTTGATTGCATCTAAGAACAAGGTGGAGATCGACAGATTGAAGACTCTGTTGAGTTCAGAATTTGAAATGAAAGATCTTGGAGAAGCTAAGAAAATTCTTGGGATGGAAATCACAAGAGATAGAGTTGCAAGCACAGTCTGTTTGACACAGACTCAGTATCTGAAGAAAGTACTACAAAGGTTTGACATTGATGAAAAAACCAAACCAGTAAGTACACCGCTTGCTCCTCACTTTCAATTGAGTGCATTGATGTCACCTAGCACCACCGCCGATGAAAAGAAGCAAATGGAACGTGTTCCATATGCAAATGCTGTTGGTGCCTTGATGTATGCAATGGTTTGCACCAGACCTGATATTTCCCACGCTGTTAGTATGGTGAGTCGGTACATGCATAATCCCGATAAAGGACACTGGCAAACAGTGAAGTGGATTCTACGGTACATCTATGGTACTGTGGATATTGGTTTGAAGTTTGAAAGAGACAAGACTGAAGGCAAACAACTAGTTGGATATGTGGATTCTGACTATGCTGGAGATCTGAATAAGCGTCAATCTACAACTGGTTATGTGTTCACAATGGTAGGAGGACCAGTTTGTTGGAGATCAACATTGCAATCAACTGTAGCTTTGTCTACTACAGAGGCAGAGTATATTGCTGTAACAGAAGCATTCAAAGAAGCTATATGGCTTCTCGGGTTGACTAAGGATTTGGGTATTGTTCAGAAGAACGTGGAGGTTTTCTGCGACAGCCAGAGTGCCATTTGTTTGGCAAAGAACCAAGTTCATCATGGTCGCACCAAGCACATCGATGTTCGATTTCATTTTGTTCGATTTCATTTTGTTCGAGAAATCGTCGATGAAGGAAATGTTATACTCCAGAAAGTTGGAACTGTAGATAACCCCGCAGATATGCTTACAAAGGTGGTTACAGGAATCAAGTTTCAACACTGCTTGAACTTGATCAACATCTCTCGAGCTTAGAGCGCCTAGGGCGCATTTGGAGGCAGCGTTATGAACTTTTTCGCCAAGGTGGAGATTGTTGAATATTGGCTCTAAAAGTAACAAATTAGTGGCATAATTTAGGAAAATTAGTGGCCTAATTTGTGGCATGATTTAAGGAAATTAGTGGCCTAATTTAAGGCTTAAATTATGGTACAATTTAGGGAAATGGAGTCTTGCTTCATCTATAAATAGGGAAGAGTTCATGCATTGAAGAACAAGGCAAAAAATCAGAAAAAACAAAGAGAGCATAAGCAAACTCAAAGAGAGAAAATACTTGTGAGTTTGAGAGTTTTCTATAAGTTTGGGGAAATACTTGAGAGATATTATTAGTGAGGAAATCTGTATCTGTATTCTGTATATTTCCTACTCAGTTTAAATAATATCTGCTGCCTCCCGTGGACCTAGGTGAATTACCGAACCACGTAAATTCTGTGTGTTCATTTTATCGCTTTGATATATTCATACACTGCTATTTATTGCTTCCGCCCACAACACACGATGGTTTAAACACATGGTTAAAATCACTATATCTATCAGTTCACAAGGTAACCAAACTGTAAACAAGAGAGAAGAGGGTATGATGATTGACTTAACAAACAAATCAATCATCAGAAAATAAAAAAAAATAAAAGTCATCTCTAAAAGAATACACATCAGAGGACATGGCAATGAACTAATAAGGAAACTACCATTAATCTTTGGCTACAATGCAATGAGAAGAGCAGGGGGTTATTTTTGACATGGTGCAAAAAAAACTCTATTTTGCATGGCCAAGTAAGAAGCAGAAGATTCGGTGCTCCACCAGAACATAAAGTGCCCACAATGTGAATCTTATCATTTCCCTGTTCGATTGAGCACCACTCACACCAACACTAGACATTAAAGGCTTTGCAAGACAAATAGAATACCTAAAATATATTATTTGAACGTCCGATCACAATCCTGGCTACATTTTCCTTACTAAAGTGTTGAGATTTAATAAGCATACAAACTTGCTCTGTTTACAGGACTCACTACATGATCGTCCACCCCACCAAGCACAAAGTTATAGTTTGAGTTTCCGGCGTTCAAAATCATCAGTTTATGAAGTAAAAGCAATTAAACTTATGTACAAACAGAATGCATGGCTTGAAAATGTCAAAAAAGATACAACCACTGAAAAGAAAGGGTATCCAAAATGCAATTCTCGCTTTTTTGATAAAAATATGCAAATTCTCTTCATTGTTATTTTTCATTGGAGACGACATGTAGTTAAGTTTATATATCCTAAAACTATACTATGCTCTCCAAAGAACCTACCAGAAGCCATTAAAAAAGAATTAATTAGAATCGAGTGATAAAGCAACTAATAAAATCAAGCGAGGACAAAACCAAATTATCAAATAAACCAATTGGCTAAGATAATAACAGAAATAAACATAGTGTCAATGAATAAAAACAAAGCAAAAGGAAACACCACAAGTTGAAGACAAAAAAGAAAACCTTTGTAATCGAACGTACCACGAATGTCCTTGGGAGGATTTGAAGGAGCCGTAGCATGACAAAGAATTGAACGTCCCATCATGGAGAGGGCCGACATAAGACCAGCCACGTATAACACCATCACCAAGCCAATAACCCAAGGCATCAATATGAAACCAATAAAAAAAGTCACCGATCCACAGAGCATCAGAGCTAGCGAAATCCCTAAGAGCAGCGACGCGAAACCCGCCGGGGAAATCTGAGCCGGAACCGACCTCCTAGACATCGATACATCCGGCGGAATAACTGGAGAGTCATCGGAAAAGGAGATCGTCGAAGGATGAGATCGCAAAAGATTATGTACCAGTACTGATAGCTCGTAAAAAACCCCAGAATGTTGATCTTGCTGCCTTCTCATAATTTTTCCCTTATGTTCTCTTCCGAGGAAAAAAAATGAATAACCGGAGGAAGACGTTCGACCAAGTCGGAGAAAATTTAAGAGATAAATCTAAATAAAGAATAAAGAATAAAAATTAAACTTGGTTTGCTTAAAACGAGGCAAATGGATAGAAATCAGAAGCTCTATCTACCAGTACAACGATTAAGTGATTGGAGAGAGTTTCCTTCGACCTCAGGTTTGTTTGTTTCTCAGGAATTATTCTAAGAAAAAGGAAGCTAATAGGAAGAGAAAGAAGGGGCAGTGGAACATCAAATACTTCGGGTGTGTAAATTTTTCCCGAGATTTCTTTTTCTTTAGCTGGTGTTTGGATTAAGAGAAAACTTTCAATCGGTTTAGCTATATCTAACTATCCATATATGACTTTCTCTAGAAACGATATTAGCGTAAAAGCAAGACAAATGAGCTGTGTTGGTCCGATTAGAATTTAGAGCTGTACATTTTATGGATGAGACTAAATAAGTCGCGTGTGGACCACGCGATGTTAAAAACGGTGTTGATAAGGTGGAGCCTGCTGACGAGGGACCTTATCTTTTCTGGCAATTAACCGCCTCATTTTAAATAAAAATTAAATTTTAACCCTACCTCAAGTGCAAATATGTTGACCCAACAAAAAAATTTATGTAAATATGTATTTTTTATTACGTAATAAATATAAGATTTGTTTCATGTTTAAAAATATATTATATATATTAAGTTATTATCACAGTATTTTTTATTATATCTATATTATATTTAATATAAATTTTAAAAATTAATAAAAGTAAATTATTTAAAATAGATAAAAGATAAAGATATTTTCATATATATATTATTGATTATTGTTTAATACATATTTGAATTTAATAACTAAATGTGTCACTATCTATATACCATAAATTAGGAATTATAAGTTTATTTCTAAAGCATTCCTTCCCCTCCATGTAACATGTGACGATATAACATTAAAATAATAATTTTTAAAATAAGTTACATTCACTAAATTTTATAAATTTAAAAAAAATAATAGCAAAAATAAAGATGTGATCATGACTTATTTTTTTGCTAATCAAGATGTGATCAAGGATGAAATTGCAATTTTAAAAATAAAACATATTTATACATTTATTTAAAAATATTTAAATCTTAGTGAAAGAAAATATGAAGAAAAAAAAACCTGCACACCATGGCTGACCTTATAATTAATGTTTGGTAGCTTTTTTCTTCCGCGAAATATAATGTTTCTTCTTGTATTAGTTGTTTGGTTTGATTACTTCAAGTCCATACAACCATTCTTAAAAATGTTTAAATAAAAACAATTAATATTAAAAAGAAAAAGTTATATTTCAATTCTAACGCCATATATTTCTTCTTTGAATGAATAATTTTGATAATTTTTGTTAGAAACAATAATTTTAATGAATATTTTGATAATTTTTGTTAGAAACAATAATTTTAATGAACGATGACATGTGGCTCTTATTTTTGGAATTGAGAACCATTTAATTTGATTATGAAAATAGGGTAGGATTATTTTCATATTGTTTTCCACCTTATATTAATATATTTTTGAATAAATTATTTTTTATCTTTAATATATATTTTTATCAATTAAATTAATTTAATAATAATTTTATTAATTTTTAAAATTAATATTAAATATGCAGTAAAATAATTACGGTAATAACCCATCTTAAAATATATGGTGGAACCATGGAGATAATTCATTGCTCTGTACTCACAATCGCAATATTTCCAAGATTCTGTTATTCACATGTGATTCATAATAGTCTGGAACACGTGAATCACATTGTTATCAGCCACACCTTTGATCTGTCAAATAATAGATGCAGGAGGTCTAAATCGAATCTTCAGAAAAATAAAAAAGGACTAAGTGGAAACTTTTACATGGCAGATGTGGATTTCATATCAATTATTTTAGGTTTATGGAAATTAAAAAATAATAATAATATTTAAATAATATTTAATATTTAAATAATAATTTAAATTAAAATAATAATAAAAATATATGATTTAAACATCAATCATATATTCTTATAATTATAAATTTTAATAATGTTTTTTTTTATTTTTTAAAAATTTATTTTTCGAGAACTTATTATATATTAAATACATAATAACATATTTAAAAAAATATAATTATCTGAATTAATAGATAATAATCACAGGTAACTTTTTAATGTTTAACAATTTATTGTGTGTTCGTAATAATATATACTTAATATCTAAGGTTTCTTTAATTTAGTAATGTCATAATCTTATTTTTATACTTTTTTCATCTTTATATTTCATGCATGATTTTAGTAATATTTATATTTTATAAAAATATTAATTTAACTTAATTTTTTATTTTATTATAATACATTTAACGAAAGATATTTGTTTATTTTTTACCATTTACTCAATGCAAACATTACACTCCTTTAAACTCTTTTATTCCCTTATTACTTACAAGCTCAAAAACTTCACCTATAATTTCATATTGATTATTGATAATCATATAAATTTTATGCAGATTAAGTAGGTTATGTTTAAATGAATATAATATGTATTTTTTTAATTTTGTATACTAAAAATTAGAAAAAATATATATAATATATAGTTTTTGTAATTTGTATGAAAACATTAGGTTAAATTAGTAAAAAAATAACCTGTAAGCACAATTTAATATATAATCATATATATCAAACTTATAGCCCTATTATTATAAGTAATATTAATATCATAAAGACTGTTTGAACTTTATTTAAAATTTAAATGATCTTACTTTTATCACTCTCATAATCATTATAAATGCTTAAAAGAAAAAAAAATATGGACTAAAATATCAATTTAAGTTGATAAATAGAAGAAAAATAGAATATAGTGAAGTTATTGAGCTCTTAAATAATAAAAAAAGAAGTGAAATTGAAAAGAGGATAACATGAGTCACACATATTAAAACATGTATTTAATGATTCAAGAATAGCGTGAATAAAGTTGTTATTGTTTTGATTAATCGATAAGTTACTGTTTTTATTTAAAATAAATGTACCATGGAATAGTACAAGTAGATAGAGATAATACATAACACATAAAAGCAAAGTAGTTATGCTACTAACAAAACGAGCTACCAAGAAGTTTGTTGTTGTTAGTCATAACCATGACATACTTTTCAAAATCGAGTGTAAAAAATTGAGAAATAACAGTACAATCAAAAGATACATGATTAAACACTAAAATATTATAAATCTTTTACATTCTTTATAATTAGTTTGCCATAACAAAATAATAATCTACAATAAAATTAAGAATGTTAATAGAGGATAAAATATTAACCCTAACCGAGTTAATATAATAGTTAATAGAATAGTAAAATATACTATAAATGTCCTCCATTAAATGTACATATGTTTTATATGTATTAAAAATCCCTAATAAAATAAAATAAAATCATTAAATTTGTATATTTTATTAAATGTGAGTATCAGTAAGATACAATATGAAAATTAAGGTTATATATATAATGAAATGAATGAAGGGTAGTAATGATGCATTAACTATGATCAAAGTATACAAAGGTTCATTAACCTTTTAGCATGGTAGTATAAGTTTCTTAATTATTGAAAAGTTTACGAGAAGCTTAAAATTTCAAAAAAGTAAAAAATGGAGCACGTAAACATAAATGTGTATACTTTTAAAGTTATTATGTATTCTTAAATCAAATTCTATGTGTTTAAACTTATTTAAGTTCATATTTTTGAGTTATAATTGATTAAGGAATATATATTTTTTTTTAAATTATGTATATGTGTATATACATACTCTATTTTTGACTTTTTTGAAGTTTTAGATTTCTATACATTTTTAAATAATTAGTAGACTTGTAATGTCCATCCAAAAATTAGTTAACTTTTGTATACTTTAGTTATAATTAATGAACCATTTTTTCAAATGAAATTATCATAACATTAAAATAAAAATTAATATTTAATATATGTAAATAAAATGATTTATTTTTTATAAAAATCTCAATTTTTTAATTTATTTCATAATAGATATAATAGCACAGTAATAATAACACAAGAAAAATTTAAAGCGTGAAATTATAAGCCAAAAAAAAGTTCAAACGTGAAATTTCGAATTCAAATAAATTATTATTATTTTATATAAAAAAATAAATTACTTTTACTATAATCATTTATAATTAGTAGCTTTTTTATCTAAACATATTTAATAATTAGATTTCGTAGCACGTTTTTAATTTTCTAAACTAACTAATAGTTATGAAGACTTCAAGCCTTTCGTGCTAACTTTGTGTGACATCATATATGGCAAAGTAGTGGAATAAATTTTTATTTTAAAGCTATTTTGCTTGCATTTTCAATCAAATTATATCCATCTATATGTTACATGTTAATTGTACATACAATAATACATAAAATAAAGAACAATATGATAGAAATCCCTAACTTTTAGCATATATTTACATATGCTCTTGATTTTTATAAAAATAGCTCTAATATCCTCGATTTTAATAGTTAATATCACTAATAATTTTGAATAGTTAACGACATTAATTTTATATCTAATTGAATAAATAAATATTGATTAATTTTATGGTTTTAAGATTTTGATTAGATAAATATAGTTTTTAGCAAACGAAATCTAGAATTGTGTCCAATCTTATCTTGATTTAATGAATGTGGGTCCACCTTCGTCTTCCATTACATCGTGTCTGATTTTTAGTTTCCTTGCTAAAAGCCTTACCTTGTGGATTTTCCTACCTTCAAGTAATGATAAAATCTATATTTCTATTTAATTAAGATATAAGAAAAATCATTACAACTTTAGTTTTTTATTAATTTACTCCATAGGAGTTTGTTTACACATTTTCTAAGAAGAGAGATACTTGGGTTCTATGGTTAGAGCTTGCTATGCCTTTCTTCCTTATGCAAATGCCCTTTTATATACATAAGAGCAATCATTTTACATATCTAACCTAAAGACACATGGAAAGATAAGGATTGCATATTATCTTTATCTATTTCTTTATTTTTTAAAATAAAAACACGTGAAAGGATAAAGATTATATTTTATCTTATTTCTTCATTTCTTTTAAAAATTTATACCTACATGCTTCCTCTTGATTTTAGAGATGTAGATCCATCTTGTAAGTCTCATTATACTTGTGTCTGTGCGTTGGCTTCTCGTATACAAAACACGATATGTGTTTTCTTTTACTTAGTGTTTTTATCTTCCTTTGTTTAAGGTTGGTTACTGTGGATCCATAATTCACATATACACATAGTTAGGTACACTTTGTATGTGAACATATTTACATACACTACGAAGTTGGTTTTTGTAGTGTGCATGCAAGGTTTAGAGATTTGGCTTTCAACGAGTGAACCAATTTTTTTACTTGTGATTTTTTGTATGTTTTAGGTGCGAGTATTTATGGATAGTACTTGATATTTTTTAAAATGAAAAAATGCAATTCTTTAGCATCTTGCCACCATGCTCGCCACCACCCTTGACCAGGTGGCTGGCGAGGTGTGCATTATGAATTCTATAAATACCTCACTTATTTCTCTTCTCTTCACTCACGTTCTTAGTGTAAAAAATTTATCAAAATTTATACCAAGATTTATATCTCTTTTAGAAATCATTTTGGTGGGATTATAATTGATTGTGTGTCGTTTAGTATGATTTCTGATTAAATCATTTTTTGAGTGAGTACATGGTTTGATTGTGTATTTTGATGAGAGCTTAAAAAATACTAAATTACCATAATTTAATGTAATTTAATTGGAATGTTAGGATTAGTTTTAAAAAATTTCTTACAAAAAATTATTATTTCTTTTAATCAAATTTAAGTAAATAGTTAAGTCTTTTGCACTATTAGATTAATTTTTTAAAACATATCATGGAATATATGATAATTAGTTAGTTTTTGTCATAGATAGTATTTCTTGATAAGGTTTGAAAATTATATTAAACCCAAAATAGTGTTTAGGAATCAAATAGTGGAGACTACCCTTGTGAGATATAATTTGACCCTTATTTTCTTTATTCCGAGTGAAATATATTTTTTCTACTCCAAACATATTTCTTATTTCTTCAAATTTTTAGATGATCTCTATAGGTATTAGCATTGAATGTATGGATTTTCTCATCTTAATATAGTATTGTATATTTATTTTTCATTTACTTGGATTAAATGATTAAAGTAAAAATTGATAGTATATGGCTTTATCTCATTCATGTATGACTTCTACCAAAAAGAGACATATTTAGGATTACATAAACCAAAATCAAACAAAAAAAGCCATAAAATTAACCAATCACCAAAATATTACAAAAATATACAATCTGTATATGTGTCCACTCTCTAAAAACATATGTTGAAAAATCTCTTCAAACAAATAGAGAGATAAAAAAATATATAGTATAATCTACATACTATGACCCACTTAGCCTACAAAATTGTGAGAAAAGGCTAATTATAAAAGAAATTTATGGGAAATAATTCCCCTAGAAGTCATTGCATTTAATTTTCCTACACTTCTAAAAGGTTATATCTTGGAATTTTTGCTTAATGAGTTTGATTGATGCATGAAAATAATATATATGATATATTTATAATTTATACATTCGATTCCTTTCATGAAATCGAAGTTATGCACTATTTTTTAGCTTTTTTTCTTTTATAAGTATGCGAACTTATTAGTTCATTTATAAACATAAACTCTATTCTCACACGCCTTGGTAGGAGTGCTTGAACCCATAGGATTCAATGTTTTGAGAGTATAAACTTGTAAGGATAGAGTCGAAGCGAATTCAAATTTCTGACATTGAAATTGGGTAAATTTAGATTGAAACATTTTTGAAATGAAGTATGAATATGATTTTCAACTAATTATTATTATTATAAACTATAACTGTTTAAGAAGTTGTAAATAACTTATGTTTTAGACTTTAATTATGATTTTAAAGGAGATTATAAGCGTGAGATATTTTTATATTTCATTTCTTTATTTTATTTTAGTCTTTTTACTTTATTTTAAATTTTAGTTAGTTTCTTATTTTATTTGTTTTATTTTGTCTTCATTTTTTTGTTATAGTTTGTGGGTATCATTACTGAAAACCCTTATGAGACTTAAACTCATCCACTAGAACAACCTAGGGATTTAACGGTTTATTGCATATGTTAAATGCAACCGTGTCAATCCACAAAAGTGATTTAAGATAGTTCAGTTTTTTAGTTTTTATTTTAGTTTTTAACACTTCTCTTGCTAAGGTACTAGCAAGAAAGTAGTTGGGGGTTGTGATGAGTGCTTAAAAACACTAAAATTATCATGATTTAATGTAATTTAATTGATTAAATAAATTTATATTTGTATGATTTTATCATATTTTTATATAAATTTATTTTTTCAGAATCATAGGTATTTTTGCTCAAAAATAACTTAAAAACTCAAAGAAAAATATTGGAGACAATACATCACAAATATGTTAAGAAAATATGAGCAAATGTCAAAAAATGAAAAAATTGGACAAAATGGGCCAGCACACACGTACACACCGAGTTCCGCACTTGCCAGTACATGCCCACACCTGTCTCGTGAGTGCTCGCGTGTGACAACACCAATCTGTCATAAATCTCGCCCCTTACACACGTTTCAACCTATTCAAACACATCCAAAATCAATTTTTAAGATATTTTTTCACTTTTTTTTGGCCTTTTTCTTACATATAAAATAACCCTCTTCCCATTGTAAAAATCATCCCTCAAATCTCAAAAATCACAAACTTCTCTCTTTAGCTTTCTCTCTCTAGTTCTTAGTTTTTAAGTTTTTTCTCTTTTTGAGAAGAACTAGTTATGCTTTTATATATTTCTAGTTTTTTATTCAATAAACGGAAATGCAAATCTGTTTGGAGGTTTTCTAACAACAAAATTAGCATCAAAGTTCTATAAAGATTCTTTTGATGTATAATTTTAAAATGAATTCTTTACAATTATTTTTTATGTTTTATTCTTATATATTATATTTAATTTGTCTGTAATTAAATTTAACATGATTGTTTGTTTGTAAATATGATATAATAATAACGTTGTTATTCTTGCAAAATATTAAATTGGTAAAATATTTCTATAAAATAAATTGATTTTGTTTTTATTCAAGATTTTATATTAAAGATATTAGAGAGAAATATATTATTTTTCATTATAAACTTAAATCTAAAAATTAAATTCTAAGATTTAATTATCCGGTCTGATTTAGAGTGATGCTCTTTTATTTGTTGGTACAATCGTCTGGTAGTTAGAGTAAAGTTTTTTTATAAGAACTATTATTTGAAAATGTAATTTCAATAATGGTTTTAAAACTTTAAAGTTAGTACTCAAATAATTAAATTCTTAAGTTTAATTTGGATACCTTGAATAAAGTCTAGATTAGATGATTTACTATTTTCTTAAAACTGAAATTTAATACTTAATTAATTGATAAACCCCACTTAAGCATATTAGTTAATTAATATTAAACAAAGTAATTTGGGCCTACCTAAGGACATTTTCATACCAAAGGGAGAAAATTAACAAATATCAATTTATATCTTTAATAATCTAAATAATATAAGTAAGCATAATTAACTTAATTATTATATCCATAAATACTCAATTGTTATGAAATGACAAAAAATTACATTATTGTTTATTAAATCCATATCTATGTTTATTTTTTTATGTCATTAGATTAGGAAACAAAAATCAAAATTTCATGACCACGAAGTTTAGAATTTAATTTTGTTTTTAAAAGTTTGAATAATAAATTAAAATCACATATATTTCTTCCTTAGATCGACCTTGGGAGTATACTTGTCATTTTCTATAAAATGATTCGTGCACTTGCGAGAGTTTTACAAATATAAAACCAAAGTATTTACAAGATCAGTATTGCTAACCCGATGCCGGTCTTGTCTCATCATATCTCCCGTACACAATTTGACATTAGTAGTAGACTATGTGTCTTGTGGGATTGTAAGTAGATACGCTTTTAGTTACTGATCCTTGATTATTGATCACATTAGTTTTGGTGGTGTTGGTTGTGAAGGACAACTGAGTTCGAGTGTTAAACCAAAAAATTGTGAAAATAGCAAATGAAGAGCTGCAATAGGTAGTTAGGATGCCAGTCCTAACTAATAAAGATAATAGTGGTTTTACTGTCTATTAGAGTTATAACTTGTTTATTTCTTAGTGAAGTATTTGCTACTGAGTGGTTACCTTAAGAAACCCGAGGATGTTACCATATAGATATAGTTTGGTTTACCTTGTTATATAGAGTGTTTTGCATGATTTGATATTGTGCTAGTATAATCCAAGTTTAAGGGATGTATGTTTCTACATACTAATGACTTTAATTTAGATTAGAAAGCTTTTATCTTCCTACTGGATTTCAGTTTGATATATATAATATCTGTTATTAAAGTTATATACTATTAATATTATATATTTTATACTTTGTCTGTGTGTACTACATAAGTGTTTTTTTTCTTTCTATGCAAGTTAAGGTTGAGTTTTTTAGGAGTTTACACCTTCTTACCTTGTCCGTATACCGGGTTGTAGACTTTTCATTTGGTATCAAAATGGGTGCACCCTTTTAGGCTTAACTGCGGTAGTGTTGATTCTGTTAACTCGCTTGTTCACACACACATTTTTTCTCTGATAGAGTTAGAAGAAGAATTTAATGTTGGTAGACCTCCACTTTTCAATGGGTTGAATTATGCCTATTGAAAATCACATATGAAGATATTTTTGTGGTCCCAAGGAGACCGAGTGTGGTTCATTGTTGAAAATGGCTAGACTTACCCTACCAAAACCTTACATGACAATACTATTATCCTAAAATCTATGATTGAATGGACCAAGGATGAATCCAAGGAATCTGAATGGAACAATAAGGGTTTATATGCAATTATCAAGGCTATGATTCCTAATGAGTTTAGATGAATTTAGAGTTATACTTCTTCAAAACAAGCTTGGGATATTTTAGAAACTACTCATGAAGGTACATCAGTTGTCAAAACATTCAGAATTTTGAAGTTGACCATAGATTTTGAACTTTGTATTATGCAAGAGAATAAAACCTTTGACAAATTCTATTCTAACTTCTCAAGCATTATCAATTGCTCATACAATTTAGGTAGGTCTATTAGCAAGGAAAAATAGATTGAGAAAATCATAGCTAGCTTATCATATCGGTTTCAGGCCAAAGTTATCGTACTTGAGTCCATGTATAAACCTAGTAAACTTAATATTAATAAGTTAGTTAGTAATTTACAAGTCTTCAAACTTCATCACCTGTTGTCTAGACAAGTTTAAAATAGTGTAGAAAAGGAAAAAATGTGGCTCTCAAAACCACTAAGGAAAATGGTCCCAATAGTGATATAATTGTCACTTATATTAGTTGTGATAATGACATTGACCCTAATGGAAGGAAATGACATTCCTTGCTCAAATATTTACCAGTTTTTTTAGGAATAAGAAGCCTTCTTTTATGACTACTGAAAGAGATACTTCCAGTTCTAAAACCTCAAGATCTACTAGAAATGATGAAGTCTCTAAAATGGTTTTGAAAAATCGAGTAAAGACCACTGAAATAAAACAAGGTGTTTTGAATGTGGAAAGTAAGGACATATTGTGTCTCAGTGCTTTCAAAAACTAAAATGCACAAACAAACGTGCAATGAAAGATGAGATTGCTGTTTCGAACAGAACCAGTAGTGATGATGAGGATGATACTAACTTTATGGATTTCGTTGTCTCTAATAGCATCATTGATCCTCCTACTACTACCTTAGATATTCAAGAGGATATTGTTGAGGATAATGAAGTCGAAGAAGAAAATACGAATTGCTCAACTCTTAAAATGCTCTACTTTTGGAGCATATTCAATCTGAGAAGGATAATAGAAAGGCTATGGAGAACCTTAAGGAAAAAGAACACAAGATCAATGCGTTAAAGAAAAAACTAAAGGAAAGTAAGTCCTCTATTGATAAATAACAATATGATCTCAGAGGTCATTCAAAAAAAGTATGATGATTTGATGGATAAATTTGATACTCGTATATTATTTTAGGATAAGCAATTTTTGAAGTATCGCATTTTTACGCATTTTACACAAAATGTATTTATATTTTTTTTATGGAAAAGGTACCTAAATTATCATTTTGTATATATATAAGTATTTTTTTTGTTATTAAGTTCTATGATGTCATCTTATCAACAGCTGATGTGATAATTAATTAATTAAAATGTAACAATTTGATTATAAAAATATACTTATGTGTAAATGAATAAGAATTTAGATACCTTTTATAGAAAGAAAAAAAAAGATCCAAATTTAAGTATTTTAACTGGGATGATATCAATAATACCTCCCAAGTTTTGAAGTAATATCATAAATATCCATAATATTTTAAAAATATTACAAATATCCTTAACTTAACAGAAGATAAAGTTAACGAAATTAAATAGTAAATTATATATATATAAATGATATAAATAATAGAAAACCAAGAAATAATATTAACGAAATTAAATAGTAAATTATATATATATAAATGATATAAATAATAGAAAACCAAGAAATAATAGGAAACCAAAAAATAGTAGAATTGAAAACACAAGACATCTCATGATGTTTCTCACAAAAAATGATAATTATAAAAAAAAAATTTAAAAATACAAAAAAAGAAAGATTAAATTTTAAGGAAAGAGATCGATTAAAAGATTCATCATTCTTAAGAATAAAGAAAATATTTTCAAGAATATATATAGTTTATTATGAAATAAATAATAAAAAATGAGTATTAATACAACATATGTAAAAAGAAGTTATAACATACTATTAATTGATAAAGAAATCGTTATAGATAAACTGTCAAAAATTTCCCAAAAGGATAAAAGAAAAATTGGATGCATCTATTTAGATATTTAGAAGGAATCTAAATATTAATGAAAGCTCATTTTGGAGAATGAATAAAATTAAAGCTCCTAGACAATAGAATAATAAATATGAAATATGATTTATTAGAAATTATCCATGAAAACCTAGGATACCATAAATTAAAATCTACAACATATCCTAAGTTTGTCATTAATATTAATAATAAGAACTTAAACCAAGTGTTAAGTTCAGCCGATGAATTCGAAAGAAGAGATTTAATGAAAGAAGAAGATCATCCATTTTCAGTATACTACATAGTAGGATATTCATTAACAAACATCCACGATAACTTAATCCTATGTTGAATTAGTTCCCTTCATCCATAAGCATCTTGGATGTGATTGCATACAATAAAATAGCCCTTTCTCTATCAACATTGATGTATTGTCTTGTGGACATAAGTCTTGAACACACAAAGTATTTCCAAATACAAGCAATTTTATCCAAATACTTCAAAACCCTTATGTTTATTGTTAGCATAAATCCATTTAACACCTTGTATAGTTAAGGTTTCTAAAAATGTAGTATAATCCATATTAATTAAATAATACTCATACTTACCTTCTCCAATATTCACTAAATAGTAGCGAGCATTTATATCATTAGGTCCCATTGGAACTATTACATTCCTTACTAAAACTTGATTATCAACAGCGTGAGGAGCATTCGTATAGAATTTTTGAACATTGGATTCAAAAGCAGCCTCTTGTTCTTTTATAAACTTTTTTCATCTAAGGCCTACTATGACATCCGTAATCCCCTTAGGCCTAAAATAAAAATTCATCCCCACTCAGGTATAAATCCTTTATTCATTTATGCCAATTTTTCAAAGCAGACTTTGCCCTCAAAACTAGAGAGTTTAGACCTATCATATTATTCCAAAGTGGAAACCTCCTTTTCTTTCCTACTTATTTTTGGTGCTACATTCAATAATTTTAACAATATCTAAATTTTGGATGTTCATAAAATTTTTAGATAACAACATAAATTATTCTAATATTTTTCCTAACCCTTTTTTGTCCTTACTAGGGTTTTGGAACTCTTAAAAAATCAAAAATATTTCACAAATTTTAGGGAATTTAATTTAAAGACTTAAATTCTAAAAATTTATGAAAACTTGTGTTGTTGTGGATTGAAGAATAGCCCTCCTTGAAGATGAAGATTGTTTTGATATTGTTGAAAATGTTTTTGTTGAATGGGTAGAAAATTATTAGGAAAGTAATTATTATGAAAGATTTTGAAAAATTATTAAAGAAAAGTGGGATTTTTGAGAGCATTGAGGTGTTAGGTGGGAGAAAAAATATATTAAGTTTTTGTGTCAAAAGTGTGAGAAAATGAGAGAAAAGTGAGTGAATTTTCTTGAAAAAAGGTATTTCAACCTAGAAATAAACGCGGGCTACATTGCAATAACACTCATGTCACGACATGAATATTTTCATTTTTGAATATTTTGAAGCATAGACCTCAATGTTGCGGCGCGCTTCAATCTGTATTTCACACTTGTTTTAACATTTTACATGCCCCTTTTTTATAAAAATAATAAAATAAATACACATAAATCTATAATAAAATAACAATCAATAATAAAATAACATAATTGAATAAAATCAATAAAAATAATTATCTCTTAAATGAAAATTAATGTAATAATAAAATAATGGGTTACCTCCTATCTATGACTATATTTATTGTCTTTAGTGAGACATTTCTTGGGAGATTTTATATTTTTAAAAACTCAATATCCGTATCTTATTGAGTTCTATTTACTTTATGACCTTGCAGCTATTCCTTGCCTTACTTCTACAAGTTCTCAATCAATTGCTTCACATGTATTTCTAATTTTTTAATAGAAGCCTTCACAGATTCCAATCTCTGATTTGTTCTGGATTGGTTGTATTTGCTAACTTGAATGATTTTATTCAAGTTGTCTTCCAAAGTTGGCTTGTTGGGAGGCTTTTCGGGCATTTTTTTGGTAGAATTATTGGTTGGTTGGTTTGAATTTTGGGCAAATGGAAGGTTGTTCTACCTCCAAGAGAAATTGGGATGATTCCTTCATCAGGATTGTAAGTATTAGCATTACATTCATACTCATATCTTGGTTGATACCTTCAATACATTAACCTGCTCGGGTCTAAAACTACCTTTTCATTGATAGGGACAGACATCAAAACTATGTCCCAAAGTATGCCACACACCTTATTGTGTTTTATTTGTTACGACATGTGTTGTAAGAAGCATAACATGCTTGGTCAGTTGTGAAAGATGCATTTGAACTTCAGTACCATAGTCAATTTCATAGTCTCTGGCTCTTATTACTGGGGAGCTTTTCTATTGCGAATTAGCACCTAGCATTTCAAAGAGATTCTAAGTCTCTAAGGTAATCTTTTCTCACATCGCTTCTCCAGTAACATTATAACCAATGAAGTAACATCATCAATGATAAACTGACATTGTTGCATCCATCCATCATAGAAAAATTGACTCTAAACCTACAAACGATAGTTATGATGAGGGCATTGAGTGAGAAAAAGTTTGAACCTATCCCATGCTTTATAGAAAGGTTTTCCCTCAATTTGAAAGAAAGTTATAATCTTAGCTCTCAACACTGATATTTTCAATAGGCCTATAAACGTGTTGTAAAAATCCTCCTAGGCCATCATGGAACTTGAAAGAAGTGACATTAACCATGTATTGGCCCTGTCTTTTAGGGTGTAAGGAAAACATCGCATTCTGAGTTCATCCTCGATAATCCTCGATAGGAACATGAAAAAGTTAATGTTTTTCAATTCAAGTAGCTGATGAGTGCCCAAAAAGCACTAAAATAATCATGATTTTATGTACATTAATTGATTAAAAATACATATATTTATATGTTTTATCATATATAAATTTGTCTTTTTCGGAATCACGGGTATTTTTATTGTTTTTCAGGTATTTTGGCTTAAAAACGCAATTTAAAGACTCAAAGAGGAATACTTGAAGCAATACATCACAAATATATTAATAAATAAGTGGGAAAAGGTCAACAAACATGGAAAAATTGGACAAAATGGGTCGAAAAGGTCAAAAATGTCAAAAAGACGGAAATCGCGCCCGTCATACAGCCTTGCTACAGCCTCGGCGCCCATACGCCAGCCATGCTATCGCTGGCACTGTTCACGCGCTGCTGCGCGAGCAAAGCGCGCGCGGCCCAGCAGCTCCTCCGCGCGCCCAACGCCTTTTCGCCCCATTTTTCACGTGCGGCCCGCCCGTGACGTCATCGACGTCATTAATGACATCAGCAATTCCAATACGCGTTTTTACATTTTTAAATATTTTTTTAACATTTTTTTTACTCATTTTTCTCTCCATCCTCACCTATAAATACCCCCCTTCCCTTCACTTCAAAACACACCTTCAAAACACACTTCTCTCTTCTTTCTTTCTCTCTTTTCTTAGATTTTTAGGTTTTTTTAGTTTTTCTTAGTTTTTAGTTAATTTCTCTTAGTTTTAGAGTTCTTCCCTTTTTGGGAAGAACTAGTTATGTTTTTGTAATATATTAGCTTTTGATTCAATAAATGGGAGTGCAAATTCCGCTTGGAGGTTTTCCAGCAACGGGAATAGCATCGAAGTTCTGTAAGGATTTTATTTTCTTACAGTTATTTTTTATGCTTTATTCTTACATGTTATATTTAATTTGTCTGTGATTAAATTTAACTGTGTTGGCTATTTGTAAACATGATATAATAATAACGTTGTTATGCTTGCGAAATATTAAATAGGTAAAAATCTCTAAAATGAATTGATTTTATTTTTATTCAAGATTTTATATTAAGAATGTTAGAGAGAAATATATTATTTTTCATTACAAACTTAAATCTGAAAATTAGATTTTAAGGTTTAGTTATCCTGCGATTTAGAGTAGTGCTCTTTTTATTTGTTGGTACAATCGCCCTAGTTAGAGTGAAGCTCTATTTCAAAAGTTTTTATAAGAATTATTATCCGAAAATGTATTGACAACATGTTTTCAAGTAGTGGTTTTAAAACTTGAAAGTTAGTACTCGGATAACTAAATTCTTAGGTTTAATTTGGACACCTTGAATAAAGTTTAAATCGTCTAACCCCACCAAAGGTGGCATTTAAATGGTTCATTTTCAATCTCTTAGAAAAAGGAATTAATTTAATTAACCAAATTACTTATCAACCCGACCCATAGCTGTTAATTGATTTGTTTACTTAACAAAGAATATCTAACCCCCCCAAAGCTCGTATTCATATAAAAAGAGAGAATCAATAAATATCAATTCATATCTTTAATAACCTAATTAATATGAGCAAGCATAATTAACTTAATTATTATATCCATAAATACTCCACCATTATAAATGATAAAATTTGCATAAATGTTTATTGAATCTATGTTTATTTTTATGTAATTAGATTAAAAACACAAAACCCCAAAATATCGTGACAGGATGTTTAGGATTTAATTTCGTTTTTAAAAGTTTGAATAATAAATTAAAAACCACATACATTCCTTCCTTAGATCGACCTTGGGAGTATACTTATCATTTTCTACGAAATGATTCGTGCACTTGCGAGAGTTTTATAAATAGATAAAACCAAAGTAACGGGCAGGATCGGCGACGTCGGTTCTGCCCCGATCAGTAGCCTCACCCAGTTAGATTGATTTAATAGTGATAACTCTTTCGTAGAGTTATTTAGTCACTTTTAAACCACCTATTTGTCTTACTTTTGCTAAAATATCATAAAAAAAACTTAATTTATGTTTAATTATATCAATATAGGTGGAACAAGCTAAAATTTAATTATTTTGTATTTATTGGAAAAGTATTGATTTTCTATAACTTTTTGGGATTTGTTTGGGATTTTTATGATTTTTTGTTTGACAAGTGGGTGTACTTAGAAATAGTCATGGACATACTTAGCATAAGTAGATTCACTTAGTAGACTCCTGGATGTACCAAACACACCAATTCGAGCACAAAACTCCATCCACGCGTTACTATTCCACTCTTAATCTCATGTGTTTCCATGTGTCGCACATTTATTTTATCTTTTTCTCCAATTTTTGCACAGTTGCATGATTTTTGCATATCTTTTTGGCATTTTAGACTCAATATAACTCTAAAACTGATCAATTTCTTCCATATAAATACAAAACAACACCCATTATATATTGATAGTATCAATTTAGTTATATTATTTAATCTAATTTTTATGTTATTAGTTATTTAGCTATAATTGATCTATAGAGGTAATTAAATATATTTAGGAGAATTATTTATTTATTTGTCTTGATTAAATAAGATGCATAGTTTATGGGTAAAAATGTATGATTGTTATGTATATGATCCATAATTGATGAATTTAATGAGTAGTATACAATTTAATTGACATGAGAATGTGATTAGGTTAATTATTATATAATGTGTAATTTACTTATGAGAGAAATATATGCTAGGTTAGATTCCATTGATCATGTAAATAATTGGTAATTATATTGAAAGGATTTGAATGATTCACATGTTTAGAAAATTAGAGGATTAAGTATTCTTAGATATTTGAGAAAATATATTCTTAGCTGCTAATTTTCAGTTAATTAATTATTGCTATTTATTTTTTAGTTATTTTAATCTTGCTTTCTCAAAACACATAAAATTTACTTTCTATTTTTAAAATTAGTTTCTAATAACATAATTTTTTTGTGAATGATCTTTTCTTAGTATTATATTACTTTTTTTGTTACATATACTTGTAAACTCATTACACACAATTCGTGTCGATCAAATAGTAGTGTCAATTATTAACCTTGCATACTCTTTCATCGTGGTTTTCCATGGTGATAGATTATGCTCCATATTTGATGGCAAGTAAAGGGTCAAGGTCTAGTTCACAAATTGTCTTATAGATGAACCTCAAATTCTAGCCTTCTTGACAATCTATTAGGTTTATATATATTATTTTTATACTATGTGATACGGTATTCTATTGATGTACTATCTCGCATAAATTTTTTAAAATAGAAATTAAATTGACATGTCAAGTATAAAAATAAAAATATAAGTCTATAACACATTACATGTTTGTACACAGAAATATTGAATACTTAGAAATTAAAAGAATAAAATGATACAATGATATACATGTTAGCAAAATAAAATAAATTATACAAGAAATAATTTATTACAAAAATGCTTAAACATAAAATAAAAGACATAAAAAAATAAAAGAGTTAATAAATAAAGAAAAGAAAAATTAAATTAAATTAAATTTTAAAATAAAAGAAAATAATTGCTTTTAGAAAAGAAAATTAAATTAAAGAAAAGAAAGCTAATATTTTTTTTAAAATATAAGAAAAGAAAGTTTAAAAATAAAACAAAATAAAAAGAAAAGAAAGTTTGAAAATAATATTTTTATTTTATTTTATTATTTATTTATTTAAAAAAAATTTAAAATTTAAAATATCTAAAATTAATTAATAATTTAGATATTTTAAAATTTTAAATAAAAATTACAATATTTACTACACAAGAAGTTTTTGATATTTTAATAATAAAAATTTAAAAATATTATTCTTTCGAGACAATGGTGTCAAAAACTTGATGCTTGCGAATGTTACCTACTTCTTAGTGCTATTATAGGTCTATCTCATAATAAAGCCAAAAACTTGATGTGTGATAACTGTATTTTATATAGTTATTTTCACCTATTTTATTAATTATAATTGCTATGTTCTTGATGTTTTTAGTTAATTTTCGATTAATAAATTAGTATTTACTGTTTTTTATATATTATAAGAAAAATAAATAAATTGTATCGAAAACGTTCTTAATTTCAAATTTTTGTCCACAAATGTAATTTCAAATATTAGAGTTCTTAATTACAATTTATAAAAGTTGAAAATACAAATTAAATTTAAATTTGGGCTTAATCGTAATTATTAAAAGTTGAAAAATTTAATTTAATATTAGAAAAGGGTCAATCAGTAATTAAAGAAAGTTTAAAATGTAATTTGAATTAAATTTGTGGGTCAAAATATAATTAAATAAAGTTTAATATTCGTGCAGGAGAGAAGAATGCACGCGTCATCATCCACGCGTACAACGTGGACCGTTCGATCAAATCATAAACGGTTAGGATTGGCGCGTGTTGATCACATCCGACCAAAGCGAATGGATGCAGGGAAGATTCCTTCACGCGGCTCGGCGCCCGAGTGGGGCCCACCTGCCGCGCAGGCCGGCGTGCAGAGTGGGACCCACCCGTCTGACGCCGCGCAGACGCTGTCCCCCACGTTCGCGCGCCTCTGATCCCGTGCGCTGATCTCTGCGTGCAACCCGATTTTCCTCCAATAAAGATATGACACGTGTCCCACTCAATTTTGCAGCTAATCATGTTGTGACACGTGGCATGTTACAATGAGCGCGACCGCGCTGGATCAAGCCCGTGTTGTAGCCGTTGGCTCCTGTGCGACCATTTATCGTGCGCCCGTTTCCTCTCAACGAATGAGATGCTGCCACGTGTCCCACTAATTGTGTCCGCGAATCAGAACGCGACACGTGGCAGCGTGGAAGAAAATTAAAACAGAAACGCGCAGCGTCCCTCGATCCCATTTTCGATACAATTTTTGTCCCCCACGCGTTTAATTTATTATTTTCGCCACACCTTTTTGTCCCCCCGCGTAGATTTAAATTTAATATTTTATTGATGTATTTTTTTGCTATAAATAGGAGATAGTTTTTAGTTGTAAAAAAGTTTGGTTGGAGTAGTTTTTGGAGTAGAGTTTTAGTTTTAATTTCGAAAGTTTTTAGAGTGTTTTAGTTTTTTCAGTTTGTAATTTTTATTGTGTTTGTGTGTTGGACGGCAAAACACGCAGAAGCCATTTTTGGCTTTTGGTGTGTTTTGCGTGTGCCAAATATTTGTTTTAAGTTATGTTTTAATTTTATTTCTGCTTCTTCTTATTTTTCTGTAGTTGTTATAATTTTTATTTTAATTCTATGAAGTAATTTAATTTTTCTAGGGTTGCATTTGATCTAAATTTATGAAGCTTAATTTTAATTATTTTTGATAGATTTATAAGACGTTCGATTTGTTCGTTCTATTTTGTGCTTAATGCTTTTTGATTATTTACGAATCTTATCAAAACGATCCGTGGCACATGAATAAACTTGAGAAAGGCATTTGTGTGTGTATTGCTCGTAAATAGAATGACATGTATGATGAAGGATAGAGATATACCCTAATTGTATGTGTGGCCATTTGAAAACTTAGAACGTAATGAATCTCGGTAAATTTAATTTTCATAGAGATATAGTAAATTAATTTAACGAGGTGTGTTTATACGGAGCTCGAAAGAGATGTATGAATAATAAAAAAAGAAGTTTTCGGTTGACAAATTAAATGTACCAAAAAATATAAATCCAAAGAAAATAACATGATTTGAGTGGATTAGTTTGGTGAAAAATTGCAATCCTAGATTTATTTTATTTTCTTATTTTACTTTTTTATTAACCAACGATTATTTTGGATAAAATCAGAGAGATACAATTTTAGTACTCGACAAACTATAGTAACAAATCCTCGTGGGATCGATACTTTACTTACAAATCTTTATTACTTGTGACCGTATATGCTTGCACGAGTTCGTGTGTTGAAAAACACGCAACAATGTGTCAAAATTTGGAGTACAAATTTTGTATATCTTATAAAATAGCTCGTAAGTGCACGAATTACTTATAAAAAATTATAAATATACTTTCAAGGTTGTGTAAAGATGAATCATGTGGTTTTTAAATAACTTATCTAATTCTTAAAAATGAAATAAAGCCTAATTTTTCTATCACAAAGTTTTGGGTTTGAAACATCTAAACTAATAACATAAAAATAAAGATAAATTCAATAAATATTTAGGAAATTAAAATTTATCATGTAATAAAGAATTGATAGTTAACTAAATTATGTTTTATTCCCAATGAATTTATAAAGAATTTAATTAATAATTTTGGGAGAGGTATCAATTAAAACTCTCATCAAGATATCTAAGTTATATTAATAATTTGAGTATCTGAAAAGTAACTTTTAGATTTTAAATCTATTATGAAAAATATGTATTCAATATATTTTTTATTAATAAATCTTATAAAAATATTTAAAATAGAGTTCTTAAATCAGATCCAAAATATTTTATCTAACATATAAGAGTTGACTCTAAATCAGATCTAGATAATTAAATCTTAAATCTAACTCTATTGTTCATTATGAAAAATATTTCGTCAATATATTTTTCTTTTACAAACTTTATTTTAATCTTGATGAAAAAATAAAAATTAAATCCATTTTATAAAAATATTTAATCTACTTTAGTATTTCATAAACATAACAACATTACTAATATCCCATATTATTTATAGCCAAACATACATATTTTAATAAATGATCAATAAACTAAACTTAACAAGTAAAATAACATATAAAGATAATATAAAAATAATATATTTAAATATATCTCAATTCTCAAATGAAAGAAGAACTTGAAACTACTAAAAGAAAAGCGAAGAAAGCTTAAAAGACTAAGAAATAACCTTAAGAATGAAGCTGTGGGATATGGATTATAATAGAATTAGGATCCTATTTATAGGGATAGTAAAAGAGAAAATTATGGATCAAATGGCTAGTGTTGTGGCACACAATTCTTTCAAACTATGACATATATATGATGTATACATTTTAGAGCTCGATACACTTCACTCGCACCGCAACATACAATATTTTCACGTAACAACTCGCATTGATTTTGGGACACGTGATTCTCAATCCTTTTGCCTTGCACTGCAGCACATAAAACTTCTATGTTGTGACTCACATTGTTCTTAACAAATGGATCCCTTATTTTCTTTGTACATCCTTTTTCATAATTTGGAACATATGTTATACTTCAAAAAATTTAAGGTTGTAATGGAAGCTTTAAGATATATTATCCAAGTGTTTGATCAATGAAATATTTTTGAAGTTAAAATACCTTAAAAACAATAAAACATACCCGTGATTTCGAAAAAATAGATTTATTTAAAATGATTGTAAAACTAAGCAAATACAAATCTATTTAATCATTTGATATGCATTAAATCACGTTATATTAAGTGTTTTTAAGTACTCATTAGTTACCATCTACATGTATATATAGATACAAGAGCTAATATGTGTGTAGTTAGTAAATATGTATTCCCATAAGAACTTTAGAAACTAGCATTAAAAGATATAATTGTAAGAATTACTAATAATATTACAATAAATCTTAATAAACTCTTAAAGGATACATATATAATAATATGAGAAGTTAAGCTTTATATTCGTACCATATATCAACAATAAATAGGAGTTGATTTATTAATAGGAAATAAGCTTCTAAACTTATATCAACCTTTTACGCAACATTTTGACAAAATAAGTTTAACAACACTAGATGAAACCACTTATGTGTCAAAAATAAGAAAAACTTTGACTGTATCACATCTAACTTTTATATAAAGCAAAAAAGTAGTGAGATAGACACAAATCAACAAGAAAATCTTACTTAGAAAACATTTCATTAGATTTAGAACAAAAATAAAACTCTTTTTTAATAAAATTTTGGAAGATAAAATCTTAACTGGAAAGAGAAAGTTATTAAAAATATTAAGCTTAATAAATATTTTAGATCCAAAAGTAAATAAATATGAAATAATTGCTAACATAAAACTAAGAGACCTTAACAAAGTTGTTAGAGTAAAACCTATGATTTATAATTCAGAAGACAGAATTGAATTTGAAAACAAATTCAAGAACTTTTATTACTAATATCCATAATACCAAATAATTCATCTCACTATATTCTTAGTTTAAAAAAAAAGCTAAAAAAAAAAGAAAAGAAGAGAATGATAATAAACTTCAAAACACCGAATAAAAAACCATTGATGATGGATACTTTATTTTAAAGAATGAAAAAATATTGTCCATAATTAAAGGGAAGAGATACTTTTCAAGCTTTGATTGCAAAATTGAATTTTGGAAAATAAGTTTGGATAAGGAATCTCAAAAACTAATGGCATTTAGTTGTCCGAAAGCATTATTTCAATGGACTGTTGAACCATTCGGATTAAACCAAGCTTCATGTATCTTTCAAAGGTATATAGGTAACATCTTTAAGAAATTATGAAATACTTGTGTTTATATAGATAATATTTTGATATTCAGTAATAAATTAAATAAACATCATTTGGATATTATTAATATTCTACAAGAATGTAAGAAAGAAGACATTATACTTTCTGAGAAGAAAGTAATAATTATTCAACAAAAAATTAAGTATTTAGGATTAGATTTTGAAGATGGAAAACATAATATACAACCTCATATACTAAATAACATTCGAGGATTTTATAAAAGACCAAAATCAATTACAAAGATTCTTAGGATATTTAACATATGTTGAAGTATACACCAAAAAACTAGCAGAAATGAGAAAACCTTTACAAATAAAATTGAAAAAAGATAATGTTTAAAAATGGACAGAACAAGATACTTTATATATGGATAAGGTAAAAGCACAAGTAAAATTTTTTCCTACTTTATACCATTCAAGTCTAGATGATGAAATGATAAATGTAACAGATGCTTCACATGAATATTACAAAAGAGTTTTAAAATAAAAAGTAGATAACAAAGATGAATATCTTTGTATATATAAATCAAGATCTTTCCAGGATCCAGAGTGAAATTATCACAATAATGAAAATGAATACTTAGCTGTCAAAAAAGCTATTAAGAAATTTGCAAAATATGTAATAAGTTCTAGATTCATTGTCAGAACCGATCACAAGAATCTTGGTTATTTTTTAAGAACTAATATCATAGGTGATTGTAAATAAGGAAGATTACTTAGATGGAAACAATGGTTTAACCACTATAATTTTGATGTTGAACATCTTTCAAGAAACAATAATATTTTAGCAGATGTCCTTGCAAGAAAATTAACACCATTAACTATTTTTATTCTTGCAATAATGAAACATTATGATATCAAGATCAAGATAAAGGAAAAGTAGATAAGAATCCTTCAAGAACCACTCGAGATTTTATAGCTATAGAAGTCGCTTTTGGAGATAGAAATTAAACAAGTAGAACTTAATTATTCAAAACCAACATTAGAGTCCAAAAAATCTAAAGAAAAATCCACCTTAGAGATTCATCCTAAAAAAGGTACAACTTCTAAAGAAATAATTGATAATGATAAGGAAGAACTTAACTGTTCAAAAGAAAATAACATCTTTGAAAAAGAAAAAGGAAAAGCTCAATTGGGATGAAGAAGTATAAAAAGAAGACCAAAAAAAGACTTATGTGGTCTATAATTATCAAAAATTAGGAATTTACAACAACTGACCTGAAGCAAGTAAAGCTATTATCAAATTTAGTATAATAACTTTCAGAACTTTCACCAATAGAATAGTAGTTGAAGGTAGTTATGCCAATTATAGAGTACCAAAGCTAATAAGTATCGAGAATATAGTTAAAAATTATTATGCAGTATTATAATAGCAACCATCACTACTAAGCACGTTGAAGACCCAAGGAAAGATCGTATAACCATTAGTACTATTCCGAGAAATGCCTCTCACAAAGAAAGTAAAGATAGTGCGACCACCAGTTCTATTTTGGAAAACATTCCTCAAGAATACATTGATCATTGAAGATGAAAAAGACCAATATAGGAATTTAAGTAAACCACAATGGTTGAGTTTCTTAACTTAGCTAGAAAATATACTCAGGAATATATCGGAGATATGAAATTTCACACCATAGAACCAGAATTCTCTACAGGTAGTAAATTTAATATTCTTGAAGGAGTTGATCCATTTTTTTGTTAATAAAGCTTTCCATGCATGTTTAATTGAGAACCTATATCTAGAAATCGAATTAAATGAATAAATTATTTTCCTAAAAATTTCAAGAAGACTATCAAGAACTTCAGGAAGAAGATTAGAGCATGTGACAAGCCTGTCAATGTTAGGATTTTTAGTTCACTTATAGGTTGGAAAGAAGAAGGTTGTGTTAGTCCCTACCATTTTATCAATAAGGAAGTTACAAAACCAAGGATGCTTCCATAAAAAAAATTCAATACATAATAACTCTATGTTCTAAGGGGAGATATGCTAAGTCGAATATACTATAAACTCAAGAAAATTGATAATTTTTCTGAATTCAAAGTAAATTACTCGACTCGTAAGATTATATCTCATAGCAATATAGCCTTTACTGAAGATAATGGTGAGAAAATCAGTAAGTTTGAAATAAATTTTAATAGTAATTATTTTGTAAATTTGTCAAGAAATAAAAAAAAAATGTTTTGTTTTTATGCCAAGAAAACTACTAAGGATCACAATTGTATTTACTGCATTAGAGATCAAGAAAAAGAAGATGCATCATCATCATTATCATCAAAATAACTATCAGTAGAAAATGACAAAGAGAAATAAAGATGTAAAATCCACATTTTCAGTCATCATATCATGCCAAGGAAATGAAAGGCTTAGTTTCAAAAGCCAAAGGTAGAAAGGTAGGTGAATTATTAAAGTAGACGTAAAATAATAATTTTTCACTATTGTAAACAAAGATTCCTTATCCTATAAAAGGAACCCTTATTTTCATTAATTGGATGCAACTTCAGCAATAACAACATATCTACTCTAAAAATTATTTATCTATCAATTATGTATTTAAAATTATGAGCATCTAATAATCTCTTCAAAGTTCTTAGTTAGCTCTTAGAATTGTAATAATTTTAATATTTTTAATAAAATGGAGTGTAGTCACTCTTTTCTTATTTTCTAGTAAGTCTAATTTGGACACCATACTATGTACGGATGCAAAGGCTTCACCATTACTATGATGACTATTAAGGTTTAAGCAAGTTAAGGCATATCAAGTATAACAAAGAAACATGAACAATGAAAGGGAAGACCATGGTGGGTCCATTAAATTCAAGTATAATAATTATTCTAAGTCAATTAAGGATATTGAATAATTAATTATTTATTTACAACATATATAAAACTAATAAATAAGAAAATGAATATAAAGAAACTAACCACAAGTCTGTACGAGAATAAATATAAGGAAATTCTATATAAGAATAAACATAAGGAAATTGCAAAAATAAAATAATGTTTTATTAAGAAACTTCAAGGTTTTCTTTTAAATAATAATCTACAGGAAATAACAACTAGTATTATAAAACAGCTAGCCATAATTTGATATTAGAAGCATAAGAAAGAAAAATATATTATTGGTTGGAAAGTTAACGTTGTTAACTATAAAGAGTATTAGTAATATTAACTCAAAAGTTGAGAAAATTAGAGCTCTTTTTATAAAAATTAAGGACATACGTAAAAATACATTAAAAGTTAAGAACATTAGTGATATTTTTCCATTTTAACTTACAACTGAGGAAAAACATAAAAAATACTCTAGGTTCTTATCATTTGAGATATCTTTAAATATACCCCTAATAACTAACAAACATTGCAACAAATGTTAAAAAATAGCTTATCCTCAACAGTTATCAACTCTGTTCAACCATTGAACAATGGTAATATTGGAACTAATGATAACACTTAAATGTTATAAATATTCATCAAAAATATCCCTATAATATGTTTCTATATACATAGAGTAAAAATAATTTGATAAAATATATTAAAACAATATCTTCAACCTTTCTCCAAAACACACTTAACCTAACCTATCAACCCTTTCCTTTTAAAAAAATGCTTTAGACAGATACCATAATATAGAAAAAATGAAACAACCAAAAATAGCTAAGAAACGCACAGTTCGTATTTGTAAGCTAAAATGAACTAAAAAAAGACAAGAATATTAGAATAACAAGAAATAGTTAGGTTATATACCTTTTATCGCTAACTGTTTGAGCCAAATACAAGCTTAAAAAAATAGTAAGAGCTGAGGAAAAAAGCCCGTTCAAGTTTTGATGGAAGGAGATGGAGAGGCATGAGGGAGATTGTGGAACATAGTCAGGTAGAGGCATGAAGGAGATGGTGGAAAATGGGGAGGTAGAGGCGTGAGAGAGATGGTGGACAATGGGGAGGCAGAGGCATGAGGGGGATGATAGCTTGCGTATGTGAGGGATTTCATGTGTGATAGAAGTGATTACGTGGGAATGATAACAGTTGGATGTTGATTTTACCCTTTTGCCTTTGCACACAAACGATCAACTAACACTATTAACATAGTGGGCATTTATGACCCTATTCCAACCACATGAGTATTTTTAAAGATATTATAAATTCCAAGAGTATTTTTAATGTTTTTCCTGCAACTGATCATGTGAAAAAAAGTTGTTTTGGAGTAAAATTTCTCTCTTTTCTCCTTAAATCTAAGATTCAAAATTACTCAAAAAAAAGATAGTAATGTAAAAATAATATTGAAAGATTATACAAATAATATCCTTAAAATTTATAATAATAAAAATAACATTTTAATAATATTGAATAAGATTTAATTGAAGGGTATTTAATATTAAAAGGTCTAAATGATAATAGTTTTATTTTAACAATGTTTAATTAAACGACATTCAAAATAAAATAATTTGTCAACTTTTTTAACAATTAAAATATATAAGGTAGACCTTAAGTGCTATTTTTATAATTATAAATTTTAAAAAATTATTATTTTAATTTTTCTAAAAATATTATATTATGTGGTTACACATATGAATTATGAAATAAAATAAGAGAATTACTAAGGAGTATGCTAAATGCATTGAGTTTTTATACGTAACCATGCCATAATTTGTGCGGATGAAATAATATCAAATTAAATATTAAGTTAATATCTAAAATATGATTTTTCTAAGTTAGCTTATAATGAGAGAATTTATGCATATATGACCTTAATATAAAAATAATTGGTTATAAATATTATTGGAGTAATTTCGTACATTCTAAGTGATAGTTAAATAGTGGTCTTAGTTAGTATAGATCCTTATAGGTCAAGCTAAATAAGTGCACAATCATCAAATAAATATGATCGTAGGATGGTTATCTTAAATAAATAAAGATTCAATGATTATCCTTTGTTCATCTTAAAAAAATAAAGGCCCAATAATTCCTTTAATTCTATTAAAGAGATAGTTAATGATAAATATCTACAAAGTTCTGTTGAAAAAAGATGAAATTTATTAAAAAATTGATTGTTGGAAAATGTGCCTTGTCTCACATTGCTTTTTTACATTATTTTAAAGAGGTATAAATAGTGAAGAGTTGGCTATTGGGATTGGGCCCCAAGGGGCACCTACTTTTGTGGAAGGGGAGAGGACCTAGGCAAATGTGATACCACACACGCGCGCGCGCCACCGCTGCCGTCCGACCGACCGGTCGAGCCGAGTCCGAGTCCGAGTGCGAGTGCGAGTGTGTGTGAGGTGGTATTTTATTTTTTGGTAAAATATTCTTTTGAAGGAAAACTTTTTCACTTACAAAAAATGACCGTTATTTTCTTTTATTAAGAATATGGTCGTTAAATGGCCGTTTGTTTTCTTTATTCAGAAAAATATCTGTTATCCGTTACTCGTCTTTAATCTGAAAAATGGCCGTTACTCTTCATTAATCAAAATGGTCGTTACGCTCTTAATTCCCAGACATTACCGTTTTATTCATAATTGCCACACGGTTTCTAAAACCTATAAAAGGAGGGCTTCAGCTCTCATTTGATACACAACAATCTACAATCTCATCTCCCTACGAAAAACAATTCTCTCTATAATTTCTAAGTTTTCTTTTTAGTTTTTCGAGCAACAAATTTTCAGGTGTAGCATTCCAGTCTTCATCAGTGCAGTGAAGTTCTGAGACAGAGATTAAGATTCTGGGCTGTTTTATCCTGGGGATGACGAAGCTGTGTTTGCTTGCACAAATTGGGCAGAGCCGCGAAACGTCTTAAAGAGAGCGACCTAGTCTGCGACTCAACCCAAGCAGTTACTTTCAAGTTATCGGTAATATTGTTCCTACACTGTTTTTACAAACTTGTCTCAACAATTTTAAGACGTATTCAATCTGCCATGTCTACTGAAATGCTAACTGCTGAACTAAACAAACCATTCCGTTTTGAGGGCCTACACTTTAAAAAATGGAGACAAAAAATGTTGTTTTTCTTAACCATGAAAAAAGTCGTTTCTGCTCTTACTACTGAAAAACAAATACAAATTAATCCTCCCGCAAGTCAGAATTCAAGGATTTAGATGCCTGGATTGAAAATGATTTTCTATGCAAAAACTATATTCTTAACGGTTTAGCTGATGACTTGTATGATTATTATAACTGTGATAAGTCTGCTAAGGAAATTTGGGAAGCACTTCAAAAGAAATACGATACTGAGGAAGCTGGTACTAAGAAGTTTGCTGTCAGTAGATACATGAAGTTTCAAATGATTGATGGCAAATCAGTGGAAGCTCAATCACACGAACTGCAGAAGATAGCACACGAAATAACTTCTGAAGGTATGACTTTAGATGAACAATTTCAAGTATCAAATATAATAGATAAATTACCCCCTGCTTGGAAAGATTTTAAGAATACACTTAGGCATAAAACTAAGGAATTTTCTTTAGAAAGTCTTATAACCCGTTTAAGAATAGAAGAAGAAGCTCGAAAGCAAGACCAAAGAGATGAAGTACTCATAGTCTCAAATACTAGTACCAATAAGAAACCCTCTTCTACAATTCTAAAACCTAAAGGTAGAAACATGAAAAGTCATAATCGTACTAATAATCAAAACTGCAACCACCAAAATAGAAATAGAAACTATCCTCCCCATAATAGATCTCAACCCCCCTTAAGGAATAACACATTCATGTGTTATAGTTGTAATAGACCTGGTCACTTAGCTAGGAACTGCCGGAACAGGAATCGTCCTGCCCCACAGGCGAACCTTACCGAAGATCAACTTATTGCTATGATATCTGAAGTCAATTTTGTTGGTGGATCCGAGGGGTGGTGGGTAGACACTGGTGCTTCTCGCCATGTTTGCTATGATCGAGACATGTTCAAATCATATTCTGATTCTGAGGATAAGAAAGTGCTGCTGGGTGACTCCCACTCCACTAAAGTTGTTGGTACTGGTGAGGTGGTTTTGAAGTTTACCTCTGGAAAGACTGTCATCTTGAAGGATGTCCTGCATACTCCAGAGATGAGAAAGAACTTAGTTTCAGGCTATCTTCTTAACAAAGTTGGGTTTACTCAAACTATAGGGGCTGATTTATATACTATAACTAAAAATAATATATTTGTTGGGAAAGGGTATGCCACTGATGGCATGTTCAAATTAAATGTTGAAATCAATAAAACCTCTTCTTTTGCTTATATGTTGAGTTCTTTTAATATTTGGCATGCTAGACTTTGTCATGTTAATAAATGCATAATCAAGAACATGAGTAGCTTAGAACTAATTCCTAAACTATCTTTAAATGATTTTGAAAAATGTGATTTTTGTAGTCAAGCTAAAATAACCAAAACTTCACATAAATCAGTAGTTAGAGAATCTGAACCTTTAGAATTAATTCATTCTGATATATGTGAACTTGATGGAAATTTAACAAGAAATGGAAAACGCTATTTTATAACTTTTATAGATGACTGTTTAGATTACACTTATGTATATCTAATGAAAAATAAAAGTGAAGCATTTGATATGTTTAAAATATTTATGACTGAGATTGAAAATCAACTTAACAGAAAAATAAAAAGGTTTCGAAGTGATAGAGGCACCGAATATGATTCCAATATCTTCAATGATTTTTATAAAACTCATGGAATTATTCATGAAAAAACTGCACCTTATTCTCCTGAAATGAATGACAAAGCTGAAAGAAAAAATAGAACCTTTACTGAATCAGTTGTTGCAATTTTATTAAACTCTGGTGCTGCTTCCCATTGGTGGGGAGAAATTTTATTAACTGTTTGCTATGTGCTAAATAGACCTAAATCAACAAATAAAATTTCACCATATGAAATTTTGAAAAATAAGAAACCTAATTTAACTTATTTTAAAACTTGGGGTTGTTTAGCCTATGTTAGAATCCCTGATCCTAAAAGAAATAAACTTGCTAGTAGAGCATATGAATGTGTATTCATAGGATACGCTGTGAATAGTAAATCTTATAAATTCTATAACTTAAAAGATCAGGTAGTTATAGAATCAAATGATGCTAACTTCTATGAATATAGGTTTCCCTTTAAATTTAAGAATAGTGGGGGCTCGTCTTCTAGTAGTTTACCTATAACTAGAACTAGTGAACAAACTGAAGAATTAAACACTGAAATTAGAAGAAGTAAACGAGCTCGAACCCTTAAGGATTTTGGGTCTTATTTTTATGCTTATACCTTAGAGGAAGATCCTCAAACTATTAAAGAAGCATTATCTTCTTTAGATGCCAACTTATGGGAAGAAGCCATAAATGATGAAATGGACTCACTTGAGTATAATAAGACTTGGCATTTAGTTGACTTACCTCCTGGTTGCAAAACCATTGGATGTAAATGGATACTAAAAAGGAAATTAAAACCCGATGGTACTATTGAAAAATACAAAGCTCGTCTTGTAGTTAAAGGATATAGGCAAAGGGAAAATGTAGATTTCTTTGATACCTTTTCACCAAGCATACCGAATAACTTCCATACGTGTACTTTTCTCTCTCACGCTATCCATGATTTAGTAGTACATCAAATGGATGTTAAAACTGCTTTCTTAAATGGTGATTTAGAAGAAGAAATTTATATGGATCAACCTGAAGGTTTTGTTATCCCAGGTCAAGAAAATAAAGTTTGTAAGTTAGATAAATATCTGTATGGTCTAAAACAAGCACCTAAGCAATGGCATGAAAAATTTGATAATCTAGTTATCTCACATGGATTCAAAATAAATGAAAGTGACAAATGCATTTATTATAAATTAGAAGATAATATTTGCACTATTATATGTTTATATGTGGATGATATGCTTATTTTTGGATCAAATATTTATGTTGTGAATAAAGTGAAAACATTGTTAAGAGCTAATTTTGATATGAAAGATCTCGGAGAAGCGAGTGTAATCCTTGGTATAAAAATAACTAGGTCTGAAAATGGAATTTCTCTATATCAATCTCACTACATTGAGAAGATCTTAAAGAAATATAATTACTTTAACTGTAAACCTGCATGTACTCCTTACGATCCTAGTGTAAAGTTGCTCAAGAACACCGGAGATGGTGTTAGACAAACTGAGTATGCGAGCATCATCGGTAGCTTACATTACGCTACTGATTGCACTAGACCAGACATAGCTTATGTTGTGGGACTACTATGTAGGTTTACCAGTAGACCTAGTATAGAGCATTGGAATGCTATTGAAAGGGTTATGAGATACCTTAAGAGAACTATGAACCTTGGATTACATTATAAAAAGTTTCCCGCTGTTTTAGAAGGATACAGTGATGTAGATTGGAACACTTTATCAGAAGACTCCAAAGCAACTAGTGGCTATATATTTAACATAGCTGGTGGAGCTGTTTCTTGGAAGTCTAAGAAACAGACAATATTGGCTCAATCTACAATGGAGTCGGAAATGATAGCACTAGCCACTGCTAGTGAAGAAGCAGGCTGGCTAAGAAGTCTGTTAGCTGAGATCCCTTTGTGGGAAAGACCGATACCAGCTGTCTTGATCCACAGCGATAGTACCGCGGCTATTGCAAAGATTCAGAACCGTTACTACAACGGCAAGAGACGACAAATACATCGTAAACATAGCACTGTTAGAGAATTTCTCTCTATGGGAGCTGTAAGAGTGGATCATGTACGTTTTGATGAAAATTTGGCAGATCCTTTGACGAAAGGATTACCAAGAGAGAAGGTTTTCAAAACCTCAAAAGGAATGGGATTAATGCCCTTAGAATGAAGAGTCACTTATGATAGTAACCCAACTTATAGACTGGAGATCCCAAGAAATAAGTTCAAAGGGTAATAACAAGTCATGAAGTGATATGAGATGTATCATGCTATTTATCAAATCCCATTCTATATTGTTAGAAGTATGAAGTCCTGAAGCGATAGAAAAGGATGAGTTAATTGTTAAACTCTTAATGAGTTCTATACTCTATGTGGAGTGGAGTACATAGCTACAGGAGTATTCTTGATAGACTCACCTATGTGAATGTGGAAGTGTGGCCGCTTCCTATGAAAAAAAGTTTTGGGCAAAATTTTACTAGAGCGTTCACTATACTGGGATACACGTGCATGGCCGTAAAGCACGGGCTTTTTTCGAACTACACCTTGGAAAGTTTGTGTGTGTGATGATTGTTAGAGATAGAGTTCAAAACTACGAGTTACTCTAGTATATTCTAAAACATCAACACTATGCAAAGGTTCAAGTCGATAGACACCTTTTCACTTATGCACAATCTTATAATTTTAATTGATCGGTTGCTCGATGAAAATTATTTTTATATAAAATTCAAGTGGGGGATTGTTGGAAAAAGATGAAATTTATTAAAAAATTGATTGTTGGAAAATGTGCCTTGTCCCACATTGCCTTTTTACATTATTTTAAAGAGGTATAAATAGTGAAGAGTTGGCTATTGGGATTGGGCCCCAAGGGGCACCCACTTTTGTGGAAGGGGAGAGGACCTAGGCAAATGTGATACCACACACGCGCGCGCGCCGCCGCCCGTCCGACCGACCGGCCGTGCCGAGCCGAGCTGAGTCCGAGTGCGTGTGCGTGTGCGTGAGGTGAGGTGGTATTTTATTTTTTGGTAAAATATTCTTTTGAAGGAAAACTTTTTCACTTACAAAAAATGGTTGTTATATATATATATATTTTTTTTTGTTCAGAAAAAAATGATCGTTATTTTCTTTTATTAAGAATATGGTCGTTAAATGGCCGTTTGTTTTCTTTATTCAAAAAAAAGAGCCGTTGCTCATATTTACTCACAAAAAAAAATATCTGTTACTCGTCTTTAATCTGAAAATGGCTGTTACTCTTCATTAATCAAAATGGTCATTACGCTCTTAATTCCCAAACATTACCGTTTTATTCATAATTGCCACACAGTTTCTAAAACCTATAAAAGGAGGGCTTCAACTCTCATTTGATACACAACAATCTACAATCTCATCTCCCTACGAAAAACAATTCTCTCTATAATTTCTAAGTTTTCTTTTTAGTTTTCCGAGCAACAAATTTTCAGGTGTAGCATTCCAGTCTTCATCAGTGCAGTGAAGTTCTGAGACAGAGATTAAGATTCTGGGCTGTTTTATCCTGGGGACGACGAGGCTGTGTTTGCTTGCATAAATTGGGCAGAGCCGCGAAACGTCTTAAAGAGAGCGACCTAGTCCGCGACTCAACCCAAGCAATTACTTTCAAGTTATCGGTAATATTGTTCCTACACTGTTTTTATAAACTTGTCTCAACAAGTTCTAACAAGTAAGTAATATCCCGACAATGAATAGCCATCAAGTTAACTCTTTCTCATATATATATATATATACTCATATTTACACATAATTATAATTAGTTGATTTTGAAATATCACTTGAATTTCATAACAGAGAATCATAGCTAAATACTCTCTTTTCATATAATATTAGAGCGAGATTGTAGCTCTCCTGTAACATTCATCTTACAGTTACTAACTTAAGCATCGAAGGGTCAAAGACCACTCCCCACAAGGTGGTATGAGGTCCTAATAGTTTATTCATCTTATAGATCCATGGAGGATAGTCCTACCTAGTGTTAACAAAATTTGGTATCAATATCTCGCACCATATATAGCAAAAAAGTGTGTTTTACTCACCTGAAAAAAAAATCAAAAATTGTAAGACTCCCCAAAAATTTCTTCAAGACCTTAATCTACCATAAAATTAAAGATATTTAAGAAGAGACATGATAATTGTATTTTATATAGTTATTTTCATCTATTTTATTAATTATAATTGCTATGTTCTTGACATTTTTAGTTAATTTTAAATGGAATAAATTAATATTTACTGTTTATTTTAAAGGAGTATATTTTTAAGAAAATTAAATAGTTTGAATCGAAAAAAGTACTTAATTGCAAATTTATGTCTAAAAATATAATTTAAAATAAAAGAGTGTTTAATTGCAATTAATAAAAGTCTAAAATATAATTTGAATTAAAATCGGGCTTAATTGTAATTAACAAAAAATTAAAAGTTAATTTAAAATAGAAAAGGGTTTAATTGCAATTAAAGAAAGTTTAAAAGTTAATTTGAATTAAATTGGAGGCCATGAGTGCCATCACCAACGCGCAACACCAACCGTTTGATCAGGAAATCAACGGATACGATGAGGCGCGTGGATTACAAATGCGACAAAAGAGAGTGGACACGGGTTTTCTAGTGCACGCTGCTCGGTGCACCGTGTGGGGCCGACATGCAGGGTAGGACCCACGTGTCTTGCAAGTGTTGATCCCATGCGACACAACCACGTGCAATCTCTCCCTCCAACCATTTAGAGTCTTCCATGTGTCCTACTATTTCTTTCATCCAATAATACGCTGGCACGTGGCACAGTTTGGTGAACACAAAAACACGAAATCATGCACGCGTTTCCAATAGCTGTCCCCCACATGTCTCAGTGCCGCTTATCACGTGCGACGCATTCTGCGTGCGCCCGTTCCTCCCACCAATTGAAGGCTACCACGTGTCCCACTATATCTTGTAGCGAATCAAATCGTGACACGTGGTAGCGTGTAATGAAAAGAAAATCAGAAACGTGCAGCTGTCTCCCACTCAGTTTTAAATAACATTTTCAATGTACCGGTTTGTCTGCCACACATTTTTTTTTTATTTTCGATGTAAAATTTCTCCCGCATATCTAAAAAATGCAGTTTTTAGATGCATTTTTCTAGCTATAAATAGGGCATTTATTGCTAAAGGGGGGAGTTTTTTTAGTGTTGTTTTTGGTTCGTTTTGGGGTTAGACTGTGGAACATGCAGAAGCCATTTTTGGCTTCTGTTGTGTTCTACGTGTGCCAAATATTTAAGAGCAGATGAAGTTTTAATTTCTTAGTGTTCTGTAACTGAAATTCCTTAAATTCTGTAATTTTAATTTTTATTATGAACTAATTTAATTTTTCTAGGGTTGCGTTTTATCTAAATTTATGAAGCTTGATTTTAATTATTTTTGAATGATTTATAAGACTTTTAATTTGTTTATTCTATTTGTGGTTAATGCTTTTGATTATTGGAAAATTTATCAATTGATCTGTGGCACTTAAATAAACTTAGAAGAGGCATTTTTGTGTATATTGCTCATGGATAGAATAACATGTATATATGAAGGATAGGAATATACCTTTATCGTATTTGTGGCCATTTGAGAACTTAGAACGTAATGAATCTTGGTGAATTTAATTCTCATAGGAATATAGTGAATTAATTTAGCAAGATGTGTCTATACGGAGCTCGGAAGAGATGTATGGATAAAATTAGAAGTTTTCGGTTGACAAATTAAATTTACTAAAAAAATATAAATCAAGAGAAAATAATATGATGCGAGTGGATTAATTTGGTGAAAAACTGTAATCCTAGATTTCTTTTATTTTTTTATACAACTCTTTAGTTAACATCTTCCAATTAACGATTATTTTGGATAAAATCAGAGTGAAATAATTTTAGTACTCAACAAACTGTAGTGACAAATCTCCGTGGGAATGATACTTTACTTATCAAATTTTATTACTTGTGACCGTGTATACTTGCACGTTTTATGTTCTCCTAAATGAGACAACAATACCATAGAGCTTAGTAATAGTTTTTTTCTGAAAAGAAAGCCCCATAGTCATTTAATCCACTATTGTTACCTAATTGGCACTTTGGACTTTTAAAAAGAGGTTATGGATCAAATAGCTAGCTCCACATCTTTGACCCCGATAACTAGTCAATAAATCCTGCTTGAAAACTAGTAGGTCATTCTTCTAGCTCTGTTGTATCCTGCTAGAAATAGGTGCTGCACCTAAACTTGTCTAACCATAATAGGCCCAACAAGTCTAGAAGGTAAGGAAAGTCTAAGCATGATCCTACTTAGAGATGATGAAAAATACACTCCAAGCCATCCTGGAGTGCCTACCACAGCCATAGGCTCTTAGACCAGTCATCATCTCAAAAAACATCCCCATGACATCTTGTTATGCCATAGTGCACAAGGTTAAGCCCGTAGCCATCAAGGGCTTGACTGAAAAGAAAACCATCTAAGATGAGAATCAAGTTTTAGGTAAGTACTACCAGCCACTTTTGGTTGGCTAAAAAGTGCCACCCAAGTTAAGTGTCGTTGGTCAGAGGTCACTATCCAAAACTAGCACCGCCAACAAGGGAGAGCTACCCTAGATAGGTACATCTAGATAGGTTTTGATTCAAATAGAAGCACCCACCAGGTCAATCTTTATCATATAACCTTTATCCACTGATTTTCCTTTGGTAATGCGAGATGAACCCAAGCTACTTCCACATGCCATCCCCCATTATGCTTGACTAAGAAATTGACCACTACCAAGGGTATATCATTACCATCATACGAATAAGAAAATGCATTCTTAAGGTAAAATAAGGGTGTGTTTGCATGGTCCATTAAGGATATGCTTAGTATAGATCAAGAAATTATAGTGCACCACCTCAATATAGACTCAAAGTTAAAACCTATCAAACAAAAGAGAAGGTCATACAATCAAGAAAGATATTTTACCATGAAAGTAGAAGTTGATAAACTCTTGAAAGTTGGATATATAACAGAGGTGTACTATCCTAATTGATTGGCTAACATTTTCTTTGTAAAAAATGTCAACAGGGAGTGAAGAATGAGTGTAGATTTTACTATCTAAAAGACAATTTCCCATTGCCATGCATAGACTAACTTATGGATGCCACTGTAGGACACAGTGCTTTGTCTTTCATAGATACTTACTCTAGGTACAATCAAATATGGATGTATGGCCTTGGTCTTGAAAAGACAAAATCCATGATTGAGAAAGGGTTGTTTCATTACAAAGTCATGCCCTTCGACATAAAATATTTTGGTGCCACATATCAGAGATTGGTCAACAAAGTGTTTCCAAACATCATTGGGCATTAAATAGAGATATATGTTTATAATGAAATTATTTTCAAGAGCAAGCATTAGACATTCTTTAAGAATATGGAATAAAATTAAACCTAAACAAATGTATATTCGACGTTAGTTTAGGAAAATTCTTAGGGTTCATGGTCAACTAAAGATGATTTGAGGCCAACCATAAGAAGATAAAAGCATTTATAAAAAGTGTATGCCTTTCTTCAAAGTATTACATAGGAAATCTAACTTTTCTTGAGACCATAATTATGAGAAATAATTCAAAGAGTTAAAGGAATATTTGACCAGTTTATAACTATTAGCTAGTACGTAGTTGGGTGACATCTTCACATTGTACCTGGTAACCTTAGAAAATACTGTCGTGCAACCTTAGTAAAGTATGGCAATATAGTCCAAAGACCTATCTATTATGTAAGAAAGTCCCTTCATGATGTTGAATAGAGGTACTTATAGATGGAGAAAGTGGCTATTGTACTATAATACAACTAGAAAGCTACGTCTATAATTTCATGCTCAAAACATAGTTGTTTGTAAAGACAGCTAGCTTAGACAAGTACTTTCTAAGCCCGAGGTCTCTGTCCATTTACAAAAATGAGTTATTGAGCTTAGTGCATTTGACATTGAGTATGTCTCTAGTACAACCATTAAAGGCTAGGTCTTGGCTAATTTTTGGGTTGAAAATTCTTTAGAAGAACCTATTGAGAAGGAAAAAGATATGTGACTAATGATTGCTTGAAAAACGCTAATATTAGGTGATTTATTTGTACATAAATGAAATAAATAGATTTAAATTTACATAATTTTATCATTGTTTTAACAAATCTATATTTTCAAAATCACGGGTATATTTTGTCATTTTTCAAATAATTCTGGCTTCAAAATTGATTAAAATGATCAACATATGAAGATTCATACCTAAAGCATTCATTTTCAACTTAAAATAATAAAAGAACAAATATATGTAAGCCTTACATGTGTTCCAACCAAGTTTGTAACGAGTGAAACAACAAGAAAGTGAAGAAAAGTACATATATGTGGGCTTTGGTAGTGGAAACTATGGGTTGCAATATGACCTTTATAGAATTTCATTTCATGAGTAGCAAACATGACATGGATTGTGGTGGTGATAAATGTGGGCCACGACGAGCTGTAGTTGTTCTCTCACCATCCCATTTTCTCTCTTTTCCTTTGGCTATAAGAAGGGCCTTTTCTCTTACAAAACACAAAAAAATTTGAGAATACGATCTAATTTTTAGATACATTTGATGGTTTTTGTTTTAATTTTTTTAGTTTCATGTAGTAGTTTTGATTCGATAAGGTAGATCTATTTGGAGGTTTTTTAGATAATAGATTGCTACTAAAGTTGTCTGTAAGAATAAAATTGAGATATTAATTTTAATTATATTCTATTATTTATAGAATTAATTTTATGTATCATTTTAAATTATATTTTTAATTTACTGATCATTTATTAAATATATGTATTTCTGGCTAAATAATACTATGATATATATTAGTTACGTTAAATTATTTAAAAATATGTGTTTCCTCTTTAGACCGACCATGAAAGTATACTAATTACTTTTTACAAAATGATTTGTGAACTTGCGAGATATTTATCAAATAAATTTTTTATGCATTAAAGGACACTTCATATGGATGGCTCCTCCAATAAAAATGAAAGTGGAGTTGGACTAATATTGGACACCGCAGAAGGTGACTCCTTACATTATATACTATGGCTTCTATTCAAAGAATTAAACTATGAGGTAGAATAAGAAGCCCTCATTGTAGGACTCAACTTAGCAGAGGCTCTTGGGGCCTAACAAATTGATTGTTTTAGTAACTCCTAACTTGTTATGAAACAAGAATCAGGTAAATTCCAGGTTCAAGGGCCTAACCTATAGGAGTATCAAAGTCTAACTGTAAAATTGATAAGTACTATGAGATCTTGGACTTTGAATCACATTCCACAAGAATAAAATATCTAGGTAGATGCCCTATCTAGCTACTTTTTACCATAGATGAAGATCTGGATCGAACGGTCCTTTTCATCGCCTTGACCATCCCAACATCAAAGCCTAGGAAACAAAAATGCTTCTGATTGAATTAGACCCCAATTGAGTGGATACAATTAGGTGTTTTCTCATAGGTGAAACCTTTCCAACTAAAAAAAACAAGTAAGAAAAATTAAGATTAAGGCTACCTATTTCTATATGATTCATAATGTACTTTACTATTGTGGGTTTCATAGCCTCGATATAAGGTGCTTGGCATCAAATGATTATGTCCTTGTTGAAATATATGAAGGGGTATATGTTAACAATTTAGGTGCAAGCCATAAAGTAGCTAGGCATTGGTATTACTAGCCCATAATGTTCAAAAATGTAATTAGTAGTTCAAAAAATGTGACAAGTGTTAATGGCACTCACTTGTGGCCAGACAACCTACTGAGCAACTAACATATTTACACAATCCTTGGCCATTCACATAGTAGAAGCTGGACCTAATTGGTTTACATCCCGTGACCAAGGGAATCAAGTATGAAATTGTTGCTACAAACTACTACAACAAGTGGGTGGAAGTTGGCCCACTCATACAAATTTCAAAAGATAGAGTCATCAACTTCAAGTGGAATAATTTAATAGGTAGATTTGGAGTTCCCTACACATTAGTACCAAACAATGGAACCCAATTAATATAAATAAACGTAAGAACTTATATGAATAATATCATATCTTGCATGCATTCTTTGAAGTTGAGAATCCATAGGCAAACAGTCAGGTGGAGGCTACAAATAAATGAGTCAATTTGAACTTAAAAAGAAATCTTGAAACATGTAAGAAAGCATGGGTTGAAAAACTACTAGAATTTTTGTGGGCTTATAGAATCACAACCAAGACATCTATAGGAGAGACACCTTTCTCCCTTATTTACAATATTGAAGTCATAGTTCCAATCAAATTTGGATTACCAAGTTATAAAACAAGTGTCGAGAACTTATAGGATAAAGAAGAAGGCTTGGCCCAAAACTTAGACCTCTAAGATGAAAAGAGGAAATAGAGTGAGATCATATTGGCCACCTACCAACAAATAATGGCCAACCAATACTGCTCAGTCAAATCTTGGTAGTTCCAAGAAGGTGACCTGGTACTTAAAAGAAGGTGACCTTGGAAAAGGTGTCTACCTAAAAAGTGCTTGAAAAACATTTATATTTTGTGATTTTATTATGCTTAAATGTGATAAGTAGATTTAAATATAGTATGTTTATATAAATATTTATGCAAATCTATATGATCAGAATCACTGGCATGTTTTGTTGTATTTTAGGAGTTTCTAGCTTCAAAATGTATAAATTTATCAACACGTGAAGAACCACATTTAAAGCACTTAATTTAGACTCTAAGTGCTTAGAAGATTAAGGCATGTAAGTTGTACATAAAGAATCAACTAGTTTGTAAGGTGTACAAGGAAAATTTGAAAAAAAAAAGTGAAGTATACCGTGATGAAATATATGGGTCGCGACGCACTATGTTTGAGATGAAATGACTGGGCAAGCTGAGTAACGTGTGCCATAATGTGGAATAAATGGTGCTTCAACGAGACCCTCTATAGATGGAATTGGCGAAGCTAAACTTACCCTATGCGATGGAAAAAAAAAGTGGTGTCATGGTTTGCCTTCATTTAATTGGCATGAAGCCTTCCATACTAGCCTTTGCCTATAAATAAAAAGTTTAGCTTAATATGTAGACATAGCTTTTTCATATTATAATCTCAGTAGTCGTACATTAGATTAGTTTTCAAAGCCTTTCAACCTCTATATATCGATACAAGACAACCTTCTTATTATGAAGAAGATAGAAGGATTTAGAGAAGCAAGTGACAACTTATTCAAAGATTTGGAATCATTTTCAACAAAAAGGGATATTTTAATTGTTGTATCTTTTATATCTTTCTGTAATCTATGTCTTTCATAGTTGAATTAACTTTTTTTAATTTAATTTTGATTGGCTAATTCTATAATTTGAGGTTTCAGTTATTTGGCTTCTAATGATTAGAATAACAATTTTATGATTTGAATAAATATGAGTTTTATTTATTTCTTATTCATGTTCTTGAAATCTTTAATTATAAATCAATGATAAATCAAATATGGATTTATAATTAAAGAAAATATTTTAGAATTAAGAATTAGAAAAATCATTTGGGTTTAATTATGCATAAGTGAATAAAAGTTTGATTTAATTTCATTTATCAATTTCAAGTCTGGTTAAGAAAGTTATTGATTAAATAATATTTAATATGATGGTTAAAAATATATTTAATTATAAACTAATGATGAACTAAATTTTGATTTATAATTATAGAATATGTTTAATTAAGGTTTATCAATTAATTAATTTGAAGTCCGATTAAGGAAGTTATTAATTATTTGAGAACCTTAATTTATATATTTTCATCAAGTTTTTCAATTAATCAATTTCAAGGGTGACCTAAGAAGTCATTCATTAATTGAAAATTGTGTGAACTTTCAATGACCGTGGGAATTTGTTTATTTAAAAGAGAAGGAAAAATAAGTAAATATAACTCGTTATGGTCGCTAAAATCTCATATTTATCCATCCTAGGTTTGAGGGTGAAAGAAAAGTTCATTATGAAATTATGCATTTTAAATTTTATCAAACATGTGTTTGCTATTGTTAGTTGATTAAGGACATTTAGGGACATTTAGGTCCAACAATTTTGATACAAAACTATCACACTTTATTTAATTTAAGGTGATTAATTGAGTTTACGCATTGTTTGTTTGATATTTTGCATATGTTAATGGATTATTGTAAGAGTTAGTTGTATTCATATTTTATGTTTCATGCTTGGATGTTGAGATTAAGATAAACTGAATTTAGTGTATATGAATCAAATAGTGGAGATTACATTATGAGATATTATTGAGCTATATCGTTTTATTTTGTGTGATAATATTTATTCTATTTTTTTAAACATTTTTTCTATTATTTCAAATTGTTAGATAATCTCTATAAATTTTGTACTAAATATTAGGATTTTCATAATTAATAAAATATCATGTGCTTTTTTTATTGCTTAGGTGAGAAGTACGTGCCTATCAATCATGCATGACTTTTTTAAAAAGAAGATATATATATATATGGGATTCCTTTATAACAACACAAAGAGCCAAAATGACCACTTACTAAAACACATACATATATGGGTCTTTGGAAAAGGTGCCTATCGCCTAGAGAATCTAGTAAGACTTAGGGTCTAAAATGCATGGAACTTGAAACACCTAAAAAACAATTGCCAATAACCATAACTAAATTTTTTTTCCCTATTAGTTTTGTTTTTACTTAAAGTTTTACAATTTCCATTGTTGCAAGACTTAGTAAAATAAATAACCTTAGTTAACTATATTTTAGTTTATATTCCTAGGATATTTTCAACTACTTTGTAATTCAAAATTGTTGTTATCAATAAAGGGAGTATCTGTTGTCTTTTTTGGAGAACATAAAACGTGTAAGTATACACGGTCACAAGTAATAAAATTTGTAAGTAAAGTATCGTTCCCACGGAGATTTGTTACTACAGTTTGTTGAGTATTAAAATTATTTCTCTTTAATTTTATCCAAAACAATCGTTGGTTGGAACAAGTTAAAGAAAAGAGTTTAAAAATAAAAGAAATCTAGGATTGCAGTTCTTCACCAAATTAATCAACTCCAATAATATTATTTTCTTTTGATTTATATTTTTTAGTACATTTAATTTGTCAACCGAAAACTTCTAATTTTATTCATACATATCTTCCAAGCTCCGTATAAACACATCTCGTTAAATTAATTCACTATATCTCTATGAGAATTAAACTCACAAGATTCATTACGTTCTAAGTTTTGAAATGGCCACACATACAATTAGGGTATATTCCTATCCTTCATCATACATGTCATTCTATCTATGAGCAATATACACAAAAATGCCTCTTCCAAGTTTATTTAAGTGCCACGGATCAATTTGATAAAATTCGTAAATAATCAAAAAGCATTAAGCACAGATAGAATAAACAAATCAAACGTCTTATAAATCTATCAAAAATAATTAAAATCAAAGCTTCATAAATTTAGATCAAATGCAACCCTGGAAAAATTAAATTACTTCATAAATTTAAAATAAAATTACAAGAGATACAGAAAAATTAGATGAAGAAGAAAGGAAATTAAAACATCTCGTAGCGCAAATATTTGGCACACATAGAACACAATAGAAGCCAAAAATGGCCTTGCGTGTTCCACAGTCCAGCCCCTAACACCACAGAAATTCTAAACTCCCAAAAAAACTCTTCAACTCTATCATAATATCTCCTATTTATAGCTAAAAAAAATACATCTAAAATATTACAATATATATTTTTTTAATCCAAAGTGCATGCCACGTGTGAGCGTCTCATTCCCTACAAGGATTAATACGGACACGTGGCGGAATTGCATTGGTTGCGGGAAACAATTGCACGTGAAGTCGTTGCACGGGATAATGGCGCGAGGGACGTGGGAGACAACGGCTACAACGCAGGCTTGATCCTGCGCTTTCGCGCTCATCGTAACATGCCACGTGTCATAATATAATTTGCTAGAAGGAAAAGTAGGACACTTGGCAGATTGTGATTCGTAGAATAACCGGGCGCACGTGGATTGACTGCACGGGAAAAGAGGCGCGCGAACATGTGGGATAGCTCTAGAACGCGTAAGACACGTGGGTCCCACCCTGCATACCGGCCTGCGCGGCAGGTGGGCCCCACCCGAGCACCGAGCCGGGTGATAGACTAAACCCTGCACCCACTCTCCTTGGTCGGGTTTGAAGAACACGCGCACATCCTAACTGTTTATGCTTTGATCTGACGGTCCACGTTGAAGCGTGGATGATGCCGCGTGGATTCTTCTCTCCTACGTAGAAAAATAACTTTTATTAATTGCATTTTGACCCACAAATGTAATTCCAATTATATTTTAAACTTTCTTTAATTACAATTAAGCCCTTTTCTAATTTAAATTAAATTTTAAACTTTTAATAATTAAAATTAAGCCTGATTTTAATTTAAATTATATTTTCAACTTTTATTAATTGCAATTAAGTTTTTTTTATTTGAAATTATATTTTTGGGCATAAATTTGCAATTAAGTAAGTTTTCGATACAAATTATTTAATTTTCTCAAAATATATAAAAACAGTAAATACTAATTTATTAAACTAAAATTAACTAAAAATATGAAGAACATAGCAATAATAATTAATAAAATAGATGAAAATAACTATATAAAATACAGTTATCAGTACCTACGAAAGCTACTTCTCTCTACAAATCAAAGGTCTATGCTTGGGAGATATGATAGAACATAAAGTCTAGCATCAAATCAACAAGCGGGCCTAAATCGCCAAGACTTGAAAAGGTCCAAAGCCTTCTAGACAGCACTACAAAGGGTTGAACACAATGAAGTCCTCAATATATAGGCAGGGTATCAACCCCTACGAAAGGTAGTGAATAATAAGCATACCTACAGGTGAGTTCTACGCCTTATGGCCTATACCATGAAATGATCCATAGAAGTTAGGCATGTTAAGTTAAGATAAGGATGCACCTTAATTATAAGCTATACGGGCCAGGATAAAACTAACGTGGATAACAACTTAACTTGGTTTAATCGCCTCTTAATCATCCTTAAACCTTGAAAGGGGGAAATGGCTCGATAACTCCACCACCCCAGGACTAAGCAATCCTCAATACCATATCAGGGCATACACCCATACGAAAGGGTGTGAATAAGAAGTATCTTGACAAGCGAACATGATCCATATCGAATTGAAATGGTCCAGAGCCATTAGTACGACATTGCTAGTGGTTGAGCACAATAAAGTCCTTAATACCCAGGCATGACATACACCCCTACGAAAGGTAGTGAATAAGAATCATTTATGCAATTGAGTTCTATGCCTTAGGGTCTAAGCCACTAAACGATCCATAAAATTTGGGTACATTAGTTACAACTAGAAAGCACCCTAATCATAGGTTGTGTGGTGTAGGTTAAACACAGAGAATAGCTTAACTTGGTCTAAATGCCTCTTAATCGGCCTTAGACCTTGAAAGGGGGTCATGCCTCTATTTTTTTTGCCACCTTAGGACTGAACGCAATAAAGCCCTATGTACTTTTCCAAGGTATACACCCCTATTATGACAATGAGTAAGAAGCATCCTGGCCAGTGAGTCCCACACCCTAGTACCTAGACTACCCAAAAATGGGAGTGAGCGTAATAAAAATATAAGTACTAAGCCAAGGTATACACCCCTGCTAAGGTAGTGAATAAGAAATATCCTAATAGGTGAGGTCTACACTTTAAGAATAGGCTACCAAATTGTTTACGAAAGATTAATGTGTTGGCTATGTGATTCGAGCCATAACTAACACAAGCTATTAGGTTCCCTATCGCCTCATAGTTAGCCATAGAACTTGAAAAAGAGCCATAGCTCAAAAGCCATGCCACCTCAATTACAAGAACTACATTAAGTTCATGCACTAGACTTAGGTTTACAAAACTTCAATGATGAGACGATGAATCTCCAATGAAGTAATAGTTAAAATTCCCTAAGTTGAAAACTATCTCATGCTTGGACCACTTGAATTCACGTACTCTAAGTAGGGGACTGATAGACTTACGGGCCTGCCTATATAATTGGAAAGATTTATGAGTATTGATATAAATTATGATAAGACTTTCTAGCCCAAAGGTTAGAAAGTCTAGGGGTCAGTGTTGGGGTAATTTCATAGATCCCACATGACTGTCAAAAATTGGTCTTAGTCAGTAGAGAGTCTTATGAGCCAAGCTCAAGTACTCAGTTATCAGATAAATATAATCGTAAGATAGTTATCTTGAAGAGATAAAGACCCAATGATTATTCTTTGATCATCTTAAAGAGATAAAAACTCAATGATTATCCTTTAATTATCTTAAAATAATAATTAAGAAGATAGTTAATGATATATATATGCTAAACTACAATAAGTCAATCCTATCTCGACAAGGGATAGCCATCTTGTTAATTCTTTCTCATATATATATACTCTTCTAACCTTAATCCTATAGCTACATATTTAAGCATCGAAACGTCAAGAACCATTCTCCATAAAGTAGTTCGAGTTCTTAACAATTTATTCATCTTGTAGATTCATGAAAGGGTGTTAATAAGAATCGATACTAACAAATATTATCACAAGAAAAATAGTTATTGTTATAAGAATAATTAATTAATGATAATTTTATTTAATAATTGTGGTTCTTAGGTGTATTAATTAATAATAGAGATAAAATGAATATTTCATATATTTTTTTGTTGTGATAACAAAATTATTTGTAATAATATAATTACTTAAATAATTTTAAAAACTTAAGTGAACTAAAACATATAATAATAAAAAAATTATTTAATAATATTAAAGATATTAAATTAATTTTAATGATTATAATTTAATCTAGTCGTGTTTCTATCGCGGCTGTCCTACCTACTACTATTAAAAAAAGAAAAGGTTTTTTTTAATAAATTTTAATTATTATTTATTTAGTATAGAATATCCGAGACGTAAAATAAAAATGAGCACCAAGAAAGGTGAACTGGGCAATTATTAATATACAGTGGATTGAAATTTTTAATAACCCTATGACCTAAACGTGTAAAGCATGAATTAAATGGGCTATTATTTCATGAATGAGTTTCTAGACCTAGTAAATTAGTTAGAGTACTCCAATTATTAAAAATAGAAATTTTACTCCTATATTTTTCAATTATTAGTATTCGTAACACATAAATAAAATAATAAAATTGATTTTAATTAAAAAATTATTTATTATTTTTATTATAAATAATAATATGATATTTCAATTCAATAAAATATAATATTAATATAATTATTGTTTTAAAAAATATAAATATCCGATACTTAATAAAAAAATAAAAAAATAATGGATAAAAGATAAAAAAAATTACTCAAAAATTAAAAAGTATTATTATTTTACCTCAACATCATATAAAAATAAATTTATATTTCACTAGTTACTTAATTAGATAATGATATTGTTTCAATAATTTTATTATAACATAATAAAATATAAAAATTATATATTTTATTTTTCATATTAATTATATTTTAATATTATTATTTTTATTATTAATAAATTATTTTTATAATAATAACAATCTATATTATAATAAATAATTTTTTTATAAATGCTGATAAAAGATGTTCGCAAACATACTTTTATAATTATTATTATTATTTCATAAAAAACTTCTAAACTTTTCCGTGTTGATCATTTAATACATTAAACTCTTGATCAATCCATTTGCCTTTACTTGACCTAGTTATCAAAGAGTGACATTTATAAATTAAATAAAAAATTATTTATATTTATATTAATATTAATAATATTTTAAATAAATTATGAAACAATTATTAATTATATAAACACATTATATGTAGTTTATTTTTATAATAATATTTTATTACTTTGATTATTTGAGTTTTATGTTTTTGTATGATATAAAAATGTAAAAAAATCAAATATAATAAGTAAATAGAATAATTTTATTTATCGATGCTTCGTGAATAAATATAAAAAATATGTAACCTATATAAGAAGTACTATTATGATCTAAAATTATAATATTTTATGGATTAAATTATTAAAAGAGTTATCATGCAAAACAAATAAAAATTTAAACATAATTATTTTGATAATTTTTTTATAGCATTAAAAATTATATATTTTAAAACAAATGAAAAAAATTATATGATAAAAAAAATTTGGCATAAACTCATTTATGTTGTTTTTCACACCTTATATTCTCTTATCATGAAAAATAAACTCTCTCTCCTTTGTTTTAAGTCATTGATTTGAATTACATCAAATATTGTTTGATATAAAGATTTATCAAATAAACTCACAAAAAATTTAAGAAAATAAAAAAATATATCATATTATCTAATAAGTTAGATATATAATAATTATTGATAATGTGTTGAGAGTAATAGTCAAAATAATTATATTTAATTTATAACTATTTTAGTTTTATAAAAAATTTAAAAAAATATAATTGAATAATAAAAACTAAATACTTTTAGTTTTCATTTTTAATTAATGATTATGCATGTTATTTATTATTCGATCATAATAAATTGTAATTGAGAAAATTAAAGTTTAAAAAAATTTAGATGAAAATATATCATTATTTTAATTTTATATAAAAGAAAGCTTTAGAGATTGAAGATGAGAAACATTCTTGATATCCGGAACTACCACAAAGCTCCAATCTCCTTGATCAAGCATTAATTACCAAGTATGAGGGAGCCATAGGGGTTGGTTCAACAAAGAAAGAACCATTTTCACAATTATCAAATGAATTTAGACTGCTAATAGGATTCTAAAACTCATTAAATGAAAAAAGAAAAGCAAAAGGATTAAGAATTGAGTGTTGATACTCGTACCTTTCACGATTGAGTGTGCTCCTTTTCCCATACTTTGCAAGTCTAAAACGTTTAGAAGAACAAAATCACTCTAAACAAATACAAACTCTCCAATTTTTGGTTAATTGTAAAGTATATAACAATTTGTATTGTGAATAAACAAATCCACAAAAAAAATTGAAAAAGTTTTTTTTTTAAATTATTTGTGTAATTTCAAAAATAAGAAAGATAGAAGGATAAAAGGTTAAATTTGCAATTGAAATGTATGATAAAAGGAATGGGTAACAATGGAGACTTTAATCTCTTCCCACAGAGAGAGAGAGCACAGTATACACTGTATAGAATATGATTAGGGAAAATCCTTTCTCCTTATTTGTTATGGTTACCTAGCTAATTTCAGATTATATAGTAAAGAGTTTCTTCACAAATCAATGGATATTATTCACTATTTTTCTGAGGGAAAAAGACGCCACAAAGAGCTGATATTTCCTTGATAAGTCTAACATAAATGACACCCTAACAAGTATGGATATTACTCACTACAAATGCTTGGATACTAAACAACGCCACAAAGGTTGTCAATCCCTTAATAAGTTGCTTAAAGAGGAACAAAGATCTAGAATGAGCTCTCAAATGATCTGAAAATTCAAACTTCATTCAAATTGTGTTTTCCACCAACTGAGTTGCTCTTAATAGGATACAAACAAACCCTAAACTCTACTACATCATAGCCCTTGATCTCTTCCAAGGGTTGAAAATAAAAACAACCAAAAAGCACAAAAGGTAGCAGAAAACATGAACCAAGGGCTAAAAAACAAGCTGTCTAAAATCAGTCTAAATGGCACTCCAAAAATTGGAGCAGTTGAGAACAAAAGAAACCCTATAAAATATTACATCTAAACCTTTGTTTCCATCTAAAGGCTAAAAATGAAGCTGTCCAAAAAAGTCCAAATGGCATAACAATGTGCTTAGTTTTCTTTTGCCAAATTTGTCCTAATTTCCATCCTAGGATTGTCCTAATCCTTGCACTCCCAATTTAGGTCCCATTGGTTATGCATGACCTCTTGAATGAGCCCATTTAAAGCCTTTTCAAGTTGTATCTTCCTAAACCTTGTGATGGTCTACTTGGAATTTGTAGAGCTTGATGATTCTCATCAAGAACCACGCCAACTTCCTCAGAACCACATCCGCTTACAACCACACCTATGTGCTCTGTCTAAAACATTCGAAAAATGGGAAGCTCCATCCATTGATTTTTTCACCTCGGATACCTGTTCGGAGAAAGCTCTGAGAAATCCCTAAACTGTAGAGAACCCATTGCTTTCTGAGTTTTACAGAGAAGCAACGAAGGACACCAAGTTTAAGCTTTGTGGATTGCTAGTGCCTGGGCTTCCAGAAGTGGCCCATGAGCTAGCCCAAAGAGCCAACCTGCCTCGTAAGAATAGCCTCTCTCCATCAATTGAACTACCACACAATAGGCTTGGGTTTGACTCATCAAGTGGTCTTATAGCCCCTACACACGAAGAGACCCAAGATCACCTTGGTTCTTCTTTGTCCAGCTCCCTGAAAGAAATCAGAGCAATGGATCGGTTAGTCAACGAGATGCACATGAGTAGGGAAGAAAGAAATTATGTCATTATGGTGATCGGAGAGTCATCGTTAGCCATCACGGCACCCAACCAAAGCCATTTCACGAGGATGAGGGTTAAACCAGAGAACCCCAAGACAGTCACATGAGGAAGTTTCATCGGGCTAATCAACTCTATGAATGCACTCCTCTACCGATTTATGACAACCAGATAGAAATTCCCCTGAAATAGGTTCCCTCAGTCACTCTGAAAAAGGAAATGAATCTACGAAGTTTGAGGTTAGATAATCGAATTCATACTAGTAATGTAAGATTTGTGTATGAGTCGTATAATGTCCCTGAGTCCATTAACTTGATGATATTGTATGAGTCGTACCTCTAGCATCGATGGTACCGTAAAAGTGATATTACTCATAAACGATGTGGATGCGCATCGATTATAGCCCTAGCTTTTCTCTTGATCTACTCTACGATCATGTTAACAAGCTGCCTAAGGTTTCAACTCTCAAAGGCAGAAGCAAAGATAGAAGCTTTCCTTTCATTCCATACCACACTCCAAAGGTTAAAATGAAAGGGGTTTCTATTTGATCAGAAACAAAGAGCTGAGAAGTATCAACAACCATCGACCATTCAAAGGTTTGTTGGGCAGGTCCATTTGATTTCTAGCAAGCTACACATTCTAAAATGTTGTGAGAGCTTTCAGATAGCATTTAAAGGTAGAGGCTATCTACTTCTGTGTTCAGATATAGCTAAGGATATTAGAAATCTATGCATCAAAACTGGATTAGCTTCTTTTGGGATTACTCAACTTGACCATCTACCTAATTCTTGGGTTCTGAATTCCTTGCCTGAGCTGAATTCTCCATATCTCAATCAAGAAAATTTTGAAGATGATGAGATTTTGGCTCTAAAGTTCATAGTGACACTTCCTAATGGATTAGGAGTGTTGGTCATGGTTTTTGAAAGAATTTTGAATGACAAACTGAAATATTCCTACAGAAGTACTCAAGCTCCTAATGGTGAAGCGCACAAAATGGTTGGAAAATGGATTAAGAGAATTCAAGGCTCTTGTGATTCATTGGGTACAACTTTATGTAAAGTTGTGAGATGGAAAATGGCCTTACAAGGGTTCCAGCTCACAATATCTGAGAATGTGGAGCCTAATAATTCTATCCAATAACCCCAAATTCTTACCATTAATGGGAGGAGAAAACCAGAGGAGATTACTAAGGAAGGGTATTATGCTTACTATGAGAATCTCAGCAACAATTGGAAAGAACACCTTGCTATAAAGCTCTTCTCATTAGAAGGAAAACTGGAATTTGAAAGCAAGAAGCGTGTTGCAACTACCAAAGAAGGATTGAAGCTTGATGATGCTGATGGTATACTTGGATTCCAAAATGGGGTTCCTGGATTTGGAAGAAAGACTGCCCTAAAGCTCTTAAAAAAACATGGTTCAGAGACATCAACAACTGAGACTCGGGAAGCATATAATCTAATATTAGGAGGTTTTAACTGTAAGCCTAGTCTCTTTACTAACACTTGCACACTGAGAGATTGGGTTAGAAAAAAGATTATCATGTTAGCAATAGTTGTGTATAAGAAGAGGTTTAAGGTTGGATTATTGGCTAGATGGGTTCATCCTGGTTACAACGCACAAGCCCCTATAGAGCTACAGTAGAAAGTTGGTAACCCACAGACAACTTGAAACTATCTTCTTTGCTCCTATGAAGACTCTTGACCTGATGAGTATTGAAGGTTTGACTGGAGAAACTATTGCCAACCATCCTCAAAAGCATAGGCTCTATTTGGAAAGGATCAACGATGGGAAAACTCAGCAAACTAGCGTGGTTGCTACAATTGGATGTAAAGATTCCTCATTCTTTTCAATGGCTGTGGTTACTGCTTTATTGGATTTGAATTTGAATATGGTTATGGGTTGGAATGGAGACAAAACAAGCATTTTCGTGGAAACACTAAAGAAAATGCTTAAAGTGGAGACCTCATTAGAGCAAGAGGGGGAGTTCTGTGGAAAGATCCTAACAACTACCAACATGAGATATACATGTGACAATACCCTTTCTAAATTTCTGGTTGATACCCAAACGTGCGCTGAAGATTAGAATGATGTCTTGATATGGATAAGGTAGGGTCAAGGAGGAATTGATATGTCTGGCATTATGGATTTTACAGTAGCAGACCTACTTGCAAAAGAAAATGACAAGGGGAGGTTAAATGGTAGATTTGTTGAAATGATATCCTTGCTTATCTGTAATAACTCCAACAAGAAGAAGAATTCCAAGGGTAATATAACAATCAACTTAAAGGACCTACAAGCTTGCGTGAATGCTCGCATCCCTAATCTACATGCCAACCTAAAAGTCAAGACAATGCATAGAATCAGCACTGGTCAAGGAAACACAACAATTGTTCACAGATGGAGTAAAATGTGGGGTAAATTAGGGAACCCATCAAACAACACCCTTGATTACAATGCTAGATATGATGGCATCACCTATAAGGTGATCACAAGTTTTAAGTATAATGAAGAAGACCCTAAGTTGGCCCAGAGGGAACGGTTTAATGACAGAGTTGATTATAGCTGGATTGATGGTTTCAAGACACATTCTGTTGAACATATGACTAGTATGATTATAAGTAATGACGTTCATCTTTTTATCACACCTTACCCAGCTCCATCCTTGAGGACAAGGATTCTAAAGGAGGGGAGAATTGATATGTATAGAAATGGTTATGGGCTACTAATGAGCGCAACATCGAGCAGATGTTGTGCATGGGTGCAAGATATGGGAGCAAGGCGCAGGAGGTAGGTTGAACGCGTGAGTAAAGGACCATCGAATTAGGCTGAAGATGTCAGAAGCAATTAACCTTGATTATACTATATATGTAGCTAGAGAGTTGAGTGAAGGGATATCAGAAATTATATGAAAACAACTCCCTATCTCTGTCTTTTCTTCCCTCAACCTTTGAGAAATTTTGTTCCTATCATATTTTTGCCACGAAATCTTCATCTTTGTTGTCTTCTAAGCTATGTTACAATACTGCATCTGAGAAATTGAAGCCTGATAACCCGAGGAAAGGTTGGCGTCTTCGCGCCTGAAAGTTCACTGAGCTTGTGATAGATGCGAGTAAGCTAAGCAATTTTTTTTTTTTTAAAATTATGTTTATTTACAAAATGAGATGCAACGGTAGCATTGTTTCTAATGAATTGTAAATGATCTAGGATCAAAAGGTATACCAAAGAGAGAGAATCCGAAACTTAAGTTAGTGGCAAATTAAACATGAAGTTGCAGAGGTTGGATTGAGAGAGAAAAGGCAAAAAAGTAGAAAAATAATAAAATTTGAAAGACTTTTATGCCCCTCATTATTAGTTTGATCATGTGCCTGCAAATGCAGAAATCCTAATTGGGATAAAGACCTACCATTCATTAAATAACCGTTCCATTAGTGTCTCACAAGAATAATATAGTAAGGGTACAACGGGTACCAATACCTGAATTGAGGTACTACAAGAGTACCAAACCTAATTGCAGCACCATTACGGAAGAAGTTAGGAAGAATAATCACAGCTTACAGCAGCAGTGGATTAAGATCTAACATTGAGATACATTGATCAAAAACAAGAAATTATAAAGGAGAGCTAAACATGATGTGATCACCTACAGATGATCCATATGGCCTAATCTGAAACATTTCCTGGGACTAGAGGTTGGCATTGCTTCTGCTGCTAACTAAAGCACTGAAGTGTAGATCACCAGCGATCAAAGACTGAGTTGAGGCAACAGGGTTGGACTGCATAATGTTGCTAAAACCAACCTCTTTGGAGTCCAGTGGGGTAGGTGACAGAAGAGAGAGAGCACAATCAGACTCGTTTTCTCGATATAACCAACTCGAGAACACTTTGTGGGTGTTGCAACAATTGTCCAAAGTAGAGGTTGTACCAAAATGTGGTTGGCAATCTGAAGGATCAGGGAACATTCTATTAAAGTCTTCCAATAAACCAAAACGTTTTTCTCCATTATGACTTTGACAAATTGGTGCAGAGGAGTTATTCGGAATATCAATTTCTGCTTTAAGAATTCCATCTGATCCTGCCAAAGCAGAGCTCATTCCAGCAGTTGTGAATAGCTGGGGACTATGGAATGGTAAGAATCCTGCACCTGGGTAAAACAAAAATGTGAAATTACCAAACAACATTGCACTTAAATTTAAAAATAAAAAGAATATAAAACAGCCTAAAAAGTATTCTTTAACTCTTCTGTAAATGAATTAAATTTAATATAACCTTGATAGTTGGAGAAGAATCTCCCTGAATTTGTGAAGGAAGTTGGTTCTGGATGAGGCTTCCTCCGTCGTCGGTTGTGTCCATCAAGTCGTTTCCTGCAGCTTCGCTTTCCTTCATCGAACTCAACCAATGAATGGAACCTTGAGAATGTACATGCAAGATCGTTTTCAAATTCAAGTTTACAAGGTAACCATGGATACAATGCAAGAACAGAGGTACAATTTGAGAAAACAATCCCAAAAACATCAAAACATAATGTGGTAAGACTTTTAGAGATAATCTATCCGTATGATTTGCCAATTAGAACTAGTTCATTAATAGTAGTTACAATGAAAGAAGGCACAGGAACTAGCAAAGCACATTATACACAGAAAATGTTATGCATTAACCATTATTAAAAAGAAGAGCATCTGATGTGGATCCAGAAATTCAACTGTTTTGAAGAATCATCTAGAAGAAGCATGATGCTAAGGACCTTCATCCCAATACATGCAGCTTCGTACATTAATAGAAAACTTTCCTAATGATATATGCATCTTAACGCTGGTGTCACCTCCCAAATGCAATAAATTAACGTTAATAGTTTCTAAATTTCTAGTTTACAATGTCTCTCTTCCTGTCTCCATCATCCTTGTTACCTTGGCAGTCATCATATGTGCAGACGTTGAAGCAGATATGGACACAAGGCAAGTCGTGATTAAGAAACTAAGCAGAAATGTACATAATAGGATAAACCTTTTTTGGCAAAAGCATGTGGAAGCTATGCATTTATGGAAAAACAAATGTCACTATAGCTTCCCTTTTAACCACATGGCCTAGCAAACAGCTTTGCTTTATGCCTTAATCTACAATAACAAGATCATTAAAACTCGAAAACTTGAATTGGCTTGTGTGCAAGCAAATTCTACAATAAAAATTGCCCACATTTCATGCTTCAGACTCCAGAGAAAAGTACAATTTATAGTACCCAAAAAGTAAATAATTAATAACTTTGCTAAAGTTCAACTTTCGTAAGGCAAAAATTGTTTAAGCATTATACTCTTACCTGCTGCACTGCTGACAGAAGCGCAGATCCTGACCATTAATTATAACTTTAGGAGTCTTTGAGTGGAGTTCACATACTTTATGGCGTCTATGATAATCTCTGCACTTGCTGAGGTCTGATTTGCACCCATCAACCAAGCATGGAGGGACTACTTGGTATCCATTTCTAGATGCTCGTGTTCTCTTCAACGATGCAGACAAGGATGATTCCATATTATTGACTTTTGGGTTCTTCAACTTGCCTTTTAATTCAGATTCCATTTCACCTAAGCATCATCAAAGCTTCAAATTTCTCAACTATGAAGATATCTCCTTTAGCTTGATGCAATCAAAGAAATGTGAGCTTTGTTGCAAATGACTTCTTTCTTCAATCAGCCAATTTCAAGGATACCTAAAATCATAATCCATGGATCATTCTTCTCGCAAGTCCCCATGTCAGTCCATGATCATTCAAAGAAATAATACACCAATACAAAAACTGAACCAGAAGCTAATGCAAAATAATCCCGGGCTTGTTTAGTTGTTTTGATTCACACGAACTATGACCTAAACAAAGTGATACAAGTTGTCACTAATCGCTTCCCTTGTCCATGATATCCTTTGCAAAAATGTGATTTGCCGAAAATTTTCCACACTATGAGACGACATTTAAACACAAACTTCCTCATTAGTAACTCTTAAAATTCCTCAACCTAACTATTTCTCTGTAGGCTAACATTAGATGAGGGACCTCCTACTTTTTCATGGGGAAATAAATTTCACTTTCTGCTTAGTTTTTCAGTTTTTTTTTCTATACAATTCAGTCAGTAACTACAAACTATTCTAAAGTAGATGGAGTGGGATTCGAACCCAGCACCGCCTTTACTAGTGGGGCTGATGGGCTTACTTTTTCAGGCTTATTATAAATCTCCATTTCTGTAAATACAGAAATATTGATAATGTCTCAATCACTTTCTTCTATTGTATGTATTCCAACTTCGGAGGAATCTTCTTAAATTTCTCAACAAATAGCAAATAATAAAACCAAAGATGATCCACCTACTTTGTAGAACATTCAACATTTGTACTCAGTTCAAGGCTTTAATAAATAAATTAAAAAAATTTAAAAGAAAATAAAATAAATGTAAATGCGAAACAATTAAATAAATACAAAAAGGAAACATGGGTACCTGGAGAACTCCAAAGTTAAGCAGGAAAAATGCAGTAATCTCGTTTTGTTAATAGTCACTCTGTTCATATAACCATTAAAAGAAGGAAAGACAGAGGAAGTGAAGTGTTATGAACCCACAAATTATTTAAATGTTGTTAAAACTTAAAACTACTGCTGGGTTTTACGGAGTAATAAATTTAAATTATAAACCGAGAATTTGAGTTTCGCAGAGATTACACTAAACATACTGAAAGTGTAAGGAGGCAAGGCGACAGATTTAGCAAAAGCATAAAATAAAATAATTAGAATATAAAATTGACAAAAGAAGAAAAACAACAGAGAAAGAAATGGCAAGCTAAAAGATGATAGAGAGAGAGTGTCTGTCCCTTTCTTAATTAGGATTGCAGAGCTCATTAATGGAGAAAGGTAAAAGGAGAGCAGAGAGAAAACAAATTCCCTAAAATGAGTGGCACAGAAAGGGACAGGGTGTTTAGTTGCTTTATAGTTTTTGTGAGGTAAAAAATTAAAAAAATCCACAAAATTTTCAATACTTTTAAAAATATCCTTAATATTTAAAATAAAAATTATAATATTTTTAAAATTTAAAATATCTTTAAAAATATTTTTATTATTTAATAGAAGTATCAAAAATCGTAAAAAATCACATCAATATCTGAAAAGTCTTTTATACCCCTACTTATATAACTTTTTGAATATTATTATTGAGAATATTATCATAAATACCCTTGAAGTTTTACTTTTCTTCAAAAATACTCTTGTTATAATAATTAATTTAACTTTATCAAAAATAATCATGCTATAATAATTAATTTAACTTTATCAAAATACTCATGTTACAATAATTAATTTAATTTCATCAAAAATTTCCCTACTATAATATTTAACTTATATTCATCAAAAATACCCCTACTTCTCAATAACACGATATAAAATATTTTTCAAAAATATCGTGTCATTGAGAAGTATGAATATTTTTGATGAAGATAAATTAAATATTATAGCAGAGACATTTTTGATGAAGTTAAATTAATTATTGTAATAGGGGTATTTTTGATGAAGTTAAATTAATTATTATAACAGAGGTATTTTTTATAAAATTAAATTAATTATTATAACAGGAGTATTTTTGAAGAAAAGTAAAACCTCAAGGGTATTTGCGATAATATTCTCAACGATAATATTAAAAAAGCTATATAGGTAGGGGTAGAAAAGAATTTTTCAGATATTGGTGTGATTTTTCATGACTTTTTGATACTTCTGTTAAATAATAAGGAAATTTTTGAAGATATCTTAAACCTCAGGGGTATTGTAGCTTTTTTTAAATGTTAAGAGTATTTCTGAAGATATTGAAAACCTCGGGGGTATTTTTGATTTTTTATCCCGCGGGAGTGATATATGTATAAGGGTGAGATTACCATTTTGCCCCTAATGTTAAACTGAGATATAACGCTGATAACATTCATGGGCATTTTTGATATTAAATAAAGGTTAAGGATAATTTTGAAGAAACGTAAAACCTCAGGAGTATTTGTGATAATAATCCCTTTTGTGAAGCAAGGAAAAGCATCTAAAACTAAATATCGATAAAAGTGATTAAGGTGTCAATAAATCGAATCGGATCGAATTAAATCGTAAAATTGGATCAAATCGAACGGTTTTACAAATCAAACAGTCTGGTTTGGTTTGTACTAATTTTAAACCGTTTGAACCGGATCGGATCGGTTTAATAATATATTAAAAATTTCACATTATTCTTCATTAAATGTATAAAAAAATCAAACCAAATCAGACCGAACCATTTTATAAATCAAACGGTCCGATCAGATTTGTATTAATTAAAACCGTTTCAAACGGTTCAGTCCGATCCGATCTGAGTAATATAAATGGTTCGATCCGATTAAAGTTTTTTAACCAAAACCAGACCGAACCAGACAATTGGACAACCCTAAAAATGACATTAAATAAATTAAAAAAATGTAGCTTTATTATACTTTTTTAACAAAATTATATTTTAATCTTTTTTATTTATTAATAAAAATAATATAAATTGATTATATTTATAAAAAAATATTACAAAATTTATTTTATAAAGATAATATATTTATATAATTTTACTTTTATAAAAATAAAAAAATAAAATAACACAAATTTAAAATTTTTATAAAATAAATTTTTATATATTAAATATAATAAATTTATATTATTCTACTTAATAAATACAAATTTAAATATTACTTTTATTAAAAATATCAAATTTAAAAGATGTTACATCCTAATAAATAAAACCATCTATATATTAATTATTTAATAATTTATATATTTTAATAAAACATAATTAATAATTAAATATATATCTACGTTAATGAAGAAAAAATTGCTAAAAAATCTCTCAAATTTTTAAATATAATAAAAATATCTATCAATTTAAAAATAATAATCATATCTTCTTAATTATTATTTTATTATAAACTTTTATCTAAAATAAATTTTTTTATTTTTATTGATTTTTGTTTTTGGTTATTTGTGTTTTATGATCGTAACGTATGTGATGAGTTAAAAAGTATCTAAAATATTTAAATAATTGTAATTATATCTATAATATTATGTATAATGATAAAAACATACATAATCGATAATTTTCCTTTAATTTTTAATAAAATTGTATCACGTGTATTTTCTTGAAAATGTTAAGGTAAAATTTTAAATATATTAACTAAATTTTATGCCCACAATGTATGTGATGTGTTATAAAAACATTCAAAACGTCTTAGTAGTTGTAATTATGTTAATGAGAAAATGCATTTTAAATATAGTAATAAAATTTTGTTAAAAAATTAAACGCTAAATATTTATTGAAAATATTTTTATTGTTACACATAAAATTATTAGTAAAATTATAACTACTTAAATATTTTGAATATTTTTATAAATTATTATATATGTTATGGGTAGAAAACATTGTTAATTTATTTTTGTATAAAATATCCTTTGAACAAATTTAAAATAATAACAAGGAAGAGTATAATTGTTATTTTTTAAAAATGTATGATTTTTTTGTTCTTTTATAAAATCCAGAGAATGATATTTATAATCGATCCTTGTTGCTATATAAAAATTAATAAAAATGAAGTGAAGGGAAGGTACAAAAGGAGTGGAAAGGAAAGAGCTTAAGGAGGATAATTAGTTTCTTTTTCTTCTTTTAGAACGTGAGGCTTTGATTTTGAAAGAGGAGGTCCCGGAGATTTTTTTTTTTTAACGAGTATGACTGTAAAAGTTTCTAATTTCTTGTGTCTCACATTCCATGATAATTTTTAGAAGAAAAAAATCTAAAGATTTTTACAAGTAATGGTTACATGTAACAATTATTTAGATGTTTAAATAAAATTGATTATAAATAATATTGATTTTAATTTTTGTTAATATTAAATTAAATTATTTTTTATAGATCCTTGAGACAAAACAACTTGTAATTAAGGACTTTGATTATGGAGAGAATGATCATCTTTAGTCTTCACTATTTAAGTTAATAATGAGTTTTATGAATTTATAAGAGATTTATTTCTCACTCAATTATGAATATGTAAGAAAGTGTCTAAATAACTAGTTAGTTATGATTTGTAACTTATAAGTAGTAATGTAAAGAGATTGGTTTAATCTAGCATAACTCACTCGACATTAGCATGTTAGATTTTGTGTTAGGTGTATTCTAGCCCAATAAGTTAGAAACTACTTCCGGTCTATTCCTTTAGTTTTTTTTTTTGTCTTTTATTTTAATATAAAAGATGAATTTTAGTATGCATTATATATCATCTAAATTTTTAATTGCTTCAAAAAAAAAACAAGATGATAGAAAGTTTTTGAATTTTTTTTATTTATTGATTACCTTTGTTAATCTATTTATAAAAAAATAAAAAGTAATCTCATCAATTTCATTCAATTTCATTTATGAGAAGAAAAATCATATTAATAAAAATAGAAAGAATTTAAATTATTAAAAAATATGATAAAGTAAAAATTTTGTTTAATTTTTAATATCAATACAAAGTTATTTTAATATTAAAAAAATATTTATAAATTATTTTAACATTTATTTATTATCTTTTCTATTAAAAAAATCTATTAACAAACTTATTTATTTCCTTATCTAAAGTTATTTATAGAAAAAAATTAAATATAATCAAACATAACTTATTTCTTTTATTTTCATTCATAAATATTGACCTTAAGAATTTACAAAATTTCTTATATAAAAATAATTAATATAAAAAAATGAAAGTTCTTTATATTTTTATGACTTATGAGAGACAAAATCTTATATTAAAAACTAAAATAAATTTGTATATAAAAGTCCATATATTGAATATACCTAATAAAAAATAGTAAATTATTAATTATATTTAAAAACAAAAGAACTAAAAAAACATGGTTGTTGAGCTTTTGCTTATGTGTTTTTTCTTCAATAAAGAAGAAAGAGTGATATTAGAATTCATACCCAAAACCCCTATGATGATCATTTAATTCTCTTTCCTTTTATATGTGTGTTTTAGGTTTGTACAAATTAAGGTGGTATTTTTGCGTAGACTCTCAAATATGCAACTTAAAGGTAAGTTTTTACCGTCTATCTTTGTCATTTAACTAACCCAAATTCATCTGTCATTTGTTTTCACATTTTGGCTTCCTCACTGCTTAATTCCTAGACAAAGTTACTACAACAAAGTTATAACAAAATGTGAATCACTCTAGTTTACATTCTTTTCATTCTCTATGTTAATAGCAAGTGAAACTTCCATAAATAAGCCTTAAAATATGATTTTTTTTAATAAAATATTAGCTAAATCAAATTTTATACTTAAAAACACACTGAATCCCAAAAAAGACATATTAAATTCATTTACGCACAATATGTAGATTTTCATAAATAATCAATGAAGTTTTTAAGTTAATAAAGTTAATATTTAACTCTTCCTGATTTAGCATATTCCTTTCCCTCAAACAAGCAAATCTCTAAACACTATCTAAATACCATAAAAGACACAACAAAAATTTAAACGAATAAAAATACTTACTAAAAAATAAAAAATAAAAATAATAAACAAAGAAAACTTGTATTTTTTCAGAGTTGGAAGGAAACAACCTCCCGTTTATGATCAAAATCAAATTTTCTCAAATTCTAGCTCAAACCATCTCAAAATCATCCAAAATACTCCCCTCATGTATGTGTGATATCCATAGTTACTCATTTGAGATCCCCCAAATATACCATGATCCTTAAGCCTATATACATGTCTCCATAGGTTTAACTTTTGACCCTCTCTCCTCTAATGTTGATAATCAATTAGCCAAAGATCAAAATGACTTTGCTAAGCTTGTAATGTAAGGCTTGGGTTAAAGTAGGATAGAAAATATGTTTAGGCTCAATAATCCACAAGCACAAATATCAATCAAGGACTACTTTAAAGCATTCAATACAACAAAGTTTAACATCCTCAAACTTTTCTCCAACTCCTTTTTATCACCACAACCTACTACCAAACCTCTAGTAATTTTTTAAGACTTATTTTTATGTTTAAATTTTCTTAACGTAACTTAAAGTAAGAAAGCTTGTAGATCTTTTATTATTATTATAAAGAAAATTTGTAGCTCTTCTTTTCTTTTCTATTCAATTCTTCCTTTTTATTAACCAAAATAAACATCGTAAAAATAAAAAGAAACTAATACAAAAATAAAAAAAATAATTACAAACAAATAAAGTCTTAACTATACAAAAACTTTTCCCAAACTCCTCAACATTTCTCAAAATATAAAACTTAACACTAAATCAATCCTTAAAGTGATATTAAATTTGAGCTAACGAGAAAATATGAATCAAATGCTAAGCTATAATGTAGGTTATCAAAGAAAGAAACATATTTAATTAGGCTCAAAAAGGTGTATTAAGAATACAATGTAAACCAAGGTTGGTTAGAAAGGCATAATTGATGTAAATAATGCCTAAACTATCTAAGCTAAAATACATCTAGGATTTCACTTTGAGGGGTTCTACAAACCAATTCTAAAGACTTAAGCTCTATATGAGGTTAACTCTCTCTAGGTTGACATCAAAATCATATCAAGATTAGTGTAAAAATTGTTATGGGGTTAGCATTATAAAACAAGTTTTTTAAAGTCTTTACCATGACATAATCAAATTAATTCTTTATATAAAAAATGTGTTATATGTAACAAATCAATAAAATAAACTTAAAAGAAAAGTGACCAAACATTAACAACATCATATTTTAAAATATTGTGGCATCTCATTTTAACAAAGCAACTAAAACAAACCATAGAAAACAAGCCAAAAGTGTAAAATAACACCTCCATTCAAACCAAATCATAATAAAAAAAATACTTCATTCCCCCAAACTTAAATCGTTTAATGCCCTCACTACTAATAATTCAAAACACCATCACAAAATAGAGAAAATTCAACAAGAAAATGAAATTCAAAAAAATGAGAAAGAGTAAAGTGAACGCCCTTGATTTATAGTGGCAAAGCTGCAGCAATGGCCTTATACCCTTCTTGGTTGAATTTAGAGGCACTATGTAGCCCTCTCCTCTTTAAGGCTTTGGATTCATCCTTCTTTTTCTAGTTGCTCAATTTTTTGATCCTCCCTTATGATATTTGGTTTATTATGTTCAGCTCCAATAGGTGGGGTGTGGTGCTCGGGTTGGAGTTCCTCTTGTTCTTCAATTTCATCCTTCTCTTCCTCAATGATATTCTTTGAAAATTCTAAAAATGAGAAAAAATCTTGGAGTTAGATCAAATGTTCTTTTGAAGTGAAATGTCTCCCTCGTATTGATATTTCCAAAATTGTTTTTGATGTTGCATGATCTCAAATTGTTGAACTTCCAATTCGCTTAAACACTTTTCCATATGAGTGGCTAAGCTAGAAAGAAAGATGGGATACTCTTGAACAAGAGGTTTGGGCTCACTATTGTGTTGAAAAATTCTAGCAATTGTAACTTGTGTGATTGCACATTTAATTTTAAGATTCTCTTCTTCTTTAGTAATAGACATGCCAAAGGCCCTGTATAGAGTTATGATAACTAAAGGAAACACCAAGTTATATTTTTTCTTATACCATAAATCCTTATTTGGTTAGATATGATCCTCCCAATATTAAGTTTCCTTCTTAACAAAATTGCATCCAAGAGGGCTACTCTTTCCTTGTTGACAATTTGACCATAAGTGGAGGGATCAATGTAGTCTTCAAGAAATGAAGCCAAATTTTGGCAGTGGGTAGCAATGATGTCATGTTGATAATGAAGGCTTCTTGAGTTGATTTGTCCCATGTTGTTCTAGGTTGACAAATCCTTAACAACATTTCTTCCTAACCATATTCATTAAGTGATCGAATGTAAGCAACATAGCCATCCTTATGCTTGTCTAACTTAAAGATGTTATTGATATCAAACTTCTAAAAAGAGACCTAAACTCCTCGAACCAGTACCCATTCTTGGTCATTAATTGGACACATGAATTGTATGCAATGAATACGCAAGTATATGTATCATAACAAGTAATATAATTATAAGAAAAGATCATTTTCACGAAGATTATATTATTGGAAATTTTAAAAGAAAAAAATAAAATCAAATTTTTATTTGTGTTTTTATGTTTTAAGAAAGAAAAATTAAAAGAACTAAAAATAAATAAAAATAACTAATTAAATCAGATTTGGTAACTAAGAAGATATATGAGAAAATATCTAGGAGTACTTAATCTCCTAATTTTCTAAACATGTAATTCACTAAAATCCCCCCAATATAATTATCAATGAATTACATGATCAATTGAATATAATTTAGTATATATTCATCTCTCAAGTAAACTACACACCATATAGTAATTAACCAAATCACATATTCATGTCAATTAAATTGCATGCTACTCATTAAATTCATCAACTATGGATCACATATATAAGAATCATACATCTCTGGCTAGAAACTATGCATGTTATTTAATCAAGACAAACAATTAAATAATTCTCTCAAATCTATTTAATTACCTTTATAGATAAATTATGGCTAAACAATTAATATGATAAAAATTAGATTAAATAATATAATTAAATTAAAATCATGATTGGAATAAAATATTAGATTATCACATAGGGAGAATTAGGTTCATAAGACTCCTAGATTAATAAATTAACTAGACATAATTTTATTCATAAAGAAAGACATAAAAATTGATAAAAAAAATGAGTAGAAGAAGAAATACAATCAATCTCTTAAATTATGATACCAATCTCCTTTTGAATCTTCATCAAAATTATGTCTCCTTTTAAATTATTTTTGTATTTTTCTCCCTTTTTAGCTCTAAAAACTAATAAAAATCATACTCATTAGGGCACACGGTATTCACTAGAAAAATTATGGAGCTACGTGTGGCAAGGGAGACTAGTCTTGTTCAATGAAAGCTAAGTCATCAACACGTGGTACAACGTAATTCGCGATTATGGATGGCGTGGAGCATGAGTAGAATGGCTTGACGAATCAAGTGAAGATGTGTGACGTGTGTGTTGACCAAGCAAGATGAAGTCAAAATGAACGTTGTGCTGACACATGGCGTGGCACTACATCACACTACACACGCGAAGATCTGTGATTGGGTGTCTCTGCTAGCATGGCTTGCTTCGTCAGCTCCCCTACTTAGATGTCATCCATGTGGTATCTTCTAATTATTTCTACATTAAAAGTTCATAAAAATTCCAAAAAATCTAAAAATTATATTTTCATCCATTTTCACTAAAAAGTTTATATGTTAATATTTTTAACCCTACAAATACTACTTATTGATTAAAAGGAGCAAATATTATGTAAATAAATATACTGATAACTATACTTTCATAGAGTCATCAATCATCATTTGGAAACTTATCATAAAATTCATGGACCATTAGTATCACAACATGTGTTTGGCTACTTAGCAAATTCATTTCAACTGTCTCTTTCAACAATTTCGTGTACATAAACAAGTACCCTTGAATTTTCCCCAATAGTAAATATGAACCTCTTTTTGGTACACATTGTCCTTTTGCTAACAATTTCATCATATTTGGCATTTGCTTTCTCGCTAATAAATTTCTTTATAATATTTTCCTTCTTGGCTATACTTTTTGTTCTTCCCATTATCACTTATCTCACTCATAAAATTAGAAATTGTAAACTCATAGATTGGAACCAAAAATTCACAGAATTGCTCAAAAAGGTGCAATAAATTCAACCTATAAACGCTTGAAAGAAAAGAAAAACTTCAGAGCTTACCATGATATCCAAAAAATTTTTTGTTGAACTTTGCCCCTAAATTAATGTGATTTTAACTTGTTGATAATGATTTTGAATTGTAGAGATATATGAACAAGAGGCTTCTAAAATAACTCTTGCACTTAAGTTTCTCTATAAGCTTGAGATAATAGATACTGGCCAAAGCTTGGGAGGGAAAATGAAAATGGTGAGGGTGATTAAAAAAAACTTGTATTTTTGAAATCATGTGGTATGTTTTGATGTATTTCAAGTACTTTTGGACATTAAAAGATGTAAATGACAAAGGACCGAATAAATCTTCACAATCAAGGGTATAATTTTCATACATTGGAGGCCCAAAATGCAAACATTTGAACAAAATACATCAAGGAAGGGGAAAAATATGAAAGTGGGAAAAATTAGTGCGTCACAGCATGAATTTGTGTTCGTTGTGGCATAAGCCTCTCGGATGGAATTTCACAAAACCTAAAATAATATCACATTATTGCACAAATCTACACACATAGTGGTCCGTACTCTTAGATTTTCTCTAAAACCGTATATTTTTAGCATCCTTATTTCAATTGTTCCAGATTTTCTAGCTTATAATTCTAATTGTTTTAGACGTCTACAACCTTAATCCTAATTAAATTATGAGTAACTCTTATAATATAATCATGTAACTAGAGTTAACAAAAAAAGTAGACATATATTTAGCACGGAATCTTATAGAAAATACACTTAAGTGTGTAGAGAATTTGAAGGCTAGAAGCAAGATAGGATTCAAAGAAACAATTGAGGTGTAGAGATTAGCCATATAAATTAGTCATTAGCTTATTCTTCTTCTCCTTCTTTTTATTCTTGTTTTCTATGATTTTAATCATGGTTCTTTCATAATCCATACCTAGCTAATATATTTATGTGATTCTAGGTAATTTCCAAATTAATATAATATCATAATAAATTTTTAGTTTTAATCCTTAATTTTTGATGTGTTTGACTTTATATTTAAGTATCAAAACTATGCATGTATGAATTAGAGTAGTTAACTAATTTATTGCATAAATATATTTAATTCTAGTTTAAGATGTTAGTATGTAATTACTAATATTCTTATTCGAAGTAGTACCTTGTGGTCGTGCATGAAAGTAGGGTTGAATACATTCGTTAAAGGTTATTAACAATTATAATCTTGCATAGTTTAGTCATCTTTTTTTTAGAACTTAGTTCAATGAATGAATTAAATCTAGTATGTGAATCTATAAGTTGTTGAAGATTTAGATTGGTTAATAGATTGTATCATTAATCAATAAATAGTAAGAAAATATGAGAAGTCTTAAGTGTACCTAGATTTCTAAATCTAATGTTAAGAATTCAAGAATGATTTTAGGTACAATAGTAATTTAGGATTAAGCAAATGAGTATTGATTCATGATAAAATTGCTTAGCTTATAGGCTAGTGGTGAGGATAGTCTCGTAATCACATGTTTCTCATAATTTGTGTGCTCATTATTTTATTTATTGTTTTAAGTTTTATTTTTATTTAAAAATAATTTTCAAAAACCCCTTAGCTAATTAACTTACAAGCTAATAAGTAGTGATAGTTATTGTTACAATTCTTGCAGGTTTGACAATCTTTATTATTAATTTACCCTTCATTTGTACAGTTTGATCATGTATGTTTTCATGTTTCCAAGGGTGTCAAAATGCTTTTCTTTGCAACCAATGTCCTGCAATAAAATAAAATAAAAAACTCATAATAAAATAACTAAAATTAATAATAAAAAATAACAAAACATAATTGAAAATTGAATTGAAAAAGTAAAATTTATTAGAAAATATAGTTTGCCTCCCATGAGTGCTTCTTTTAGAGTCGATAGCCCGACTTCCTCTATTGGTTATACTTCGATGAGTGGAATGGAGGTTTTAGTGGTCTACGTTGCCTCTCCAATAGTGCTTGATTCATTGGTCATTCATCTTAAAAATTCTCTTCAATTTATTCTATAGCCATAAATGGAAAAATCTGAGTTATTTGGAATAGACCTAACCAACGTGACTTTAGCTACCCGGGAAAGAGTTTTAACCTTAAATTGAATAGAAGCACATATTGTCCAACTTCAAAGGTTTTAAGAGATATCCTTTAATCATGCCATTGTTTGGTTTTCTCTTTGTAAATTTTGGCATTTTCATAAGCTTGGTTTTTAAACTCATCTAATTCATTTAGTTGCAACAATCTCTTGTCTCTAGCAGCTAGTAAATCAAAATTTAGCTTCTTGATAGCCCAATATGGACGGTGAATAAGCTCCATCAATAAATGGAAAGGTTTTTTGAACACAGGCTTGTAAGAAGACATTCTCAAAGGTATTTTGAATGCCATCTTATAGGCCCACAATATGTCATCCAACCTTGTAGAACAATCTTTACGACTTGGACCAATAGTTTTCTCCAAGATCCACTTGATTTCTTGATTAGATATTTCAACTTGGCCATTAGTTTAGGAATTGTAAGGTATTACAACCTTATGCATGACTCCATATTTGGCCAAAAATACCTCAAATTGTTTGTTATAAAAGTGAGTTCCTTCATCACTTATAATGGCTTGAGGAGTACCAAAAAGGGTGAAGAGGTTTTTCTTGAGAAATCTCACCACCACCTTGGCATCATTGGTAGGAAGCGTAGTGACTTCCACCCACTTTGAAACGTAATCCATATCCAAATAAGATGTATTCATTACTATAGCATAAAGGAAACAACTTCATAAGTTCTACCCCATACATCGAACAATTCAATCTCCAAGATGTTGTTTAGAGACATTTCTTACTTCCTAGATATGTTTCCAACCCATTGGAATCTATCACATTGAAGTAAAATGTTATAAGCATACTTGCATAAGGAAGGGCAATAAAATCTAGATTACAAAACCTTGGAAGATGTTCTAATTCCTCCAAAATGACCATACAGTGAGGAATGACATTTTTTCAAGATATTTACCATCTTTCATTCAAGAATGAACCTTCTAATAATTTAGTCTACATATTTATTGAATAGTAATGAATCATCCCAATAGTAGAACTTCATATTGTGGAAAAATTTCTTCTTCTGTCAGAAGTTTAAATCAAGTGGCAATAATCCATTAACCAAGAAATTGACAAAATCTACATACCAAGGCCCTCAAAGTTAAGAAATTGCAAAGAGCTTCTCATTAAGAAAATTTTCATTAATCATGAGCAAATTCTCTTCCTTTTGTTTCAATCTAGAGAGATGGTCAGCTACTTAATTCTCTATTCCTTTTTCATCCTTGATTTCCAAATTGAGTTCTTGTAATAAGAGTACCCATCGAATGAGTCTTTGATTGGCATCATTCTTTTCCACAAGATATTTGATGGTTGAGTGGTCAATATATACAATGACTTTAGCTCCAACCAAATTGGACCAAAAGTTTTCAAATGTAGAGACAACAGCTACTAGCTCTTTCCTCATCACAATGTAAATGAGTTAAACTCCTTACAAGATTCTACTAGCATAGTATATAGAATTAAACACCTTATCTTTTTGCTACCCTAAAATAGCCCCTACCACTATATCACTAGCATTACACTCAAGTTCAAAATGTGAAGACCAGTTTGGAGCTACAATTATAGGAGCCAAAAACTCTAAGAAAGCTTGCAAACAAGCTTCATCAAAGAAAAATGGCTTGTCTTTCTTGAGCAAATTACACAAAGATTTCAAGATCTTAGAGAAGTCTCGAATAAATAGTCTATAAAAACATACATGCATAAGAAAGCTTCAAATTCTCTTCATAGAATTTAGTGATGGCAACTTCTTTATGTTGTCAATCTTTTGTTTATCAACTTCAAACCCATAATTAGACACTTTGTGCCTCAAAACAATCATTTCCTTTACCACACAGGGTTTTTCTTTTCAATTTAGAACCAGGTTTATTTCTTCACACCTTTGTAAGACTTTAGCCAAATTGTTCAAGTAAGAGTCATATGAATCTCCAAACATCAAAAATTCATCCATGAATACCTTATAAATGCTCCATCATATAAGTAAAAGTTGCCATAATAAGAAATGTGGTAGGTGCATTACAAAGCCTACTAAGCATCCTCCAAAATGAAAATATACCATAAGGACATGTGAAGGTTGTCTTGTATTGGTCTTCCAATGCTATAGTAATGTATTTATATCCGAAATACCATCTAAAAATAAATAAAACTCTTTTCCTACAAGACGATCCAACATTTAGTTAATGAAAGAAAAAGGAAATGACCATTTTGGGTGGCTTTGTTCAACCTTCTATAATCCATGCAAATTCTCCAAGTAGTAACAATTCTTGTAGGAATCAAATCGCTATTTTCATTCTCCACTATGATAATCCTTTCCTTCTTAGGAACACATTGGATCGGGATAACTCAAGAGTTGTCAGAAATGGAGTAAATAATGCCTTAATCAAGCCACTTGATGATCTTCTTTTTCACAACTTCTTTCATAATCGAGTTGAGTCTTCTTTAAGCTTTTATAGACCCTTTCTCATTGACTTCTAACATGATTATGTATATTCAAAAGGAGGGACTAATATACTTTATATTAGAAATAGTCCAGTCAATAACTTTCTTGTAAGTTCTCAACATTTCAAGTAATTATTTTTCTTGTTACTCAAATAAATGAGCTGAAATGATTACTGGAAGAGTGGAAGAACTGACTAAGTAAGCATATCTAAAGTGAGAAGGAAAAGGCTTCAACTCCAAAACAAGTGACTCATAAACTAAAGGATTATGAAGCTTGAAATATCGAGATGACATATCTAAGGACTCAAATTTATTTATTGCCCGGTATATATTTGAATTTGTTTTTAACCAAGCTAATTTCTCCTCATCTTACTCTTCCAAATCATAATCATATTGCAATAACAATTCTATATATACACTACGCCAAAACCGAGCTTTAAAGTCGGTTATTAACCAACTTTAAATGCTTAGACTTAAAATTTAAAGTTGGTTCACGTGTTGAACCGACTTTAAATTCTATATTTTTTTACACATTCTACTCATTTTCTACTATACTCAAAACCTGTATTCGCTCACACAATAGCAGAAAAAATCAAAATCTGTTTAAAAAAGTTTAAATAATACAAATAATTAAAAAATTAAATATTAATTAATTACTTGAGAATTAAATTTAGTACAAAAAATAATTTATATGCAATACATTTATATATATATATATTTAACTTAAATTATAAATAAAATAATGTCGTCTCTTTTGTCATGGATTTTGTGATATTCCCACTTTATTGTAAAGAGAGGAAGCTTGGTTTGCTTAGAATCACTAACATAGTGACCAAAAAACTAGGCAAGAGAGATGAGATGTACTCTGGGCAAAACACAATTGGTCCATATAACAATTCATTCCCCTAAATACATGAGCACATAAACATCCATCAAACAAGCAACTCAAACTTCAGAGACACAAGAATGGAGAAATTAAAGCATTATAAAAATTACCATGGTGTTGTCCTATATTATTCAAGATCATCAAATTCTTCTTCTGATTCTTCTTGTGATGTTATAATTTGAACCAAGTGTAATGTCCATTCTTCTCGTAAATCATCAAAAATGTGCATATCATAGCCCAACATGTTCCAACCAAAAAAATATATGAAATTAAATTCAAAATAAGAATGTAATATCATGAATTCACAAAAAATAATTTATATATATTAAAATATTAGTAAAAAAGATTATCACATCGACAGTGGAGTGATATAATAATAACCCCATCCCTTCGAAATCATATTAGCACCATATTAGTCTTTTGTCTATAAATATGACGCTATCTGGAATCAAGTTGGTATTTTTAATGTTATAATGAGCTCTAAATATGAAGTTAAGTATAACTATGATTTGTTACTTGGGTTGGTTGTGTTTTGGTGCCCATAAACTAATACTTTTGTAATTCCTTGGGGTGAAACAACAATTACTCTTGAAGATATAATGATTTTTGGGGGTTTTCCTATACTTGGCTGGCTAGTGGCTATTATGATGTTGTCATACTAGGGAACTAGGCAAGCGAGATGAGATGAAGTTTGGGAAAAAAACAGGTCCGTATAACAATTCATTCCCCTAAATACATAAGTATATAAACATCCATCAAAAAAGTTGCCCAAACTTTAGACACAAGAATGGAAAAATTAAAGCATTATAAAAATTACCATTATGTTATCATATGCTATTCAAGATCATCAAAATCTTCTCCTGATTCTTCTTGTGATGATATACTTTGAACCATGTGTTCTACTCATTCCTCTCGTAAATCATCAAAAAATTTATGGGTCATAGCCCGACTTGTTCCAACCAAAGAAATACATATATTTAAATTCAAAATAAGAATGTAATATCATGAATTCACAAAAAATAACTCATATATGTTAAAAAGGTATATTGGTAAAAGAGATTACCACATCTTTAATTGGAATGTTGATATTGGTGATGATTTCGCTTATAAACTTCATGACATAGTAACCACACATGACTCCATCATTTGGTTGTGGAACCTACAAAAAACAAGTGTACATGATTTTACATATTCAAACATTTTTATTATTCAATAGTAAAATTAATTAAATGATTAATATTTGCTTGTACATACCATAATTTTGTCCCATATAAGCTTATGAGATTTTTTAAGGGCAATGCCTCTACTTTTGTTCCACAGCTTCCATGCCCTATCAAAGTTTAAAATGGTTAGTTTTTATTAAATATTACATAGAAAAATAGAAGAATAATAGCTAGCTATAACTCTTACATTTCAACAAATGTTTTTGCATCTTTACTCAATTCTATGGAAGTAGAGTCACAATACCAAACATGATTGCCATATAAATCAAGGATTATCAACATCCAATGATCTTGGCTTTGTTTAAACTTTAGTGACCAAGGGATTATCAAATTCTAATTTATGTTAAGTGTTAATGCCTTATCACATAATTGTTTAGCTCTGATGCTAACATCCTTCTCTTGATATTGATTGACAAATGAAGAATCATAGAACATTGCTAAATGTGATAAGTGATTAGCTTGAAGTCAATAATAGCATGCCCTATATAAAAGAAATATATATAAATAATTAGATAATATAAATATAATTATATATGTTCTACATAAATGAAAGTTATTTGATGATTGAGAACCCACCTTATCCACACTTAAATTATACTTAAATCGATCATTTGACATTCAAACAACTACAATATACACTCGATCGATATATATGTTTGGCCAATGTCTACACTAGAAATTTCTATAGAAAGTGGCATAGTCCACCCATCATTTATGCTAGATGCCCTTGCAACAATAATTATCAAAGAGACAAGATTTCTACTGAAGTTTATATTATAATTATAACTATACTTTTTTCATGGCTTCTTCTTGAATGACTTAGCGTGCGATGATTTCCCACTAAACATAGATTTACCATAAGACACTTACTTTGTATCTCTTAAATGTACCGTACTTACTAATTTTGGTATAATAGACTAAAGAAGAAGTATTACATGTGTTAGTAAAAATAATAAAATAATAATATAGTAGTAGTAAAAAAACTTCATATAACTATCATATTGACTTCCTCTCCTAACACGACTAGGATGCTCGCATCCGAATGCATGATATATAGCATATCTCTTTGGTTATTCGATTATTTCACCCTTGGCTATTTGTTCTTGAATAGCTTTCTACAAATAAAAAAGCAAACAAACATATCATACATTATTACATCAATTAACAAAAATCATAAGAACTTTGAGGAAAATAAATATAAAAATATTTATAAATTAACAACTTAATAATAACTTTATTTGGCTAACTTCAAGATTTGAAGATCTCCCAGTACGGTTAGGAAGAATATTGTGCATTTGTATATTCTGATGTTCTTCCCTAATAATTTGAAATTCAAAAGTATGTCTATAATCCACAAAGTCTTTCCAAACTTAGGGTTTAATTCTGGGGTGTTCTTTAGTGATTTTGTATAGTTCTACTTCATCAAGTGGTTCCAAATATGGAAACACATAATTTCTGGCCAATCTAGAAGTTTTGTATTCTTTCTATGCCTTATTTGAAATTTTATAACACTTTCTCATCCAAGTGTCAAGGACTTTATAATGATTCTGTAAAAAACACTCTACAAAAGATGAGATATAATACAAAAAAGATATAATATATGTAATTAGTTATAAAATAAAAAGAGACTTACACAAATGGTTTTCCATATTTTGAACTTTTCAACTTCGTCAACCTTAGTCCAATCATTTATATTGATCGGTATACTTGACTTCACAAGTCTACCAATAGAAGATTCTAATTGTTGGCCATTTTCCCCTAATGGATTACCTGTAGCATCAAATAGAATGGGAACTTTATCATCCAGGTTAAGTGGAGCATCAGGTATATTTGCCCAACCCCTTCTTTTCAAATGCCCCAATGGATCATTTGGATCTATAAGCTCTAGTACCTTAGGATCCATGAAATGTCTACAAACAATGATAAAATAGAAATTAATTGACAATTTTAAGTCCATACATATAAACATGCAAGAGTTATTAGAATAATATAGAACATTGATGAGTGCTCAAAAAGCACTAAAATAACCATGATTTTATGCACATTAATTGATTAAAAATATATATATTTATATGTTTTATCATATATTTATATAAATTTGTCTTTTTCGGAATCACGGGTATTTTTATTGTTTTTCAGGTATTTTGGCTTAAAAACGCAATTTAAAGACTCAAAGAAGAATACTTGAAGCAATACATCACAAATAAATTAATAAATAAGTGGAAAAAGGTCAACAAACATGGAAAAATTGGACAAAATGGGTGAAAAAGGTCAAAAATGTCCAAAAGCGAGAAAAACGCGCGTATGGCACTAAGGCCGCCCACCACGGCCAGCTCCAAAATCCGGGTTGCATAATTCAACGCTAACGCGCGGTTCTTGTTCCACGCCTTAGCGGCCGTGAAGAAATGCGTCCCGCGCGCCCAACGCGTTTTTGACCCATTTTTCACGTGCGGCCGCCCCCATGCTGGCGTCATTGATGACTCAGCCAGGTCCAAAAACACGTTTTTTATTTTTTAATATTTTTTTAACATTTTTTTAATCATTTTTCTCTCCATCCTCACCTATAAATACCCCCTTCCATCTACTAAAACACACCGCAAACCCTCACTTCTCTCTTCTTTCTTTCTCTCATTTCTTAGTTTTTGAGTTTTCTTTAGTTTCTTTCTTAGTTTCTAAGCTTTTCTTAGTTTTTCTCTTAGTTTTTAGTTCAATTCTCTTAGGTTTAGGAGTTCTTCTCTTTTTGAGAGGAACTTGTAATGTTTTGTAATAATTTAGATTTTTGATTCAATAAATGGGAGTGCAAATTCGCTTGGAGGTTTTCGGTACGGGAATAGCGTCGAAGTTACAGTAAGGATTTTATTTTCTTTGAGTTATTTTTATGCTTTATTCTTACATGTTATATTCAACATGCGTGGTTAAATTTAACTATGTCGGGTCATTTAGTAAATATGAGGTAATAATGGCGTTGTTATGTTTCGAAATATTAAATAGGTAAAAATCTCTAAAATAAATTGATTTTATTTTTATTCAAGATTTTATATTAAGAATGTTAGAGAGAAATATATTATTTTTTCATTACAAACTTAAATCGAAAATTAGATTTTAAGGTTTAGTTATCCCCTAATTTAGAGTAGTGCTCTTTTATTTGTTGGTACAATCGCCCGGTAGTTAGAGTGAAGCTCTATTTCAAAAGTTTTTATAAGAATTATTATCGAAAATGTATTGACAACATATTTTTAGTGGTTTTAAAACTTGAAAGTTAGTACTGGGATAACTAAATTCTTAGGTTTAATTTTGACACCTTGAATAAAGTTTAAAGCTCTAACCTCACCAAAGGTGGCATTTAAATAGTTCATTTTCAATCTCTTAGAAAAATGAATTAATTTAATTAATCAAATTAGTTATCAACCCCACCATGGGTGTTAATTGATTTGTTTAGTTAACAAAGAATATCTAACCCTTCAAAGGTGGTATTCATATAAAAAGAAGGTCAATAAATATCAATTCATATCTTTAATAACCTAAATAATATGAGCAAGCATAATTAACTTAGTTATTATATCCATAACATACTCCGCTAATATAAATGATAAAAATTTGCATGAATATTTATTGAATACGTATATATGTTTATTATTTATTGAATTTGAATATATGTTTATTATTTATTGAATTTGTATATATGTTTATTTATTTTATGTTATTAGATTAGGAACACAAAAACCAAACTATCGTGACAGGATGTTTAGGATTTAATTTAGTTTTTAAAAGTTTGAATAATAAATTAAAACCACATACATTCCTTCCTTAGATCGACTGTGAGTATACTTTATCATTTTCTACTTAAATGATTCGTACACTAGAGTTTTATAAATAGATAAAACCAAAGTAGCGGGCAGGAGGATCCGTGGGTTCGCCTCTATCATTTTTTTAGCACTGCAGTGAAGGAATAGCGTTTTTAATTTATTTATCAAAATTTTAAATATTTTTGTGTTGTAAATAATTGTGATTTTTTAAAAAAAAAAAAAAAAGAAGAAATTTTTTTTAAAAAAAAAAAAAAATTGTACCCTGAATAATAAAATAATTTAGGAATTTAAAATTTGAATAAAAAAAATTACCGTTCATGAATAGTAAAAAAAAAAAAAAAAAAAAAAAAAAAAAAAAAAAAAAAATTAAAAATTAAAAATTTTAAGTTAATAAGAAATAAGATAGCATGAATAGTAAAAAAAAAATACGCTTCGTAAAAAAAAAAAAAAAAAAAAAAAAAAAAAAAAAACTAAAGGCATGAAAAGTAAAAATCTAAGGGAGTTACATGCAGAGAATTTTTCGCCTTTGTGCTAATCTTTCTTTAACGTTGTTCGCTAGGAGAATGGTTTTTAAGGCCAAGCACCACCATTCTTTCACAGGGAACTCTTGGTTAATACTAATTATATTATTTAAAAAAAAAAATAAAAATAAAATAAAATAAAAAAATAAAAAAAATAAAAAATTAAAAAAAATTAAAAAAAAAAAAATAAATAAAAAAAATTGTCTAGTGTTTTGTATTAAATGCCATGGAAATTTTCTAATTTCTTTATTTTTGTTGTGAGTTTTAAATTTACGTTTAAAAATAGTCATGCGTGGTAGGAGATCCTTGGAAACCACTAACACCATTATGTAAATAATATTCATAAATTTAAACAAGTGTCAGCAACACTGGATCCTACCCATCAACACAGTTTTGAGCCAAACATAGAACCACGTCTTAATCCTTTACTAGAACCAAAAAGAAATGGAGAGAAAACCAACATGTTAGGAAACCACGATGAAGGAGTTTGCAAGACCCCGGTGATTGGCACGGCCAAGCCACATTATCCGATTGGGAGAGGCTGCTAGGAATTATGACCTTAAAAATATTCATTTTTCTATGCTTCCTTCCTTCATGGGCTACCTAATGAAGATTCTCTTTCCTGAGAGATTTCTATGCTACGGTCCAAACATTCCCTGTATTCTAAACGAGGATCGGCTTAGAATGAGATGTTTTCCGTACACCTTAAAGGATAAGGCTAAAGCTTGGTTGATGTCACTTACCCCTGGTTCTCTCGATGACATGGGGTCAAATTTACAATAAATTCATGGGAAAATTCTATTCCCACGTCAAAAACATCGAGAGGCGAGAGGAAAGATTGCTACTTTCTCTCGGATGGAAGGAGAACCATTCCATGAAGCTTGGGATAGGTTCAAAATGTTTCTCACTCAATGTCCCCATCCATAGCTTTCCCTACGGTTTCGGAACCAATTCTTTTACGATGGACTTACACAACAATGTCGGGTTCATTGTCGACAACATTGCGAGGAGGAGCAATAGGAGAAAAGAAGCTGCATCGAAAGCGTATAATCTCTTTGAGATGTTGGGTGCTAATTCAGAGAAAAAGCTCCAGAGTGAGAAAAGGCGGTGTTCATGAGATTGACTCCGGTAATGAAGTTCAACAACAACTTGTTCAGCGGCTAAGCAAGTCGCCACTTCTCGCTACACAAACCAACACAAATAATGAACAATATGGTTTGTACAAAGAACAACGGGACAAAATCAAGCCTGTCCATATCAAGGAGATACAATGACTGAGGTGTTAATGTGTTGGGAGCATATCAACAAAGACCAAGGTTTGATCCCAATTCAAATACCTATAATCACTGGGTGGAGAAGTCATCCAAATTTCTCTTGGAGGCAAAATAACCCTCCTTTCCCTCAAAGCTCAAACCAGGCGACGGCAATTCACCACCTATTCCACGAAGCATTCCAAATAAACCAACCACTGGAGGACAACTTGAATTCTTTTATTCAAGTTTGTAGGACAATCAATCAAAAACCAATCAACGGTTGGACTGCGTGGAAGCTTCTATCAAAAAGGTGGAAGTTCAAGTTGACATTAGTTGAACATTTGCGAGAAGGCAAAATTGAAACTTAAATGAATTCAATGAAGAGGAGACATTGAGTTTTTCATTCTGCAATCTCAAGCAACGTCTTTACTGAAGACGATAAATTTTAGTCCTACATGGGAGGTCACCCATTATTGTATTTTCCTTTGATTTAGTTTGCGTGTAATAAAAAAAAAAAAAAAAAAAAAAAAAAAATCAAATAAAATAAATTTGTTTGTTTCAAAAATTGTGTCCCTTCGTTTAAATTAAAATTAAAAAAAAAAAAAAAAAAAAAAAAAATTTTTAGGTTCCTTGCATTTTTTTTTTTTTTAGAGATATCTACTATTTTTTTTTTAAGAGCAAAATGTTGATTTACAATAGGAGGAGGATCATTTTCAACTACAAACAACCATGGGAGATACTGAAGATAGGCGAAAAAAAGATGAAAGACTATACAATGCCAATCATTGGCAATGTAACTTTCCATCCAATTACAAGAGGCTGCAAGGAATTATGAATTGAAAAGATTCATTATTCTTTGTTACCTTCCTTTACGGTATCCCTAATGAAGACCCTTTGCATTTCATTCGAGAATTCTATGCTATTGTCCAAACCTTTCCACTACATGCAATGTGAAGATCAACTTAGGATGAGGTGTTTTCCTTACACTCTCAAAGATAAAGCTTGGTCATGGTTCATTACTCTACGGTCGAGTTCTCTTAAAACTTGGGAAGGCGATCTATGAAATTTTTATGGGTAGGTTCTATTCCCATCAAAAGATTTGTTGATCTAAGAACAAAGATAGCAACATTTTCTCAAATGAATGAAGAGCCGCTTTCATGAAGCTTGGGAACGATTCAAACTCCTTTTCATTCAATGTCAAAATCATAGCTTTCCATTACAGCTACAAAACCAATTCTTTTACGATGGATTGACACTACGAGTCAATACATGGTTGATAATCTTCTTTGGAGGTGTAGGAGAAAGACCATGAGAGGAAACCTATAATCTCTATGAGCTATTGGGTTCTAATTCCCAACAAAAGGCGGTAGAAGGAAAGCAAAAGGTCAATGAAGTCGGCTTTGATAATGAGATAACCTTGCAACTTCTTGAATTGACTAAACAAGTGAAATTCCTCACGTCTCACCAAATTTCTAATCAAGAGGTATGTGGAGTGTGTTGTTCAATTGGGCATGGTACTCATAATTGTTCAAATACTTGTGATTCTAGTGTCGATGCCATAGAGGAAGTCCAATCTTTTCAAAAGTATCATCCAAACACCTATCATCACCCAACCTGACCACACCCTTACCCGCAAGCCAATCTTTTAAACCAACCTTAGAAGATAGCTTGAATGCTTTTTATTCAAGTTAGTCGTGACAACCAATGATAACTAATCAAAGGTTGAACACCATGGAGGCTTCGGTTAAAAAGAATTGAATCTAAAGTTGGGACAGCGGCTGAACAAATGCAAAAGAAAAGAACGGAAAGTTGCCCGACCACGAACAAGCAAAAGATGTTAGAACCCTTCAAGTGGTAAGTAGTCAATACTGTTTACTTCCGAAATCTCTAAACTACCTTATAGTTCATGTAACAAAGAAGGTGATATTCTAATCTCGCAAAAGGAGAAACAAGTGTTAAACTTAACAAGCCTTGAAAAACTCATTGGGGGTCATCCGACACTCCCAAAATTCAAAAGACAAATGAGAACCACACCAGATGCAAGTACCTTTTCCCCACCGGTTGAAAGAATCCAAACAAGATAAGCAATTCAATGATCTTTTTAATATGCTCTCTAAAGTAAATATCAATTTACCATTATTAGAAGTGATCATGAATGTGCTCCTCATATGCCAAGTTTTTCAAAGAGTTGAACACTAAGAAAAGGAGGTATGAATGATGAGCAGTAGTAGTATCGTAAATTTCTGTGACTGTACTTCAAGACAAAGCTACCCTAAGTTGAAAGACCTGAAGTTTTATTATAAACATAACTAGCGGGGGATAGGAAGGTTCTAAAGCAATGCTTGATTTAGGTGCTAGTATAAATTTGATGCCTACTCTATATTCTTACATTTCGATCTAGGGGATTTAAAACCCACAACTATGTCCCCGCAACTTGAGATAGATCTCTTAAATACCCGGAGGAATAGTTGAGGATGTTTTTGCAAGGGTAGACAAAGCTGATAATACCCGTTGACTTTGTGGTTACGGATATGCAAGAAAATCCGGCATTGAATAGAGAGCATACAATATTGCTTGGTAGACCATTTTATGGCAACTACTAAAACTATTATTGATGTCCAAGATGGAAATTTGACAATGATGTCTTAGGAGAGCTGTTCATTTCAAAGTTTTGATTCTTCACCTTTCCCTTCTATTTCCGCCATCGATGAAATATTCGAAATTGATCCTTTGGATAATCTTGTCCAAAAACACCTTTTTCCAAACCTAATAGAAGACAAGCTTGAAACTGTTCTTACACTTGAAAAGGTTGAAGAAGAATTAGATGAAGAAATTAAGGGGTACCTTGAACAACTAGACAATAATGAAGTGATGACAAAATCTAGTGCACTTTTAAATCTACCCAGTTCTTCATCTATTAAAGAGGCCAACCCACCGAACTTGAACTCAAAGACTTACACGAGCACTTAAAATATGTGTTTTGGGAGAAGGAGAAACATATCCGGTGATAATTTCTTCAACCTTGACCAAACCACAAGAAAAGGAACTTCATCAAAGTGCTTAAACAAGTTTTAAGAAATCTATAGGTTGGAGTATAGGAGATATAAGAGGCATTAGTCCAACAATGTGTACCGCACAAGATCAACTTGGAGGATGGTGCTAAGCACACCGTACGAGAGGCCCAAGAGACTAAACCCAAACATGCAAGAGGTAGTTAAAAGGAAATCCTTAAATTGTTAGGAGAAGGGATTATCTATCCTATTGCGGATAGTAAGTGGGTTAGTCCGATGTGGTACCAAAGAAATCACGGGATAACAGTTGTTAAAAATGATAAAAGTGAATTAGTGCCCACTAGAATAATCCGGATGGAGAATGTGTATAGATTTTAGGAAACTAAATTTATATACGAAAAAGGATCACTTTCCTCTTCCATTCATTGATCAAATGTTGGAAAGATTAGTGAGCACAATTTCTTGTTTTTTTGGATGGGCCCATCGGGATATTATCAAGTACCCATGAGAAGATCAGAAAAAAACCACCTTTACATGTCCTTTTGGGACATTTGCTTTGCAGAATGCCATTTGGGTTATGCAATGCTCCCCGCTACTTTCCGCAGAGATGCATGATATCCATTTTCTCGGACATGGTGGAGAAGTTCATTGAAATTTTCATGGGCGATTTCTACTGTCTTTGGGAACTCATTTGATGATTGCTTACATAAATTGACTTTGGTTTTAGAAAGATGCATTGAATGCAATCTAACCCTTAGTTAGGAAAAAGTCATTTTATGGTTCAACAAGGATAGTTTTGGGACATATAATTTCAAACAAGGGTATTGAAGTTGATAAGGCAAAGTTGAATTGATATCAAACTACCTCCCCTACATACGTGAAGGGGATGAAAGCTTCTTGGGACATCAGGATTTTACGAATGATTTATTAAAGATTTCTCTAAAATAAGTCGTCCTTTATGTAACTTATTATCCAAAGATGTCAATTTGACTTCAACAATGATTGCCTTATTTCTTTAATACCTTGAAAGAGAAACTAACATCTACCCTGTTATAATGGCACCAAAAATGGCCTTTACCTTTTGAGATAATGTGTGGCGCTTCGATTATGCAATAGGAGCTTGAGTCACTGGGACAAAAAGAGTGGATAAGCGTTTACATGTCATCTACTATGCTAGCAAAACACTCAATGATGCCCAAATGAATTACACCTTGTGAAAAGGAATTCTTGGCTATAGTATTCTCTTTAGACAAATTTCGGTCTTATTTAGTAGGATCTAAAGTGATTGTACATTAAGTCATCTTTCTTTAAGATACCTATTAAGTAAACCAAATGCCAAGCCAAGATTAATCGGTGGGTCTTACTCTTTACAAGAATTTGACCTAGAAATCAAGGATAAGAAAGCAAGGAAAACTTAGTAGCCGACCATTTGTCTAGGTTGATTTAAGACTTCAATTCTCTTAAAGATGAGAGTAATGATGATATAGTTGAAACCTTTCTTTGATGAACAGTTATTTTTCATAGGTCCAGAACCCATGGTATCTTTGATATTGTAAACTATCTTGCCACTGGTGTTTTGCGACCTAACAACTTCATATCGGGACAAGAAAAGGTTTTTAAAACTATTAAGGACTATTTACGGGATGACCCTTATTTATACAAGATTGGTCAAGATCAAGTCATCAGAGATGTGTACAGAAGAAGAAGAACATAAGAGCATTTTGACTTTTGTCATGAACTGTAATGGGGTCATTTTGGAGGTGAAAGACAGCGTAAGATATTACAGTCTGGATTCTTTTGGCCACTCTTTTAAAGATGCTCATATGTTTTGTGCACAATGTGATAGATGTCAAAAGAACGAGAAACATAAGCAAAAGAGATGAAATGCCTTTGACATCTAATTTAGTTGTTGAACTCTTTGATGTATGGGGATTGACTTCATGGGTCCTTTTCCCCGTCTAATGGTTTTCAATACATTTTGGTTCTTTGTGGATTATGTGTCAAGTGGGTAGAAGCTATCCCCACCAAAACCAATGATGCTAATGTTGTTGTGAAATTCTTGAAAGATTTCATATTCGATAGGTTAGGAGCCTAGAGCATAATAAGTGATGGAGGTAGCCATTTTTGTAACAAACTCTTTGATGGAGTACTAAACAAGTACAACATCACACATAAAGTAATACTCCATATCATCCTCAAACTTAGGTTTAGTGGAAGTGAGCAATAGGCAAATTAAGGGGAATCTGGAGCCTTTGTGCGTCCGTCAAGGAAGGATTGGGCATTTAAGCTAAATGATGCCTTGTATGGGCATACCGCACCGCTTACAAAACACCTATTGGGATGAGCCCTTGCAGGTTAATCTTTGAGGAAGCGTGCCACCTTCCGGTTGAACTTGAACACAAAGCTTATTGGGCAATTAAAGAGTTAAACATGGATTTAGATAAAGCAGTGTGTACGATTACTCGACTTCATGAGTTGGAAGAAATTAGGAATGAAGCCTATGAGAATGCCAAATTATACAAGGAGCGTACTAAGCGCTATCATGACAAGAGGCTAGTTCCTAAAACTCTTCACCCTGGAATGAAAGTTCTTTTATTTAACTTTCTCGTTTGAGATTGTTTCAGGAAAAAGCCGAGATCAAGATGGATGGACCATTCAAAATAGTTCAAGTATTTGAACATAGGAGAGTGGAACTATTGGACTCCAAGACACAAAAAACGTTCAAAGTCAATGGCCATCGTGTCAAGCCTTATTTAGAAGAACCAAACAACATTGCTGAAATGGATTGCATTTGGCTGAGTAACCCTTAGCACCAAAAAGATACGTCTTGCTAAGACGTTAAACTAAGCCCTGGATGGGAGGCAACCCATCATTTTAGGTAAAAATAATAAAAAAAAAAACAATAAAAAAAAAAAATATAAAAAAAAAAAAAAAAAAAAATATTTTGTTTGTTATTTGTTTTATTTACTTAATTTTATTGTTTATTTCATTTTAATTACATGTGAATAATTGTTAAATTGTTAAAACTAAAAATATTTGTTGAGATGTTAGAAGTTTACCGCGATCTGTCTGTATACACTTTAATGCATTTAATATGATGGATGCACCGCATTTTTCCATTACTACTTGCACATTCTCAGGAAATAGGTAATCTTTCTTCTCTTCTCTCTTTATCTTTAATTTACAGTTGTTACATTGAGGACAATGTAAGTTCTAGGTTGGGGGTGGTGAAAAGTTACCATGCTTAATTAAAATAAAAAAAAAAATAAAAATAAAAATAAAAAAAAAATATACTTTTTCATTTTTTGTGTGCTTGGTTTTATTTCTATTCTGTGTGATTTAGTAATTTTTGGAATAAAAATAAAATAAAAATAAAATAAAAAAAAAAAAAAAAAAAAAAAAGAGAAAGTTTCACAAAAGTTTATCATTTCTTTAAATCAAATTTAAGTAAATAGTTAAGTCTTTTGTACTGTTAGATTAATTTTTGAAAACATATCATGAAATATTTTGTAATTATTTTTGATAATTAGTTAGTTTTTGTCATAATTAGTATTTCTTGATAAGATGTAGAAATTATATTAAACCCAAAATCGGTGTTTATGAGTTTTTTTTAGTGGAGACTACCTTTGTGAGATATAATTTGAGCCTAATTTCCTTTATTCAGAGTGAAATATATATTTTTTCTACTCCAAACACATTTCTTATTTCTTCAAATTTTTAGATGATCTCTATAGGTATTAGCATTGAATGTATGAATTTTTTCATTTTAATAGAGTATCATATATTTTTGATTATTATTTTTGCTTAGATTAAATGATTTGAGTAGAAGTTGATAGTATATGCTTATATCTCATTTATGCATGACTACTACAAAAACAAAAAGACATATCCGGGTTACCTAAACCAAGATCAAGCAGAAAAACCACAAAATTAACCACTACCAAAAATCCAAAATATGTACAATCTGTACATGGGTTGACTCTCTAAGAAATACACATATTGAAAAATATCTACAAAAAAAAAAAAAAAAAAAAAAAAAAAAAAGAGAGAGATAAAAATAGTATCATCTACATACTATAACCCACATTGCCTACAAAGTTGTGAGTAAAGTGCTAATTACAAAAGAAAAGATATAAGAAGTAATTCCCAAAAAGTCATTGCAATTTCTTCATTTTGTAAAAAGGCATATATCTTGAAATTCTTTCTTAATGAGTTTGATTTATGCATGAAAATAATTTTTATATATGATATCTTTATAATTTATACATTTGATTCCTTTTCATGACTTCAATGTTAAAATAACACTTTGAGCCTTTATTCTTTATACATATGCGAACATATTAGTTCATTTCTATACATCAACTCTTTCGCATATAAATTAGTATGAGTGTTTGAACCACATAGGATTCAGGTGTTTTGAGAGTATTGACTTGTGAGGAATAGAGTCGAAAGCGAATTGGATTCATGACACTAAAATTGGCTGAAATTAAATTTATACATTTTTGATATGAAATATGAAAATGATTTTCGATTAATTATTATAATAAATCATGATTGTTTAAAGAGATTAAAATAACTTATGCTTGAGATTTTAATTATGATCTTAAAGGAGATTAAAAAGTATGAGACATTTTTGTGAGATGTTGATAATTTGTGATTTTGTTGTAAATTTAATTTTTAAGTTGTTTGTTTTTATTGTTTCTTTTGTTTTTACATTTAGTACAATCTTTGGGCGTATCATTCTTGAAAACCCTCGAGACTCAAACTCGTCCACTAGGGCAACCTAGGGTTTAAAGGCTTGTTGCATAGGCTAAATGCAACCGTGTCAATCCGGAAGTGATTTAGGATAGTTTAATTTTTAGTTTTTTATCGCCTCTTGCTAAGGGACTAGCAGAAAATGGTGGGGAAGTTGTGATGAGTCGTCAAAAAGCACTAAAATAACCATGATTTTATGCACATTAATTGATTAAAAATATATATATTTATATGTTTTATCATATATTTATATAAATTTGTCTTTTTCGGAATCACGGGTATTTTTATTGTTTTTCAGGTATTTTGGCTTAAAAACGCAATTTAAAGACTCAAAAAAAAATACTTGAAGCAATACATCACAAATAAATTAATAAATAAGTGGAAAAAGGTCAACAAGCATGGAAAAATTGGACAAAATGGCTCTGAAAAGGTCAAAAATGTCAAAAAGCGAGAAAAAGCAGCGCCCCATACCGCCTTGTGGCCAATGCAGTACTCCGCCCAGCTAGCAGCGGGTTACTGTTTCATGCACGTGCAGCACAAGTTATTTCTGTTCACGCGGAATATGCCATGCATCGGCAGCCCGGCGCGCCCCAACGTTTTTGACCCATTTTTCACGTGCGTACTTCGCCCCATGACGTCATGTGACGTCATTGATGACCTCAAGAGGTCCAAAACACGTTTTTATTTTTTAATATTTTTTTTAACATTTTTTTAATCATTTTTCTCTCCATCCTCACCTATAAATACCCCTTCCATTCACTTCAAAACACACCTCAAAACCTCACTTCTCTAACTTCTTTCTTTCTCTCATTTCTTAGTTTTTGAGTTTTCTTTAGTTTCTTTCTTAGTTTCTAAGCTTTTCTTAGTTTTTCTCTTAGTTTTTAGTTCAATTCTCTTAGGTTTAGAGTTCTTCTCTTTTTTGAGAGGAACTTGTAATGTTTTTGTAATAATTTAGATTTTTGATTCAATAAATGGGAGTGCAAATTCCGCTTGGAGGTTTTCCACCACGGAATAGCGTCAAGTTATAAGGATTTTATTTTCTTCTGATTATTTTTATGTTTATTCTTACATGTTATATTCAACTTGTCTTGTGGTTAAATTTAACTATCTTGGCCGTTTAGTAAATATGAGGTAATAATGACGTTGTTATGCTTGCTAAATATTAAATAGGTAAAAATCTCTAAAATAAATTGATTTTATTTTTTATTCAAGATTTTATATTAAGAATGTTAGAGAGAAATATATTATTTTTCATTACAAACTTAAATCTGAAAATTAGATTTTAAGGTTTAGTTATCGGTCTAATTTAGAGTAGTGCTCTTTTATTTGTTGGTACAATCGCCCGGTAGTTAGAGTGAAGCTCTATTTCAAAAGTTTTTATAAGAATTATTATCCGAAAATGTATTGACAACATATTTTTCGGTAGTGGTTTTAAAACTTGAAAGTTAGTACTCGGATAACTAAATTCTTAGGTTTAATTTTGACACCTTGAATAAAGTTTAAATCTGTCTAACCCACCAAAGGTGGCATTTAAATGGTTCATTTTCAATCTCTTAGAAAAATGAATTAATTTAATTAATCAAATTAGTTATCAACCCCACCCTTAGGTGTTAATTGATTTGTTTAGTTAACAAAGAATATCTAACTCCCACCAAGGTGGTATTCATATAAAGAGAGAATCAATAAATATCAATTCATATCTTTAATAACCTAAATAATATGAGCAAGCATAATTAACTTAGTTATTATATCCATAAATACTCCGCTAATATAAATGATAAAAATTTGCATGAATATTTATTGAATCTGTATATATGTTTATTATTTATTGAATTTGTATATATGTTTATTAATTATTGAATTTGTATATATGTTTTATTTATTTTATGTTATTAGATTAGGAACACAAAAACCAAACTATCGTGACAGGATGTTTAGGATTTAATTTCGTTTTTAAAAGTTTGAATAATAAATTAAAAACCACATACATTCCTTCCTTAGATCGACCTTGGGAGTATACTTATCATTTTCTACGAAATGATTCGTGCACTTGCGAGAGTTTTATAAATAGATAAAACCAAAGTAACGGGCAGGATCGGCGATGTCGGTTCTGCCCTATCAAACATACATTATGTTTAATTAGGTTATTGATTGTGTATATATATATATATTCCTAAGCAATCACTTCGAGTCCAGGATGCAGAATCATCATCATCAACTAGATCGTCATATACATTAGACAATTTGTTTGCGAAATGACAAATATTGGATAATGTATCAAACATGTCATCATCTTCTAAAGCATCACAATGGTAGAACTCTTTTTTTGGAGGCGTTAACACAACAAACCATGTCAATTTGATAGCTCACGTAAAATACTTGTTTTGCATAAAGTGCTAACGTGAAAGGATAATCAATATGACTTATCTTGGATAAATTTACAAGGGTAAATCCAAAATCATCTATTTTATATCCAACATTGATAACATCTTCAACCTAATCACACAAGAATACTGTTTCATGGAAGACCTCATAATCGAGTTCCCAAATTTCTTAAATTATACCCTAATATGTTATATCAGAAAGTAAAGGACTACCATCTTTTGAACTGGTAAATTGCATAGTTTGTGCAACCATCTTCACACCACTATTTTGATTTACTTGGACTTTGTCCCTTTCTTGAGTCGTAAACCTCGATCCATTAATTGTGAAACTAGAAAATGATTTGACATCAAATTTTGGACCATGTGCCAGTCATTCTAAACTTTATGTTATTTTATGATTGGGTTTATTGAGTTTAACTCGAATCTATGCATACAAAATTATGAAATGTTTTTAAAACAAAGTTTTAAAACATTGCATAGAAGTATTAATGAATTCTTGTATGTGACACTTACATGGTTGCAAAACCAATTAATAAGCTCTCGCTTGTTCATCATAAAACCATTTTTCTCCTCCTTTTTTTATAACGAGGATCGATATTTAGTAAGTTTAAATGCATTATGGAATGTTATTAAAGATATATCAATTAGATATCATTAATAGTTAAATATAAAATAATTTTATTTTAAATGAAAAGGTTGAACCTGACATTACTTACTCTATGTACGGTTGTGCCTCATTATTATTTTCCAAAATAATTCGATGTGCTTTTTCCCTTTGACTGTGATTAATAAATAATTTCTTACTTTCACCAAGCATAGGGTTACCTAATTGGATCATGTGACATTATAAGAACAACTTGTGCGTAGGATTCTCAATTTCAGTACAACCACTAAAGTATTTAGAACAAAACTCAATGGCTTCTTCAGTAATGTAACGTTCCACTATGCATCCTTCAAGTTGATTTCTATTATTTACATATCCTTTAAGGACTTACATGTATCTCTCAAAAGGATACATCCACCAAAAGTAAGTAGGACCACACAATTGAACCTCTCAAACTAAATGAACTCACAAGTGAATCATTATATCGAAGAAAGAAGGAGGAAAATATTTTTCAATTAGACACAAATTCTCTACAACATCTTTTTATAAATAGTTTAACTTGCCAATTGATATAAATTTATTGCCTATTGTATTGAAGAATGAACAAAGATGAATTATTGATAATCGAACATGTTTTGGAAGAATTAATCTAATAGCATTTGGTAATAATTGTTGCATTAAGATATGACAGTCATGTGTTTTCAATCCATAAAGTTTTTTATAGATGATAGACACAGAATATCTTAAGTTAGATGAGTAATCATCAGGAACTTTCACACCCTCCAAACATTTACAAAACACATCCTTTTTCTGTTGTTGACATTGTATATGATGCTGGTGGCAAGTATGTTCGATTCTTATCATTTTCCACCCTTGGTTCCAACTCAGGTTGTATGCCTAGTTTCTTTAAATCCAATCTTGCTTTAATTCCATCCTTCATTTTGCTAGGTATATTAAGTAATGTACCAATCAAGCTCTCACCTACATTTTTTTCAATGTGCATGACATCTAAGATGTGACAAATGTGTAGGTCTTTCCAATAAGGTAATTCCCAAAGGTGGCATTTGGTTCACATAATGGAATCAGAATGGGAATTGAATGGAATGGAAAGGAAACAATTTTGTTTGGTTTAACCATTGGAATCAAAGAAGGAATCATTATTACATTGTTTGGTTTACAACTGGAATGAAATGGAAAACAATGTATATTAGCTTAATACCTTTATATTTAGTAAATTTTAAATAATATCATTAAATTATTACTTTTTCGCCAGACAAAATACATTATTAAAATCATTATTTTTCTAAATAATTATTACTTAAAATTAAAAAATATTATTTTTCTAAATAAGGTTTTGGGTTTTGGGATTTGGAATTTAGGGTTTAGGGTTTTATTTAGAACGTCACATGATGCAAGTAGGTAACCCTATGCTTGGTGGAAGTAAGAAATTTTTTATTGATCACAATCGATGGGAAAAAGCACACTGAATTATTTTGGTAAATAATAATGAGGCACAACGGTACATAGAGTAAGTGATGACAGGTTCAACCTTTTCATTTAAAATAAAATTATTTTCTATATAATGATATCTAATTTATGTATCTTTAATAACTTTACAAAATGCATTTACACTTACTGAAGATTGATCCTCGTTATAAAAAAAAGGAGAAAAATGGTTGTATGATGAACATAAGCGAAAGCCTATTAATTGGTTTCATAACCATGTAAGCGGTGTAAAAGAATTCATTATTACTTCTATGCAATGTCTTAAAAATTTGTTTAAAACACATTTTATGTTTTTCTATGCATATATTCGAGTTGAACTCAACAAACTCAATAATAAAATAACAAAATGTTTAGAGTGGCTTGCACATGATCCAAAATTCAATGTCAAATCATATTCTAGTTTCACAATTAATGGATCGAGGTTTACAACTCAAGCAAGGGACAAATTCTGAGTAAATCAGAATAATGGTGTGAAGATGGTTGCACAAACTATGCAATTTTCCAGTTCAAAAGATGGTAATCTTGTACTTTTTGATAGAACATATTATGGTATAATTCAAGAAATTTGGGAACTCGATTATAAGGTCTTCCATGAAACAATATTATTTTTATTTTTTTTATCTTTCTTTTACTTTTTCAATTTATTTTATTTTTGGTTTAATATTTTTTTAAATTTTGTTTTCTTTAACTATTTTTTTTCTCTTAATTTTTATTTAACTTAATTAACTTAGATTTTTACTAACTTAATTAACTTAGCTTTTTTTTATTAACTTAATTAACTTAGATTTTTAGTTTACTAAACTTAATTAACTTAAATTTTTAATTAACTTAGATTTTTTATTAACTTAATTAACTTTGATTTTTAGTTTACTAAACTTAATTAACTTAGCTTTTTAATTAACTTAGATTTTTTATTAACTTAACTAACTTAGCTTTTTAATTAACTTAACTTAATTAACTTATATATTTTTTTTACTTAATTAATTTAAATTTTTACTTAACTTAACTTTAATAACATGAAAAGTAAAGATGTAAGGGAGTTCTGTCTAGGAGACTAGTTCTTGGAAGCCTTTGTGCCACTAGTCTTTCCTGGGAATGTTGCTCTGTCTAAGAGGATGGTTTTTAAGGAGCCTTTGCCCCACCATTCTTTCCTGGGAGCACTCTTGGTTAATACTGATTATGTTATTTTAACTTAAAAAAAATATTTAACAATTTAAAAATTAAAAAAAAACTAATTTTTTTTTTTCTGAAACTATCTCCAAAATTTTAAAGTTTTAATTACAATCTCAAGAGTTAGTTTCTTTGTTTGATCTAGGTACAATTGTGTTTTGATGCCTTAATTATTTGATTTGCACCTAGATGTGGGTTATCTAAAACCCTCTAGCATGCCCCTAGTTTTTAGTACAGAAAAAATTTAAAAATCAATAGGGCATGTTTGAAACAGTATAGGTAGACAATCTTGTCTTACTTGTAGGTTTGATTGACTCAATGATGAGGGGACATTGAGTTTACTTAAAAGGCAATCCCCAAGTTACGTCTTGCTAAGACGTTAAACTAAGCTACTTATGGGAGGCAACCCATCATTTTAGGTAATTTTTTGTTATTTGTTTTATATACTTAATTTTATTGTTTATTTTAGTTTAATTATATGTGAATAATTTTTAAATTGTTAAAACTAAAAATATTTGTTGAGTTGTTAGAAGTTCACAACAATCTGTCTGTATACACTTTAATGATGAATATGATGAATGCACCTGCATTTCTCCATTACTACTTACACATTCTCAAGAAATAGGTAATCTTTCTTCTCTTTTCTCTTTATCTTTAATTTACAGTTGTTACATTGAGGACAATGTAAGTTCTAGGTTGGGGGTGGTGAAAAGTTACCATACTTAATTAGAAAAGAAAAAAAAGATTTAACAATTTAAAAATTAAAAAAAAAACATTTAAAAAAAAATTATTAATTTTTTCTTTTTTATGTTCACATCTTCATTTTTTGTGTTTGGTTTTATTTTCCTTGTGTGATTTAGTAACTTTTGGAAATAAAAAAAAAATTCTCACAAAATTTTATCATTTCTTTAAATCAAATTTAAGTAAATAGTTAAGTCTTTTGTACTGTTAGATTAATTTTTGAAAACATATCATGAAATATTATGTAATTATTTTTGATAATTAGTTAATTTTTGTCATAACTAGTATTTCTTGATAAGATGTAGAAATTATATTAAACCCAAAATCGGTGTTTATGAATTTTTTTTAGTGGAGACTACCTTTGTGAGATATAATTTGAGCCTAATTTCCCTTATTCAGAATGAAATATATATTTTTTCTACTCCAAACACATTTCTTATTTTTTCAAATTTTTAGATGATCTCTATAGGCATTAACATTGAATGTATGAATTTTTTCTCATCTTAATAGAGTGTCGTATATTTTTTATTATTATTTTTGCTTAGATTAAATGATTTGAGTAGAAATTGATAGTATATGCTTTTATCTCATTCATGCATGACTGCTACAAAAAAAAAGAGACATATCTGGGGTTACCTAAACCAAATCAAACAGAAAAGCCACAAAATTAACCACTCACCAAAATCCTAAAAAAAAATGTACAATCTATACATGGGTTGACTCTCTAAAAAAATGATATATATTGAAAAGTATCTTCAGAAAAATATAGAGAGATAAAGAATATATAGTATAATCTACATACTATGACCCACATTTCCTACAAAGTTGTGAGTAAAGGCTAATTACAAAAGAAAGATATAGGAAGTAATTCCCAAAAAAGTCATTGCACTTTCTTCATTTGTAAAAGGCATATATCTTGAAAATTTTTCTTAATGAGTTTGATTTATGCATGAAAATAATTTTTAGATATGATATCTTTATAATTTATACATTTGATTCCTTCCATGAGATCAACGTCAAAATAACACTTTGAGCCTTTCTTCTTTATACATATGTGGACATATTAGTTCATTTCTATACATCAACTCTTTCACATATAAATTAGTATGAGTGTTTGAACCCATAGGATTCAGTGTTTTGAGAGTACTGACTTGTGAGGAATAGAGTCGAAGCGAATTCGGATCCATGACACTGAAATTGGGTGAAATTAAATTGATACATTTTTGATATGAAATATGAAAATGATTTTCAACTAATTATTATAATAAATCATGATTGTTTAAGAAGATTAAAATAACTTATGCTTGAGATTTTAATTATGATCTTAAAAGAGATTAAAAAGTATGAGACATGTTTGTGTTATGTTGTTTTCTTTTATTCTTAAAAGTTAATTTTTGATGTTGTTATAATTTTAGTTTTTAAGTTGATTATTTTTATTTCTTTTAATTTTTACATTTAGTTCAATGTTTGTGGGTATCATTACTGAAAACCCTCACGAGACTCAAACTCGTCCACTAGGGCAACCTAGGGGTTTAAAGGCTTGTTGCATAGGCTAAATGCAACCGTGTCAATCTACGGAAGTGATTTAGGATAGTTTAATTTTTAGTTTTTATCGCTTCTCTTGCTAAGGGACTAGCAAGAAGGTGGTTGGGGGTTGTGATGAGTGCTCAAAAAGTACTAAAATAACCATGATTTTAGGCACATTAATTGATTAATATATATATATTTATATGTTTTATCATATATTTATATATATTTTTCTTTTTCGAAATCACGGGTATTTTTATTGTTATTCAGGTATTTTGGCTTAAAAACGTAACTTAAAGACTCAAAGAGGAATACTGGAAGCAATACATCACAAATATATTAATAAATAAATGGGTAAAGGTCAATAAATATGGAAAAATTGGACAAAATGGGTCAAAAATGTCAAAAAGGAGAAAATCGCGCCGCCGCCCGCGACCGGCCGCCCAACCGCGGAGCACGCCCAGACCGTGCGCGCCGGACCAGCTACAAGGCCGCCACAGAGTCGCGCGCAGTCTCAGTCCCGCGCCAAGCCGCGCGCGCCTTGCCCCAGATTCGCGCATGCCCGCGCGCACCGACGCCCATTTCGCCCCATTTTTCACGTGCAACCGCCCCATGACATCATCAATGACCTCAGCATTTGCACTCCGCGTTTTCACATTTTTTCACTCATTTTTTCTCTCCATCCTCACCTATAAATACACCCATTCTCTTCACTTCTAAACACACCTCAAAACCATTCTTCTCTTCTCTTTCTTTCTCTCATTTCTTAGTTTTTAAGATTTTCTTAGTTTCTTTCTTAGTTTTTAGTTGTTCTTAGTTAATTTCTCTTAGTTTTAGAGTTCTTCCCTTTTTGGGAAGAACTAGTTATGTTTTTGTAATTTATTAGCTTTTCGATTCAATAAATGGGAGTGCAAATTCCGCTTGGAGGTTTTCCAACAACGGGAATAGTATCGAAGTTCTGTAAGGATTTTATTTTCTTTACAGTTATTTTTTATGCTTTATTCTTACATGTTATATTTAATTTGTCTGTGATTAAATTTAACTGTGTTGGCTATTTGTAAACATGATATAATAATAACGTTGTTATGCTTGCGAAATATTAAATAGGTAAAAATCTCTAAAATGAATTGATTTTATTTTTATTCAAGATTTTATATTAAGAATGTTAGAGAGAAATATATTATTTTTCATTACAAACTTAAATCTGAAAATTAGATTTTAAGGTTTAGTTATCCGGTCTAATTTAGAGTAGTGCTCTTTTATTTGTTGGTACAATCGCCCGGTAGTTAGAGTGAAGCTCTATTTCAAAAGTTTTTATAAGAATTATTATCTGAAAATGTATTAACAACATGTTTTCAGTAGTGGTTTTAAAACTTGAAAGTTAGTACTTGGATAATTAAATTCTTAGGTTTAATTTGGACACCTTGAACAAAGTTTAAACTGTCTAACCCCACCAAAGGTGGCATTTAAATGGTTCATTTTCAATCTCTTAGAAAAAGGAATTAATTTAATTAACCAAATTAGTTATCAACCCCACCCATAGGTGTTAATTGATTTGTTTAGTTAACAAAGAATATCTAACCCCACCAAAGGTGGTATTCATATAAAAAAGAGAGAATCAATAAATATCAATTCATATCTTTAATAACCTAATTAATATGAGCAAGCATAATTAACTTAATTATTATATCCATAAATACTCCACCATTATAAATGATAAAATTTGCATAAATGTTTATTGAATCTATGTTTATTTTTATGTAAGTAGATTAAAAACACAAAACTCCAAAATATCGTAGGATTTAATTTCGTTTTTAAGAGTTTGAATAATAAATTAAAAACCACATACATTCCTTCCTTAGATCGACCTTGGGAGTATACTTATCATTTTCTACGAAATGATTCGTGCACTTGCGAGAATTTTATAAATAAATAAAACCAAAGTATCGGGCAGGATCGGCGATGTCGGTTCTGCCCCGATCATGCATCACCCAATCATGTTGAAGTCGTCGCCCATACAACGCTCAGTTCGTGTGCCTCTGAATGCTTCTACCCTATTTCGTGCGCGCTTGCACTCAGTCTGCACGTGTTGCTGCACCTCATCTATCAATGATGTCAGTTGATGTCATCGTTCACCTATTATGTGTTTTCTCCATTTTTTAATCATTTTTCTACTCATTTTTTTCTTCTCTTCACTTATAAATATTCTCATTTTCTCAACACAAAAACACACTTAAAATTATCTTCATCTCTCTTTTTTCCCTCCATTTCTTAGTTTTAGAGTTCTTTTTTTACGAAGAACTAATTATGTTTTTATAATTTATTTACATTTTGATTTAATAAATGAAAATGTAAATTTTGTTTGGAGGTTTTTCAACAACATAAATAGCACCAAAATACTGTAAAGATTTTATTTTCTTTACAATTATTTTTTATGTTTTATGTTTTATATGTTATATTTAATTTTTCTGTGATTAAATTTAACATTATTGATTGTTTGTAAGCATGATATAATAATAACGTTGTTATGCTTGTAAAATATTAAATAGGTAAAAATATCTAAAATGGAATTGATTTTGTTTTTATTCAAAATTTTATATTAAGAATGTTAGAGAGAAATATATTATTTTTTATTACAAACTTAAATATGAAAATTAGATTTTAAGGTTTAGTTATCCGATCTGATTTAGAGTAGTACTCTTTTATTTTTTGGTACAATCGCCCGATAGTTAGAGTAAAACTCTATTTCAAATTTTTTTGTAAGAATTATTATCTGAAAATGTATTGATAACATGTGTTTCAGTAATTGTTTTAAAACTCGAAAGTTAGTACTCGAATAATTAAATTCTTATATTTAATTTGAACATCTTGAATAAAATTTAAACTGTCTAACCCCACCAAAAGTGACATTTAAATTATTCATTTTCAATCTTTTAGAAGAAAAAAAATTAATTTAATTAACCAAATTAGTTATCGATCACACCCATAGGTGTTAATTGATTTGTTTAGTTAACAAAGAATATGTAACCCCACCAAATGTGGTATTCATATAAAAAAGAGAGAATCAATAAATATCAATTTATATATTTCATAACCTAAATAATATGAGCAAACATAATTAACTTAGTTATTATATTCATAAATACTCCACTATTATAAATGATAAAATTTGCATAAATGTTTATTGAATCTGTATCTATGTTTATTCTTATGTTGTTAGATTAGAAACACAAAACATAAAATATCATGATAGGATGTTTAGAATTTAATTTTGTTTTTAAAAGTTTGAATAATAAATTAAAAACCACATATATTCATTCCTTAAATCAACCTTGAGAGTATACTTATTATTTTCTATGAAATGATTCGTGCACTTGTGAGAGTTTTATAAATATAAAACCAAAGTATTGATAGGATCGACGATGCCGATTCTACTCATCAACCAACACCTTGTAAATCCATACAACTTCACATAGTTTGAGCAAGTGCCTTGAATTATGCCTCAATATATGATCGTGAAACATCCTTATGCTTTCTTGACTGTAAAGCTACCAAAAGAGGACTAAGGAAAACACAATATCCTCTTATTGATTGACTATTACATGATGCCTAATATGCATAAATGTATATCGAGATGTTGAAACTACTTGAATTTTATAATATAAGACTCATCAAGTTTTTCTTTAAAGTATCTCAAAAGTCTCTTGGTTGCAACCCAATGTTTCTCAATAGGATAATGCAAAAAACTGAAGTTTGATTACTGAGAAACTAATCTCAAGTTTGGTAATAGTGTATATTGAAAGGCACTAACAATATTCTAAAAGGTGGCATTAACAAGAACAGAACTAGAGTGTTTCGTTAGTTTTTGAGTTGAAATTATAGGAGTAGAGACAGCGTTGGAGTCTCGAAGTTGAACTTCGGTTATAAGATCTCTAACATATTTATGAAGTTATAAGATCTCTAACATACTTAGACCGGCAAAGATGTAGACTTTTACATGTACCAACTTCAACACCTAAAAAATAGTTGAGATTCTCTAAATCCTCCAAAGATAACTTTATTTAATTTAGTAATGAAAGTTTGAATAACTCCAAAGTTATTCCTAATTATTATGATATCATTAACATAGATGAGAAACACAATAAAGTTATCATCATGCTTATAGAATAAGGTTTATGAGAAACACAATAAAGACATTAAAATTGGATCCATTGTATTTGAAGTATCAAGACTTTGGAGCTTGATTTAAGTCATAAATGATTTTCTTCAAATGACAAGCATAAAAAGGAAAAGTAGTATCAACAAAACTTATTGGCTACATAAATCTCTTCCAGAATGTCATCATTAATAAAAGTTGTGTTGATCTCAAGCTGTTTGATACACTAGTGTTGAGAGAGAACAAGGGTGAACACTATATGTATAATAGTAGGTTTGACAACTGGATTAAAAGCTTCAATATTGTCAATTCCTTCATTTTGTTGAACCCCTTTAGCCATAACTTTAGGTTTGTATTTTTTTCAAGAGTTTCAATAGCTTTCAACTTGGTTCTAAAACTCTATTTATTGTAAATAACCTTACTCTTTTAGGTAGTGGAACCAACTCATATGTTCCATTCTTAATGAATGAATCAAATTCACTTTGCATAACATCTTTCCATTCTAAAATGGTTAAGGCTTCTTTAGTCAAAGTTGGTTAAGGCATAATTGACACAGATAAGAGTGGTTTATGTTTGAAAATGCCTCTTTTTTCTCAGGTAAGTATAGGATGAGTATTAGCTGTAGTTGAAGGTTGATGACCTCCATTTGCAAAAGTAAGAGGAAAATCAATATAAGTTGAATGCTTGAGGGATCAAAGACTTGAAAGGAATCATATGGAATTATAAATAGAAAAATGGTAGAAGATAAAGGAGATATAGAATGCATATCATTTGATAATGGTGATAAAGTAGAGGAAGAAGACAAATTATGTTGAAAAAGTCCAGGCAAAACTAATGAATGACCAACACTGATTGAGACAAATGAATGGGAGAGAATAGACTAATAGAAATAAGAGGTAGAGATTGATGCAAAAAAGCATAACATGTAGTTGACAAAGTAGCAAATCAAGTAAAAGAGTAAGATATTGACAGTGGAGGTGCAAAAAAGGAAAGAAAGGTACATAGGATGGGTTGGATGGATGAGAAAAGAGGCATTAGAAATAGATAAAATGGTTGGTTTAGGTAAAAAAAGAAAAATAGACTCATTGTGTCTAACATGAGATGAGACATAAACCTTGTGACTAGTTAGTTCTAAGTAAGGGTGATAATTTATGTTGTAGCTTGAACCCAAATAGAAAAACCTGGATTGATTTGGGTCTTTAAGCCGATTCAAATAGGTCAAAAAATTAAGCTGGGTCCAAGATGGGTTTGAGCTAACCCGTTAGTATGAATTCATATTAAAAATGTTGTAATTTTTTGATACATATCTAAAATATTATGGATGATATTATAGCTGGAAATTACTGAAGTCTGAAATGTAGTTTATATTGTTTTGAATCTTAATTTTTAAATGATGATATAATAAGATGTTAATGTATGCTTCTTCTTTTTTGTTATTGACTAGTTGTAACATTATTTCTCACTTTTGTGGTTTATGTAATGATGTTTGTACTATTGAACTTTAATATCATTAAAAATATTATTTGATTTGTAAAAAAGGTCTAATTAACTAAAAAAATATGCAATTAATAATTCGGGTTAGTTTGAGCCAGTCCGTTTGTGTTTGGGCTCATTTTTGCCAACTCGAATCAAATTTTATTTGAGCTAAGATTGGACCCATTTAAGCTGAGCTAATTCAGGGCAATGCAAATTGGCCTAGCCCGTATGAATTTATACTCCTAGTTCTAAGCCCCAAACAACTTAATACCCTTAGAAAAAATAGGGTAGAGATTGGGGTTCTAACTTGATCGAATGGTAGGGTCTCAATTAGGGAAATCATTCATTGCCAAACTTTCTCAAATGAGTATACTTAGTAGCTGTGTTAAATAGAAGTTCAAAAAGAATCTTGTGTTAGGTAGACACAAGGGTAACTTATTTATCAATTGCACCAAGGTTTTAAAACCATAATCCCATTAAAACATTGGAACCTTGATTTGAGCAGCGTAGAGAGTATAGATTCAACATGGAAATTGTTTCTTTCAATTACACCATTATGAGATGGTGCATAGGGATACGAGATACATCTAATATAGCACCTTTGAAATAAGTGTTGCTCAAGTGCTTTGAGTTTAGTATCCCCATCACTTTGCAATTGTTTAATTTTAACACCAAATTTCCTATCAACCATAGCTTTAAAATACAAAAAAATAGAGGCAACTTGAATTTTATTATTATAAACATATATCCACTGATATTTGGTACGACCATCCACATAAAGTAAAAAGCATTTCATATTTTGTGTGCATATTACAGAAGGACCCCATAAGCCCACATGTACAATGTCAAAATGTTTCTTAGATATGGTGTGTACATGAGTAGAAAGCAACCTATATGACTTACCAAGTTGACAACATTGCACAACTTAGGGTAACTATTTTGTAATAAAATTTATCCATGTTATGAATCACATGTGTAATTACATCTTGATATGTGTAATCACATGTGTAATTACATCTTTTGTATTCTTTCAATTTTGTTGTCATTGTTTGCATCTTTTGATTTCATTTCATAGTTTTCTATAAATAATCTGTATCTTTTTTTTTGTTTTCTGTGTTGACCTTATTTTTGTATTTGAAAAAAACAAGAGAGTTAATACAGTTCACAATTGTTTTTTTGAAAAAGAATGTATTGATAAGGATTACACCTTCAAATTGTTTTAACTTTTAATTGGTGCTATGAAATAACTATTATAATATATCAAATGGAAGCTCGTTAAGATTCCTAAAGACATATAGAAATAAAAGTGTAGTTGTCCTCATTTTTGAACTCAAATCCCATAGTTTACAATAATTAAAAATCTCTTGAAGTTTGGTGTCACCATATTGCTTTGTTTTATGTTCTTTTTCTTTATGTTTCCAATTTGTTCATCTTAAACATGTTCTTAGCAATTCAATCTTTCTTATTTCTTTGACTTGTTGGGTTCCTAGAATGCTCTCCAAGAGGATACGTGTCATTTGTTATAAATGACTTGGTTGCTCAAAATAGATTATCTATCTTCATATATCTATTTTTTGTATTTTAAATTTAGAAAAATTGGTCGTTTGAATGTTTTGAATTTTCTTAAGTCAAGAATTATAAAAAATGAAAGAAATTTTCTCCTTCAAATTTTTTGTATTCTTTCAATGTTGTTGTCATTCTTTGCATCTTTGGATTTTATTTCGTAGTTTTCTTTAAATAATCTGTATCTTTCTTTTTCTTTGTTTTCTACGTTGACCTTATTTTTGTATTTGAAAAAAAACAAGAGAGCTAATGGAGTTCACAATTTTTTTTAAAAAAGAATGTATTGATAACCCTTGCATCGTTAAACTATTTTAACTTTTAATTGGTGCTACGAAATAACAATTATAATATATCAAATGGAAGCTCGTTAAGATTGCTAAAGACATACAGAAGTAAAAGTGTAGTTCTCCTCATTTTTGAAGCCAAATCTCATAGTTTACACTAATTAACAATGTCTTGAAGTTTGGTGTCACCTTATTGCTTTTTTTATGTTCTTTTTCTTTATGTTTCCAATTTGATCATTTTAAACGTGATCTTAGCAATTCAATCTTTCTTATTTCTTTGACTTGTTGGGTTCCTAGGATGTTCACCTAGAGAATACGCATCAAATGGTATGAATAACTTGGTTCCGCAAAATAGATTATCTATCTTCATATATCTATTTTTTGTATTTTTGAATTAAAAAAATTGGTCATTGAATGATTTCTGCTTTCATAAGTCGCAAATTACAAAAAATGAAAGAAATTTTGTACTTCAAGATTTTTTTATTCTTTCAATTTTGTTGTCATTGTTTGCATTTTTACATTTCATTTCGTAGTTTTCTTAAAATAATCTGTATTTTTTTTTATTCTTTGTATTTTGTGTTCACCTTATTTTTGTACTTGAAAAAAACAAGAGAATGCAACAGTTCACAATTAAAAAAAAGAAAGTATTGATAAGGGTTGCAACTTTAAACTGTTTTAACTTTTAATTGGGGCTTCGAAATAACTATTTTAATATATCAAGCCGAACCTTGTTTTGATTCTGAAAAACATATAGAAGTAAAAGTGTAACTCTCCTCGTTTTTTTAACCCAAATCACATAGTTTACACTAATTAACAATGCCTTGAAGTTTGTTGTCACCTTATTGCGCTGTTTTATGTTCTTTTTCTTTATGTTTCCAATTTGATCATCTTAACCATCTTCTTAGCAATTCAATCTTTCTTATTTATTTGAGTTTCTGGGTTCCTAGGATGTTCTCATAGAGGATACACATCATTTGGTATGATTGACTTGGTTCCTCAAAATAGATAATCTATCTTCATATATCTATTTTTTTATTTTAGATTTAGAAAAATTGGTCGTTTGAATGTTTTGAATTTCCTTAAGTCACGAATTATAAAAAAAGAAAGAAATTTTTTCCTTCAAATCTATTGTATTCTGTCAATTTTGTTGTCATTGTTTGCATCTTTGGATTTCATTTCGTAGTTTTCTTTAAATAATTTGTATCTTTTTTTTTTGTTTTCTGTGTTGACCTTATTTTTGTATTTGAAAAAAACAAGAGAGCTAATTTGTATCACAATTTAAAAAAAAAGAATGTATTGATAAGGCTTGCACCTTTGAACTATTTTAACTTTTAATAGGTGCTACGAAAAAACAATTATAATATATCACATCAAAGCTCGTTAATATTACAAAACACATACAGAAGTAAAAGTGTAGTTCTCCTCTTTTTTGAACTCAAATCCCATAGTTTACACTAATTAACAATGTCTTGAAGTTTGGTGTCACCATATTGCATTGTTTTATGTTCTTTTCCTTTATGTTTCCAATTTGATCATCTGAACCATTATCTTAGCAATTCAATCTTTCTTATTGATTTGAGTTACTCGGTTCCTAGGATGTTCGCCTAGAGGACACGCATCATTTGGTATGCATGACTTGGTTGCTCAAAATAGATTATCTATCTTTATATATCTAATTTTTGTATTTTAGATTTAAAAAATTGGCTATTTGAATGTTTTCTGGTTATTTAAATCACAAATTACAAAAATTGAAATAAACTTTCTCCTTCAAATCTTTTGAATTCTTTCAATTATGTTATCATTGTTTGCATCCTTAGATTTCATTTCGTAGTTTTCCTTAAATAATTTGTATCTTTTTTTTCCTTGGTTTTCTGTGTTAACTTTATTTTTCTATTTGAAAAAAACAAGAGAGCTATTGTAGTTTACAATTTTTGTAAAAAAAGAATGTATTGATAAGGCTTGCACCTTTAAACTATTTTAACTTTTAATTGGTGCTACGAAATAACAATTATAATATATCAAATCGAAGCTCATTAAGATTCCTAAAGACATACATAAGTAAAAGTGTAGTTCTCCTCTTTTTTGAACTCAAATCCAATAGTTTACATTAATTAACAAGGCCTTGAAGTTCGTGTCACAATATTGCGTTGTTTTATGTTCTTTTTCTTTATGTTTCCAAATTGATCATTTGAACAATTTACTTAGCAATTCAATCTTTCTTATTTATTTGAGTTACACGGTTCCTAGGATGTTCGGCTAGAGGATACGAATCATTTGGTATGCATGACTTGGTTGCTCAAAATAGATTATCTATCTTTATATATGTATTTTTTTTATTTTAGATTTAGAAAAATTAGTCGTTTGAATGTTTTTAGCTTTCTTAAGTAGCGAATTATAAAAAATGAAAGAAATTTTCTCTTTCAAATCTTTTGTATTCTTTGATCGTCGTTGTCATTGTTTGCATCTTTGGATTTCATTTCGTAGTTTTGTTTAAATAATCTGTATCTTTTTGTTCTTTGTTTTCTGTGTTGACCATATTTTTGTATTTTAAAAAAAATAAGAGAGCTAATGCAGTTCACAATTTTTTTAAAAAAAGAATGTATTGATAAGGCTTGCACCTTTAAAACGTTTTAACTTTTAATTGGTGGAACAAAATAACAATTATAATATACCAAATCGAAGTCGTTAAGTTTCCTATAGACATAAAAAAGTAAAAGTATAGTTCTCTTCTATTATGAACTCAAATCCAATAGTTGAAACTAATTAACAATGTCTTGAAGTTTTGTATCACCTTATTGCGATGTTTTATGTTCTTTTTCTCTATGTTTCCAATTTGATCATCTGAACCATTATCTTAGCAATTCAAACTTTCTTATTTATTTGAGTTACACGGTTCCTAGGATGTTCGGCTAGAGGATACGAATCATTTGGTATGCATGACTTGGTTGCTCAAAATAGATTATCTATCTTTATATATGTATTTTTTTTACTTTAGATTTAGAAAAATTAGTCGTTTGAATGTTTTTAGCTTTCTTAACTAGAGAATTATAAAAAATGAAACAAATTTTCTCCTTCAAATCTTTTGTATCCTTTCATGGTTGTTGTCATTGTTTGCATCTTTGGATTTCATTTCGTAGTTTTCTTTAAATAATCTGTATCTTTTTGTTCTTTGTTTTCTCTGTTGACCTTATTTTTTATTTAAAAAAAAACAAGCGAGCTAATGCAGTTCACAATTTTTTTAAAAAAGAATGTATGGATAAGGCTTGCACCTTTAAACTATTTTAACTTTTAATTGGTGCTTCGAAATAACAATTATAATATATCAAATCGAAGTCGTTAAGATTCCTAGAGACATAAAGAAGTAAAAGTGTAGTTGTCTTCTTTTTTGAACACAAATCCCATAGTTTAAACTAATTAACAATGTGTTGAAGTTTGGTGTCACCTTATTGAGATGTTTGGTATTCTTTTTCTTTATGTTTCCAATTTGATCATCTTAACCATGTACTTAGCAATTCAATTTTTCTTATTTATTATAGTTACTAGGTTCCTAGGATGTGCGCCGAGAGAATACACATCAACTGGTATGAATGACTTGATAGCTCAAAATAGAATATCTATCTTCATATATCAACTTTTTTGTATTTTACATTTAAAAAAGTTTGTCGTTTGAATGTTTTGTGCTTGCTTAAGTCGCAATTGAGAAAAAATGAAAGGAATTTTGTCCTTCATGTCTTTTGTATTTTTTGAATTTTGCTGTCATTGTTTGCATCTTTAGATTTCATTTCGTATTTTTCTTTAAATAATATGTATTTTTTTTCTTGGTTTTATGTGTTGACCTTATTTTTGTATTTGAAAAAAATAAGAGAGCTAATGCAGTTCACAATTTTTTTTGAAAAAAGAATATATTGATCAGGCTTCCACCTTTAAGCTATTTTAACTTTTAATTGGTGCAACAAAATAACAATTATAATATACCAAATCGAAGTCGTTAAGATTCCTAGAGACATAAAGAAGTAAAAGGGTAGTTCTCTTCTTTTTTGAACTCAAATCCAATAGTTTAAACTAATTAACAATGTCTTCAAGTTTGGTATCACCTTATTGCGATGTTTTATTTTCTTTTTCTTTATGTTTCCAATTTGATCATCTTAACCATGTACTTAGCAATTCAATTTTTCTTATTTATTTGAGTTACTAGGTTCCTAGGATGTTCGCCTAGTGGATACACATCGACTGGTATGAATGACTTGGTTCCTCAAAATAGATTCTCTATCTTCATCTATCTTTTTTTGTATTTTAGATTTAAAAAAATTGGTCGTTTGAATGTTTTCTGCTTTCTTAAGTCCCAAATTACAAAAAATGAAACAAATTTTGTCCTTCCAATCTTTTGTATTCTTTCAATTCTGTTGTCATTGTTTGCATCTTTAGATTTCATTTCGTATTTTTCTTTAAATAATATGTATCTTTTTTCTTGGTTTTATGTGTTGACCTTATTTTTGTATTTGAAAAAAATAAGAGAGCTAATGCAGTTCACAATATTTTTTGAAAAAAGAATATATTGATCAGGCTTGCACCTTTAATCTATTTTAACTTTTAATTGGTGCAACAAAATAACAATTATAATATACCAAATCGAAGTCGTTAAGATTCCTAGAGACATAAAGATGTAAAAGTGTAGTTCTCTTCTTTTTTGAACTCAAATCAAATAGTTTAAACTAATTAACAATGTGTTGAAGTTTGGTGTCACCTTATTCCGATGTTTTATGTTCTTTTTCTTTATGTTTCCAATTTGATCATCTTAACCATGTACTTAGCAATTCAATTTTTCTTATTTATTTGAGTTACTAGGTTCCTAGGATGTTCGCCTAGAGGATACACATCAACTGGTATGAATGACTTGGTTCCTCAAAATATATTATCTATCTATTTTTTTTATTTTAGATAAAAAAAAATTGTTCGTTTGAATGTTTTCTGCTTTCTTATGTCGCAAATTACAAAAAATGAAACAAATTTCGTCCTTCAATTCTTTTGTATTGTTTCAATTTTGTTGTGATTGTTTGCATCTTTAGATTTCATTTCGTATTTTTCTTTAAATAATATGTATCTTTTTTTTCTTGGTTTTATGTGTTGACCTTATTTTTGTATTTGAAAAAAATAAGAGAGCTAATGCAGTTCACAATTGTTTTTTTTTAAAAGAATATATTGATGAGGCTTGCACCTTTAATCTATTTTAACTTTTAATTGGTGCAACAAAATAACAATTATAATATACCAAATCGAAGTCGTTAAGATTCCTAGAGACATAAAGATGTAAAAGTGTAGTTCTCTTCTTTTTTGAACTCAAATCCCATAGATTAAACTAATTAACAATGTCTTGAAGTTTGGTGTCACCTTATTGCGATGCTTTATGTTCTTTTTCTTTATGTTTCCAATTTGATCATCTTAACCATGTACTTAGCAATTCAATTTTTCTTATTTATTTGTGTTACTAGGTTCCTAGGATGTTCGCCTAGAGGATACACATCAACTGGTATGAATGACTTGGTTCCTCAAAATAGATTCTCTAATTCATCTATCTTTTTTTGTATTTTAGATTTAAAAAAATTGGTAGTTTGAATGTTTTCTGCTTTCTTATGTCGCAAATTACAAAAAATGAAACAAATATTGTCCTTCAAATCTTTTGTATTCTTTCAATTTTGTTGTGATTGTTTGCATCTTTAGATTTCATTTCGTATTTTTCTTTAAATATTATGTATCTTTTTTTTCTTGGTTTTATGTGTTGACCTTATTTTTGTATTTGAAAAAAATAAGAGAGCTAATGCAGTTCACAATTGTTTTTTAAAAAAGAATATATTGATCAGGCTTGCACCTTTAAACTATTTTAACTTTTAATTGGTGCAACAAAATAACAATTACAATATACCAAATCGAAGTCGTTAAGATTCCTAGAGACATAAATAAGTAAAAGTGTAGTTCTCTTCTTTTTTGAACTCAAATCCCATAGTTTAAACTAATTAATAATGTCTTGAGGTTTGGTGTCACCTTATTGCGATGCTTTATGTTCTTTTTCTTTATGTTTCCAATTTGATCATCTTAACCATGTACTTAGCAATTCAATTTTTCTTATTTATTTGAGTTACTAGGTTCCTAGGATGTTCGCCTAGTGGATACACATCGACTGGTATGAATGACTTGGTTCCTCAAAATAGATTATATATTTTTTGTATTTTAGATTTAAAAAAATTGGTCGTTTGAATGTTTTCTCCGTTCTTAAGTCCCAAATTACAAAAAATGAAACAAATTTTGTCCTTCAAATCTTTTGTATTCTTTCAATTTTGTTGTGCTTGTTTGCATCTATAGATTTCATATCGTATTTTTCTTTAAATATTATCTTTCTTTTTTTTTCTTGGTTTTATGTGTTGACCTTTTTTTTGTATTTCAAAAAAATAAGAGAGCTAATGCAGTTCACAATTTGTTTTTTAAAAAGAATATATTGATCAGGCTTGCACCTTTAAACTATTTTAACTTTTAATTGGTGCAACAAAATAACAATTATAATATACCAAATCGAAGTCGTTAAGATTCCTAGAGACATAAAGATGTAAATGTGTAGTTCTCTTCTTTTTTGAACTCAAATTCCATAGATTAAACTAATTAACAATGTCTTGAAGTTTGGTGTCACCTTATTCCGATGTTTTATGTTCTTTTTCTTAATGTTTCCAATTTGATCATCTTAACCATGTACTTAGCAATTCAATTTTTCTTATTTATTTGAGTTACTAGGTTCCTAGGATGTTCGCCTAGAGGATACACATCAACTGGTATGAATGACTTGGTTCCTCAAAATAGATTCTCTATCTTCATCTTTCTTTTTTTTGTATTTTAGATTTAAAAAAATTGGTCGTTTGAATGTTTTCTGCTTTCTTAAGTCGCAAATTACAAAAAATGAAACAAATATTGTCCTTCAAATCTTTTGTATTCTTTCAATTTTGTTGTGCTTGTTTGCATCTATAGATTTCATATCGTATTTTTCTTTAAATATTATCTTTCTTTTTTTTTCTTGGTTTTATGTGTTGACCTTATTTTTGTATTTGAAAAAAATAAGAGAGCTAATGCAGTTCACAATTTTTTTTGAAAAAAGAATATATTGATCAGGCTTGCACCTTTAAACTATTTTAACTTTTAATTGGTGCAACAAAATAACAATTATAATATACCAAATCGAAGTCGTTAAGATTCCTAGAGACATAAAGATGTAAAAGTGTAGTTCTCTTCTTTTTTGAACTCAAATCCCATAGATTAAACTAATTAACAATGTCTTGAAGTTTGGTGTCACCTTATTGCGATGCTTTATGTTCTTTTTCTTTATGTTTCCAATTTGATCATCTTAACCATGTACTTAGCAATTCAAATTTTCTTATTTATTTGTGTTACTAGGTTCCTAGGATGTTCGCCTAGAGGATACACATCAACTGGTATGAAGGACTTGGTTCCGCAAAATAGATTATGTATCTTTATATATCTAATTTTTGTATTTTATAATTAAAAAATTGGCTGTTTGAATGTTTTCTGGCTATCTTAACTCACAAATTACAAAAAATGAAACAAATATTTTCCTTCAAATCTTTTGTATTCTTTCAATTTTGTTGTGATTGTTTGGATCTTTAGATTTCATTTCGTTTTTTTCTTTATATAAGATGTATCTTTATTTTGCTCGGTTTTATGTGGTGAGCTTATTTTTGTATTTGAAAAAAATAAGAGAGCTAATACAGTTCACAATTGTTTTGAAAAAAGAATTTATTGATAAGGCTTGCACCTTTAAACTATTTTAACTTTTAATTGGTGCAACAAAATAACAATTATAATATACCAAATCGAAGTCGTTAAGATTCCTAGAGACATAAAGATGTAAAAGTGTAGTTCTCTTCTTTTTTGAACTCAAATCCCATAGATTAAACTAATTAACAATGTCTTGAAGTTTGGTGTCACCTTATTGCGATGTTTTATGTTCTTTTTCTTTATGTTTCCAATTTGATCATCTTAACCATGTACTTAGCAATTCAATTTTTCTTATTTATTTGAGTTACTAGGTTCCTAGGATGTTCGCCTAGAGGATACACATCAACTGGTATGAATGACTTGGTTCCTCAAAATAGATTATCTATTTTTTGTATTTTAGATTTAAAAAAATTGGTCGTTTGAATGTTTTCTGCTTTCTTATGTCGCAAATTACAAAAAATGAAACAAATTTTGTCCTTCAATTCTTTTGTATTGTTTCAATTTTGTTGTGATTGTTTGCATCTTTAGATTTCATTTCGTATTTTTCTTTAAATAATATGTATCTTTTTTTTCTTGGTTTTATGTGTTGACCTTATTTTTGTATTTGAAAAAAATAAGAGAGCTAATGCAGTTCACAATTTTTTTTGAAAAAAGAATATATTGATCAGGCTTGCACCTTTAAGCTATTTTAACTTTTAATTGGTGCAACAAAATAACAATTATAATATACCAAATCGAAGTCGTTAAGATTCCTAGAGACATAAAGAAGTAAAAGTATAGGTCTCTTCTTTTATGAACTCAAATCCAATAGTTGAAAGTAAGTAACAATGTCTTGAAGTTTGGTATCACCTTATTGCGATGTTTTATGTTCTTTTTCTTTATGTTTCCAATTTGATCATCTTAACCATGTACTTAGCAATTCAAATTTTCTTATTTATTTGAGTTACTAGGTTCCTAGGATGTTCGCCTAGTGGATACACATCATTTCGTATGCATGATTTGGTTTCTAAAAATAAATTATCTATCTTTATATATCTAATTTTTGTATTTTAGATTTAAAAAAATTGGTCGTTTGAATGTTTTCTGCTTTCTTATGTCGCAAATTACAAAAAATGAAACAAATTTTGTCCTTCAATTCTTTTGTATTCTTTCAAATCTGTTGTCATTGTTTGCATCTTTAGATTTCATTTCGTATTTTTATTTAAATAATATGTATCTTTTTTTCTTGGTTTTATGTGTTGACCTTATTTTTGCATTTGAAAAAAATAAGAGAGCTAATGCAGTTCACCATTTGTTTTGAAAAAAGAATATATTGATTAGGCTTGCACCTTTAATCTATTTTAACTTTTAATTGGTGCAACAAAATAACAATTATAATATACCAAATCGAAGTCGTTAAGATTCCTAGAGACATAAAGATGTAAAAGTGTAGTTCTCTTCTTTTTTGAACTCAAATCAAATAGTTTAAACTAATTAACAATGTCTTTATGTTTGGTATCACCTTATTGCGATGTTTTATTTTCTTTTTCTTTATGTTTCCAATTTGATCATCTTAACCATGTACTTAGCAATTCAATTTTTCTTATTTATTTGAGTTACTAGGTTCCTAGGATGTTCGCCTAGTGGATACACATCGACTGGTATGAATGACTTGGTTCCTCAAAATAGATTATATATTTTTTGTATTTTAGATTCAAAAAAATTGGTCGTTTGAATGTTTTCTCCGTTCTTAAGTCCCAAATTACAAAAAATAAAACAAATTTTGTCCTTCCAATCTTTTGTATTCTTTCAATTCTGTTGTCATTGTTTGCATCTTCAGATTTCATTTCGTATTTTTCTTTAAATAATATGTATCTTTTTTCTTGGTTTTATGTGTTGACCTTATTTTTGTATTTGAAAAAAATAAGAGAGCTAATGCAGTTCACAATTTTTTTTTAAAAAAGAATATATTGATCACGGTTGCTCCTTTAAAGTATTTTAAATTTTAATTGGTGCAACTAAATGACAATTATAATATATGAAATCGAAGTTGTTACGATTCCTAGAGACATAAAGAAGTAAAAGTGTAGTTCTCTTCTTTTATGAACTCAAATCCAATAGTTTACACTAATTAACAATGTCTTGAAGTTTGGTGTCACCATACTGCGTTGTTTTATGTTCTTTTTCTTTACGTTTCCAATTTGATCATCTGAGCCATTTTCTTAGCAATCCAATCTTTCTTATATATTTGAGTTACTCTGTTCCTACGATGTTCGCCTAGAGGATACAGATCATTTGGTATGCATGACTTGGTGGCTCAAAAAAGATTATCTATCTTTATATATCGAATTTTTGTATTTTAGATTTAAAAAATTGGCTATTTGAATGTTTTCTCCGTTCTTAAGTCCCAAATTACAAAAAATGAAACAAATTTTGTCCTTCCAATCTTTTGTATTCTTTCAATTCTGTTGTCATTGTTTGCATCTTTAGATTTCATTTCGTATTTTTCTTTAAATAATATGTATTTTTTTTTCTTGGTTTTATGTGTTGACCTTATTTTTGTATTTGAAAAAAATAAGAGAGCTAATGCAGTTCACAATTTTTTTTGAAAAAAGAATATATTGATCAGGCTTCCACCTTTAAGCTATTTTAACTTTTAATTGGTGCAACAAAATAACAATTATAATATACCAAATCGAAGTCGTTAAGATTCCTAGAGACATAAAGAAGTAAAAGTGTAGTTCTCTTCTTTTTTGAACTCAAATCCAATAGTTTAAACTAATTAACAATGTCTTTAAGTTTGGTATCACCTTATTGCGATGTTTTATTTTCTTTTTCTTTATGTTTCCAATTTGATCATCTTAACCATGTACTTAGCAATTCAATTTTTCTTATTTATTTGAGTTACTAGGTTCCTAGGATGTTCGCCTAGTGGATACACATCGACTGGTATGAATGACTTGGTTCCTCAAAATAGATTATATATTTTTTGTATTTTAGATTTAAAAAAATTGGTCGTTTGAATGTTTTCTCCTTTCTTATGTCGCATATTACAAAAAATTAAACAAATTTTGTCCTTCCAATCTTTTGTATTCTTTCAATTCTGTTGTCATTGTTTGCATCTTTAGATTTCATTTCGTATTTTTCTTTAAATAATATGTATCTTTTTTCTTGGTTTTATGTGTTGACCTTATTTTTGTATTTGAAAAAAATAAGAGAGCTAATGCAGTTCACAATTTTTTTTGAAAAAAGAATATATTGATCAGGCTTCCACCTTTAAGCTATTTTAACTTTTAATTGGTGCAACAAAATAACAATTATAATATACCAAATCGAAGTCGTTAAGATTCCTAGAGACATAAAGAAGTAAAAGTGTAGTTCTCTTCTTTTTTGAACTCAAATCCCATAGTTTAAACTAATTAACAATGTCTTGAAGTTTGGTGTCACCTTATTGCGATGTTTTATGTTCTTTTTCTTTATGTTTCCAATTTGATCATCTTAACCATGTACTTAGCAATTCAATTTTTCTTATTTATTTGAGTTACTAGGTTCCTAGGATATTCGCCTAGAGAATACACATCAACTGGTATGTATGACTTGGTTCCTCAAAATAGATTCTCTATCTTCATCTATCTTTTTTTGTATTTTAGATTTAAAAAAATTGGTCGTTTGAATGTTTTCTGCTTTCTTAAGTCGCAAATTACAAAAAATGAAACAAATTTTGTCCTTCAATTCTTTGGTATTCTTTCAATTCTGTTGTCATTGTTTGCATCTTTAGATTTCATTTCGTATTTTTCTTTAAATAATATGTATCTTTTTTTTTCTTGGTTTTATGTGTTGACCTTATTTTTGTATTTGAAAAAAATAAGAGAGCTAATACAGTTCACAATTGTTTTTGAAAAAAGAATATATTGATCAGTCTTGCATCTTTAAGCTATTTTAACTTTTAATTGGTGGAACAAAATAACAATTATAATATACCAAATCGAAGTCGTTAAGATTCCTAGAGACATAAATAAGTAAAAGTGTAGTTCTCTTCTTTTTTGAACTCAAATCCCATAGATTAAACTAATTAACAATGTCTTGAAGTTTGGTGTCACCTTATTGCGATGTTTTATGTTCTTTTTCTTTATGTTTCCAATTTGATCATCTTAACCATGTACTTAGCAATTCAATTTTTCTTATTTATTTGAGTTACTAGGTTCCTAGGATGTTCGCCTAGAGGATACACATCAACTGGTATGAATGACTTGGTTCCTCAAAATAGATTATCTATTTTTTGTATTTTAGATTTAAAAAAATTGGTCGTTTGAATGTTTTCTGCTTTCTTATGTCGCAAATTACAAAAAATGAAACAAATTTTGTCCTTCAATTCTTTTGTATTCTTTCAAATCTGTTGTCATTGTTTGCATCTTTAGATTTCATTTCGTATTTTTATTTAAATAATATGTATCTTTTTTTTTCTTGGTTTTATGTGTTGACCTTATTTTTGCATTTGAAAAAAATAAGAGAGCTAATGCAGTTCACAATTTGTTTTGAAAAAAGAATATATTGATGAGGCTTGCACCTTTAAACTATTTTAACTTTTAATTGGTGCAACAAAATAACAATTATAATATAACAAATCGAAGTCGTTAAGATTCCTAGAGACATAAATAAGTAAAAGTGTAGATCCCTTCTTTTTTGAACTCAAATCCCATAGATTAAACTAATTAACAATGTCTTGAAGTTTGGTGTCACCTTATTGCGATGCTTTATGTTCTTTTTCTTTATGTTTCCAATTTGATCATCTTAACCATGTACTTAGCAATTCAATTTTTCTTATTTATTTGTGTTACTAGGTTCCTAGGATGTTCGCCTAGAGGATACACATCAACTGGTATGAATGACTTGGTTCCTCAAAATAGATTATCTATTTTTTGTATTTTAGATTTAAAAAAATTGGTCGTTTGAATGTTTTCTGCTTTCTTAAGTCGCAAATTACAAAAAATGAAACAAATATTGTCCTTCAAATCTTTTGTATTCTTTCAATTTTGTTGTGATTGTTTGCATCTTTAGATTTCATTTCGTATTTTTCTTTAAATAATATGTATCTTTTTTTTTCTTGGTTTTATGTGTTGACCTTATTTTTGTATTTGAAAAAAATAAGAGAGCTAATGCAGTTCACAATTGTTTTTGAAAAAAGAATATATTGATCAGGCTTGCACCTTTAAACTATTTTAACTTTTAATTGGTGCAACAAAATAACAATTATAATATACCAAATCGAAGTCGTTAAGATTCCTAGAGACATAAATAAGTAAAAGTGTAGTTCTCTTCTTTTTTGAACTCAAATCCCATAGATTAAACTAATTAACAATGTCTTGAAGTTTGGTGTCACCTTATTGCGATGTTTTATGTTCTTTTTCTTTATGTTTCCAATTTGATCATCTTAACCATGTACTTAGCAATTCAATTTTTCTTATTTATTTGAGTTACTAGGTTCCTAGGATGTTCGCCTAGAGGATACACATCAACTGGTATGAATGACTTGGTTCCTCAAAATAGATTATCTATTTTTTGTATTTTAGATTTAAAAAAATTGGTCGTTTGAATGTTTTTTGCTTTCTTATGTCACAAATTACAAAAAATGAAACAAATTTTGTCCTTCAATTCTTTTGTATTCTTTCAAATCTGTTGTCATTGTTTGTATCTTTAGATTTCATTTCGTATTTTTCTTTAAATAATATGTATCTTTGTTTTTTCTTGGTTTTATGTGTTGACCTTATTTTTGTATTTGAAAAAAATAAGAGAGCTAATACAGTTCACCATTTTTTTTGAAAAATGAATTTATTGATAAAGCTTGCACCTTTAAACTATTTTAACTTTTAATTGGTGGAACAAAATAACAATTATAATATAGCAAATCGAAGTCGTTAAGATTCCTAGAGACATAAATAAGTAAAAGTGTAGTTCTCTTCTTTTTTGAACACAAATCCCATAGTTTAAACTAATTAACAATGTGTTGAAGTTTGGTGTCACCTTATTGCGATGTTTTGTGTTCTTTTTCTTTATGTTTCCAATTTGATCATCTTAACCATGTACTTAGCAATTCAATTTTTCTTATTTATTTGAGTTACTAGGTTCCTAGGATGTTCGCCTAGAGGATACACATCAACTGGTATGAATGACTTGGTTCCTCAAAATAGATTATCTATTTTTTGTATTTTAGATTTAAAAAAATTGGTCGTTTGAATGTTTTCTCATTTCTTCTATCGCAAATTACAAAAAATGAAAAATATTTTGTCCTTCAAATCTTTTGTATGCTTTCAATTTTGTTGTGATTGTTTGGATCTTTAGATTTCATTTCGTTTTTTTCTTTATATAAGATGTATCTTTATTTTGCTCGGTTTTATGTGGTGAGCTTATTTTTGTATTTGAAAAAAATAAGAGAGCTAATACAGTTCACAATTGTTTTGAAAAAAGAATTTATTAATAAGGCTTGCACCTTTAAACTATTTTAACTTTTAATTGGTGCAACAAAATAACAATTATAATATACCAAATCGAAGTCGTTAAGATTCCTAGAGACATAAAGAAGTAAAAGTGTAGTTCTCTTCTTTTTTGAACTCAAATCCCATAGTTTAAACTAATTAACAATGTCTTGAAGTTTGGTGTCACCTTATTGCGATGTTTTATGTTCTTTTTCTTTATGTTTCCAATTTGATCATCTTAACCATGTACTCAACAATTAAATTTTTCTTATTTATTTGAGTTACTAGGTTCCTAGGATGTTCGCCTAGAGGATACACATCAACTGGTATGAATGACTTGGTTCCTCAAAATAGGTTATCTATCTTCATCTATCTTTTTTTTGTATTTTAGATTTAAAAAAATTGGTCGTTTGAATGTTTTCTGCTTTCTTAACTCACAAATTACAAAAAATGAAACAAATATTTTCCTTCAAATCTTTTGTATTCTTTCAATTTTGTTGTGATTGTTTGGATCTTTAGATTTCATTTCGTATTTTTCTTTATATAAGATGTATCTTTATTTTGCTCGGTTTTATGTGGTGAGCTTATTTTTGTATTTGAAAAAAATAAGAGAGCTAATACAGTTCACAATTGTTTTGAAAAAAGAATATATTGATCAGGCTTCCACCTTTAAGCTATTTTAACTTTTAATTGGTGCAACAAAATAACAATTATAATATACCAAATCGAAGTCGTTAAGATTCCTAGAGACATAAAGAAGTAAAAGGGTAGTTCTCTTCTTTTTTGAACTCAAATCCAATAGTTTAAACTAATTAACAATGTCTTCAAGTTTGGTATCACCTTATTGCGATGTTTTATGTTCTTTTTCTTTATTTTTCCAATTTGATCATCTTAACCATGTACTTAGCAATTCAATTTTTCTTATTTATTTGAGTTACTAGGTTCCTAGGATGTTCGCCTAGTGGATACACATCGACTGGTATGAATGACTTGGTTCCTCAAAATAGATTATATATTTTTTGTATTTTAGATTTAAAAAAATTGGTCGTTTGAATGTTTTCTGCTTTCTTAACTCACAAATTACAAAAAATGAAACAAATATTTTCCTTCAAATCTTTTGTATTCTTTCAATTTTGTTATGATTGTTTGGATCTTTAGATTTCATTTCGTATTTTTCTTTATATAAGATGTATCTTTATTTTGCTCTGTTTTATGTGGTGAGCTTATTTTTGTATTTGAAAAAAATAAGAGAGCTAATACAGTTCTCACAATTGTTTTCAAAAAAGAATTTATTAATAAGGCTTGCACCTTTAAACTATTTTAACTTTTAATTGGTGCAACAAAATAACAATTATAATATACCAAATCGAAGTCGTTAAGATTCCTAGAGACATAAAGAAGTAAAAGTGTAGTTCTCTTCTTTTTTGAACTCAAATCCAATAGTTTAAACTAATTAACAATGTCTTGAAGTTTGGTATCACCTTATTGCGATGTTTTATGTTCTTTTTCTTTATTTTTCCAATTTGATCATCTTAACCATGTACTTAGCAATTCAATTTTTCTTATTTATTTGAGTTACTAGGTTCCTAGGATGTTCGCCTAGTGGATACACATCGACTGGTATGAATGACTTGGTTCCTCAAAATAGATTCTCTATCTTCATTTATCTTTTTTTTTGTATTTTAGATTTAAAAAAATTGGTCGTTTGAATGTTTTCTCCTTTCTTATGTCGCATATTACAAAAAATGAAACAAATTTTGTCCTTCCAATCTTTTGTATTCTTTCAATTCTGTTGTCATTGTTTGCATCTTTAGATTTCATTTCGTATTTTTCTTTAAATAATATGTATCTTTTTTCTTGGTTTTATGTGTTGACCTTATTTTTGTATTTGAAAAAAATAAGAGAGCTAATGCAGTTCACAATTTTTTTTGAAAAAAGAATATATTGATCAGGCTTGCACCTTTAAACTATTTTAACTTTTAATTGGTGCAACAAAATAACAATTATAATATACCAAATCGAAGTCGTTAAGATTCCTAGAGACATAAAGAAGTAAAAGGGTTTTGAACTCAAATTCCATAGTTTAAACTAATTAACAATGTCTTGAAGTTTGGTGTCACCTTATTGCGATGTTTTATGTTCTTTTTCTTTATGTTTCCAATTTGATCATCTTAACCATGTACTTAGCAATTCAATTTTTCTTATTTATTTGAGTTACTAGGTTCCTAGGATGTTCGCCTAGAGGATACACATCAACTGGTATGAATGACTTGGTTCCTCAAAATAGGTTATCTATCTTCATCTATCTTTTTTTTTGTATTTTAGATTTAAAAAAATTGGTCGTTTGAATGTTTTCTGCTTTCTTAACTCACAAATTACAAAAAATGAAACAAATATTTTCCTTCAAATCTTTTGTATTCTTTCAATTTTGTTGTGATTGTTTGGATCTTTACATTTCATTTCGTATTTTTCTTTAAATAATATTTATCTTTTTGTTCTTGGTTTTATGTGTTGACCTTATTTTTGTATTTGAAAAAAACAAGAGAGCTAATCTAGTTTACATTTTTTGTAAAAAAAAGAATGTATTGATTAGGCTTGCACCTTTAAACTGTTTTAATTTTTAATTGCTGCTATGAAATAACAATTATAATATACCAAATCGAAGTCGTTAAGATTCCTAGAGACATAAAGAAGTAAAAGTGTAGTTCTTCTTTTTTGAACCCAAATCCCATAGTTTAAACTAATTAACAATGTGTTGAAGTTTGGTGTCACCTTATTGCGATGTTTTGTGTTCTTTTTCTTTATGTTTCCAATTTGATCATCTTAACCATGTACTTAGCAATTCAATTTTTCTTATTTATTTGAGTTACTAGGTTCCTAGGATGTTCGCCTAGAGGATACACATCATTCGGTATGCATGACTTGGTTCCTCAAAATAGATTATCTATCTTTATATATCAATTTTTTGTATTTTAGATTTAAAAAAATTGGTCGTTTGAATGTTTTTTGCTTTCTTAACTCACAAATTACAAAAAATGAAACAAATTTTGTCCTTCAAATCTTTTGTATTCTTTATATTTTGTTGTGATTGGTTGGATCTTTAGATTTCACTTCGTATTTTTCTTCAAATAATATGTATCTTTTTTTTCTTGGTTTTCTGTGTTGACCTTATTTTTATATTTGAAAAAAATAAGAGAGCTAATGCAGTTCACAATTTTTTTTGAAAAAAGAATATATTGATCAGGCTTGCACCTTTAATCTATTTTAACTTTTAATTGGTGCAACAAAATAACAATTATAATATACCAAATCGAAGTCGTTAAGATTCCTAGAGACATAAATAAGTAAAAGTGTAGTTCTCTTCTTTTTTGAACACAAATCCCATAGTTTAAACTAATTAACAATGTGTTGAAGTTTGGTGTCACCTTATGCGATGTTTTGTGTTCTTTTTCTTTATGTTTCCAATTTGATCATCTTAACCATTACTTAGCAATTCAATTTTTCTTATTTATTTGAGTTACTAGGTTCCTAGGATGTTCGCCTAGAGGATACACATCAACTGGTATGAATGACTTGGTTCCTCAAAATAGATTATCTATTTTTTGTATTTTAGATTTAAAAAAATTGCTCGTTTGAATGTTTTTTGCTTTCTTATGTCACAAATTACAAAAAATGAAACAAATTTTGTCCTTCAATTCTTTTGTATTCTTTCAAATCTGTTGTCATTGTTTGTATCTTTAGATTTCATTTCGTATTTTTCTTTAAATAATATGTATCTTTGTTTTTTCTTGGTTTTCTGTATTGACCTTATTTTTATATTTGAAAAAAATAAGAGAGCTAATGCAGTTCACAATTTTTTTTGAAAAAAGAATATATTGATCAGGCTTGCACCTTTAAACTATTTTAACTTTTAATTGGTGCAACAAAATAACAATTATAATATACCAAATCGAAGTCGTTAAGATTCCTAGAGACATAAATAAGTAAAAGTGTAGTTCTCTTCTTTTTTGAACACAAATCCCATAGTTTAAACTAATTAACAATGTGTTGAAGTTTGGTGTCACCTTATTGCGATGTTTGGTGTTCTTTTTCTTTATGTTTCCAATTTGATCATCTTAACCATGTACTTAGCAATTCAATTTTTCTTATTTATTATAGTTACTAGGTTCCTAGGATGTTCGCCGAGAGGATACACATCAACTGGTATGAATGACTTGGTTCCTGAAAATAGATTATCAATTTTTTATACTTTAGATTTAAAAAAATTGGTCGTTTGAATGTTTTTTGCTTTCTTAACTCACAAATTACAAAAAATGAAACAAATTTTGTCCTTCAAATCTTTTGTATTCTTTCAAATCTGTTGTCATTGTTTGCATCTTTAGATTTCATTTCGTATTTTTCTTTAAATAATATGTATCTTTTTTCTTGGTTTTATGTGTTGACCTTATTTTTGTATTTGAAAAAAATAAGAGAGCTAATGCAGTTCACAATTTTTTTTGAAAAAAGAATATATTGATCAGGCTTCCACCTTTAAGCTATTTTAACTTTTAATTGGTGCAACAAAATAACAATTATAATATACCAAATCGAAGTCGTTAAGATTTCTAGAGACATAAAGAAGTAAAAGTATAGTTCATTTCTTTTGTGAACTCAAATCCAATAGTTGAAACTAATTAACAATGTCTTCAAGTTTGGTATCACCTTATTGCGATGTTTTATTTTCTTTTTCTCTATGTTTCCAAATTGATCATCTTAACCATGTACTTAGCAATTCAATTTTTCTTATTTATTTGAGTTACTAGGTTCCTAGGATGTTCGCCTAGTGGATACACATCGACTGGTATGAATGACTTGGTTCCTCAAAATAGATTATATATCTTCATCTATCTTTTTTTTGTATTTTAGATTTAAAAAAATTGGTCGTTTGAATGTTTTCTGCTTTCTTAACTCACAAATTACAAAAAATGAAACAAATTTTTTCCTTCAATTCTTTTGTATTCTTTCAATTCTGTTGTCATTGTTTGCATCTTTAGATTTCATTTCGTATTTTTCTTTAAATAATATGTATCTTTTTTTTTCTTGGTTTTATGTGTTGACCTTATTTTTGTATTTGAAAAAAATAAGAGAGCTAATACAGTTCACAATTTTTTTGAAAAAAGAATTTATTGATAAGGCTTGCACCTTTAAACTATTTTAACTTTTAATTGGTGCAACAAAATAACAATTATAATATACCAAATCGAAGTCGTTAAGATTCCTAGAGACATAAATAAGTAAAAGTGTAGTTCTCTTCTTTTTTGAACTCAAATCCCATAGTTTTAACTCATTAACAATGTCTTGAAGTTTGGTGTCACCTTATTGCGATGTTTTATGTTCTTTTTCTTTATGTTTCCAATTTGATCATCTTAACCATGTACTAAGCAATTCAATTTTTCTTATTTATTTGAGTTACTAGGTTCCTAGGATGTTCGCCTAGAGGATACACATCAACTGGTATGAATGACTTGGTTCCTCAAAATAGATTATCTATCTATTTTTTGTATTTTAGATTTTAAAAAATTGGTCGTTTGAATGTTTTCTGCTTTCTTAAGTCGCAAATTACAAAAAATGAAACAAATTTTGTCCTTCAATTCTTTGGTATTCTTTCAATTCTGTTGTCATTGTTTGCATCTTTAGATTTCATTTCGTATTTTTCTTTAAATAATATGTATCTTTTTTTTTCTTGGTTTTATGTGTTGACCTTATTTTTGTATTTGAAAAAAATAAGAGAGCTAATACAGTTCACAATTTTTTTTCAAAAAAGAATTTATTGATAAGGCATGCACCTTTAAACTATTTTAACTTTTAATTGGTGCAACAAAATAACAATTATAATATACCAAATCGAAGTCGTTAAGATTCCTAGAGACATAAATAAGTAAAAGTGTAGTTCTCTTCTTTTATGAACTCAAATCCAATAGTTTAAACTAATTAACAATGTCTTGAAGTTTGGTATCACCTTATTGCGATGTTTTATGTTCTTTTTCTTTATGTTTCCAATTTGATCATCTTAACCATGTACTTAGCAATTCAATTTTTCTTATTTATTTGAGTTACTAGGTTCCTAGGATGTTCGCCTAGAGGACACGCATCATTTGGTATGCATGATTTGGTTGCTCAAAATAGATTATCTATCTTTATATATCTAATTTTTGTAATTTAGATTTAAAAAATTGGCTGTTTGAATGTTTTCTCCGTTCTTAAGTCCCAAATTACAAAAAATGAAACAAATTTTGTCCTTCCAATCTTTTGTATTCTTTCAATTCTGTTGTCATTGTTTGCATCTTTAGATTTCATTTCGTATTTTTCTTTAAATAATATGTATTTTTTTTCTTGGTTTTATGTGTTGACCTTATTTTTGTATTTGAAAAAAATAAGAGAGCTAATGCAGTTCACAATTTTTTTTTGAAAAAAGAATATATTGATCAGGCTTGCACCTTTAAGCTATTTTAACTTTTAATTGGTGGAACAAAATAACAATTATAATATACCAAATCGAAGTCGTTAAGATTCCTAGAGACATAAAGAAGTAAAAGTATAGTTCTCTTCTTTTATGAACTCAAATCCAATAGTTGAAACTAATTAACAATGTCTTGAAGTTTGGTATCACCTTATTGCGATGTTTTATGTTCTTTTTCTTTATGTTTCCAATTTGATCATCTTAACCATGTACTTAGCAATTCAAATTTTCTTATTTATTTGAGTTACTAGGTTCCTTGGATGTTCGCCTAGTGGATACACATCGACTGGTATGAATGACTTGTTTCCTCAAAATAGATTATCTATCTTTATATATCAATTTTTTATACTTTAGATTTAAAAAAATTGGTCGTTTGAATGTTTTTTGCTTTCTTAACTCACAAATTACAAAAAATGAAACAAATTTTGTCCTTCAATTCTTTTGTATTCTTTCAAATCTGTTGTCATTGTTTGTATCTTTAGATTTCATTTCGTATTTTTCTTTAAATAATATGTATCTTTTTTCTTGGTTTTATGTGTTGACCTTATTTTTGTATTTGAAAAAAATAAGAGAGCTAATGCAGTTCACAATTTGTTTTGAAAAAAGAATATATTGATTAGGATTCCAACTTTAAACTATTTTAACTTTTAATTGGTGGAACAAAATAATAATTATAATATACAAAATCGAAATCGTTAAGATTCCTAGAGACATAAAGAAGTAAAAGGGTAGTTCTCTTCTTTTTTGAACTCAAATCCAATAGTTTAAACTAATTAACAATGTCTTCAAGTTTGGTATTACCTTATTGCGATGTTTTATGTTCTTTTTCTTTATTTTTCCAATTTGATCATCTTAACCATGTACTTAGCAATTCAATTTTTCTTATTTATTTGAGTTACTAGGTTCCTAGGATGTTGGCCTAGTGGATACACATCGACTGGTATGTATGACTTGGTTCCTCAAAATAGATTCTCTATTTTTTGTATTTTAGATTTAAAAAAATTGGTCGTTTGAATGTTTTCTACTTTCTTAAGTGGCAAATTACAAAAAATGAAACAAATATTGTCCTTCAAATCTTTTGTATTCTTTCAATTTTGTTGTGATTGTTTGCATCTTTAGATTTCATTTCATTTTTTTCTTTAAATAATATATATTTTTTTTCTTGGTTTTATTTGTTGACCTTATTTTTGTATTTGAAAAAAATAAGAGAGCTAATGCAGTTCACAATTTGTTTTTGAAAAAAGAATATATTGATTAGGCTTGCACCTTTAAACTATTTTAATTTTAATTGGTGCAACAAAATAACAATTATAATATACCAAATCGAAGTCGTTAAGATTCCTAGAGACATAAATAAGTAAAAGTGTAGTTCTCTTCTTTTTTGAACTCAAATCCCATAGATTAAACTAATTAACAATGTCTTGAAGTTTGGTGTCACCTTATTGCGATGCTTTATGTTCTTTTTCTTTATGTTTCCAATTTGATCATCTTAACCATGTACTTAGCAATTCAATTTTTCTTATTTATTTGTGTTACTAGGTTCCTAGGATATTCGCCTAGAGGATACACATCAACTGGTATGAATGACTTGGTTCCTCAAAATAGATTATCTATCTTTATATATCAATTTTTTATATTTTAGATTTAAAAAAATTGGTCATTTGAATGTTTTTTGCTTTCTTAACTCACAAATTACAAAAAATGAAACAAATTTTGTCCTTCAATTCTTTTGTATTCTTTCAAATCTGTTGTCATTGTTTGTATCTTTAGATTTCATTTCGTATTTTTCTTTAAATAATATGTATCTTTGTTTTTTCTTGGTTTTCTGTATTGACCTTATTTTTATATTTGAAAAAAATAAGAGAGCTAATGCAGTTCACAATTTTTTTGAAAAAAGAATATATTGATAAGGCTTGCACCTTTAAACTATTTTAACTTTTAATTGGTGGAACAAAATAACAATTATAATATACCAAATCGAAGTCGTTAAGATTCCTAGAGACATAAATAAGTAAAAGTGTAGTTCTCTTCTTTTTTGAACACAAATCCCATAGTTTAAACTAATTAACAATGTGTTGAAGTTTGGTGTCACCTTATTGCGATGTTTTGTGTTCTTTTTCTTTATGTTTCCAATTTGATCATCTTAACCATGTACTTAGCAATTCAATTTTTCTTATTTATTTGAGTTACTAGGTTCCTAGGATGTTCGCCTAGAGGATACACATCAACTGGTATGAATGACTTGGTTCCTCAAAATAGATTATCAATTTTTTGTATTTTAGATTTAAAAAAATTGGTCGTTTGAATGTTTTTTGCTTTCTTAACTCACAAATTACAAAAAATGAAACAAATTTTGTCCTTCAAATCTTTTGTATTCTTTATATTTTGTTGTGATTGGTTGGATCTTTAGATTTCACTTCGTATTTTTCTTCAAATAATATGTATCTTTTTTTTTCTTGGTTTTCTGTGTTGACCTTATTTTTATATTTGAAAAAAATAAGAGAGCTAATGCAGTTCACAATTTTTTTTGAAAAAAGAATATATTGATCAGGCTTGCACCTTTAATCTATTTTAACTTTTAATTGGTGCAACAAAATAACAATTATAATATACCAAATCGAAGTCGTTAAGATTCCTAGAGACATAAAGATGTAAAAGTGTAGTTCTCTTCTTTTTTGAACACAAATCCCATAGTTTAAACTAATTAACAATGTGTTGAAGTTTGGTGTCACCTTATTGCGATGTTTTGTGTTCTTTTTCTTTATGTTTCCAATTTGATCATCTTAACCATGTACTTAGCAATTCAATTTTTCTTATTTATTTGAGTTACTAGGTTCCTAGGATGTTCGCCTAGAGGATACACATCAACTGGTATGAATGACTTGGTTCCTCAAAATAGATTATCTATTTTTTGTATTTTAGATTTAAAAAAATTGGTCGTTTGAATGTTTTCTGCTTTCTTATGTCGCAAATTACAAAAAATGAAACAAATTTCGTCCTTCAATTCTTTTGTATTGTTTCAATTTTGTTGTGATTGTTTGCATCTTTAGATTTCATTTCGTATTTTTCTTTAAATAATATGTATCTTTTTTTTCTTGGTTTTATGTGTTGACCTTATTTTTGTATTTGAAAAAAATAAGAGAGCTAATGCAGTTCACAATTTTTTTTGAAAAAAGAATATATTGATGAGGCTTGCACCTTTAATCTATTTTAACTTTTAATTGGTGCAACAAAATAACAATTATAATATACCAAATCGAAGTCGTTAAGATTCCTAGAGACATAAAGATGTAAAAGTGTAGTTCTCTTCTTTTTTGAACTCAAATCAAATAGTTTAAACTAATTAACAATGTGTTGAAGTTTGGTGTCACCTTATTCCGATGTTTTATGTTCTTTTTCTTTATGTTTCCAATTTGATCATCTTAACCATGTACTTAGCAATTCAATTTTTCTTATTTATTTGAGTTACTAGGTTCCTAGGATGTTCGCCTAGAGGATACACATCAACTGGTATGAATGACTTGGTTCCTCAAAATATATTATCTATTTTTTGTATTTTAGATTTAAAAAAATTGGTCGTTTGAATGTTTTCTCCGTTCTTAAGTCCCAAATTACAAAAAATGAAACAAATTTTGTCCTTCCAATCTTTTGTATTCTTTCCATTCTGTTGTCATTGTTTGCATCTTTAGATTTCATTTCGTATTTTTCTTTAAATAATATGTATCTTTTTTCTTGGTTTTATGTGTTGACCTTATTTTTGTATTTGAAAAAAATAAGAGAGCTAATGCAGTTCACAATTGTCTTTTGAAAAAAGAATATATTGATCAGGCTTCCACCTTTAAGCTATTTTAACTATTAATTGGTGCAACAAAATAACAATTATAATATACCAAATCGAAGTCGTTAAGACTCCTAGAGAGATAAAGAAGGAAAAGGGTAGTTGTCTTCTTTTTTCAACTCAAATCCAATAGTTTAAACTAATTAACAATGTCTTTAAGTTTGGTATCACCTTATTGCGATGCTTTATGTTCTTTTTCTTTATGTTTCCATTTTGATCATCTGAACCATATTCTTAGCAATTCAATCTTTCTTATATATTTGAGTTACTCGGTTCCTAGGATGTTCCCCTAGAGGATACGCATCATTCGGTATGCATGACTTGGTTGCTCAAAATAGATTATCTATCTTTATATATCTATTTTTTGTATTTTAGATTGAAAAAAATGGCTGTTTGAATGTTTTCTCGTTATTTAAATCGCATATTACAAAAATTGAAATAAACTTTCTCATTCAAATATTTTGAATTCTTTCAATTTTGTTATCATTGTTTGCATCCTTAGATTTCATTTCGTAGTTTTCCTTAAATAATCTGTATCGTTTTCTTTCTTTGTTTTTTGTGTTAACTTTATTTTTCTATTTGAAAAAAACAAGAGAGCTATTGTAGTTCACAATTTTTGTAAAAAAAGAATGTATTGATAAAACTTACACCTTTAAACTGTTTTAACTTTTAATTGGTGCTACGAAATAACAATTACAATATATCAAATCGAAGCTCGTTAAGATTACAAAACACATACAAAAGTAAAAGTGTAGTTCTCGTCTTTTTTGAACTCAAATTCTGTATTTACTTTATTTTTCTATTAGAAAAAAACAAGAGAGCTAATGTAGTTTACAATTTTGGTAAAAAAATATTGTATTGATAAGGCTTCCACCTTTAAAATGTTTTAATTTTTAATTAGTGATACGAAATAACAATTATAATATATCAAATCAAAGCTCGTTAAGATTACAAAACACATACAAAAGTAAAAGTGTAGTTCTCCTCTTTTTTGAACTCAAATCCCATAGTTTACACTAATTAACAATGTCTTGAAGTTTGGTGTCACCATATTGCGTTGTTTTATGTTCTTTTTCTTTATGTTTCCAATTTGATCATCGGAACCACTATTTTAGCAATTCAATATTTCTTATTTATTTGACATATTCAGTTCCTAGGATGTTCTCCTAGAGGATACGCATCATTTCGTATGCATGACTTGGTTGCTCAAAATAGATTATCTATCTTTATATATCTAATTTTTGTAATTTAGATTTAAAAAATTGGTCGTTTGAATGTTTTCTGCTTTCTTAACTCACAAATTACAAAAAATGAAACAAATATTTTCCTTCAAATCTTTTGTATTCTTTCAATTTTGTTGTGATTGTTTGGATCTTTAGATTTCATTTCGTATTTTTCTTTATATAAGATGTATCTTTATTTTGCTCGGTTTTATGTGGTGAGCTTATTTTTGTATTTGAAAAAAATAAGAGAGCTAATACAGTTCACAATTGTTTTGAAAAAAGAATTTATTAATAAGGCTTGCACCTTTAAACTATTTTAACTTTTAATTGGTGCAACAAAATAAACATTATAGTATACCAAATCGAAGTCGTTAAGATTCCTAGAGACATAAAGAAGTAAAAGTGTAGTTGTCTTCTTTTTTGAACTCAAATTCCATAGTTTAAACTAATTAACAATGTCTTGAAGTTTGGTGTCACCTTATTGCGATGTTTTATGTTTTTTTTCTTTGTGTTTCCTATTTGATCATCTTAAACATGTTTTTAGCAATTCAATCTTTCTTATTTCTTTGAGTTACTATATTCCTAGGATGTTCGCCTGGAGAATACACATCAACTTGTATGTATGACTTGGTTCCTCAAAATAGATTATCTATTTTTTGTATTTTAGATTTAAAAAAATTGGTCGTTTGAATGTTTTCTGCTTTCTTAACTCACAAATTACAAAAAATGAAACAAATTTTGTCCTTCCAATCTTTTGTATTCTTTCAATTCTGTTGTCATTGTTTGCATCTTTAGATTTCATTTCGTATTTTTCTTTAAATAATATGTATCTTTTTTCTTGGTTTTATGTGTTGACCTTATTTTTGTATTTGAAAAAAATAAGAGAGCTAATGCAGTTCACAATTTTTTTTGAAAAAAGAATATATTGATCAGGCTTCCACCTTTAAGCTATTTTAACTTTTAATTGGTGCAACAAAATAACAATTATAATATACCAAATCGAAGTCGTTAAGATTCCTAGAGACATAAAGAAGTAAAAGGGTAGTTCTCTTCTTTTTTGAACTCAAATCCAATAGTTTAAACTAATTAACAATGTCTTCAAGTTTGGTATCACCTTATTGCGATGTTTTATGTTCTTTTTCTTTATGTTTCCAATTTGATCATCTTAAACATGTTTTTAACAATTCAATCTTTCTTATTTCTTTGAGTTACTAGGTTCCAAGGATTTTCGCATAGAGAATACACATCAACTAGTATGTATGACTTGGTTCCTCGAAATAGATTCTCTATCTTCATCTATCTTTTTTTTGTATTTTAGATTTAAAAAAATTGGTCGTTTGAATGTTTTCTGCTTTCTTAACTCACAAATTACAAAAAATGAAACAAATATTTTCCTTCAAATCTTTTGTATTCTTTCAATTTTGTTGTGATTGTTTGGATCTTTAGATTTCATTTCGTATTTTTCTTTATATAAGATGTATCTTTATTTTGCTCGGTTTTATGTGGTGAGCTTATTTTTGTATTTGAAAAAAATAAGAGAGCTAATACAGTTCACAATTGTTTTGAAAAAAGAATTTATTAATAAGGCTTGCACCTTTAAACTATTTTAACTTTTAATTGGTGCAACAAAATAAACATTATAGTATACCAAATCGAAGTCGTTAAGATTCCTAGAGACATAAAGAAGTAAAAGTGTAGTTGTCTTCTTTTTTGAACTCAAATTCCATAGTTTAAACTAATTAACAATGTCTTGAAGTTTGGTGTCACCTTATTGCGATGTTTTATGTTTTTTTTCTTTGTGTTTCCTATTTGATCATCTTAAACATGTTTTTAGCAATTCAATCTTTCTTATTTCTTTGAGTTACTAGGTTCCTAGGATGTTCGCCTAGTGGATACACATCGACTGGTATGAATGACTTGGTTCCTCAAAATAGATTATATATTTTTTGTATTTTAGATTTAAAAAAATTGGTCGTTTGAATGTTTTCTCCGTTCTTAAGTCCCAAATTACAAAAAATGAAACAAATTTTGTCCTTCCAATCTTTTGTATTCTTTCCATTCTGTTGTCATTGTTTGCATCTTTAGATTTCATTTCGTATTTTTCTTTAAATAATATGTATCTTTTTTCTTGGTTTTATGTGTTGACCTTATTTTTGTATTTGAAAAAAATAAGAGAGCTAATGCAGTTCACAATTTTTTTTGAAAAAAGAATATATTGATCAGGCTTGCACCTTTAAGCTATTTTAACTTTTAATTGGTGCAACAAAATAACAATTATAATATACCAAATCGAAGTCGTTAAGATTCCTAGAGACATAAAGAAGTAAAAGTGTAGTTCTCTTCTTTTTTGAACTCAAATCCCATAGTTTAAACTAATTAATAATGTCTTGAGGTTTGGTGTCACCTTATTGCGATGTTTTATGTTCTTTTTCTTTATGTTTCAAATTTGATCATCTTAAACATGTTTTTAGCAATTCAATCTTTCTTATTTCTTTGAGTTACTAGGTTCCAAGAATTTTCGCCTAGAGAATACACATCAGCTGGTATGTATGACTTGGTTCCTCAAAATAGATTCTCTATTTTTTGTATTTTAGATTTAAAAAAATTGGTCGTTTGAATGTTTTCTGCTTTCTTATGTCGCAAATTACAAAAAATGAAACAAATATTGTCCTTCAAATCTTTTGTATTCTTTCAATTTTGTTGTGATTGTTTGCATCTTTAGATTTCATTTCGTATTTTTCTTTAAATAATATATATTTTTTTTCTTGGTTTTATGTGTTGACCTTATTTTTGTATTTGAAAAAAATAAGAGAGCTAATACAGTTCACAATTGTTTTGAAAAAAGAATTTATTAATAAGGCTTGCACCTTTAAACTATTTTAACTTTTAATTGGTGCAACAAAATAACAATTATAGTATACCAAATCGAAGTCGTTAAGATTCCTAGAGACATAAAGAAGTAAAAGTGTAGTTGTCTTCTTTTTTGAACTCAAATTCCATAGTTTAAACTAATTAACAATGTCTTGAAGTTTGGTGTCACCTTATTGCGATGTTTTATGTTTTTTTTCTTTGTGTTTCCTATTTGATCATCTTAAACATGTTTTTAGCAATTCAATCTTTCTTATTTCTTTGAGTTACTATATTCCTAGGATGTTCGCCTGGAGAATACACATCAACTTGTATGAATGACGTGGTTCCTCAAAATAGGTTATCTATCTTCATCTATCTTTTTTTTGTATTTTAGATTTAAAAAAATTGGTCGTTTGAATGTTTTCTGCTTTCTTAACTCACAAATTACAAAAAATGAAACAAATATTTTCCTTCAAATCTTTTGTATTCTTTCAATTTTGTTGTGATTGTTTGGATCTTTAGATTTCATTTCGTATTTTTCTTTATATAAGATGTATCTTTATTTTGCTCGGTTTTATGTGGTGAGCTTATTTTTGTATTTGAAAAAAATAAGAGAGCTAATGTAGTTCACAATTTGTTTTGAAAAAAGAATATATTGATGAGGCTTGCACCTTTAAACTATTTTAACTTTTAATTGGGGCAACAAAATAACAATTATAATATATCAAATCGAAGTCGTTAAGATTCCTAGAGACATAAAGAAGTGAAAGTGTAGTTCTCTTCTTTTTTGAACTCAAATCCCATAGTTTAAACTAATTAATAATGTCTTGAGGTTTGGTGTCACCTTATTGCGATGTTTTATGTTCTTTTTCTTTATGTTTCAAATTTGATCATCCAAACCATTTTCTTAGCAATTCAATCTTTCGTATATATTTGAGTTACTCGGTTCCTAGGATATTCCCCTAGAGGATACTCATCATTCGGTATGCATGACTTGGTTGCTCAAAATAGATTATCTATCTTTATATATCTGTTTTTTGTATTTTAGATTGAAAAAAATTGTTCGTTTGAATGTTTTCTGCTTTCTTAACTCGCAAATTACAAAAAAAGAAACAAATTTCGTCCTTCAATTCTTTTGTATTGTTTCAATTTTGTTGTGATTGTTTGCATCTTTAGATTTCATATCGTATTTTTCTTTAAATAATATGTATCTTTTTTTTCTTGGTTTTATGTGTTGACATTATTTTTGTATTTGAAAAAAATAAGAGAGCTAATGCAGTTCACAATTTTTTTTGAAAAAAGAATATATTGATTAGGCTTGCACCTTTAATCTATTTTAACTTTTAATTGGTGCAACAAAATAACAATTATAATATACCAAATCGAAGTCGTTAAGATTCCTAGAGACATAAAGATGTAAAAGTGTAGTTCTCTTCTTTTTTGAACTCAAATCAAATAGTTTAAAGTAATTAACAATGTCTTGAGGTTTGGTGTCACCATATTGTGATGTTTTATGTTCTTTTTCTTTATGTTTCTAATTTGATCATCTTAATCATGTTTTTAACAATTCAATCATTCTTATTTCTTTGAGTTACGAGGTTCCAAGGATTTTCGCATAGAGAATACACATCAACTGGTATGTATGACTTGGTTCCTCAAAATATATTCTCTATCTTCATCTTTCTTTTTTTTGTATTTTAGATTTAAAAAAATTGGTCGTTTGAATGTTTTCTGCTTTCTTAAGTCGCAAATTACAAAAAATGAAACAAATATTGTCCTTCAAATCTTTTGTATTCTTTCAATTTTGTTGTGCTTGTTTGCATCTTTAGATTTCATTTCGTATTTTTCTTTATATAAGATGTATCTTTTTTTGTTGGTTTTATGTGTTGACCTTATTTTTGTATTTGAAAAAAAAAGAGAGCTAATGCAGTTCACAATTTGTTTTGAAAAAAGAATATATTGATCAGGCTTCCACCTTTAAGCTATTTTAACTATTAATTGGTGCAACAAAATAACAATTATAATATATCAAATCGAAGTCGTTAAGATTACAAAACACATACAGAAGTAAAAGTGTAGTTCTCCTCTTTTCTGAACTCAAATCCCATAGTTTAAACTAATTAACAATGTCTTGAGGTTTGGTGTCACCATATTGCGATGTTTTATGTTCTTTTTCTTTATTTTTCTAATTTGATCATCTTAAACATGTTTTTAGGAATTCATTCTTTCTTATTTCTTTACGTTACTGGATTCCTAGGGTGTTCGCCTGGAGAGAATACATATCAACTGGTATGAATGACTTGGTTCCTCAAAATAGATTATCTGTCTTCATCTATCTATTTTTTGTATTTTAGATTTAAAAAAATTTGGTCGTTTGAATTTTTTCTGCTTTCTTAAGTCGCAAATTACAAAATATTGAAAGATATTTTGTCCTTCAACTCTTTTGTATTCTTTCAATTTTGTTGTGAATGTTTGGATCTTTAGATTTCATTTCGTATTTTTCTTTAAATAATATGTATCTTTTTTTCTCTTTGTTTTCTGTGTTGATCTTATTTTTGTATTTGAAAAGAACAAGAGAGCTAATGGAGTTCACAATTTTTTTTTAAAAAGAATGTATTGATAAGGCTAGCATCTTTAAATTGTTATAGCTTTTAATTATTGCAACAAAATAATAATTAGAATATATCAAATTGAAGCTCGTTAAGATTCCTAAAGACATAAAGAAGTAAAAGTGTAGTTCTTTTCTTTTTGGAACTCAAATCCCATAGTTTACACTAATTAACAATGTCTTGAAGTTTGGTGTCACCATATTGCGTTGTTTTTTGTTCTTTTTCTTTATGTTTCCAATTTGACCATCGGAACCATTATCTTAGCAATTCAATCTTTCTTATTTATTTGAGTTACTCGGTTCCTAGGATCTTCGCCTAGAGGATACGCATCATTCGGTATGCATGACTTGGTTGCTCAAAATAGATTATCTATCTTTATATATCTATTTTTTGTATTTTAGATTGAAAAAAATGGTTGTTTGAATGTTTTCTCGTTATTTAAATCGCAAATTACAAAAATTGAAAGAAACTTTCTCCTTCAAATCTTTTGAATTCTTTCAATTTTGTTATCATTGTTTGCATCCTTAGATTTCATTTCGTAGTTTTCCTTAAATAATCTACATCTTTTTTTTCTTGGTTTTTTGTGTTGACTTTATTTTCCTATTTGAAAAAAACAAAAGAGCTAATGTAGTTCACAATTTTTTTTAAAAAAGAAGGTATTGATAAGCCTTGCACCTTTAAACTATTTGAACTTTTACTTGGTGCTACGAAATAACCATTATAATATATCAAATCAAAGCTCGTTAAGATTACTAAATACATACAAAAGTAAAAGTGTAGTTATCCTCTTTTTTGAACTCGAATCCCATAGTTTACACTAATTAACAGTGCCTTGAAGTTTGGTGTCACCATATTGCGTCGTTTTATGTTCTTTTTCTTTATTTTTCTAATTTGATCATCTTAAACATGTTTTTAGAAATTCAATCTTTCTTATTTCTTTGAGTTAGTATCTTCCTAGGATGTTCGCCTAGAGAATACACATCATTCGGTATGCATGACTTGGTTGCTCAAAATAGATTATCCATCTTCATATATCTATTTTTTGGATTTTAGATTTAGAAAAATTGGTCGTTTGAATGTTTTGCACTTTCTTAAATAGTGAATTACAAAAAATGAAATAAATATTTTCCTTCATATCTTTTGTATTCTTTCAATTTTGTTGTGATTGTTTGGATCTTTAGATTTCATTTCGTATTTTTCTTTATATAAGATGTATCTTTATTTTGCTCGGTTTTATGTGGTGAGCTTATTTTTGTATTTGAAAAAAATAAGAGAGCTAATACAGTTCACAATTGTTTTGAAAAAAGAATTTATTGATAAGGCTTGCACCTTTAAAACGTTTGAACTTTTAATTGGTGCTACGAAATAACAATTATAATATATCAAATCGAAGCTCGTTAAGATTACAAAACACATACAGAGGTAAAAGTGTAGTTCTCTTCTTTTTTGAACTCATATCCCATAGTTTACACTAATTACCAAGGTCTTGAACTTTGTTGTCACCATATTGCATTGCTTAATGTTCTTTTTCTCTATGTTTCCAATTTGATCATCTGAACCATTATCTTAGCAATTCAATCTTTCTTATTTATATGAGTTACTCGCTTCCTGGGATGTTCGACTAGAGGATACACATCATTTGGTTTGCATGACTTGGTTGCTCAAAATTGATTATCTATCTTCATATATCTAATTTTTGTATTTTAGATTTAAAAAATTGGCTATTTGAATGTTTTCTAGTTATTTAAATCACAAATTACAAAAATTGAAAGAAACTTTCTCCTTCTATTCTTTTGAATTCTTTCAATTTTTTTATCATTGTTTGCATCCTTAGATTTCATTTCGTAGTTTTCCTTAAATAATCTGTATCTTTTTTTTCTTGGTTTTCTGTATTGACTTTATTTTTCTATTAGAAAAAAACAAGAGAGCTAATGTAGTTTACAATTTTTGTAAAAAAAGAATGTATTGATAAGGCTTGCACCTTTAAAATGTTTTAATTTTTAATTGGTGCTACGAAATAACAATTATAATATATCAAATCGAAACTTGTTACGATTACTAAAGGCCTACAGAAGTAAAAGTGTAGTTCTCCTCATTTTTGAATCCAAATCCCATAGTTTACACTAATTAACAATGTCTTGAAGTTTGGTGTCACCATATTACGTTGTTTTCTGTACTTTTTCTTTATGTTTCCAATTTGATCATCTTAACCAATTTCTTAGCAATTCAATCTTTCATATTTATTTGAGTTACTCGGTTCCTAGGATGTTCCCCTAGAGGATACGCATCATTTGGTTTGCATGACTTGGTTGCTCAAAATTGATTATCTATCTTTATATATCTGTTTTTTGTATTTTTGATTGAAAAAAATGGCTGTTTGAATATTTTCTCTTTATTTAAATCACAAATTACAAAAATTGAAAGAAACTTTCTCCTTCAAATCTTTTGAATTCTTTCAATTTTGTTATCATTGTTTGCATCCTTAGATTTCATATCATAGTTTTCCTTAAATAATCTGCATCTTTTTTTTTCTTGGTTTTCTGTGTTGACTTTATTTTTCTATTGGAAAAAGACAAGAGAGCTAATGGAGTTCACATTTAAAAAAAATGTATTCATAAGGCTTGCACCTTTAAACTATTTTAACTTTTAATTGGTGCTACGAAATAACAATTATAATATATCAAATCGAAGCTCGTTAAGATTACAAAACACATACAGAAGTAAAAGTGTAGTTCTCCTCTTTTCTGAACTCAAATCCCATAGTTTTCACTAATTAACAATGTCTTGAAGTTTCGTGTCACCATACTACGTTGTTTTATGTTCTTTTTCTTTATGTTTCCAATTTGATCATCTGAACCATATTCTTAGCAATTCAATCTTTCTTATATATTTGAGTTACTCGGTTCCTAGGATGTTCCCCTAGAGGATACGCATCATTCGGTATGCATGACTTGGTTGCTCAAAATAGATTATCTATCTTTATATATCTATTTTTTGTATTTTAGATTTAAAAAATTGGCTGTTTGAATGTTTTCTCGTTATTTAAATCGCAAATTACAAAAATTGAAAGAAACTTTCTCCTTCAAATCTTTTGAATTCTTTCAATTTTGTTATCATTGTTTGCATCCATAGATTTCATTTCGTAGTTTTTCTTAAATAATCTGTATCTTTTTTTTCTTGGTTTTCTGTATTGACTTTATTTTTCTATTTGAAAAAAACAAGAGAGCTAATGTAGTTTACAATTTTTGTAAAAACTGAATGTATTGATAAGGCTTGCACCTTTAAAGTGTTTTAACTTTTAATTAGTGCTACGAAATAACAATTATAATATATCAAATCGAAACTCGTTAAGATTACAAAACACATATAGAAGTAAAAGTGTAGTTCTTCTCTTTTTTGAACTCAAATCCCATAGTTTACACTAATTAACAATGTCTTGAAGTTTGGTGTCACCATATTGGGTTGTTTTTTGTTCTTTTTCTTTATGTTTCCTATTTGATCATCGGAACCATTATCTTAGCAATTCAATATTTCTTATTTATTTGACTTACTCGGTTCCTAGGATGTTCTCCTAGAGGATACGCATCATTTGGTATGCATGACTTGGTTGCTCAAAATAGATTATCTATCTTTATATATCTAATTTTTGTAATTTAGATTTAAAAAATTGGCTGTTTGAATGTTTTCTGGTTATTTAAATCACAAATTACAAAAATTGAAAGAAACTTTCTCCTTCAAATCTTTTGAATTCTTTCAATTTTGTTATCATTGTTTGCATCCTTAGATTTCATTTCGTAGTTTTCCTTAAATAATCTGTATCGTTTTCTTTCTTGGTTTTCTGTGTTAACTTTATTTTTCTATTTGAAAAAAACAAGAGAGCTAATGTAGTTTACAATTTTTGTAAAAACTGAATGTATTGATAAGGCTTGCACCTTTAAACTGTTTTAACTTTTAATTAGTGCTACGAAATAACAATTATAATATATCAAATCGAAGCTCGTTAAGATTACAAAACACATACAGAAGTAAAAGTGTAGTTCTCCTCTTTTCTGAACTCAAATCCCATAGTTTACACTAATTAACAATGTCTTGAAGTTTGGTGTCACCATACTGCGTTGTTTTATGTTCTTTTTCTTTATGTTTCCAATTTGATCATCTGAGCCATTTTCTTAGCAATTCAATCTTTCTTATATATTTGAGTTACTCGGTTCCTAGGATGTTCCCCTAGAGGATACGCATCATTCGGTATGCATGACTTGGTTGCTCAAAATAGATTATCTATCTTTATATATCTATTTTTTGTATTTTAGATTGAAAAAAATGGCTGTTTGAATGTTTTCTCGTTATTTAAATCGCATATTACAAAAATTGAAAGAAACTTTCTCCTTCAAATCTTTTGAATTCTTTCAATTTTGTTATCATTGTTTGCATCCTTAGATTTCATTTCGTAGTTTTCCTTAAATAATCTGTATCTTTTTTTTCTTGGTTTTCTGTATTGACTTTATTTTTCTATTTGAAAAAAACAAGAGAGCTAATGTAGTTTACAATTTTTGTAAAAACTGAATGTATTGATAAGGCTTGCACCTTTAAACTGTTTTAACTTTTAATTAGTGCTACGAAATAACAATTATAATATATCAAATCGAAGCTCGTTAAGATTACAAAACACATACAGAAGTAAAAGTGTAGTTCTCCTCTTTTTTGAACTCAAATCCCATAGTTTACACTAATTAACAATGTCTTGAAGTTTGGTGTCACCATATTGCGTTGTTTTATGTTCTTTTTCTCTATGTTTCCAATTTGATCATCTGAACCATTATCTTAGCAATTCAATCTTTCTTATTTATATGAGTTACTCGGTTCCTAGGATGTTCGACTAGAGGATACGCATCATTTGGTTTGCATGACTTGGTTGCTCAAAATTGATTATCTATCTTCATATATCTAATTTTTGTATTTTAGATTTAAAAAATTGGCTATTTGAATGTTTTCTAGTTATTTAAATCACAAATTACAAAAATTGAAAGAAACTTTCTCCTTCAAATCTTTTGAATTCTTTCAATTTTGTTATCATTGTTTGCATCCTTAGATTTCATTTCGTAGTTTTCCTTAAATAATCTGTATCTTTTTTTTCTTGGTTTTCTGTATTGACTTTATTTTTCTATTAGAAAAAAACAAGAGAGCTAATGTAGTTTACAATTTTTGTAAAAAAAGAATGTATTGATAAGGCTTGCACCTTTAAAATGTTTTAATTTTTAATTGGTGCTACGAAATAACAATTATAATATATCAAATCGAAGCTCGTTAAGATTACAAAACACATACAGAAGTAAAAGTGTAGTTCTCCTCTTTTCTGAACTCAAATCCCATAGTTTACACTAATTAACAATGTCTTGAAGTTTGGTGTCACCATACTGCGTTGTTTTATGTTCTTTTTCTTTATGTTTCCAATTTGATCATCTGAACCAAAATCTTAGCAATTCAATCTTTCTTATTTATATGAGTTACTAGGTTCCTGGGATGTTCGCCTAGAGGATACGCATCATTTAGTATGCATGACTTTGTTGCTCAAAATAGATTATCTATCTTTATATAACTAATTTTTGTATTTTAGATTTAAAAAATTGGTCGTTTGAATGTTTTGCACTTTCTTAAATCGCATATTACAAAAATTGAAATAAACTTTCTCATTCAAATATTTTGAATTCTTTCAATTTTGTTATCATTGTTTGCATCCTTAGATTTCATTTCGTAGTTTTCCTTAAATAATCTGTATCGTTTTCTTTCTTTGTTTTTTGTGTTAACTTTATTTTTCTATTTGAAAAAAACAAGAGAGCTAATGTAGTTCACAATTTTTTTTAAAAAAGAATGTATTGATAAGCCTTGCACCTTTAAACTATTTGAACTTTTAATTGGTGCTACGAAATAACAATTACAATATATCAAATCGAAGCTCGTTAAGATTACAAAACACATACAAAAGTAAAAGTGTAGTTCTCCTCTTTTTTGAACTCAAATCCCATAGTTTACACTAATTAACAATGTCTTGAAGTTTGGTGTCACCATATTGCGTTGTTTTATGTTCTTTTTCTTTATGTTTCCAATTTGATCATCTGAACCAATATCTTAGCAATTCAATCTTTCTTATTTATTTGAGTTACTCGGTTCCTAGGATGTTCGCCTAGAGGATACGCATCATTTGGTATGCATGACTTGGTTGCTCAAAATAGATTATCTATCTTTATATATCTAATTTTTGTAATTTTGATTTAGAAAAATTAGTCGTTTGAATGTTTTTAGCTTTCTTAAATCACAAATTACAAAAATTGAAAGAAACTTTCTCCTTCTATTCTTTTGAATTCTTTCAATTTTTTTATCATTGTTTGCATCCTTAGATTTCATTTCGTAGTTTTCCTTAAATAATCTGTATCGTTTTCTTTCTTGGTTTTTTGTGTTAAATTTATTTTTCTATTTGAAAAACACAAGAGAGCTAATGGAGTTCACAATTTTTGTAAAAAAAGAATGTATTGATAAAACTTACACCTTTAAACTGTTTTAACTTTCAATTGGTGCTACGAAATAACAATTATAATATATCAAATCGAAGCTCGTTAAGATTCCTAAAGACATACATAAGTAAAAGTGTAGTTCTCCTCTTTTTTGAACTCAAATCCCATAGTTTACACTAATTAACAATGTCTTGAAGTTTGGTGTCACCATATTGCGTTGTTTTATGTTCTTTTTCTTTATGTTTCCAATTTGATCATCGGAACCATTATCTTAGCAATTCAATCTTTCTTATTTATTTGACTTACTCGGTTCCTAGGATGTTCTCCTAGAGGATACGCATCATTTGGTATGCATGACTTGGTTGCTCAAAATAGATTATCTATCTTTATATATCTAATTTTTGTAATTTAGATTTAAAAAATTGGCTGTTTGAATGTTTTCTGGTTATTTAAATCACAAATTACAAAAATTGAAAGAAACTTTCTCCTTCAAATCTTTTGAATTCTTTCAATTTTGTTATCATTGTTTGCATCCATAGATTTCATTTCGTAGTTTTCCTTAAATAATCTGTATCTTTTTTTTCTTGGTTTTCTGTATTGACCTTATTTTTCTATTTGAAAAAAACAAGAGAGATAAGGCAATTCACAATTTAAAAAAAATGTATTGATAAGGCTAGCACCTTTAAGCTATTATATATTTTAATTGTCGCTACGAAATAAAAATTATAATATATCAAATCCAAGCTCGTTAAGATTCCCAAAGACATACATAAGTAAAAATGTAGTTCTCCTCATTTTTGAATGCAAATCCCCTAGTTTACACTAATTAACATTGTATTGAACTTTGGTGTCCCCTTATGGCTTTTTATGTTCTTTTTCTTTATTTTTCTAATTTGATCATCTTAAACATGTTTTTAGCAATTCAATCTTTCTTATTTCTTTGAGTTACTATATTCCTAGGATGTTCGCCTGGAGAATACACATCAACTTGTATGAATGACGTGGTTCCTCAAAATAGGTTATCTATCTTCATCTATCTTTTTTTTGTATTTTAGATTTAAAAAAATTGGTCGTTTGAATGTTTTCTCGTTATTTAAATCGCATATTACAAAAATTGAAAGAAACTTTCTCCTTCAAATCTTTTGAATTCTTTCAATTTTGTTATCATTGTTTGCATCCTTAGATTTCATTTCGTAGTTTTCCTTAAATAATCTATATCTTTTTTTTCTTGGTTTTCTGTATTGACTTTATTTTTCTATTTGAAAAAAAGAAGAGAGCTAATGCAGTTCACAATTTTTTTAAAAAAAGAATGTATTGATAAGGCTTGCACCTTTAAAACGTTTTAACTTTTAATTGGTGCTACGAAATAACAATTATAATATATCAAATCGAAGCTCGTTAAGATTACAAAACACATACAGAAGTAAAAGTGTAGTTCTCCTCTTTTTTAAACTCAAATCCCATAGTCTACACTAATTAACAATGTCTTGAAGTTTGGTGTCACCATATTGCGTTGTTTTATGTTCTTTTTCTCTATGTTTCCAATTTGATCATCTGAACCATTATCTTAGCAATTCAAACTTTCTTATTTATTTGAGTTACACGGTTCCTAGGATGTTCGGCTAGAGGATACGAATCATTTGGTATGCATGACTTGGTTGCTCAAAATAGATTATCTATCTTTATATATGTATTTTTTTTATTTTAGATTTAGAAAAATTAGTCGTTTGAATGTTTTTAGCTTTCTTAAGTAGCGAATTATAAAAAATGAAAGAAATTTTCTACTTCATACCTTTTGAATTCTTTCAATTTTGTTATCATTGTTTGCATCCTTAGATTTCATTTCGTAGTTTTCCTTAAATAATCTGTATCCTCTTTTTCTTGGTTTTTTGTGTTAACTTTATTTTTCTATTTGAAAAAAACAAGAGAGCTAATGCAGTTCACAATTTTTGTAAAAAAAGAATGTATTGATAAAACTTACACCTTTAAACTGTTTTAACTTTTAATTGGTGCTACGAAATAACAATTATAATATATCAAATCGAAGCTCGTTAAGATTACAAAACACATACAGAAGTAAAAGTGTAGTTCTCCTCTTTTTTGAACTCAAATCCCATAGTTTACACTAATTAACAATGTCTTGAAGTTTGGTGTCACCATATTGCGTTGTTTTATGTTCTTTTTCTTTATGTTTCCAATTTGATCATCGGAACCATTATCTTAGCAATTCAATATTTCTTATTTATTTGACTTACTCGATTCCTAGGATGTTCTCCTAGAGGATACACATCATTTGGTATGCATGACTTGGTTGCTCAAAATAGATTATCTATCTTTATATATGTAATTTTTGTATTTTAGATTTAGAAAAATTAGTCGTTTGAATGTTTTTAGCTTTCTTAAGTAGCGAATTACAAAAATTGAAAGAAATTTTCCCCTTCAATTCTTTTGAATTCTTTCAATTTTTTTATCATTGTTTGCATCCTTAGATTTCATTTTGTAGTTTCCCGTAAATAATCTGCATCTTTCTTTTCTTCGTTTTCTGTGTTGAGTTTATTTTTCTATTTGAAAAAAACAAGAGAGCTAATGTAGTTCACAATTTTTTTTAAAAAAGAATGTATTGATAAGCCTTGCACCTTTAAACTATTTGAACTTTTAATTGGTGCTACGAAATAACAATTATAATAAATCAAATCGAAGCTCGTTAAGATTCCTAAAGACATACATAAGTAAAAGTGTAGTTATCCTCTTTTTTGAACTCAAATCCCATAGTTTACACTAATTAACAATGTCTTGAAGTTTGGTGTCACCATATTGCGTTGTTTTATGTTCTTTTTCTTTATGTTTGCAATTTGATAATCTTACCCATGTTCTTAGCAATTCAATCTTTCTTATTTCTTTGAGTTACACGGTTCCTAGGATGTTCACCTAGAGGATATGCATCATTTGGTATAAATGACTTGGTTGCTTAAAATAGAATATCTATCTTCATATATATATTTTTTGTAATTTAGATTTAGAAATATTGGTTGTTGGAATGATTTCTGGTTACATAAGTCGAAAATTAGAAAAATTGAAAGAAACTTTCTCCTTCAAATCTTTTGAATTCTTTCAATTTTGTTATCATTGTTTGCATCCTTAGATTTCATTTCGTAGTTTTCCTTAAATAATCTGTATCGTTTTCTTTCTTGGTTTTTTGTGTTAAATTTATTTTTCTATTTGAAAAACACAAGAGAGCTAATGGAGTTCACAATTTTTGTAAAAAAAGAATGTATTGATAAAACTTACACCTTTAAACTGTTTTAACTTTCAATTGGTGCTACGAAATAACAATTATAATATATCAAATCGAAGCTCGTTAAGATTCCTAAAGACATACATAAGTAAAAGTGTAGGTCTCCTCTTTTTTGAACTCAAATCCCATAGTTTACACTAATTAACAATGTCTTGAAGTTTGGTGTCACCATATTGTGTTGTTTTATTTTCTTTTTCTTTATGTTTCCATTGTGATCATCTTAACCATGTCCTTAGCAAGTCAATCTTTCTTATTTCTTTGAGTTACTCGGTTCCTAGGACCTTCGCCTAGAGGATACGCATCATTCGTTATGCATGACTTGGTTGCTCAAAATAGATTATCTATCTTCATATATGTATTTTTTGTATTTTAGATTTTGAAAAATTGGTTGTTTGAATGTTTTGAGCTTTCTTAAATAGCGAATTACAAAAATTGTAAGAAACTTTCTCCTTCAAATCTTTTGAATTCTTTCAATTTTGTTATCATTGTTTGCATCCATAGATTTCATTTCGTAGTTTTCCTTAAATAATCTTTATCTTTTTTTTCTTGGTTTTCTGTATTGACTTTATTTTTCTATTTGAAAAAAAAACAAGAGAGCTAATGTAGTTTACAATTTTTGTAAAACCTGAATGTATTGATAAGGCTTGCACCTTTAAACTATTTTAAGTTTTAATTAGTGCTACGAAATAACAATTATAATATATCAAATCGAAGCTCGTTAAGATTACAAAACACATACAGAAGTAAAAGTGTAGTTCTCCTCTTTTCTGAACTCAAATCCCATAGTTTTCACTAATTAACAATGTCTTGAAGTTTGGTGTCACCAAACTACGTTGTTTTATGTTCTTTTTCTTTATGTTTGCAATTTGATAATCTTACCCATGTTCTTAGCAATTCAATCTTTCTTATTTCTTTCAGTTACACGGTTCCTAGGATGTTCACCTAGATGATACGCATCATTTGGTATAAATGACTTGGTTGCTTAAAATAGAATATCTATCTTCATATATGTATTTTTTGTAATTTAGATTTTGAAAAATTTGTCGTTTGAATGTTTTCTCGTTATTTAAATCGCAAATTACAAAAATTGAAAGAAACTTTCTCCTTCAAATCTTTTGAATTCTTTCAATTTTTTTTATCATTGTTTGAATCCTTAGATTTCATTTCGTAGTTTTCCTTAAATAATCTGTATCTTTTTTTTCTGGGTTTTCTATATTGACTTTATTTTTCTATTTGAAAAAAACAAGAGAGCTAATGTAGTTTACAATTTTTGTAAAAAAAAAAAGAATGTATTGATAAGGCTTGCACCTTTAAACTGTTTTAACTTTTAATTGGTGCTACGAAATAACAATTATAATATATCAAATCGAAGCTCGTTAAGATTACAAAACACATACAGAAGTAAAAGTGTAGTTCTCCTCTTTTTTGAACTCAAATCCCATAGTTTACACTAATTAACAATGTCTTGAAGTTTGGTGTCACCATATTGCGTTGTTTTATGTTCTTTTTCTTTATGTTTCCAAATTGATCATTTGAACAATTTACTTAGCAATTCAATCTTTCTTTTTTATTTGAGTTACTCGGTTCCTAGGATGTTCACCTAGAGGATACGCATCATTTGGTATAAATGACTTGGTTGCTTAAAATAGATTATCTATCTTCATATATGTATTTTTTGTATTTTAGATTTAGAAAAATTGGTCTTTTGAATGTTTGTAGCTTTCTTAAGTAGCAAATTATAAAAAATGAAAGAAATTTTCTCCTTCAAATCTTTTGTATTCTTTCATCGTTGTTGTCATTGTTTGCATCTTTGGATTTTATTTCGTAGTTTTCTTTAAATAATTTGTATCTTTTTGGTCTTTGTTTCTCTGTTGACCATATTTTTGTATTTTAAAAAAAACAAGAGAGCTAATGTAGTTCACAATTTTTTTTAAAAAGAATGTATTGATAAGGCTTGCACCTTTAAACTATTTTAACTTTTAATTGGTGCTACGAAATAACAATTATAATATATCAAATCGAAGCTCGTTAAGATTCCTAAAGACATACATAAGTAAAAGTGTAGTTCTCCTCTTTTTTGAACTCAAATCCAATAGTTTACACTAATTAACAATGCCTTGAAGTTTCGTGTCACAATATTGCGTTGTTTTATGTTCTTTTTCTTTATGTTTCCAAATTGATCATTTGAACAATTTACTTAGCAATTCAATCTTTCTTTTTAATTTTAGTTACTCGGTTCCTAGGATGTTCACCTAGAGGATACGCATCATTTGGTATGCATGACTTGGTTGCTCAAAATAGATTATCTATCTTTATATATCTAATTTTTGTAATTTAGATTTAAAAAATTGGCTGTTTGAATGTTTTCTGGTTATTTAAATCACAAATTACAAAAATTGAAAGAAACTTTCTCCTTCAAATCTTTTGAATTCTTTCAATTTTGTTATCATTGTTTGCATCCATAGATTTCATTTCGTAGTTTTCCTTAAATAATCTGTATCTTTTTTTTCTTGGTTTTCTGTATTGACTTTATTTTTCTATTTGAAAAAAAAACAAGAGAGCTAATGTAGTTTACAATTTTTGTAAAACCTGAATGTATTGATAAGGCTTGCACCTTTAAACTGTTTTAAGTTTTAATTAGTGCTACGAAATAACAATTATAATATATCAAATCGAAGCTCGTTAAGATTCCTAAAGACATACATAAGTAAAAGTGTAGTTCTCCTCTTTTTTGAACTCAAATCCAATAGTTTACACTAATTAACAATGCCTTGAAGTTTCGTGTCACAATATTGCGTTGTTTTATGTTCTTTTTCTTTATGTTTCCAAATTGATCATTTGAACAATTTACTTAGCAATTCAATCTTTCTTTTTTATTTGAGTTACTCGGTTCCTAGGATGTTCACCTAGAGGATACGCATCATTTGGTATAAATGACTTGGTTGCTTAAAATAGATTATCTATCTTCATATATGTATTTTTTGTATTTTAGATTTAGAAAAATTGGTCATTTGAATGTTTTTAGCTTTCTTAAGTAGAGAATTATAAAAAATGAAAGAAATTTTCTCCTTCAAATCTTTTGTATTCTTTCATCGTTGTTGTCATTGTTTGCATCTTTGGATTTCATTTCGTAGTTTTCTTTAAATAATTTGTATCTTTTTGTTCTTTGTTTTCTGTGTTGACCATATTTTTGTATTTTAAAAAGAACAAGAGAGCTAATGCAGTTCACAATTTTTTTTAAAAAAGAATGTATTGATAAGGCTTGCACCTTTAAACTATTTTAACTTTTAATTGGTGCTACGAAATAACAATTATAATATATCAAATCGAAGCTCGTTAAGATTCCTAAAGACATACATAAGTAAAAGTGTAGGTCTCCTCTTTTTTGAACTCAAATCCCATAATTTACACTAATTAACAATGTCTTGAAGTTTGGTGTCACCATATTGCGTTGTTTTATTTTCTTTTTCTTTATGTTTCCATTTTGATCATCTTAACCATGTTCTTAGCAATTCAATCTTTCTTATTTCTTTGAGTTACTCGGTTCCTAGGATGTTCACCTAGAGGATACGCATCATTTGGTATGACTTGGTTGCTCAAAATAGATTATCTATCTTTATATATGTAATTTTTTTATTTTATATTTAGAAAAATTTGTCGTTTGAATGTTTTTAGCTTTCTTAAATCACAAATTACAAAAATTGAAATAAACTTTCTCCTTCAAATCTTTTGAATTCTTTCAATTATGTTATCATTGTTTGCATCCTTAGATTTCATTTCGTAGTTTTCCTTAAATAATTTGTATCTTTTTTTTCCTTGGTTTTCTGTGTTAACTTTATTTTTCTATTTGAAAAAAACAAGAGAGCTATTGTAGTTTACAATTTTTGTAAAAATTGAATGTATTGATAAGGCTTGGACCTTTAAAACGTTTTAACTTTTAATTGGTGCTAAGAAATAACAAGTATAATATATCACATCAAAGCTCGTTAATATTACAAAACACATACAGAAGTAAAAGTGTAGTTCTCCTCTTTTTTGAACTCAAATCCCATAGTTTACACTAATTAACAATGTCTTGAAGTTTGGTGTCACCATATTGCATTGTTTTATGTTCCTTTGCTTTATGATTCCAATTTGATAATCTTAACCATGTTCTTAGCATTTCAATCTTTGTTATTTCTTTGAGTTACACGGTTCCTAGGAGGTTCGCCTAGTGGATACGAATCATGTGGTATAAATGACTTGGTTGCTTAAAATAGATTATCTATCTTCATATATGTGTTTTGTTTTATTTTAGATTTAGAAAAATTGGTCGTTTGAATGTTTTGAGCTTTCTTAAGTAGCGAATTATAAAAAATGAAAGAAATTTTCTCCTTCAAATCTTTTGTATTCTTTCATGGTTGTTGTCATTGTTTGCATCTTTGGATTTCATTTCGTGTTTTTCTTTAAATAATCTGTATCTTTTTGTTCTTTGTTTTCTGTGTTGACGTTATTTTTGTATTTTATAAAAATCAAGAGAGCTAATGCAGTTCACAATTTTTTTAAAAAAAATAATGTATTGATAAAGCTTGCACCTTTAAACTATTTTAACTTTTAATTGGTGCTACGAAATAACAATTATAATATATCAAATCGAAGCTCGTTAAGATTCCTAAAGACATACATAAGTAAAAGTGTAGGTCTCCTCTTTTTTGAACTCAAATCCCATAATTTACACTAATTAACAATGTCTTGAAGTTTGGTGTCACCATATTGCGTTGTTTTATTTTCTTTTTCTTTATGTTTCCATTTTGATCATCTTAACCATGTTCTTAGCAATTCAATCTTTCTTATTTCTTTGAGTTACTCGGTTCCTAGGAGGTTCGCCGAGAGGATACGTATCATTTGGTATAAATGACTTGGTTGCTTAAAATAGATTATCTATCTTCATATATGTATTTTTTGTATTTTAGATTTAGAAAAATTGGTCGTTTGAATGTTTTGAGCTTTCTTAAGTAGCGAATTATAAAAAATGAAAGAAATTTTCTCCTTCAAATCTTTTGTATTCTTTCATGGTTGTTGTCATTCTTTGCATCTTTAAATTTAATTTCGTGTTTTTCTTTAAATAATCTGTATCTTTTTGTTCTTTGTTTTCTGTGTTGACGTTATTTTTGTATTTTAAAAAAATCAAGAGAGCTAATGCAGTTCACAATTTTTTTTAAAAAAGAATGTATTGATAAAGCTTGCACCTTTAAACTATTTTAACTTTTAATTGGTGCTACGAAATAACAATTATAATATATCAAATCGAAGCTCGTTAAGATTCCTAAAGACATACATAAGTAAAAGTGTAGGTCTCCTCTTTTTTGAACTCAAATCCCATAATTTACACTAATTAACAATGTCTTGAAGTTTGGTGTCACCATATTGCGTTGTTTTATTTTCTTTTTCTTTATGTTTCCATTTTGATCATCTTAACCATGTTCTTAGCAATTCAATCTTTCTTATTTCTTTGAGTTACTCGGTTCCTAGGAGGTTCGCCGAGAGGATACGAATCATTTGGTATAAATGACTTGGTTGCTTAAAATAGATTATCTATCTTCATATATGTATTTTTTGTATTTTAGATTTAGAAAAATTGGTCGTTTGAATGTTTTGAGCTTTCTTAAGTAGCGAATTATAAAAAATGAAAGAAATTTTCTCCTTCAAATCTTTTGTATTCTTTCATGGTTGTTGTCATTGTTTGCATCTTTGGATTTCATTTCGTAGTTTTCTTTAAATAATCTGTATCTTTTTGTTCTTTGTTTTCTGTGTTGACCTTATTTTTGTATTTTAAAAAAAACAAGAGAGCTAATGCAGTTCACATTTTTTTTAAAAAAGAATGTATTGATAAGGCTTGCACCTTTAAACTATTTTAACTTTTAATTGGTGCTACGAAATAACAATTATAATATATCAAATCGAAGCTCGTTAAGATTACAAAAAACATCGAAAGTAAAAGTGTAGTGCTCCTCTTTTTTAAACTAAAATCCCATAGTCTACACTAATTAACAATGTCTTGAAGTTTGGTGTCACCATATTGCGTTGTTTTATTTTCTTTTTCTTTATGTTTCCATTTTGATCATCTTAACCATGTTCTTAGCAATTCAATCTTTCTTATTTCTTTGAGTTACTCGGTTCCTAGGAGGTTCGCCGAGAGGATACGCATCATTTGGTATAAATGACTTGGTTGCTTAAAATAGATTATCTATCATCATATATGTATTTTTTGTATTTTAGATTTAGAAAAATTGGTCGTTTGAATGTTTTGAGCTTTCTTAAGTAGCGAATTATAAAAAATGAAAGAAATTTTCTCCTTCAAATCTTTTGTATTCTTTCATGGTTGTTGTCATTGTTTGCATCTTTGGATTTCATTTCGTAGTTTTCTTTAAATAATATGTATCTTTTTGTTCTTTGTTTTCTGTGTTGACCTTATTTTTGTATTTGAAAAAAATAAGAGAGCTAATACAGTTCACTATTTTTTTTTAAAAATGAATGTATTGATAAAGCTTGCACCTTTAAACTATTTTAACTTTTAATTGGTGCTACGAAATAACAATTATAATATATCAAATCGAAGCTCGTTAAGATTCCTAAAGACATACATAAGTAAAAGTGTAGGTCTCCTCTTTTTTGAACTCAAATCCCATAATTTACACTAATTAACAATGTCTTGAAGTTTGGTGTCACCATATTGCGTTGTTTTATTTTCTTTTTCTTTATGTTTCCATTTTGATCATCTTAACCATGTTCTTAGCAATTCAATCTTTCTTATTTCTTTGAGTTACTCGGTTCCTAGGAGGTTCGCCGAGAGGATACGAATCATTTGGTATAAATGACTTGGTTGCTTAAAATAGATTATCTATCTTCATATATGTATTTTTTGTATTTTAGATTTAGAAAAATTGGTCGTTTGAATGTTTTGAGCTTTCTTAAGTAGCGAATTATAAAAAATGAAAGAAATTTTCTCCTTCAAATCTTTTGTATTCTTTCATGGTTGTTGTCATTGTTTGCATCTTTGGATTTCATTTCGTAGTTTTCTTTAAATAATATGTATCTTTTTGTTCTTTGTTTTCTGTGTTGACCTTATTTTTGTATTTTAAAAAAAACAAGAGAGCTAATGCAGTTCACATTTTTTTTAAAAATAGAATGTATTGATAAGGCTTGCACCTTTAAACTATTTTAACTTTTAATTGGTGCTACGAAATAACAATTATAATATATCAAATCGAAGCTCGTTAAGATTCCTAAAGACATACATAAGTAAAAGTGTAGGTCTCCTCTTTTTTGAACTCAAATCCCATAATTTACACTAATTAACAATGTCTTGAAGTTTGGTGTCACCATATTGCGTTGTTTTATTTTCTTTTTCTTTATGTTTCCATTTTGATCATCTTAACCATGTTCTTAGCAATTCAATCTTTCTTATTTCTTTGAGTTACTCGGTTCCTAGGAGGTTCGCCGAGAGGATACGTATCATTTGGTATAAATGACTTGGTTGCTTAAAATAGATTATCTATCTTCATATATGTATTTTTTGTATTTTAGATTTAGAAAAATTGGTCGTTTGAATGTTTTTGCAGCTTTCTTAAATAGCGAATTATAAAAAATGAAAGAAATTTTCTCCATCAAATCTTTTGTATTCTTTCATGGTTGTTGTAATTGTTTTCATCTTTGGATTTCATTTCGTAGTTTTCTTTAAATAATATGTATCTTTTTGTTCTTTGTTTTCTGTGTTGAGCTTATTTTTGTATTTTAAAAAAATCAAGAGAGCTAATGCAGTTCACAATTTTTTTTCAAAAAGAATGTATTGATAAAGGTTGCACCTTTAAACTATTTTAACTTTTAATTGGTGCTACGAAATAACAATTATAATATATCAAATCGAAGCTCGTTAAGATTACAAAACACATACAGAAGTAAAAGTGTAGTTCTCCTCTTTTTTGAACTCAAATCCCATAATTTACACTAATTAACAATGTCTTGAAGTTTGGTGTCACCATATTGCGTTGTTTTATTTTCTTTTTCTTTATGTTTCCATTTTGATCATCTTAACCATGTTCTTAGCAATTCAATCTTTCTTATTTCTTTGAGTTACTCGGTTCCTAGGAGGTTCGCCGAGAGGATACGAATCATTTGGTATAAATGACTTGGTTGCTTAAAATAGATTATCTATCTTCATATATGTATTTTTTGTATTTTAGATTTAGAAAAATTGGTCGTTTGAATGTTTTGAGCTTTCTTAAGTAGCGAATTATAAAAAATGAAAGAAATTTTCTCCTTCAAATCTTTTGTATTCTTTCATGGTTGTTGTCATTGTTTGCATCTTTGGATTTCATTTCGTAGTTTTCTTTAAATAATATGTATCTTTTTGTTCTTTGTTTTCTGTGTTGACCTTATTTTTGTATTTTAAAAAAATCAAGAGAGCTAATGCAGTTCACAATTTTTTTTAAAAAAGAATGTATTGATAAAGCTTGCACCTTTAAACTATTTTAACTTTTAATTGGTGCTACGAAATAACAATTATAATATATCAAATCGAAGCTCGTTAAGATTCCTAAAGACATACATAAGTAAAAGTGTAGGTCTCCTCTTTTTTGAACTCAAATCCCATAATTTACACTAATTAACAATGTCTTGAAGTTTGGTGTCACCATATTGCGTTGTTTTATTTTCTTTTTCTTTATGTTTCCATTTTGATCATCTTAACCATGTTCTTAGCAATTCAATCTTTCTTATTTCTTTGAGTTACTCGGTTCCTAGGAGGTTCGCCGAGAGGATACGAATCATTTGGTATAAATGACTTGGTTGCTTAAAATAGATTATCTATCTTCATATATGTATTTTTTGTATTTTAGATTTAGAAAAATTGGTCGTTTGAATGTTTTGAGCTTTCTTAAGTAGCGAATTATAAAAAATGAAAGAAATTTTCTCCTTCAAATCTTTTGTATTCTTTCATGGTTGTTGTCATTGTTTGCATCTTTGGATTTCATTTCGTAGTTTTCTTTAAATAATCTGTATCTTTTTGTTCTTTGTTTTCTGTGTTGACCTTATTTTTGTATTTTAAAAAAAACAAGAGAGCTAATGCAGTTCACAATTTTTTTTAAAAAAGAATGTATTGATAAGGCTTGCACCTTTAAACTATTTTAACTTTTAATTGGTGCTACGAAATAACAATTATAATATATCAAATCGAAGCTCGTTAAGATTCCTAAAGACATACATAAGTAAAAGTGTAGGTCTCCTCTTTTTTGAACTCAAATCCCATAATTTACACTAATTAACAATGTCTTGAAGTTTGGTGTCACCATATTGCGTTGTTTTATTTTCTTTTTCTTTATGTTTCCATTTTGATCATCTTAACCATGTTCTTAGCAATTCAATCTTTCTTATTTCTTTGAGTTACTCGGTTCCTAGGAGGTTCGCCGAGAGGATACGAATCATTTGGTATAAATGACTTGGTTGCTTAAAATAGATTATCTATCTTCATATATGTATTTTTTGTATTTTAGATTTAGAAAAATTGGTCGTTTGAATGTTTTGAGCTTTCTTAAGTAGCGAATTATAAAAAATGAAAGAAATTTTCTCCTTCAAATCTTTTGTATTCTTTCATGGTTGTTGTCATTGTTTGCATCTTTGGATTTCATTTCGTAGTTTTCTTTAAATAATATGTATCTTTTTGTTCTTTGTTTTCTGTGTTGACCTTATTTTTGTATTTTAAAAAAAACAAGAGAGCTAATGCAGTTCACATTTAAAAAAAAGAGAATGTATTGATAAGGCTTGCACCTTTAAACTATTTTAACTTTTAATTGGTGCTACGAAATAACAATTATAATATATCAAATCGAAGCTCGTTAAGATTCCTAAAGACATACATAAGTAAAAGTGTAGGTCTCCTCTTTTTTGAACTCAAATCCCATAGTTTACACTAATTAACAATGTCTTGAAGTTTGGTGTCACCATATTGCGTTGTTTTATTTTCTTTTTCTTTATGTTTCCATTTTGATCATCTTAACCATGTTCTTAGCAATTCAATCTTTCTTATTTCTTTGAGTTACTCGGTTCCTAGGAGGTTCGCCGAGAGGATACGAATCATTTGGTATAAATGACTTGGTTGCTTAAAATAGATTATCTATCTTCATATATGTATTTTTTGTATTTTAGATTTAGAAAAATTGGTCGTTTGAATGTTTTGAGCTTTCTTAAGTAGCGAATTATAAAAAATGAAAGAAATTTTCTCCTTCAAATCTTTTGTATTCTTTCATGGTTGTTGTCATTGTTTGCATCTTTGGATTTCATTTCGTAGTTTTCTTTAAATAATATGTATCTTTTTGTTCTTTGTTTTCTGTGTTGACCTTATTTTTGTATTTTAAAAAAAACAAGAGAGCTAATGCAGTTCACATTTTTTTTAAAAATAGAATGTATTGATAAGGCTTGCACCTTTAAACTATTTTAACTTTTAATTGGTGCTACGAAATAACAATTATAATATATCAAATCGAAGCTCGTTAAGATTCCTAAAGACATACATAAGTAAAAGTGTAGGTCTCCTCTTTTTTGAACTCAAATCCCATAATTTACACTAATTAACAATGTCTTGAAGTTTGGTGTCACCATATTGCGTTGTTTTATTTTCTTTTTCTTTATGTTTCCATTTTGATCATCTTAACCATGTTCTTAGCAATTCAATCTTTCTTATTTCTTTGAGTTACTCGGTTCCTAGGAGGTTCGCCGAGAGGATACGCATCATTTGGTATAAATGACTTGGTTGCTTAAAATAGATTATCTATCATCATATATGTATTTTTTGTATTTTAGATTTAGAAAAATTGGTCGTTTGAATGTTTTGAGCTTTCTTAAGTAGCGAATTATAAAAAATGAAAGAAATTTTCTCCTTCAAATCTTTTGTATTCTTTCATGGTTGTTGTCATTGTTTGCATCTTTGGATTTCATTTCGTAGTTTTCTTTAAATAATCTCTATCTTTTTGGTCTTTGTTTTCTCTGGTGAACTTATTTTTGTATTTTTTTTAAAAAAAATAGAGCTAATGCAGTTCACAATTTAATTTTAAAAAGAATGTATTGTTAAGGCTTGCACCTTTAAAACGTTTTAACTTTTAATTGGTGCTACGAAATAACAATTATAATATATCAAATCGAAGCTCGTTAAGATTACAAAACACATACAGAAGTAAAAGTGTAGTTCTCCTCATTTTTGAACTCAAATCCCATAATTTACACTAATTAACAATGTCTTGAAGTTTGGTGTCACCATATTGCGTTGTTTTATTTTCTTTTTCTTTATGTTTCCATTTTGATCATCTTAACCATGTTCTTAGCAATTCAATCTTTCTTATTTCTTTGAGTTACTCGGTTCCTAGGAGGTTCGCCGAGAGGATACGCATCATTTGGTATAAATGACTTGGTTGCTTAAAATAGATTATCTATCATCATATATGTATTTTTTGTATTTTAGATTTAGAAAAATTGGTCGTTTGAATGTTTTGAGCTTTCTTAAATAGCGAATTATAAAAAATGAAAGAAATTTTCTCCTTCAACTCTTTTGTATTCTTTCATCATTGTTGTCATTGTTTACATCTTTGGATTTCATTTCGTAGTTTTCTTTAAATAATCTCTATCTTTTTGTTCTTTGTTTTCTCTGGTGAACTTATTTTTGTATTTTTTTAAAAAAAATAGAGCTAATGCAGTTCACAATTTTTTTTAAAAAGAATGTATTGTTAAGGCTTGCACCTTTAAAACGTTTTAACTTTTAATTGGTGCTACGAAATAACAATTATAATATATCAAATTGAAGCTCGTTAAGATTACAAAACACATACAGAGGTAAAAGTGTAGTTCTCCTCTTTTTTGAACTCAAATCCCATAGTTTACACTAATTACCAATGTCTTGAAGTTTGGTGTCACCATATTGCGTTGTTTTATTTTCTTTTTCTTTATGTTTCCATTGTGTCATCTTAACCATGTTCTTAGCAATTCAATCTTTCTTATTTCTTTGAGTTACTCGGTTCCTAGGAGGTTCGCCGAGAGGATACGAATCATTTGGTATAAATGACTTGGTTGCTTAAAATAGATTATCTATCTTCATATATGTATTTTTTGTATTTTAGATTTAGAAAAATTAGTCGTTTGAATGTTTTTAGCTTTCTTAAGTAGCGAATTATAAAAAATGAAAGAAATTTTCTACTTCATACCTTTTGTATTCTTTCATCATCGTTGTCATTGTTTGCATCTTTGGATTTCATTTCGTAGTTTTCTTTAAATAATCTGTATCTTTTTGTTCTTTGTTTTCTCTGTTGACCTTATTTTTTATTTAAAAAAAAACAAGCGAGCTAATGCAGTTCACAATTTTTTTAAAAAAGAATGTATTGATAAGGCTTGCACCTTTAAACTATTTTAACTTTTAATTGGTGCTACGAAATAACAATTATAATATATCAAATCGAAGCTCATTAAGATTCCTAAAGACATACATAAGTAAAAGTGTAGTTCTCCTCTTTTTTGAACTCAAATCCAATAGTTTACATTAATTAACAATGTCTTGAAGTTTGGTGTCACCATATTGCGTTGTTTTATTTTCTTTTTCTTTATGTTTCCATTTTGATCATCTTAACCATGTTCTTAGCAATTCAATCTTTCTTATTTCTTTGAGTTACTCGGTTCCTAGGAGGTTCGCCGAGAGGATACGAATCATTTGGTATAAATGACTTGGTTGCTTAAAATAGATTATCTATCTTCATATATGTATTTTTTGTATTTTAGATTTAGAAAAATTGGTCGTTTGAATGTTTTGAGCTTTCTTAAGTAGCGAATTATAAAAAATGAAAGAAATTTTCTCCTTCAAATCTTTTGTATTCTTTCATGGTTGTTGTCATTGTTTGCATCTTTGGATTTCATTTCGTAGTTTTCTTTAAATAATCTCTATCTTTTTGTTCTTTGTTTTCTCTATTGAACTTATTTTTGTATTTTAAAAAAAACAATAGAGCTAATGCAGTTCACAATTTTTTTTAAAAAAGAATGTATTGATAAGGCTTGCACCTTTAAAACGTTTGAACTTTTAATTGGTGCTACGAAATAACAATTATAATATATCAAATCGAAGCTCGTTAAGATTCCTAAAGACATACATAGGTAAAAGTGTAGTTCTCCTCTTTTTTGAACTCAAATCCCATAGTTTACACTAATTAACAATGTCTTGAAGTTTGGTGTCACCATATTGCGTTGTTTTATTTTCTTTTTCTTTATGTTTCCATTTTGATCATCTTAACCATGTTCTTAGCAATTCAATCTTTCTTATTTCTTTGAGTTACTCGGTTCCTAGGAGGTTCGCCGAGAGGATACGCATCATTTGGTATAAATGACTTGGTTGCTTAAAATAGATTATCTATCATCATATATGTATTTTTTGTATTTTAGATTTAGAAAAATTGGTCGTTTGAATGTTTTGAGCTTTCTTAAGTAGCGAATTATAAAAAATGAAAGAAATTTTCTCCTTCAAATCTTTTGTATTCTTTCATGGTTGTTGTCATTGTTTGCATCTTTGGATTTCATTTCGTGTTTTTCTTTAAATAATCTGTATCTTTTTGTTCTTTGTTTTCTGTGTTGACGTTATTTTTGTATTTTAAAAAAATCAAGAGAGCTAATGCAGTTCACAATATTTTTTAAAAAAGAATGTATTGATAAAGCTTGCACCTTTAAACTATTTTAACTTTTAATTGGTGCTACGAAATAACAATTATAATATATCAAATCGAAGCTCGTTAAGATTCCTAAAGACATACATAGGTAAAAGCATCGTTCTCGTCTTTTTTGAACTCAAATCCCATAGTTTACACTAATTAACAATGTCTTGAAGTTTGGTGTCACCATATTGCGTTGTTTTATTTTCTTTTTCTTTATGTTTCCATTTTGATCATCTTAACCATGTTCTTAGTAATTCAATCTTTCTTATTTCTTTGAGTTACTCGGTTCCTAGGAGGTTCGCCGAGAGGATACGAATCATTTGGTATAAATGGCTTGGTTGCTTAAAATAGATTATCTATCTTCATATATTTATTTTTTGTATTTTAGATTTAGAAAAATTGGTCGTTTGAATGTTTTGAGCTTTCTTAAGTAGCAAATTATAAAAAATGAAAGAAATTTTCTCCTTCAAATCTTTTGTATTCTTTCATGGTTGTTGTCATTGTTTGCATCTTTGGATTTCATTTCGTGTTTTTCTTTAAATAATCTGTATCTTTTTGTTCTTTGTTTTCTGTGTTGACGTTATTTTTGTATTTTATAAAAATCAAGAGAGCTAATGCAGTTCACAATTTTTTTTAAAAATGAATGTATTGATAGAGCTTGCACCTTTAAACTATTTTAACTTTTAATTGGTGCTACGAAATAACAATTATAATATATCAAATCGAAGCTCGTTAAGATTCCTAAAGACATACATAAGTAAGAGTGTAGTTCTCCTTTTTTGAACTCAAATCCCATAGTTTACACTAATTAACAATGTCTTGAAGTTTGGTGTCACCATATTGCGTTGTTTTATTTTCTTTTTCTTTATGTTTCCATTTTGATCATCTTAACCATGTTCTTAGCAATTCAATCTTTCTTATTTCTTTGAGTTACTCGGTTCCTAGGAGGTTCGCCGAGAGGATACGAATCATTTGGTATAAATGACTTGGTTGCTTAAAATAGATTATCTATCTTCATATATGTATTTTTTGTATTTTAGATTTAGAAAAATTGGTCGTTTGAATGTTTTGAGCTTTCTTAAGTAGCGAATTATAAAAAATGAAAGAAATTTTCTCCTTCAAATCTTTTGTATTCTTTCATGGTTGTTGTCATTGTTTGCATCTTTGGATTTCATTTCGTGTTTTTCTTTAAATAATCTGTATCTTTTTGTTCTTTGTTTTCTGTGTTGACGTTATTTTTGTATTTTAAAAAAATCAAGAGAGCTAATGCAGTTCACAATTTTTTTTAAAAATGAATGTATTGATAAAGCTTGCACCTTTAAACTATTTTAACTTTTAATTGGTGCTACGAAATAACAATTATAATATATCAAATCGAAGCTCGTTAAGATTCCTAAAGACATACATAAGTAAAAGTGTAGGTCTCCTCTTTTTTGAACTCAAATCCCATAATTTACACTAATTAACAATGTCTTGAAGTTTGGTGTCACCATATTGCGTTGTTTTATTTTCTTTTTCTTTATGTTTCCATTTTGATCATCTTAACCATGTTCTTAGCAATTCAATCTTTCTTATTTCTTTGAGTTACTCGGTTCCTAGGAGGTTCGCCGAGAGGATACGAATCATTTGGTATAAATGACTTGGTTGCTTAAAATAGATTATCTATCTTCATATATGTATTTTTTGTATTTTAGATTCAGAAAAATTGGTCGTTTGAATGTTTTGAGCTTTCTTAAGTAGCGAATTATAAAAAATGAAAGAAATTTTCTCCATCAAATCTTTTGTATTCTTTCATGGTTGTTGTCATTGTTTGCATCTTTGTATTTCATTTCGTAGTTTTCTTTAAATAATATGTATCTTTTTGTTCTTTGTTTTCTGTGTTGACATTATTTTTGTATTTTAAAAAAAGCAAGAGAGCTAATGCAGTTCACATTTTTTTTAAAAATAGAATGTATTGATAAGGCTTGCACCTTTAAACTATTTTAACTTTTAATTGGTGCTACGAAATAACAATTATAATATATCAAATCGAAGCTCGTTAAGATTCCTAAAGACATACATAGGTAAAAGTGTAGGTCTCCTCTTTTTTGAACTCAAATCCCATAGTTTACACTAATTAACAATGTCTTGAAGTTTGGTGTCACCATATTGCGTTGTTTTATTTTCTTTTTCTTTATGTTTCCATTTTGATCATCTTAACCATGTTCTTAGCAATTCAATCTTTCTTATTTCTTTGAGTTACTCGGTTCCTAGGAGGTTCGCCGAGAGGATACGAATCATTTGGTATAAATGACTTGGTTGCTTAAAATAGATTATCTATCTTCATATATGTATATTTTGTATTTTAGATTTAGAAAAATTGGTCGTTTGAATGTTTTGAGCTTTCTTAAATAGCGAATTATAAAAAATGAAAGAAATTTTCTGCTTCAACTCTTTTGTATTCTTTCATCATTGTTGTCATTGTTTGCATCTTTGGATTTCATTTCGTAGTTTTCTTTAAATAATCTCTATCTCTTTGTTCTTCGTTTTCTTCGTTGAACTTATTTTTGTATTTTAAAAAAAACAATAGAGCTAATGCAGTTCACAATTTTTTTTAAAAAAGAATGTATTGATAAGGCTTGCACCTTTAAACTATTTTAACTTTTAATTGGTGCTACGAAATAACAATTATAATATATCAAATCGAAGCTCGTTAAGATTCCTAAAGACATACATAGGTAAAAGTGTAGTTCTCCTCTTTTTTGAACTCAAATCCCATAGTTTACACTAATTAACAATGTCTTGAAGTTTGGTGTCACCATATTGCGTTGTTTTATTTTCTTTTTCTTTATGTTTCCATTTTGATCATCTTAACCATGTTCTTAGCAATTCAATCTTTCTTATTTCTTTGAGTTACTCGGTTCCTAGGAGGTTCGCCGAGAGGATACGAATCATTTGGTATAAATGACTTGGTTGCTTAAAATAGATTATCTATCTTCATATATGTATTTTTTGTATTTTAGATTTAGAAAAATTGGTCGTTTGAATGTTTTGAGCTTTCTTAAGTAGCGAATTATAAAAAATGAAAGAAATTTTCTCCTTCAAATCTTTTGTATTCTTTCATGGTTGTTGTCATTGTTTGCATCTTTGGATTTCATTTCGTAGTTTTCTTTAAATAATATGTATCTTTTTGTTCTTTGTTTTCTGTGTTGACCTTATTTTTGTATTTTAAAAAAAACAAGAGAGCTAATGCAATTCACATTTTTTTTAAAAAAGAATGTATTGATAAGGCTTGCACCTTTAAACTATTTTAACTTTTAATTGGTGCTACGAAATAACAATTATAATATATCAAATCGAAGCTCGTTAAGATTCCTAAAGACATACATAGGTAAAAGTGTAGTTCTCCTCTTTTTTGAACTCAAATCCCATAGTTTACACTAATTAACAATGTCTTGAAGTTTGGTGTCACCATATTGCGTTGTTTTATTTTCTTTTTCTTTATGTTTCCATTGTGATCATCTTAACCATGTCCTTAGCAAGTCAATCTTTCTTATTTCTTTGAGTTACTCGGTTCCTAGGAGGTTCTTCGAGAGGATACGAATCATTTGGTATAAATGACTTGGTTGATTAAAATAGATTATCTATCTTCATATATGTATTTTTTGTATTTTAGATTTAGAAAAATTGGTCGTTTGAATGTTTTGAGCTTTCTTAAATAGCGAATTATAAAAAATGAAAGAAATTTTCTCCTTCAACTCTTTTGTATTCTTTCATCATTGTTGTCATTGTTTGCATCTTTGGATTTCATTTCGTAGTTTTCTTTAAATAATCTCTATCTTTTTGTTCTTTGTTTTCTCCGTTGAACTTATTTTTGTATTTAAAAAAAACAATAGAGCTAATGCAGTTCACAATTTTTTTTAAAAAGAATGTATAGATATGGCTTGCACCTTTAAACTATTTTAACTTTTAATTGGTGCTACGATATAACAATTATAATATATCAAATCGAAACTCGTTAAGATTCCTAAAGACATACATAAGTAAAAGTGTAGGTCTCCTCTTTTTTGAACTCAAATCCCATAATTTACACTAATTAACAATGTCTTGAAGTTTGGTGTCACCATATTGCGTTGTTTTATTTTCTTTTTCTTTATGTTTCCATTTTGATCATCTTAACCATGTTCTTAGCAATTCAATCTTTCTTATTTCTTTGAGTTACTCGGTTCCTAGGAGGTTCGCCGAGAGGATACGCATCATTTGGTATAAATGACTTGGTTGCTTAAAATAGATTATCTATCATCATATATGTATTTTTTGTATTTTAGATTTAGAAAAATTGGTCGTTTGAATGTTTTGAGCTTTCTTAAGTAGCGAATTATAAAAAATGAAAGAAATTTTCTCCTTCAAATCTTTTGTATTCTTTCATGGTTGTTGTCATTGTTTGCATCTTTGGATTTCATTTCGTAGTTTTCTTTAAATAATATGTATCTTTTTGTTCTTTGTTTTCTGTGTTGACCTTATTTTTGTATTTTAAAAAAAACAAGAGAGCTAATGCAGTTCACATTTTTTTAAAAAATAGAATGTATTGATAAGGCTTGCACCTTTAAACTATTTTAACATTTAATTGGTGCTACGAAATAATAATTAGAATATATCAAATCGAAGCTCGTTAAGATTCCTAAAGACATACATAGGTAAAAGTGTAGTTCTCCTCTTTTTTGAACTCAAATCCCATAGTTTACACTAATTAACAATGTCTTGAAGTTTGGTGTCACCATATTGCGTTGTTTTATTTTCTTTTTCTTTATGTTTCCATTTTGATCATCTTAACCATGTTCTTAGCAATTCAATCTTTCTTATTTCTTTGAGTTACTCGGTTCCTAGGAGGTTCGCCGAGAGGATACGTATCATTTGGTATAAATGACTTGGTTGCTTAAAATAGATTATCTATCTTCATATATGTATTTTTTGTATTTTAGATTTAGAAAAATTGGTCATTTGAATGTTTTTAGCTTTCTTAAGTAGAGAATTATAAAAAATGAAAGAAATTTTCTCCTTCAAATCTTTTGTATTCTTTCATCGTTGTTGTCATTGTTTGCATCTTTGGATTTCATTTCGTAGTTTTCTTTAAATAATTTGTATCTTTTTGTTCTTTGTTTTCTGTGTTGACCATATTTTTGTATTTAAAAAAAACAAGAGAGCTAATGCAGTTCACAATTTTTTTAAAAAAAGAATGTATTGATAAGGCTTGCACCTTTAAAACGTTTTAACTTTTAATTGGTGCTACGAAATAACAATTATAATATATCAAATCGAAGCTCGTTAAGATTCCTAAAGACATACATAGGTAAAAGTGTAGTTCTCCTCTTTTTTGAACTCAAATCCCATAGTTTACACTAATTAACAATGTCTTGAAGTTTGGTGTCACCATATTGCGTTGTTTTATTTTCTTTTTCTTTATGTTTCCATTTTGATCATCTTAACCATGTTCTTAGCAATTCAATCTTTCTTATTTCTTTGAGTTACTCGGTTCCTAGGAGGTTCGCCGAGAGGATACGAATCATTTGGTATAAATGACTTGGTTGCTTAAAATAGATTATCTATCTTCATATATGTATTTTTTGTATTTTAGATTTAGAAAAATTGGTCGTTTGAATGTTTTGAGCTTTCTTAAGTAGCGAATTATAAAAAATGAAAGAAATTTTCTCCTTCAAATCTTTTGTATTCTTTCATGGTTGTTGTCATTGTTTGCATCTTTAAATTTAATTTCGTGTTTTTCTTTAAATAATCTGTATCTTTTTGTTCTTTGTTTTCTGTGTTGACGTTATTTTTGTATTTTAAAAAAATCAAGATAGCTAATGCAGTTCACAATTTTTTTTAAAAAAGAATGTATTGATAAAGCTTGCACCTTTAAACTATTTTAACTTTTAATTGGTGCTACGAAATAATAATTAGAATATATCAAATCGAAGCTCGTTAAGATTCCTAAAGACATACATAGGTAAAAGTGTAGTTCTCCTCTTTTTTGAACTCAAATCCCATAGTTTACACTAATTAACAATGTCTTGAAGTTTGGTGTCACCATATTGCGTTGTTTTATTTTCTTTTTCTTTATGTTTCCATTTTGATCATCTTAACCATGTTCTTAGTAATTCAATCTTTCTTATTTCTTTGAGTTACTCGGTTCCTAGGAGGTTCGCCGAGAGGATACGAATCATTTGGTATAAATGACTTGGTTGCTTAAAATAGATTATCTATCTTCATATATGTATTTTTTGTATTTTAGATTTAGAAAAATTGGTCGTTTGAATGTTTTGAGCTTTCTTAAGTAGCGAATTATAAAAAATGAAAGAAATTTTCTCCATCAAATCTTTTGTATTCTTTCATGGTTGTTGTCATAGTTTGCATCTTTGGATTTCATTTTGTAGTTTTCTTTAAATAATATGTATCTTTTTGTTCTTTGTTTTCTGTGTTGACCTTATTTTTGTATTTTAAAAAAAACAAGAGAGCGAATGCAATTCACATTTTTTTTAAAAATAGAATGTATTGATAAGGCTTGCACCTTTAAACTATTTTAACATTTAATTGGTGCTACGAAATAATAATTATAATATATCAAATCGAAGCTCGTTAAGATTCCTAAAGACATACAAAGGTAAATGTGTAGTTTTCCTCTTTTTTGAACTCAAATCCCATAGTTTACACTAATTAACAATGTCTTGAAGTTTGGTGTCACCATATTGCGTTGTTTTATTTTCTTTTTCTTTATGTTTCCATTTTGATCATCTTAACCATGTTCTTAGCAATTCAATCTTTCTTATTTCTTTGAGTTACTCGGTTCCTAGGAGGTTCGCCGAGAGGATACGAATCATTTGGTATAAATGACTTGGTTGCTTAAAATAGATTATCTATCTTCATATATGTATTTTTTGTATTTTAGATTTAGAAAAATTGGTCGTTTGAATGTTTTGAGCTTTCTTAAGTAGCGAATTATAAAAAATGAAAGAAATTTTCTCCATCAAATCTTTTGTATTCTTTCATGGTTGTTGTCATTGTTTGCATCTTTGGATTTCATTTCGTAGTTTTCTTTAAATAATATGTATCTTTTTGTTCTTTGTTTTCTGTGTTGACCTTATTTTTGTATTTTAAAAAAAACAATAGAGCTAATGCAGTTCACATTTTTTTTAAAAAAATAAATGTATTGATAAGGCTTGCACCTTTAAACTATTTTAACATTTAATTGGTGCTACGAAATAATAATTAGAATATATCAAATCGAAGCTCGTTAAGATTCCTAAAGACATACATAGGTAAAAGTGTAGTTCTCCTCTTTTTTGAACTCAAATCCCATAGTTTACACTAATTAACAATGTCTTGAAGTTTGGTGTCACCATATTGCGTTGTTTTATTTTCTTTTTCTTTATGTTTCCATTTTGATCATCTTAACCATGTTCTTAGTAATTCAATCTTTCTTATTTCTTTGAGTTACTCGGTTCCTAGGAGGTTCGCCGAGAGGATACGAATCATTTGGTATAAATGGCTTGGTTGTTTAAAATAGATTATCTATCTTCATATATGTATTTTTTGTATTTTAGATTTAGAAAAATTGGTCGTTTGAATGTTTTGAGCTTTCTTAAGTAGCGAATTATAAAAAATGAAAGAAATTTTCTCCATCAAATATTTTGTATTCTTTCATGGTTGTTGTCATTGTTTGCATCTTTGGATTTCATTTCGTAGTTTTCTTTAAATAATATGTATCTTTTTGTTCTTTGTTTTCTGTGTTGACCTTATTTTTGTATTTTAAAAAAAACAAGAGAGCTAATGCAATTCACAATTTTTTTTAAAAAAGAATGTATTGATAAGGCTTGCACCTTTAAACTATTTTAACATTTAATTGGTGCTACGAAATAATAATTAGAATATATCAAATCGAAGCTCGTTAAGATTCCTAAAGACATACATAGGTAAAAGTGTAGTTCTCCTCTTTTTTGAACTCAAATCCCATAGTTTACACTAATTAACAATGTCTTGAAGTTTGGTGTCACCATATTGCGTTGTTTTATTTTCTTTTTCTTTATGTTTCCATTTTGATCATCTTAACCATGTTCTTAGTAATTCAATCTTTCTTATTTCTTTGAGTTACTCGGTTCCTAGGAGGTTCGCCGAGACCGAGAGGATACGAATCATTTGGTATAAATGGCTTGGTTGTTTAAAATAGATTATATATCTTCATATATGTATTTTTTGTATTTTAGATTTAGAAAAATTGGTCGTTTGAATGTTTTGAGCTTTCTTAAGTAGCGAATTATAAAAAATGAAAGAAATTTTCTCCATCAAATATTTTGTATTCTTTCATGGTTGTTGTCATTGTTTGCATCTTTGGATTTCATTTCATAGTTTTCTTTAAATAATATGTATCTTTTTGTTCTTTGTTTTCTGTGTTGACCTTATTTTTGTATTTTAAAAAAAACAATAGAGCTAATGCAGTTCACATTTTTTTTAAAAAAATAAATGTATTGATAAGGCTTGCACCTTTAAACTATTTTAACATTTAATTGGTGCTACGAAATAATAATTAGAATATATCAAATCGAAGCTCGTTAAGATTCCTAAAGACATACATAGGTAAAAGTGTAGTTCTCCTCTTTTTTGAACTCAAATCCCATAGTTTACACTAATTAACAATGTCTTGAAGTTTGGTGTCACCATATTGCGTTGTTTTATTTTCTTTTTCTTTATGTTTCCATTTTGATCATCTTAACCATGTTCTTAGCAATTCAATCTTTCTTATTTCTTTGAGTTACTCGGTTCCTAGGAGGTTCGCCGAGAGGATACGTATCATTTGGTATAAATGACTTGGTTGCTTAAAATAGATTATCTATCTTCATATATGTATTTTTTGTATTTTAGATTTAGAAAAATTGGTCGTTTGAATGTTTTGAGCTTTCTTAAGTAGCGAATTATAAAAAATGAAAGAAATTTTCTCCTTCAAATCTTTTGTATTCTTTCATGGTTGTTGTCATTGTTTGCATCTTTGGATTTCATTTCGTAGTTTTCTTTAAATAATATGTATCTTTTTGTTCTTTGTTTTCTGTGTTGACCTTATTTTTGTATTTTAAAAACAACAAGAGAGCTAATGCAGTTCACTATTTGTTTTAAAAAAGAATGTATTGATAAGGCTTGCACCTTTAAACTATTTTAACATTTAATTGGTGCTACGAAATAATAATTAGAATATATCAAATCGAAGCTCGTTAAGATTCCTAAAGACATACATAGGTAAAAGTGTAGTTCTCCTCTTTTTTGAACTCAAATCCCATAGTTTACACTAATTAACAATGTCTTGAAGTTTGGTGTCACCATATTGCGTTGTTTTATTTTCTTTTTCTTTATGTTTCCATTTTGATCATCTTAACCATGTTCTTAGTAATTCAATCTTTCTTATTTCTTTGAGTTACTCGGTTCCTAGGAGGTTCGCCGAGAGGATACGCATCATTTGGTATAAATGACTTGGTTGCTTAAAATAGATTATCTATCATCATATATGTATTTTTTGTATTTTAGATTTAGAAAAATTGGTCGTTTGAATGTTTTGAGCTTTCTTAAGTAGCGAATTATAAAAAATGAAAGAAATTTTCTCCTTCAAATCTTTTGTATTCTTTCATGGTTGTTGTCATTGTTTGCATCTTTGGATTTCATTTCATAGTTTTCTTTAAATAATATGTATCTTTTTGTTCTTTGTTTTCTGTGTTGACCTTATTTTTGTATTTTAAAAAAAACAATAGAGCTAATGCAGTTCACATTTTTTTTAAAAAAATAAATGTATTGATAAGGCTTGCTGATGAGTGCTCAAAAAGCACTAAAATAACCATGATTTTATGCACATTAATTGATTAATATATATATATATTTATATGTTTTATCATATATTTATATATATTTGTCTTTTTCGGAATCACGGGTATTTTTATTGTTTTTCAGGTATTTTGGCTTAAAAACGTAACTTAAAGACTCAAAGAGGAATACTGGAAGCAATACATCACAAATATATTAATAAATAAATGGGGAAAGGTCAATAAATATGGAAAAATTGGATAAAATGGGTCAAAAAGGTCAAAAATGTCAAAAAGGAGAAAATCGCGCCGCCGCGCCGCCCAGCCGCCCACGCCCAGACCCGCGCGCGCCAGCGCCCAGCCGCGCGCAGCACGCCCCACGTCCGCGCGCATCAGCGCGCGCCCAGTCCCAGTTCCGCGCGCGCCCGCGCGCATCTCACCTGCTCCCGCGCGCGCCCGTGCGCGCAGCGCCTGCCATCAGCGCGCGCCCCTGCGCGCCCAGCTGCCCTCCGCGCGCGCCGACGCCCATTTCGCCCCATTTTTCACGTGCAGCCGCCCCATGACGTCATGCTGACGTCATCAATGACCTCAGCATTTGCACTACGCGTTTTCACATTTTTTTAACATTTTTTCACTCATTTTTTCTCTCCATCCTCACCTATAAATACCCCCCTTCCCTTCACTTTTAAAAACACCTTCAAAACACACTTCTCTCTTCTTTCTTTCTCTCTTTTCTTAGATTTTTAGGTTTTTTTAGTTTTTCTTAGTTTTTAGTTAATTTCTCTTAGTTTTAGAGTTCTTCCCTTTTTGGGAAGAACTAGTTATGTTTTTGTAATTTATTAGCTTTTGATTCAATAAATGGGAGTGCAAATTCCGCTTGGAGGTTTTCCAGCAACGGGAATAGCATCGAAGTTCTGTAAGGATTTTATTTTCTTCTACGCTTATTTTTTATGCTTTATTCTTACATGTTATATTTAATTTGTCTGTGATTAAATTTAACTGTGTTGGCTATTTGTAAACATGATATAATAATAACGTTGTTATGCTTGCGAAATATTAAATAGGTAAAAATCTCTAAAATGAATTGATTTTATTTTTATTCAAGATTTTATATTAAGAATGTTAGAGAGAAATATATTATTTTTCATTACAAACTTAAATCTGAAAATTAGATTTTAAGGTTTAGTTATCCTATTCGATTTAGAGTAGTCCTTTTTTATTTGTTGGTACAATCGCCTGGTAGTTAGAGTGAAGCTCTATTTCAAAAGTTTTTATAAGAATTATTATCTGAAAATGTATTGACAACATGTTTTTAGTAGTGGTTTTAAAACTTGAAAGTTAGTACTCGGATAACTAAATTCTTAGGTTTAATTTGGACACCTTGAATAAAGTTTAAATCGTCTAACCCACCAAAGGTGGCATTTAAATGGTTCATTTTCAATCTCTTAGAAAAAGGAATTAATTTAATTAACCAAATTAGTTATCAACCCCACCCATAGGTGTTAATTGATTTGTTTAGTTAACAAAGAATATCTAACCCCACCAAACGTGGTATTCATACAAAAAAAGAGACAATCAATAAATATCAATTCATATCTTTAATAACCTAAATAATATGAGCAAGCATAATTAACTTAGTTATTATATCCATAAATACTCCACCATTATAAATGATAAAATTTGCATAAATATTTATTGAATCTATGTTTATTTTTATGTAAGTAGATTAAAAACACAAAACCCCAAAATATCGTGACAGGATGTTTAGGATTTAATTTCGCTTTTAAAAGTTTGAATAATAAATTAAAAACCACATACATTCCTTCCTTAGATCGACCTTGGGAGTATACTTATCATTTTCTACGAAATGATTCGTGCACTTAGAGAGTTTTATAAATAGATAAAACCAAATGAGCAAGGCGAGATCGGCGATGTCAGTTACCTTTATCAAGTTTTGGCGCGTTCTTGGGAAGGAATAGCGTTTTTAAATTATTTATCAAAATTTTAAAAACTTTTTGTGTTGTAAATAATTGTGATTTTTTTTTTAAAAAATTAAAAAAAATAAAAATTTTGTTGTTTGTGAAAAGTAAAAAAAATTCAAATTTCAATTTCGTAATAAAAAAAAAAATATAGCATGAATAATAAAATAATTTTGCATTTTGAAATTTAAAGTAAAAAAAAAGTAAATAAATTTTAAATTAAATTAATAAATAAATAAGAATAAAAAAAATAAAAAAATAAAAAAAATAAAAAAATAAAAAAATAAAAAAAATAAAAAAAATAAAAAAAAAAAAAAAAAAAAAAAAAAAAAAAAAAAAATAAAAATAAATAAAAAATAAAAAAAATAAATAAAAAATAAATAAAAAAAAATAAAAAAAATAAAAAAAAATAAAAAAAATAAAAAAATAAAAAAAAATCAAAAACTTTATTTTCAATTTTTTTTTTTTGTTGGTTTTTCTTTTTCTTTTTCTTTTTTTAATTATTTTTTTTTATTTATTTTTTTTTATTATTATTATTTTTTTGGCTTAATTTTTTTTTTCTTTTTCTCTTTTTATTTTATTATTATTATTTTTTTTTCAAATTTTTTTTTAACTACTTTTTTTTTTAATTTTCGTTTAAGTTAATTAACTTAGGTTTTTAGTAACTTAATTTACTAACTTAATTAATTTAATTTACTAACTTAATTAACTTAGATTTTCATTAACTTAATTAACCTACCTTTTTATTAACTTAATTAACTTAAATTTTAACTTAACTTAACTTAATTAACTTAATTTTAATAGCATGAAAAGTAAAGATCTAAGGGAGTTCTGTCTAGGAGACTAGTTCTTGGAAGCCTTTGTGCCACTAGTCTTTCCTGGGAACGTTGCTCTGTCTAGGAGGATGGTTTTTAAGGAGCCTTTGCACCACCATTCTTTCCTGGGAGCACTCTTGGTTAATACTGATTATGTTATTTTAACTTAGATATTATACTTAAAAAAACAAAAAAAAAAAAAATCTGAAACTATCTCCAAAATTTTAAAAGTTTTAATTACAATCTAAGGAGTTAGTTGTTTTGATTGATCTAGGTACAATTGTGTTTTGATGCCTTTAATTATTTGATTTGTACCTAGATGTGGATGATCTAAAACTTACAAGCATGTCCCTAGTTTTAAGTACGTAAAAATTTAAAAATCAATAGGGCATGTGTGAAAAAGTATAGGTAGACAATCTTGTCTTACTTGTAGGTTTGATTGACTCAATGATGAGGGGACGTTGAGTATACTTAAAATGAAATCCCAAGTTACGCCTTGCTAAGACGTTAAACTAAGCTACTGGATGGGAGGCAACCCATCATTTTAGGTAATTTTATTTTGTTTTATTTGTTTTAATTTTATTGTTTATTTTGGTTTAATTATATGTGAATAATTTTTAAATTGTTAAAACTAAAAATATTTTTTGAGTTGTTAGAAGTTCACAAAGCAATGCGTATACACTTTAATGATGAATATGATGAATGCACTTGCATTTCTCCATTACTACTTACACATTCTCAAGAAATAGGTAATCTTTCTTCTCTTTTCTCTTTATCTTTAATTTACAATTGTTACATTGAGGACAATGTAAGTTCTAGGTCAGGTGGTGAAAAGTTACCATGCTTAATTAGAAAAGAAAAAAAAGATTTAACAATTTTAAAATTAAAAAAAAAAATCAAAAACAAATATTATTAATTTTTTCTTTTTATGTTCACATCTTCATTTTTGTGTTTGTTTTGTGTGATTTAGTAATTTTGGAAATTTAAAAAAAAAAATTAAAAAAAAAAATATTTTCTCACAAAAATTTATCATTTCTTTAAATCAAATTTAAGTAAATAGTTAAGTTTTTTGTATTGTTAGATTAATTTTTGAAAACATATCATGAAATATTTTGTAATTGTTTTTGATAATTAGTTAATTTTTGTCATAACTAGTATTTCTTGATAAGATGTAGAAATTATATTAAACCCAAAATCGGTATTTATGAATTTGTTTTAGTGGAGACTACCTTTGTGAGATATAATTTGAGCCTAATTTCCTTTATTCAGAGTGAAATATATATTTTTTCTACTCCAAACACATTTCTTATTTCTTCAAATTCTTAGATGATCTCTATAGGCATTAATATTGAATGTATGAATTTTTTCTCATCTTAATAGAGTATCGTATATTTTTTATTATTATTTTTGCTTAGATTAAATGATTTGAGTAGAAATTGATAGTATATGCTTTTATCTCATTCGTGCATGACTGTTACAAAAAAAAAAAAAAAAAAGACATATCTGGGGTTACCTAAACCAAGATCAAACAGAAAAGCCACAAAATTAACCACTCACCAAAATCCTTAAAAAAATGTACAATCTGTACATGGGTTGACTCTCTAAAAAAATGATATATATTGAAAAGTATCTTCAGAAAAAATAGAGAGATAAAGAATATATAGTATAATCTACATACTATGACCCGCATTACCCAAGATCCTAAAAAAAAATGTACAATCTGTACATGGGTTGACTCTCTAAAAAATGATATATATTGAAAAATATCTTCAGAAAAATATAGAGAGAAAGAATATATAGTATAATCTACATACTATGACCCACATTGCTTAGAAAGTTGTGAGTAAAGGCTAATTACAAAAGAAAGATATAGGAAGTAATTCCCTAAAAAGTCATTGCACTTTCTTCATTTGTAAAAGGCATATATCTTGAAATTTTTTCTTAATGAGTTTGATTTATGCATGAAAATAATTTTTATATATGATATCTTTATAATTTATACATTTGATTCCTTCCATGAGATCAACGTCAAAATAACACTTTGAGCCTTTCTTCTTTATACATATGCGAACATATTAGTTCATTTCTATACATCAACTCTTTCGCATATAAATTAGTATGAGTGTTTGAACCCATAGGATTCGGTGTTTTGAGAGTATTGACTTGTGAGGAATAGAGTCGGTTTAATTCGGATTTATAACACCGAAATTGGGTGAAATTAAATTGATACATTTTTGATATGAAATATGAAAATGATTTCGACTAATTATTATAATAAATCATGATTGTTTAAAAAGATTAAAATAACTTATGCTTGAGATTTTAATTATGATCTTAAAGGAGATTAAAAAGTATGAGACATTTTTGTGATATGTTGTTTTCTTTTATTCTTAAACGTTAATTTTTGATTTTGTTGTAATTTTAGTTTTTAAGTTGATTGTTGTTATTATTTGTTTTAATTTTTACATTTAGTTCAATGTTTGTGGGTATCATTACTCAAAACCCTCACGAGACTCAAACTCGTCCACTAGGTCAACCTAGGGGTTTAAAGGCTTGTTGCATAGGCTAAATGCAACTGTCAATCTACGGAAGTGATTTAGGATAGTTTAATTTTTAGTTTTTATCGCTTCTCTTGCTAAGGGACTAGCAAGAAGGTCGGTTGAGGTTGTGATGAGTGCTCAAAAGCACTAAAATAACCATGATTTTATGCACATTAATTGATTAATATATATATATATTTATATGTTTTATCATATATTTATATATATTTGTTTTTTTCGAATCACGGGTATTTTTATTGTTTTTCGTATTTTGGCTTAAAAACGTAACTTAAAGACTCAAAGAGGAATACCGAAGCAATACATCACAAATATATTAATAAATAAATGGGGAAAGGTCAATAAATATGGAAAAATTGGATAAAATGGGTCAAAAGGTCAAAAATGTCAAAAGGAGAAAATTGCGCTACCCACAGCGCCGCCCGGCCGCCCGGCCGCGCGCTACAAGAAGACGCTTCCCACGTCGCGCATCAGATACGGCTTCGCGCCCAAGCTCCTATTTCCGCGCGCCGTCAACGCATCTCACCTCGTTTCCCGCACGCGCCGTGCGCGCTGCCATAGCCGCCATCGGCGTGCGCCGTGCGCGCGCGCCGCCATCGCCGCGCCCTGCGCGCCCAGCCACTCCTCGCGCGCCGACGCCCATTTTCGCCCCATTTTTTCACGTGCAGCCACCCCATGACGTCATGCCGACGTCATCAATGACCTCAAGATTTGCACTACGCGTTTTCACATTTTTTTAACATTTTTTCACTCATTTTTTCTCTCCATCCTCACCTATAAATACCCCCCTTCCCTTCACTTTTAAAAACACCTTCAAAACACACTTCTCTCTTCTTTCTTTCTCTCTTTTCTTAGATTTTTAGGTTTTTTTAGTTTTTCTTAGTTTTTAGTTAATTTCTCTTAGTTTTAGAGTTCTTCCCTTTTTGGGAAGAACTAGTTATGTTTTTGTAATATATTAGCTTTTGATTCAATAAATGGGAGTGCAAATTCCGCTTGGAGGTTTTCCAGCAACAGGAATAGCATCGAAGTTCTGTAAGGATTTTATTTTCTTTACAGTTATTTTTTATGCTTTATTCTTACATGTTATATTTAATTTGTCTGTGATTAAATTTAACTGTGTTGGCTATTTGTAAACATGATATAATAATAACGTTGTTATGCTTGCGAAATATTAAATAGGTAAAAATCTCTAAAATGAATTGATTTTATTTTTATTCAAGATTTTATATTAAGAATGTTAGAGAGAAATATATTAGTTTTCATTACAAACTTAAATCTGAAAATTAGATTTTAAGGTTTAGTTATCCTGCCTGATTTAGAGTAGTGCTCTTTTATTTGTTGGTACAATCGCCTTTAGTTAGAGTGAAGCTCTATTTCAAAAGTTTTTATAAGAATTATTATCTGAAAATGTATTGACAACATGTTTTTAGTAGTGGTTTTAAAACTTGAAAGTTAGTACTGATAACTAAATTCTTAGGTTTAATTTGGACACCTTGAATAAAGTTTAAATCGTTCAACCCCACCAAAGGTGGCATTTAAATGGTTCATTTTCAATCTCTTAGAAAAATGAATTAATTTAACTAACCAAATTAGTTATCAACCCCACCCATAGGTGTTAATTGATTTGTTTAGTTAACAAAGAATATCTAACCCCACCAAAGGTGGTATTCATACAAAAAGAGAGAATCAATAAATATCAATTCATATCTTTAATAACCTAAATAATATGAGCAAGCATAATTAACTTAGTTATTATATCCATAAATACTCCACTATTATAAATGATAAAATTTGCATAAATATTTATTGAATCTATGTTTATTTTTATGTAAGTAGATTAAAAACACAAAACCCCAAAATATCGTGACAGGATGTTTAGGACTTAATTTCGCTTTTAAAAAGTTTGAATAATAAGTTAAAAACCACATACATTCCTTCCTTAGATCGACCTTGGGAGTATACTTATCATTTTCTACGAAATGATTCGTGCACTTGAGAGTTTTATAAATAGATAAACCAAATGAACGGCAGCAGATCTACATGTCGCTTCGGGCCTGATCAAGTTTTTGGCACCGTTGCCGGGGATGGCGATCAAGTTTTTGGCGCCGTTGTCGGGGATGGTATCAAGTTTTTGGCACCGTTGCCGGGGAAGGAATAGCGTTTTTAAATTATTTATTAAAATTTTAAAAAACTTTTTGTGTTGTAAATAATTGTGATTTTTTTTTTAAAAAAAATTAAAAAAAATAAAAATTTTGTTGTTTGTGAAAAGTAAAAAAAAATTCAAATTTCAATTTCGTAATAAATAAAAAAAAATATAGCATGAATAATAAAATAATTTTGCATTTTGAAATTTGAAGTAAAAAAAAAAGTAAATAAATTTTAAATTAAATAAATAAATAAATAAGAATAAAAAAAATAAAAAAATAATGAAAAATAATAAAAAAAATAATAAAAAAATAAAAAAAAATAAAAAATAAAATAAAAAATAAAATAAATAAAATAAATAAAATAAATAAAAAATAAAAAAATCAAAAAATAAAAAAAATAAAAAAATAAAAAAATAAAAAAATAATCAAAAACTTTATTTTCAATTTTTTTTATTTTTTTTTGTTGTTTTTTCTTTTTCTTTTACCTTTTTCAATTATTTTTTTTCAATTTATTTTATTTATTTTTTTTTTGGCTTAATTTTTTTTTTCTCTTTTCTCTTTTATTTTATTTTTTTTTTTTTTTCAAATTTTTTTTTAACTACTTTTTTTTTTTAATTTTCGCTAAGTTAATTAACTTAGGTTTTTAGTAACTTAATTTACTAACTTAATTAATTTAATTTACTAACTTAATTAACTTAGATTTTCATTAACTTAATTAACCTACCTTTTTATTAACTTAATTAACTTAAATTTTAACTTAACTTAACTTAATTAACTTAATTTTTAATAGCATGAAAAGTAAAGATCTAAGGGAGTTCTGTCTGGAGACTAGTTCTTGGAAGCTTTGTGCCACTAGTCTTTCCCGGGAACGTTGCTCCGTCTAGGAGGATGGTTTTTAAGGAGCCTTTGCCCCACCATTCTTTCCTGGGAGCACTCTTGGTTAATACCGATTATGTTATTTTAACTTAAAAAAATTAAAAAAAAAAAAAATTTCAAACTATCTCCAAAATTTTATAGCTTTAATTACAATCTAAGGAGTTAGTTGTTTTGTTTGATCTAGGTACAATTGTGTTTTGATGCCTTTAATTATTTGATTTGTACCTAGACATGGATTATCTAAAACTTACAAGCATGTCCCTAGTTTTAAGTACAGAAAAATTTAAAAATCCATAGGACATGACTAAAAAAGTATAGGTAGACAACCTTGTCTTACTTGTAGGTTTGATTGACTCATTGATGAGGGACATTGAGTTTACTTAAAATGAAATCCCCAAGTTACGCTCTTGCTAAGACGTTAAACTAAGTTACTGATGGGAGGCAACCCATCATTTTAGGTAATTTTATTTTGTTTTATTTGTTTAATTTTATTGTTTATTTTAGTTTAATTATATGTGAATAATTTTTAAATTGTTAAAACTAAAAATATTTGTTGAGTTGTTAGAAGTTCACAAAGAATCATCGTATACACTTTAATGATGAATATGATGAATGCACCTGCATTTCTCCATTACTACTTACACATTCTCAAGAAATAGGTAATCTTTCTTCTCTTTTCTCTTTATCTTTAATTTACAATTGTTACATTGAGGACAATGTAAGTTCTAGGTTGGGGGTGGTGAAAAGTTACCATGCTTAATTAGAAAAGAAAAAAAAGATTTAACAATTTTAAAATTAAAAAAAAAAAAAAATCAAAAAAACAAATATTATTAATTTTTTCTTTTTTATGTTCACATCTTCATTTTTTGTGTGATTTAGTAATTTTGGAATTAAAAAAAAAAAAAAAGTTCTCACAAAAATTTATCATTTCTTTAAATCAAATTTACGTAAATAGTTAAGTCTTTTGTACTGTTAGATTAATTTTTGAAAACATATCATGAAATATTATGTAATTATTTTTGATAATTAGTTAATTTTTGTCATAACTAGTATTTCTTGATAAGATGTAGAAATTATATTAAACCCAAAATCGGTATTTATGAATTTGTTTTAGTGGAGACTACCTTTGTGAGATATAATTTGAGCCTAATTTCCCTTATTCAGAGTGAAATATATATTTTTTCTACTCCAAACACATTTCTTATTTCTTCAAATTCTTAGATGATCTCTATAGGCATTAATATTGAATGTATGAATTTTTTCTCATCTTAATAGAGTATCGTATATTTTTTATTATTATTTTTGCTTAGATTAAATGATTTGAGTAGAAATTGATAGTATATGCTTTTATCTCATTCGTGCATGACTGTTACAAAAAAAAAAAAAAGAGACATATCTGGGGTTACCTAAACCAAGATCAAACAGAAAAGCCACAAAATTAACCACTCACCAAAATCCTTAAAAAAATGTACAATCAGACATGGGTTGACTCTCTAAAAAATGATATATATTGAAAAGTATCTTCGTAAAAAATAGAGAGATAAAGAATATATAGTATAATTTACATACTATGACCCGCATTACCCAAGATCCTAAGAAAAAATGTGTACAATCAGACATGGGTTGACTCTCTAAAAAATGATATATATTGAAAAATATCTTCAAAAATATAGAGAGAAAGAATATATAGTATAATCTACATACTATGACCCACATTGCTTAGAAAGTTGTGAGTAAAGGCTAATTACAAAAGAAAGATATAGGAAGTAATTCCCTAAAAAGTCATTGCACTTTCTTCATTTGTAGAAGGCATATATCTTGGAGATTTTTCTTAATGCGTTTGATTTATGCATGAAAATCATTTTTATATATGATATCTTTATAATTTATACATTTGATTCCTTCCATGAGATCAACGCCAAAATAACACTTTGAGCCTTTCTTCTTTATACATATGCGAACATATTAGTTCATTTCTATACATCAACTCTTTTCGCATATAAATTAGTATTGAGTGTTTGAACCCATAGGATTCAAGTGTTTTGGAGAGTATTGACTTGTGAGGAATAGAGTCGGGTTTAATTCGGATTTATAACACTCAAATTGGGTGAAATTAAATTGATACATTTTTGATATGAAATATGAAAATGATTTCCTAATTAATTATTATAATAAATCATGATTGTTTAAAAAGATTAAAATAACTTATGCTTGAGATTTTAATTATGATCATAAAGGAGATTAAAAAGTATGAGACATTTTTTGTGATATGTTGTTTTCTTTTATTCTTAAACGTTAATTTTTAATTTTGTTGTAATTTTAGTTTTTAAGTTGATTGTTGTTATTATTCGCTTTAATTTTTACATTTAGTTCAATGTTTGTGGGTATCATTATCGAAAACCCTCACGAGACTCAAACTTCGTCCACTAAAGGCAACCTAGTGGTTTAAAGGCTTGTTGCATAGGCTAAATGCAACCGTGTCAATCTACGGAAGTGATTTAGGATAGTTTAATTTTTTAGTTTTTATCGCTTCTCTTGCTAAGTGGACTAGCAAGAAGTCGTCGTTGGGTATTGTGATGAAAGTGCTCAAAAAGCACTAAAATAACCATGATTTTATGCACATTAATTGATTAATATATATATATATATTTATATGTTTTATCATATATTTATATATATTTGTTTTTTTCGAATCACGGGTATTTTTATTGTTTTTCGTGTATTTTGGCTTAAAAACGTGAACTTAAAGACTCAAAGAGGAATACTAGAAGCAATACATCACAAATATATTAATAAATAAATGGGGAAAGGTCAATAAATATGGAAAAATTGGATAAAATGGGTCAAAAAGGTCACAAAATGTCAAAAGGAGAAAATTATACTACCAGCTTAGCCATTTACCGCTGACGCTTAAGCATACAGACATACGCTAACGCCAGTCTCCCGCGCTACTACAGCGCCTCTCTCACCTGTTTCACAGACGCGCTACAGGCGCAGCGCCCATCGGCCGTGCGCCGCGCGCGCGTGCTCGGCGCGCGCCACTCGCGCGCCTGCTGCCCTCCGCGCGCGCCCGGCCATTTTCGCCCCATTTTTCACGTGCAGCCACCCCATGATCATGCCGACGCCATCAATGACCTCAAAGCATTTGCACTACAGCGTTTCACATTTTTTTAACATTTTTTTCACTCATTTTTCTCTCCATCCTCACCTATAAATACCCCCTTCCCTTCACTTTTAAAAACACCTTCAAAACACACTTCTCTCTTCTCTTTCTTTTCTCTCTTTTCTTAGATTTTTAGGTTTTTTTAGTTTTTCTTAGTTTTTAGTTAATTTCTCTTAGTTTTAGAGTTCTTCTCCTTTTTGGGAAGAACTAGTTATGTTTTTGTAATTTATTAGCTTTTCGATTCAATAAATGGGAGTGCAAATTCATTGAGGTTTTCCAACAACGGGAATAGCATCGAAGTTCTGTAAGGATTTTATTTTCTTTACAGCTTATTTTTTATGCTTTATTCTTACATGTTATATTTAATTTGTCCGTGATTAAATTTAACTCTGTGGTTGGCTATTTGTAAACATGATATAATAATAACGTTGTTATAAGCTTGTAAATATTAAATAGGTAAAAATCTCTAAAATGAATTGATTTTATTTTTATTCAAGATTTTATATTAAGAATGTTAGAGAGAAATATATTAGTTTTCATTACAAACTTAAATCGAAAATTAGATTTTAAGGTTTAGTTATCCCATCTGATTTAGAGTAGTGCTCTTTATTTGTTGGTACAATCGCCAGAGTTAGTTAGAGCGAAGCTCTATTTCAAAAGTTTTTATAAGAATTATTATCCGAAAATGTATTGACAACATGTTTTTAGTAGTGGTTTTAAAACTTGAAAGTTAGTACTCTGATAACTAAATTCTTAGGTTTAATTTGGACACCTTGAATAAAGTTTAAATCTGTTTAACCCCACCAAAGGTGGCATTTAAATGGTTCATTTTCAATCTCTTAGAAAAAGGAATTAATTTAATTAACCAAATTAGTTATCAACCCCACCCATAGGTGTTAATTGATTTGTTTAGTTAACAAAGAATATCTAACCCCACCAAAGGTGGTATTCATACAAAAAAGAGAGAATCAATAAATATCAATTCATATCTTTAATAACTTAAATAATATGAGCAAGCATAATTAACTTAGTTATTATATCCATAAATACTCGAGTTTTTTAACAGATAAAATTTGCATAAATATTTATTGAATCTATGTTTATTTTTATGTAAGTAGATTAAAAACACAAAACCCCAAAATATCGTGACAGATGTTTAGGATTTAATTTCGCTTTTTAAAAGTTTGAATAATAAATTAAAACCACATACATTCCTTCCTTAGATCGACCTTGGGAGTATACTTATCATTTTCTACGAAATGATTCGTAATTTGCGAGAGTTTTATAAATAGATAAACCAAATGAGCAGGCGAGGATCGGCGATGTTCGCTTTCATTTCGTCAAGTTTTTGGCACCGTTCACGGGATGGCGATCAAGTTTTTTAGTTGTGAAGGGATGGTATCAAGTTTTGCACCGCTTAGGAAGGAATAGCGTACGTTTTAAATTATTTATTAAAATTTTAAAAACTTTTTGTGTTGTAAATAATTGTGATTTTTTTTAAAAAAAATTAAAAAAAATAAAAATTTTGTTGTTTGTGAAAAGTAAAAAAATTCAAATTTCAATTTAAGTAATAAATAAAAAAAATATATCATGTATAATAAAATAATTTTGCATTTAAAAATTTGAATTAAAAAAAAATTAAATAAATTTTAAAATAAATAAATAAATAAATAAAAATAAAAAAATAAAAAAATAAAAAATAATAAAAAAATAAAAATAAAATAAAAATAAAATAAAAAATAAAATAAAAATAAAATAAATAAAATAAATAAAATAAATAAAAAATAAAAAAAAAATCAAAAAAATCAAAAAAAAAATAAAAAAAATCAAAAACTTTATTTTCAATTTTTTTTATTTTTTTTTTGTTTTTTCTTTTTCTTTTACCTTTTCAATTATTTTTTTTCAATTTATTTTATTTTTTTTTTTTTTGGCTTAATTTTTTTTTCTCTTTTTCTCTTTTTTATTTTATTTTATTTTTTTTTTCAAATTTTTTTTTTAACTACTTTTTTTAATTTTCGTTTAAGTTAATTAACTTAGGTTTTTAGTAACTTAATTTACTAACTTAATTAATTTAATTTACTAACTTAATTAACTTAGATTTTCATTAACTTAATTAACCTACCTTTTTATTAACTTAATTAACTTAAATTTTAACTTAACTTAACTTAATTAACTTAATTTTAATAGCATGAAAAGTAAAGATCTAAGGGAGTTCTGTCTAGGAGACTAGTTCTTGGAAGCCTTTGTGCCACTACTCTTTCGTGGGACCGTTGCTCTGTCTAGGAGGATGGTTTTTAAGGAGCCTTTGCCCCACCATTCTTTCCTGGGAGCACTCTTGGTTAATACTGATTATGTTATTTTAACTTAAAAAAAAAAAAAAAATTCTGAAACTATCTCCAAAATTTTAAAGCTTTAATTACAATCTAAGGAGTTAGTTGTTTTGTTTGATCTAGGTACAATTGTGTTTTGATGCCTTTAATTATTTGATTTGTACCTAGACATGGATTATCTAAAACTCACAAGCATGTCCCTAGTTTTAAGTACGTAAAATTTAAAAATCCATAGGACATGGTAGAAAAAGTATAGGTAGACAACCTTGTCTTACTTGTAGGTTTGATTGACTCATTGATGAGGGGACATTGAGTTTACTTAAAATGAAATCCCAAGTTACGCCTTGCTAAGACGTTAAACTAAGCTGGACTGGAGGCAACCCATCATTTTAGGTAATTTTATTTTGTTTTATTTGTTTAATTTTATTGTTTATTTTAGTTTAATTATATGTGAATAATTTTTAAATTGTTAAAACTAAAAATATTTGTTGAGTTGTTAGAAGTTCACAAATAAATCGTGCCTCAGATACACTTTAATGATGAATATGATGAATGCACACCGCATTTCTCCATTACTACTTACACATTCTCAAGAAATAGGTAATCTTTCTTCTCTTTTCTCTTTATCTTTAATTTACAATTGTTACATTGAGGACAATGTAAGTTCTAGGTTGGGGTGGTGAAAAGTTACCATGCTTAATTAGAAAAGAAAAAAAGATTTAACAATTTTAAAAATTAAAAAAAAAATCAAAAAAACAAATATTATTAATTTTTTCTTTTTTATGTTCACATCTTCATTTTTTGTGTGATTTAGTAATTTTGGAATTAAAAAAAAAGTTCTCACAAAAATTTATCATTTCTTTAAATCAAATTTACGTAAATAGTTAAGTCTTTTGTCTTGTTAGATTAATTTTTGAAAACATATCATGAAATATTATGTAATTATTTTTGATAATTAGTTAATTTTTGTCATAACTAGTATTTCTTGATAAGATGTAGAAATTATATTAAACCCAAAATCGGTATTTATGAATTTGTTTTAGTGGAGACTACCTTTGTCAGATATAATTTGTGCCTAATTTCCCTTATTCAGTGAAATATATATTTTTTCTACTCCAAACACATTTCTTATTTCTTCAAATTCTTAGATGGTCTCAGTAGGCTTTAATATTGGATGTATGAATTTTTTCTCATCTTAATAGAGTGTCGTATATTTTTTATTATTATTTTTGCTTAGATTAAATGATTTGAGTAGAAATTGATAGTATATGCTTTTATCTCATTCGTGCATGACTGTTACAAAAAAAAAAAAAAAAAAAAGACATATCTGGGGTTACCTAAACCAAGATCAAACAGAAAAGCCACAAAATTAACCACTCACCAAAATCCAAAAAAATGTACAATCTGTACATGGGTTGACTCTCTAAAAAATACATATATTGAAAAGTATCTTTAAAAATAGAGAGATAAAGAATATATAGTATAATTTACATACTATGACCCGCATTACCCAAGATCCTAAGAAAAAAATGTGTACAATCTGTACATGGGTTGACTCTCTAAAAAAATGATATATATTGAAAAATATCTTCAGAAAAATATAGAGAGAAAGAATATATAGTATAATCTACATACTATGACCCACATTGCTTAGAAAGTTGTGAGTAAAGGCTAATTACAAAAGAAAGATATAGGAAGTAATTCCCTAAAAAGTCATTGCACTTTTTTTCATTTGTAAAAGGCATATATCTTGAAATTTTTTCTTAATGAGTTTGATTTATGCATGAAAATAATTTTTATATATGATATCTTTATAATTTATACATTTGATTCCTTCCATGAGATCAACGTCAAAATAACACTTTGAGCCTTTCTTCTTTATACATATGCGAACATATTAGTTCATTTCTATACATCAACTTTTTCTCATATAAGTTAGTATGAGTGTTTGAACCCATAGGATTCAGTGTTTTGAGAGTATTGACTTGTGAGGAATAGAGTCAAGCGATTCGGATTTATAACACTGAAATTGGGTGAAATTAAATTGATACATTTTTGATATGAAATATGAAAATGATTTCCGACTAATTATTATAATAAATCATGATTGTTTAAAAAGATTAAAATAACTTATGCTTGAGATTTTAATTATGATCATAAAGGAGATTAAAAAGTATGAGACATTTTTGTGATATGTTGTTTTCTTTTATTCTTAAACGTTAATTTTTGATTTTGTTGTAATTTTAGTTTTTAAGTTGATTGTTGTTATTATTCGTTTTAATTTTTACATTTAGTTCAATGTTTGTGGGTATCATTACTGAAAACCCTCACGAGACTCAAACTCGTCCACTAGGGCAACCTAGGGGTTTAAAGGCTTGTTGCATAGGCTAAATGCAACCGTGTCAATCTACTAAGTGATTTAGGATAGTTTAATTTTTAGTTTTAT